>OZ010787.1:409450875-410944541 GCA_963932465.1 Maratus speciosus | reverse complement strand
TATCGGTGGGCCATTTTAAGCATCGCCAATTTCCTTTCCCGTTTTTTAAAGTAAAAATTAAAATAAATATCACAGACTTAAGCGACTACGAAAAACTGCTGAAGTTTATAAAGTACATATTTCTGTTATGTAACATTCTAGATAAAAGAACTCTCAAAATAGCTTTATTTGAATGGAAAAAGATACAGTTATGAAAAAGGTAGTTACTTGAAAGACAAACCTTTCTCGGAAAAGCATTGTGTGTAATATTTTCTAAAATATTCAGTACTGGAATATGAATAGAGACAGTTGCGTAAGATTGTTTTCCAAGAATCGTATTTATTGTCGGGACGAAAAGAAAGACAGACATTTTTCTTTCTCAAACATTGAACGAAATTTAAAATTGACACTGTTCTTTTCATTAAATAAATAAATATATATATATATATATATATATATATATATATATATATATATATTTGTATTTAAGCAGTTTATCGTTAAAAATATATAAAAAACCTAGTATTTATGTTTTTTTTATTGCATAGCTGCCAAGTTTTACGCTTTTTTGCTACCACTAAAATTTAATAGGCATTTTCGCCTTGTTTAATCATGAGATTTCGACGATTAAATAAGGCAATATTTACCATAAAATTTTAGTGGTAGGAAGAAAGCGTAAAAGTTGGCAGCTATGTTATTGTTAAATATTTAGATTTATTTTGCCAGAATAAATGTCCCATTACTACTGGCGACTTACGTATTTCAGCGAATTCAAAACAGAAACCTCTGTTTTTAGCCGTTATGCATAGATGCCAATTCTTCCGCTTTCTTTTTCCAGAAAAATTTAATCGAAAATTTTGCCTTATTTATTTGCATTATTTATTCGGCAAATTACGGCGATTAACCCTTTCGCAAGGGGTGTACTTAACCCCTTAACGGTCGCATTAAATTACGGTTTAAAAATTCAAATTTCTTATTAGCACCACTTTTATGACAAAGAAATATTCACCTTACTTAATGACAGCTAAAATGATATCATAATAAAGCTAATTACACTATTTTATAAAACTGGTGGTGATCAAGCAAATCTGAATAAATCTAAAATGAGCCACAGCCGGGAATATGACGGGAGCGAGAATTAAGGGGTTAAAAAAGGACACCTAAATTTTATTTTACTGGCACCCAGAATATTTAATTAAATTTTTCCTTTTATAACGTATTTGAAAATAAGAAAGTTCATGTTTTCTAATAAATTGGCTTATAAATTCTGATGTCAGTCCATTATTACTTCAGTTTATTTACAGAATTACTCCACGTAGAAAAGGATTAAAAAAGGTAAAATTTACTATTATATTTTTGTAGTACAAAATCATAAAATATTGGCAGCTATGGTTGCGTATGTATGTACAGAGCTGCCAGTTTGGCCTCCATTTTTATTCCAAAATTCCAACTTCAGACCGGAAATTTATGAAGAAGAATGCTTACTTTAACCCCTTGAGGGAAGGTGGTATGTATTATATCCCACCTAAGTTTAATTAAGATTTTCGCCAGAAACTTTTAACTAAGTTTTACTTTTATAACTTTGAGGGAAAACTGGTGAAAAATTGCTTTTCTTTATTTAGAAATAAAAATTTTCAAATTTTCCAGTGGCAATTCAGCATTTCACAAACGCAATTGCTTGCCCCTCAAAGGGTTAAGAGCTGAAGAAAAGTCTGTCATTAAATAAAACTGAAAGTATATTTTATATTTTCTGGTGTGAATCCGAATTTTCTGACTAGAAGTGGAGGCGCAAAACTGACAACTCTGTGAATGCATGCCCGCAATTAACGCAATAACGACTAGATGGATTTGAATGCAACTGTTTACACTAGAATTCTAGTACACCAGGGAAAAATTTAAAGTTAGATATTTATCGTGAATAGTTTATAAGGCTGCCAGTGGCGACTATTTTTAAATTCTATCTCGCACCACTATCTCAAAACCAAAATCTTTTACATACATGCTGGCAAGACGTGAGAGAAATACAATATAAGATTTATTTCTTAAAAGTAGTGGTAAATACAAAAATGGTCGCCAGTGGCAGTCCTGAGTTTATTTCAGAAAGACATACAAAAAAAATTAATATATTTTTGTCTACTGCTTATCAATCACGAGATATGTTAAAAATCAGATTTTTTTTAAAATAAAAACGAAAGCATAAAGCCTTTAGAACAAGACAATACTTGTTGGCGTGGTTTTCATGTAAAACATTTACATTATTCATCAACGTATTGTAGTTGTTTGATTGCTCAAGAAGATATTGTAAGTTTTGCAAGTTTTTATCCCTTTGTAACAGGATGTCGAACATTTTACCTAAAAATCATTTGCCACCAGTATTTCGGAGTAAAAATCTTCGCATAAATAAATCATAAAAGCTCAACATTAAACAAGGCGAATTATTCAATATGGAAATACTGTTAGCATTCAGACACGTAGACCACTGGTAGGTGGGTGAGTGGTCAGGAAAAAACGCAATCAAAAAATGTGTTAAAAAACAGTGTTTATTTAACCCTTTAAGCTCTGACCCGCGCAATTGTGCGGGTGATACTAAAGTAAAAGAGAATGACTATGTCCTGTTTTTGTGCGATTTTAAACGAAATGTGCACATTTATACATGATGCATAGCAGCCAACCTTTAAGCTTTTTTGCTACCACTAAATTGTAGAAGAGATTTTCGCCTTGTTTAATCGTGAGATTTCGACCATTAAATAAGGCAATATTTACAAGAAAATTTTAGTGGTAGGAAAAAAGCGTAAATGTTGGCAGCTATGCATGATGTGTTCACAAAGTTTCAAGACTGGTCTGATAATTCAAAATTTATTAAACGTTTTTGTACCGCGAACTAAAACTCTTTGAAATGTGACCCTTAGGCATCAACACACCGCTGCCAGCGTTTTTTCCATTGTTCATAGGCCCAATAGAAGTCTTCGCAAGAAAGGCTTTTAACGGACCTCGTCGAAGCTGCATGGATCACTGGAATCGTGTCGAATCGCTTCAGTTTCAGGTCTTTCTTGACACGGGGGGGGGGGCAAAAAAAAAGTTGCTTGGAAAATGTCGGGGCTGTTAAGGGTCTTGCAGCAGTATTGCCACGTTAAAGATTGCCAAAACGTCGGCGGCGGAGAGCAACGTGTGAGAGGGTGTATTGTCGTGGGGAACAATCCAATAATTTCTGATGTCTGGGCGGACACGACGGGTCAGGTCAGTTTTTCTCTGGGGTGCTCCATCAGTTTAGGCTATATTTAACGTTCAATACTGCAGCAAGCCCCTTAACAGCCCCGACCTTTTTCCCAGCAACTTTTTTTTGCCCCCCCCGTGTCAAGAGAAACCTGAAAGTGAAACGATTCGACACGATTTCAGGCAGCTTCGACGAGGTCCCTTAACAGCCTTTCGTGAGAGACTTCTGTGGGGCCTATGAACAATGGAAAATACGCTGGCAACGCTGTATTGATGCCCAAGGGTCATATTTCGAAGAATTTTAGTTCGCGGTACAAAAAGATTTAATAAATTTGGAATTATCAGACCAGTCTTGAAACTTTGTGAACACACCATGTATGTTAATTGGCTTCAGATGTTTTGATAAGACACAACTAGGGGACACCAACTACAATACACAGTTAGATTTTCTGCTTTTAAAAAGACTATATCATCTGACAGCAATAGACAAAAAGTATGTACAGTCGTAATTTCCTTTAAATATGATTTTTAGTGTTTGCTTAGATTTGATTTTTCTTTTCATATACTTTATTCATGATTGTAATTGGTTTTGTCTTTGATAAATTTAATTAGGCTTTACAAATGTTGAAAAACAAATGACCCGCACAATTGTGTGGGTCCGGCACTTACCACTTCCAAATGGGTACAATTCCTAATATATAAAATTTTTAGTGATTTTTTTTTTACTTATGTCTTTAGCAATTTATTTTTTAATAATTACATTTTTAAAGCGGATTAATTTTAAAATAATAGGTTTGTACTAATCATTATTTCTATTTAAATTGGATACTATTAGATACTTAATATGCACATGTAATGAAATGTATGTTTCTGCTCTGAGTTATAGATGTCATATATGATTTATAAGTTTTATATGAGTTATATGCATATCACGAGATAGATTTTTAAGTTTGATAAATTCATTCCATTTTGTCGACACACCAAGTAATCCATCAGGAATAAATAATAAATTATGGAAACTTCAGCAAATGCTCGACAGATTCCGTAGTGTCTGCTTGAACTTACCAGGAGATCAGGGGAAAATTTCCATAGATGAGCAGATGATTCCCTTTTTTAGAACGTGATTCAGTAAAGCAGTATATAAAAAACAAACCGCTCTCTGTTGTAACACTATCATCTGGAATAGTTTTAAATTTTGTAGTATGCCAGTAGGAAAGTACAGACGTGGTCCGCAAGGATCTGGGCTTAGGACCTGCTGTAGTCCTTACTCTGGTTCAGACCTAGTTTATGTACTTCGATCGGTATTTCAACAAAATACCGCTGCTGGAAAAACTAAAAAAAAAAAGCAATTTATAGGATCAGGCACAATCCAAACGGAGTGAAGGGCATACCACTTGTCAACGGCTCTTAAGAGGGGTGTGAGCATTGAGAACGTCTCAGAAAATGAAATTGTAGTGATCTGTACAAAAACAAAAATAGTTTCAAACATTTTCATTGTGTCTGATGAAAATTGTCTCAATAAACAACAACTTTTTTTGCTTAAACTTTTATCTTTAGATATTTGCACATATAATCCCAAACTACACAACTGTGTAGATTTTGCCCAAAAACGGCTGCATTAACCATTTGTACGTGGCGTCCTAATTTTGGACGCTTTCTTTAAAAAAAATCCCATTTCACATGGGATTATGATATAATTTTAAAACTTTGTAAAATATATCCTTAGTATTTGATTTCAATATTTATTCATAAATGACAGTGCATTTTTAAGAGAAAAAAGTTGAAATGAACTTTTGTTGTAGCACACAGTTGGATTTTCTTGAAATAAAATGGCGGGCAAGAAAAAGTAAGATATTTCTTTTATTTATTTATTTTATTTTATTTTTTTTTTATCAATCATTTTATAAGTGGTATTATTTATAAGACGAAACATTATTTTAGAATACGTATTTTTGCATTTTTTTCAGTTTTCTATTTTTTTGTTCAAATTTCAATCTTTATATACCGTCCCAATTTTGGGACGGTAAGCACGAAATGGTAGGGGTTCTCTCCTGTATATTTTATGTGTGTATTAAAATAGCAATTAAAGCCTTTGTGCAGGAATATTAAAAAGCAGTAAACCAACGTTTAAAATGCACAAATAATGCGTGAAAAAGCAGCAAACAGCTGTTTCGAATCCACAGCGAGATTCTTCTTCAGTGCAAGATAGGGAAAAAAGAACAGCGTGCTAGAAAACGCAAGGCTGAGCAAAATGATAGACGGAGACGCGCTGCCTTGTATACCCTATGCGGGTAGCGAAAGCGCCAGAAACAACCAATGAGAGAGAAGCAGTGGAAACGACTGGGTGGACAAGTAGCGACATCTACCGGAGAAGGAGAGAAAAAGAAACCAAAAAAGAGGAAATTAAATTAATGCTTTCTATATGCTTGGAAAATCTGGAGTACTAGATAAGTCATTGACGAAAGAGTGATAATTTTTAATGATGTGGTAAGCTTCCCAAAAATCAAGATCAAGGTTAGAAGAACATTTTTGGATAATGGTGGCTGAGGAAAAATCGAACCTATATTGAGAAGACCAAGAATGTTGAGCAATAGAAGAACGTTTGAGCTCCTGATTTTTAACATAACCTTCATGCTCTTTTAAACGAAATCTAAGAGCACGTTTGGTCTGGCCAATATAAGAAAGGCCACATTGGTAAGAGATTTGGTAAATACCCCAGTTATCTAGGCGATCAACCGGGTGTTTGAGATTTGAAAAAGTGATTTTATTAACTGAACTAGTGACTTTATTTAAAAAAAAAAAAAATAAATAAATAAAAAATAAATAAACAGCTAATTGTGAGATCTCTAACAGCAATAAAAAATTAAAAGAAGAAAGAAAATATTTTCCAACAAAATCAGAAACTGCTTATGAATCCGGTTTTTCTGTCTGTTTGTCCTGCTCTTACTCTCGTAAATATACTCTGATTGTCACGATATTTTTATATGTTTTTGAGGTTTGAAATAGAGCATAAGGTATTGAAAATGAAGTTTGTACCATTTACAGTTCTTTTACAGGAACATACAAAAGAATACCATTGCATTATTGTTTACGGAGGGATATCTTTTTTCTGTGCATTCTACCGACTTTACGATATTCCAAACGTAATGAGATTAATATGCATCAATGAAGTGAATTTTAAAGTGCTTTCTCAGATGTATAGAATAAGTAGCATTTACAATATAATGAGATTATTAATATTATTAAGATTCTTAATAAAATTACGATTGTTGGAAAGTGTTTCATAATCTATGCCTGATGCATCATTTTTTGGCCTTGTTTACTATTGTAAGCAAGTTGTGGATTAAGAAACCATAAGTTGAAGCTTCTTTCTTTATTTTTAAAGTAATTGCTCTAAATCTCAGAAAAATTGTTGTATGCAAAATAATTACCGAATTGCAGAATTTACAGGGCTGCCATGGGCGACTATTTTTCGATTCTATTCGCACCACTATTTAAAAAAAATAAATTTTGTAACCTATTTATCTTCCAAATGTTGTCAAACTCAGTATCTGAAAGTTTTTTTGTTTTGAGAAAGTGGTGCGAGAAAGAATTTAACACTAGAACGTTCGGAAGGCGTTGATCCAATTCCTACCATATGATTAAATGTCAACTGGGTCCAGAAATTCTTGCACTAAATAAGTTAAATTTAAACAACGCAGACTTAAGTTAAATAAATCAGTCAAATAATTTTAAATAAAAATTCTGGAGTCAAATTTCTTTATGAAATTTGAGTAAAATTTCCTTGCGTTCTAGTGTTAAAAATAGTCGCCTGTGACAACACTGAATTTATCAACCTTTTTTCACCGCTCGCTGAATACTAGGCCTTAGCGCTGACACAAAAATGGCGTCTGTCGTAGCATTACCGTCTGAATACTCAAGGCCTCCGGACTGATTTCGTGACGTACCAAATGAAGATTAACCCCTTGAAGGGCAAGCAATTGCGTTTGTGTAATGCTTAATTCCCAGCGGAAATTTAGAAAAAATTTATTCCAAAATAAGGAAAAGCAATTTTACGACTTTTCTCCACTAAAGTCAGAAAATTAAAATTTCCTGAAATTTTTCTAGTGCAAATCCTGATTAATCGTAGGTGGGATAAAATATATCCCACCGCCCCTCAAGGGGTTAAGGAGCGGCGCTATATATTATATACCATCTACGATTAATCAGGATTTGCACTAGAAAAATTTTAGGAAATTTTAGTTTTCTCACTTTAGTAGAGAAAAGCCGTAAAATTGATTTTCCTTATTTTGAAATAAAAAATTTCTAAATTTCCGGTGGGAATTAAGCAATACACAAACGCAATTGCTTGCCCTTCAAGGGGTTAATCTTCATTTGGTACGTCACGAAATCAGTCCGGAGGCCTTGAGTATTGAGATGGTAATGGTTGTAGGCGGATTTTATTTGCGTTTGTATGGTCCCATGAGTTTGAATAGCAATGTTATTTTAAAGTGTTTTTCGCTTTATTTTTCTGAGATTAAGTAAGTAAAAGAAAACTTTTTAAAATACTGGTGTCTAAATTCATGGGACCGTACAAACGCTTAAAAAAATCCGCCAGCGACAGTCGCCAGTTTTGTGTCGGCGCTCAGGATAGTATTCAGGGGACAGTTCTCTGTTTTTTTTTCTATGTAACCTACTTGAAAAAAAAAACATATTTATTTTTCTAACCGTATATCAAGCTTTAAAATATTAGACTCTTAAATTCCATTGTGCAGACCATTTCCAAATGAGAAAGTGTAAAACCTTAATGATTTGTTTTTAAAAGTACTATATATGAAAGCGTACCTATTATTTTTTTTTCATTCACAAATGAACAAATTTACCAAAGAAACTTACAAAATTATAGGGTTCAAGAAATGTTTTATTTCTGAATTCGTAAACTTTGTATGCACACACAAGTAAAAATATTAATGTTTTATCTAAAATACAAACTTTTTGCCTGAAAGTCGTTTGCTACCACAATATTTGAATGGTCCACTTCGATTCATTTATTTAAAAATAAGACAAATTATTCTTTTTAAAATTAGCGGTACCATGGTAGCCCACCGGCCAGCGGGTGTGCGCCTTTAAATATAATAAGCCCCAATGTAATAAGCACAATTTTTCGAAATTTTAGAAGAACATAAATTCCAAAATTTTGATGATATATTATACTAAAATACCATACATTAACCCTTAAATGAATGATTTTTTTTTTTTTTCCGAAAAAAATATATACGATTCTGTGAAAGGTTTTTAATACAGGAAAAATAACGAAAAAAATCAGAGATACATTTTTTGTATAATACATCTTTTTTTTTTTTTTTTTTTTTTTTTTTTTACGTTGCACATTTGGAATGAAAGTAAAAACAAAAATATTGCAAATTAGTAAATATTTTAATAAGTATGAATCTAAATATCTTATTTTATATAGTTTTTTATTTTGTAAAAATTAACCCTTAAATTATTTTTTTTAGAATTATGTTTTTTACTCTTATATTAAAGACTGGACGCCAGAAATTTTAAGATAGATTTTTAACTTTATATTTTTGTAATTTTTACAGGATTTATATTTCTATATAAATATACTGCTTGCTAAGAATTAAATAAAAAGTTACGTAGATAGGCATCACTATGCATTTAAGGGTTAAAAATGACATATTGCATTATTAAATACTCAAATTTTATCGCAATACAAAATTACAAACTGTAAGATTTATCAAATTTGGTACGTGCAAATGTAAGATTCGCATAAAAAAATATATATATAAATAAATAAATAAATAAACATTATCCTAAAACCCTTTTTTAATCAAATACTAAGTCCGATTGATTCAAAAGTGTAAAACATTTCCATAGAACGACAGAAATTGCAACAATTTTGGCGTGTCAGTCGCGGATTATAGTGAGTCAGACAGGGTTCGTACACATCAAGGAATTCAGAAGATTTTAGGTGTTTTAGTACCAGAATTTTTTTTTAAATACTGGTCGCTATATCTGGAGATAGAATTTTTTTCATTAAATAAAGTAAATATTACGTTACGAAAATTCTGGTAATGCGTTCTTGAAGCATATGAACCCTGTCAGAATGTCCCATTAAACATAATACCTAGATTTATTTTACAAGAAATATCATACACCAGGACTCTAAACATATAGTAAAAACTTTATTGTTCATAACAGTTTCACCAATCAATAACATTCAGTGTAAGTATGTTTAACCACTTGCTGGGCAAGTAATTCTGTTACTGTAATATCGAATTCTCACCGAAATCTTTCAAAAATTTTATTACAAAATAAGGAAAAGCAATTTTTCGACCTTTTTTCCTCCGAAGTTAGAAAAATAAAATTTAATATAGTTTTTCTGGTGCAAATTGTCATTAATCGTATGTAGGATATAATATATCTCACCGCCCCTCAAGGGGTTAACCTTTGAAATGGAAACTTAACATGAAGGTGATTCTTTCGAATAAGTCTTAAGAACAATGAAGCTTATCCTGTACTCTCCCAGTCTATATACATGAAGACAATGATGGTTTTTCTTATACGCAGAAAATATATTTTAATTAACAAAATTAGCAAATTATATGATTTACTAAATTCGATGTATGAATACTTAATCTTCGTGCATAAATAATTAAATTAAAATATTTTTTAACCGGATACTAATCTCCATATGTTAAAAAACAGAAACTATTTGTAAACAAGAAAGAAAAATCATGCGTTAAGCATAGATTATGAAATACATATCGACACTTCCTGAATGTTTTAAAAAACTTCGTTATTTAGGAAAATAAGGTAAATAGGATAACTAAGTAAACATTTTACAAAACGCATAAAATATTTGAAAAACTGTTATCAGCAGTTACCGTCTATAGCCAAATATATATTCCAATTTTTTGAACAGCCCTGTATTTGATCTTTAGGTTGATATATCTACTATATAATAGGAATATTTAGTTTAGCAAGAAAACGCATAACAGGTTGAAATTTCTCTTTCAACAATTTATACTTTATAGATGGAAACATACTTGAATACTTTTGTACAGCCCCGTAGTTTACCTAGTACCTTTATTACATGCCACTATTCAGATAAAATTTAATTCAAACTAAAACACTCTTAAAACTACTGAAATCACATTTCCAGAAATTATCATTCATAGACGGCCATGTATCCATTTCTTTGCGTGGCCCTGTATATAATTTTATCTATATAATACAAACATTTCTTGGTAAACTAAATGGAGTTCAGCGTAACAATCCATAACTCATTTAAAATCCACCTTTAAGCAATTTAGTCTCTCTCATACTCAGTAACCCTTACGGATTCTTTTCTGTAGCCCTGTATATGAACCATAGCATTTATATATACTATATAGTATGCATAAATACAGTGCAACTTAAAAGCGCATATCATAATTAAAAATGCATTTCGTCCAGTCATTTCTAATATACAGTAATTCGGATACAATATAGTATCTGAAATCTTTTGTGTGCCCCTGTAAATGCTATGCACTTCGTATTATATATGAAATAACTTATACAAAAGCTCAGAGATGTATATCAATTTCATTATGTATGAAATAGTTTAACATAATTCAAATACGCCGCAATCAATTCCCTCCTATACCATTATGTAACGGAATTATTTTGTATTGATCTGTAAATGAATAATAACTATTCTTTGCACCGAATATTCTACAGAATGCATATTTTTGTGGACTTCATAAATGCAAATCAAATTCACTATACTTGAGAGAGCGTAACACCATTAAGAATCCTTTGAAACGATTTTTTCCCATTGGCCGTAATGTAAAAAAATACTTTTGACAGTCCCTGTAAATGAACTAAACATGCTACAAACTTCATTTGAAATAAGGATCGTGCTATGGTAGAGGTCACTAGCATTTGAGAAAGATCCGAGTATATTTATGAGAGTCAAAGCGCGGACAGGCGAACAGACGAACAGACAAACCGAAGTCATAAACACTTTTCACCTTTGTTGGAAAGTGTTAAAAAGTACGAAAATTCCAACATTTTTACGAGCAAATGCCAATCATGCAGAGTTGGAAAATAACAGGGAATACAATATTTAATTTTTATTATAAAAAATTACCTTTACAACTTTTATTTTACAAGAAACATCATATTTGAAATCATACATTTTTCATTATTTTCAAAATCACAAATAAATTATTTTACCGAAAAAAATTGCCAATTTACAGCACTCATTAAATAACACTTTTAAAAGAATAAGAACTTTAAATTCTTTCATAATTGAAGATTACTTCACTGACAAATAATATTACTAAACAATTACGAAATTGATTTATTTATCTAGTTTTCTGTCTCATTACATAACCTTCGTGCATAAAAAATGAATCCGAATATCTTTTTTTAACCACATACTAAGCCCCATTTATTCAGAAGTGCAGAATATTTCTAAAGAAGTACCGAAATTTCAAAATTTTGACGAGTCAATCGCCCGTCATACAGTGTCAGAAAGTCACAGGGGGTGAGAAACCTGACATCCAACAGCCTTATCGGTCATGCTGCCTGCATTTGTGACATTGATTTCCTGCGACTTTTTATAAATATACCACTCTTTGCTAGTGGAAGAAAATTTTCGATTACGGAGCTAGATTTTTTTATCCTTTTTTAAACGGAACCCCCTCGCATTTTTTGTTTCATCTTTCGATTTTTTTCACCCAATATTTCCTTTTTTTGTGCAGATATTGATCTATCTCTCATGTAAAGGATGTTTCTGTGGTTTCTCCTTGTCTGTGTGCTATGATAGGGATATTCCTTTTCTTTTGTTGTTTATAAAAAAAAAAAAAAAAAAAAAAAAAAATAAGGGATCAAAAACCGGGAGCTCCTCGAAAGCTGAACTCCCTTATCTCAGATCCTCAGGCGATTACTTCCCTAGTTTAAAACCTTTAGCTACGAAAGGAGAAGGAAATGGTTTCCGTATATCAAAAAAGGACGTAGGATAAAAAAATGCTAAATTTCATCCGATTAGAGAATAATTCTGTCTTATTAGAGTAACAATTTTATAACAATATGATACGATTCATCCGATTTAAACGCAATTCTGCCCAATTAGAAAGGCATTTTTATAAAAACGTTTTTGAAATTACCATAAAATCACATTTTACTCAAAAAAAAAAAAAAAAAAAAAAAAAAAAAAAAAAAAAAACAGTTTCTATTAAATGTAATAAAATCGTTCAATAAAATATACGAGATCATTGGAAACAGACTAGGCGAACTTGACTTGGAAACGTTTTCGGAAAGTGAGTGAAAATAATTTTGGTCCTATTTTGCTCAGAAGTACATCTGCCGACAAAGATCACCAGTTTGGCCTTCTTTTTTTATTCAGAAATTCCCAATTCATACCAGAAATGCAGAACAGCAATTTTTGACTAAAAAATTCTGCAAAAAAAAAAAAAAAAAAAAAAAAAAATCTGATTGAAAGTGGAGTATTCAAAATTATATTCTAATAAACATTATTTTCCAAATAAAATAATGAGGGATAGAGTGGAATGGATAGAGAAATATGATATCTGTGTATCTCAGTAAAAATAGTACGGTTCATCATTCTCTTATTTCAGACTTTCTTTATGCGGTGTATTGGACTGAACATTAAATAGTTTGTTATTTATTAAAATTTAAAATACAATAAAGTACTAAGGCAGAGATTCCCAAACTGTGCTCCGCGTGAACTTTCCAGGGGCTACGCCGCGATTTAGGAAAATAACGAAAATTTGAACGAAACCAACACATTTAAAGTAAGGTTTTTTTTTTTCTCAAAAAATGGGAACAGATTCTTTTGTTGCAAAAGTATTTATACATTGATGATAACTATCTTAAACAATCTGAACTCTTTTAATTAACTAAATTTTATTTTCTTTAAAAATCCCTGTGCAAATATTAATTTACTGTCTATTTTTGCATTTTCCGATTAAAAAATGAGATAAATGGAGAAACAAACGTATATTTACTGTAAGAAAGAAAGAAATTGTATTCTGAAGGAAAATTTGGATATTTGAATTTTCCCAAATCCTCCTCTCAGTGTGGCTTGAGGTGAAGTGTTATCCAATGACTCCACGTTTCATGCACAACTACGTCATCATTCTGAAAGAAATCAGTCTGATTTGAAGGATAAAACGCCTGATATTTTTTCAATATGAAGGGCAAAGTAATGTATATATGCTTCAAAAGAAAATATCGCAATGCTTGTTAAAACAAGTATGAAATGTCCTGGACATAGGTGCAGACTTTACGGGTGCGAAATAGGCAATAATATATACTTCTACAACTAATTTAAAATTTTCCTTTTGTCCTGAAAAATAATTGTGATTAATTAAGACAAAAATAATGTTCTATAATTATTGATAGATGTTTGCCTTGTTAGAATCCGTCGGGACCGTTTTGTCGGCGCTTATGACCCCACGGCGCTTACCTGATATTTTAACGAGTCGCTTGCGTTTGTTAAGATCATATAATTACAAAGACTCTTAATAAACCTCGTAAAATTGATATTGTCATGAATTTACTTTATGAAAAAGTTGTTAATTTAGTGTCAATATTTCCTTGTCAAATAGATCATTAAAAAAAAAAAATTACAGTCATTCAGGGTAATGTAAACCATGGGGTGTAACTTTGCACCACCTCCTAATTTTCAATATTTTTGACTCCAAAAGACTAAATAAACTCCAGAAATGTGCTGTGTTGGCAAGGTCTAAACTGGGTTTTTTACTCTTTATTTTAGAAAATAAATTAGCAACATTATGCGCAATTAATTGCATCATCTAGCTTATTTTCTGATGTACTGTTTTCAAGTTAATTTTGAATGCTGTTTGAAGTTGTTGTAATCCAATTAAATTTTCATAGTAGTAACAATATCCTCATTTGTCAGGCATATTATTATCTAAATGTTGTAAATGTGCTAATATTTTGTTGTTATTTATTCATTAATAATTAATAAAATGTAAAATAAGAAGACACTAACATTTTACCACATTTTCAGGGTAACTTTGAGCCGGCTCAAAGTTATACTGATGTTTATAATTTACTGATTATAGGTGCTACTGTCAGAATTTTCCCATATTTGTACGTACATTTTATATAAATGCCGAAATTGTGCATTAGATATAACATGTAAATATTTTCACAAATATGTGTAAAATACATAAAATTCATTTAAAGGCGTTATTTGCGGCGGAGCTATTCAAATTTGACATTTCATACATTCGACATTTTTTATTCTTGTTTGAATAATACTACTAGTATGTATTACTGTAACTATGGATATATTATTGAGTTAAGACATTGAAAATTGTTTTTAACTGCATTTTTATGTTTTATCTGAACAATAAACATTTTTTTTAATTTCTAAATATTCATGGTTCTCTTTTTCAACTTTTCTTATGCATAATATTTGTTGTAATATCATAAATTATACAAATCTTGTGATGTTGACAAATGTAAATTCGGAGTCTTTACATAATTGAAAACATTTTTGGGGGTTCAAAGTTGTCCTAACTATAATACTTTTATAATGAATTATTTTAGATAATATTTATCATACGGTGCAAATTTACCCTAAATGGCTGTGTAACTTTGAACCAGGTTAAAAATTATTTTTTTATTATTTTTATCATTATTATTCCTTAATTTTTGATAGTCATACAATAATTTAGGATCATTTCTTCAATATTATGCCCCTAGTTTCAACAATATTCTTAAAATAAGAATGTGGCATATGAAAATACAGAAAATGTGGATCAAAGTTAGAATGAATGACTGCAGCTCCGTAATAGGTGATGTAAAAAACACTTAACAGCCTCTTCAGCTGTACAAAATTTACACTACAAATGAATAAATCTACTGACGTCACTGGATTAGCAGTTTTGATGGTATTTTTCAGTTACGTATACTAATATCCTGTTTAAACCAGGCAAGTTTAGAGTCTTAACTGACTTTTTGAAATGGGCACCCGGATCTTAACTTGACTTTTCTATTATTACGGTGTTTGAGAACCTTAACTTGATTAAAATAAAGCGCCTTACTAACGCCAGTCTGAAAGAAGTTTCACAAAGCTGTACGAGGTTTCACAAAGCTATCAGGATCATATTTTTGTAGATCATTACAAACCAACGCACTGAGGAACAAAATTATTTCATATTAATACATAGAAAAACACATTTGAACATGAATGCACTGATGATACGAAAGCAATGATGGGTTACAATGCCATTGCAAAAATTAAAGATGATAAATCACCGTAGCAGCATCTGTTGCGTTCTTTATAAATGCACGTTATCTCCGGGTAAATGCCTTCTGAACTTATGTAAAAGTTAAATGCTGCCATTAAAATAATAAACTATATAATATCACGAACTCTTAAAAGCAAAATTTTTAAACTTATATATGAAGTTATTGGATGCCGACATCCGCCCCACTTACAATAAAACGTTAGCTTGTAACATAGGGTACAGTAGGCTTCAGGTGCTCCGCCATAGAAATTCATTCTAAAAAGGGCTCCAACAGTCAAAAAGTTTGGGAACTGCTGTACTAAGGAATTTGATAACGGTAGTTAAATCACAAGCTAAATACATTTTTTACAAGTAAAATTTTTATTTTTAATATAACTTATTACAGACAACCAGTTAACAATTTGAGGGGCAGGTCACTTCTACTAGTAAAAAACTGAAATGAATGAATGACACCGGAATTTCCAAATAAATTTATTTGAAAATATGTAAAAGCTTTTCTTCACGTACTTAACGAAAATGTTCAAGCCAAATTTCTGGTGTCAATGTCCCATTTAGCGATTAAAATTAGGTGGTCCAAAAAGGAACCACTGTTTTTGAAGGGATTAACCCCTTGAAGGGCTGTGGTTCATTTTTAGACAACTTAATTTTAGTTCTTAAATGCCAGATTGGCACGGGAACGTTGGAATCAAAATTTTTCTTTTATCAAATACGCGAAGAAAAGCTTTTAATTATTTGCAAAAAAACTTGTATTTACATTCCGATGATTCAATGATTTCAGGATTTTACGCATAGAAGTACTTTGCCCCTGAAAGGGTTAACTAAGGAAATAATGTACTTACAATGAACTGAAAAAAGAATTTTAGAAAATTATTTAAAAATATAAAAAAAGAATGTTTCAGATGATGTTACAAAATATATAACTTAAAAAAAAAAAAAAAAAAAAAAAAAAAAAAAAAAAAAAAACCCTCGCATTCAAATTTTCTGGGATGTTCAGAAATTTTTATAATAAGCCAAATTCTATATTTATGTATCGCAAGTAAAATGCTTATTCTTGATCGCAAACAAGCTGCAAATAAATATAAATCTAACTGAATGTAAAGCATTCTAAAATCTGAAATATATATGACTACAATTGTTTTTCCCAAATAAAGTGGAAGGGGAAAGTGTGGAACATGGAGGGAAATCTATTATGTAGCTCAGTAACATTGTAGCCAGTTTGGCATCCATCTTTATTCCGAAATTTCAAATTCAAACCGGAGTTCCTGAAAAAAGGACATTTATCTGAGGTAATCACAAAATATCTGCAATTAAATAAAGCAAAGATTACTATTCTTATTTATGGTATGAAGTCTGAATTTCTCATTTAAAATATTTAAAATGGAGGCCAAACTGGCAAACCTGCTCAGTAAAGGGATGATAGCATGATCCACCATTCAGTTATTTCGGACTTTCATAATTATATGTATTAAACTGAAGCTTAAAAAGTTTAACACTAGAACGCCTGGAAGGAGTCTATCTGACTCCGACCATATGATTAAATGTCAACTGGAACCAGAAATTCTTTCACAAAATAAGTTAAATTTAAATCACGCAGATTTACGTTAAATATATCAGTCAAATAATTTTAAATAAAAATTCTGGAGTCAAATATTTTTATGAAACTTGAGTAAAATTTCCGGCCGTTCTAGTGTTAAATTTTAACCCTCATTAAAGTTAAAATACATTATACAGCTAAACATTTCCTTAATAGTAATTCTTCTACTATCTATATCAATAGTTTCACACGTCAAATTTTTATTTTATGTTCTGATAATATTGATTAATATTTAAACTATAAAAACTAAAACGATGTAAGTCAGAGAAAATATATACTTCTATTGATGTGAAAAAATGATTTTAGACAGTTATTTCTAACAATTTTCATTTTATAATCAAGGTAAAATATTCAAAGGAATGTTTTAGATGATGTTTCAAAAAGTGTATTTTCGCAAAAAAAGGGAAAAATATAGGGAAAAAGTGAATTCATATAGGAATCTCTTAAAATTTTCAGAAAATTTAAAATTATGAATTCGTATATTTTTATAAACCATGAAAACTTCTTCATGTTGATCGAAAACAAACTGCTAATAAAGATAAATCTAGCTGAAAATACAACATTCAAAAATGTATATAACTGCTATTGTTCATTTCCAAATCAACTAGAGAGGGATAGGGTGAAAATGACAGACAAATCTGTTATATGTGAAGGTAACTGAAGTGATGATAGAATAATCCATCATTCGCTTATTTCGGAAATTCTATATTATGTGCATTGAACTGAACCTCAAAAGGTTTTAATTTTATTTTTTATTAAAGTTTTAAATATATTAAACTACAAAGTAATTTATTAATGACGGCTCAATTGTAATCTATTTTTTTTTTATATTCAAATGTTTTATTTCTTGTTATGATACTATAATAATCACAAACACGTCAGACAGGAAAGAAATGCACTTGCAATAATTTGAAAAATCGATTTTAGAGAGTTATTTTTAACTTTTATTTTACACGCAAAGTAAAATATTCAAACAAATGTTTCAGAATTTGTTTTAACCCTCTGTCTACCAGAAGGGTCCAATGGACCCGACATGTACATTCAAAATATTTATTCAAACCAGAAATTTCTTCAAAACAAACTAAATGTATAAATCAGACAATAATAAGTTAAATAAACAAATTAAATAGTTTTAAGTAAAAATTCTGGTGTAGAATGTTTTTAAAAAACTTGAGTAAAATTTCCGGTAGTTCTGGGTTAAAAAATATGTTTTCTCAAAAAGAAAAGAAAATCTAGAAAAGATCTCACATTAAGGATGTCCTAAAATCCTTAGAATTTATTATTATTATTATTATCAACGTTGTATATTATATAATGCAAGAAAAATGCTTAATGTTGATCATAATCAAACCGCTGATGAAAATAAATCTATCTGAAAGTAAAATATTCATATATATATATATTTATCTACAGTGTTATTTTTAAAATAAGCTAGGCAGGAATAGGATAAAATCGGCATACAAATCTATTATACGAATAAAGCTCAGTAAAGTGATGATAGCATGGTTCAAATTTGCTTATTTCGGACTCTTTTTATTCGGCATATTGAATTTAACTACAAAATCTTTTAAATCAAACTCAAAAGTTTTTAACCCCTTAAGCAGGGGTGTAAAAATCTAGGTGCCAGCGGACAGTCTCTCACCGCTTAATTTTATTAGTTTTCTTCGCTTAAATTTTATTAGAATTCTTGCAAAAAAAAATTTACACTAAGTATTAGACTAAAAATAACGAAAGGAATTTAGTGGTGAGAGACTTCCCGCTTGCACCAAGTTTTTACACCCCTGAAGGATCGCTTAATATTTATGAAGACCATAAAAAAGTAGCTATTTTTTATTGAAGAAATTGAATATTTAAAAGGTTTCTAAACGAAATATGCAGTTAGTTGCATGGTTGAGGCGAAAAAAAAAATGTTATGGAACATATTCACGTTTACAGAAAAGCCGTCATACGGAAATTTTGCACCTTAACCTTTAAATGCACGATTTTTTATTTTGTTTCGAAAGAATTATATATGATTCTCTGAAAGATACCGGGTGTCCCAAAAAGGACTGACTGATTTTAAAATTCAATAACTTGCAAACGGTGACAGATATTTAAAAAATTCTTGCAGGAGGGTTATGCATAAGGTCAAAAGTTTTTTTACAGTGATTTTCAATTTTAGTTCGAATTACAAACAATAGATGGCGCTGCGATCAATAAACGCTGAATTCAGGCTCGATTTTTGGTACTTCGTGGCCCGGATAATACATTTCCATCTCCTTTTTCTGCATGGAACAAGAGAAAGGACCAGAAATAGAGCCTGTAATTAGCGACTATTGCTTACAACGCCATCTATTGTTTGTAACTCGAACTAAAATCGAAAATCACTGTAATAAAACTTTTGACCTTATGCATAACCCTCCTGCAAGAATTTTTTAAATATCTGTCACCGTTTGCAAGTTATTGAATTTTAAAATCAGTCAGTCCTTTTTGGGACACCCGGTATATTACACAGGAAAAATAATTAAAAAAATCACAGATGCATTTTTCATATAATACGTCAATCTTTTCTTCAGTTGCACATCTGCAATACAATTAAAAACTACTGTCATGTGGCTGTTTTACGCTACAATATTGCAAATTAATAAGTATTTTAAGAAGTATGTCTCCAAATACCTTATTTTATATAATTATTTATTTTATAAAAGTTAACCTTTAGCCCTTTAAATCCCATGATAGAATGTGTTCTAGAAATTATGTAGTTCATGGAATCTGACGATACACCAGAATGTTTCAATGGTTAATTTCGGTTTATTTAAATACAGTATGTCTGTTATGAATTAAAGCAGATATTGCAATTTTAATTTTCTGGTGTGAATTAGGTATAAAAGAATAAAAAAAAAAATTCTATTAAATTCTAAACACTGTTGTTTGCATATATGCATAGCTGCGCACTAAAGAATTAACACTTAAATGCATAGTGATGCATATCTGCATCGCTTTTTATTTAACTTTTAATAAATAAATAAAGTTCATAGCAAACACTATATTTATGTAGCAATACTAATCCTGTAAAAATTACAAAAAATATACTACTAAATAAAGTTACAAATGTATCTTAAAACTTCTAGTGTCTAATCCTTAATATAAGAATAAAAAAACAATTCTAAAAGAATAACATATGCATTTCAACATAGTTGCCAACTCTTACGCTTTTTGTATCAGAAAATTTTAATAGAATTTTTTGCCTTATTTAATCGGCAGATTACGGCGATTAAAAAAGGAAAAAAAAAAAATTTGTTCTACAAAAATGCATAAGATCTTGGCAGCTATGATAGGTTTAAGGGTTAATGTTTGTTTTACACCGAAATTAATGTCATACATAGCCAGGTAACAATACCGCTTATCTCCAGGTTTTGCAACGAGCTACTTTTTTTAATTCAGATTTCTTGATTCGCACCACTTTTTTGAAATCGTAAAATTACCCTTGTTTTCGCCTAAATTCATATACCTCTAAATAAGGCGAATTTTACCATTTGAAAAAGTGGTGTCAATAAAGAAATCTGAATTAAAATAAGGTAGCCGACTGGCAACACTGCTCCTCGCTAATGGAGTTATGAATAAAAAGGAGGAGACATATAGTGTATTGTCTACCAGTTGCGAGTGAAGTAACTGAGGAGGTTGTCACAATATGGCGGCTGCTTTTTTGAAATCGGTTCTTCAGTTTCTGACTACCGATAGGTCAAGCATCCCACCAGTAAAATTGAATAGAAGATTTCGTCTTAAAGAAGCGTCTTATTCATGGAATTTTTTTTCAAAAATGTCATAAAAATTTCTATTTGTTTTTACCGGTGTCAGTATGCCTTATAAAACTGTCGGTTTGTATCCATGGTTGTCACAATATGGCGGAAACTCAGGGCCTAACTACCACCAAAGAAAACTCCTACCAGTAAAAATGAAAAACTGTTTCTTCCACTATTTATGACTGAAATTTTGTAAAAATAAGGCGTTTAAATAAGTTTAAAATATCTATATAAACCTACTGGTGGGAGTTTCCACCGTCGATAAACAACCCCTTTGCTAGCGGTTACAGTTGAAGCTTCACTATTTTAAGGATATGTCAGTTCCTCTTTATTAATAGTTCCATGTCCTCGCTAGTGCCATCATATTCATCACATGAATCGACAGATAGCTTTTTTTCAGAATCACTGTCCGATCGACTAACATTCGGATTACGATCAGAAACGCTTGATTCATCAGAATCCATTACTTACACGAATTGAAAACAAACAAACGCGATTTGTCAAAGGCTTCGTATGGGAATGCCACTTAAATGTTTCTGGTTGAAGAATATTTCTCCGGTTGTGTAACGCTTTTAAATAGTAAAATTCCCCTTGTTTTCACCTTATTTAATATCGTTATTAAATAAGGTTAAATAAGATGAATTTTATTACTTCAAAAAGTGGTGCCAATCAAGAAATCTCAATTTAAAAAAAGTTTTCCACTGGCAACACTGTTTTCATATATGATGGTTTGACATGGCACCGACTATATCAGGAACTATACCCCAGCCCGTCAAATTGACGGGAGCGATACTTAAGTGGTTAAGTAAATATTATCATTTACTGAAATTGGATGTACATTAAACAAGCATTTTTTAATAGCAGCTCAATTGTAATATAGTTTGTTTGTGTGCGAAAGGTTTATTTGATTATAACCCCTTAATTCTCGCTCCCGTCAATATCACGGGCTGAGATGTTTGTTATTTCTCGTTCCCGTCATATTTCCGGGCTGCAGATTTATTGCTGGATAAAACTTCTGAAACCAGAAAAATTTAATTGGCATTTCAGTCTGAAGTCTTTGAATATTCGCGTGTTGGTTTGGTTTTTGGCGGTGATTGTGCAGTTGGAGTTTGTATTGCATATTTCGAAATATATCACACTCAAAAATATTATTAATAATCATAATTCATTGTATATTATATTATTTCAAATATTATTTGTAAAAATGTGTTTGATGGTGATAAACAAACATCTAAGATGTGCAAAATAAAGGTCTTACTCGAATTAATTTGTATGGTGTAAAACAAACATTAAAACACAGAATTCTTGCATGATGTTTCCACTGGCAACACTGTTTTCATATAGGATGGTTTGACATGGCACCGACTATATCAGGGACGGGAGCGATACTTAAGTGGTTAAGTAAATTTTATCATTTACTGAAATTGGATGTACATTAAACAAGCATTTTTTAATAGCTTGTATTTCCACAAATGTGAATTTGTTCTATAACATCTTTTTTTTTTTTTTCTTTTTTGCCTTAAAAAAACTAATTGCATATTTTATGCAGAAACCTTATAATTATTTAATTTCTGTAATAAAAAATAGGTACTTTTTTGAGGTTGTTTCCAAATATTAAGCGACCATTGAGGGGTTAAAATATGCAAGGAGTGATGGAAAAGTGTAGCACGAGAGAGTCAAATGACACCCCAAAATTATATTAATATTCTTTATCTAATTTCGGGCGAGAATTTTTGAGATTTTTCAAGGCCAAAAATAGTGTTGGCAGTCGCTCAACTGCTGCGCCACTGTTCGCTGCCATCGAAATACTCAAGGCCAGAGGACACAAGTTGTGACGTCATCACTAATCGACCGACTTCTTGATAGTGTTGGACTGCACACCGAAAAATTTTGAATAGCAATATTATTATTATTATTTTTGGAGTATCTACCATCCTATAACACAATAATATTTAAACGTACTGGTGAGAATTTTGAATCCCCCAATAAAAAATCAGCCAGATGCCGTAACAGTGTGGCATTCCCCATCAGGCTGAATTTTTATACAAGTATTCCGAATTCTCGCCAGTAAGTTTAAATAGTTATTATTGTTTTATAAGATTATAGATATTTCACAAATAAAATTAAAGAAAATTGCCATTCAAAATTATCCGGTTTGAATTCCAACACTAGTGAGAAGTCGGACGATTAGTGATGATGTCAAAACTCGTGTCCTCTGGCCTTGAGTATTTCGATGGCAGCGCTAAGTTCCATCATTGTAAACAAGGATATAAATCCGGGCTTCCCGGGTAACAGAATGCAGGTGAAAACCATTTCTTTAAAATTGATAACTCCAGGAATGAGATTTACGACTTTCTGATAACCAGTATAATCTTTGAGAAAATGTTATTTTTTTTTAATCGGAACATTGTTGTGATTTAAGAGAACAACATTTTCTCCACACAGCAAATTGAAATGTCTGAAATTCAGACAATTAAGTGTCTGAAACGGAGTGTTCAATTTTCAGAAATTTTAAAATGTCTGAATTTTTTCAGACCATTCAAACGTCTGAATTTCAGACTTCAAACGTCTTAATTGCAACCATTTTTTAAGCATTATATGCAGCCATGTTTGACCACGTTGAATCATAGAAAAAATTTTGGCCATGGTCCTGCCCCCTCCACTTCTATACAGTGCGATTTTAGCGGCTCTGAAAGTTGGCATGCAATTTTCTTAAAGCTGATAATTTAAATATTTTTCAACAATGTACATTATAATCAGTATTTTGAACTTCTAGAGTAGAATACGATTAAAACAATATCTAAATGCAATAAAACCTCTGAATAGGGGTTTCAAGGGAATTTAGCCACTATTCGTTGCCGAGGTGCATGTGATTGAGAGATTTTACTGTATTTAGATTTTTTTTTTTTTTTTTTAAATCTTTGTTGGCCTTAAATGTTCAATATTTTTATTATAATCGGCCCACCATCGAAAAAATTTAAAATATAAACTTTACAATAATTGCATATCTAATTCGAGGCCCCTAAAATTGTAGGGAGTGTGTAGGGGACACTGCCCAGATTGCCCATGCTTCAATCAAATCCTTCTTCTGCAAAAAAATCCAACCCTGCATTATGTTCACTAAATAGAGATGTCCGGTATTCGGAAGTGTTTGTTATGGAGTCTAATGAACATTCCCTAATACCGGACAGCTCTATTTAACAAAAACTTTTTAAAAGCAAAACGCATGCGTATTTGTTTATTTTTACCTAAAAAAAAAACAGACATGTCTGATACATTGGTCGTCACCAAAATCCTCTCTGTTAAAAATAATAGTTGATTCTTATAGATTTTAATCTTCTAAATAAAAATATAGTAACGAAATTACTGTATCACGTACCATTTTTTTGGAAGGAGAGTTTTGCTTTTAAATTTAAAATTAAGATATTTTATATCTTGCTAAAACATGAGTGAAAAAATTTTAGGCCATAAAATATAGATAATAACAGGTAAATTACCTGCAAATAAATGTATAAATATGATTACCAGATTTACAGCGTCATAAGGAATGAAAATATATTAGTGGATAGGAAATAGTAAATTCGGACACGGAAAAGGGAGGGGGGATAAAAAAAATGCTTTACACAAGTATCAACAAATAAAATTTCCATGCTATATTTTGTCAGTTTGATATCTAAGACAGTCAAAACATTTCTTTCATGATTTCAATTTTATCTAGCATTGCAAATTAATATAATAATCTTTCCATGTTTGTTATTATTATAAAACTGTTTCTCGGAAAAATGGTACGTGCTGGAGCATTTTCAATAACATATTTAGACACTTTACATATTTAGTTTGCAGAGAGAAAAATTTAAATTTTTTTACCGACCAGTGATTATCGAACAAATTCCGCAGTCCCATAGTGTCCACTATTGATGGAAGGGCCTTTACGGTATTCGGATAAATATATATTTTTTGTTTCTAATCTTATCCTGTTCTAAAAGTTCGAAATATTCATTATAAACAGAGCAATGTCGAAAAAGATTTAAAATATCAGCTTTACAAAATTGCACAAAAATTCCCCCCGCCCCTTCTGAATAAAAAGAAAATTCATATCATTTAAAAATTTAATTATTCTTTTAAATTTATATTGCTACATAGACAAGTTTTTTATACATCAGATGAGAATCTCATGAGCTATTTATTTAATAATAAATAAAAAATAAGTAAATTTTCTATTTTAAATAACATGCAGAAAAAATTACTTCTAATTTCTAAACTTCTTCTGTCTTAAACATACATTTTAATATCTAATTGTCATTTTTTTAAATATTTCATGTAAGTGATGATAAATAAAATGATAAAAACCTCAATTTTAATCAAAACTAGTTATGAAAGTAAATGTATATAACTCTAGCTTTTTAAATTTCAAATTAATTTTTTGCTAAAAATAATTAAGAATCAATATTAAAATTGATTTCAAATGAAATATATATGTATATATTTAAGCATTTTTAAGTTACAGTAACATGCATAATTACATGAATGTAAGAATATATATTTCTAGAATTAGCTGTTTTTTCGCTTACAGATTCAAACCTAACTTATATTTCATGCAATATTTTAAGTGGTACTATAAACAAAATATCAAAACCACTTACTGTTATCGATATCCTTGACTTGATTTAAAAGATCTGTCATAGTGAATGAGTAATAAAATACTTGCATCTTTTTAAAAGAAACCCCTTCATATATCCTACTAGTTGTGTTAAAATAATGAAAAATTTCCATTCTTAAAACACAACCCGTGGGTCTAGTTTGTAAGTCTGGGGCTAGTTCTTATTCATAAAGTTTTGACGAGATGTATAACCCTTTATTATCGATGAAAAGCAATAAAAAGTAATACCGTAATTTCGCGCGTATCCGCCGCACTTCAGATAATTCGATTTCCTACCAGAATGTACTTTAGATAAAATGTGACTTGGTTCTGCTTAGCACTTATTTCACTGAGTTTTTTGAATAATATTTCCGGTTTGAAAAAGACTTAAATAAGCCGCGGCGGATACGCGCGAAATTACGGTACTATCTCTGTTGCGCGCTCTTTGTAGAATTCTTGAATGTAATTTTCGTTTCTTTTCCGTTGTTATATCGATATCTGAAACACATATGATTCACGCAGAAATCCAAAATGCAAGAAACTTCTAAATATAACACTTCCAGAAATGACGCAGCCACAGTAGAATTATAATGACAAAACTTTTCACAGTAAAAAATAGGATAGGTTAAAGATGTGAACTGTTGGAAAACGTTTAGATTTGAAAGCGACATTGGACTCAGAACTCGAATTCGGCTGACAAAGGTAAAAAAGATTGAGTCAGCATTACGTCAGTCATTACGTAAGCATACGGTTTACAGTATGATAAATTCATTGAAACGTTTTTATTAGCGGAAAATGGAACGTATAAGAAAAAATCAGAAGTATTTTACTTTCTTTATTTGGCATTTTTCGTAATGCTTACACTTACAAATTATCTGAATATAATTATTACAGTTTTATACTTTCAGGCAGAGGGTGAAAAACATATGATAAATTAAAAAAATCGTCGTAACGCTTCTAAATAATACATTTATTATGCATAATCACAGACAGGAGGGAGGTTGCAGGCAATTTCCCTTCCCTGTATTTTGAAATTTACTGAATTAAATTGTCTTTATATTTAAAAAAAATAATAAAATTTATTCTTCCAAATTATTACATAATTAAAGACTAAGACAAAAAGGAACTAATAAATTTTTGTAAGAGAAACACCTCACCCCCCTCCCTTCCTAAACTACTAATATAAATAAATGTTTAATTATTTCCTTTTGACGTTCATATATTTTAATTTATCTTAAATTGGAAGATCAGGGGTGTTCATAAGGACAATACCCTCCACCAGAAGGAAAGAAATGTTCTGCATTTTGAAAAATGTTGTTAGAAATTTATTTTTGAATATTTAATAGTTCTTACTTCTTAATTTTTTTTATATTTCTTTTATATAAAAATTCTTGTACGAGGTGTTCTGACAAAAGATTCTTAGTTTAACTTATTTCATGTTTATATTTTGCATTTTAGTTAGTCGAACTAGGCAGGGGACTCCATGTACATCTGTTCAACCTTTCCCCTCCATACATTTTATTCTGAGAGCAATTATATCTCTTTGTATTTAGGGATCGGCCTTTACGTATACAGATGAGTGGAAGTAGTTTTTGAGAAACTTTATATTTTGTGAAAAGTTTCTTTAGCTTGTACTTTTGCACCAAACATAATTTAGTTCGAAAGTTAGTAAACGGGCATTTACAATTTTGGCAGACGTCCTCATGGTGAAATCAAGCTGCTTATTTTTTACACTAATACCAAATTTAGTAAATGGCAATGCATTTCATCCATTCGAAAACATTTTCTGATGGTGCTGCCAGATATACTGCGATACAATTGCATATTAGGACACCAGAAGCGAAGGGGTATAAGTCACAAAATTGAAAAAAAAGAGATAAGTACACAGGCTATCTGGAAATATTGCTATTTGTTTTATGATTGCTCTCAGAAAAAAAAATGTAGGGAGGGGAAACGTTGGACAGATGTGCCTGGAGTCCCTTGCCTAGTTCGCCAAACTAAAACGCAAAATATAAGAGATTTTCTAATTATCTGTTGCATTCTAGAGGTCAACTACTCAAGCTCTATAAATTACTTAACCTCCTTAATCTCTACTTAAAATTTAAAAAATATATTGTACTCCACTTTTCTTCCACAGTTATTGAAACAAGAGTTCAAAGACCGCGATGAAATTAGGAGTAGTTTCATATTTTAAGTCAGACGCATACTATTGATGTTCATCTTTAAATTCAATTTACTCCAAATCAAAAGTTTTTCACTTGTATCCCTTGGCCTCTGGGGTCCTCATGTACAATCATCGTTTCATCCTATATACAGTACGATACAATTGTATTACATTCAGACATATAAGTATCTGAATTTCTACATGTCTTAATTTCCGACACATGATCATTATTCAGACATTTTTCTTAGTTCATTTATACCATGATCACAGTAAGATATTTAAGTGCCTTAAATTTAGACACTTATGATATCTGAAATTTCATATTCAGACATTTAAGTGTCTGAATTTCTTCTTCAGTCACATATGTGTCTGAATTTAAGACGCCTCTATTTGCAGTGCAAGATTATACTGCTGTGCAAAAAGTCGGAAATCCCATCCTTGTAACACTAATAGATTTTTTACATTTTTTTAATGCCACTAACAACCCCAAAAATCATATGTTTTTGAAAAATAGAAACATTTCGTTGAAAAAAATTTGAAATTTGTTAAAAGTGACACTTTCGTATCGGCCTCGTGGCAGGAGTTAACCTCATAATGAAATCGTTAAAGATTACTATTTGCAATCATCCTTTTTGATTCTGTTCATTTCTGTGTTTTAGGCACTTAGTCTAATTTCATGTGTTAAATTTGTGTTTTAATTCTATTTCCTTATTTTATTGATTTATCGACGAATGTGATGAGCTATTTTTATTAATTTAAGTACAAACGTAATCGTCTGCGTGTGATAGAAATAGATTTTTAAGAAGTGATCCTTGAAAATTATTTTTAAAAGAATAAAAATTCAGTAAATAGCGATGCGGTTTTACACTTTTCAAACACAATGAATTGGAATATTTTTTTCCTTATTCGGCGGCATAAAAATTGAAAATATGCGATATTTAGAAGTTTAAAAAATTGCACTAAAAGTTTAATTTAATCGTCTGCTGTTGTCACCATCAAAATGACATCAGGGTTGCGCAAAGACAGGTTTGTCCTTTATAATATAGATAGTATGGTGAAATTTTTAACGGTTAAATGACAATCATTTCGTAAAAGAAACAGGTACAGTGTTGCCAGTGGGCTACTTTTTTAAATTTCAGATTTCTTGATTGGCACCACGTTTTTAAAACGGTAAAATTTCCCTTGATTTGGCCTTAATTAATATGTCATTAAATGAGACAAATTTTACCATTTCAAAAAAGTGGTGTCAATCAAGAAATAAAAAAAAAGTATCCCACTGGCAACGCTGAACACGTACGTGAATTAATCCGAAAAAACGATTTAAGAGAGATAGTTCTAAGAATTTTCCATGTATTCTAAAGGTAAAATTTTTAAAGAATTGTTTTAGATGATGTTTCAGAAAATGTATTTTCACAAAAAATTAAAAAAAAAACATCCAAAAATTAAAAAAAAAAAAAAAAAACTGACATTAAGAAAAATTCTAGAGAAGAAAATCAGGTCTTTTTAAAATAACCAAAATAAGTACATTTATAATGCAAGAAAAATGCTTCATGTTGATCGAAGAAAAAAAGTGCAAATAAAGAAAAATCTAACTGAAAGTAAAGTATTCACAAATCTATTCTACTAACCATTTTGTTCTTAAAAAAAAAAAAAAAAAAAAAAAAAAAAAAAAAAAAAAAAAAAAAAAACTTTTAACTTGAAAGGTACCGTACATACCCTGTATGCCGCACATTGTTAGCCGAATCCAATTCATTACAAAAGAGAAAAAAAACTAAATAAAAAGACCTTTTATTCTACATCTTAGGCAAATGAAAACAACATATCATTTAATGGTGATCAAAGAGAAAAGTTATAAAAAGTTTTCTGTTTATATAGCTGATATTTTTGCTGTTGTTTTTTATTTTATATAGTTATCATTTCCAACGTCATTAAAAAATATTCACAGAATAATGATTTCGCAAAGGATTTTTATGCTTGTTTCAGAGTTAAACAAAAAACATAATGGGAAATATAAGAATGTTACTAAAACACAATAGAAGCTAATAAAATTAAAATGCATTGTTATCTTTACTATTACATAAATTTTATATATTTTTAAAGCCATCTAGATTTTTTTGCCATATTTGCCTTTTTTTTACAGTTTTCAAAATTCATACTTTATAAATAAGATAATTGCTTAAGGGCATAATGACATATCCAAATATAATCTACTGCTTTATGTCCAATGAAAAAGATCAGGGTATAAGATTAGATGTTGCAGTGGAGTCCATAATGTGCCTTAATTTTTTAGCGGTTTATTTCAGATATAGATTCACTAAGAAATAACATTTATTTTTTTCCAAAAAGGAAAAACTATTACAGTTTGTAAAACAAAAATCATGTGTTATTCTCCAAACTTAAAAAAAAAGAAAAAAAAAGAAAAAAAAATGAAAGAAAAAAAATGAAAAATTTGATTTGAAAGTCTAAAGCATCATATAGCATATTACATTAAAACAATACAATTATATATTAGAATTGCAGATACTTTGAAAAAACAATTATAAATATTATTAACCCCTTGAAGAGCACCGGTATATTCCAGTTAATTTTAATTCCCAAAGGCCACATATGAACCAGAATCTGGAAATTAAATTTTGCTTTGTATAATGTACGCGATCGAAAGCTTTTACTTTCTTTCATGCAAATCTGTTCGGAAAGGCCGGTGTCATTCAATCATTTTAACATTTTAGCAACTGAAGTACTTTGACCCTGAAAGGGTTAATAAGTCATAAAAATACTTGTCCATGATAATATTTTTCAGAAAGTTATTATGAAAACAATGTGCCTTTTTTATCTAAAAATATCAAATATAATATTTTGCAGTAGAAACATACTATATTTTGGCACTCTCTATCTGAAAAATTGAGCCATTTACTTAACCCTTTAGTGCGCAGCTATGCATATATGCAATCTACAGTGTTTTGAACTTAATAGCTATTTTTTATTCGTATATACCTAATTCACACCAGAAAATTAAAATAGAAATATTTGGTTTAAATAATAACAGACTTTCCACATTAAAATAAATCGAAAATAACCATTGAAACTTTCTGGTGTAAAATCTCATTCGCTGGACTACGTAATTTCTAGAACGTATTCTATCATGGGAATTAAAGAGTTAAAGGTTAAGCTTTATAAAATAAATAATTCTATAAAATAAGGTATTTCCAGACATACTTATTAAAATATTTACTAATTAGTTATATTTTAGCATAAAACAGCCACACCACAGTAGTTTTTACTTGTATTGCAGATGTGCAACAGAAGAAAAATTGAAGTATTATATGAAAAATATATCTCTGATTTTTTTCATTATGTTTCCTGTGTTATATACCTTTCAGAGAAACATATGATTTTTTTTAAACAATATAAAATATCTCGTATATAAGGGTTAAGGCTAGATCCATGGGTTTTTGTAGTGTAAGTCACATAGCTGATAATTGCTATGGTTGTTAGCCACCGTTATTTTCGAAAAGTTTACTTGGCCTTATTCAATTAATGAGATATCTTCGATAAAATGAGTCACATTTTTCTGTTCTGAAATACTAGTGGCCAAAAATCATAGCATGTGACTTACACTACAAGTGCTCATGGAAATAGCCTTAACCAATTAACACACAAAGTTTTTAAAACTTTAATTTAACTATTTATGTAATGGTTAAATGTGTTGCCATAAGAATTGCCATTTGACGTTTTTTGTTTATCCAGATTTCTTGTTTATCATCGTTTGTTTTTGTAACCGAAATTCTCACCTGAATTAATTTATCACTACATAAGGTGAATAGTTTTTTTTTTTTTTTTTAAGTGGTAGCAATCAAGCAATCTAAATAAAAAAAATCCCGTTCAAACGGCAACACTGATGGCAGCATATATGCTACATGAGGGACATTAGAGGGTAAAACAACGTTTCTATATGGTATTTTACGACGACAAGGAATAAGAATATCCAAAAAATTGTCTCCTAGAACCCTTGTAGTGTATGTCACATGTGTAAGTCAATTAATGAGATATCTTTGATAAAATAAGTCAAATTTTTCTGTTCTGAAATACTAGTAGCCAAAAATCATAGCATGTGACTTACACTACAAGTACTCATGGAAATAGCCTTAACCAATTAACACACAAAGTATTTAAAACTTTAATTTAACTATTTATGTAACGGCTAAATGTGTTGCCATAAAAATTGCCATTTGAAGTTTTTTGTTTATCTAGATTGCTTATCATCGTTTGTTTTTGAAACCGAAATCCTCGCCTGAATTAATCTATCATTACATAAGGTGAATAGTTTTTTTTTTTTTTTTTTTTTTTTTTTTAAGTGATAGCAATCAAACAATCTGAATAAAAAAATCCCGTTCAAACGGAAAAACTGATGGCAGCATATAAGCTACATAAGGGACATTAGAGGGTAAAACAACGTTTCTATATGGTATCTTTACTACGACAAGGAATAAGAATATCCAAAATCTTGTCTCCTAGAACCAAAGAAAAATATTCTTAAAAACACCATATTAAGGAAGTTAACCAGTTTATAAAGAAATAAACTCCTTTTCTTTTTTTTTTAAACCGGTGATATCTAAGAACAATGGGAAGAGAAGGAAGTCATTATTTTGCTCTCTTAGGGGTAGGGCACAGTGTTGCCAGTAGGCTACTTTTTTAAAATTCAAATTCCTTGATTGGCACCAGTGAAATGGTAAAATTCGCCTTATTTAATGAAATATTTGTCGAGGAGAAAACAAGGGGAATTTTATCATTTCAAAAAAATGGTGTCAAACAATAAATCTGAATTTTAAAATTCTTATAAAAATGTTCGCCTTATCCAATTGCGGAAATTGTGCAATTGTATAAATCAAGTATTTCTGCATAAAAATACTGGTAAAAAAAAAAAAAAAAAAAAAAAAAATCCGGAGGTCGGCAACTATGGCTTTAGAGATATGACTAACGGCATTATTCTATGGTACTTTTGAATAAGTACCTCTAATAGGGTGGGTCGAAAAAACCGAAATATTTACAATCGAAATGTAATAGACCGGAAAAGTTGCCTTTTGTCTTAAAGAATAAATTCGCAAAATATTATACCGATCGGTTAATATCTTTTACCGCCGCAAGGGGTCCAAAGTTTCCAAAAATCGTAAGAATCATGTTTTTTTCAATATTTTTTTTTTGGATTACCCAAACGTACGAATAAAATTTCTAATAGGACGCAATAGCTACATGAAGATATAAGAAATGTCCCGGTAAATGTTCATTATGATAAAACCATATCTTTTACTGCCACAAAGGGACCATATTTAAAAAAAAAATGTAAAAATATCAAATTTTCAGTTTTTCTAAATTTTTAAAATTTTTATAACATGTCTAGAATTAAATAAATTTACTTTATATCTATTAATATGTCATAAATTTTGCTAACTATTTGTCATAGACTGGAAAATAAAAACGGTAATCTTTCATTGTTCTTGACGATCGCTTCATCTACTGCTGTTTTACTGCATGTCAGTAGTTCATATACCACAAATCACAAAAATGATATAAAATGAACAAAATATTTTAGCATTTTATTAGACAGAGATGGTTAATCTAAACGGATTAAATAAACTTAAAATGAAGAAGTATTTAAAATAAATTAATTTTATAATATGACTTGCTTTCAAATAAAGCCATTGTTCCTCCAGAGGCCGAAAATGATAATATGTAATCCTCCCTCTGTTCTGATCCACAAACTTTACCAGCACTTCAGTGACTAATTTCGCGCTTCTTTCTACTAATTGAGTGGGACAAGGAAAGTTATAATAGCTGATATCTTTAATCGAACATTCTAAAATCACCAGCGTTGTTAGACCTTCAGTCGATAGACAAACCGTAACAGGTGGTTTCGTTAGTTTACAGTTTTGCTTTCGACTAAAGCCATACAATTTTAAGCTTCAAAGTTCAAGTCTGGAATGACGGATGGCACTATTCGTGTCCACAGAACTTTGTGCTTTGGCAATTTTCAATTTTGGCAATCGGCTGATGCAGTACACTGCCAGGATGTACTCAATGGGTACATACTGAAAGTGTGCTGCATCAGTTGGTTTGCAATTAAAATGAATCCATCATGTTTTTCAGATTCTGTGGACTATAATTAGTAACTCACGAATCTTGCCACATCATCTACGAAAGATTATAGTTCCTGTAATTTCACGAAATGCCTGTTTCGCAAATCATGAAAATAGCCTCACTGGAATGATAGCATATGAAGTAGAGGACATCACGATCCCAGCCATAAAGAAAATTGCCAAAGCACGAAGTTCTGTGGACACGAATAGTGCCATCCGTCACTTCGTTATTCCAGACTTGAACTTTGAAGCTTAAAATTGTATGGATTTAATCGGGTGGCAAAACTGTAAACTAACGAAACCCCCTGTTACGGTTTGTCTATTGACTGATGATTTAACGACTCTGGTGAGTTTAGAATGTTCGATTAAAGATATCAGCTGTTATAACTTTCCTTGTCTCACTCAATCAGTAGAAAGAAGCCCGAAATCAGTCACTGAAGTGCTGGTAAAGTTTGTAGATCAGAACAAAGGAGGATCACATATGATCAATTTCGGCCTCTCGAGGAACAATGGCTTTATTTGAAAGCAAGTCGTATTATAAAATTAACCCTAGATCTACCGGGAATTTTATTCAAGTTTTAATAAAACGTTCTACACCAGAATTTTTATTTAAAACTATTTAACTTATTTATTTACCTTATTTTTGTCTGGTTTATATACTTAGTTTATTTTAAAGAAATTTCTGGTTTGAATGAATATTTTGTATGTACCTGTCGGGTCCAATGGACCCGTCTGGTAGACGGAGGGTTAATTTACTTTAAATACTTCTTCATTTTAAGTTTATTTAATCCGTTTAGATTAACCATCTCTGTATTGTAACTAATAAAATACTGAAATACAAAAAATATTGCGTTCATGTTATATCATTTTTGTGATTGTTGGCGATCGTCAAGAAAAATGAATGATTACCGTTTTTATTTTCCAGTCTATAACAAATAGTTAACAAAATGTATGGCATATTAATAGATATGCAGTAAATTTATTTACTTCTAGACTAGACATATAAAAATTATAAAAATTTAGAAAAAATAAAAATTTGAAATTTTTACAATTTTTTTTAAAAAATATGGTTCTTTTGCGGCAGTAAAAGATATGACTATATCATAATGAACATTTACCGGGACATTTCTTATATCTTCATGTAGCTATTGCGTCCTATTAAAAATTTTATTCTTACGCTTGGGTAATCTAAAAAAAATATTGAAAAAAATCATGTTTTTTTGCGATTTTTGGAAACTTTGGACCCCTTGCGGCGGTAAAAGATATTGACCGATCGGTGTAATATTTTACGAATTTAGTCTTTATTGCAAAAGGCAACTTTTCTACTCTATTACATTTCGATTATAAATATTTCGGTTTTTTCGACCCACCCTAACCTCTAATTAAAGATACAAAAAATATATTACAACTCTAAAGCGTCTTTCTAAAATTCTCAGAAGTCATTCGGTTAGTTATTGAATATTGGTTACAATTTTCGTCATGAAGAAATGATTCACAAAAAACAACAGAAAAACAAGCCATTTTCCTACCAATGAAATTTTGTCATTTTAATTAAAATTACCCTCAATAGTACCCACTTACAGCTTTCTTAACCATCTATATTAAATTTCTTTCACCCAATAAGCAATCGTTTTTGAACAATATTGCTTTCTATTAAAAATATTTATATATCTATATAAATCGGGAATTTTATGTATACTTATAATATAACCTTCTCTTTGTAATAAATAAAATCTAAAGACATTATGTAAAATTTCGATACTTTTAAGACTTTAAACGGGGAAATGCTGCTCGCATGAATTTAAAAAGTTTCCACTAACTTTCTAAGGAATTTCAGTCTAAAGAAAATAAAACACAAAACACACGCACGTATGCACACGCACATGGCGTGTCCCAATACTACCCTTGCAAACATCGAGGGAGTTAGATAACAGTTGAATGTTGTGGAATATACTTCATATACAGTGTGTTTCAAAATGGATGAAACAAAGTTTCAGAGATACTAAACAGATACTACAAAACACATTTATTTTTTAGTGGGCACAAGGGCTTATATCTACTATTGCATGTTTCCCGCGCGAAAGAGAGCTTCAAATGCTCTGTGCACCGCTAATTTCTTACAGCTTATTTCGCCATCCTTAATCGCAGATACTACTGTCATTTGATAAGGCGAAGAAAATTACTTTAAATACTGGTCTCTACAAGATTCGAAGCCCCAATTTACGCGGGGCGCCTGGCAAACATGGAACTATTAATAAAGAGGAACTGACATATCCTTAAATTAGTGAAGCTTCAACTGTAACCGCTTTCGAAAGGGCTGATTACTTCCGGCGGAAACTTCCAACAGTAAATTTATGCAGAAATTTTTTCCGTATTTAAAGGCCTTATTCGTGCAAAATTTCAGTCATAAATAATGGCAGAAACATATTTGCACTTTTACTGGTGTAAGTTTACTTTTGCGGTAGATAGGCCTTATGCTTCCGCCATATTGTGATAACTAGTAAAACAAACTGACTGGTTTACCAGACAAATTGATACCAGTAAAAATAAATAGAAGTTTTTACCATATTTGTGAGAAAATATTTCCTTGAATAAGACGCTTAAATAAGACAAAATTTTCTGTTCAATTTTACTTGTAGGAAGTTTGTCCCGATGCTATTCAGAAACTGTAGATCCGATTTTAAAAATGCAGCCGCCATCTTGTGACAACATCCTCAGTTACTTCACTCGCATCTCGAGACTGTACATTATATGTCTCCGCCTCTTTATTGATAACTCCATTTCCGGCAACACTATAATTATTTCACCGACTCAAAAGAAAATACGTATGTTATTCATATTATTGGGTCGATCGGAAAGTCGTGCCGTGTTGGGAAAATCAATGCGTACCGAAAAATTCTATCGCTTAATTATTAGACGTTGATTCCGATACCTAATGTCAAATAATTACCTTGCAGAATTTTCTGGTACAAATTGATTTTTGCAACACGACACGACTTTCCGATCGACCCAACTGAACTCGGATTTTGTACATATCTTACTTGAACAATGAGGGTATTTTAACAAAATTTGCAGCCTACTTTTCTCTTTTGTGCACCACTTAGCTTGTGTTTTGTTCCACTTAGCAGATTTGTCCGTACACCGTACGTACAAGAAGAGTTTGCTTGTTTCCGCACTAAAAACTTTTCGACACCAAGAGTTTTAAACTACAATATTCATTTTATTTAATGGCAGAGATATTTCGATTATATAAAAGAAATATTTTAGTATGGTCCCTATTTTTAGTTTCTTGTGTCCAAAAGATCAACTTTTAACTCTTTAGTGTGCAGATTTGCATATATACAAAGAACAGTGTTTTGAATTTAATACACTTTTTTTTATTCGTATACACCTAACTCACACCAGAAAATGAAAAAAGCAATATTTGCTTTAATTAACAACAGACATTCCGCATTTAAATAAAGCGAAATTAACCATTGACACTTTGTGGTGTTACGTCAGATTCTCTGAACTACGTAATTTCTAGAACGTATTATATCATGGGAATTAAAGGGGTAAAGATTAAGTTTTATAAAACAAATAATTATATAAATTAAGGTATTTGCAGACATACTTATTAAAATATTTACTAATTTTCAATATTTTAGAGTAAAACAGCCACGCGACAGTAGTTTTTACTTATATTGCAGATGTGCAACAGAATAAAAGAATGACGTATTATATGAAAAATGTATCTCTGATGTTTTTCATTACTTTTCCTGTGTAATAAACCTTTCAGAGAATCATATCTATTTTTTTCGAAACAAAATGAAAAACCGCGCATTTAAGGTTTAAGTGGTTAAAATGTAACGACATTCTAAGAAGTTGTGGAAGTTGTTGACTAGCCATGTTTAAGAGTCTAGTTCATATCTCCATTGATTAAATTATTCTTTCAGCAACTTTCTTACTGTCTTCACGCTTCTCAAAAAGCAAAGTAAGCGTGTTGAAAATGCCATTAAAATACCTTCATCATTGTTAATATTATAAAATAAAAATCTGTTTTTGGTTTCAACTCAGACGCCCTATATTTTTAAAGGAGTGAGGGAACTTTTGGCTTTAGTTTTCTATGTAAAATTGTTCATTGTAGAGAGTTCTGCTTCCATTTTAGTTTTTACGAGGAGTTCCACTACCCCCTGTATATGTATAACATTCATATACAAATTGAAATATTAACTTTAAATATAATTGTCATACACCATAGATTAATAATGAATCATTTTCATCAAATTCAATTTCAATATTAGTGTTACATAGGGAAAGCTTGATTTTAAGAATAATTTAACAGGATATTTTACGCATTATTTAAATAAAATTACGTTAAAAACATTAAAAAGTTTTGTGCATTTAAGATGAATGCAAACAATTGTAAAGAAAAGTACGAAGTTTTGGATAAATAGATTACACTTTTTTTAATATCACACACAAAAAATGCACATTTACTTGTGATAATGGATACACAAGTAAAGATTTTGTAACTTTATAAAATAATAATAAGATAAAAATAAACTTGAAATAAAGAAGAAATATACCCAATGGGAACTATTATTTAATTGCTATTCATCATTTACTAAACATAAATCATTCTTCTTTTATGAGATATTGCGAATGCTGTCTTTAATGATGGAAAAACCATTAATTATATGTCACTTTTATACTATATCATTTCGTAGAAAAGACAAGGAAAGCATTAAATGACTCTTAGTTCATAACTGAAAAAAATCTTTTTAACACTTTTTCTTTCATTAATTATCTATGCGTTTCTCAGCTTCAAGTGGAATATATTGGATTTTCGAATCCAATAACTTGCAGTCAGATGTAACGGAAAATTCTATATAAAAAAGACTCCAGCTCCCATTAAATAACTAGATAAATAATTTAACTTAACAAACTTTAAATGCATATATTAATCACTTTTTGAAGTTAAAGTTTATTATTTAAAAAAAAAAAAAAAGTGACATTTTTTCTGACTAATAAGTATATGTGTTTAGTCAAAAGGAAAAGAAATTACAGAGAAAATTATTTTTATATTTATTCTGTTAAAAATACTGTTCTTGTAATCGATAAATAAGCTAACGTATTTATGGAAGCAGAGGCGGATAGCTAAGGTAGGAGTCTAGATACTCTGTGTTCCACTAATTTCGTAAAGTTATTTTCACCTTGTTTACCTCTTTAGTGCGCAGCTTTGCATATATTCAAACACCAGTATTTTGAATTTAATAGATTTTTTCATTCGTACATACCTGATTCACACCAGAAATTTAAAATAGCAATATTCGATTTAATTAATAACAGACATTCCGTTTTTAAATAAAGAGAAATTAACCATTGAAACTTTCTGGTGTAAAGTCAGATTCTCTGAATTACGTAATATCTAGAACGCATTCTATCACGGGAATTAAAGGGTTAAATGTTAAATTTTATAAAATAAATTATTATATAAAATAAGGCATTTGGAGACATACTTATTAAAATATTTACTAATTTGCATTATTTTAGCGTAAAACGGCCACACGACAGTAGTTTTTACTTATATTGCAGAAGTGTAACAGAAGAAAAGATTACCGTATTATATGAAAAATGTATCTTTGATTTTTTCATTATTTTTCGTGTGCAAAAAACCTTTCAGAGAATCATATACAATTTTTTCGAAACAAAATAAAAAATCGCGCATTTAAAGGTTAATAGGAAAAAATTCTGCGATTACATAAGGCGAAGAATTTATTTTTTAATTAGTAGCATCTAGAGCCTTTGTACCCACATCCTGGACACGCCATGGCCTGGCTATCTTCACAAAGGCTATGCACTGGACATAGTGACGTCACAGTAGAAGTGCATCGCTTTTCCAGAGTTGCCAAGTTTCCGACCTTTTTGCACACCAATATAATTTTAGAGAAAACGTTGTTATGAATGTCACTCTTTTTCTCCCTCTCTACGGCACTGCACTGGCCCCTGAATACCAGGCCTGAGCGCTGACACAGAAATTGCGGCGGATTTATTTCAGCGAGTTTACGTTCCCTTGAGATTTAATACCAGTAAAATCTAAAAGTTTTCCCCACGATAATTTTAAAAATTAAATGAGGGCAAAGAAATATTTAAGAAAATACCGATGTCCAAATTCTAGAGACCATGTTACAGCCGCCCTTTTTGTGTCAGCGCGTAATCCTTGCGTTCAGAGGCCGGTAAGCATTGCTATTGTTACGTCACAAAACACGTACCAAAACCTCAGAGATTTCAGAAAAGCCGTCTCCACGGTATGGAAGGGAAATAAATTCCCCACCCTCTGACTCTGAAAATATGTTACATTTTAGAGCTTTAATATTTAATAGCTACTGAATAAACGGTGACTTGATATTCTGTATTTGCATGCCATGATATTTCTTAATTTTTTTTATAAATAAAATGTTTTATTTTGGTATAAGTTCTAATAATAATAATTGTTTGCATAAGTTCATTTGTCCGAATCGTTTACAATAAATAAGTGCTCAATTTTGTCTAACCTTGTTCATAAAAACGTTTATTTGAAGCAATCCTGTACAATGCGTATTGTAGTAATGTTTATGAAGATATTTTTCTAGTTTTCTATCAATATTCCTTTAAAAGAAACTCATAGAAGCTGAAAAAAATAATACAGCGAAGAAAAAATTCTAAATCAGCGTTCTTATGGCCCAATGTTCTTACGGTATTTTGGCCTCCCGGACAAAAAAGGTTTAAAAATTTCTGTGTGCAATTGGCATTTTTGAATTAAATTTAAGTGGTATGTGTAATATACTCATCACTTTTCAAGAGATTAAAAATATTTCATCCATTATTTTTTTTAACCCTCTGTCTACCAGAAGGGTCCAATGGACCCGACATGTATATTCAAAATATCTATTCAAACCAGAAATTTCTTCAAAACAAACTAAATGTATAAATCAGACAATAATAAGTTAAATAAACAAATTAAATAGTTTTAAGTAAAAATTCTGGTGTAGAATGTTTTTATAAAACTTGAGTAAAATTTCCGGTAGTTCTAGGGTTAAATAAAAAATTATGTATACAATTTAATCTAACTAAATACGTAACTGTCAACTACCGTACATACTCGCGTATAAGCCACACCAAATTCGAGAGGAATAACACACTGTATACCAGTATTAAAAAAAAAATGATCTCCATCTTATATAAATGCAGAATTTTCTGATATTAAATAATGCGAAGGTAGTTACACGAAAATACTGGTGTGCAAAATATTTTTTTAATCGAAATTAAGGCTCGGCTTATACCCGAGTATATACGGTAATACGCTTTTATATCACCACTAAAATTTAATAGCATAGCTGCCAACATTTACTCATTTTTCTACTGCTACTTTTGACCCCAAAAATTTTGCCTTCTTTAATCATTTTTTTTCGATGATTAACCCCTTGAGGGGCAAGCAATTACGTTTGTGAAATGCTGAAATCCCACCGGAATCTTCGAAAAATTCTATTTCAAAATAAGTAAAAGCAATTTAACGGCTTTTTTCCACCAAAGTTAGAAAAGTAAAATTTCATAAAATTTTTCTGGTGTAAAACTTCATTAATCGTAGGGGGTATATAATTTATACCGGTGCCCCTCAAGGGGTTAAATAAAAAAAACTTCTCCGATAAAAATAGTAGTAGGGAAAAGGCGTAAAACTACCGTAATTTATAAAAAGTGGGGAAGGATTGTACTTTGTGCCAATATAATAAGAAAAAGAAACAACGTATAAGGGCACAAATAAAATGTGTTTAAAAGCATATAGCTGTTTCAAAACCTCTAAGGTTTCCTGATCAGTGCTTAAAATAAAAGTTAATTTAAAACTAAAACATTGTGTAAAAAAAGGGGGAGGGAGGTGGACAGAGAGTCAGAAAAGCGTACCTTTCAGCTCTACTGCCAACGGTGAAATGCGACATACGGCTGACAAACAGCTACGGAGTTGATCTCATGCGCATATACAGGGAGACCAATCAAAATCATCTAATTGCTCTGGAAGAGTCCAAACTTAGAAGGAGAAAAAAAAAAGGGGGGGTGGAGTGGAGAGAATTATAGAAAATTAAACCATATCTTTGAAAAATTGGGCGTACTGGATAAATCGTTAACTAAACTGTTTGGATTTTTCCATATGTTGAACACTTGAAAGCTTCACTTGAAAGCTTCCCAGAAGTCCAGATCATAGATTGAAGTACATTTCTGTATTATGAAGGCTTCGGAAAATTTAAAATTATGGTTGTTGAACCAGCAGTGGTTGGCAATAACGGATCGTTTAATATCACAACAATTAATATCACAATTTAATATCTCAATTTAACGCAAGTTTTATGCTCCCCCAAACGGATCTTAAAGGCACGCTTCGTTTGACCAATGTACATTTTGTTGCATTCGCAAGATATCCTGTAAATACCACAATTTGAAAAACTATCAATAGGATGTTTCAGATTTGTGAATTGAATTTTATTAAAAGGAGTATAAACTACTTTAAAGTCAAATTTTGAAAAGATTTTAGAAATTTGATGGCTTATTTTCGGAAAATATGGGAGTATAATTAAATTTTCATTACCGACAGTATTAGCCCTGGGTTTTGTACGTTTTCTTAGTTTGTTATGAATGGAATCGACGATTTCAGCTGTAAAACCTCGATCAATGGCAATAGATTTAATGTAGTCTAATTCTGTTTTTAGTAAACTGTCGGAAGAACAAATATTTAAAGCCCTGAAAACATAACTGTTAAAGGCAGCCAACTTTTGATTAGGTGGATGGGATGAAAGGCGATGTGGGGGTAAGGATACTGCGAATGGTTTACGGTAAACAGTAGTGTGAAACAAATTATTTTCGCGGAAAACCATAACATCAAGAAAGGGCAAACGACTGTTATTTTCGAGTTCGAAAGTGAACTGAATATGTTCATCTATAGAATTCATAATATCGAGAATATTAGTAAGATTAAGATCATCAGAGTTCAATAATGCAAAGCAGTCATCGACATAGCGGATGTAAAAAGGAAAGGATAATATCTTGAAAAGGTTTGATTCGTAATAGTGCATGTAAATATCACTGAGGATGGGGCTGAGGGGGGAGCCCATGGACAAACCATCAGTCATGCAATTAAAAATACCATTAAAAATGAATTTGTTTTGCGATAAACAAATGCTAGTAAGATGTATAAGCTCATCAATTTCGTAATATGAATAATGAAATTCTTGTAGGCGTAATTTAAGACAATTTAAAGCACCTTGAACCGGTACGTTAGTAAATAGTGATTTAACGTCGAATGAAACCATACTATTGTTTTGAGTACCACTGAAGCTACGAAGTTTATTAACAAACTCATAAGAGTTCCTGCAAGTGTAGATATTGTTAGAGAGCAGGGGGGGAGAAAATAGAGGTCAGATATTTCGCTAATTTATAGAAGAGGTACCAATGTTCGAAACTATTGGTCTGAAAGGAATGCTTTGTTTATGGAATTTTGGGAGCGTATAAAATCTTGCGCAGTGTGATACTGAAGGAATGAGGGATAATTAACGTTGTTGGAAATGAGAGGAGTGCGCTCGATAGCCGATTTTATAGCTTTCAATTCTTTTTGAGAAGGATCAGATTTAATCTCTTTATAAGGACCCTCGTCTATCAAGTCTTGTGTTTTGGATAGGTAATCAGACTTGTCCATAACAACAATCTGGTCACCCTTATCAGCCTTGCTGATAACTATGTCAGTATTAGATTTTAGATTTTTTATGCAACTTGATGCAGCTTTGCTGATATTGGATTTAGGAAGGTTATTATTGAAATTCACATTATTGGTGATTAAGTGTCTAATTTAATCCTTCTGAGAAGGGTTTAAGGCACTGAACTTGAACGCTCTTTCGATGGGGGCAATCACATGAGGAAAAGACGGTTTAGTAGTAAGTGCAAAATTATTATTTAATTTAAGATAATGGATTTCATCCTGAGTAAGGTTAGCACTTGAAAGATTGACAACGGCATTCTGGTTAACCAACGGTAAGGTATTGGGTAAACTATTGTTATGTTTACTAGAGAGTAAATTAAATTTCGTTTTCAAAGTAGCTATATGTTTGGTAGACTTGCTCCTTGCACTAAACCAAGACTGGTTGTCAATGGAAGTGAAATCGTGATGTGAGTTGGATAGATTAAGATGTAAATCATACAATTCCTGTTCAATAAGGGCAATCTTTCGACGGGTCTCCTGTATTACAGATCTTAACAGTGCGAGTTTCGTACGGAAAATAATTTTTTCAATTTTGTTTGAATAAGTTAAATTACAATTGACAGAAATAAAATTCGGAATTACTCTATTGCGTTTACAATTCAGAAGGAAAGCAAGGTGGTTGAGGTATCTGAATTTTTTCAAGCGTAGGGTGGTAAATCTATTGCAGTCCGACATGTCATAAAATCAAAAGATAAAATCAAAAGGATAAAACAAGCAATCCAATGGCCCGTTGAAGCCGAAATACATAAAAAGTGGGGAAGGATTGTACTTTGTGCCAATATATTAAGAAAAAGAAACAACGTATAAGGGCACAAATAAAATGTGTTTAAAAGCATACAGCTGTTTCAAAACCTCTAAGGTTTCCTCATCAGTGCTTAAAATAAAAGTTAAATTAAAACTAAAACATTGTGTAAAAAGGATGTGGGGGAGGTGGACAGAGAGTCAGAAAAGCGTACCTTTCAGCTCTACTGCCAACGGTGAAATGCGACATACGGCTGACAAACAGCTACGGAGTTGATCTCACGCACATATACAGGGAGACCAATCAAAATCATCCAATTACTCTGGAAGAGTCCAAACTTAGAAGAGAAAAAGGGGAGGGGAGGGAGTGGAGAGAATTATAGAAAATTAAACCATATCTTTGAAAAATTGGGCGTACTGGGCGTACTGGAAAATCGTTAACTAAACTGTTTGAATTTTTCCATATGTGATAAGCTTCCCAGAAGTCCAGATCATAGATTGAAGTACATTTCTGTATTATGGAGGCTTCGGAAAATTTAAAATTATGGTTGTTGGACCAGCAGTGGTTCGCAATAGCGGAACGTTTACTATCACAATTTTTAACGCAAGTTTTATGCTCCCCCAAACGGATCTTAAAGGCACGCTTCGTTTGACCAATGTACATTTTGTTGCATTCGCAAGATGTCCTGTAAATACCACAATTTGAAAAACTATCAATAGGATGTTCAGATGATTTCTTAACTACCGTAATTTCCCGCGTATACGCCGCAGCTCAGTTAATTCGATTTCCTACCAGAATTTGTTTTAAATAAAATGTGACTTGCTTTTGCTTAGCATTTATTTGAATTCATTTTTTAAATAAAATTTCCGGTGTGAAAATAATTAACTAAGCCGCAGAGTATACGCGGGAAATTACGGTAAGTCAGCTACGTAATAGAGAAAAAGACCTCATTTAATCGCCGAAATCTGCGATAGGGGAGGTGGTGGATGAATGGGATATTTTCGCAAAAATATTTTTTTATATTTTTTTTTATTTATTTAAGTTACTATCAATATTATATATCACATTTCATACATTAGGTTTTTGCCAACATATATGAACAATATTTATTCTAGATTATGATTTATTCATAAAAATATTATGAAATAAAAAAAAAAACGTTCCTCCCTGTCCCATTCATCCCCAAAGCAGGGATGAATGGGACACTAATAGGGACGGATGGTACACAAAGATTTTCCTCCCTGTATTCAATTTTACCAAATTAAAATTTATAATTATAACCTTATATGAAAATTATATTTGTAATATATAATTTTACAGCACGAATCGATATGTTTTTTTGTTCAATAACTTCTTTTATTGCAGTTTTAACTTTTAATGCGGAGTTCGGCTATCAACCTGTTCTTTTTTTCCACTTATGAGGCATTTTAGATTTGAAATGAAAGTGCAAAATGTCTTTTAAATATAGCATAGCTAATAATTTTCAATCATAACTTATTAATATTAATTAAATGTATCGTAGAAACATGCAGAAAGGAAATTATTGTGTCGATCGGAAAGTCATGTCGTGTTGGTAAAATCAATTCGTACCGGAAAATTCTGTCCGATAATTATTAGAGATTAGATATCGGAATCAATGTCTAATAATTAAATGATTGAATTTTCTGGTACGAATTGATTTTCCCAACACGACCCGACTTTCCGATTGACCCAATATGTTAGGGGTGGGCATTTATTTGTGCAACATTTCAAAATTCAATATAATTTCCCTCATTTGATCAATACACATATACTATTTTTATCAATTTTATCTATTTTGATTAAGTTTTAGTACGAGTTTTTTGATAATCCATTAATAATTATTACAATACAATAAGTAACACTCAGAACTTTTAAACAATAACAACTCATATAATACTATTTAATACTATTAATTGAAGTAAATTATTGATTTATCATCCTATATAATACTATTTAATTAATAAATAAAATTTTCAACACCTCTAGGGAGGAGTGAGAATGTCCCATTCATCCCCATTTGAAATGTCCCAATCATCCCCATGATGCATAATATCCCTTCTCAGCAATTTTACCTCAAAAATTATTTTGTCACCATGGTTACTATTCATTCATTTTAATTATTGATATTGAACCTTAAAATAAATAACTACAACATAGCTTAATTTTTTTTATTGTATAAGATATTTCACATCTTCAAATGTAAAAAAAAAAACTTACTTTTAAGCAGAGATTTCAGAAAATGCAACTTTGAAGGAAAATGAAAACAGCAATGTGGTCCTACTTTTAGTTCTGAACCACACTGTGGTAGAGGTATACTGGGTTAGGAAGCAATTTAAAATAAATGTTTATTGCCTGAAATATTGAGAATGTCCCATCCATCCCTTGTCCCATACATCCCCTAGCTCCCCTATGTCTACTGAATTTTAGAGGTACAGTCGTGGAAAAAAAAGGAAACACCCCTACTAACTCCTCAACAAATTATTGTAGATGAAACTTACTGGTACCGAACGATTGGAAATAAATTCTACTTTTAAATGACGTATATAAAATTTGCTTAGGGGGCCATCTACATATTAAAACGAATCCAAACTTCATTTTTTTCAATGGCAGTATCCAATTTTAACGAGATATTTTAAATCTTTGGTTCAAACTATGCCTAGACCCCAAATTTCAAGTCATTTGAATGATAAGTTTTTGAATTATAAACATGCAATATTTAGTGCTTCTAATGTTAAATTACATTTTCATATTTTTATTTATAACGTCTGAAATTATGATCCTAATGTTCTATTTTTTTGTGTAGCAATAATACTAATATAGCCAAACAAATATACGTTGAATTTGCAATTTTTATAATTTTCTGATATGAATTATGAAATTAATATTTGAAAAAATTATTAATTGCACCCTACAATTTTTTTCATGGATTCAGATTTATTAAGTCCTGCTTTATGGAAATCCAAAATTTCACATTTTTCTTCCAAGTAGTTTTTAAATTATGCTTAAAAAACGGCAAAATGATGGTTTAAGGGGCCGTCTATGATAGAAGTGACTAGATATTTTGAAATTTCTTATGCTATCCTGTAATCTAACAGGCTTAATTTACTGCTTAACCCCTTCGCGACGGGAGCCTTTTACGAAATGTTTATTACTTTGCTACCGGTTTTAAAAAACAGAAGTTTGTGCTTATTCAAATCGGGAAAATGCTCGGATTAAACAAGGCAAATTTTACAGTAAAATTTTACTGGTTATGATAAACGAGGATCCTTAGGCCTATTTCCGGCACGTATACGTGTCGCTCGTCCCCAAGGGGTTAATGTCCTTTGATCAAGAAGGGAGCTCTCTCGGTTAACAATCGAGTACGAACTCCAATTTGGATACAGCCCATAAAATACGCTCGTCTTAAAATAATTAATTTCTCGGAAACTTATGGTACGAATTTCATAAAAATTTGTTTTTAGACTAATTGAAGGGTGTAGAGTTCATTTATGCTGTCTGAATTGTGTACTGCTATTGAAAAAAACAAAGTTATGGTTCGTTTTAATATGTAGAAGGCCCCCTAAACAAATTTTATATACATCATTTAAAAGTAGACTTTATTTCCAATCGTTCGGTACCAGTAACATTCTTCTACGATAATTTGTTGAGGAGTTAGTAGGTGGTGTTTACTTTTTTTTTTCTACGACTGTACAATAAAAGCGCAAAATTTTGCAGCTATGCTGAAGATTGCGAATATTACATTTTGAATATTACGTGATTTGAATTTGATTATATTATAAAAAAAATATTGTCTCAATGACGAATTTGACATTTAAATACACGTACTGAAATTCAGTCTTAAACAATACCTTTTCATTTTTTAAATGATATTGTAAAAAACGTAAAATGAGGATACTTAATTATGTTATTTAAAACACATACAATAATACAGTACATTTTATCACTATAGTTTATAAATTTCATAACAACATGCCGCACTTTTTCTATATCTATGAGGAATCTTATGTAATTTGATTAATTTTTAATATATTCCAAAATTTTCATGAACATATTTTCTAAAAGCAGTTAATCATTTATCCTTTACGGTTATTCTAAAGCTAATATTTCATGGATAAATGAAAACATAATTAGATATAAAAGATCATGAATTGTCCATCACACAATTCTTTGGGAGGCTTATGTACCTCAAACAAATCTCAAACTTAGGCTACTAACATGAATAGAAAGAAGTATTATCATGGCTTTGTACATTGACAGTCATATCATAATTATGATATATGAGAACTTGATAATGGAGTGGACTTGACAGATTATGCCTACTGAAAGAATTATTCCAATTGCCAAAGAATGAATATATTCACAAAGAAATTATAGTCTTTTGTTGTATTTCAGATTTTCTTTTTCCATTCTTTATTAGATTAATTTAATATGTATATAGATATCATTTTAGAGATCTAAGGGGAAGTCTTTTCATTTTAAAACAAATTATTTTGAAACTAAAAGGAAGTTCATTCGTGTACAGGGTATTAAACGTATAAGGAACAAAATATGAAAGCTAGTAAAACGGCTGCAACAAAAATTGTTTAGATTGGAAACCAGGAACATGTTTAGTTAAAAATACAGGGTGTCTGACGTCAAGTTGAACTCGGATTTTCTTTAATAACTTCAACAATTATAAGGATTTTTTCCTCGAAACTTTCAACAGAATAACTTTACATGCAATAACTTTGCATGCAGTACAAAAATACGCTAATTAAATAAGTTAAATACTTTTAAATAAACATTCCATTTGAGACACTTTTTATAAAACTTGAATAAAATAGCCGACGCGACGGTTCTAGTGTTCAAACAATCCTCAAACGACAGTCACCGTTATTTGTCAGAGCGAAGGCATCGTATTTGGACGGCTGTGGTAATTCGATTAGTGACACGGTACTTACTGCCAACTATATTCGAAATTATGGCGCTATTTACGCAATGTTGTTTGGACACTGATTATTGCTGCTTCCATTATTTCATGTTATTTCGTTACATTTCACACAGCATATCTGAAGAAAAGTTTAGTAACATGTCCTCGGTACCATGTCAAACTATCCAATATGAAAAGTGTTGCCAGTGGGCCACTTTTTTAAATTCAGATTTCTTGAATGGCACCACCTTTTGAAATAGTAAAATTTGCCTTTTTTAATGACATGTTAATTAAGGCGAAAGCAAGGAGAATTTTACCATTTCAGAAAAAGTGGTGCCAATCAAGAAATCTGAATTTTAAAAAAGTAGCCCACTGGCAACACTGTTTTCATATTGGATAGTTTGACATGGTACCAAAGATATCTTCACTGTTTTTAAAGTTAGGATAATAATCGTGGTTTGAATTGGAGATAGCCACACTGTACTCAAATTAACCCTGAGCTTAGGAGCACTAACGTGGAACATAAAAACCGTCACGCGAAACCTCCATCCAAAACAAAAAGGAACTCAGTATTTTTAACTGAATAAATGGACGCACGGCTGGTTCCTTATACAAAAATGTCATGTTGAAGTGTTCTCTACTACCTCTTAACCCTTTCAGAGGCAAATTAGCTCTATTACTAAACAGTTGAAATTCTCGTATTTATTGATTTGAAAATAAATAAATTATTATCTTCACATGTATTATAAAATTAAAATTTTATTCAGAATTTCTGGATGCTATTTAGCAATTTTGAATAAAACTTAAGATACTACATTATAATACTCCATCGCTCTTCAAAGACTTGAGGGTCTATTTGAAATGACGAAGAAATGTGTTTTTTATACTGGTATATATTGTTTGAACTTTTACGAACATCGTGCAGTTGGTCCGAAAGGAAAATTCATAAAACTACAGCAACACAAAACATAAATAAGGTTAATGAGGTTTGACTGTGAGTAATGTTGTCAGTAACTCCAATCTCAATTGTCTCTGAACACTGTTTTTCATCGATTTTGAAGCAATAAACATTTAACCCTTTCAGGGGAAAGGTACTTTTATTCGTAAAATTCTGAAATGAGTGACTGACACCAGATTTTACAAACACATTTATTTTAAATTAGGCAAAATCTTTTGTTCGTGTACTTAATAAAAGTAAAATTTTCATTCAAATATTCTAGAGCCAATGTGGTGTGTGTCAATGTAGTGCCAAAATTAAGTGGTCGAAAAATGAATCACCGCCCTTGAAGGGGTTAAAACGTTAACGGATATACATGTTTTTTTCTTTTTTTGTTAAAAATAAAGGAAATGAAATTCTCTGCAAACTATACCTGAAAATTAAAAAACTTTTTTAAAGCTATAGCAAAAAATATTCATTGATCATTGTTTGATCATTTTTTTTTTGTCTTTTGTGTTATATATATATTTTTTCATATATGCTAGGGCAAGGGTGGCCAACTATGGCACGCTAGATACCAAAATTTAATAGTAATCATTGCCATATTTAATCATCGAATCTCTGCGATTCTAGAAGTCGACTATTTCTTTAAAAAAATATTGGAATCCGGCGTGCCACAGTTGGTCACCTTTGCCCTAGGGCAACTAACCGGAACTTCCCGGATTACAGAATGTATGTGAAAGCCATTTTTTATTGAAAACCTTTCGAGAATCATATATAAATTTTTCGAAAGAAAATAAAAAAATCATGCTTTTAAGGGTTAATTGGTATTAAAAGTGAAGGGCCGCACAAAAGCTGAAAAAATCCGCCTACGACAGCCGCCATTTTTTTACAATGGAACTCTTAATAAAAGAGGACTGGCATATTCTTAAAATAGTGAAGTAACCCCTCTGGTAATCTGTAACCCCTTTCGCACGGGTTCATTACCGCCCTCCCCCTCACGGGATTGCACTTATACTCTAAAGCGAAAGCTGGGTTCCCGGGGCGGTCATCCCGGTTCATTACCGCTGGGGCAAACTAACACCAGTAAATTTAATTAGAAATTTTCTCTTTATTCAAACGTCTTATTAATGGAAATTTTCAGTAAAAAATAATGCAAAAACTGATATTCATGTTTACTGGTGGAAGTTTACTTTAGTGGTGGTAGTTCCGCCCTATTGTGACAACCAAGACAACCTCCTGTTAGTGTGAGTGAAAAGATTATAATACCTGGGCAATCTGACCCCAGTAAAAAGAAATAGAAATATTTTACCATATTTGTGAGGGAAGATTTCCATGAAAAACGCGCTTAACCCCTAGACCGGCGGTGGGATATATTATATCCCGCCTAATTTTAATTAAGGTTTGCTTTTATAACTTTGGTGAAAAAACAGCTGAAAATATGCTTTTACTTATTTTAAAATATTTTTTTCCTTTTCCGATGGGAATTAAATATTACTGAAACACATTAGCTTGCCCCTCAAAGGGTTAAGTAAGTAAGTAAGCACCCACCCTGGGAACCCGCTTATGGTTGGGTGTAACCCCCAAGCCCAGGGTAGGGAAAAGTTTTACTACCTGCGGAACCCTTTGGAAACAAATAAGTTTTAACCCTCTGTCTACCAGAAGGGTCCAATGGACCCGGCATGTACATTCAAAATATTTATTCAAACCAGAAATTTCTTCAAAACAAACTAAATGTATAAATCAGACAATAATAAGTTAAATAAACAAATTAAATAGTTTTAAGTAAAAATTCTGGTGTAGAATGTTTTTATAAAACTTGAGTAAAATTTCCGGTAGTTCTAGGGTTAAGGTTAATTATAACTATTCTAAATATTGTTATGTACAAACGAGGGTTTATGGATTACCCACAACTTTTTAAAGTTAAGTGTTCCTATGAGTTCATGTATAAGTTCATACACCTTGTAGTTATAACTAGTCCCATCAAAACCAGCCACCACCACCAAGGCCACTAGTGCCTGGACTGGAAATGTCATTCCTGTATTTAATCTGATTCATAAAGGTAGGGCATTGTGTTGAGTTCGCTGTGTGTTTATAATAATTTGGTAAGTTTATACAATTTGCTCAGTTTCTGAGATCCTGTTTGTTTATATTCGTGCAACTAGTGGTCTGATGACCCATCGCACAGAATGCGCATATTGAATTTCTCCTGCAGTTACTTTCGGAGTGTCCGTACAATTGACAGTTCGCACACCTGATGATTGGCCTGTAAGGATGAATCCTGCAGTTTCGTAATCCCACATTTATAAGTTCCATGCTCAAAAGTGTGTAACGAAATTTTCTATTGAATTTTACTGATGGAAATTTTCACCGGTGGCAATCAGAAATTTTGGATCCTATTAAATAAACAGCAGCCATCTTTGTCAACTTCCTCAGTTACTTCACTCGCAACTGCTATACAATACACTATATGTCTCCTCCTCTTTATTCACAACTCTATTATTTTTACGTCAGAACGTAGGCCTAGTATTCAGAGGGCAGTGTATCACCACCCCCTGAATAGTATGCCTGAGCGCTGACACAAAAAATGGCGGCTACTGAAGGCGGATTTTTTCATAATGTGTACGGTCCATTAGATATTCGCACCAATAACTTTTTAAAGTTTTTTCCGCTTTATTTTTCGGAGATTAAAGAAATTAAAAAAATCTGTTACATAATACTGGTGTCAATATTTAAGGGACCATACATACGTTAACACTAGAACCGCCAGCTATTTTACTCAATTTTTATAAAAAAAAAGTGTTTCACACCAGAATTTTTATTTAAAACTATTTTACTTATTTAATTAGCCTATTTTTGTGCTGCATACGTATAACATATGAAAAAAATTCTGGATCAAATCGACTATTATCAATTTTGACAGGGGTCAAAATGACCCCTAACGGTGGTTCTAGTGTTGAAATAAATCCGCCTTCGGCAGCCGCCATTTTTGTGTCAGCGCTCAGGCCTCGTATTCAGGGGGTGGTGAGTGTATAAGAGATGACATAATAAATAGTATAAAACATACCCCTGAATACTAGTCCTGAACGCTGATACAAAAATGGCGGTTTCCGAAGGCAGATATTATTCAGCGTGTGTACGGTTCCTTGAATTTTGGTACCAATAATTTGTGAAAGTTTTTTCCACTTTATTTTTGTGAGATTAAACAAGTCAAAGAAATTACTGGTGTCAAAGTTTAGGGGACCGTACATACGTTAAAAAAATACGCCTTGTGCAGCTGCCATTTTTGTGTCAGCGTTCAGGCCTAGTATTCAGGGGGCGGTGGTACAAAAAAAAAAGACAACAGAAAAATATGGGGCGTAGACTAGTGATGGGCAGAATGAATGATTTTACTATCGAATGAATCATTCGTGTATGATCAAAAACACAGTTTCCAACCTTTTTATATATTTTTAATCAATTACCGCCAGACATTTTGCAAGGAGAAAAGAACTAAAAGTATAGTTGCCAGCCGTCCTAATTTTTTTTAAATCAATTATCTTCAGAAATTTTGAAGATGAAAAGCAGTGCTGCCAACTCTCCGGCTTTTGGATGTTGATATTTAAATACAGAAAATGTTGTTTTATTTAACCCTAGAAGCGCCAAGAGCAGTCAGTGTGACTGCTGCCAAATATGTATAATTCGTTTTGATTAAAAAAATTCTTTAACCCCTTAATTCTCGCCCCCGTCAATATCACGGGCTGAGGTGTCGTTCGTTATTTCTCGTGCCCGTCATATTTCCGGGCAGAGATTTAATTGCTGGCAAAAACTTCTGAAACCAGAAAAAATCTATACTGGCATTTTTTTGTGAAGTCTTTGACTAGTACCGTCTGGGTTTGGTTTTTGGCGCTGATTGTGAGGTTGGACTTTGTATTGCATGTTTCGAAATATATTACGCTCAAGAAAAATATAAATAATCGAATTTTTATGTAGGGGAGCTGGGGGATGAATGGGGGAAGGGATGGATGGGACATTCTCGATATTTCAGGCAATGAACGTTTTTTTTTTACTTGCTTTCTATTCTCATATATGGCACTACCATAGTTTGCTTTATACCCAAAACCAAAACCACATGACTGTTTTCATTTTTTGGCAAAGTTGCATTTTCTGAAACTCTGCTTAAAAAATAACTTTCTTTTACATTTGAACTTGTCAAATATTTTAAACGATATAAGCAAATAAGATATGTTGTAGTTATTTATTTGAATGTTCAATATTGGTAATTAAAATGAATGAACAATAACCAATATGTGACAAAATAATTTCTAAGACAAAACGGTGAACAATTGACTATGTATCATAGGGATGATTGGGATATTTCAAATGGGGACGAATGGGACAATTTCATTCATACCTAGAGATGTTAAAACATTCATTTTTTAACTAAAAAATATTATACAGGTTTATAAGTTAATGATTATGTTAATTATTAGTTTAAACAGTACTGGTATTATATAGGTTGTTTATTATTAAAAATTATATTGAATCTTAATTATTGTATTGTAATAAAGGTTAAATAGTTTATGAAAAAATTTCTATTGAAACTTTATCAAAATAGATAAAAGTGTTGAAAGTAGTGTATGTTTATTGATCAAATGGAATAAATTATATTGAATTTGGAACTTGAGCTTAAATAAATCCCCACTCGTACTTCCCCTAACATAATTTCATTTGTGCATGATATCTAAGATAAATTTAATTAATATTAATTAATAAGTTGTGATTGAAAAATATTAGCTATGCAGAATTTCAAAGACATTTTTTTCTTTCATTTCATATCTAAAACGTTTTGTAAGTGGGAAAAGGGTATTCGACAGATAGACTGTCGAAGTTTGCATTAAAAGTTAAAACAGCAGTAAAAGAAGTTATTAGCAACGCTGAGACATAATAGCAATAATATAAGATCATATATTACAAATATAATTACATATAAGTTTATAATAATAAACTTTAATCAGGTAACATTGAATACAGGGAGAAAAGTATTTGTGTCCCCTCCATCCCTATTAGTGTCCCATTCATCCCTGCTATAGGGATGATTTGGATAGAGAGTAACGTTTTTTAAATTTTATAATATTTTACTATATAATAATAATCTAGGTAAAATATTGTGCATAGATGAAGTCGCATACCTAATGTATGAAATGTGATACATAATATTGATAATAACTTTAAAAAAGTATTAAAATAAATATTTTTGCAAAAAGTTCCATCCATAGCCCAATCTCCCCTACATATATTATTTCAAATATTATTTGTAAAAGTTTGCGTGATGATGATAATAAAGATGTAAGAAGTGAAAAATAAAGGTCTTAATCGCATTAATTTGGATGGTGTAAAACAAACATTAAGATACAGAATTCTCGCATGATGGCTTTTCTACAAATGTGAATTTGTTCTATAACATTTTTTTTTCGCCTTAACACTTTCGCTGCCTATCCTGCGTAAGCGCGTGATGACTATGGAACTATTAATAAAGAGGAACTGACATATCCTTAAAATAGTGAAGCATCAACTGTAACCGCTATCGTAGGCGTTGTTTACGGCCGGTGGAAACTCCCACCAGTATGTTTATATAGAAATTTTCAACTTATTTAAACACCTTAATATTACAAAATTTCAGTCATAAATAATGGTAGAAACAGATTTTCATTTTTACTGGTAGGAATTTGTTTTGGCAATAGTTAGGTACTGCGTTTCCGCCATATTGTGACAACCAGGGAAACAAACTGACAGTTTTAATAGGCATACTGACACCAGTAAAAACAAACAAAAGTTGTTACGACATTTTTGAGAAAAATTTCCATGAATAAGACGTAGAAATAAGACGAAATTTTCTATTAAATTTTACTGGTGGGATGTTCGCCCTAGTGGTAATCAGAAACTGGAGAACCTATTTAAAAAAAGCACCCGCCATCTTGTGACAACCTCCTCAGTTACTTCACTCGCAACTGGTAGACAACACACTACATGTCGCCTCCTCTTTATTCATAACTCCATTGTGATGACATCAACCGATTGCGCGGGATCGGCAGCGAACGTGATCAGAAATTTTAAATTGATACCGGAAATTTCTAAAGAAGATGTTTTACTTTATTTTATCGCTAAATGTCTTTTATTAAATAAAGCGTAATATACAATTCTTTATTTCTGGTATGAACACTAAATTTCTGGATAAAAATGGAGGTCAAACTGGCAGATCGGTATGGTGGCACTCAGCGTGTTAAAAAAGAACTACCGTAATTTCCGGCGTATAATCCGCGGATCAAACAATAATTTTTCGACCCAGAAATTTCTTAAAATAAAATGTAACTCTTTAGATCGCGGTAAATATTTGGCTTCAATTACTAAATAAAATTTCTGGGTCCAAACAGAATTGTTTGATCCGCGGATTATACGCCGGAAATTACGGTAATTGTATATTTTATTTAGAAACCTTATAATTATTCAATTTCCGTAATAAAAAATAGCTACTTTTTTGAAGGTTTTTCAAAATATTAAGCGATCCTTATGGGGTTAAGGCTCTTCTCAACTGCTCCGCTGAACAGGCGCAAAAAGTTTTGACACATTTACAAATTCATTTTTTAGCGGAAAAATATAAAATTGGAAAGCCTAACCATGGAAGCGATTTGGAATCGAACTGTGTTTTCCATTTTTTGATAAATAAATTACTTATTCCGTTATTTGTGATTTTGATCACGTGACAAACACGTTTTTACCCTTTCTTGAGTGTTTTTTCAACTTTCGCTCGGAAATTCGGTTCAAAAAGTCCACTTTGACACTATTTTCTGAAAAATCTATTGTGTTCAAAAAAAAAAAAAAAAAATAGAAAAAACAGCTCGATTACATAGTTTCTGAACAACAACACCTGCTAGTTTCAAGCATTTCCGAACAAAAATAAATTAAAACTTATGTCACAAAGTTGCCCTCTTGGATTTGAGAACAGGCTCAAAAAAAGTTAAATATATGTGTCACACAAAAATAAATTAAATGTATAAGTTAAAAGGCTTTAAATAAAAATTCTGGTGTACATTTTTATTATAAAACTTGAGTAAAATTTCCGGCGCTTCTAGTGTTAATTGGAACATTCTACGGATTTAAAAGAACAAAATTTTTCTAATTTTTCTAAAAACTGGTGTGCAAAAAGCCGGAGACTTGGCAACATCGGAAAAGAATTTTTACATTTTTATGGCGTTTATAAATTTATTCGAATTAAAATAAGAAATATCTTTTTTGATACAAAATTTCAGGTAGAAATTGAACTTTTGCAAACAAAGGATGGCATCCATGCTTTTGCGCATGCTCGAATGATTTATTCAAATAGTTAAATCATTCACTCTGCCCACCACTAACGTGGACTTCAAAATCGTGGCAAAACTAGTTTTTAAAAATTTATTCTGCCGTACAATAAAAAAATATTTTCTGCTGTTTTTTTTATAATTTAGAAAATTTTATTCGTACAAAACATAATTAAGATTGCAAAAAGGAGTAAATCTGTAAATTAAGCACAAGCTTCCTAGATCACAATAAAACTACGGTCAATTTTTATCATTTCTAACACTAAAGCTAATGTCAGACGAACGTCTTTTTGCACGCTTTTTTTTCCCTACACTGCAAATAGAAGCGTCTTAAATTTAGACACATATGTGACTGAAAAAGAATTTTAGACACTTAAGTGTCTTAATCTGAAAATTCAGACATTATAGATGTCTTAATTTAAGATACATAAGTGTCTTACTATGACCATGGTGTAAACGAACTGAGAATAATGCCTAAAATATCCGCAAACGTCTTATGTTAAGACACTTCATTGCTTTAAACGTGTCTTAATTTAAGACGTTTTGATTCTTCCGACGCAATAACCACCAGGGGGCACTAGCACTCCCAGTTGCGCATGCGTTTTAGATGTCTTCGTTCGAAGTGGTATACGTTGTAATTCAAACAAAGTTTGTTTTTATGTACGCGTGTATTTTAATTCGTTTTTTGCGAAATGTGAAGTACTGTGATTTTAATTCGTATTAACTTGGATTATTTATTCATTGAATACATACATCTGACGTGTGTGCTCGACATCAAATGTCTCTTAGAAGCTGTCGTCGATACAAGGGCGGGATAGACATAGAACAGAAGTAGACGACGGTTGAAGATTACACCCGGAAATTCTACAAAGCGTGTGCAATGGGCTTAGTGTTAACTCGTATCAATTTATATGAATAATATTGTGTTATTCATCTTCGTCCTGTCGAAGCTAGCAAAAAAAAGAAAAAGAAACTTTTGTCTGGCGGGTCCTGTTTTGAGGATGAAACATCTTATTCTTTAAATATGGCTAGTCGAATGAATTATGGGATTACCTTTTAAACTGATGAAAGTCTTTCTCCCTCAGTGTGGTTGTGGTAGTTTTTAAAATTTCAAATCGAGGAATATTTCATACCTCTTGCAAACAGCGATTGAAGTAAGTGTTATAATTTCTTTATAGTACTAAAATTAGTGTCCTTTATGATTTATTTATTGTACTAAACAAAATCTTACATGAAATTTAATTAGTTTTGAATCTTTTTGCAAAAAAAAAAAAAAAAAAAAAAAAAAAAAAAAGAACACTAATTCTAGAAGTATATATTTTTAAATTTATGACGTTGTCTTTTATTACAAATTATGTATTATTTATTCTCATCTTTTTTCTCAAATTTAAAGTAATAACATCACTAAAAAACAGACATATTTAAAAGTTAAGTTCATTCTCTTGTTTTGTTTTGTTTTCAATATGGCAGTTCTTAGTTTCAATTTCAATGGCTAATGCTTATCTCATACTCGACCACAAGGAAATAGAAAAAAAAAAACTTTGAAAGATCGCCTAAAGTTTTCTTACTTCCTAGCTAGGGATTACAATCCCGGATTGAGATCCCGTGATATCGCTTTAATTTTAACCCCGAAAATCCCGGAATTTTTACTGGAAAATTCCGGGATTTTCGGGATTGCCTTTTTTATTCCATTGAACAATATTCAGCTGAAATTAAAAAATATATTTATAAACTTTCGCTTTTGGAAAAAAAATAAATTGATTTTCATGAAATTTATATATAATTGAAAATGAATGTTTATCTCAAGTATTTCTTAGATATATTTCTAAAGCTATTAAATCTTTTAATGTGTGAAAACTTTTGATTTGGAAAAAGGAAATCATTTGTTTATTTAGATTTCGCAGCATGTGTGGATTCGAAGGTCATTTTCCAATTAGACTTTACTGATAAGCATCGCAAGTTTGTATCATAGTGATATCATGTGCTAACATTTTTTTTTTTTGGGGGGGGGGGGGCTTTATTTTGCTTTAAAGATGTCTTGTTTAGTAGCTCATAGGAATGATAACAATAAGCCCATGTCGCAATATAAATTTTTAAGAAAATCTAATTTTTAAATGATAAGGATTTTTATTTTTTTTTTCGAGGAGGGGGGGGGGGATTTTGTATGAAATTTTCGTAAAGTTGATACCTTAAATCTTGCACTGATTATAATGAAAGTTTTGAACTTTTAGAGTAGGACAAGATTAAAAAACACAAAATATAAATAAACAAAATACCGAAGTAATTTTTTTCTCAATATTAACACTTTGCACTCGAGGACTCCGGAGCGGAGCCATTTAAAATTTGTCTTCAAACTCGAGGTCTCCGCTACGGAGACAATGCAAATAATTTTGTGATACCATGTAATCTTGGCTTTTCTAGACAGGTATCACAAAATTATTTGCATTGTCTCCGTAGCGGAGCCCTCGAGTTTGAAGACAAATTTTAAATGGCTCCGCTCCGGAGCCCTCGAGTGCAAAGGGTAAAGTAGAATATTTATTTATTTATTCATAGTTAAATAGCTGTTGTGATAATCATCTGATATATATGTAAAATTGCCTATGTGGCAATATAAATTTTAAAAAAATCTATTTTTAAATTATATGAAGTAGAGTAGGACTAGATTATAAGAAATATATATATTTATCCATGTACTTTAAAAGCCCTCAATAGCCCTTGCCGCTGAATTTGTCCGATAATCGGAGATGTCTGCTTTTGTGAGGTAAAAATATACAAATATGTATGCCATGCGGATTAAAGAAGTATTCGCTAAATTGATGTTTCAGAATAGCTATTCGGGAATGTCCATTAACCTCCACAACGGATACTTCCGAATACCGGACATCTCAATTGAGATAACAATAATGCTAATTTGCATTTTTTGCAAAAGAACTTCTTGATTAAAGAATGGGCATACAGGGCCGTGCCCCGCCCCCCTACGATTTTAGTGCCCACAAATTTGATGTGCAATATTTGTAAAGCTTATATTTTAAATCTGTTTCTAAACTGTATTGATTATAATCAATATTTTGAACTTTTAAAGTAAAATAAGATTAAAAATAAAACAAATTTTAAAAATCTAATATTTAGATAAATATTTTTTGTTTTAATCTTGTTCTACTCCTGAAGTTCAAAATATTGATTATAGTCAGTAAAATGTCGTAAAAGATTTAAATTATCAGCTTAACAAAAATTGCGTACCAAAATTGGGAGCACCAGAAAAATCAGGATGTAGGGGGGGGGGGGGAGGGGGCAGGACCCCAGCCAAATATTTTTCCAGGATTCAACGTGGTCAAACATGGTTACGTATGATGCTTACAAAAAAAAATGGATGCTATTAAGAAGTTTGAAGTGTCTGAAATTCAGACACGAAAAGTGTCTGAAAAAATTCAGACATTTTAAAATGTCTGAAAACTGAACACTCCGTTTCAGACACTTAAGTGTTTGAATTTCAGACATTTTAATTTACAGTGTACATATCGCTCACCCGCAAGAAAAGTGACATATTTCGCAAAAATTCATTTTGCGTTTTATTCCACTAATAGGCTGGTCATAGGCGTGTCTTATTACACAAACAATTTCATACGTGTAGTTATAAGGAAAATCCCTTTTTTACGCTATTTTTCCATTTCTTTCCACAGAAGAGGAGTGGATTGAGTGAGGAGGCAAAATTACCCTACCCTCCAAACCTCATCCAACGTTTCCATTCTTAAGGGTTTTAAGCTTTTATGCAAGGATTTAACCCTGCTTACAGAGCTAAGTGCTGTAATTTCATTTTATATTAAAATTATGCAAATTTTGTTTTTCCTTTCCTGTGAACTTCACTTTTGTCGAGATATGTTACTTTTCTTGCGGGTGAGCGATATCATCCCTATACAATGCCGATAGCATTGTGCTGGGATGATATGTAGGGAAAAATGCCGGAAAAAGACGTTCGTCTGATATTAGCCTTAGGGTCCCTTCAATTTTTGTGACACATTTTTGATTCCGATTGTATTTTATGTTGATTTATGATGATAATTTAAAATTAGGTTTTATTTAATTCTTCTTCAGAAATGCATAATTAAAAAACATTTGAAATGATTATTTCTTCTATTAAAAATATATTTTACTTTTCAAACTTAAAATAATCTCAATGCCCAGTTCAAAGGCATCAAGTACCCACTAATCTTCCGAAATATGTGGGTTAATTTAACCCAGGTTTAGTACGTTTCGACCCAGAATTTTTTTTTTAAGAAAGGAAATTAAATAACTTCGGCATAGAAACTTGAAATTAAATAAGTAAAGATTCATTAAATAATTTTTCTCGTTCAAAACATTGTTAAACTGGATTAAAAAACCCATATCTTACGGAAGATTAGTAGGAGCTTGGCACCTATGCTCTTGTTTCATAAAATTTTAGCAACTGTGAAAATTATGAGTGTTAATTTTATTATTTGTGAAAGTAACAGTTTATAAAGGGTTTAAACCTAAAATATAGACATACGCAAGTTTTAACCCCTTAACGGTCGCATTAAATTACGGTTTAATAATTCAAATTACTTATTGGTACCAAATTTTTGAAAAAAGAAATATTGACCTTATTTAATGAGAGGTAAATTGATACTATAATACAGCAAATTACACTATTTCATTATACTGGTGGGAATAAAACAATCTGAATAAAAGACACATCCAGTGATGATCACGGGAGCAAGAATTAAGGGGTTAAGAGCCATTCAACTGAAAGAGTATATCTGACTTAGTCTATCGTGGATTATGAATTAAAAGAAAATAAAAGAAAATTTAATAAAATTGAAAATTTTAAAATTAACTGAAAATCTTGCTCTGTAAATGCAATGGGATATTTTCCAATATTATTATAATAATTAATATTTTTTGTATAGTTACTAAATGTATTTGTTTTAGTAAATATCGTTAATTTAAATATTAAGTTTGATGAAATGGTTGGTGCAATGGAAAAATGAATCAATCTTTTTTTCAATACCACTGAAAATAAAGAATTTTAACCTTTTAAAACAACGTGTAACATGCCAATAAATTCTCTATATTTAAACATGTAATATAGATTTATACACAAAATGATCTTTATTCCACGCCAGGATTAACTAGACGTCTGCATTTACTCCCATTATATATATTTATATAAACGTAAAGTATAGTAATCACCAACAAAAAACAAATTATATTCATGTCAAATGCGCCAAAAAGCTGGAGTAAAACACATAAATTCAATATAAACCTAGCAAAAGATTGTATTTAGCCTGAACTAGCGCACCCCCCCCCCCCTCACAGAACAAGAAGAATATGATTGCGACGAATATAATTGCAATGTGAAGAATATAATTGCGAAGATTATAAAAATTCAAAGTTTTTAAACGATACCGGACAACATATCGTAACAGGAGATCTGAACATTATCAAAAACGATACCCTACGGTATCTTTTGAATTTCGGAATCAATTTCCGTATTAACAAAAAGTTGAATCCAGTTAAAAGTTTTAATACTTTTAACCCTAGATCTACCGGGAATTTTATTCAAGTTTTAATAAAACGTTCTACACCAGAATTTTTATTTAAAACTATTTAACTTAGTTATTTACCTTATTTTTGTCTGGTTTATATACTTAGTTTATTTTAAAGAAATTTCTGGTTTGAATGAATATTTTGTATGTACCTGTCGGGTCCAATGGACCCGTCTGGTAGACGGAGGGTTAAAGCTGTTTTGAACGCTTTTATTTTAAATTTGAGTTACAGATACATTACACCAATGCCCCTCTTTACAGATTGGAAGCTACATATTTTAAGTGATTTTAAATGGTTTAAGGGTAGTTTCCTTAATAATTCTTCTTATACTTATCATAATTTTAGTATGGATATCAGAAATGAAATAACCAAATTGAAACATATATTTGTTTTCTGTCAAGTAGATAAAGCTGCTGGTAATTTTGCAGTCATATGAAAAATTTTTTATGTTGAAATGATCAATGCAGAGTTAAATAATAGTATAACTTACAGAGTATGTAAATCTTAAGTGCAAACACTTATTAATAAGCATTTGGCTTTTTCTAAGCAAACAAAGATTCATTTCCCACGTTGTAAAAATCTGTCATTTCCATTTCCATTTCTTACCCCTAAATTTCATAAAGTACCTACTAAATATAGATTTATTTGCAGTAATGTCAACAGTATAGGCAATAATTTTAATAGGAAATATGAATATTTACTTAAAAAAGTTTTGAACATATTAAAATACAGTAACTGTTTCTGGATTATTTCAAATAGTTTCGAGATTGCTGAAAAAATTAAAAAGCAATAGCATTCATTCTATCCAAACTTGTGATTTTGAAAATTTATTTACTACTATTCGTATTAATAGTTTAAAGGGGGCATTTTTAAAGACAGCGGAATTTGTTTTAGATATTACGGATTTAAACCGTAACTTGTTTAATAAATTATGTCGGTTTTGCCTTTACAACAATTATGTTTATACAGGATCTAAAATATACTTAGAAATCAATAGAATTGGTATGGGTACTAGCTACTCATCTACAGCTGCTAACTTATTTTTTATTTTTTATGAGTTTCAGTACAGTATTAATAAAGCTGATGTCCAATTCCTCGCTTAGAGATACATAGACTACTTGATCGTGTTAAACTTCAATAGTGATTTTAATGAAATTTCTCAAGAAATTTATCCTGATTCCCTGACATTAAAGAAAACAAATTATAATGGTTTGGAGGCTGATTACCTTGATTTAAAAATAATTTTAATAGGTAACAAAGTACATATTTTAATCTACAATAAACGTAATAGTTTTCAATTTCATGTTAATCAGCTTGGTCACTGGTCCTCCAATATTTACATACATTAATATCATTATCAGTCAAATATTTCGATTTTTTAGAATTTGTACAGATAAAAATCTGTTTAAAAAGGAATTATTTCATTATATATATATATATATATATATATATATATATACAGGGTGTTCCGTTAAAGGGGTCCAATATTAATAGGGGTAATAGAGGAGATCACACGGAGCATAAATCAGTACATAATGCCTTGCCGGATCTCAATAATTTTCAAGTTACAGCAAATAGAATGAAAAATCGGAAATTTGTAAAAAAAACCCTCATTGCTAAACTATCGATAATGCTACATAAAAACAAAGCACATATTTAGAAAGAGCAGAAAAAATCCTACGAAATTACATAAGTTGTTTTAGAATATTGAGAATTAATGGCGAGTTACAAGCTCTGAAACAGTGAAAAAATACAAAATCAAATATTTAGCAAAATAGTTAATCGTTAATTCCAAAAATGCAACTCTACCTACATCAAGGAAAATGTTATAAAATTTGGTCCATTCCGAAAGCTTTCGAAGAAGCTGACAATAAACCATGTCAGTTTAATTGTATGGGAGAAATCAAGCAGTTCCCTAGTTACAACTCTGTACTGTTGCACGCTCGGAAAGGGCGAAACTCCGCCCATGACGATTGTAAACACCCCGTTTTAATATCTTTCAATTATACATTTCTGATCAACCTCTATCAATACCCTTTCATTATTCAGTCTGGTCAAGTGAATGACATATTGTGCAGCTCTCGCCTTGTCTTAAAGCAAACTCCGTGACTGCTGCGTTTCCTCCATGAACTTTCAGGATGATGAAGAAGAAGTACTTTTTATGCAAATTTTCTATGTGTATAGGAAGAAAAGTGTAATAAAACAGCAGTCATCAGTGGGCGTTACGTTAAAAGGAGGCTGTTGTAAGTGGGATTGTAGTAAGTTGATGTATAATAATTATGCCGGAATACTCTAACGAAAAATATGCGGACATGCATCTGATGTACGGGCAAGCTCATGGAAATGCATGTCTAGCACAGCGCATGTACCGGGAGCAATTTCCAAGGAGATGTTGCCCAAGTTCGAAACTCTTCATAAAAATCGATAGACGATTACGGGAGACTGGATCGTTTAATACAGCAAGCATTGATGCAGGGAAACCTCGACATGTACGAACACCTGCAATGGAAGAAGATGTACTGAATATTTTTAAAGATAACCCCTCCACGAGTACACGAGCTGCTGCGTCTGAAGTCGGTGTTTCTCACCAAAGTGTGTGGCGTGTTCTGCGTGCAGAAAACATGCACCCCTTTCATGTGCAGCGGGTACAACTATTATCAGTAACAGATTGTGCTCAGCGGACAGAATTCGTACGCTGGTTGCTTAATGTAACAGAAAATAATCCACAATTTCTGGAAAATATTTTATTTACTGATGAAGCAACATTTACGAGAGAGGGCGTGGTAAACACGCACAATATGCACACATGGTCATATACAAATCCGCACACTGTTTTCCCGTCGAGCGCACAACAAAAGTTCAGTGTGAACATATGGGCAAGTGTCCTCGGCGATTATCTCATAGGACCATATTTACTCCCAGATGTACTCAATGGCAGTACGTACTTGGTTTTCCTACCGGATATCTTACCGCAGTTACTGCAAAATGTGCCAGCAACATTGCGCCACAATATGTGGTTTATGCACGATGGCGCACCGGCACATTTTTTCATAGGTGTTCGCAATCAGCTCAATTCAACATATCCTGGGAAATGGATTGGACGCAGTGGACATGTTGCTTGGCCTGCACGCTCTCCAGACCTCAATCCGTTAGACTTTTTTGTTTGGGGACACCTTAAATCGCTGGTGTATGAAACGCCTGTGGATACACCGGAGGATTTACTAGCGCGAATCGTTGTCGCTGCAGGAGACATTCCCAACTCCGTCGCAGTTTTTCGGCGTGTTCGCCAATCTTTACGACGTCGCTGTCGGCTGTGCGATTCTGTTAATGGGCGCAACTTTGAACACCTATTATAATAATGTCCGTTCGTCTGCCTTCCGACATTGAACTGTGCAGCGCAGGCCAGAAGACTATGCTTCACATATGTCATAAAGTACGTGGAATGTAATTCTTTATTTGTCATTTTTCTTTTATTTTCAACACTTTTTGGCACAGTATTTTGTAAGTCACAGACTGTGGTGTACTCAAATTGTAAATTACAAAGTTTGTATGAATTAATTTAAAATTTAGTGTCTTTTTTAGATTTATAATTAATAAAATTATTATGCTATTTGTTATTATTATTTCCTATCATAAATTATGATGCACATATACATACAATAATTGTCCATGTAAAACATGTACTGAAACTTCTTGCATAGTTACGAATCGCAATATTTTTAATTATTTCCGAATTTTCACCACCAGTTTAATTTTAAAGAATTTAACTAAGCTTTATATCAATAAAAGACCACTTTAAAATGTAGACTATTATTGTAAAGTTATTTTGGTTCAATCAACTCTTGAATAATTAAAAATGTTGCATCTCAGAAGAAGCATGATCGAAAATGTATAGTTGAGAGTAATTAAAATGGCGGTGTTTCCAATCGTGATGGGCGGAGTTTAACCTTTGCTAGTGTCAAAGAAAGCGGAGTTGTAACTAAGAAACTGATTAATTTCTCTCACACAATTAAACCGATATGGTTCATTGTAAGCTTTTTCGAAAGTTTTCGGAATGGACCAAATTTTACTACATTTTCCTTGTTGTAGCTAGAGTTGTCTTTTTGGAATTAACGATTAACTATTTTGATGTATATTGGATTTCGTACTCTTTTCACTGTTTCAGGGCTTGTAACTCGTCAATAAATATTGCTATTTTAATACAATTGATGTCATTTTGTAGGGTTTTTTCTGCTCTTTCTAAATATGTGCTTCGTTTTTATGTAGCGTTATCGATAGTTTAGCAATGAGGGTTCTTTTACAATTTTCCGAATTTTCATTCTATTTGCTGTAACTTGAAAACTATTGAGATCCGACCAGGCTTTATATACTGATTTATGCTCCATGTGATCTCCTCTATTACCCCTATTAATATTGGACCCCTTTAACGGAACACCCTGTATATATATACGTACGAGGGGGTATCGTAAAGTTTCAATTACAGGCGACTATTTTTATATTCTATTCGCATCACTATTTTTGAAAATTACATTTCGTAGTATATTGGAAATATCCTCTTGGAAATATTCTCAAAGCGTATGTAAACGATTTTTGTTTCGAAAAAGTTATATGTATGTATACGAGGGGTATCGTAAACTTTCAAATACATTCGAATATATTTTAACCCATTAACCGCCAAAACTATAAGGTAGAAATTTTCAAATTTTTAGCGGAATGTCGTTTGCCACCACAAACTTTGAAAGATAATTTTCGCTTAATAAGATCTTGAAATTTTATGCCTTTAAGTAAGGTCAATTTTTAAATTGAAAAATAGTGGTGGGTATGTAAATAACTTAAACATGTGCATTTATTTTGACCGTTGCGTGAACGCAACACCAGTGGTTAACCCCTTAACCTACGATTTAAAATAAACAGCTCCACGGTTTGGCAAATCCATAGCTACCACTAAAATTTAATAGAGATTTTCGGCTTGTTTAATCATGGAATTTTGACGATTAAATTAAACTATATTTACCGTGAAATTTTATTGGTAAGAAGAATTTACATTTGGCTCGATCATCGTACGCGGGCTATGCCCATCATTGTAGGTTAAGGGGTTAATGCAACTTCGCACCGCAAAACAAAAATTTTTAGATACGCTTTGAGAACATTTACAAGAGAAATATACTACGAAATGTATTTTTTAAAAATAGTGGTGTGAATAGAATATAAAAATAGTCGCCTGTGATTGAAACTTTACGATACTCCCTCGCATGTATATATTCGGTGGCATTGCTGTCAAGTTGTCCTTTTTGTTGTACAGTAGTCACCCTTTTTCAAGTCACATAAACATATTTCTAAAAAATTTGGTACTCACGTGATTTCATTTAGCAAGAATATATCTGGTTGAAAGTATGTTTATTTGTTTTGGAAAAAAGCATGAATGTTGGTAGTGTTATGATACGGTAGTTATGAGTTGATTTTTTTTTTTTTTTTTTTTTTTACCGAATAATGTAGAATTTAGTTCGACTCAAGCACTAGGACAGACTTTTCATACTTGTTACTACTATTTGCGAACTGTTATTTTTTTTTTAATTATCTGTGATTAAATAAGGCAAAAATTATTTATTGAAAATAGGGGTAACAAGCGGCATGCCGTTTGGACAACGTTGCGTTAGTGGCATGGTTTTTTTCCCATTCTTATTCAAAAATGAGTTAACAACTTAGAAATATATTAACAATATCTTGTTAATATATGCCCTTTGTGTGGCATTATTCCCTTTCTGTCAAACTTCTGTGAATATATAAATTGTATTTTGTGCAGTAATATCTATAATGTGAACCAAAAAAAAAAAAAATCAAAGAAATATCTTTTAATATAAATTCCTCTATTTTAAAACTACCCATGTACATTAAGTAACTTTTACGTAATATTGTAAAAAATCTTACAATTAATGATTAATTAAAGTAAATATAATATAGAGCAGAGATGTAATGTTTCCAAATTTTTTAATACTAGCATTTTTTATACAAAATATTGACATTAAAAATTCCGGAGACTTGTGGGTTATAATAGCTTATGACATGAAAGGAAGAATTAAATGAAGTATACAATTATAAGCATGATTAAATGCAGTATACAATTCTAAGCATGATTAAATGCATGATTTTTTATTTTGCTTCGGGAAAATTATATATGATTCTCTCAAAGGTTTACAACAAAAAAATCAGCGATACATTTTTTGTATAATTCGTCAACCTTTTCTTATGTTGCACATTTGCAGTTTGAAGTTTGAAAGGGGGGGGGGGGATTTGAGACCTATAGCGGCAAGTCTGATGTACAGCACATCTGCAATACAAGTAAAAACTAAAAGATTGGAAATTAGTAAATATCTTAATAAGTATGAATCTAGATACCTTATTTTATATATATTTTTTTATTTTCTGAAACTTAACACTTAAATGGATGATTTATTATTTTTTTAGAATTATCTTTTTTACTCTTATATTAAAGATTGGATTCAAGAAATTTTAAGATAGATTTTTAACTTTATATTTTTTTAATTTTTACAGGATTAATATTTTATACAAATATAGCGGTTACTAAAAGTTAAATAAAATGTGATGCAAATATGCATCACTATGCATTTAAGGGTTAACAGTTTGCAAACCACTGACACCTATACGGTGACATACTAAGTTCAGGGCTGTAAAAAAGTAATGGTCGCTTTATCTAAAAAAAAATTTTTTTTCATTAAATAAAGTAAATTTAACTTTACAAAAATTCTGATAAAAGATGCTTGAAAGTGCTTGAAGCGTACGAACCCTGCACGAAAATGTTGACATATTTTACGAAAAATGTATCTCTTTTGTTTTTCATTATTTTTCCTGTGTAATAAACCTTTCTGTGAATCATACATAATTTTTTTCGAAACAAAATAAAAAATCATGCATTTGAGTGTTAACGCCATTTGATTTAAAAGTTTTGATAAATTTAACATTCTTAAGAGTTACATTCATTTTCCTCCGCCACTCAAAGAATAACAAGTAATTTTTGCAGAACAATAGAGAAAAATCATACTGTCAAAGATTTATTCTTCCCTTGTTCAATGCAAAATGCAAAATGTGCAAACAAAAGTACATTATTCTACAATATGCATTAAATTAATATGATGTACACCAGTAAATTGCCCCCAAACATTTTCAATTTTTCTCTTGATATAGCTTTAGCACAGTCCCTTCATCTTCTTCGTAAATCCACCCTCCTATTGACAGATTACCCTTATGATGTGTTTTTATAATAGAATTCCGGGCCTCCTATTCCCCTACTCTATCTCATAAAAATGTAAATAAAAAAATCAAATCAAAAACACAAAAGATAAAGGAAATAGCACAATCTGATGTATTCCCTATGTGTTGTGATTTAAGAAAAATGCATGCCTACATATATTTGATTTTTTTCCAAGAATTCCCCAACTCTTCATTTTTTAAATAAAAAATGATTAATTTAAAAAAAAATGTACATTAATTTCCGGCCTATAATCTGCGGTTCAGATAATTATATTTGGACCCAGAAATATTATTTCATAAAAAGTAACTTATTAAATCGCGATAAGTATTTAACTTCAATTATTAAATAAAATTTCTGGGTCGAAACATGTTTGTTGTATCCGCGTAATATAGGCCGGAAATTACGGTAATTAAAAAGATTTCAATTTCCTTGCGTAGGATATTTATTTTTGTCTAACCCCTTAACTCTCACTCCTGTGATATTCACGGGCTGTGTTTTTTATTCAGATTGTTTCATTCCCACCAGTTTTATAAAATAGTGTAATTGGCTTTATTATGGTATCATTTTACCTGTCATTAAATACGGTGAATATTTCTTTTCAAACAAAATGGTTCCAATAAGCCATTTGAATTCTTAAACCGTAATTTATTGCGACCGTTAAGTTATTAACCCTCTCGCTGCTCAACCCGGGAGTTTCTCGGGCAACGTAAAAGTAGCAAAATTTGCGCAACTCGAGATTTCATCGAGATGCATTTTTTTCCGTCTAATTAACCCTCCTTGATCAAGGATCCACCAGTAACTTTTTTCTGTAAATTTTGCCTTGCCTAATCGGAGCATTTTCCCGATTAAATCAGGCGAAAATATTTGTTTTGAAAAACCGGTGACAAAAGAATAAACATTCTTAAAAGACGCTCGTCGCGAAGGAATTAAATACGCAATTTTTGAAGCTATTTTGATAAAACAATTACGCAGCGAGAAGGTTAAGCACTATTTAAATTATTTTTTTTAATTTATCGGGAATTCAAAAGAATGTACTAGAGTGCAAAACTTTATTATACGCTATTATTATAGATTATTTTTAAACTGATACGGTAAAATAATTCTTAATTAATTCAGATTAATTACGCCACAAATACCATGCAGAATTGTGATATTATAAGGAAATGCACATTTATTAACAAAACTCACACATGTGAGCAAAGTTCAGTTTATTTTAATAATAAAATGAACTCAAGTATGTTAGATGTGTCCTCCATGGGAAAATGCTGCTAATGCATGATAGCTGCGTATGATTTTACACATTTAGCATACTTAACTTTATTTTCTGATAAAAATAAACTGTACTTGACATACAAGTGTTAAACATATTAATTAATCTGCGCCTACTTTATAAAGCCACATTTCTGCACGCAATTTGTGGTGTATTTAAGCTGGTGATTGGATTAAAAATAATTAAATTTCAGTGCTTTTAATAAAGTTATTTTTACATGTAAGAAATCATTTCATACTAAATCGCAGGCACTCTACAACAATGTACTTGGGTTTTTGCGGTATCGCGTACTGTTTTCGAACACTCTCAAAGAAATTTACGTTCGAACATTTTCCGATACTTGCCTTCCTGATTTCAGGGCTGCCACAGGTGACTATTTTTATATTCTATTCGCAGGGGTTCCACGGGCGACTATTTTTTTTATTCAATTTGTACCACTATTTTAAGTTAGTAAATTTTACAGTATATTTCTCTTGCAAATGCAATCACACAGTATATGAAAATTTTTCGTTCTGGGAAAGTGGTGCGAGATAGAAATAAAAAATAATCGCATGTGGCAGCCTTGTATTCGCACCACTATTTTAAGAAAATAAATTTTGTAATATAATTAATGGTGTCAAAGTGTATGTGAAAAATTCTTGTTTTAAAAATATGGTGCGAGATAGAATTAAAAAATAGTCGCTATGTGGCAGTCCTGCCATTTGCAGCAGAAAGAAATGGTCGCTATGGTCAGCGTTGCCATTAAAAGGATTGATTGATCGTAAAGGAACCTGAATTCTTCTATGTCGTTTGTTTTCTAGATCCTCGGACATAAATCTCTAAATATTTGAACGCATTTGGTGTGGGACGGGGGGGGGGGGGCGCTATTTAGTCCAGTGGTCAACACGATGACCGCAAAATAAGAAGTGCGGAAAGTTGCCTTGTCGCGGTTCGTTTGGATTGACCCTATAACGTTTTCAGGAGTTTCCTTGTCTTTAAAGGAATTTCGGGTCATTTTCTCTTTAAAAGTCCACTCTGAAAGCACCCTTTAGTTAAATGTTGTGTCTACGGCTGTTTAACCGGTTATGCGCATATGAATGTTGCAGTGGTGGTGTACATCCAGTAGTGTGTGCTACTGGCAGGTTTGCTGCCGTTCCGATTGGCCCTAAATTGGTTCCATGGGGAATAGGGATCGCTACTCGATTTCTTGAGGACGAGTGTAGCCAGTAGGCTACTTTTTTAAATTCAGATTTCTTGATTGGCACTACTCTTTTGAAAATGTAAAATTCGTCTTATTTGATGACATATTAATTAGTGCGAAAACAAGAGAAATTTTACAATTTCAAAAAAGTTGTGCCAATAAAGAAATCTGAATTTTAATAAAGTAGACCACTGGCAACACTGTGTTGGACCGGATGGCATCACTCGATCCTGGCCTGATGAACTCCTGATTACCGTTTTCGAGATATAATCACTAACTCTACAAATTACAGCTAGGTAGCTCTGTATGTGATCTCAATGCATAGCGATAGGCACTTCAGAATACACAGATACCACATTTATGACTATAACTGTAGCCGTTCAGAAGTTAATGTGGAAGCACAGTACTTTATTGAGTAACCTGAATATATCAATGTAATGCATAATGAGGCGGATTGTGCGAAAACTGCATGTACCGTAATTTAATGGCTATAATCCGTGGACAAAGCAATCATCTTTCGGCCCAGAAATTTTATTTAACACTAGAACGCCCAGAAATTTTACCCAAGTTTCACAAAAATATTTCACACCAGAATTTTTATTTAAAATTCTTTAACTGATTTATTTAACGTATTCCTGCCCGGTTTAAATTTAACTTATTTTATGAAAAAGATTCTGGCTTTAATTGGCATTTAATCATTTGGTCGGAGTCCATTCGACTCATTCCGGGCGTTCTAGAGTTAACAAGATCGCTGCCAAAGCTATAAACTAAGAACTTTCAAATTTCTTATTGAAAGTCGTTTGCCACCACAAATTCAGAAAGTTAAATTTTCCTTTACTAATTAAGCGAAATTTTTGCAAATAAATAGGGAAATTTTAAAACAGTGGTGACAAAGTAATTAATAAATTAATGCTATAAGCATACTCGTTGTTGGCTGCGAATGCGTTAATAATTGGAGTTAAATATTTACCGCGATTTAATAAATTACATTTTATGCAATAAGATTTCTCGGTCCTAACATGTTTTATCCGCTGTGTCCGCCGAAATTACGGTAATAGAAAACAGCAGGGACATCGTAATAAGCCATGGAACTACTAATAAAGAGGAACTGACATATCCTTAAGATAAGGAAGCTTCAACTGTAACCGCAATTGCAGGGGCTGTTTACAGCCGGTGGAAACTTCCTCCAGAATATTTATATAGAAATTTTCTCCTTATTTAATTGCCTTATTGTTGCAAAATATCAGTCATAAATAATGGTAGAAGCAGATTTGCAATTTTACTGGTAGGAGTTTACTTTGGCGGTAGTCACACCCTGCGTTTCCGCCACATTGTGACAACCAGGGAAACAAACTGTCAGTTTCACAAAGCAAACAGACACCAGTAAAAACAAATAGAAATTTTTACGACATTTGTGAGAGAAAAATTCCATGAATAAGACGCTTAAATAAGACGAAACTTTTTATTTAATTTTACTGGTGGGACGTTTTCCCTTGGGGTAATCAGAAACTAAAGATCCGATTTAAAAAAAGCAGCCGCCATCTTGTGACAACCTCCTCAGTTACTTCACTCGCAACTGGTAAACTGTACACTATATGTCTCCTCCTCTTTATTCATAACACCATTTAATAAGCATTCCAGAAATATTCAGAATCTGTTTTTTTTTTTTTTTTTTTTTTTTTTTTTGTTTTTTTTTGTTTAGTTTCGTATACTTGTGCTATCTTTAAGACATTCATAGATGCTCTGTAGATTATCGGGATAGTATTTTAAACTGCTAATTTTTTCTCGCTTAAGTGAAGCTTTACGCGATGAGTTCATTTAGAAAAGGACGGAAATTGTTTACTATGATGAAGCTTTGTCAGATGTTTAGCAATTTCAGGGGCAAGGTACTTGTATTCGTAAAATGTTCAAATAATTTTGTGACACCAGTGTTAACAATAGATTTTACTTGTAAACAAGTAAAAGTAAATTTTCGCGTACTTAATAAAGGTGACATTTTCATCATAAAATTCCGGTGCCAATATGGAAATTTGGGATTAAAATTATGTGATGCCGTGACGGCATCACATAATTTTAATCCCTAATTGCCACATTTGCACCCGAATTTTTTAATGAAAATTTTACTTTTAATAAGTAAGCGAAAATATACTTTTACTTGTTTACAAATAAATTTTCTTGTAAATACTGGTGTCAATCAAATATTTCAACATTTTACGAATACAAGTACTTTGCCCCTGAAAGGGTTAATATAGTTTTTATCTAGCACTGCATTTTGTTAATCATAAAGGAATGTTTTTATGTTTTTACAATTTGCAATGGCTTATACGGGTGACGGCGTATAAAATTTTACTATAATTACTATCGAAAAAATTGAAATATAATCTGTAACCTTACTTGTAAATTATACAATAACTGCAGTATGTTGATCATTTGTTTCACAAAATAATTTAGTAGTTAACTAGTTAATTCTATGCATTTTTTATGTGTTTATATTTTAATCTTCGCTTTCCATCAGCCACATTATAACATTACGGACACATGTTTCATGAATACGTGATCAATGTATGGAAACGTTCGTGCTTTAATCGGACATTAGTGAAAGAGGATTGTGACTTCAGAGAAACAGCCAGCAGTTGAGGGATAAACTTTTAAATAAAATTAAAGGCAATACTTTCACAGTGGGCTTTATAAAAGATGCACATAAAGAACTACTTTTATATCGTCTCGTTTCACAAATAATTAATGATGTGTGCCACTTAATAATGAATGATTTTCCTTCTGGTAATTACAAGAGTGTGGAGAGAGCAGAAAAGAGAAACGTCTTGTTTCTGCATGTAAAAGTTTGCTTTCTTTTGTGCATTTGATTGGTTATTTTACAAAGCCATTTTGCTTAATTCGTAGCAATTTCAATTTTAAGTAGATATGCTCTACTTTTTCGTAATTAAACATATTTATGTGCAATTGACCTTTGCTAATAAATACTTCTCATTGATGACTCGATGGTGTAGAGATAACACGATTTTAATGTCTGGAGTAAGGTATGAATTATATTTACAGGACACATACAAATTATATACAGGCTTTTTGCGGCAATTTACTGGCTTTCACTACTTCGGCGCGCTATCGGAGTCTGACTGGACGTCTTCCCAGGTCAGCTCGCAAAAGAACACTGAAGTTAATTTTAGCCATCGGTTCTCAGGCTGGGGATGGAAAATCACTAAGTCATCAAGTTTATTGTCTTTGAAATTTGCAAGCTCTGTTATTTCTAATGAGAATTATCTGCACCCATCGATGCTGTCAGGATGTGGTCAGGATGTTTTGGAAAGCTCAAGCCACATCCACACTCGGGCATCTTGTCATGTTGCGCCCCTGCGCACGCATGACCAAAAGCAACAAGAAAAGGGAAAACTAAGACTTATCTAAAAGAAAGACACTTTAGCAAAACTTTTCCGAAAGTTTTAAAGATAAAAAAAAAATATCTTAAAAAAATTTTTAGAAGCCAAAAGGTAGAGAACTAACAAAACAAAAAAAATTAAAATTAAATTTAGACTTTTCCATTATAAGGCATAGTCTGAACTACACTAACACTACACGAAGAAAAAAAAAGTCTTCGAAGAGAAAATAAAAAATGAAAATTAAAAAACATCGTGTGTGTCATGTGTAACATGCACCGTCTTTCGTCTTTAATAAGATCTGCCAAGTAGAACTTTACGTCTTTAAAATAGTTTTCCTCCCATTTATTCGTCTTAGTAGGAGAGAAAAGAAAAAAAATCTCCGCATAAGAAAAAAAAATTCATCTTGAGTAGAGCCGCAGTCAGTTACTATACCTTGTGGGGGAAAAAAATAAATGCAGGTGTTGGGGGAGGGAGGGGTGTACATACAAATATTTTAAACAATTATTTGAATCAAACATTTCAAAATATATCAAAAATTACCAAATATATATAAATACAGATGCATAATAACAAGACTTATTCATATGAGTTAAGTTTACACATTAAACAGAAAGATCTTTAACTAAACAGTCTCTTGGAGTAGTCAGTAAAAAAAATAAATAAATAAATAAATAAATATCTTGTAAAATTCGTATATAATTTCACAAACACGATGGAATAATAATAATAATAATAATAAAACACTTATTCCACCTGAATTTGATTACCGTAGGTCAGGGTTGGCGAACCTATGGCACGCCTGCCAGAGCTGGCACGTAAGCAAATTTTTCTGGCACGCGAAAAAATTAAATTTGGTAATCGTTATACAAATAAAATCCATTTTTTATTTCTGTTATAACGAATAAAAATTTGTTCCATACGGGCAGATCGCAAATAATGCAATTATTCTTTGCAAAAGTTAAGACATCAAAGTAATTTTCTTTTTCTTCCATGCTATGTAGCGTTTTCGACATGTATTTTGCCTTTCTGTATGAATTTAAAAAGCTGTAATTTTCAAATGAATTTCGTTTGAAAGTCACTGCAATAATATGGCATATGGACATAATTTAGCTATGTATATTTGTAAAAACAACAAAATATGAACCAGATAAAACGCATTTTCCACCAAACGTACAACAGAAAAAATCTCATCAATACGTTATTAGTACATTGTTTAATAAAACTTGGAAAAATATAACAGAGATCTTGCATTAATAATACGTTAAAAATGAATGAAATAAAAGCTCGTATCTTTATTCTTTATTGCAGTACATAACGTATAAATGAATCCTATTTATGAATTAAAAATTCATTTCTTTAATGGCTGATTTCAGCCTACAGAAAAATCGCATTTTAATATTTTATATTTTTTAATTGTTAATACATGAAAGCAACTGATTTTATACCCATTTTTTTATGGATATCGCACTCTTCAAAATTATTTTTGTATAAGTTTGGCACGTTACATTGTTGATAGATATTGTTTGTAAATTTTCGGCACGTGCACGTGAAAAGGTTCGCCGAGGCTGCCGTAGGTTGTTTATTTTGAGGGAAAAATAAGGTCTGGATGTTTCGTCGTTCTTAATTAGCAGTAGAGTTCTGTAATACAGTCATCTGTTAAAAGTTAAGTTCTTGCCACACGGGGAAAAAGAGAAAAAAAATACTGTGTCTAATCGCAATTAACACTTGAATAAGTAAATAAATAAATAAATATGGTTTGTTCCTTGAGTTCACTGCAAACGCTAATACGATGAAAAAAAAGGATTCCAATTCTCTTTACGTTGATGCGTATCAAATCATTGATGGGAAAATACCGTCTTGGAATGAGTATGAATCATGGAGCTCAAATAAATAAAAGTAGACGAGATGTAGTCTTGTGAGCGCGTCCAACAATAAAAAAATAACTTGGACACTTCGTGAGATAAAAATATATATATATGTACACGGATATAGGAAAAGCACACTTGTAGTAATTAGCTGTTGGAAATCACTTTGAAGAAAATTAACACGTAATTACGGCAAAACAAAAAAAAAGCACAATTTCTCAGCGCGAATACTTATTTTGCACAACAGAAATGCACACACAAAAAGAAAACACTTTAAGAAACATTTTCTTCTTTTTTTTTTCGAAACTATATTTTGCGTTTACAATGGAGTTCCTTTTTCCACTTTCGGTGGCGTGTTTTTGCTTTCCTGGTATTGGGAAAAGTTGACACTGATGAGATGTAAAAATATGCCGTTGTAGACAGTATGAAATATTCTTCAAAAAAAGGGGCGACAGTTTCTATATCAGTAACACAGTTATGTGATTCACTTGAGGAATATGGCATGATGAGTAAAAAACAAAGTACAGGCACAAGGAAACTATGAGTAGCGAACGTCTTTTGTATAGGTGTGTAGTCACGAGGGCAATTAGAAGATGGTAGGATCTGAGAAGGCACGTCCTCCCTATGTACTGGGATACTGGAAACTGTGTTCTTTAACACGACATTCTCCTATATGTGGTCTAAATCCACGTTGCTTACAACATCACAAACGGTGAGGCTGTAGGTGGTTTTTGGAGTGAGATGCAGTTCTAATCACATTTCAGTGTTCCCTGGGAACTGGGAAATTATATGTCTTCCGATGATGAGAGGAATGTTCATGCGAGAAAATTCTATGACATAAGCTGTGGTGGCATACACATTGTCATCTATATAGATTGTTGTGCTGAACGACCCGGTTGGTGTGACATTGCCGTTTCCGAATCCTGCAATTTGTAAGTTTGCTTCGTTGAGGGGGGGGGGGACCGAGTAAGGGGTACAAATATTGTCTTACGGCCGTAATATGCGAACCGGTATCCATGAACCCATCTATCGCTAAATCTGCAGTTTTCACTAATTTTTTTCATATTTTGACGTGGTTTACCTAATTCCACTATGCGAAGTGCAGGGGGAGAGGTGTCTGAGTTTGAAACTTTACGTCGGGTGGTCTGCGTGCATTCGTAACTCTTGTGTCCAAATTGGTTGCACGCGAAGCATTTAATTCCTTTGTTTTTGTGTACACAATCTTTTGCAAGGTGTTCGGGTAGTCCGCAAGAAAAACAGATAATTTTCGGCTCTTTTTCGGTGTGTAGAGGTTTACTAATAACATCTGTAGGTCGTGGCTGTGACTGGCGATGGTGGGGACTTTGATCGCAAATTTTCTGATAAACTTGAAGTTTACATTTAAATTCAGTGAGAACGTGACGGTCAAAAAGAATTGCTTTATTATTATGTGTATCTCTAATACCGGTGATAACATAATGCATGAGTGATGCATCGTCTATTTTAGTTCGTTGCGCAATTTCTTTCGTAACGAGAAAATATTCACTATTTTTTCGTTGGGCTTACAGGTACGTGAAGCTAGCATTTCATGTATTTGGGCGGAAGAGGAAATATGCGCGAATTCTTGTATTAAAGCTTGTTTTAATGTTGTGCAGGATGTTAATTCTGGCTCACTGCGGACGAATAATAACGCGGTACTTTTGAGAGATCTTTCGACGAAAAGAAATTTTTGTAACTCATTAAGTTGAAATGTTATGGCAAAACCTTCAAATCTTTCTAACCATCGTAAAATATTTTCTACAGACTTGCCAGAAAAAGGTGTAATTAAATTTTCGAAATCGGTAAAGGAAATCGATTGACGCGGTGCAGAATGGGGGGAAATTGTGGCAGTGTGTTGCAAAGCAGTGCCGGAAAAATTTGATAATGAATTGGATTGCAAAGTATTGCGAGAATCTTTGTCTTCGGGAACTTCAGGTTTTGAATCACGTTGTGGTGAAATGGAGGACTGAAATTTTTCAAGATCTGGCAGTGTTTCAATAATACGTCGGGATATGTCAGCTTCGTTACCACCGATGTCTAGGCATAATAAATTTGCCGTTGAAATGAGTTGGGCTTATGGGAAGTTTTTAGCTGTTTCCGTAATTTTGTCGTCAAATTCTGTATCCCCAATTTTAAATTTAAATCCCCCAAACTTACTTAAATTTTTCCTATTATTTCTATTTTCTCCAGAACCGAATACAAGGGTATGTAAGAGCTTAATTCATTCGGCGCGCGCCGAATTAACCTGGGCAAAAACTGGAAGTATTTCTTGTAAAAACATATTGAATGAAAAATACTTAAAGGCTTACTTGTAATTGTGTTATCCTTTTAAAAAAGAACGCTGAATGAATCAACGACTTCCACTCAGAGGAGAAAAAAAAATCACAGATTCCGCTCGCACTTAGAAAAAAACAGATGACCAAAAAACGGATATAGGTCAGTATTACGCCTGTGACTCCGTCTGTTTTTTTTTTTTCTCTTCTTTATAGTTGAAACAATCGGATAGATTCTTCCACATTCACAAGCAGGATTTCAGTAGTTTCTAGGGCTTTGAAAAATGGTTGGATATGCACCGGTCGAGCACCCCATGTGCAATTGATATTTGGTAATAAATACTTTTCATTGATGACTCGATGGTGTAGAAATAACACGATTTTAATGTCTGGAGTAAGGCATGAATTATATTTACAGGACACATACAAATTATATACACATTTTAAGGGGCTTTTTGCGGCAATTTACGGGCCTTCGCAGCTTAGGCGCGCTATCGGAGTCTGACTGGACGTCTTCCCAGGTCAGCTCGCAAAAGAAATCTGAAGTTAATTTTAGCCTTCTGTTCTCAGACAGGGGATACAAATCACTAAGTCATCAAGTTTATTGTCTTTGAAATGTGCAAGCTCTGTTAGTTTTCGTGAGAATTAGCTGCACCGATCGTTGTGGTCAGGATGTGGTCGGGATGTTTTGGAAAGCGCAATCCACATCCACATTTATGTATATCAGAATCATAAAATCTGAAAAGTGAATTTCAGAAAAAAATTAGGACTTCCCAGAAAAATTGTACAGGATGGAGTAAGTAAAAGTGAACCGGAGAACGGAGCTCCAGGTTACAAAGAAACACAGCAAAAGAAAGTAAATAGTAGTTCGCTAAACTGCCTATAGCAGGTGTTGAAAAGGAGCGCCATTCATCTCTTGGCATTTTTGGGTTCTGGTCAGCTAGTTGCGGAAGGAAGATCGATGCTGGATTTTTGGAATTGCTGCTATCTCATCAGAAATGTTCTTCTGCAGTTCTTGAAAACTATGATGATTTTTGCGATACACATTAGACTTGAGGGTTCCCCACAAAAAATAATCGCACACTGACAGATCAGGTTAGCCGGGTGGCCAGTTAGGGCCGAATCCAGACTGACCTCTGCTAACAACTCTGTCAGGAGTGAAGGTTGGTGTTTATTACTTTTTTTCTGTATTTTTCCCTGGCCACTAGCCACCCTGATCTTCACTTTTGCACTGATCATACTTACACTGACACACGTCGCACCTAGATCTGAAACGGTTTCAATCACGTTGCGTGCGCGTCAATCATTCACGTCCAATCGTATCAACCCGTCCGGGCCACTTTTATTTGGCCTGCCCTGTATAAGGATGAAAATAATACCGTACACCAAGTAAAAAATACCGTAAATATATTGAAAATGTAAAGTGTCAAAGTTTCAACAGCTCTGGCAGGGTAGCCAGTTTGGCCCTTTTTATAACTCCGAAATTTCGCAATAATGCCAGAAATTCCCTATAATATTATTTTCTTTTTTAAATGACAGACATTTCGTGATTGCCTAAACTAAAAATATTTTTTTTAGAATTTCCAGAAATCTTTGCACTTAAAAAAGGCCATTCTGACAACGCTGAACTCTGAAGCTTTCTAGATATACAATTGTCGATATTAAAATTGTTTTTGCAACGCATTATATATTTTAATACAAATATTTATAATACAATATCTGTAGATTATTCTTTATAATCATAGAAATATATTGATAATATCTGCTGTTTAATGCAATACACAACAGATGTCGGTTCTGTATTGGGATATTTTTATGTTCATAATTTGTTTTCTTTTCTTTTGCCAAAATCGGAGTATAAAAAGATGATAAAGTGTTTATCATAACTAATCTCAAAGCTGCCAAAATTTAGGTTTTTTTCGTATCACTAAAATTTAATACTAACGAAAAAGCGTAAAAGTTTGAACCTATCCTAAATTTTATTTCACAAGTCAACAGTGAAAGTTCTTTACATCTTATATAAAATATAAAGTAATTTATTCTTCCATAATGCAATTATATGGTGCTTTTTTCGATCAAAAGAAATAAAGTGAATACAATCCGCAATCCATCCATAATCTCACAGCTGCCAACTCTTACGATTTTTTAATACCGCTAAAATTTAATAGTAAATTATGATTTAGAAATCCCCTAACTTTGTGATTATTTAAGGGAAAAAGTTCTATTAAATATTTCTGCTAACAAAAAAAGCGTAAAAGTTAGAAAATAACCTAAACTTTATTTCACAAGTCAAAAGTGAAAGTTCTTTACATCTCCTTACATAAAAGATAGAATAACTTATTCTTACATAATGCAATTATTTGGTGCTTTTTCGATCAAAAGAAATAATGTGAATACAATCCGCTATCCATCAAGATTTCTACAACACATACTTTGCATATCGATTGAGTTCGTGCATCATCAATGTTTCTCGAATAGATAACATGAGAAAAAATTTTCTGGAAGTGTTGGGGTAGCATATGTTTTCTTTGTATACAATTCTTCATGTTTTACCTTAACATAAATTCATATCTTCGATTCTACCTTGATTGAATGCCTCATCATTCATTCTTCTTTACTTCCAGTTCCGATTTAAATGATGGATTTTGGGAGAATGCAAACTGTGTAAATCTCAAACAAGATGAATGGAAGTATGTCATCTGTGGCCACTTTATACATAAAAATGTCAAATGTCCAACACATATCGAATATCATGGTAATATTTTATAATGTAAAGCATGAATGATTTCCAGTTCCTCTCGAATAATTTCGCGCAGATAATTTGTTAGGTATTTTCAATATTTATCGACATGTTATCTATACATTATGCATTTAATTCGGACCTTTAATATCATTTTTAGAAAAATATTTAAGGGATGAAACTCCGATGCGAAGGAAATTACAGAATAATCTTTTCAGTATAAGGACACAGAAAAGAAATTCTGTACGACTTTTAATCGTTTTTAAGCAAAATGGAACTTCAGTCATAGCATTAACATATTTACTGATTAAAATTAAAAAGCGATAAGAAAATTGTGCATAAAATTTAAAAACCAAAATATTATGATTTAATAAAATATTATGAATCAATTATTAACCTTTTATTATTTAAATTACGATTGTTTTTATCCCTAATACGCTTCGTTTCTGTACTTTTATTTCTATTCAAGTATGCTCGTTCGAAATATATATATTGCATATCGATCTATCTTGAATCGATGAACTACTTTTTATATAATTAGCTTACTTATAAATTTATCATTTTCATTTATTTCAAAATATGTAAATGTCTTGAATTTCTGTTTCTTTTTACTAAATCCAAATTCGTGTAATTTTGATCTCTAAAAATAATGACTGCATGTTGATTTTATGATACGAATATGCATTCATTGCTCAGCGAAAATTCTTATAGCTAGATTTCTCTCCTTTTTATTTAGATTTATTAAAATATTATGAATCAGTTATTTAAATTTTATTATTTAAATTTCTATTTTTTTGCCATTAGTACGCTTCCTTTCTCTAATTCTATTTTTATTCAAATATACCTGTTTGAAATACGTATATTTCATTTTCAAGGTTCCCACTCGGTCCGTTTTTTGAACACTACTTTTATTTGAAGAAAAATCTTCTTTCTAAATTTCGCAGAAACGTACCAGGACATAACTGCCAATTCTTACGCTTTTTTGTACCGCAAAAAGTTAATAGGAAATTTTTCATTTTTTAACCGCCGTAATCTGCCGATTAAATAAAGCAAAATTTTCTGTTCAATTTTCGGGGTACAAAAACGCGTAAGAGTTGGCAGCTATGCCAGGAAGAGTGCTTTTCTGGCATTGTTACAGACACCTATCACAAATTTAATTCTAAAAAAAATGCTTGTTTTCAAAAAATGACCAGTGATAGATCTGCATTCTGAATCAGATAAACTACTTTTTATATAATTAGCTCACATGTAAATTTATCATTTTCATCTATTTCATTATATGTAAATGTCTTGAATTTCTGTTTCTTTTTATAAAATCCAAATTCATATAATTTTGAGCTCTAAAAATAATGACCGCATGTTGATTTTATGATAAGAAAATATTCAGGGCTCAGTGAAAAATCTTATAACCAGATTTCTCAAATATAATGCCTTTTCATACTCGTCGTCAAAATTCCTACAACATATAGAAATATCTCTCACTAATCTAACATTTTACATCGAAAATTCCCTCTTTCATGTTTGGTAGCCAATAAAATCAGTCTGGTCGACGGGAAGGGGAGAGAGGTATATATTAGAAAATCAGCTTTGTGGGGGTGTTTTTCTGAAAAAACGTGACGTTCAATTTTCTCTTGACAAGCGTCTGTCACTCAGGGCTTAGAAGTGGGTTTCACTAAGAAAATTTCTTTCTTTTATAAATTTAACAACCAAGTTTTGCTTCTGATGAAATTATTAAATGAAATTGGATTAAAATATATCCATGAAAAATGGTTTTAAATTAATTTTTCATTTTATTATTATTTTAAATTTGTATTTTAATTTGAAAATCTATTTAGAGAAATTTTACATATTGTACAGTGGTGGAAAATTGGCGCAGAGGAGGAGCCTATTGACACCACTAATATTTTATGGTATTCTTCATCTTAATAAAAACCGTCATTAGATAAAACGAAAAAATCTACTAAAATTTAGTGGTGTCAATAGGCTCCTCCTCTGCGCCAATTTTCCACCACTGTATTGTATGTGCAAAATAAACCATTTATAGTATCATTTATTGGATTGTCTATAAATCTGTTATATTTTGAATGCAAAGGTAAAGTTTACCGTTTTGAAATATACAATAAAATATAGATCTTATAGATCTATATTTAATTATCTGTATAGATTATAACCATTGTGCCATAATTAATACACAAGGTGTTTGTGATTAAATTATAGGTAATTTATGCCCGATTGCTTAAATTCCACTACGTCAGGAGTGGCCAACTGTGGCACTCCGGATACCACTAAAATTTTACAGAAAAAGTAGACTTTTTGAATCGCAGAGATTCGGTGATTAGATAAGGCAATGATTACAATAAAAATTTAGTGTTGTCGGGCGTGCCACTGTTGGCCACTCTTGCGCCATGCAAAAAACTTTATGCCAATACTTTTAAAATCATGGCATAGCTGCCAAGTTTATGGTTTTTTCTTACCACTAAAATTTAAAAGAGGTTTTTACCTTATTAATTCCCAGATTTCGGCGATCATAAAAGGCAAAAAAATCGATTGACTTTTAGCAGTAAGAAAAAAGCGTAAAAGTTTGCAGCTATGCAATGGGCCGTGTCATGGGGTCTATGGGGTCAATTGTTCTGTCATTAAATAAGGCGAATATTACTATTCGAAAATAGTGGTAGACATCTTTATAAAAAATATTACCCAATTAGCGTCATTGACCATGGAGAACAATTTTATCAAGATAAAACGTATTCCACATGCTCCATGATAAATATTAAATTGTAAATTTTAACAAGTATATTTCAATTGATGAAAAATCAAATATAAATACCCTTTGAGGTGAAAAGTAGGATCATTTATTTTTTCTTATTAAATCTCGTTTTCATGTTCCAAGTTCAATTTAGACAATGTTTTCTAGCATTTGGCCAAATCGAATTTTTATAAACGAGCTCTAAAGAACCCTACTTATAGTGAGTCAGCTGGTGGAACAGAAGTTAAATAATATGCATTGGCTGATGTTGTCACATAATTTTAAATTATCATTAATTATTTAAATTATAATTCATAATTGAAATTGTAATTCCTCTGACACAGAATTTCAACCTCATAATATATCACTAATGGTTGCGTCAGTCAAAAAGGGGAGCTACATTCATGAGTTTCAAAAATGTAGTTATGAATAAAGTAGAGGTGACATATAGTGTATTGTCTACCAGTAGCGAGTGAAGTAACTGAACACGTTGCCAGAAGATGGTGGTTATTTATATATTAATCGAAGCAACAGTTTCTGATTATTGCTGAGGAAAAGTTCCACCAGTAAATTCGGATAGAAAATTTCGTCTTATTTAAGAACCTTATCAATGGAAAATTTCTCTCACAAACAATGGAGTTATGAATAAAGAGGAGGAGACATATAGTGTACTGTTTACAAGTTGCGAGTGAAGTAACTGAGGAGGTTGTCACAAGATGGCGGCTGTTTTTTTTTTTTTTAATCGGATCTACAGTTTCTGAATACCGCCGAGGCACACTTCCCACCAGTAAAATTGAATAGAAAATTTTGTCTTATTTAAGCGTCTTATTCATGGAAATATTTTCTTGCAAATATGGTAAAAACTACTATTGATTTTTACTGGTGTCACTGTGCCTTTTAAAACAGTCAGTTTGTTTCACCGGTTGTCACAATATGGCGGAAACGCAGGGCCTGACTACTGCAAATGGAAGCGTGTACCAGTAAAAATGAAAATATCTTTCTGCCATTATTTAAGAGTGAAAATTTGCATTATTAAGGCCAATAAATACGGTGAAAATTTCTATATAAATTTACTGGTCGAGGTTTCCGCCGGAGGTAATCTGCCCTTGCGAAAGCGCAGATTGAAGCTTCACTATTTTTAGGATATGTCAGCTCCCTTTTATTAATAGTTCCATGTCACAAACATGGTAAAAATTTTTAATTGTTTTTTACTGATGGCACATTGCCCAGGTATTATAATCTTTTTGACCGACGCTGACAGGAGATTATTTAGGCAGTGTTGCCAGTCGGCTACTTTTTTATAATTCAGATATCTTGGTTAGCACCACTTTTTTGAATTAGTAAAATTCGCCTTATTTAATGATATATTATTTAAGGTGAAAACAAGGGGAATTTTACCATTTCAGAAAAGTGGTGCCAATCAAGAAATCTGAATTTTAAAAAAAGTAGCACACTAGCAACACTGTACCTAAGTTGTCACAACATGCCGGAAAGAGCACGTCCTGACTACCGCAAAGTATTGACTTCCACCTGGCTTCCACCAATAAAAATGAATATCTGCTTTTGCCATTATTTAGGATTGAAATTTTGCATTAATAAGACGTTTAAATAATGAGAAAATTTTTATTGAAATTTACTGGTGGAAGTTTGTCCAGGTTGTAATCAACACATGCGAAAGCTGTTACTCTGGGTTCGTACGGGTCCTTGAATTTCCAGACTAAGAAATTCTTTGGTACCATTATTTTTTATAGAAAATCTCTCCATAAATAAGGCGAAATTTTGCGCGTTTTAACTAGATTTATTTTTCTATAAAAAAATACTGATATTTGGCCTTGAAAGTAACGATACCCGTACGAAACTGGTTGCGGTTGAGGCTTCACTATTTTAAGGATATGCCCGTTCCTCTTTATTAATAGTTCCATGGCTTCAAGGCCTTAATATCTTATTTTCAATGGAATTGTGTCTGAAGAATTGTACATATTTATGCATTTATATTAAAAATAGAAAACTTTCTCGTATTTCACAAAGCATCAAGTCTTTTTTTTTTTTTTTTTTTTTTTTTTTTTTTTTTTTTTACTGAAAATAATGTTTTCAATTGAATGACAAATTACCAGCTTTAAATGATTTATTTATCATAATATTTATATCAAATATATGCTTATTAAATTACAGTTTAATATTTTGAAAAATAATTAAATGGACAGAAATCCTTAACACTTTCCATCAAAGTTAAAAAGTTTTTATAATTCAGGTTTGTCTGTCCGTGCTCTAATTCGAGTAAATATACTCGGAGTGACATATGATTTCTAATATATATTAATGATTCTCACAACAGAATGTTTGTTTTTTAAAATTAAGTGTGTAAAAATTTATGGTTGGTTTACAGGAACACACAAAAGAATTAATTTACATTATGGTCTATGCGATAATATTGTTTGCGGTGGACTTTATATAAATTGATTCTTTAAAAAATCTCATTTTATTTCATGAAAAAATGACATTTATTAATAATATTTTGTTAGCTTCTGTTGGCAAAAAAAGCCACCTCTGCTTTGCGCAGTTACACGCGCGCTAATATTTAGATAAATAAATCACTGTAAATCTGTAAATCAGGCCTTGCATAATCTAACAACTAAATATAATGATATAAGTAAATTTCTTACCTTTATGTTGTCGCTCAGCAATTCCTCGCATGAAGGATGGTCCGCATTTAAATTCAGTACAGGTACCCTTTCGGCCGGAATTCCCGCTATTTCACTACTCTATAGTGTGTAATAAAAAAGGTTGTTGTTTAACATTTTTTTCATGTGTAAATTAAATCCACTCCTGAGACTGATTTCTTAGCTTATAGGAATTATATTATTAAATCTTTAAGTTTACAGTTTTAAGTTAATTACTTATATGCATTTATATTACGCTGCGTTTTGCAGCAACAATTTTATTCATTACATGGTTTCTTATTGAAATCAACAGAACAACTAAACTAATAATAAAAAAGTTATTTAGTCCTTTTTGAGTTCTTTTTGATGATGACGTCGAACTCTTGCTTCATGCGTGGGATAATATATAAACATATTTTATTTATGAATGTAATTGTTCATTTTGAATAGCATAATTTAGGAAATATAGAAAAGTTCGGTGATTACACGATGATTGATTGCTACTAAATCTGTCTTTATAAATGTTGGAGAGTTCGCGTCCTTGAAGAATATTACTTTGTTTTCCTGTTTCGAAATAAATTATTAATATCTGAGAGGGTTATAAATCCATCACCCTTCCTTAACCATCTCAGATGCATCATGTCGTAGTTCTATGGATTCTCGATGTTTTAGAAATTGAGGTTTGGCTAGTGGTTTAATCAAACAATCAGATATCATGTCTTGTGTTGGACAATAACGAAGATCTAGTATACCGTCTTCTTTCATCTCTCTTATCGCGTGGTAACGCACATCGATACGTTTGGTGCGCTTTGAGAATTTTTCATTTTCCACCATCTTTATACAGCTCTGATTGTCTTCGTACAGTAACACTGGTAAATTTTATTTTAGGTCTAAATCGGCTAATAGTTTTATTAGCCAGGCAATTTCCTGTCCTGCACTAGCTGCCGAAACAAATTCAGCCTCCGCCGATGAGTAGGCAATACAGTTTTGCCTTTTTGTGTATAACTGTATGGGACTATTTCCCAGCATGAAAATGTTGCCAGTTGCCGACTTTCTCGTTTTTGTGTCCCCTGCCCATTCAGCATCGGAAAATCCGATGAGTTTTGGTTCATGATCTGTGTTTAAAGTAAGGTTAATTGTTTATGTAATATTTAGGTAATTGCTTACACGTTTCACAGCGTTCCAGTCTTTTAAACGTGGAGTTTCGCACCTTCTGCTGAGGATGTTCACTGCGGCTGATATATCTGGGCGTGTAGTGGTTCCTATATATAGAAGTGATCCGATCGCTTGTCTGAATTTTGTGTTATTGGGCATTAAATTTTCTTCATCTTCTAATTTGTGAAAACCGGCATCCATGGGAGTGCTTACTGGTTTCGCGTTTTCTAAATTAAATTTTCTTGCGAGTTCTTCTATTTTTAATCTTTGATTCAATTTGTACCCGTTTTTAGTTTTCCTTATTTCCATTCCTAGATAGGGAGATACTCCCCCGAGATCTTTTAACTCGTATTCTAGCTTTAAAGCTTTTATTATGCCTTCAATTGTTTCATTTTCCCCGCCTATCAAAATATCGTCGACACAGACTATTATATAAGTCGAAATATTGTTTTATTTTCGTGTGTATAGGCACGAGTCTACGGTGCTTTGTGGGAAATTTAGTTTTTTTAATGATTGTTCTATTCTTTTATTCCAAGTTCTGGCTGCCTGTTTGAGTCCGTAGATTGACTTTTTTAGTTTGCAGACTTTATTCTCTAAATTTTTCTCAATGAAGCCCTCCGGTTGTTTCATGTACACTTCGTCTTCTAACTCACCGTAGAGAAAGGCTGTATCAATGTCGATGTGTCTCACGCTCAACTTCTTATATGCGGCTGCTGCCAAAAATGTTCTCACAGTTGTTTGTGACACTACTGGGGCGAAAGTCTCGTCATAGTTTTCCCCATATTTTTGACTAAACCCTTTGACCAAACGTGCTTTGTACTTTTGAGTGCTCCCATAACTGTCTAATTTCTTTTTGAATGTCCATTTGCAACCTATAACCTTTTTGTTAGGTGGAGGATCCACTAATTACCATGTGTTGTGTTTTCTCAGAGAATTGATTTCCGCTTGTGTGGCTTTAAGCCAATTTTCTTTTTCTGTGGGATTATTTATTTCCAGTATTTCATCCCAACTAGTGGGATCTATCATATCATTATTTTTATATAACAGATATATCTGTCTGGTGGTACCCCCCTGTTCGATCTTTCAGATCTTCTTGGTTCATTGGTCGGTTGTTTGGACGCGGTTGGTTCTTCGATTGTGTTGTTTATCTCTATTTCAATGTCATTTTTGTCGTCATTTGCGTTTCCTGTCTCTTTACTTTCTTTTAGGTTAATTTTGCTATTTTCTATGAATTTCACTGTTCTCCCAATAACATTTTTTTTCTTTAGTGTATATGCGATATCCGTTTGAGTTGTTATCGTATCCTACAAAAATCCCTTCCTGAGCCCTGTCGTCCAATTGTCCTCGATGTTGTTTATTCACGTATACGTAAGCTTTGCACCCGAATGTTCGCAAATAGTGTAAATTCGGTTTGCGATTAAACAATAGCTCAAATGGGGTTTTATTTGTTGATCTTGTTGGTAAGCGATTTTGTAAATGATTAGCGGTGTTAATTGCTCCTCCCCAAAATCTTTGTGGTAGATCCGCTTCTCTGAGTAGGCTTCTAGTTATGTCTAATAGCGACCTATTTTTTCTTTCCGCAATGCCATTTTGGCTCGGACAATACGGCACGGTTAATTGATGTTTAATGTATCTTTTTCTTAGGTAATCCTCTATCCCTCTATTTATGTACTCTCCCCCGTTATCGGATCTTATTGCTTTCGGATATTTCCCGAACAGGTTTCGAACCATAGCTATGTAGTCGATTAGTTTATCCTGTACTTCATATTTATGTTTTAATAAGTATATTACAGTAAATCTAGAGTAGTCGTCAATGAATGTTACAAACATTGTTTTACCACCTATTGTTGGGGTTCCTATCACTGTGCATACGTCCGTGTGCACCAGATCGAGTACTCTACCTGTTCTGTTTCTATACTCTGTTTTGGGATAAGGAGCATCGCTTTTTTTGGTTTGTATGCACGTTTCGCATGTTGTTCCATGATTGCAATTATTTAGTTTTATGCCATAGGCTAAACCGTCTTTAACCATTTCCTTTATGGAATTATAATTTCTATGCCCCAGGTGTTTGTGCCAAAGTTCCAGGCAATATTTATTTTTGCATTCATGTGCCATGTTTACTATATTCCTATCTGTATTTTCTTATAATTCAACTTCGTATAGGTTATTTTTCATTTTTGCTCCAAATAGATTTTCCCATTTCGGGACAGCGTGCATTTATCTTTATCAAATAATAATTTATACCCATTCTTTGTGGTTTTACTCACTGAAATTAAATTAGATTCTAGCTCAGGTACATATAACACTTCTTTCAACGTAATTTTATTTATGCCTCCATTGGATGTTTTCGTCGTGAATGTAGTTTCTCCGGTACCTAGCGAGTTTAGATTTTTGCCGATGGCAATTATGACCGTTGCTTTTTCAGTGTCATTCAATTTAGTAAACTCATCTTTATTGGTTAGGATATGTGAAGATGAACCAGAATCAATAATCCAGGTTTCTTTTCCTGCTTTGTACGTTAGAAAGGCTGCGTCGCTGCTTTGATCTGGTTTTGTTTCCCTATAATCTCTCTTGTTTACTAATTCGCGGTCAGTGTTTCCTATCTGGTTATCGGATTGTTGATAACACAACGATGATGAGTAATGTTTATTTTTGTATGTTTGTTGTTGTTGTTGTGTATTTGGGTGATTATTTCGATTTTTCAGATGCCAACATTCTCTGTACGTGTGATTTCTCAATTTGCAATATGTGCACTGTTTATCTTTTTTAAAATTATCTTTTGGATATCTTTCTTGCGTTTTAAACGCTTTTGTTGAATTTTCACCCTAGTCTGCGTTTTCAACCCTTCTGTTGTACTCATCTGTTAATTTACTTTTAATAAATTGTGGTGTAAGCTTGTCCTCATTTCGCGATTCAAGGGCAGTTATTAAAGTATTATAACTAGAGGGTAGAGAACACAGCAATAAAGCTGAAAGATGGGAGTCGCTAATTGTTTCCCGGATCACTGAGTGTTTGTCTATTAGTTCTAGAATCTATGTTATGTGTTTGATTATGTTGCCATTTTCTTGGAGCTTGGAAAGTGTTTCATAATATGTGCCTTATGCATGCTTTCAGTTCTTGTTTTCAAATGTTGAGGAGAAATACATAGCTGGGTATATAATAAATAAATAAATTAATAAGTAAAAGTTGAAAACAAAATGAAAATGAGCCCAGTATATTTCTTTTATTTATTATAAAACTATTTCTTACTTGAACTTATTATATATAAAAAAGAGGGAAGTATTGTACTTTGTGCCAATAGACTAAGAAAGAGAAGCAACGTAGAAAGACACAAATATAAATATGCATAAAAAGCATACAGTCATTCAGGGTAACTTTGATCCATGGGGTGTAACTTTGTACCACTGCCTAATTTTCAATATGTTTGACTTCAAAAAGCTGGATAAACTCCAGTGCCACACTCTGTTGGCAAGGCTATAAAGTGGGCTTTCTACTCTTTATTTTAGAACATAAATTGGCAACATTACACACAATTAATTGCATCATCCATCTATTATTGCGAAGTACTGTTTTCAAGTTAATTTTGAAATCCGTTTTGAAGTTGTTGTAATCCAATTAAATTTTTATAGTAAGCAACAATATACTCACTTATCAGACATATTATTATCTAAATGTTATAAATGTGTTATTATTTTGCGATTAAGTATTTACTAATAGTCAGTAAAATGTAAAATTAGAAGGCACTAGCATTTTACCTTATTTTTAGTATAACTTTGAGACGGCTCAAAGTTAGGCATATGTTTATTGTTTACTGATAAATACGTACTGTATAATTTTCTGATCATAAAAACTATGTGAAATAATGATTAAAAAAATCACAAAAATAAAAATCATATATTATGGTTATACGAAAATACCATTTTCTTGTCAAATATTCACATGTGTGCATACGTATATTATATATGAATGCCGAAAGTGTGCATTGAATATAACATGTAAATGTTTTCAAAAATATGTGTAAAATACATAAAATTCATTTAAGGACGTTATTTGTGGCTGAGCTACTCAATTTTGACATCCCATGCATTCGACCAGGCATGCCAGTTTGGTCTCCAATTTTAATCCGAAATTTTAAATTCACACCGGAAATTTCCAAAGAAGGATTTTTACATTCTGTGGTCGTTAAAGCTCTCTTATTAAATAAAGCATAAAATACTATTCTTTATTTCTGGTATGGACACTAAATTTCTGAATAAGAATGGAGGCCAAGCCGGCAACTCTGCATTCGACATTTCTTATTCTTGTATGATTTATACTAGTACTACTATGTACTACTGTATCTATGGCTATATTATTGAGTTAAAGCATTGAAAATTGTTTTTCACTGCATTTTTATGTTTTATGTGAACAATAAACAGTTTTCTTTTTCTAAATATTCAAGGTTTTCTTCTTCCACTCTTCTTATGTATAATATTCATTGTAATATAATAAATTATATAAATCTTGTGATGTTGGGATATATAAATTAGGAGTCTTTAAATATCTAAAAAAACACTTTTTTCGCCTCAAAGTTGTCCCAACTATAATGCTTTATTTATAATGTCTTATTTTGTATGATATTTATAATATGGTGCAAAATTACCCTACGTGGCTGGATAACTTTGAACAGGGTTAAAAATGCATTTTTCATTGCTTATATCATTAATCTTTCTTAATTTATGATAGTCATGCAATAATTTAGAATCATTTCTTCTCTTTTATGCCACTAGTTGCAACAATATTCTTAAAATAAAAGCGGGGCATCCGAAAATAGAGAAAATGCGGATCAAAGTTAACCTGAATGACTATACTGCGTTTCGCCGTTCAATGTGGAGCTGAAAGACACGCCTTTCTGCCTCTCTGTCTCCCCCCCCCCCCGCCCTTTAACCCAGTGTTTTAATTTTATCTTTGTTTTTAAGCACTGATGATAACCCTTAGATGTTTTGAAACAGCTGTATCCTTTTTATACATGTTTATATTTGTGTCTTCCTACGTTGTTTCTCTTTCTTAATATATTATGTATACTTATTATATAAATATAAAGCTGTTTATGGAAGGGGGTGGGGCTGAAATACATTTTAAAAAAAGTAATATAGAAAATATTTGGTTTAGACCAGGGGTGGCCAACTGTGGCACGCCGTATACCACTATTTTTTTAAAGAAATAATCGACTTCTTGAATCGCAGACATTCGAGCGTGCCACAGTTGCAGTGTTGCTAATGGGCTACTTTTTTAAAATTCAGATTTCTTGATTGGCGCTGCTTTTTGGAAATAGTAAAATTCGCCTTATTTAATGACATATTAATTAAGGCGAAAACAAGAGGAATTTTATCATTTCAGAAGAGTGGTGCCAATCAAGAAACCCGAATATCAAAAAAGTAGCCCACTGGCAACACTGCACACTTGGCCAACCCTCGTTTAGATATAGAGCTGCCACAGGAAATTATTTTTTAATTCTATTTCGCTCCACTTTTATAAATAAAAAAAAACTTGTACATACGCGTTGACAACATTTGCAAGAGAAATATACTACAAAATTATTTTCTTAAAATTAGTGGTGCAAACAAAATTTCAAAATAGTCTCCTGTGGCAGCCCCACGATATCGCTTGTTAAGGTGCATTTAATTCAAATTAATCCTGACATATCTATTCAACTTACTTTTCTGTATCTAAATAAAACTAATTAACAAATCAAAAATAAATCCTCTCTTATGAGATAGTTAAAAATACAGAAAACATTGCATTGAAAACTTATAAGTTTAACTATCTCAAAATGAAATATATAGACAATAAAGTTTAAATACAGAAATTACATGAATCAGTCCAAAAGAGATAAGCATTTAACTTTGCATACTCATGTTGAGATTAATAATTTCATCCAATCATTCCAGAAGCCTTCGGGCAAATAAGTTAGACCTTTTGTGTAAGAATCCGTTTTTAACAATGAGCTCTCTGTCATTATGCTCATTATTATCGTTAATGAACACAGAACTATTGTGCTCAAATTTTCACGTTGGTTACACATTGTTTTTTTTCTTTCGTCTTTATCTTATAATTTTCGACTACGTTTATGAGTTCTTTAAGTCAATACATCGTTCTTCAACTTTAGAAGAATACTATTTTTGATATTTTTATGCTTGCAGTTGTATAATGTATTTTCATGTATTGTTAGTTTACAAATTTGTCTCCTCTGATGATATGTTTTAATGACCTTGCTGACGTATTTTTTTTTTTTATTTCATGTGTGTATGTACGCTTTCTGGCTTTAAGCCAGACGTTTTATCTTTTTATGTTGCATTAAAAGTTTCTTTTTTTCTCTTTGATCTTATTTTTCGAATAACTGCTTGTATTCTTTTTTTAATTTTTCGTTTATAGCGTAAGCATTCTATCGAAATATATATTTATAGAATTAAGGCGATCAATCGTTTAATAAAAATATTGCATTTAACTGGTTCTTGTATCATATTTATAATCTGTAATTTAGTTATTTTTTGATATTTCGTTTATTGTAATAACGCTTCGAGAACACCAATTATCCCAGTCAAAACTACGAAAATAATGTTTGAAGATTGATTTGATCCATTAAAAAACTCAAATATAATACTAAAAAAAATACTGTCTTCGTTTAAAAATAGACGAAATGAAAAAATAAAAAATGTATTAACTATGTCAGATTGTATTTTGAAAAACTCTTCTGTCAACTGATCGGCTGTTTAGAGTATGTGTTTGACATTATACTCACGAGTTTAATTTCATGTAAATATTTTATTAAACTTTTCAGAATCGTACGCTTTAGTGAATTTTTCAGGACAAATATCAGTATTTTTTTATAGAAAATCAACGCACGAAATTTCCCTTTTATTAAGAAAAGATTTTCTGTAAGAAAATACTGGTGCCGAAGAATTTTTATGGTCTTTTTATGGAAATTTGAGGACAAGTACGAATCTTGACTTTTGCTTGTGTTATGTTGTCTATATACAAGTATTTATTTTCCATTTTTTTAACATTCCTTTTATTACAGAAAAGTTTATCGAATTCGTTACACCAACGGTCTTAGTCCGGAAAACAACGAAATTAGTTTTAAGATTGGTTTGCACAACTAAAATATTCAAATATAAAAGTCCTCGCTTACAAATCAACGAAACTGAAGACCCTACTATAGAACATAACTGTTTCTTGTATCATATTTATATGTTTTTACCTTTTTATATAATTCTTTTATTACAGTAACGTTTCTCGAATGTTTTACACCAATAATCTTAGTCTTTAAAACTATGAAAATACTTTTTAAAGATTGGTTTGATCCATTAAAGTACTCAAATATACTACTCAAAAATACCGTTTGCTTAAAAATTGATGAAGTGAAAGACAGAAATTGTAGAATATGTAGTCGGTACCATGTCAAATAATCCAATATGAAACATATTGGATGGTTTGACATGGTACGGAGGATATGTCAGATTTCGTTTTGAAAACCAGTTCTGTCAATAGCTTGTCTCTTTAGAGCTTGTTTTCGAAATACATTATTCAAATTTCTAATTTCATATAACCATTTTATTGAATTTTTGCTTGTATTATATTGTCCATATATTCAAATTTTCGTTGTATTTTTTTAATATTTCTTTCATTATACTAAGGCGTATCAAGTGTGTTACACCAACTGTGTTAATCTGAAAAATACGAAATTACTTTTATGTAACACGTTGAATGCCACTACACCGTTGGTATCAAGTGAAACTAACCAATATGACGACAGTGTTACAAGTGCGATACTTTTTTTTTAATTCAAATTTCTTGATTGGCACCACTTTTTTGAAATTGTAAAATTCGCCTTTTTAAATGACATATTAATTAAAGCGAAAATAAGGGGAATTTTACCTTTTCAGAAAAGTGGTGCGAATTGAGAAATTTGAATCTTAAAAAAGTAGCCCACTGGCAACACTGTTTTCATATTGGATAGTTTGACATGGTACCGACGATATATAAATAATACCGTTTCCTAAGGTCCCATTCGATAGAATAAGCTCGAAATCCGTTGTTCCCAAAAAGCAGCGAAAATATGAGGGGTTGTATCAAATATCTGTTGATTAGAGCCAAGATAGCGTACACAATATTGCACGTACTACTATGTTTGGATACAACCCCTAATCTTTTAACTTTCGTTTGGGAACAACGGATTTCGAGCTTTTCTATCGACGATAATTTTCAGAATTTTCAAGCTATGATTTTGAGACTTTCACAAAAGTTTCTCTATATACTTATCTAATACATTATGCACATTATATTTTCATAGCATTCGTGCATGCGCAGTGAAAAATTTTTAGTAAACCTGCTCATTTTTCATCAAATTTTTATTAATTTTTAATTCTGATTGCAGAGTATTGTGTACAATGATGTTTTTCCTATTTTCTGAAAAGAACTTTTTTTTATATTAAGAACTCTGCAAATTATAAGCAAAAAACTTGGCGTAATTTGAGACTGTTTTTATAAAAACCTTAATTTCTCTACGAGTAAACATGCTATCCTCATAAAAATGAACACAGTGTATTACAATAAGCCACTTATTAACCCATTACCCGCTGGTGTTGCATTGTCGCAACGGTAAAAATAATTGCTCATGCTTAAATTAATTAAATTGGTACCACTATTTTAGAATGAAAATAATTACCTTACTTATTGTCAGAAGCTTTGCTACTTTAATACGGTAAGAATTACATTTCTAAATTTGTGGTGGCAAACGGCTTTCAACAAGAAATCTCAAAATTCCTAATTTATAGTTTTGGCGGTTAATGGGTTAATAATCTCGAGTTCGAACGCTTTTGCTACATTAGTTTTTGCAGGGTTATCCAAAAGATATTCTTTTTTTTTTCAATTTGTTAACGGTCCTCTGTGTGGTTTCCGGAAAAAATCTTCGCGGAAATGTGTGACCTATACCATACTGTTTACACACCTGCAGTTTCAGGTTAATTCCTGATGCATTTTTCTTGATATTTATCAAAACATCGAAAATCGCAAATGACAAGTCACCTCCAGCCATATAGTGTATACCAACAACTGGACTCCTTTACACATATTTTATTTATATTTATTATTATTTAAAGTATGAAGAAATTAATTTAAAATTTTTCAGTGCCTGCCACTTCTACCGGAAGATTAAAACAATTAACAACAGAAAATCACTGGAGATGCTGGAAATCCGCTACCAAAGCGATATAAGTAAGTGTACAAACTTAAGGGTCCTGTCCCTGCCGGCGAAGCCACTCACGTGCTAATGCTATGGGGAGGGATTTTTCTAATATCTCGTTTGCATTTCGACATGTTTAAATAATTTTTTTTTAGCATTGGATAGCCGAGGTCCGTTTCTACAGCGCACCTTGGTTACTTTTTCGATTTTGGTCGCAGATATTTTTAATAAAGTTACTTTCATTTTCAAAACCGGTTCTGAAAATGAAAGAGTCATTCTAAAAAATATCTGCAACCAAAATCGAAAAGTGACAACATGACCCTCTTTAAAAAACCCCTGGAGCTTAGAATTTAATGATGACAGCGGCGGGATATAGGACATAGTTTACTTAGTTCCATGAATCCTAATAGTCCAAGAGCCGACAGCACAAAAACCTATGTTATCAAACACAAGAAAAAAAACCTTTATTTATGGGAGAGTAGAAGTAGGGGAATCTAATGATCCATGTCTTCCGGAAGTGAAGTGGTGCATAAGCCAAAAATTAATACCACCAGTGGTTGACGCGTAGGTTTTTAACCCTTAAATGCCTGATTTTTCAAAAAATATTGTAATAATGTTTTTCGGCTTTTATTTTTTAAATAAATCATGGGAAAATTACTTTAAAAAATCATATTTTGTTTTAAGTATGGTTTACGGCTAAAAAACAGTTTGTTACTAACCGGCAATACTGGTCTTTCATTGAAAAAATAATTTTCCTTGATAAAATTCTATAATATTAAACACACAAGAATTTTAGGAACTATAATAAGAAATAAATTTTACTTGCTCACTGCAGAACAAAATAGGGTATTTCGCAAGCTTCCAAACAAAACAAAAAGGAACAAGTAGCAACAATTGAAAAAATAAAGCTATCTTTATTCTTAAACAACACAAGTGTTGCCGTATACACGTTGAAAATCGATTTAATAATAATTCAGAATGTATTTTATTGGCAACATTCGGCACTATACCTTCAACAGTATTCTAATAGTATTTTAGAGCCTAATTTGGGTATGTTGCCAAAAAGCAACACCCGGCATTTAAGGGTTAATTGTGTTTGTCCTACAATTATACTCAATGTTTTCATACCTTTGTTTGTAGGACAACAACAACGATAAACCTAGGAGTCAACCACTAGTGGTATTAATTTTTGTCTTATGCACCACTTCACTTCCGGCAGACATGGATCATTAGATTCCCCTACTTCTACTCTCCCATAAAATAAAGGTTTTTTTTTTTTTCCTTATGCTTGATAACATAGGTTTTTGTGCTGTCGGCTCTTGGACTATAAGCCATCTCTACCAAAATTTGAGAAAAATCGTGAAGTTAATTTGATGTTTTAGCACATGCTACGGATTGAGAACTTTGTCGTCAGTTATTATGACTTTCTGTACTGTTTATGTGAATCGAAGAATCTATGGTATTGCTTCACTAATTGTGAATCCTCTGTAAATATGAAACTGTCATTTGCAGCATAACCCTTGTCCAGGGAAGTCCTTTCCGTTGATAGAATGCTTCGTACAGTGCTGGCAGTTTGCTACTTTTTTTAAATTAAGATATCTTGATTGGCACCACATTTCTGAAATGGTAAAATTCCCCTTATTTTCGCTTTAATTAATATGGCATTAAATAAGTGGAATTTTACTATTTCTAAAAAGAGGTGCCAATCAAGAAATCTGAATTTTAAAAAAGTAGCCCACTGGCAATACTGGTTTCGTATCAAGTACATCCCGGAAAGTGGTGCCTTTAGTGTTCAGAGCAAAAAAAGATACCCCAACGTAAAATTCCAGTATCTAATGGTAAGTCACTATATTTCTCTTCCATGCTAAATTTTGGGACGTCCCAGTGCTATTATATACAAATTTATTATGAATATTGTTTTGCTGAGAATATTGAAATAGAGGTTTTTATTATTTCAAGGTTCATGTGTGCGGGTTATCTGTTTGTGATTTTTTTATAAACTGTAGTAATTTTTATTGTATTTTCAAGTATTAATAATTGTAGGTGTTGGAGAATTAAGTATTTTATATATGGTTCGTTGTGATGTGTATAAAGTTTGAATTAATTTTTGTTGCACGTGTAGTGCGGTAATGTAACTCAATAATATAAGTTAGAAAGTAAAGGCATTTGTTTATTTGGGGGAAAGTTTATTGAATTAGAAAATTTAATTTATTGAAATAATCATTTTAAATTTTCTTATGTATAATTGGTATTTCTAGTAGAGAGGAATTTTGTTTAAATTTTGGCAATGCATTAAAGCAAAAATACGTATTAATGCAAAATAATGTACTTTTTTTACATAGTATTATTTGTATGAGTACTTTTGGTTATTACAGCTGCCAACTCTTCCGCTTTTTCATACCACAAAAATTTAATAGAAATTTTTGCCTTATTTAATCGGCAGATTACGTCGATTTAAAAAAGGTAAAATTTGCTATAAAATTTTTGTGGTACAAAAAAGTGTAAGATGTTCGCAGCTATGAGATACGCTTTTATTATTTAGAGTGCTTTGTGTAGGGAGTTACTCAGTTTTAGAAAAATTATTGATTTTATTGGGAATTTTAGTGCTAATTGTGTTCAGGGAAAATATTGTAATATTTTGTAGTTTTATTTGGAATCCAGGATGACGATGAGTTTTTCAAAACTGAGTACGCGTGCTGTCTGTATGAACCTTGTATAAAAAACTAAATTGCATAAAATCATTAATGTATTAGAATTTAACGCTTTAACAGTAACATTTGTTTTCTTACAAAAAATTAAAAATGGGGCTGGACACCACTTTTTCCATACTGAAATATTTACCTTACTTAGTCGAAAAATATCTGACAATCAATAAAGGTAAATTTACAGTTACAAGTTAGTGGTATCAAAATGCTTTTAATAACGAAGCAAGCAAAGTGTTCTTGCCCGAATCCAGTTCGGGCCACACTGTTAAGGGGTTAATGTGCATTTAAAAATTGTGCTTAGGTGTTGTGACTTCTCAAATTAAGTGTGTTAATCCATTAACTGCCGAAACTGTAGGATAGGGGTCTTCAACTCTTTTACGTTTGCCACCACAAATATTAAAAGATAATCTTCGCTTTATTTAATGTTCAAACTTTCTGTAATTAATAAACACATTTTTTAAATTAAAAATTAGTGATAAATCGATAGTTAATTTAAATTTACTTTTAACGGTGCAAAAACGCACCATTAGCAGGTAATGGGTTAAGAGTGAAGAGCTCAGTGGGTTGTTCGAAATATACATTTTTTTAGGCGTATTTCATAGGTGTAAGAAAGTTCTTTAGCAAGAAAGAGTTGTAACAAAGGGTTGGAGAAGAAGTTCAAACAATATTTTTCGTTTGTGAGATTACAAATAAAGAAGCTGCAACTTCAGGCAGCTTTCTAATGCTGAGCAAAAAAGCGGTTTATCCAATTATACAAGTGTGTATTGGGGAGAAAGGAGATCAGTCCGAGTTTTGGACATCGAGAAAATGGCTGGTATGCGAGAAAGCTCCGGTCTCGCAGTGTTAGTTTTTTTTTTTTTGGAACTAGTTCCACGAGGCGGAACATGATGCCAGAAGTTTGGCTCGTTTTGTTCGCGTGTAGAGAACTGTTTGTAATCAACCACACTGTACATATTTTTTTTTTTTATGTAATTTAAGATTATTTGTTTTTAATTGAATTGAGATTGAATTTAATTATTTTATGAGCAGTGGTGATCGTTTAGAAAATCACCTCTGCTAAGTCGAGTGCCGATATCACAGACGATAATAATCAATCAAAAGTTTCTTATCTCTTAGGCAATGATGATCAACAATCTGTAATTGGGCAACAAGATGCTTGATGAGCCCGCCTGTATAATAGTAACCCTAAAATTCACAGTTACGTACCGTGGAGTGCTCCCTAACGTAAAACAGCGGCGTTAGTCTTCCTATTTCGAAGATAGTACAAGATACGAGGGAAAAAATTCAAAATCAATATATTGTAGAGTGTCCCTGATGTAATAGGAAATGATATGTTAAACGTAATAACTTTATTAGAAACCCTGAAATATTGTGATTTTTTATCCAGTCACCACCTTAAATAAACCATTTAAAAGCATGCAGAAGCAGTGTTGCTAGCGGACTACTTTTTAAAAATTCAGATTTCTTGATTGGCACTACTTTTTAGAAATAGTAAAATTCACCTTCTTTAATGCCATATTAATTAAAGCGAAAATGAGGGAAATGTTACCATTTCAGAAAAGCGCTGCCAATCAGGATATAATTTTAAAAAAGTAGCCCACTGGCAACACTGTGCAGAAATTTTGTATATTATAAGGCGAATGTACGTTTCCTCTTACAACTAACACATGTAAGAGTTTATTTTTTATATGAAAATGAAGTTAAGTATTTTCAATATATCCATCAGCTGCAGCAATCGTTGGACATATTCAGCATACTAAACTTACTTAATTTTACATAAAATGTCTTGCTTATATGACTCACTTTTATCAGTAATTGTGCATCCGCCTTATCCTCTTGAGGGCGGTGGGTTATATTATATCTCACCTACGATTAATGAAGATTTGTTCCAGAAAAATTCTATTAACACCTTGAGGGGCACCGGTATATATTATATACCGCCTACGATTAATGAAGTTTTACACCTGAAAAATTTTATTAAATTTTACTTTTCTAACTTTTGTAGAAAAAAGGCCGTAACATTGCTTTTAATTATTTTGAAATAGAATTTTTCAAAGGTTCCGGTGGGAATTCAGCATTTCACAAACGTAATTGCTTGCCCCTCAAGGGGTTAAACTTTACTTTTCTAACTTTGGTGGAAAAAAAAATCGCAAAATTGCTTTTCCTTATTTTGACATAATTTTTTTTTTTGAAGTTTCCGGAGTGAGTTCGACATTGCAAAAACACAATTACTTGCCCCTCAAAGGGTTAAAATGCAGTACTTCTGTGTATAATTTGTGGCGTATTTATGCCAGTGATTTGAATTAAAAACAATAACATTTCATGACAATAAAGTTATTTGTACATGGAAGATATCATTTCATACAAAATCGAAGAAATTTTACAACTTTGTAATTGACTTTTTACCGTGTCTCGTACCGTTCTCGAGACAGGAAAGCTAACTTTTTATTTTGCCGCTAGGGTCTGCTTCAAGAATGAAGTTATGATTAAAGAGGAGGGGACTTATAGTCTATTGTCTACCAGTAGCGAGCGAAGTAACTGAGGAGGATGTCACAATATGGCGGTTGCTTTTTTAAAAATCGTATCTTCAGGTTCTGATTACCGCCGGGAAATGCATCTCACCAGTAAAATTGAATAGGAAATTTCGTCTTATTTAAGCGTCATATTCATGGAATTTTTTTTTTTTTTTTTTTACAAACGTGGCCAAAATTTCTATTTGTTCATACTGGTGTCAGTTTGCCTAGTAAAACTGTCGGTTTATTTCCCTGGTTGTCACAATATCGCGGATACGCAGGGCGTGACTACCGACAAAGTAAACTTCTACAAGTAAAAATAAAAATCTGTTTCTACCATTATTTATGACTGAAATTTTGAAATAATAAGGTGTTTAAATAAACAGACAATTTCTATATAAATTTATTGGTGGAAGTTTCCACCGGCGGTAAGCAACCCCTGCGATACCGGTTGCAGTTGAAGCTTCTCTATTTTAAGGACATGTCAGTTCCTCTTTATTAATATCTCCATGGCTTCAAGGTCATAGTGAAGAGCATTTACAGATTTCTATACCTAGAAATCACGTTATCTACCTCGGTTCGCTGCTTAATTGGGTTTTAGAAATTTAACCCCTTAATTCTCGTTCCCGTCATATTCACGGGCTGTGACTTTTATTCAGATTATTCAAATTTGTTTGATTCCCACCAATTTTATACAGTAGTGTAATTGGCTTCATTATGGTATCATTTTACTCGTCATTAAACAAAGTGAACATTTTCCTTTTCAAAAAAGTGGTTCCAATAAGCAATTTGAATTTTTAAACCGCCATTCAATGCGACCGTTAAGGGGTTAAGGAATTATCCTCCATACTGATGCTTTCTTAACCCCTTAATTCTCGCTCCCGTCAATATCACGGGCTGCGGTGTCGTTCGTTAATTCTCGTGCCCGTCATATTTCCGGGCTGGCGATTTATTGCCGTGAAAAACCTCTGAAACCAGAAACATTTAACTGGCATTTCGGTGCGATGTCTTTGAATATTAGCGTTAGGGTTCGGTTTTTGGCACTGATTGTGATGTTGGACTTTGCTATTGCATGTTTCGAAATATATCACACTCAAAAAAATTATTAATAATCAAAATTTAATGTACATTATATTATTTCAAATATTATTTGTAAAAATTTCTTTGATGATAATAAATAAACGTCTGAGATGTGAAAAATAAAGGCCCTATTCGCATTAATTTGTATGGCGTAAAACAAAGTTTAAAACACAGAATTCTCACATGATGTCTTTTCCACAAAGAGTCCAGGCAATAGGGAATTTTACGTAGCAAAATTAATGGTAGTTCTGGAAATCGGCTGACTTTCTGTTTTCTGGGTCGCTGAATCCAAATTTGTAACTTCCCATTAAAATTTCCCCCGGCAACCCCCCAAATTTTGGTAACCATCCCCCCAAAAAAAGGTTTTTACTAAAAAAATCAATTTTTTATTGTTTTAGGAAAAAGTACCTAGAAATTCAGAAAATAGACAAAATTTTCAACAAATTAGATGTATGACATTATGACTTTGGATGAAGGGGAAGGGGGGATCTGCCTCGGAACATGCACGCGGTGCTGCGTGGACTAAGTTGCGCAAATCCTTTTAACCACTCACACATTTACATTCGCCCTCCCATCTCCCCTCCGAACTTTCCTTATAAGGTTTACTTTAAGATTTTTGGGTCGATGAATCCGAATTTTTAACTTACCCCCAAAATTCCCCCCCCCCCGAAACCCCCCAAAATAGTTGTTATTAACTTAAATTTCTTATTGTTTTAGGGGGGAAGCATCACAAAATTCAGAAACTAGACAAAATTTGCAACAAATAGGATATATGACATTATGACGTAGGATAAACGGGGAGAGAGGGGGGGGGCTGCCTCGGAACATTCCCCGCGCGTTTTTCTCAAAAACCAATTTTTTTCAAAAAATCAGTTTTTTGGGGGGTTGCCGCGTAAAATTTTGGTGGGAAGTTACAAATTCGGGTTCAGCCATCCAAAAACATAAAGTGAGTCGAAATCCAGAACTAGTATTAATTTTTCCAGGTAAAATCCCCTATTGCCTGGACTTCATAACTTAGTGCACGTAGCGCCGCAGTGCATGTTCAGAGGCAGCCTTCTCCCTCCCCGTTCATCCTACGTCATAATGTCATATACTCTATTTGTTGCAAATTTTGTCAATTTTTTGAATTTCGTAATGCTTTTCCCCTAAAACAATAAGAAATTTACGTTAAAAACAACGATTTTTTTTTGGGGGGGGGATGGGTTCGGGGGGAAATTTTTGTGGGGAAAGTTAAAAATTAGGATTCAGCGACCCAAAATTCTTAAAGAAAACCTTAGAGAGAAAGTTCGGAGGGGAGATGGGAGGGCGAATGTAAACGTGTGAGTAGTTAAATGGAATTGCACATCTTAGTTTACGCAGCACCGCGCGCATGTTCCGAGGCAGATCCCCCCTTCCCCTTCATCCTAAGTCATAATGCCATATATCTAATTTGTTGGAAATTTTGTCTACTTTCTGAATTTGTAGATACTTTTTCTCTAAAACAATAAAAAGATTGATTTTTCTAATAAAAACCTTTCTTGGAGGGCTTTTTACCAAAATTTAGGGGGGGGGGGGTTGCTGGGGAAATTTTGATGGGAAGTTAAAAATTCGGATTCAGCGACCCCAAAAACATATAGTAAGCCTTTTTCCAGAACTACCATGAATTTTGCTAGGTAGAGCCCCTATACGGTCTCTATTGCCTGGACTAAAATGTGAATTTGTCCTATAACATCTTTATTTTTCGCCTTAACCCCTTGAGGGTCAAGCAATTATGTTCGTGAAATGCTGAATTCCCACCGGAATCTTTGAAAAATTCTATTTCAAAATAAATAAATGCAATCTTACGGATTTTTCCACCAAAGTTATAAAAGTAAAATTTAATAATATTTTTTCTTGTGTAAATCTTCGTTAATCGTAGGCGGTATATAATATATACCGGTGCCCCTCAAGGGGTTAAAATAATCTAATTGCATATTTTATATAGAAACCTTATAATTATTCAATTTCTGTAATAAAAAAAGAGGTACTTTTTTGATGGTTTTTCCAAATATTAAGCGACCGTTAAGGGGTTAAGCTTGAAACTCTGATAAAATTCAAATGTACTTCTGCCGAACCTCGATATTAGATGAAAAGTATCGCAAACATTTTGTGTGGTTCTGTATAAGAATATTAAATGTTTTAAAATTAAATTGATATTAAATTTTCTTTACGAAATATATTATCGCATATGTCAATAAACTTCTCGAATTTCAAAAGGTGTATTTAATCAATTACTGCTTACAAACAGCAATGACACTTATTATTTCTGGGTTTGCTATGCACACATTTTTCTATAGGAAATATATTGTATTGCATGTCAAAAATGTATATCATTTTCGTAATTTTTGCAGTAGTGTAATATTATTAAAATATACTTTAAAAAATTTAGCAAGCAGACCTTTATGTATCCCAAATATATTATATGTCTCTGTAAACAAATGATAAATGTTACAACTTAATTTTAATAGGGAACATGCCATAGTAAACATTATTAACACTTAAATGCGTGATTTTTTATTTTGTCTCGAAAAAATTACATATGATTCTCAGAAACGTTTATTACACAGGAAAAATAATGCAAAAAATAAGAGATACATTTTTCTTATTGTACGTCAAACTTTTTTTATGTTGCATATCTTCAATACAAGTAAAAACTAAAATAATGCAAATTAGTAAATATTTTAATATGAATATAAATACTTTATTTTGTATCATTTTTCATTTTGTAAAACTTAACCCTTAAATGCATAAATTATTTTTTTTAGAATTGTGTTTTTTCTCTTATATTAAAGATTAAACAACAGAAATTTTAAGGTATATTTTTAACTTTATATTTTTGTAATTTTTTATAGTCTTAACATTTCTATATGCCGTAATTTCCCGCGTATAAGCCGCAGCTCAGATAATTCGATTTCCTCCCAGAATTTGTTTCAAGTAAAACGTGACCTGTTTTTGCTTAGCATTTATTTGACTTCATTTTTTAAATAAAATTTCCGTTATGTAAAAGACTTAACTATCCTGCGGCGTATACGCGGGAAATTACGGTAAATATAATGGTTGCATACAATTAAATAAAAAGTGATGCAGATATGCATTACTATGCATTTAAAAGTTAAATTAATCAGCTGTCATCTTCCTGTTCTATACGAAAAATAATTTTTGCCTTATCTCACAGCATTTATTTTTTTTTTTTTCGGTTAAGTCGCCGCTGCTCTGAAACTCCCCGATCGCGAAATCCCATGTTAGCCTGTGGGAAAAATTTGAAGCGCGAAGTTCCATTACCTAATATAATTATTAAAATACCATTTTCACCATCAGAAAATAGACGTCAGATGCCAATGAAGTGCGTTTTTAAAAATTATCTCTGTAAATTTTAAGTACATAAAAAAATCCCTATAAACTTTGAAATTTTCATTTGATTAAATTTTATGATATTCTTAAAAATACTTAAAATTTACGCAGACAATTTATAAAAACGCACATCATCGGCATCTGACGTCTACTTTCTGATTGTGAAAACGATATTTTGAAAATTATATTAGAAATGGGTCATCGCACTTTAAAGCTTTTCCATAGGTTAACATGAGATTTCACGATCGGGGAGTTTCAGTGCAACGGCCTCTTAAATAAGGCGAAAATTTCTCTTCGGGAAAAGATTGGAATCCAAAATCTCTAGCCTCACCTTGGCTGTGACACTGATATCAGTAAAGCGATTGCCTCACTTTTGTGACAAACAAAGTATAATTCAGAAGCTTGGATAGACAAACATACATACAGACTGGCAAAAGAACCAAAATCAAAAAACTTTGCACGATGTTTGAAATAATTATAAAGCTGTATTTTATAAATAAGATAGCAGCAACAGAAAACTAAATTGATCTTTTAACACTTTCAACGGCAGTGGTTCATTTTTGGACCACCTAATTTTAATTCCTAAATGCCACATTGGCATCAGAATATTGGAACGAAAATTTTCCTTTTGTTAAGTACGTACACTTGCTTATTTTGAAATAAATTTGTTTGTAAATTTTGGTGTCATTCACTCATTTCATCCTTTTACGAATAGAGGTGCAGTCGTGGAAAAAAAAAAGTAAACACCCCCTACTAACTCCTCAACAAATTATCGTAGAAGAAAGTTACTGATACCGAACGATTGGAAATAAAATCTACTTTTAAATGAGGTATATAAAATTTGCTTAGGGAGCCATCTACATATTAAAACGAAGCATAGTTTTTTTTTTTTTTTTTTTTTTTTTTTTTTTTTTTTAATAGCAATACGCAATTCTGACAGCATAAATGAGCTCTACACCCTCAATTAGTCTAAAAACAAGTGTTTATGCAATTCGTACCATAAGTTTCCAAGAAATTAATTATTTTAAAACAAGCGTATTTTAAGGGCTGTATCCAAATTGAAGTTTGGTACTCGATTGTTAAGCGAGAGAGCTTCCTTCTTGATCAAGGCACCTTAGACAGTCAATTAAGCCTATTAGATTAGTGGATAGCAGAAGAAATTTCAAAATATGTAGTCACTTCTATCACAGACTTAAACTATCATTTTGCCAGTTTTTAAGCATAATTTGAAAACTACTTGGAAGAAAAATGTGAAATTTTGGATTTCCATAAAGCAGGACTTAATAAATCTGAATCCATAAAAAAATTGTAGGTTGCAATTCATAATTTTTTATATTAATTTCATAATTCATAATTCATATCAGAAAATTATAAAAATGGAAAATTTAACGTATTTATGTTTGGGCATATCAGTATTATTGCTACACAAAGAATTAAAACATTAGGATCACAATTTCAGAAGTTATAAATAAAAATATGAAAATGTAATTTAACATTAGAAGCACTCAATTTTGAATGTTTATTATTCAAAAACTTATCATTCAAATGACTTGATACTTGGTGTCTAGGCATAGTTTGAACAAAAGTTTTGAAATATCTCGTTAAAATTGGGTATTGCCATTGAAAAAAAAAATTAAGTTCGGATTCGTTTTAATATGTAGATGGCCCCCTAAGCACATTTTATATACGTCATTTAAACGTAGACTTTATTTCCAATCGTTCGGTATCAGTAACTTTCGTCTACGATAATTTGTTGAGGAGTTAGTAGGGGGTGTTTAATTTTTTTCCACGACAGTACCTTGCCCCTGAAAGGGTTAACTAATCAATTAGAAAATATAAACCGATTTTCAGTGTACTCATCATAAGTATCATGCAGATGTTCTGAATCGCCATAAATATTATACAGTTGTCCAAATATCTATAGTTATGCATGAATTTGCAACTCAAAATTTGATACACATGAGCGATCGAAGTACATAAGCACTAAACTTACAGTAACTTTGTATCTAATTTCGAATATTCAAGTTGCGTGATAACACAAATATAGATTCGTCAAACTAAAGCTCGTTCATGTACTTTGATAAACTATAATTATTACTTGAAAATAATTAATCAACAGAGATGTTGAAATCTAAATGAATGATGCACGGGGAAATTTATTTCATTAAACACCTTTGATAAATGAACGTGTATACTCTAAGATATGGATTTTAGTATGTTTTGAAAAATCCACAAAATAATTTCTGTTTTATTCATTGAAACGTGTTTCAGTATCAAATATAATTTTTCAACCATAGCCTGAAAAATAGTATTATTCAATGCTCCTACACAGTATCGGTTTGATATTGATAGAAAAAGCAGAAAAATTTTCTATTTCCCTTATTGGTTAGAAAATAAAATTTATTGAAATTTACAAATTAATATCTTAAACGTAAATTCATTATCAGATTCCTTTGACTAGAAATATTATTTAGAATTACATATCTTTTCAAACGTTTTTTCAATATCTTCTCTTAGTCCAGGCAATAGGGGATTTTACCTTGCAAAATTAATGGAAGTTCTGGAAATTGGCTTACTTTATGTTTTTTGGGTCGCTGAATCCGAATTTGTAACTTCCCACCAAAAGTTCACCCGGCAACACCCCAAAAAATTGATATTTTGAAAAAATTTGATTTTTGAGGAAAGTGCGCGGGGAATGTTCCGAGGCAGCCCTCTCTCTCCCCGTTTATCCGACGTCATAATGTCATGTATCCTATTTGTTGCAAATTTTGTCTAGTTTCTGAATTTCGTTATGCTTTTCCCCTAAAACAATAAGAAATTTAAGTTAAAAACAACTATTTTGGGGCGGTTACGGGGGAGGGATTTTTGGGGGGAGTTAAAAATTCGGATTCAGCTACCCAAAAAACTTAAAGTAAACCTTATAGAGAAAGTTCGGAGGGTAGATGGGAAGGCGAATGTAAACGTGTGAGTGATTAAGTGGAATTGCGCAACTTAGTCCACGCAGCACTGCGGCGCATGTTCTGAGGCAGATCCCCCCTTCCCTTTCACCCTAAGTCATAAAGTCATATATCTAATTTGTTGCAATTTTGTCTATTTTCTGAATTTCTAGATACTTTTTTCCTAAAAAAATAAAAAAAATTGAATTTTTTAATAAAAACCTTTTTGGGGGGCATTTTACCAAAATTTGGAGGGGTTGCCGGGGGAAATTTTGGTGGAAAGTTACAAATTCGGATTCAGCGACCCAAAAAACATAAAGTAAGCCTATTTCCAGAACTTCCATTAATTTTGCTAGGTAGAGCCCCTATACGGTCTCTATTGCCTAGACTATTTGTATTCCATCATATCATCTGCAATTCACTAACCTTATCCAGCATCATTAGGCAAAGATTGAGAAGAGAATTTGCGCTATAAGAAATTACTGAAGCAATGCACTAACAAGAAATAAAGGTTTCAAAAGAGTAGGTTTCCAAATTAAGAGAAATTATTATTTTTTTCTCATTATGATTTGCAAAGGAGTAGTTCGATTTTTTAAACTTAACAGAAAATCTGAGAAACCTATTTTTAGGTTAGCTCGTGTTTATATAAATACGTAGCACCTATAATCGTCGTTCGGTCCGTCTGTCTGTCCGTCCGCATATAACAGAGCAAAAACTACCCAACCGAATGGTCTAAAATTTTAAATATATAATTGTTGCAAAATTTTGTCGAGTCATTTCAAATTTTATGAAAATAGATGTATCACTTAATTACAGGGACAGTCAAAAGTTTTGCATTACATTACGGCCAATGGGGAAAAATTATTTATGTTTACGATAGGTCCTTCTCTAAATGATTTCTGGAGGTAAGAAAAATGTTTCTGAAAGAATCAAGCATAAAATCATAATTATCATAAACATTGTACATTATTAGGGCAGCTATTGTACATTTTTACAACGTATATTTCTCGATCTACATGGCACATGAGAGACCAATTATGTAAAGCAGATGCCAGATATCGTCGGCACTATTTCAAACTATCCAATATGAAAAAAGTAGGCTACTTTTTAAAATCCAGATTCCCTGATTGGTACCACTTTTCTGAAATGGTAAATTTCCCCTTGTTTTGCCTTAATTAATATGTCTTTAAATAACGTTAAATAAGGGGAATTTTACTATTTCATAAAACAATTGTGCCAATCAAGAAATCGGAAAAAGTGGCCCACTGTTTTCATATTGGATAGTTTGATATGGTACCGACGATATGTGCAATGCTCTACACTTTTAGCTTCAGTTTTACGGTTATAAATGTTCCTCAGATGCACAAATTTAAGTGAAGGTCAAGCAAAACAACATTGGTAGACAACTTTGTTTATAATTTGAGGTGCCATATTATCTTGAGAGGTTTACTCTATCGTTTAGTAACCCTGGATGAAAGCAAAAATAAAATGAGTCTTTTTAATAGTCATATACTTTTCTTTTATTCACGAAATAGCTATCATTGAAATAACTAAAAATAACTATTCAAACTTTGTGGACAGTATTTGGAATTTCTGAATAAAAAACCCGCCAGATGTGGCAACACAGATTAAGATGATATTTTTCGCATTTCAACCTATATTAATTGATCAACTTGTAATAAACCATTCATCAGAGCATGTCAGTTTTTCGCTAGAAAATAAAAACGTATTTCGTAAAGCGACATAAAATCAAAAACGAATAAATCGTGCATCAGGCATAGACCATGAAACTCTTTCCAACACTATGATAATATTACCAAGAAATGTGTTTTTTCGTACAATGAAATGAGATATCTAAATAAGCATTTTAAATAAAATGTACCACAAACGATTTTTCTACCTTTACCGGACAGATTTCTGTTTGTGTTCTTCAAAACGATCTTCAAATGCTATGGACTGTATTTTCTATAACAAATAATCTACAATAACTATAATTAACCCCTTGAAAGTCACCGGTATAATATATATCTTACTTTATTTTTAATTTTCAAATGCCACTTTGGCGCCAGAATTTAGAAATTAAATTTTACTTTGTATAATGTACTCGAAGAAAATCTTTTACTTACGTTCATATAAATTCGTTCACAAATCCCGGTGTCACTCAATCATTTTAAAATTTTAGCAACAGAAGTTCTTTTCCCCTGAAAGGGTTAACATATAAAACTTACATGTCATTCAGAGTGCATTTAAGCGTGTTTGAGCAAGAACAAACGGACAGAAGTGCAGACAAACAAATTGAACCCTTAATCACTTTTCAACTACGTTGTTAAGTGTTATTAAAAAAAATTATGGTAAGGCACAGAACTTAAACCCTTGAAGAGCGGTGGGATATATTATATCCTACCTAATTTAAACAAGATTCGCACCAGAATGATTTACCTATATTTTATATTTTTAACTTTGGGAGCGAAATGTTGGAAAATTGCTTTTCCTTATTTTAAAATAAAATTTTTCGATTATTCCGGTGAGAATTCTATATTACAGCGACATTATTGCTTGCCCCTCTAAGGGTTAACTCCTTGACCTTTTCAGGGATTGAAAAATTCTGTTCGTAAAATGAAGAAATAATTGGCTGCCACTAGAATTTACAAACAAATTTCTTAGAAAATAAAAACCTGCTTTTCTTCATTTTCGGTAAAAAAAGAAAAAAAGGAAAAAAAAAACATTATTAAAATATTCTTGGTGTCATTTGTCAGTACATTTGGCACTAAAATAAGTCGGTTACACCATGAGACTACCGCTCTTAGAAGGGATAAGAGATTAATTTTTTTGACACAGTAAACTAAAAATAGTGATCATACACGACTTTTACCGTACTAAAATATTTGACTTATATAATAGAAATATGTCTGCCATTAAATAAAGCGAATATTGCATTTTAAGATTAGTAGTGTCGAAAAGCTTTGATCTAACGAAACAGGCTAACTCTTATTGCACGTACGGTGTACAGGCAAACATGTTAAAGGTTTAAAGAATTTTTACCTTAAACAAAAGCATAAATCAAGATAATTAAAGTATATTAATTCAGTTTACCCGTTGCGGATATAACCAGAGTAAGATTACACTCACTCAGGGTAACTTTGAACCATGGGTGTAACTTTGCACCACCTCCTAATTTTCAATATTTTTCACTCCAAAAGACTAAATAAACTCCAGAACTGTGCTCTGTTGGCAAGGTTCTAAACTGGGATTTCTACTCTTTATTTTAGAACATAAATTAGCAACATTATGCGCAATTAATTGCATCATCTCACTACTTTTGTGAAGTGCTGTTTTCAAGTTAATTGTGAATGCTGTTTTGAAGTTGTTTTAATCCAATAAAATTTTCATAGTACGTTACAATATACTCATTTATAAGACATATTATTATCTAATTGTTGTAAATGTATTAATATTTTGTGATTATTTTTTTTATTAATTGTTAATAAAATGTAAAATAAAAAGGCACTAACATTTTATCACATTTTCAGGGTAACTTTGAGCCGGCTCAAAGTTATACTGACGTTTATAATTTACTGACTGTAGGTGCTACTGTCAAAAATTTCTCATATTTGCACGTATATTTTATATAAATGCTGAAAGTGGGCATTAGATATAACATGTAAATATTTTCACAAATATGTGTAAAATACATTAAATTCATTTAAAAGCGTTATTTGGGGCGGAGCTACTCAAATTTGACATTTCATACATTCGACATTTTTTATTCTTGTTTGAATAATACTAGTACTAGTATGTATTACTGTAACTATGGATATATTATTGAGTTAAAACATTGAAAATTGTTTTTCACTGCATTTTTATGTTTTATATGAACAATAAACAGTTTTTTTTTTCTTTCTAAATATTCGTGGTTCTCTTCTTCCACTTTTCTTATGCATAATATTTTTGTAATATCATACATTATACAAATCTTGTGATGTTGGGAAATGTAAATTCGGAGTCTTTACATATTTGAAAACATTTTTTGGGGTTTAAAGTTGTCGTAACTATAATATTTTTTTTATAATGAATTATTTTAGATAATATTTATCATATGGCGCAAAGTTACCATAAATGGCTGGGTAACTTTGAACCAGGTTAAAAATTCATTTTTTATTGCCTTAATTTTTGATAGTCAAACAATAATTTAGGATCATTTTTTCTCTTTTATGCCCCTAATTGCAAAAATATTCTTAAAATATGAGTGTGGCACATGAAAATAGAGAAAAAGCGGATCAAAGTTACACTGAATGACTGTATCTTTCATAGCATCTGTGAAAAAAAATTATTTAACCCTTTGCGCCCGGCGTCGCTTACACAAATTTTATTCGATCGGCACCACTTTTTTAAAAGACGTTTTGTTTAAGTACACAATTCGAAAAATGCTCTGATTAAATGAGGTACATTTTAATTTTTTTATTACTGGTGCCAAAAACAAATTTTGCAAAGAAAGGTTATACCTCCGCTCTGGAGCCCTCGAGTTCAAAGGGTTAAATTTTGCATAGATATGTGGGAGATAACTCAAAAGAAACAAAAGGGTAAATTAATGTATACTTTATTGCAACATTTGAAAGGCAGTTTATGATATCATTTTGTTATGATGAGATGTTTTCTATAACCCTGCAGCACGGAAGTAAGCGGATATTAATAATAATAAATTAAATAAAGTAAATAAATCGAAAAAATAAAATTGCAATACATTCATCATTATGAGAAATTTTGCTTTTTTATTCACATTAAATTGTCTATTTTGTGCTGCATTTACTTATTTAAAATAATTTGTGTTAATAAAATTCAACTTAACCTTGCAAACTTTATAATTAATGTTATAAATCAAAGGATGATTTAAAAGTTGTTTTTGATGTCGTGCCCAGGAAAGTACCATAGAACCGTTTTAACCATTTCCGGGACAAGCAATTGTATTTCTGTGATGTTGAAATCATACCGAAATTTACGAAAAAATTCAATTGAAACTGAGGAAAAGCAATTTTTCAACTTTTTTTTTCCATCAAAGTTAAAAAAGTAAAATTTAATTGAAAGTTTCTGGCGCGAATCATGATTAAAATTATGTGGGATATAATATATCCCACCGCCCCTCAAGGGATTAAATACATGTCCGCTTTTTTTTAATATTATTTAATGACATACAGTATCGATAACGTATATTTTACCTAGCATGACTTTTACTAATAAGTTAAACGTTATCTTTATAAATATAGAAATATTAAGTGATTTATAGCGTTCAGTGATTTATAGCGTTATTTTCAGCCAAAAGTATTTTTTTTTCGAATTTATGAAAATAATTTATGTATGCCAACAGTAGAAAATATTAGCTACGTTTCATACGTATCGTATTTTGACATAATTTATCACTCGTTAGTTACTATTTATTTTTGTAACATTTATTTCCTATCTTTTATATATGTACAGCAAAACACTGAAATATGCTGACACACTTTGTATGAAAGATCGACTAGCAGATAATTTAATGACTTATGCAGTATAATTTTGGAGTTATTTGCCGTAGTTTGCACTCTAATTCATGAACTTCGCTTAGAAATAATGATGTCGAATGCTAACTTTTTCTTTTCTTTTTTAAGCTTATAACAAATTCAAATAAAGTATCTTTGAGAATAATGCAAATAATTTTGCTTTCAAAGTACGTGAGATATTGTTGACAAAGGCAATCAAATATGAATGAAGATTATCTTTATTTTCTTTTATTTAAAAATAAACGGAAATAATGCATTTAATAAAGCTGCATCTTTCAAAGATATAAAATTTACTAATGATTATCGTTATTTAAACGTTTATTTTTGGAATAGTCGTATTTTACAATAAATAATTAGAATTTGAATTAGTAAAATTACATTTAACTATTTTAAGTGAATAAATTATATTTTATGTAAAATAATATCATTTTACAGAAACAGTTGTGAAATAGTCTAATAAAATAAATTGTTTGTTTTCCTATTTATATATTTCGAGCCTGTTTTTAAACATTTTAGACTAACTAAACTATGATATTTACAAAATTATCTTTATTGCTTGGAATGATTGTTTCATCTCTATGCTTTAAGGGATTGTTTACATTGTTTGCAATGAATATTTTAGGGTGAAAATTAAAAATAAACAAAGTGCACATACTTTTCATGAAATATTCATTTTTTGAATTTAAAATAGATGAAGTCGTATTAATTACTAAATTACCAACATAAAGATATTTAACGAAGCATTTGTATGTGTGTATGGTTTATGACTGCCGGTTATCTGCACGAGGGGTATGGGCCAGATAAAGGGTGGGGGAATCCTCCGTGGGGTCTTTCTAAGGGAACCTAACCCGTATTTACGCAAGGAAATACAAGGTTCGAAGAAAACCACGGAGAACTCCGAACGATTAGGCAGACGGGCGCGATTGTGTTTGAACCCAGCACCTCCCGTCTACCAGCTTTGAGAGCAGAACCTCTTGCCGCTGACCGGGAAGAAGCATTTGTAGAAATTACAATTAGTTTAGTAAATCATAAAATTAAAATATTATTTTGTATCATTTTTACAATATGAGAAAAACAGTTCGAGAAGAGGGTATTTTTTGATCTAACAATAACACAGCAAGTGGCCATCAGCCACTATTATTTCATTTCCCAAAAATAAGCTAGGGAAAATTTATTGATTAGTAAATTGATTGATAAATACATCGATAAGTAGATAGGAAGATAAAGTAAAATCAAAAAGGTTATACACCAGCAATAATATATATGCTAGTCTATACATGGCTTTGGATCATAAGTATTATGTGTTTAGAAATTAAAGAATGGTAATAAGAAGTACAAATGCAAATAGTAATTCAAAGCTCCCAAGTCTGGGGATTTTTAAATACTATTATTTTTGTGTCGAAAATTTTGATTTAATTAATCGTAGAAATCTGTTATTAAAAACAGTAACATTTTCCTTACGAAAATACAGAAACATCGCAGCGCTGGTAATAAGATACAATAAATATAATCTGAGAATAAATCTTTTAAATGAGGCATAAATTTATAAATTATAGTTTAATCTACCTTATTTCTGCAGTTAGTCCTTGTAACGCACAATGGGACAAAATCCTGGTCAAAATTATTTTCTCTGCGTTTTAAAGTTAAACCCACCGCTGTTGACTTACTATTATCAAATACACTTAATTGAGATTTTGCACACATAAATGTACACTCGTGGAAAAAAAAGTAAAAACTCCCTACTAACTTCTCAACAAATTAACGTAGAAGAAATGTACTGGTACCGAACGATTGGAAATAAAGTCTACTTTTAAATGATGTATATAAAATTTGCTCAGGGGGCCATCTACATATTAAAACGAACCAAAACTTCATTTTTTTCAATACCAATACCCAATTTTAACAAGATATTTCAAATCTTCGGTGCAAACTGTGTCTAGACATGAAATTTCAAGTCATTTGAATGATAAGTTTTTGAATTATAAACATTCAAAATTTAGTGCTTCTAATGTTAAATTACATTTTCATATTTTTATTAATATCTCCTGAAATTATACTCCTAATGTGCTAATTTTTTGTGTAGCAATAACACTAAACTACCAGAACATAAATACGTTGAATTTGCATTTTTTACAATTTTATGATATGAATTATGAATTATGAAATTAATATTCGAAAAAATTATGAATTGCAACCTACAGTTTTTTTGATGGATTTAGATTTATTGATTCCTGCTTCATGGAAATCCGAAATTTCAAATTTTTCTTCCAAGTAGTTTTCAAATTAAGCTTAAAAAACGGCAAAATGATGGTTTAAGGGGGCATCCGTGATAGATGTTACTAGATATTTTGAAATTTCTTATACTATCCTGTAGTGGCGCTTAAGATGCTTTGATCAAGAAGGGAGTTCTCTCAGTGAACAATCCAGTACCGAACTTCAATTTGGATACAACCCCTAAAATACGCTCGTTCTAAAACAATTAATTTCTCGGAAACTTATCGTACGAATTGCATAAAAAAATTGTTATTAGGCTAATTGAAGGGTGTAGATTTCATTTATGCTGTCAGAACTGTGTACTGCTATTGAAAAAAAGCAAAGTTATGATTCGTTTTAATATGTATATGGCCTCCTAAGCAAATTTAACACACATCATATAAAAGTAGACTTCATTACCAATCGTGTGGTAGCAGTAACTTTCATCTACGATAATTTTTTACAGACTTAGTAAGGGGTGCTTTTTTTTTCCACGACTGTACACATTTATTTAAAAAATAAACACAAAGTTTTGTAAAATAACAAAGTTTAGTAAATAAACACAAAGTAATAATACAAAGTTTACTTGACTGTTTCTTGTTTATAAGAGGAACGTAAATCTTGGTAGATGGGTTTTATTTAGAAGTAATGTTCAATTAAATGCGGTTAACTTTACACTTAATATAATAATTATTTATGTAGACCAATGTGCATAATATATATGTTATTTGAATTTAATGTTTAGCAAATTTAGTCTCTATAGCGTAGACAGAGATGATGGATTTTGAGTGTCTTTAATCGATTACTAAAACAACTTTTATATAAAAATGGCAACTGTATGCAGAACACTTTTTTAATTGGCTTTCAGACCTATAACAAACACTTCCAAAATGTCCCGGCAAACCCTGAAACCCGATTAAATCGTTCAATGAATCTAAATTAGAGTTAAAAAAGCTTAAAAATAACCCATATTTCATTTGCTTTTTTATTAAATATAAAATTATTTAGTTCAATAGTTCACGAAGCCACAAAAATTATATATTTAAACATAATAGCAAAGCTAACATGTAACAAAAAGCACGTCTTCTCTCAAAGTAACCTTCAGCTGAGGCTAGGAGCCGCTGGATATGACTCATGTTCATGAAATAGACATAGATCGAAGCACCAGTTTGTCAGTTATTATAAAATATACTTTTTACAATTTTTCACCGAATTTTTATTTTTGCATTTTTGGCTAGGTTTTTGCACCAAATCATCTGTGTATATCATCATGATCATCTGTGTGGCGTAACACATTTCTAAATTATTTATTATAATGCCATATTATTTAGGAAATGGTAAAACTAAACGGGATTTTTTTTTTCGAAGTTCATACTTAATTTTTCCTATAACTATAATGTGTTTTAAAAATTAACTTTGAATCTTTTGCCTAATTCAGGCTACACATGCTGTACATATGACGGGTCCTGTGATTGTGAACACAGAACCATTAGTTCTAAGGTTTAAGATGCATCTCATCTTTATCTCACACAATTGTCAGATAATCTGCTTTTGAGTGTTTAAAATCATATTTTTGCTGGAACTTCAAACGTTCTCTTAAATACATAAACATGATAGTAACGCATGAAGAAGAAATATTTATAAATCTGTTTTTTCATAAAAACTAATCTTTTTAAGCTCTCCAATAGGTTTTTGTCTTAGATGCTGTATATTAACTTGGCCGCCATCTTGGAAGTTTTGAGATTTCTTGGCGATTTTATGTTGGCGATCTTTATCGATATGGAATCCGTGTGGTGTGTGTGTTCTGGCGTGACGTGTTCTGGAAACCCCGTTTTTCATGGAGATTGTGTTGCGAGTACGCGAGAAGGCCGTTTTTTCCTGTGATATCGTGTTGTATGTTTCTGTCAATTATTTTTATGTTAAATTTATTGGATGTATTTGATCGAATGTGGGTTGTGTAGTCCGTTTAAACGCTCTTGCTGAAGTAATTAAGAAATATGAGGAAATTTTGACGAATAAAGGAGGTTGTTTACAGTGCGTATTCATAAGCCTATTTTGGAAAATGACGGTGATGCTAGTAGGTATTTCGTGCTTGAGCTTTCAAGAAAGAAGATGTCTGTTAAGATATGTTGATAATTTTACGTATATTTTGTTGCTGAAGTTTATAGTAATGTTTTCTATTAGTCGTTTATTGCATTTTTCTCCTGCATTTTGTGCATTTTTGAGATTGGGGAACAGCAACATACGTGCATTTACTAACTGCTGCTTTAATGAGTTTTGTGCATTTTTGTGATTCCTGCAGAAGGTATTTTCTGAATCCAGTGATGTTTTTTTTTCGGTTAATGAGCGCGTAGCATTCATACGACGATTACTGATTGCCACTTTAACGAGTTTCGTGTATTTTTGTGGTCACGGCATAAGGCGTTTGCTGAATCCATTGATGTTTTTTCTTCGGTTAATGAGCGCGTAGCGCTCATATGACGTTTAGTGATTGCCATTTTAACGAGTTTTGTTTATTATTTACATTTTATTTTCGTTAAGCCTAACATGCGTATAAACCGGTGCTTGGCGATATTTACTACTTGGCGGAAAGGGAGTTTTCGCGAAAAAAAATTCCAAGATGGCGGCCCCGGGAATTTATGACATCCCATCCTTTTTTTGCATAATTGTCCCGAACCAGAGCGCTATCAGCTTCAGTATATAACAAAACTGTCGTATACATTTTCTCTTTTTCTTTTTTTTGCCCCAAAAGTATATGGTTGTAATATCAGTTTTCATTTAATGTCATTTCACTTCCTCAAAAATATGTACACTGTAAAGAAGTTTCGTTGCAACCATGTATTTTGCACGCGAAGTTAGAGTACAAAAAGCTGATTGCATTGCTCATACGGCTATTTACTGTTCTTTCTAGGATATCATCGGTGCAGGAAGATTAGAAAAATCATTGATAAAACAATAAATGAGAAAAGTGCCCAGCTAAACTGATGGCATTGAGCTCATAGGCTATTCACGTTAATTGTATATTATACTCTTATTTTAAAGAGTAATGCCCCTCAAAGAAATAAGTAAAGGGGAATTAGCCCCCGTTTCCCCCTTTATACTTAACCAGTGAACCTCCAAATCTAATCAGGGAAGCTCCTTATCATAATAAACCGGTGTACCAAATTTGGAGCAAATCGAATAATCCTGAAAAAAGCCATTTATCTAAATTAAGGGGGTGGAGTAGCCCTCCTTTATCTTTAACCAATGAATCCCCAAAACGAATCAGGGAAGCTCCTTAACATAATAAACCGGTATACCAAATTTGGAGCAAAGCGAATAATTCTGCAAGAAACACTCGTTTATATGAAGTAAGGGGGGTGGACTAGCCCACCTTCCCCCTTTATCAGTAACCAATGAACCCCCAAAACTAATGAGGGAAGTTCCTTAACATAATAAATCGGTATACCAAATTCGGAGCAAATCGAATGATTCTGCATAAAAACCCATTTATCTGAATTAAGGGAGTGGACTAACCCCCCTTTATCCTTAACAAATGAACACCCAAAACTAATCAGGGAAGTTCCTTAACATAATAAATCGGTATACCAAATTCGGAGCAAATCTAATGATTCTGCATGAAAAACCCCTTTATCTGAATTAAGGGGTTGGACTAACCCCGTTTCCCCCCCCCCTTTATCCTTAACCAATGAACTCCCAAAACTAACCAGGGAAGCGCCTTATCACAATGAATTTAGAAAAAAAAATTTGAAGCAAATCGAATGTTTCTATTAAGAGTTATCGCGTTACGTACATACATACATACATACATACATACATAACGGGCGGGCACATTAGCTCTCAGGCTTTGATAGCCTGTGAGCTAAAAAGAATCGTAAGAAGATTCTACCGTTAGTTTGGGTGGAACTACAGATCTGGTAGTGGGCGTGATAAAAGGCACAGTGACTTCAAGTAGAACTTGGAAAAAATAATTTGAATGATGATTTCCGTTCAGGAATAATCTCACTTAAGTGTTACATAAGTGTAAAATATTTAATTTATGAAACAAAATATTTAATGTATGTTAAAATATTGTGATTCATGAAGCAAATAATATTTTAATTCATGAAGCAAATAATATTTTAAATTTGAAAAAATATTATGTACATAAAAAAGCAGTGCATTATAAAGCGAATATAAATGAATCAGTGATTGCTGAAAGGCCTTTCAACACTAAATATTTAAATTTCTTCCTCCCAAACATGCATGGGAAAAATCTGGACAGCGTTCCTTACTTCACGAAAGGTTCAATAAACATGAAAAAACATTAAAATCATCTTAAAATGAGAAATGTCAAAATATGGACTTAGTTCATTTTAACGACCTTCTATTCAAATATATACATAAATTTAAAGGATGGAATTTCAAGTTTGAATTAAAGCCCTTTCCTTCGAATCAGCAAGGTACAGATGAAACTTTCAAGTGTCACTTAGCTGAAAAGTCGCCAAAATTGTTTTCGAGAAAATATTGGCCGTCCGCAAAAAATTAAGAACATTATTAGCATTTCATGTTTAGCGTTGAAAATTTAAATTATAACATTGATTGATTGATAAATTTGTTAACTCCTTCAAAGGCGGTGGTTCATTTATGGACCACTTAATTTTAATCCCTAAATGCCACATTGGTACCAGAATATTAGAATGAAAAATTTCCTTCAATTAGATAAGTGAATAAAAGCTTTTTCTTATTTTGAAATAAATTTGTTCGTAAATTCTGGTGCCGTTCTCTTATTTCAACATTTTGCGAATAGAAGTAACTCTCCCCTGAAAGGGTTAATAGATGTTATTTGTTATTTATTTTCAAACCTGGATTTTTTTTTCTATGTCAAGAGTTCATTTTTGCCCTTCATGTAACATGAATACCAGTTGCCCAACATGGAACTATTAATAAAGATGAACTGAATTACCCTTAACCCTTTCAGGGGTATAGTACTTCTGTTTCTAAAATGTTACAATGATTGAATGACACCGATATTTATGAACAAATTTATATGAAATTAAGTAAAAGCTTTTTTTTCGCTTACATTGTACAAAGCAAAATTTAATTGCTAAATTCTGGTGCCAATGTGTCATTTGAAAACTAAAATTAAAAGGTATATATAATATACCGGTGACTTACAATGGATTAAAACAGTGAAGCTTCAACTGTAACCGCTTTCGCCAGTGTAGATTGCCCCCGGGTCAAACTTCCACAAGCAAATTTAAACGGAAATTGTTTCTTTTTTTTTAACGCCTTATTAATGCAAAATTTCAGTCATAAATAATGGCAAAAAGAGATATTCATTTTTACTGGTGGAACTTTACTTCGGTTGTAGTCAGGTCCTGATTTCCGCCCTATTGAGACAATTTAGTCACCCTCCTCTAGTGTCAGTGAAAAAGATTATGATACATTTGCAAATTGCCACCAGTAAAAACAAACAGAAAATTTAACAAAATTTATGAGAGAAATTTTTCGTAAAAAAGCCGCTAAAATAAGGCGATTTTTTTAAAATTAAAAATATACTGGTGGAAGTTTGCGAAGGCGGTAATCAGAAACTGTTGGTCCGATGTAAAATATCAGACGCCATCTTCTGACAACCTCCTGTTGCTTCCAGTGTTGCCAGATGGGCAACTTTTTATAATATCAGATTCGTGATTGGCACCACTTTTTTGAAATGGTAAAATGCGCCTTATTTAATGACATATTTATTAAGGTGAAAACAAAGGTAAATTTGCCATTTCAAAAAAGTGGTGGCAATTAAGAAATCTGAATTTAAAAAAAAGTAGCCCACTGGCAACCCTGGTTACTTCATTAGCAACTGGTAGACAATACATTATACGTCTCCACTTTATTCATAACTCAATTTTGATGAATGAGAAAGCAATGTAAATTTTAATTCACTTTTCAAGAAAATATTTGTAAAAAAAGCCACTTTCATTTGTTATAGAATTAAAACTCGGTTCCAGTCTCAGATTAAAATTGAAAAACCTCTCCATCCTAAAACAGTATTGCCAATGAGCTACATTTTTTGATTAAAATTTCTTGATATGCACCACTTTTTCGGAAAGGTATAAAATTCGCCTTATATATTGACATATTAATTAAGGCAGAAACAATGTTGATTTTACCATTTCAAAAAAGTGATGCCAATCAAGAAATTTGAATTTAAAAAAAAAGCAGCCCACTGGCAACAATTAGCCTAAAGTGCCACCATTGGAGGCAGAAATATGTAAATTGGTTTTAAACAAGCAGAAGCATATCTTGCACTAAAAATATGTAATGGTCAAAGAATCATTTTATTTTTCGATAATTAAACTAGCTTTAATAGATTTATTACAATTAAACGATCTTTAATCTGGTTATTGTAGAAATATATTTATGCTCAAAATATGTGTATTAAAAATACTATTGTTCCGGTGATCTAAAATTATGAATATAGTGGTCCAAATAATTTGCGATCACTACCTTACTTAATACTCATAAATTAGGGGTGTCCAACTAGCGCTTATTACCACGATATCCGTATAGTAAATTTCGTCTTTTTTAATTTCAAAAGTGTAAGGCAAAAATTGTGTGTACAAGGGATCCGCTGGTTTTAATCATGTATTCTAAATCTTCATGTGTCCACAGATATTATTGTAGGTATCATTTTCTCTAATTTAGATTAGAACGTATTTTAATCACGATTACAGTATCTATATTATAAAGGATAAACGTGTCCTGCATAACGCTGACGTCATTTTGACGGTGGAAACGCCAGACGATTAAATTTAACTTTTACGGCAATATTTTAAATTTCTAAAAGTCGCACATTTTCAATTTTTATACCATCGAACAAAGAAAAAAATATACTTTGAAATGCCATTTGTTTGAAAAGTGTAACGCAAGTTACTGATTTTTTATTGTTTTTAGAATATTTTTCGCCCATGATTTTTTTTATATCTCTATCGACGATTGACGATTACAAAAGATAACCGTTTGCACTTAAATTATATAAATAGATCAGCATTTTTTTTTAGATTAAATTGCATGACGAAATCAAAACGTTCATTAATCAATAAATAAATCAATAAAATAAAAATAAAACACAAATTTAAGGCAAGTAATTGAATTACGCGCTTAACACTAGAGAGAATACAGCGGTCATTTTGACCGCTATCATTTAAAACCGTTCCGATTAAAACCAGAAATTTATTTATAATATAAATTAAATTTGTTCCAGAGAGAAATGTGTTAAATAAGTTAGATAGTTCTGAACAAAAATTCTGGTGTAAAATATTTTTTTAACACTTGAATAAAATTTCCGGTCGTTCTAGTGTTAACCCTTTGAGCTGTGGGGGTGAATTTCTTCAAAATGCCCAAATGTCACATTGGCACCAGTGTTTTGTAAACAAAAGATTCGTATTATAATATACACCAAAAAAGGTAAAAATATATTTCAAACATATTTGGTTGAATATTCCTGTACCAATGTGACATTTGGAGATTTAAATTACCTGGGAAGAAATTCACCCATCAGAGTTCAAAGGGTTAACGATCAGAATCAAAAAGGATGATTGTAATTAGTGATCTTTGGCATTTTTTTTTCGCCTGTTAGGTGGTATCGTTTTAATAAATTTCAAAACTTTACTTGAACGCATAATTGTTATTTTTCTTATAAATGTGATTTTTGGTATTGTTAGAGGCCATGTTAAAAAAATTTTGTATTCAATCTTTTTAGAGTTTTCAATTATAAGGTTTACATCAAAATTGGTCAAAAGATCGATTTTTTGTTTTAAATGTTAATTGAAAGCCTGTTTAATTGTGAATATTTCTACACCTCATTTTTATACATACGGCAATTATATTGCGCCATATTGTAAATTTTGTTAACCCCTTACGTGCCGAGAAATACTTACGAGATTCACTCCCCAGTGCCACAGTTAGGACTTAGTGGCCTTACAAAATGGGGCGCGGCTTAAGAGCATGCGAACTCTGTAAATAATCATTGAGAGATAGAAGACGTTCCATTCAATTTTTAATTTTTGTGGATTCACTAATAACTGAAAGCTGTGCCCTTAAGTTACCGATAGGAAACTATTGTATATATCTCGAACAAAAGAGTCAGGAGTGAGTTTTGCGTGAACAAAACCATATTTCGGAAAAAAAAAACTTTTTTTGTAAAAATTCATCTAGGCAAATAATTCATATTTTTCGAATATGATTTATTGATTCTCTTCCGATAAATAAGTACGCTTTAGAACCAACAATTTGTTGGTAACAATATTGGTTCTATTCGTTTCATTATACGAAAAAAGTTTTTCTTGCGTTCATTTTAGTCGGATTCTTTATGTCATGTCTTTATGCATTATTTGATTTTTTTTTTTTTCAAAAAAATGATATGTGATTTAATGGAAGGTTTATTGCACTGCAAAAATAATGATAAAATCAGAGATGTGTTTTTCGTATAACGTCAACTTTTTTCTTGTACTGCACATCTGCAACAGGAGCAAAAATTACTGTCATAAGTAAAATATTAAACAATTAGTAGTTATTGTAATCTCTTACCTGCCGAGAAAAACTTACGAGATTCATTCCCCGTGCCAAAGTTTTCCAAACAGGTGCACGTAGTTATGCGGTGTATTGGGGGAAATAAGAGACAAGCTTTTAATATAAACATTGTGTACTTCCACGAAAATATAAAAGGAAACGAAAATACAAAAATTATGTACAAAAATTATACCAAAAATGTAAAATTATAATGTAACAATATGATAAAAAAGATGTTAGAACTTAGTGGCCGTGTGATATATCCTGAAACATGGTTATACACATAAACCAACATCATATTCAGTGCATTGATAGCGGGATTCACGGCGAATTTTTTTCATTGAACAAACCGCACATCTTCTCGATGCATTTTTCTTTGAAGACGTTGATGTTTCTAAGTCCGGAAAATGTCTAGCAGAAAGTTGTAGAGGACAGCCACTTTTTAATTTCTGTCGTTTGGCAGGTTGTGGGAGAGTAATATGAAATTTCTCAAATATACGTTCCACCAAATTCATGCGGAAGTTGTAATTATCAACGTTACGGAGTTGTTTCTTTTGTAATGTGAAGGCATTTCAAATAGCCATATCTAGTAGATGGCGAAATATTGTTAAATAATACCTCTTCTGTCTTTTTCGTGTTGTTGAATAACAAACTAATGCCTGATCCGCTCCATCAACGCCACCCATCTTCAAGTTATAATCTATAAAAATAGCTGGCTTCATGAAATTCTTTTCAGTTTCAGAGCAATTTGCTGTATGGATAGAACTAAGAAGCGAACCATCTTTTTTGTCACGCCATCTCAACACGGTAATTTTGCCTCTTTGGAAAGCGGCTATTTCGCCTTTCTTCAAAGTAAGTTTGTTGAAATTTTCCGGCAAATCACATCGATTAGGACGAAGAGTTCCATATACGTCAGATGAATTTTGGATAAGAAGGTCTGCTAATTCTGGTGAGAGATAAAAATTGTCCGCAATTACACAATAACCTTTTCCCAAAAAACGTTCAATAAGCCGTAACTGCTTTTGTTACGACTCCATAGTTCTCATACTTTTTATCAAAGATTGTACTCTGCCCTGTGTACACGATCGTATTGTGAATATATCCTGTCTCTGCTTCAGCAAGTACAAAGAGTTTTACTCCAAAGCGAGCTCTTTTCATTGGTATGTTTTGTACCCATGATAGTCTGCCTTTGAAAAGCATCAAGCTCTCATCAATGCTCAGGTCCCTTTCAAGTGTATAGACACTTGAAAATTTCTTCATCATGTCAGAAAAAACAGGCCATACTTTACTTAGTTTTGAATTTGGATGTGAATTTTTATCAAAAGTACTGTTATCAGAAAATTGCAGAAATTTCATGATAAGTTGAAAGCGATTTCTGCTCATAAATTTCCCAAAAATTGGAGTTTCGATCAATTTGTTTTTAGACCAGTAAAGTGCAACGTGAGGCTTTACAAGTATTCCCTGCAGAATAAGTATACATAAAAAAACATATATTTCTTCTAAAGTTGTTGGACGCCACAACTTCGTCCTTGATTTCTCTTTTCCAGGATGCTGGTTGTTATACTGGTCTGCAAAACGGTTAGTTTCTGTAACAATATGAAGCACCAGCTTCTGATCAAAAAATAATTCAAAAAATAAAAGTGGGTTCGTAACATCTGTAACATTTTTATTTATTCCTGGTTGTCCCGAAAATGGAAACCGTGAAGGTGGCATAGGTAAATTTTTTATATCCAATCGTACCCAGTTTCTGGCATCTTTCATAGAATATTCGTTATCTGAATCCTCTTCATCTGACATATCATATTCTGACGTCTCTGATCCAGAAGATGACGGAAAGTCGTCATCCAACTCACTATTATCAGTATCGTACATACTCCTACGAAATTCGAGAAAATTCGAGAAACTGCACGGCTAAAGCTATGAGACCGCTACGAGAAAGCTATGAGGTAGTGACATCAAAATAACAAGGCGATAGAAAGACGAAAGGGGAACGGCAAACCAAACAATATTTTCTCTAAAATAATAGTGCTGTACAAAAAGGGCGGAGCCTTGTCAAATATGGAAAAAAATTCGCTTGTATTTTCACGTCCCCTAGCTCAGTGCGATAGCCTTTATGAAAATGGAGTTATGAATAAAGAGGAGGAGACATATAGTGTACTGTTTACAAGTTGTGAGTGAAGTAACTGAGGAGGTTGTCACAAGATGACGGCTGTTTTTTTTAAATCGGATCTACAGTTTCTGAATACCGCCGAGGCACACTTCCCACCAGTAAAATTGAATAGAAAATTTTGTCTTATTTAAGCGTCTTATTCATGGTAATATTTTCTTGCAAATATGGTAAAAACTACTATTGATTTTTACTGGTGTCACTGTGCCTTTTAAAACAGTCAGTTTGTTTCGCCGACTGTCACAATATGGCGGAAATGCAGGGCCTGACTACTGCAAATTTAAGCGTGTACCAGTAAAAATGAAAATATCTTTCTGCCATTATTTAAGAGTGAAATTTTGCATTATTAAGGCAAATAAATACTTTGAAAATTTCTATATAAATTTACTGGTCGAAGTTTCCGCCGGATGTAATCTGCCCTTGCGAAAGCGGTTAGAGTTGAAGCTTCACTATTTTTAGGATATGTCAGTTCCCTTTTATTAATAGTTCCATGTTTATGAAGGTAGTTCCTTCTACCCCTTCTCCTCTGAAATAGGGCAGTCTTTCAAAAACACCTTCAAAATCTTTTTTCTTTTTCTTTTTTTTTTTTAATTCCAATGCCGTGGGCGTGGTTTTACTGGTACAGCGCAGTATAAAGGACACTATTTTGGACTGACGTATATATACGTCAGTGGCACTTAACGCATCGACTATGCGCGACGGATATATACGTCTGTGGCACTTAAGGGGTTAATACACCCAGCACAATTACCCATACAAATGAAAACTTTAAATGACTTTTTCTCCATGTGCATATTTTCTTCACTTTCGTGTTTTAAAAATGCAAAGGATTTTTTTTTTATTTGACATAGACATTTAAACTTTTTTGTACATGTTCTTTATTATCAATGTGATAAATATGCGCATGGAATCAGCCTTCAGGTGTTTTGTTTGATTTTTTTAAATAAAAGTATATGTATATTTTAAATTTCATCGTTTTACACTATATATATCATTAAAAAAATCATATTAAATGTAATATTAGATGTATCTAAAAATCCATGCGGAGTATTGTGTAATACACATTTGAAAATCTTTAAAAAAAGTTTATCAAAAATAGGAATATTTAAAAAAAGTAGTAGGGATTTTAAAATGTCATTTTTTTTTTTTTTTTTTTTACTTTTTAAAGATTTTAATTAAATTTGCAGTTAATTTATTTTTCTTTTCAAAATGTACTTTTATTTGAACATTGAAATGCAGTGATTTAACCATTTGATCCGTATTTCTTAAAATAAAAAAAAATTGTTGGAGTTAAACTGTCCCCTTAACCCCTTAACCTACAATGACGGGCGTAGCCCGCGTACGATGATCGAGCCAAATGTAAATTCTTGTTACCACTGAAATTTCCCAGTAAATATAGTTTAATTTAATCGTCGAAATTACATGATAATTCAAGGCGAAAATCTCTATTAAATTTTAGTGGTAGCTATGGATTTGGCAAACCGTGGAGCTGTTAAAAGTAAATCGTAGATTAAGGGGTTAAAAAGAAAAATTCTTTTCACCCAAATTTTCTGTAACCCGAGAAGGCCAGGTTTATCTCCTTGTACAATTAATGTCAGAATTAGTAGAGTCATGTTTTTCCCCAGAACTCTACAAGTAACATTTTTTAATGGGGCACGAATTGTCATTTTTAACCCCTTGAAGGGCGGTGATGCCGTCACGGCATCACATAATTTTAATCCTTAATTGCCACATTGGCACCGGAATTTTATAATGAAAATTTCATCTTTATTAACTACTCGAAAATATTCTTTTACTTGTTTATAAATTAATTCTCTTGTAATTACTGGTGTCAATAACTTATTTCAACATTTTATGAATGCAAGTACCTTGCCCCTGAAAGGGTTAAATTTAAAATCACAGATGTGGAATTATTATTTGCTTTAACAATTACCGATCACATGTTTAGGATTAATAATAATAATAAAACATTACAAATCAGTATACATTTCCCCAAAAAGGTTTTATTTATAATGCGTCAGCAACCATACATATTATTTTCTAAATAAATCTCTAGCTTGTGAAGTGAAATTTTAATATTTATATAATCCCTTCAAAACATATCTTGGACTTACTATCTATTTGATTTTTGTCTACTCAGATATTTCGACATCTTCCGGCAAGTATTTCACAAAGATGAGTTTAAAACTTTTGCAAGAATATAGAAATGATTTTTTCCGGGGACATTGGTATTTGGATTTCATTGAAAAGATTTCCTGTTTGTAGAATAGAGTATTTTTATATATATTTTGCGGATTATAGGTTTGTTTTTCGGAAGCAAACATGATGAACTGGGATTAAGTCTAAGATTTGTTGCACTATTGGATACATGAATAAATGCTTATGCATAAAAGCGCAATTCAAAACATGTTTGCTTGAAATTTATACTACAATTAGATCATTATTTTCTTAATTATTGCAGATTTCAGTTTATTATATGTTTTTGTATAACAAAATATCCAGATATTCTGTATTAAATACGCAAAATTCTCTATTTAGAATATTCTTAATTAACTATTACTTGAACTACTTTCTTATCGTTTAAACGATTTAAAAAATGCTTGTGTTGTGATATATTTTATAAATTTTAAGAGTTTTAAACCTTTTTTAGCTTTATTTTATTAAAAGAAATTTCATGTGTCAGGCTGAAATATAATCTATATTGAAACAATTAATAATATGTATTTCAGGAAAACTTTCTATGTTTATTTAAATTCTTAAATGTTTAAAAATTCAGTTTAAACTAATTTTATATAATTATTGAAAATAATTTTTTAACCATTTCTACAAACATAATTTAACCTCCTCGTTCCCTGGGTTACCAAATGTGGGCCTCCGTTTTGTCCCATTTTATTAATGGTACTCGAACATACTTAAAATTTCGATATCAGAACGATATGTTTCGATGTCTAAGATTCGAACTAATGCAAATAAAATACAAATCTTGCTCTGAAATCAAATTTGAGAAGAAATAATTCAGTAATAATTAATAATATTGCATTAATACTCAATAGCGAAGAGGTTAAAGAATTTTACTGTTCATTTGTTCAGACCGGGGTTGCATGTTTGACCTCCATTTTTATTTAAAAAATCCGAATTCGTACCAGAAAAAAAGTATTTTTTCCTTTATTTAATGAAATAAATTTTGTGATTACTTAAAGTACAGATTCTTCTTTCAAAATTTCGGGTATGAATGTGAAATTTCGAAATAAAAATGGAGGCCAAACTGGCAAACCTGCTTCAGAACTATTCTGGTCTTTACACAAATGATGCAACTTTGAGCTGAGTCAAAATTTTTAACTCCAACCGCTGGAGTTCGTTCACAATTTGTTAGTGTAAATAGATATAACATATCTGAAACGAACTGTTTTTTTGTTGTTTTACTTCTTTTCACAATACCTAAGCACTCATAAAATTTTGACTTCGAATACTTTATATCGCCATCTCTTCCGCTTTTTTGTATCACAAAAATTTAATAGAAAATTTTGCCTTATTTAATCAATGGAGTAAAAATGGAGTTATAAAGAGGAGGAGACATATAGTGTAATATCTACCAGTTGCGAATGAAGTAACTGAGGAGGTTGTCACAAGATGGCGGCTGATATTTTAAATCATGTCAACAGTTTCTTATTACTGCCGAGGCAAACTTCCCACCAGTAAATTATAATAGAAAATTTCATCTTATTTAAGCGCATTTTTCGTGGAAAATTTCTATCACAATTATGTTAGAAATTTCTATTTGATTTTACTGGCGTCAGTTTGCTCAGGTATTAAAATCATTTTCACTGACACTGAGAGGAGGTTGTCTGGTTTGTCACAATATGGCGGGAACGCAGGTCCTGACTACCGCCAAAGTAATCTACCACCAGTAAAAATAAATAGCGGTTTCTGTAATTATTTATGACTGAACCTTTTCGTTAATAAAGCGTTTAATTAAGGAGAAAATTTCTATTGAAATTTAGTGGTGGGAGATTCTCTCTGCCGTAATCAACCCCTTGCGAAAGCGGTTACAGTTGAAGCTTCACTATTTTAAGGATATGTCAGTTCCTTTTTATTAATAGCTCCATGATTTATTCGGCATATTACGGCGATTTAAAAAGATAAAATACGCTGTAAAATTTTTGTTGTTCGAAAAATCGTAAGAGCTATGAAAATTATACACAAAAATAATAAAGAACTACAAAAACGTCTGATTAAATTACTCGTGAGCTACATTTCTATTTTAAGATAAAATTTGTGCAATGGTACACAATGCACCACTAATTACAACATGAATTATTTGCCTTATGTAATCGCAGAATTTGCTATCTTTAATAAGGCAAAGATTACTATTTTGGAATAGTAGTATTACTCCTGGCACACATCGTGGGAACAAAACTGTTCTCTTTGTAAAACATACCACTGACGATATAGCAATATTTTTCTTTCAAAAATAAATGTTATAACATCAACTTTGTTCTACCTTGTGCTACTTCTACCCTCTAACTCAAAAAAAAATTACTCTTCTTAGAAAAAATACAATAAAAAACAGGTGATGTCATCCTCTTAATACATTAACGCTCATAAATAAACTGTAATAGCCGGACACTTTCAATTTTAGATGTTTTGTACAAAATGTTTGATGTATCATCCTTGAACTCTCAAAATATAAAGGAAATGTTTAACATCACATTTCTCAGTAACAATTTAGTCTGAATACAGATAGGGGTTAACAATAAATTTAATACAAATAATAACACTTGTGATCACTTTATAATATATCGCCTGTCAACGCAGCAAATGGTTTGTCACTGTAGCAAATGACAGTGTGAGCACTATACAACATATGAATGCATTTGTGAAATAATAGCACCCAATTATCGTGAAGATATACATTTCTCTGTACAAAAAAAATGCATTATTGTTTAGTTTATAATATGCAGGGTTTTCAACCAAATCTAACGCTGCTTTTAGAAAAATTGACTAAGTTCACAAGAGAAAATATATTGCAATTAGAATATAAATATATTAACCTTTTCGGGGCCAAAGTAATTCTGTTGCTGAAATGATAAAACACTTGAATGACACCGGTATTTAAGAAAAAATTTATATGAAAGTAAGTAAAATTTTTTCTACGCACACAACATATAAAGCAAAATTTAGTTCCTAATTTCTGTTGCCAATGTGGCTTTTGGTAATTAAAATAAGTGGTGTATGTAATATACAGGTGCCTTTCAAGATGTTAAATATTTGTTTAACAATTTGCAGTCGATGTGTTCCTCCCGGCACAGGCATCTGTTACACGAATTTATTCGGTTGGCACCACTTGTTTTAAGAAACATCTTTACTTACAATTTGACATTATGTGCAAGTGAAATTTACTAAAAAATGTACTTTTAAAATATAGTGATGCATAGAATGTAAAATAGAATCATGTATATAAAGCTTGGACGGCTATTTGCCGACACTCGACCGTAAAGGGTTAAATATGGGCATTTGTATGAAATAATTATTTACTGCATGGAAAATACACTCCAATTGCACTCCAAATTATGGCGAATACAATCTTCACTTTTTTCAAAAGTAACCCTTAAATTTAACATAATAAATAATTTAATATTTGGCCTAAACACAAATATTCAGTAAGTTTCGATAATTGTATTCGCAGGAGATATTCAATATTTTAAATTATAATGCAGGTAGCTATCTCAAAATATTTCATAAATATTTCAAGATATTCTCAAAAGTAAAAATTTTTTAGAAGGTTCACATTCAGTATTTTCCTAAATTTTATTAAATATATTTAATAAGATATGGTAAAGGGGGGGGGGGTTATATTTTTACATTCTTATAATAATTATAGACATATAGTGTACTGTATATCAATTGCGAGTGAAATAACTGAGGAGGTTTTCGCAAGATGGCAGCTATTTTTTTTAAATGGGATCCACAGTTTCTGATTTTTCCCACCAGTAAAATTGAATAGAAAATTTCGTCTTATGTAAGAGTCTTATTCATGGAAATATTTTCTTACAAATATGGTAAAATTTTCTATTTACCTTTACTTGTTTCAGTTTGCCTTTTAAAAGAGCCAGTTTGTTTCGCAAGGCAATTCAGAAGACAATTTATTTTTTTCGCAAGATTAATATTGTCATAATATGGCGAAAACGCAGGGCTTCACTTCCGGCAAAGTATACTTCCACCAGTAGAAATATAAATATTTTTCTGCCATTATTTATCACTGAAATTTAGCATTAATAATGCGTTTAAATAAGGGGCAAATTCCAATATAAATTTACTGGTGGAAAATTTTACCGGGGGTAATCAAACCCTGCGAAAGCTGTTATTATTCTATTTTAGGCAAGCTTCACTATTTTAGGGATATCGTCGGTACCATGTAAAGCTATCCAATGTGAAAACAGTGGGCTACTTTTTCAAAATTCAGATTTCTTGATTAGCACCACTTTTTTGAAACAGTAAATTTGCCTTACTTAACCTGATTCAACGACATGTTAATTAAGGCGAAAACAAGGGGAATTTTATCATTTCAGGAGAGTTATACCAATAAAGAACGCTGAGTTTAAAGAAAAGCAGCCCGCTTTTTTCACATTGGCTAGTTTGACATGGTACCAAAGATATGCCAGTTACTCTTTATTAATAGTTCCATGATCGTGCGCATGTTATGAAATTTTGTTCCGCAGCTCCCTCTGTCAGTAATTTATGTAATTAATTTTCTTTTATTTCATAAATCATATAATGGAGTTATGAATAAGAGGAGGAGACGTATAGTGTGCTATCTAGTAGTTGCCAGTGAAGTAACTGAGGAGGTTGTCACAAGATGGCTGCTGTTTTTTTTTTGTTTGTTTGTTTGTTTGTTTTAGATCAGATTCACAGCTTTTGATTACCGCTGGTGAATACTTCCACCAGTAAACTTGTTTAGAAAAGTTTGACTTATTTAAGCGGCTTATTCATGGAAAATTTCTCTCGCAAGTCTGGTAAAAGATTTCTATTTCTTTTTACTGGTGTCAGTTTGCCAGGCATTATAATCTTTTCACTGACACAAACAGGAGGTTGTCTTGTTTGTCACGTTATGGTGCAACGACTACCGCTAAAGTAAATATTTACCAGTAAAAATGAATATCAGTTTTGCGTTTATTTTTGACTGAAATTTTCCATTAATAAGGCATTTGACTAAAGGCAAAATTTCTACTTAAATTTTCTAGTGGAAGTTTTCCCCGGCGGTAATGAATCTCTGCGAAAGCGGTTACAGTTGAAGCTTCAATATTTTAAGGATATGTCGGTTCCTCTTTTTCATAGTTCCATGAATCATTTCCACAAGATATGAAATAAAGAATCTCCAAATATGGGGGCAGTACTTTGGTTTGAATCACACGGCAAATAACATCTGAAAAAATATTATGTTTAACTACATGATAATATATACATAATGTTTAAATATTACCAATACAGTTATAAGAAAATCGTTATTTGAAGCACTCTTTTAGTCCGAACACGTTTTCAAATCAACTTTAAATTATTAATTAACTATTTTTGTTTCATAATATTTATAGAATTTAATCATTAACTATGTATTGGATAATACGTATAAATGATTTTGTTTTAATTTGTAAAAGTATATTTTAATGGTTTTACATAATATTTTAAGTAATTAATTACTCAGCTTAAGTATGAAATTTTGTTATCAAAAATTATATTCAAGATAAATCACCGAAATACACATTTCGAGACTTCCCATTTCTAAGTAATATTTTAAATCTGCTAAAGTTTGTAATGATACCTCGCCTTGAAAAGCATTAAGTTATATATTTGCATTTTAATCTGTCAGAAATTGGAAGTACAGACAAATTTGTGTGCGGATATCTAATGAAAAGCTGATGAATAAATTGTCACTCGACGAAGATATACCTCGACATTCATAGACGCTTATTATATTGGTTTAGGCGTTTGATGTAATGAATATCGCAGTACTTCTAAGTTCGTTATCAAAAGATTTCGGCAATAAAGTTGGAGAATCCGTGATAATATTAACTACATCCGTTTCCAATATGTCAGATAATTTTCAAAAATAATGCTGCTAATACAGTTTCAAGCTCATAATGTCATGCAAATTTTCCTATCATAATTCATTTTCATCTACTTTTTACGGTATATTTTTTGTTAACACTAAAATTTAACTGAAATTTTTAACTTCCTTAATGGCAGAATTCGATGATAATATAATGCAAAAATTTGTATTCAATTTAAGTCAAAAGAAAAAAAGTGTAAACTTGGCAGTTATGTTTAATGGTACTATTATTTGAAATAATGTTTTGCGTGATATTAAATTTGAACTAAAAAATTTAAAAATATTCCATTTACACAGAAATAAGTTACATTTACCAAATTTAAATTAAGCTTTTATAAACTGATAACAACGTTTTATTTATTTATATTTTTTATGAATAATATTTTATTATTTTTCTCACCAAACTTTATGATAATTGGTCTCAACTATCTTTAACCCTTAAATGCCGGGTGTTGCTTTTCAGGAACATACACAATTTAGGCTCTAAAATACTATTAGAATAATATTGAAGCTATAATGCCTAATGCTGCCACAAAAATACATTCTGAAAATATTATTAAATCGAATTTGAACATGTAGATGGCAACACTTGTGCTGTTTAAGAATAAAGATAGATTTATTTTTTCAATTGTTGCTACTTTTTCTTTTTGTTTTGTTTGGAAGCTTGCGAAATACCCTATTTTGTTCTGCAGTGAGCAAGTAAAATTTATTTCTTATTATAGTTCCTAAAACTCTTGTGTGTTTAATATTATAGACTTGTATCAAGGAAAATTATTTTTTCAATTAAAGACCAGTATTGCCGATTAGTAACAAACTGTTTTTTAGCCGTAAACCATACTTAAAACAAAATATGATTTTTTAAAGTATTTTTCCCACGATTTATTTTAAAAATGAAAGCCGGAAAACATTATTAAAATGATTTTCGAAAAATCAGGCATTTAAGGGTTAAATCTATTTTATTAATTGACACTTTTGGCCGATTTTTAAGGGATTTTATGAAGGTTATTTTTTTTGTTTAGACAATGCGCAAGTCTGTTAGTACTCTCCTAAAAAATAAATAACTACGCCGCAAAACGTCATATAGAAATGTGACAGATACCATTAAATTATTGGTACCGTCGGCTAATAAATGTTATATTTAAATTTTGTTTGGGGTGGTCTACATATCGAAATTACTTCAAAAGTTCATGGTTGCCTGTTTGGCTCCATTTGTATTCAGAAAATCCAAATTCGAGATTGAAATTTAAAATTGTATTTTTCGTTTTGTTTAATAACAGAAATTTTGAGATTACATAAAGTAAGGAAACACCCTTCCCCCACCCTCTTTTAAAAGTTAAATCTGGAGGGGGCTTATAATCTTTTTTTTGTCATAAAAACTCTTCTTCATCATTAATTTAGAAGTAAATAAGGCAAATACTGGGGCGAAAATCTTTCGTATTTCAGCAAATTTCCAATAAATATTATCTAAATGCCCCCTCCCTAAAATCTCCTCCAAACAAAACCCCCTAAACAAAATTTTAAAGCTTTATTTTTTATTTTACTGCAACTATATTTAATCAATCATGTAAACCTCCCTACCCACTCCCCACAAATCTACTTATTTTCATTTTATAATCTTTTGCTTAACCATGTAACCCAAAAACTTTATTTATATATGTGTGTAAGTATACTCTTTATGGTGAATTTTACAAATAGCATAACTAATGATTATGCTGACAAATGAATAACAGAATAAATAGCCTGACAAATGATATTTTCCCCTTGTGTTCACATATGCCTCACATGTGTTCACGACTACCCTGCCGGTGGGGCAGATGTAAACCCTTTTTAAATTTATAAAACTATAAAAAATGTAAGGTGATATAAATGTAAGGAACTATAAAGGTGATTTAAAAATATATATCAAGTGTGAAAAAGAAGCTCTGTTTACTATTTTGAGCAGTTTTTGTTTATAGAAATTAACTCAGTTATGATAAAAGCTATATTTATGTGAACTGTTCACATGTATCCCCATCTCCCCTATGTGAAATAAAGCTTTTTCTTATTTCCAAACAAGTTTGTTCGTAAACTCCGGTGTCATTCATTCATGTAATCATTTCAGTAATGGAAGTAGTCTGCGCCGGAAAGCGTTAAACAGAAATCTTTCCCTCAATTTAACCCATTAACCGCCAAAACTAAAAGGTTGAAAATTTAAACTCTTTAGCTGAACGTCGGTTGCCACCACAAACTCTGAAAGATAATTTTCGCTTTATATGTTCATAAAATTTTATGTCTTTAACACTAGAACGCCCGGAAGGAGTCTATTCGACTCCGACCATATGATTAATTGTCAATTGGAACCAGAAATATTTCCACAAAATAAGTTAAATTTTAAGAAGGCAGATTTACGTTTAATAAATCAGTCAAATTTAAACAAAAATCCTTCTGTCAAATATTTTTATGAGACTTGAGTAAAATGTCCGAGCGTTCTAGTGTTAAGCACGGCCATTATTTTAATCCAAAAATAGCGGTGGGTATATAAATAACTTAAATATGTACATTTATTTTGACTGTTGCGTGAACGCAGCACCAGCGGGTAACGGAGTAACGAAGATTTTTTGTCATTAAGTAAGGATAATATTACTTGATGTCAAATAGTGGTATGATAACAATTTCCGAAAATAGTACAGATTATAATTGCTATCTGCCATAAGCATATTTTAACCCTTTATGCGCCGATGGTACTTTAAAGTAACATTAAAATGAAGTTGTTATAAAATTCATTTAATACATCGATTAGTAGTAATTCAGTTTAGAATGAGTAATAGATGCTTTATTTTATTTTTCTTCAAAAGCATTATTGCCTAACAAAAATAGTTTTAAAAGGATGTTTTCTCATTCATTTGTATCTCTTCAGCATTTTTGATGTTGAAAGATTCCGGCAGAAAAATTTCCGATCTGAAATATTTCTATATTTCTATTGTAAGAGCATTATATTTGTATATTTCCTGATTCTATAAAATACATAAAAAATATTTTAAATAAAAGATTTGTGTGGAGTTATAATTATTGCACAAGTTCCCTAAGCATTCAGATTTAGTTCATTAATTTTAATTGACAAAGTCATTCTAAAATTTATTAAATGATTGTGTAAATCTTCTAGATTTACTAAGATTTTTTCTAGATTTTTTCTAGATTTTTAACACTTTAGATGATGAAATTTTCATAAAAACATAATTTGGGACATAAAGAATTAAGTACAGTATTAATTAACCCGTTAACAGCTTTTTTATATATACGATAAACTAAAAATATGGTCTGAAGTATTCTTTAGCACTAAAATATGTGGTTGATATATTAAAAAAAAAAGTCTGCCAATTAATAAAGCGAAGATTACAGTAAAAAATATTGGTATCCAAAAGATTTCAATAACTAAGCAAACAAACTCTTCCTGCCCGAGCGGCTTTCGGGCAAATCTGTTAAGTGGTTAACCCTTAAATGCATATCCACATAAGTTTTTATTTAATTCTTAGCAACCAGTATATATATATATATAGAAATATTAATCCTATAAAATTACAAAAATAAAAAGTAAAAAATCTATGTAAAATTCCTGGTGTATAATCTTTAATATAAGAGTAAAAAAACTTAATTCTAAAAAAATAAATTACGCATTTTCGGATTAAGTTTTAGAAAACAAAAAATTATATAAAATAAGGTATTTAGATTCGTACTTACTAAAATATTTACTAATTTGCAATATTTTAGTTTTTACTTGTATTTTAGATGTGCAACATAAGAAAAGGTTGACCGTTTATACGAAAAATGTATCTCTGATTTTTTTCATTATTTTTCCTGTGTTACAAACATTTCAGAGAATCATATATAATTTTTTCGAAACAAAATAAAACATCATGCATTTAAGGGTTAAAAGAACTTCTACAGAGCAAATGTTCAAAAACATGTGGCAAGAACTAGCATATAGGTTTGACATTCTCCAAGATACAAAGAGAACATACTTTGAAATTTACTAAAGTGATGATTGGCTTTAAGAAAAATGTGATTACTGCGGTTACCTTTAAGAAAAAACCCGCATATGTTTATGTAATTCTTTCTGCCCTCAGTAAATTTTTGTAATCATGGAAACAATTTATTCTCAACCTGTCAACTGGAGTGGTGATAGTTTAACCCTTTCAGGGACAAAGTACTTCTGTTCCTAAAATATTAAAATGATTGAATGACGCCGGGATTTATGAACAATTGTATATGAATGTAAGCACAATCTTTTCTTCGCCTACAATATACAAAGTAAAATGGAATTCCTGAAATCTGGTGCCAATGTGGCGTTTGGAAATTAAAATTAAGTGGTATATGTAATATACTGGTGCCCTTCAATGGATTAAACATACTGGTATATTGTAAAAGAAATGTGATACAGAATTTAAAGACTTCAACACTGGCTCATCTAGAAAGTAATTACATTGATAGGATAAATCGCCTGTTTCGTATGTTCATAATTCACAGAAGTTTACGAAATTTCATTAGAGTATACTAAGGATAGATAACACTTTTTATAAAACAAGAACGAAAAATCCGACACAAGCACAGATTATTAAACACTTTTCAGTTGCAACGGAATATTATTAGAAAATTAATTTTTTTTTTCCATTTAATGAAATGAGATTTCTAAACATTCAATTGAAACGACAAATAAATGACGATCACATGATGACACATGACGACAAATAAATGACGAAAAAAACCGATCACAATAAATGTACATTTTAGCAATTTGTGTCCATATGCGGTAATGGGGGCGAATTTCTTCCTAATACCTGTCCGGGTATATTATCTATAGAATTTATACCAACAACGTAATACGCTAACAATTAAATAAGTTTAAAAATGCACACCACTTCTAATCTTCTACCAGCTTCTTCTACCAGCAATCTTCATCCAGCAGTTATTAAACAGCCCTGTAAACGAATTATTTTGTGTGTCTCTGTAAATGCATGTTACAAACTCCATATTCTGTAGAAAACATGTTGTAGTGCACTTTAATGCTCCTTTCTCAATTGATTATGTTTGAAATATTATAATATTAATAAAATGAAATTCCGTTTCCTGCGTTTTTTTCTGATTTTCAGATTAGATTTAACACTGTGACACAGAAATGACGACTCTAAGCGAACAAGTTAATTGCGTCGGTTGGTACTTTGAAATCAAATCAAAACTAAACTGATAACCAGAAAAAAAAAACATGCTTATAACCAGATATACGGACAAGAAGCGCCATCTATGACTGAAGGTTGAAACTAATTTTTTTATTTTTGCTTGAAGAGCACTTTTCCTCGTGAGAAGCATTTTAGTCCAATCCGCACTCCTGTTCGACAATTTTTGTTTTATATTAAATTTTAAAATGTGTCAGGGATTTTGGGACACCCTGTAATCTTTCTTAGTTGAAAACTCGGATATTTTACGTTATATATATATATATATATGTATAATATATATATATTGGATTTTTCACTAACAATGCCAACAAGTTGAAAATTGCACTTTAAACGTGGCAAATGAAGTGCATTCGTACTATAATTAGTTTTATAAATATTTTTTTTGCACCGCATATTGTAATAAAAGTATATTTTAGCGCACTTCATAAGTGCATATCAATTTCATTCTGTTCGAAAGGCTGTAACATCAATAAAATGCACTTGAAATTTTTTCCATTGGTCGTAATGTAACGGAAAAAATTTGACTCTCCCTGTAATTGAACTATACATCCGATTTTCATAAAATTTGAAATGACCAGACAAAATTTTGCAACAATTATATATTTAAATTTTCAGACCATTCGGTTGGGTAGCTTTTGCTTTGTTATATGCGGACGGATGGACAGACGGACAGACAATGGAGTTATGAATAAAGTGGAAGAGACATATAGATTACTGTCTACGAGTTCCGAGTGAAGTAACTATGAAGGTTGCAGAAGATGGCGGTTGCTTTTTTTTATGGGATCTACAGTTTCTGATAATCGCAGGGGCAAAATTCCAACCAGTAAAATTGAATAGAAAATTTCGTCTTATTTAAGCGTCTTATTCATGAGACTATTTTCTCACAAATATGGTAAAAAATTATAATTGTATTTACTGGTGTCAATTTGCTGGTAAAACCGTCACACAGTGGGGCAAAATCCCCAAAAGCTGGCCAAAAGTCGAAAAATAAAGTTACTATTTAGAGAATTTTGACTATACAGATGGCTAGAATAGCGTTTGGAGGATCAGAATCTATATTTATAAAAAGGATTTCGCTTTGCCTTGACAACCTGTATCATTTCAAATGTGACGCTTGGAGGATCATCATCTGAGGTGAACAAAAAGAGCTAAACAATGGTTCCTCTAAACGCGTGCTACATTTTTCCATATCATCCGATTTTAATGCTTTAAAATGGATTCACACGATGATAGAGTGTAAATTATTTCCGCGTGTTACAAAAATTTTTATTAAGCATATAAAAATTAATAATTTCATGATTATTTTTGATAAAAATTTTGAAAAAATATCTTATAATTTTGTTTTCAAACATCAAAAAGTTTAAAAGTTCCACAGAGTTCCGCAACGACATATAATGGAAATAGTAGCCTGAACTATTATATAATGTATAGTGAAAAACCAGCTGCCATAAACTGCCATTCTGCATTCTCTGCAGGTTTTTGTAACCGTAAGTAAAAATGTCACTTTTTTAGTCGCTTCAAAAACTCTGAAATTTATTGCTTGTCACAGTAATTTAGCTGGCAAACATTTTTGAAACTTTTAGATTAATCAATTTTGTGATAGATTATTATGTATTATATTACAAATAAGTATTATAATCATAAGCATAAATGAATTTCATAAGCAATATTAGTGAAAAAAAAATTAAAATAATTCTCTATCATCGATCCGATAAAAATACATTATCTTATCTTTATATCTAAAAATTCTGTTTATTAAAATTGTAATTAGAATGAATATCTTGTTAATTGCAATCTTTGCTAGATCATACTGCTGAACGTATTTTATTAATAGAAAAAGAAATTATTAAGAATCTGACTTCCCAGAACATTAGCAATCTGAATTTGATTTTCAAGTGGGGATGTGATGGCACATCTATGGTCAAAGTACCTTTAAACAAAAATTTAGCGATGATGATGGTAGAAAGCAGGTTTCAAATGCCTTTTTCACTTCTCTAGTGCCACTAGAAATTTTAAGTGTTGCAAATAATTCAGAAATCGTTATCTAGAAAAACTCGAGACCTTCATATCCTAGATTTTTTTAGGCCCATCAGAATCAATTTTTTCACGAAAATACGGAAGCAACTGTCAGTGAAATGGATTATATTACAGATCAGGAGAGTAAACTTATTCCTTTTAAAGCAATCTTTAATAGAAAATAAGTAGGCGTTAATTACAAACTAGATTTAAGTATGATTGATTGCAAAATGTTTAATGCCTTTACTAGTAATTTGTCAACTTAACGTTGGTAACTATGTCAGGAAACTTCAAGACAGTTTAATAACCTTGATGACATTTTCAAACTGAAAGTGAATGGAGGTCATTTACGATTCTGGATGACCACGTTACATGCCTATATAAGACGTTTTGAGTGTAGCTTGCATTTGGCATACAAACAGGATATAAAGGAATGGCAAGCGTACACTCCTGACGAAAAGAAAAATAAATAAATTGCAAAACAAAATTTGCAAAAAGGATTTCGTTTACAATTAGGAGTTCTCGTCGATAAACCAAAAGCCGGGGTTGGAAGCACAAATGACGACAGTACAGCTCGTCGATTCTTTGAAAACGCAAATATTTCTGCTTCCATAAAGAGATTAGACGAAGATTTGATCAAACAATTCCACGTCATATTACAAGTGATTTCTTAACATTCATTTGATCCATTTCGTGGAATATTGCTCACAAACAGCTTGTAAATTCCTTGAATTGTATTCCAAGTTCTATATGCCAACTTCAGTGCCCAGAATACTTATTCATGGCAAAGAAATAATAGCTTCCTCAATATTACCAATTGGGAAAATGTCGGAAGACGCTCAAGAATCGTGCAACAAATTGATCAAATGGTACCAAAAAGATTCCTCGCTAAAATGCAGTAGGACGAAAACAATGGAAGATGGGGCTTTTTTCGGCTTTGAATATCATCAGATTCCAATCATTTAAATATTACATAAATTACCGTAGAAGAAATTAAGATCCATGTTCTTAGAGGCCTAACAAGTGCTGTAAAACATTTCGACAACTCCCATTCTCAAGAATCTACTTATTATACTATAGATGATTCAGAAGACGAATTTCAGAATATCCTTTCGTTTTATTTTAATAATATAAAAATTAAACTTTTTAACATTTTATTTTCCGTTAATGTACTTAATTGTGTTTCATAAATAAAATTTCAACGTATAATTTCGATTAAAATATCTTAGTTCTTTGAAAATTCTTTGTAACGTTTAGTCTCAAAACTTCACATTTTATTTAAATCTAAATGTTTTTAGTATTAATTCGCCATTTTTTTTATTTAACTTTTGAATCGTACTTAGTATCCTCAAAAGCACCTGTGTATGAAATTTCATAGAAATTGAGTAACTTTCAAAGCATTTTAATTTTTAGTCCGTCATATTGGATTCGCCATATTGGATCCGCCATTTTGTTTTTTGGAATTTTAACTTTAGAATCGTAATCAGCATCCTGAAAAACACCCGTTTACGAAGTTTCGTACAATTTGAACAACATTTTCATATTTTGGCCAGCTTTTCGGGATTTTGCCCCACTGTGCGTCAGTTTGTTTTACTGGTTTTCACAATATGGCGGAAATGCATGGCCCGACAACCGCCAAAGTAAACTTCTACCAGTAAATGAAAATCCGTTTCTGTCTTTATTTATGACTGAAATTTTGCATTGATAAGGTGTTTAAATAAGGAGGAAATTTCTATATAAATTTATTGGTGGAAGTTTCCACTGGCTGTAAAAAACCTCTGCGAAAGCGATTACAGTAGAAACTTCACTATTTTAAGGATATGTCAATCATAGAACTATTAATAATGATGAGCTGACATATCCTTAATAAAGGGAAGGGCTATTTCAGGGGTTTAGTGCTGGGGGAAATTTTCAGGGTTCATTGTTTAGTGCTGGTGGAAATTTCCATTAGTGAATTTATATAGGAATTTTCTGCTCATTTAAACGCCTTAGGTTAATTCCGTGCAAACTTGTCATGTCTGTCACACAGATGAAAATCGCTATGTTTGTTGGCCACCGTTATTTTCGAAAAGTTTGCTTCGCGTTATTCAATTCATGAGATATCTCCGATAAAATAAGTCACATTTTTCCGTTCTAAAATACTGGTAGCCAACAGTCATACCGATTTTCAGCTGTGTGACAGACATTGCAAGTTTGCACGGAATTAGTCCTTGTAGTTGCAAAATTTCAGTCATAAATAATGGTAGAAACAAATTTTCATTTTCACTGGTAGAAGATTAATTTGGCGGTAGTCACGCCCTTCGTTTCCGCCATAGTCTGACAACCAGGAAAACAAACTGACAGTTTTACAAGGCAAACTGACACCAATAAGAACAAATAGAAAATTTGGCCACATTTGTGAGGAAAAAAAAAATACTAAGAATAAGCCTTTTAAATAAGACGAAATTTTCTATTCAATTTTACTGGTGGGAAGTTTGTCCCGGCGGTAATCAGAAACTGAAGATCCGATTTTTAAAAAAGCATCCGCCACCTTGTGACAACCTCTTCAGTTACTTCACTCGCAATTGGTGGACAGTACACTATATGTCTCCTCGTCTTTATTCTCCAATATGTCAGTATGTATTTCGACTCCATTATGTCAGTATGTATTTTGACTCCATTATGTCAGTTGCACCTTATTAATAGTTCCACAGTACCGACAGACGGAACGAACGACGACTATAGGTGCTACGTATTTACATAAGTACGGACGCATCTAACAAGGTTCAGCTAGGTGGGGAGGCTTACCCAAGTGGTAAAGCTCTACAAGCCCCACCCAATAGCAGTGCCAGCAGTAATTTTTATATGATAATTAGCAATTATGTGTCAAAATAAAATTTTGAAATTTATTAAAAGCGTTACTTTTTTATTGGCCTCGTGCCAGAATTTAATAATAGAAGAAATCGCAAAAGATCGCTAGCATTTTTTATTCTGATAATTTCAGTGGTTTAACCCCTTAATTCTCGCTCCCGTCGATATCACGGGCTGAGGCGTCGTTTGTTATTTCTCGCTCCCGTCATATTTCCGGGCTGGAGAATTATTGCTGGAAAAAACTTCTGAAACCATAAAAATTTAACTGGCATTTCGGTGTGAAGTCTTTGAATATTGCTGTTTGGGTTTGGCTTTTGCGGTGACTGTAATCTTGGGCTTTGTATTGCATGTTTTGAAATATGTAGCGCTCAAAAAATTATTAATAATCAAAATTTAATGTATATATGTTGTTTCAAATATTATTTGTAAAAACGTGTGTTATGATGATAAATAAAGATCTAAGACGTGAAAAATAAAGGTTTTATTCGCATTAATTTGTACGGTGTAAAACAAACATTAAGACACAGAATTTTCGCATGCTGGTTTTTCTACAAATATGAATTTGTTCTATAACAACTTTTTTTTTCGCCTAAAAAAAAAAAAAAAAAAAAAAAAAAAAAAACTAATTGCATATTTTATTTAGAAACCTTATAATTATTAAATTTCTGTAATAAAATAAATAGGTACTTTTTTGATGCTTTTTTCCAAATATTAAGCGACCGTGAAGTTAAGCGTGGTTCGATTACTTGACTTGAATTTGTGTTTAATTTATATTTTATTATTTTACTTATGGATTGATAAATTTTGAATTTCAATGTACAATATAAGCCGCAAACAAATTCTGAACTATTTTATTTATACAAATTTTAGTACGAACAGATTTATCCTTGTAATCGTCTGTCTGAAAGTAACAATGATATACAATTTTAAAAAGCACGCTTGAAATTTTTTAAACAATAAAAATTCAGTAAATAGCAATACAGTTTTCAAACAAATTGCGATAAATTAAAAAAAAAAAAAAATCCTTTCAAAGTGCATTTTTTTTTTCTATTCGACGGTGTAAATATTGAAAATGTGCGGCATTTAGAATTTTTTTAAATGCAATAAAAGGTAATAAAAGTTCAATTTAATCGTCTGCTGTTGTCATTCGCAAAATGGCATCAGTGTTACGTACAGAGACGTTTGTCCTTTATATTATAATACAGATACAAAGTAAAAATTTAACTTGCATCGCATACATTTTTATTTCGTCAAATTCTATTCTGGCTATTTCACTAACCATCTAATTTTACAGGTGTGAATTTAACGGTTGTTTGTTACACATTTTAGCTTCATTTATAATATCTTTTAGAAAAATGGAAAGATATAGTCCATTGCTAAACTTGTTAACTAAATCCTGCTACATAAGACAAAGCAGAAGTAATTTACCATGCGTTTTATATGAATAACTGCAAATACTTTTAAATTTTTAATTAAATATAGAAGGAGATAAATTATATTTTATTTTATTAAGGAAAGGCTAATGTGAACACTTTGCCTTTTCATAATGCTGTAATAAAGTTCGTATGACTTATTTATAACTAATTTTTAGAAAACTTATTAAAGCAATGCTAGAAGTTTGAGTAGAAAGTATGTAAATTAAAATAACCATTAATAGAATGTGAAAAATTTATAATTACGCAGCAGAAAATTTGTAATCCAAACCAGAAAATAAAAACTCAAATTACTGACTAAACCAAATATTAATATCCAGTTTTTCTTGATATTCACTGTAAAAAAAAAAAAAAAAAAAAAAAAAAAAAAAAAAAAAAAAAAAGTGCTGAAAAACGGAGATTCTACGGGCAATCTAGACGCCAGTACTATTTCCGTATTTTTACGGACATTTTCCCCATAAATTATAGAAAAATTTACGTTTTTCTGATTAAAAACGGAAAATTTCTGTAATTTATGGGGGAAAATTTCTTAAAAATACGGAAATAATGCTGGCGTATAGATTGCCAGTAAAATCTCCGTTTTTTAGTTCGTTTTTTTTTTACAGTGTTGGAAGATTTCTTTTTATACAACACATTTCTGAATATATACTGTTCGCCCTTAACCCTTTCAAGGGCGATGGAATGTTTATGAAACCACTTAATTTTAATTCCCAAATGTCACAATGGTACCTGAAATTTCGTATAAAAAATTTCCTTAATTTAGGGATGAGATTTCCGACATTTTGTATACCAGTATAATCTTAGAGAAAATGTTATTTTATTTAATATGAACATTTTTGCTATTTAACAGAACAACATTTCCTCTAAGATCATACTGGTATGCAAAAAGTCGGAAATCTCATGCCTCTTAATTATATCTGTGAAAGATAGTTTTTTTTTTCTTATTTCCAAATAAATTTCTTCGTAAATTCCTGTGTCATTCATTCATTTCAACATTTTTGCAATAGAAGTGCTTTGTCGCTTAAAGGGTTAAGCATCACGCCCGATAAGTATGGGCTACTTTTTTAAAAAAATGAGATTGTTTGATTGGCACAATTTTTTTTTTAAGTTGAAATATTCACTTATTTAACCCCTTAATTCTCGTTCCCGCCATATTCACGGGCTGTGTCTTTTTTTTGAGATTTATTCAGATTTGCTTGTTTCCCACAAGTTTAATAAACTAGTGTAATTAGCTTTATTACGGTATCATTTTACCTGTCATTAAATAAGGTGAATATTTCTTTTTCAAAAAAGTGGTGCCAATAAGCAAATTGAATTTTTAAACCGTAGTTTAATGCAACCGTTAAGGGGTTAATGGCAGATAAAAGATGCGAGAATAAAGCCAATTACACTATTTAAAAAAACTCATGAGAATCAAGCAATCTGAATAAGGGGAAAGTAGCCAAGACTGTCGCGAAGGTCCAGGCGCGAGAATTAAGTGGTAAAAGCACCTACGACAATAATTTATAAGAACATTTCTGTTATTTGGTAAATGGGTAAATTAGAAAGCAGACATTTATAACATTTTTCAAAGATTGTTGGTGCTATTTCTAGACTGTTGAGAACCGCACAAACTTTTCTTCATGTAGGTAGTGTTGCCATATGGGCTACTTTTTTAAAAATCAGATTCTTGATTAGCACCACTTTTTTGAAATGGTAAAATGCGCCTTATCTAATGACATATTAATTAAGGCTGAAACAAGGGGATTTTTACCGTTTCAAAAAATATGAATAAAAAAAAAGTAGTCCACTGGCAACACTGCATGTAGGTTAAACATTAAAAAATAAAAGTAATCTCGAAGTTACACACAGTTCCGGGAGCGTTTTCGTATGCTCAGAAAATGTTTTGGGAAGGACCAATCAGAAATCTCAGAAAATAACAAGTTTCTGAAGTTTTTAGAAGCATTTCTTAAATAAATGCTCATTTATTTAAGAAATGCTTCTCAATGCTTATTTAAGAAATGCTTTAATAAATGCTCATTTATTTAGGCGATCAGATAATGGAGGCGATCAGAACCAAAATGGTCCAATTTTTTATTCAATAGATTTAGAATAACTTATATGACTCGGAGACAATGTGCAAATTTGAAAAGAATAACGTTTTGAAAATTAATGGTAGGAATATTTAATTAATAAATTATTGTTTACTAACTCGTTTTAAACATTTTTACAATTTATGTTGCCTACTAATCTTCAAAATGTAATAAAGTAAACCGCGTTCCAAAGATTTAGAGACACCGTTTAGACCAGAGGGGGTCCAACTAGGCATACCTTATACCACTAAACTTTTCTAGTAATTATTGCTTTAACTAGTCATCGAATCTCTGCTATTCCAGAAATGGAAATAAGAATAAAGAGAAGGAGACATATAGTGTATTTTATACCAGTTGCGAGTCAAGTAACTGAGGAGGTTTTCACAAGATGGTAGCTGCTTTTTTTTTAAATGGTATCTTCAGATTCCGATTACCGCTGGGGCAAACGTCCCACCAGTAAAATTGAATAGAAACTTTTGTCTTATTTAAGCGTCTTATTCATGGAATTTTTTCTTACAAATGTGTCTAAAATTTCTATTTGTTTTAACCCTTTCAGGGGCAAGGTACTTGTCTTTATAAAATGTTGAAATAATTTATTGACACCAATATTTACAAGCGAATTTATTTGTAAACAAGTAAAGACATATTTTCGCATATTTTTGAAAGGTGACATTTTCATTATAAAATTCTGGTGCCAATGTGGCAATTAGGGATTAAAACTATGTGATGCCCTGACGACATCACCTGCTTTCAAGTTCAAGTTCAAGTTCTGGCCAGGCAGGGAGGCCTACCTAATGGCTTGAGCTCAACAAGCCCTGCCTGGCTAATTATGTTTACTTAGACTTCTGTTAATTTAAAGATTTAAAAAAAAAAGATATAACAATATTAATTTCAGATAGCAACCCAATTGTCTGAGCGTGCTACTATATAATGTGAAGTATAAATTATATAAGAACTAAGCAAGAAAGAAAAAAAAAAAAAAAAGAACACTAGTTATTAGAAAACTGCACAATCCACACATCCATATGAGTTTTTACAACACTACCTCTAACAGAAAATATTTACATATGACTACTGGTTATGAATATTTTGAAGCACATAATACCATTAACAATGAAACAGTGAATATTTATAGAACAACATAGGATTATGATCAATTATGCAAAAAAACTTAGGAAAAAAAACAGAGACATAAATGGTAATTATTAAAAGATTACGTACTAGAAATAGACAAGATATAACAATTATCTTAATTAAAGTATTAATATAGATATTAACAATAGCAAAGTTTATATCTTCACCGTGCATGGTGGCAGGGAGTCTATGTACATAATGTCAGTGATAATGATGTTTTTTGTATTAAAACGATAAAATCAATGACTTGGAACAATATTTAACACTAGAACGGCGGCGAGGGGTCATTTTGACCCCTGCCAAATGAATACATGTCGATTCAAACCAGAAAACTTTTTATAATTTAAGATTAATATATGCTGAACAAAAATAACTTAAATAAATAAGTTAAATAGTTTTAAGTAAAAATTCTGATGTGAAATATTTTTTATAAAACTTGAGTAAAATTTACCGCCGTTCTAGCGTTAAAAAATATATATACCATTAGTCTGCAAGATCCAACGGTGGGACGTTATTTTGAAATATGTATTGACTGTGTTCTATTAGTTTAACACAGTCAATTATGTTTTGTAGCAGAGTTGGGTTTTTTCTTACATATGAGAACCATGCAGACAGTGATGATCTTCGTGGTTTTCTTAGATGGAGATGCGATGTAAGAGTACAGTCCAGCATATAGTGCAGCGATGTGCCCTGTTGACCACATGTGCACTGGGGGGATGGCGCCTTATCAAACTTGAACAGATAAGATGGAAATGGGCCGTGGTTCGTTGAAAATATGTAAATGTTCCGATGATGTAATAAAAGTGATTCTGATACCTTTGGCAGAAGACTATGCGTGTAACGTCCCGTAGGTGCGTAGTCCCATTCTTGCTGAAATTTTTGTAGCATAGTTATTTTGATGTTTTTCTTGAGAAAAGATGGTGGAAAGGGGAAGAATCTACTGTGAATCGTCATGGAAACTGGCTGCTGAGTTGCTTGATTTGCTAGGTAGTCGTAACTGATGTCAGATCTAAAACTGTCAGTTTGTTTCCCTGGTTGTCACAATATGGCGGTAACGCAGGGCCTGACAACCGCCAAAGTAAGAAACTACCAGTAAAAATGAAAATCTGTTTCTATCATTATTTATGATTGAAATTTTGCAATAATAAGGCATTTTAATAATAACAAAATTTCTATATAAATTTACTAGTGGAAGTTTCCCCCTGCTGCAGTAAACAACACCTGCGATAGCGGTTACAGTTGAAGCTTCACTATTTTAACACTAGAACGCCCGGAAGGAGTCGATTCGACTCCGACCATGTGATTAAACGTCAACTGGAACCAGAAAATTTTTAACAAAATAAGTTAAATTTAAACCACGCAGATCTACGTTAAATAAATCAATTAAATAATTTTAAATAAAAATTCTGGTGTCAAATATTTTTATGAAACTTGAGCAAAATTTCCGGGCGTTCTAGTGTTAAAGAAATGTCAGTTCCTTTTTATTAATAGTTCCATGATTCAAGTAGTCGAATATTTCTTTAACACTAGAACTACCGTAAGCCGTCATTGTGGCAGCTACCATATGATTTATGTTTCGGTTTAAACCAGAAATTTGATTATGAAAAAAGTTTAAATGGTACAAAGAAGAAAAAACGTTAAAAAAATAAAGTTAAACTGTTTTAAATCAAAATTACGATGTGAAATATTTTTAGAAACCTTGACTCAAGTTTTCCGGTAGTTCTAGTGTTAACCCAGTGGTGCAAAATTGGCGCAGAGGAGGAGTCTATTGATACCACTAAATTTTTATAGTATTTTTCATCTTAATAAAAACTCAGAAATTCTGTCATTAGATAAGCCGAGAAATGCTACTAAAATTTAGTAGTGTTAATAGGCTCCTCCCCTGCGCCAATATTCCACCGCTGGTTAACCCCTTAATTCTCGCTCCCGTGATATTCACGGGCTGTGTCTTTTATTCAGATTCTTCGATTACCGCCAATTTTATAAAATAGTGCAATTGGTTTTATTAAGGTAACCTTTTACCTGTCACTAATTAAGGTGCATATTTCTTTTTCAAAAAAGTGGTGACAATAAGCAATTTTAATTTTTGAACCGTAATTCAATGCGACCGTTATGTTGTTAACCTTTTTGAGCGCTGTTTGCATGTATGCAAACAACAGTGTTTTTAATTTGATATATATTTTTTTATTAAATACTTTATTCACCCCAGAAAATTAAAACAATAATATTTTCTCTAATTAATAACAGACATTCTATATTTAAATAAAGCAAAATTAACCATTGAAACTTTCTGGTGGTAAGTCAGATCCTCTGAACTGCGTAATTTCTAGAACGTATTCAATCGTGGGAATTAAAGAGTTAAAGTTTAAGTTTCATAAAATAAATAATTATATAAAATAAGGTATTTGGAGACAAACTTATTAAAATATTTACTAATTTGAATTACTTTAGCGTAAAATAGCCACACGACAGTAGTTTTTACTTGTATTGCAGATGTGTAACAGAAGAAAGATTGACGTATTAAACGAAAAATGTATCTCTGATTTTTTAATTATTTTTCCTGTGTAATAAACCTTTCAGAGAATCATATATATATTTTTTAAAAACAAAATAAAATATCGCTTATTTAAGGGTTGAAATAAAAAGTTACATTCGGGGTGCCACGGTTGGAACTGCGTGCCCTACTTTAGACTTACACGTATTTATACCTACATAAAATACATAAAAAATATTGTTTCATACTGAAAAATATGAGTAGAACGAGAATAGAGTTTTAAGTTGTGAACTACATTTCACTGTGTATGTTCGTCACGGGCCGGTCGTTCAAGCAATTCAGTCTGTTTCGAATTAGGCTGTGATTTGTAAACAGTACCTTAAACGTTGTTCTACGGCGTGCTCCAGATGTTTGCAGTTGTATGTGCTGGGCTGCAAGTTTGACCTTTTATTTCGCAAATTTCTAATTCAGACAAGAAATTTCAAAGACTTTTTGCTTTATTTAATGACCGGCATTTCGTGATAAGATAAACTAAAAATTCTTCTTTCGGAATTTCCTGTATGAATTCAGAGCTTCTTAATAAAAAAGGAGGCCAATGTGGCAATACCAGTATTTGTTCGTTTAACTATTTATATAAGGGTTCGTAAGGACCCTTGAATTTCTAGGCCAGGAAATTCTTCGGCATCAGTATTTTCTTATAGGAAGTCGCTCCTTTAAATAAGGCGAAATTTCGCGCGTTTGAAATAGATTTATTTTTTCATAAACAATACTGGTACATTACCTTGAAAATAACGGTACCCGTAAGAACCCTGTATATGGGGTTTTCAGAATGAAAGTAAATTTGTTCCAATTTATTTATTTATTTATTTTATGCAAGTTGGCTACTTTTTTTAAAAAGTGCACTTTTAACCAAATTAAACAACTTTCTTCGCTTGCTTTACATACGGAAATGGAATTACAAATAAAGAGGGAGAGAGATATAGTTTCGAGTCTACCACTTGCGAGTGAAGTAACTCAGGAGGTTGTCATAAGGTGGCGGCTGATTTTTTTACATCGGATCAGCAGTTCATTTTCTGATGACCGCCGAAGTAAACTTCCACCAGTAAATTTTGAATAGAAAATTTCGCCTAATTTTAGCGGCTTACTCATACAAAATATCTCTCACAAATATGGTAAAAATTTCTATTCGTTTTTACTTTAGGAAGTTGGCCCGGGTATTGTAATCTCTTACGCTGACGTTGAAAGGAGGTTGTTTATGTTGTCACAATATGGCGCAAACTTATTAATATTAATCTGTATTAATAAAATTAATCTGTAATAATATTAATCAGTATTAATAAGACGTTTTCATAAGGAGACGTTTTCTATTCATATTTATTGGTGGAAATTTGAGAGATATAGTTTCGAGTCTACCACTTGCGAGTGAAGTAACTCAGGAGGTTGTCATAAGGTGGCGGCTGATTTTTTTACATCGGATCAGCAGTTCATTTTCTGATGACCGCCGAAGTAAACTTCCACCAGTAAATTTTGAATAGAAAATTTCGCCTAATTTTAGCGGCTTACTCATACAAAATATCTCTCACAAATATGGTAAAAATTTCTATTCGTTTTTACTTTAGGAAGTTGGCCCGGGTATTGTAATCTCTTACGCTGACGTTGAAAGGAGGTTGTTTATGTTGTCACAATATGGCGCAAACTTATTAATATTAATCTGTATTAATAAAATTAATCTGTAATAATATTAATCAGTATTAATAAGACGTTTTCATAAGGAGACGTTTTCTATTCATATTTATTGGTGGAAATTTGCCCCAGTTCTATTGAGCCTCTGCGAAACCAGTTACAGTTAAAGCTTCACCCTTTTGAGGATATGTCAATTCCTCTTTATTCAGAGATCCATGCGTATGCATATCAGCAAATTTTTGGGTGTAAAACAAAAATGAACACTTAAAATGACAGGAAAATGTGATTACAATTTTATTAATCTTCAGAATATTTTGCTCTGAAATCATTTCTGTTAAAAATATAAACATAGCTGCCAACATTTACTCATTTTATTGCCACTGAAATTCGCACTAAAACTTTTGATTAAATTTTAGTGGTAACAGAAAATTGTAAATTTGAAAGTTAAGTGTAAAACCCACGAATCCTGAACCACAAATCTTCAGTATAATGTCAACCTATTCAATATGAAAACAGTGTTGCCAGTGGGCTGCTTTATTTAAATTCAGATATTTAGATCGGCACTAGTTTTTTTGAAATAGTAAAGTTCGCCTTATTTAACCCTATTTAATGACATATTAATTAAGGCGGAAACAAGGGGAATTTTACCGTTTCAGAAACGTGGTGCCAATCAAAAAAAAAAAAAAAAATCTGGATTTAAAAAAGTAGCCCACTGGCAGCACTGTTTCCATATTGGATAGTTTGACATGGTACTGACGAAATTACACATAGACAAAATTGTTCTATCTCTAGGCCAGTGTTGCCAGATGGGCTACTTTTTTTAAATTCAGATTTTTGTTTGGCACTACATTTTTGAAATGGTAAAATACGGCTCATTTAATGACACATTTATTAAGGCGAAAACAAAGATAATTTTACCGTCTCAAAAAACTGGTGGCAATCAAGAAATCTCTATAAAAAAGTAGCCCACTGGCAACGCTGCTCTAGGCCGCGAAATAATTCAAATATGGACAACTTTTTTACATATGGCAATGAATCTTTTTCTTATACTGATCGGAAACGAATAAGCCGTGTTCTTACATTATTTTATGGATTTTTTTTTAAAAAAGGTGTTTTACTTTAATTAACAGGGACCAGTTACTTGATGCTTTTTTATTTTCATTTCTACAGATTCTGTTTCGTCGAATTAGTAAAAGTAGTTTCTGTACTGTATCGCACACAAATTATATTTGTATGATTGAAAATTAAATAAGCAATATGTCTGATACTTACAAAAATTATGTCCTTTTATTGAACGATTGCATGTAACAAAAATTTACAATCAGTTATTTGCATGAAATACTGAATAATACAGTGATTTGCATATATCAGCATAATCAAGATACTTTTCATTCATATCAACATACGTTTCGTTAAAAATATAAAAGTTGTGCTTTTGTCAAAACAAAAAATATATTTTTTTACTACTATAAAATTCAAAAAGTATATCAGTTATGTAATTTAAAATATTATACACAAAATATTCATTTAATCATAACGAAAATTTATTCTTTTTACTGGAGGATTACTTCTAAGGAAAATTTACGGTCCAAATACATGAAATATCGGTGAAGAAAAAATTACATTACATATGGACATCAGTACATTTTATGCCAGAAGAAACGTGAAGCGAGAGGAAAGCTGGAATAGAAAATATTCAAAAAGGAGGCAACAAAACGTTCATAAAATATGCGATTCCTACTATATTGTTAAACACAGGCTGGCATTCCCTCGACTTCAACTATCGGACAAAACGAAAAGTAGATTGGCGGCCAACGATAAATTTGCTCTCGTTTGTGAGGAAATCAAGCCGCTGATTAAACTGCTTCCAAGTTTGTAACTCTTTTGAATAAGAGGTAAGGACACCCCTTTCAAGAACGGATCTTCCCTGCTTTGAAATTCATCGTTTATTTTGAATGTATACCAATTAATTTTACAAAATTTAAGCATTCAAGGAGCTCTTTTAATGTCTATTATTTAAGATTACGTAGTAAAATAAGTTTTGATGCTCAGAAAATATGTTAAAGTATTTAGAAAATTCTTTAATAAATATAGTCTTTTAAATAATAAATAAGGCTTTCGTGTAAAAAAAAAGTCTTTATAATTTATTGCAAAATGCAAGTATTAAATTTTTGTACTAAATGATTTTTCTTCAAAATACACAACTACAAAATTATTACACTCTAAAAAATAAATGCGTAAAGGTACACATTAAAACATGTGTACTGATTATAGAACAACGACTTGTCAATATGTGTAGAAAGGCGTGTAAATTGCCAAATACACGCCCTGGTCTGTCAATATAAAATAATGGAGTTATGAATAAAGAGGAAGAGACATATACAGTGGAGGAAAATTGGCGCAGAGGAGGAGCCTATTGACACCACTAATATTTTGAAGTATTCTTCACCTTAATAAAAACTCAGAAATTCCATCCATTAGATAAGTCGAAAAATACTACTAAAATTTATTGGTGCCCATAGGCTCCGCCTCTGCGCCAATTTTCCACCACTGGACATATAGTGTACTGTCTATCAGTTGTGCGAGTGAAGTAACTGAGGAGGTTGTCACAAGATGGCGGCTGCCTTTTTTTTTTTTTTTTTTTTTTTTTTATCTACAGTTTCTAAATACCGCCGGGGCAAAATTCCCACCAGTAAAATTGACTAGAAAATTTTATATTATTTAAGCTCTTATTCATGGAAATATTTTCTCAATAATATGGTAAAAATGTCTATTTGGTTTCACTGTTGTCAGATTGCTTGCTAGCTAATATAGTCAGTTTGTTTCACCGGTTGTCACAATATGGCGGAAATGTAGGGCCTGGCTACCGCAAAAGTAAACTTCCACCAGTAAAAATACAAGTAAATACAAATCTGTTTCAGAAACTTTTTATGTCTGATATTTTGCATTAATAAGGGCTTTAAACACCAAGAAAATATATGTATAGATTTAATGGTGGAAGTTTCCACCGGAGGCAATCAGACCTTGCAAAAGCGGTTATAGTTGAAGCTTCACTATTTTAAGGATATATCAGTTCCTCTTTATTAATAATTCCATGTTTAAAATACACATTTTCCTATGTATTATAATTGCACATTAAGCGGCTTAAGTCGTTGCCATCGAAATATCGAAATACTCAAGGCCGAAGGACACTAGTTGTGACGTCATCACTAGTGGACCGACTTCACACTAGTGTTGGCATTCACACCGGAAATTTTTGAATAGCAATTTCCTTTTCTTTTATTTGTGGAATATTTATCATCTTATAAAACAATGCTAACTATTTAAACTTACTGGTGAGAATTCGGAATCCCTAAATAAAAATTCATCCACATGCGGAATGCAACAGCATTGCCTCGCTTGGCTGATTTTTTAATGCGGGATTCCAAATTCTCACCAGTAAGTTGAAATAGTTAGTAGAGCTTTATAGGATTATTTATATTCAATAAAAAGATAACAGAAAATTGCTATTCAAAATTTTCCGGTGTGAATTCGAACAGTAGTGTGAAATCGGCCGATTAGTGATGACGTCACAACTCTTGTCCTCAGGCCTTGAGTATTTCGATGGCAATGCATAAGTGAGTAAAATGTTTACAGATAAAATCAGAAATGCACAGTTTAACGTGGAAATTTCACATGAGTACACATATATCTGTGTAATATACAAAAACGATGGATTTTGTGTACAGTACGTAATACATAAACTTATAGTTTGGGATGTAAATTCTGAACTGAATATTTTTATCGTCGCAAAACAAATTTGCATGAAGAACAAACACGTGTCAAAGCGATATAAGAAGCGTCCTATCTTAAATGGGAGAGGTAACCGCAAGATTAAAGGCGAGGCCACATCAATCAAGGTCGCACGCCACGTAGCGTCCAAACTACAGGAAGATGCCTAACTGTTTTCTTACTTTACACCACTAAAATTGTAAAGTTCTTTTCACCTTGAATAATAGCTGAAAAGTCTGTGACAAGGCGAAGAAAACGTCATGGTGTCAAGTCCATCTGAACGCCCCTCTCGCTACGCCATTATTTTGCAATAAATGTGGTAAACAAAATTCAGTTCCATGATGACTAAAGATTTACAAAATGTGCGCAGATGGTAGATATCCTATCGTATATTACGTTACACTAAAAGCCCGCTTATGTGGATTATCACCCCGTCCACAAGATGGCGCAACTGTGTTAATTTTCGCCCGATTCCAGTATTAAGTTTGTACGCTTACATATATCGCTTTGAACACGTGTGCTTGGTGTGTTCGTTCTCTATCCAGCAGACTTTTTTTTAGATCACAAAGTAGTGTAGCCGTAATTTTCAAAAAACAGGATCGTCTGAAATTATATTTACTGCATGACATTTTCTATTGAAATTGTTTTGAAGACCGAAAATAGTATAGTCATAATTTATGAATAGAAACTGTATAATAGGATTAAATACACTGAAAATTAAAATTGTGAAAAATACGGAAATCGTGACGCCGGTACTATTTCCGCATTTTGTCGGATTTTTTCTATCAATTTCAGTCACAAGTTTTGAAAGATACATCTACATAAAGTGGATAAATTCTTAATTTAATTCAATGTAAAGTAAACACGCAATACTTAAATAATCCTGCGTAATATAATTTACATTCAGTTCTTAACCTTATATCTGTGCAATATTCTTACACGTATTTCTGTGCAATATCCAGTATACACAGCTATTTGTGTAATATGCAAATTTTGTAAATTACATTACCACACCAATTCGGGTAAATACTTTTTATTTTCCACAATTTACACACTTGTTTGAGTTTTTGACGGGATAACAAATTACGCACTTCTATTAAGCCAATTAACACACATAAATACAGGTAAATTTTAACAAGTATGTAAATTAACAAGTATAAAAACAAGTATAAACATATGACAAATGTGTAATTTTACAAATTTACATACGTATGTAAATGTGACTAATTTACACATTTATTATTTATAGTGTAGTATTTTATATATTTTAAGATGAATGCATAATGTATATTATATGTAAGCATTCATACGAAATTTTGCTTACACAGGTAAAACCAAACATCTTATGAAAAAAAAAATAATTTAGCCATTACGAAAATAAACATTTTATTAAATGATTGCTTGTTTCCTCAAAAATTACGATCGATAGCAGAAAATGCAGAATAAGAAGTTTTAGTCATATATAGATGTCCATACATTTTATGTTACAAGACAAGTAGAGAAAAGTGGAGGGGAAGGAAAACTAGTAAGTGAATATGAGGCAACAAATGTTTCGTAAAATACGAACTTCTATTACATTGTTAACGACAGACTGTTGTTTTCCCGAGTATACCGCAGGGGTCCAATTAGACCATTTGTTGGCATATTGGGCACAAAATTCGAAGATGGGGGTGAAGTTCGACGATTCGATATCAGCGCGTTCTAGGTAGAGTGAATGTCAGAAATTTTCTTGTACGAGAACTATAGTTTGGGTTCACTTTCACTTCAAATATCCATCTTGAATGCATTCCTGTTATAGCAATATGGCCAACACTGCCCGATGCTCAACAAAGATTTTCTCAACCGAATATACTGAGAGTCTATACATTATTGTAGATTTTTTTATACCTCATTACTTTTTATTTAAGAACCTGACGAAAAAGATTATTGCACATTTGAATAACAACTCAAAAATCTTTTATATATATATATAACACAATAAAAGTTAAGTATGCGTAATTTTACAACTCAAAAGGTTATTAATCAAATAAAAATTATAATCAAATGTTAACTGATATTAAAATTTTATGATATTAATAAAAAAATAGATGAAAATAGTATGTAGTGGTGACGGATTTTTTTGTTGGAGAACCATAATAGACACATTTCTTTTATTTGTGCACTCGCCATTTTCATTTTCCACATCTCAGCCTTCCACAATGCAAAGCCGCAAGGGTTGTCGCTAAAATTGGAGGCGAATAATGAACTATTTTTGTATTTTTAAAAAGACTTGTTAACACTTTAGTGCGCAAATTTGCATATATGCAAACAATACAGTTTTGAATTTAATTGTTCTTTTTAATTCGCATATACCTAATTCACTCCAGAAAATTAAAACAGCAATATTGACTTTAATTAAAAAAACAAACATCCCGTATTTAAACAAAGCGAAATTAACCATTGAAACTTTCTGGTGTAAAGTCAGATTCTCTGAACTACGTAATTTCTAGAACATATTCTATCATGGGAATTAAAGTTTTAAAGGTTAAGTTTTATTAAAATAAATAATTATATAAAATAATATATTTGGGGACATACTTAATAAAGTATTTACTGATTTGCATCATTTTTGCATAAAACAGCCACACGACAGTAGTTTTTACTTAAATTGCAGATGTGCAACAGAAGAAAAGATTGACGTATTATATGAAAAATATATCTCTGATTTTTTTCATTATTTTTCCTGTGTAATAGACCTTTCAGAGAATCATATATAATTTTTTCGAAACAAAATAAAAAATCGCAATTTAAGGGATAAGTTGTACTTTTCGAATATGTAACCATGTTTTTCATCGTGTTGTTAAATCAAAAGTTATGATGTTGAGAAACCTCGATAATAATTTATGGACACCCTGTACTTCAGCTAGGAGACAAAATATGAAGCAGATTGGCTGCTAACTATAAAGTTGCTCTTAGCTTGTGAGGAACTAAGCCTCTGATCAAACCTACCGTAATTTCCGACGTATAATCTGCAGATCAAACAATTCTGTTTCGACCCAGAAATTTTATTCAGCAATTGAAGACAAACATTTACCGCGAAGTAAAAAGTTACATTTTATTTTTCAAAAATTCTGGGTCGAAACATAATTGTTAGACCGCGGATTATACGCCGGAAATTACGGTACCCCTTCTGAATAAGTGAAAAAGAACCCAGTGTTGCCAGATGGGGACTTTTTTAATTCAGATTATTTGACTGTCACTAATTTTTTAAATAGTATAATTCGCCTTATTTTTCAGAAGTTTTAATCTTTTTTTATATAGGTCAAATATTTCTATTTAAAAAAAACTGTGATAATCGACAATCTGGGGCCAAAAAAGTTCCCAATCTGGCAACACTAAAAAGACCCCCCTTTTCAAGAAGCAGAGCTACCTAGTTTCATGCTTTTTACCCTACCACTATATTTTAACAGAAAAATTTGCGTTGTATAATCATCGAAAATATATCGCAAAGATAAGTGTTTATTATAAAAAAAAAATGGTGCTAACCGAGTGCAATTCGTGTAAGAGATGCTGGTCCGGAAGGCACGTGGGAATTGACGTTCAACTGATAAGTCTTAAGAGCCCACACAAGTTACGCGGATAAACTCGAACACTAATGTAAAGTCTATGGAGGCGTTATTTTCAAATTTCTTGCTTTGATTTTAATATTTTTGAAGGACTTTTTTTGCATAAGATAGCTGAGGACAATCTACAACCGGGCTAGTTTTTACTTTTTCGATTTCAGTTTCAGATTTAAAAAAAAATTACTTTAACTTTCGGAACAGGTTCTGAAATTGAAACAATCAAATAAAAAAAAAAAAAAAAAAAAAAAAAAAAAAACTATAAGCAAAATCGAAAAAGTAAAAAGTAGCCCGGTTGTGGATCGTCCTCAGTTTTCTTATGCAAGAAAAATAATCCAAAAATAAAATCAAAGCGAGAAATTTGGAAATAACGCACCCATCGTCTTTACATCAACTTTTTCCTTTTTTGCCGTGACCGAAGTGGGCTCTTAAAACATTACCTCATTTATTATATGAAACTAAATTTTATCCAAGTGTTTATATAGACTTTAATTCATGTGTTTGATAAAATTTTGCAAGAACTTCACACAAGTTAGAGTTGTCTAAGCTTTTTGTCTCTCCAGAAAAATCGCACTTTTCAGATAAAAATCCCAAGATCTCATGATGTACTCGAACGATTTTCATAATTGATTTTTTGGTGGTAGAGCATATATATAAGATCATATATGGCAGACAGTTTTAAAGAACTTTAATTACTTTCAGAAAAAAATTCTGAAAAATTGACATTGCTCTAAAATAAAAAGTTTTAGTTGCAGAAAAAAAATCTATCTGCCATAAATCTTGAGAATAATCCAGTGAATATGGATTTCATATTTCACCGAAATCGGTTGTGTATTTTCCGAGGAAACTGGTCTTAACCCTTTCAGGGGCAAGGCATTTCTGCTCTAAAAATGTTCAAATATTTAATTCACACCGCAATTTAAGAACAAATTTATTTGCAAATAATCAAAAGCTATTTTTCACGTATATTATGAGATTGAAAGTGTACTAAAAAAATTCTGGTCCCATTTGTTAATTTCGGCATTAAAATGAACCGTTTGCAGACTGCAAACGGCGCCTCTCAAGGGGTTAAAGCTGACATATATTCTATAGGATTGCACCCAGTCTTGTCCATGGAACGATTAACACTAGAAAGACGGGGAATTTTACTCAACTTTTATAAAAATATTTCATACCGGAATTTTGAATTTAAATTATTAACTTATTTATTTAACTAGTTTTTTGTCTTTGTATCTTTCAGACTGCTTTTATAAAGAAATTTCTGGTTTGAACTGAAATATATTCATTTGGCAGCGGTCAAAATGACCGCTCGCCGTCTTTCTAGTGTTAATGAAGAGGAACTGGCATATCCTTAAAATAGTGAAGCTTCAATTATAACCGCTGTCACAGTTTTGTTTACCGCCGGTGGAAATTTCCACCAGTAAATTTTTATAGAAAATTTCTGCTTATTTAAACGCCTTATTATTGCAAAATTTCAGTCATAAATAATAGTAGAAAGAGATTCTCATTTTTATTGGTAGAAGTTTACTTTAGCGGTAGTCACGCCCTGCGTTTCCACCATATTGTGACAACCAGGGAAACAAACTGACAGTTTTAAAAGGCAAACTGACACCAGTAAGAACAAATAGAAATGTTGGCCACATTTGTGAGGAAAAAAAATCCTTGAATAAGACGCTTAAATAAGATAAAATTTTCTGTTCAATTTTACTGGTAGGATGTCTGACCTGGCTGTAATCAGAAACTGAACATAAAATTTTAAAAAAAGCAGCCGCCATCTTGTGACTAACTCCTCATGTACTTCACTCGCAACTGGCATAAAGTACACTATATGTCCCCTCCTTTTTATTCATAACTCCATTGTCTTGTCTTCACCTTCACTACCGGTGCCATGTATTCGTCCATTTAAGATTCACATAGCTTTTATTTTTAAGTACCGCCATTTTCGGCGTATAATCCGCAGATCAAACAATTCTATTTCGACCCAGAAATTTTATTCAGTAATTGAAGACAAAGATTTAGCGCGATCTAAAAATTGACATTTTATTTAAATGAATATCTTGCTCGAAACATAATTGTTTCGTCCAAAGCGATATAAGTAAGCGTCCTATTTAAATTGGGAGAGGTAACAGCAATCAAGGTCGCACGCCACGTAGCGGACGAGGTTAAACTACAGGAAGATGCCTAATTGTTTTCTTACTTCCCACCACTATAATTGTAAAGTTTTTTTCATGTTGATTAATAGCTGAAATGCTTCTGACAAGGCGAAGAAAACTTCTTGGTGTCAAGTGTATCTGGACGCCCGTCTTTCTATGCTGTTAATTTGCAATAAATGTGATAAACAAAATCCAGTTCCGTGAGTGACTAAATATTTAGACAATATTCGAAGATGGTAAATATACTGTCATATATGAGTCACACTAAAAGTCCGCGTCAGTGTTGCCAGATGAGCTACATTTTTTAAATTCAGTTTCTTGATTGGGCCCACTTTTTTGAAATGGTAAAATACGACTTATTTAATGACATATTAATTAAGGCGAAAAGAAAGGTAATTTTACAGTTTCAAAAAAGTGGTGACAATCAAGAAATCTGAATTTAAAAAAAAGTAGCCCACTGGCAACACTGGTCCGCGTATGTGGATTATCACCCCGTCCGCAAGATGGCGCTACTGTGTTAATTTACGCCTGATTCCAGTATTAAGTTTGTAGGCTTACTTACATGGCTTTGGTTTGGTCGGCGGATTATTCGCCAGATTTTATTGTAGCTTAGTGGTAATCATTGCCTTATCAAATATCATAGCTGCCAACCTTTCACTATCCTCCGTAATATGTGGATTAATTTGACCCAGGTTTACCACTTACGAAGCAGAAAATTTATTTAATTCAAGGTTTCTACGTGGAACACATTTACTTTCATTTCTTTAAAAAAATTGTGGTTCGAAACGCATTAAACCAGGATCAAATTAACGCACGTATTACGGAAGATTAGTTTGAGGTTGGCACTTAATAAATATTGAAATCTTGGATTACATACGGTGAAAAATACTATACGGAATTACTGACATTAAAAATTTAAATGTTAAATGACTGCTGTTTCAAAGGAGGTAATGTCCATTATTTAAATTCGTGTTGTAACATTGTCACATACATTTTGCTATACAGAAAATATGTTTAAATTGTAGTTATAAATTTCTTGAATAAATAGTACTCTAAATAATAAATAAGGATTGAGTGGGAAATTGTTGATGTTTTACAGTAATATAGAAATATTAAACTGCATATATGTGGCGTTTCTATGTTAAATAATTTTCTCGAAGTATAAGAACTACAAAGTTGTTAGTACTTTAAATATTTGAGATGTGCATGTAAGTGAAAATTAAATGGAAAAAATAAAAATTAAATATCCCAATATTAAAATATTTAGTTGTTTAAAAGACATTATAAACACACATTAAAGTAAATTAAAAATCTATATTTACATTTTTCAACTCATTTTCTGAGTAGTCATCAGAATGTATAACATAAAATTACAAATGCATATGAAAAATGGAAAAAATCATCGAATATAAACAAGATATCATACAACACGCCCTACATTTCCGCGATTGCTCGTGTTAACTCTATGTCGCGACTCCGTAAGTTGTCCAACCATTCAACCCATAAATTCGGGATACGAACTTACTTACAACTTACGGCCAACATAGAGGGAACACGAGCAATCGCGGAAATGTAGGGCGCGTTATATGATTTCTTGTTTATATTCGATGATTTTTTCCATTTTTCATATGCATTTGTAATTTTATGTTATACATTCAAATGGCGACTCAGAAAATGAGTTGAAACATATAAATATAGATTTTTAATTTACTTTTAATGTGTTTTTATAACGTCTTTTAAGCAAATAAAAATTTTAATATTGTGATATGATTAATAGTGGACGTAACTTTGACTTACTACTCGCAAAAATTAAATAAACAAAAAAGTAAAATAAATAAAAATTTTAAAGTAAGTAGAAAATTAAGTAGTTAATTTTCCTTCGAAAATTAATTCTTTTTCTTGAGCAATTGCTTCTAAAACTAAAAATTACTTGTAATTGCATAAAATACAGGAAGCTTTCACCACATTTTGTGAATAGGCGTGTTTGCCTTCTTAAATCACGGAAAAGTGTTAAAATTTTACGGTGTATTGCTGAAAGATTTTTAATCCGAAGAGATGATATGATAGAAAAATACGCCACATATGGATGTCCGTATATTTTACGCCGAGAAAAAGTAGGCAAACTTGAAAAGAAATGAATGATGAAATAAAAAATTTACGAAATAAGGCAACAAATTTTCATAAAATATGAACTTCCTGTTATATTGTTAAACACACACTGCCGTTTACTCGAATATATTTCATCTATCAGACGAAACGAAAAGCAAATTGGTAGCCAACGATAAATATCCTCTTGTGTGTGAGAAAATCGAGCTGCTTATTAAACTGCTTCCAAGTTTATAACTTCATTGAATAAGTGGTAAAGACATCTCTCTTAACAAGTGAAATTCTCTGATTTGAAATAAATGTTTCATATATTGTGAATGTATACCAGTTATTTCTTACTTTAGACAACGACAGCATTCAAGAAGCTCTTTCAATGTCCATTATTTAAAATCATATTGTAGCGTTTCCACATCGGTTTTGCTGTATGGAAAATATGTTAAGACGGGTATTAAGAAATTTCTTGAATAAACAATCTTCAAAGCATTAAATGAGGATTTCGTGCAAATGTGTTGATATTTTGCAGCGAAAAATAAATATTAAAATAAATATGCTAGGCATTTGTGTATTAAATATTTTTGTTATATTCTAAGAACTATAAACTATTAGTGGCTAGTTCGGCGAGTACTTTTATTATAAGTCACATGCTGCGATTTTTGATTACCAGAATTTTAGAACGGATAATTGTGACTTATTTTATCGGAGATATCTGATTAATTGAATAAGACGAAACAAACTTTTCGAAAATAATGGTGGCCAACAAACATAGCAGTTACCAGCTACGTGACTTACGCTACAAAAACTCACGGAACTAGCCTAGTATTTTCTATATTTTTAAAGCACCTTTGTAAAACACATTATTTTTAACTTTACAATAACTATGTTACTTATATAACTGAAAATTCAGTTTAAAGAAACTACCCGATTCTTACTAATATAATTTCCTAATGTTGGATAATTGTATATTAAAAAAAAGTCCATCCGGCCTGTAACGAGAGAAACATATAGCTTTCATATACCATGTTTTTAAAATTTTTGCTTTTTTTACTCACATTAAGTTAAAATGAGTGGAGACCGATTATAGAAGCTTTTGTCAATACTGAATTTGAATGAGAATTTCGCAATATTAGTCAGCTCAGGGTAGCCAGTTTGGTCTCAAATTTCAATTAAAAATTTCAAATTCACACCGTAAACTTCGAAAGAAGAATTTTCTCTTCAGGGGATTGCTAAATGTCTCTCATTACATAAAATATAAAATACTATTTTTTTTTACTGGTGTGAACCCGAAATTTCTGAATAAAAATGGAGGCCAAAATGGCAACCCTGAGTCAAATATACATAAGTTTGCTTCATTTAGAGCTGTTTTTGTTTAGTCAGAAAATTTGGCGATATCTTGAAGTGACCGCCATTTAACCCTTTCAGGGGCAAGAAATTGTGTTAATGTAATGTCTAATTCACACTTAAGCGAATCCTTCGGGTATCCGCAAAAGCACAGCTTGCCAACCTTTTATTTTTTAACTCAATTTAAATCATACATTTTTTTTTTTAAATCTGAAAACATGTTTCTTATTTTAATTAGAGTTAATTTAACCCTTAAATGCGGGATTTTTTATTTTGTTTCGAAAAAATTATATACGATTCTCTGAAAGTTTATTACACAGGAAAAATAATGAAAAACATCAGAGATACATTTTTCATATAATACGTCAATCTTTTCTTCTGTTGCACATCTGCAATACAAGTAAAAATTACTGTCTTGTGGCTGTTTTACGGTAACATATTGCAAATTAGTAAATATATTAATAAGTATGTCTCCAAATACCTTATTTTATATAATTATTTATTTTATAAAACTTAACATTTAACCCTTTAATTCCCATGACAGAATACGTTCTAGAAATTACGTAGTTCAGAGAATCTGACTATACACCACAAAGTTTCAATGGTTGATTTCGCTTTATTTAAATATGGAATGTCTGCATTATAATTAAAGAAATATTAAAGCAATTATTAATTAAAGCAATATTATAATTAAAGCAATAATTAAAGCAAATATTGATATTTTAATTTTCTGGTGTGAATTATGTATATACGAATTAAAAAAATCTATTAAATTCAAAACACTGATGTTTGCATATGTGCAAATCTGCGCACTAAAGGGTTAAAGGCCACATAAAAATATATAAATTATTTCTACCTTCAAAATGTCTGATGATAATTGATTTAAAAAATTACTAAGGTTCGGAACTTTGTTTTTTGCTTCCTTCTTTTTTAAAAAATATCTGGTGGTAATTGATTAAAAATATATACAAAGGTTCGAAGCTATGTTCTTGCGCATACCCGAATGATTCATTCCAAAATTAATATTCATTCTGCCCATCACTAGGCTTACGCGCTCACACCGCCGCCCCCGGAATACTAGGCCTGAGCGCTAACATAAAAATGGCGTCTATCGTATGCGTATTTTTTAACGTATATACAGTCCACTAAATTTATAGCCCCACCAGTGGCTGAGAGGTTCAGCTCTCGATGCTGGTAGACGGGAGGTGCTGGGTTCGATCCCAATCGGGCCCGTCGGCCTAATCGTTCGGAGTTTTCGTGGTTTTCTTCGAGCCATGGATTTCCATGCGTAAATACGGGTTAGGTTCCTTTAGAAAGACCCCCACGAAGGGCACTCCCCCATCGGGCCTATAACCCTAGTGTAGATAATCGGCCTTCAAAAATCAACCAACCAACCAACCAACCACTATATTTATAAACCAGTATTTTATAAAAGATTTGTTTGACTTATTTAATCTTAGAAGAAATAAAACGGAAAAAAACTTTAAAGATTGTCGCCGGCATTCAAGTTACCGTACACGCGCTAAATAAATCTGTGTCAGCACTCAGGCCTAAAGGATTTAAGAATACAGAGGAGGGTACATATAGTGCACTGTCTACCAGTTGTGAGTGAGGTAACTGAGGAAGTTGTCACAAGGTGTCGGTTGCTTTTTTTTAATTTGATCTACAGTTTCTAAATGCCGCCGGGGCAAAATTCCCACCAGTAAAATTGAATAGAAAATTTCTTATTATTTAAGCGTCTTATTCACGAAAATATTTTCTCAATAATATGGTAAAAACGTCTACTATTTGTTTTTACTGTTAGTTTGCCTTTTAAAACAGTCAGTTTGTTTCACCGGTTGTCACAATATGGTGGAAACGCAGGGCCTGACTACCACAAAAGTAAACTTCCTCCAATAAAAATGCAAATCTGTTTCTCGCATTATTTATGACTGATATTTTGCATTAATAAGGCCTTTAAATAAAAAGAAAATTTATATAAAAATATAATGGTGGAAGTTTTCCCCGGATGTTATCAGCCCTTGCGAAAGTGGTTACAGTTGAAGCTTCACTATTTTAACCCCTTAATTCTCGCTCCCCTGATATTCACGGGCTGTATATTTTATTCAGATTGTTTGATTCCCACAAGTTTTATAAAATAGTGTATTTTACCTGTCATTAAATATGTTGAATAGTTCTTTTTCAAAAAATGGCGCCAATAAGCAATTTGAATTTTTAAACCGTAATTTAATTCGATCCTTAAGGGGTTAAGGATATGTCAGTTCCTCCTTATTAATAGTTCCATGTCAGGCCTAGTATTCAGGGGGCGGTGTCTCACACAAGAATGACGTCGATCGTGGGTGGATTTTTATCTGTATTTGATCGATCCCTTGAAGTTAAATACAATAGTACTTTCTAAAAATATTCTTCGTCTTATTTTGATGAGATTAAATAGTTTTACAAAATCTTGGAATTAAAATTCAGGGAATCGCATAAACAATGAACAAAGTCCGGGAGCGACAATCTCTATTTTATTTGTCACCGCTTAGGGCTATTATTCAGAGGGCGGTCATAAGATTGAGATATGCCGTAACATAAGTAAAGAATGGTGGAGCGAGAGAAAACCTCGAATAGAAAATATACGAAAACAGAAGGTAACAAATCATTCACAAAATATAAGCTTCCTATTATCTGTAATATAAAGGACACGCATGTCCGTCCGTAACGCTGACGTCATTTTGACGATGGCCACCGCCACTTGAATACCAGGCCTGAGCGCTGACAAAAAATGGCGGCTGTCAATGCGGATTTTTTTTTAACGTAGGTACGGTCCCTTAAATGTAGACACCAGTATTTTAAAAAAGATTTCTGTGACTTGTTTAATGGGAGGAGAATAAAGCGGAAAAAACTCTCAAAAATTATTGGTACGAATATTTAAGGGACCGTAAACACGCTGAAAAAAATCCGCCTTCGGCAGCCGCCATTTTTGTGTCAGCGCTCAGGCCTAGTATTCAAGGGGCGGTGCGATGGCTAGAGAAGGCGATTAAATTTAGCCTTTACAGCAGTTTTTAAAACTTAAAACAGCGCACATTCTAAATTTTCCCACCATCAAATGGGACAAAAAATGAACTTTCTAATGTACTTTTGTTTGAAAACTGTTTTGAAATTTAGTACTCAGTTTTTTTGGTTTTTAAAATAATTTTCAAGCGTGAATCTTTTAAAAACGTGTTTAAAAATTTAAAGATAATATTTTTATCGCTTATAGACGATAACAAAAGATAAATACGTTTGCATTTCAATATAAATAGCTCAGCACTTGTTTCCAGCTTACATTCCATTAAGAAATTACAACATAATCAAAAAATAAATAAAATAATAAAATATAAATATAACACAAATTCAAGACATGTAATCGAACTATGCTCTTGAAACACTGAAATTGTCAGTATAAAAACAGCTGGATGTAAATAGTGACTTTTGGCGAATTCTTCCGTTGTTAGCTCTTAGCACGAGGCCAATACGAAAGTTGAACATTATTTAAATGCATAATTGCTATATTTGATATAAAAATAAGTTTTGGTAAAGTTAGTGGTCATTCTAAAAAAATATATTAAATTTCAAAAATCTGTTAGAGTTTTTGAGGTATATACGGTAACCCGCGAAGCCCTTGTAGTTCTAAACGCAAACTGTTCTTCTTTGAAATATATTACTTCAGCAGTCGGACAAAATGTAACGCAGATTGGCGGCCAGCGATAAAGTTGCTCTCGTTTGTGGGGAAATCAAGCCTCTGATTAAAATGCTTCCAAGTTTATAACTCTTTTGAATAAGTGGTGAGTACCCCCTTTCAAGAAGGGAACTCCTCTGCTTTGGAAGTTATCTCATATTGTGAATGTATAGTAGTTAATTTAGAAAATCCCTGCATTCAAGTATCATCATTTAAAATTAGGTTTTAACATTCGCGTATCAGTTTTGCCGTACGGAAAATACAGTGAAAGGGGTATTTAGAAATTTCTTGAATAAATAGTCTTTTAAATAATAAATTAGTCTTTCGTTCTGTAAATAAATATTTTTCTCAGAGAATAAGGATTATAAAACTAAGAATTGTGACGATTTTGAAGAAAGTATCTGCCAGCCATTCCACACAAGAGTTTCCATGTACCCTTATTTAAAATAGTTGCATTTATGTTTAACACGTATGGTTCAAAGTATCATTTTGATTTTTATTTGAATGTCTATCCATCTTTCTAAAAAAACTGAATATTTCGAAATATTTAACCCTAGATCTACCGGGAATTTTATTCAAGTTTTAATAAAACGTTCTACACCAGAATTTTTATTTAAAACTATTTAACTTATTTATTTACCTTATTTTTGTCTGGTTTATATACTTAGTTTATTTTAAAGAAATTTCTGGTTTGAATGAATATTTTGTATGTACCTGTCGGGTCCAATGGACCCGTCTGGTAGACGGAGGGTTAACTAAATGATTTAGTGATTTAAATGAAAAAAAGTAGAAATAATGGTTGTTATAAAATTTTCATGATTAGATTTTAATATTCTAGTAAGTTATATAAAATAGAATTATCGTTTTATGATATAAAAATAATACTTTGCACTACATAGATTCATGGTTTTTTTTTCTAAATCACTTCTTGTCATATTATAAAATCTAATTCATGAAAAAGCATAAATGCTATTTTAATTACTCCGTGCATGTTTTATTCGCAGTTTAGGGGATAACTCAACTTTCAGTGAAATAGTTTACATTTTCGTTATATGCTTGCACTAATCGAGCTATGAATATATGTGAGCCGACGTATAATGTAGTAACAAGTAAGTGAGGATGCACTCAGAAATTGGTGGATGTTGTTTGTTTTCATCAAATTAACACTAGAACCGCCGTTAGGGGCCATTTTTACTGCTTCCAAATTGATAATAGTCGATTTAAATCAGAATTATTTTCATAATATATGTTAAGTGTGCAGCAAAAAATTAGTCTAATTAAACAAGTTAAATAGTTTTAAATAAAAATTCTGGTGTGATGTAATTTTTATAAAACTTGAATAAAATTCTCGGCTGTTCTGGTGTTAACAGGGTCTGAATACCACCGAGGCAAGCTTTCACCAGTAAATTCAAACAGAAATTCTCCCCTTATTCTTGTAAAATCTCTGACATAAACAAGATAAAAATTTATTCGCTTTTACTGGTTGAAGTCTGCCCCGGAGGTATTAAACTCATTTTCACTCCTATTGACAGGGAGATTTTTATATAGTAATAATATGGCGTAACAAGCAGGGACTGAACTTCGCCGGGAGAAACTTCCACCTGTAAAAACGTATAGATACATTTGCCTAATTTCTGACTGAAATTCTGCGCTAATAACGCTTTTAAATAAGGAGATAATGTCTATTCATATTTGACGGTTGAAGTTTGTACTGTCGGTAATCGGCCCATAAGGGATCCGTTTTTTAATGTATGTCAGTTTGTTTTTATTTATAGTTCCATTCTTGCAACATCCTAGTAATGTGTTTGGTAAGCTTTTTGGGTATACATTGGGAAATATAAGGCTTATTACTCATTAGAAAGAACAACTCGAGCAGTGTTTTTTCATAGCAAGTTGCTGAAAACTGGTGAGTTTTTGAGAGAGAAGGGCGCATTTTGATACCTGGTATAGTAGAATACGGAATATGCACAATTTTTTCAGTAAGATGGAAATTTCGAATGCAGCTTATTCAGAGAGTGTTTCAAAATATGGCAATGGGCTAAATACAAATAAAAAAATGCATAAAAAATTTAGAAATATATTTTAATATTTTGAAACTCCTAGCAATGACGCTAATACAAACAACGCGCTTAACCCTTTGAAGGGCACCCTTTGAAGGGAAGTAGTTGCGAGTGAAGTAACTAAGGGGGTTGTCACAAGAAGGCTGCTATTTCTTTAATCGGATCCACAGTTTTTGATTACCACGCCGGTGAAAACTTTCACCAGTAAACTTGTATAGAAAAGTTAATCTGATTTAAGCGTCTTATTCATGAAAAAGTTCTCTCACAAATATGGTATAAGATTTCTATTTCTTTTTACTGGTGTCAGGTTTCCAGGTATTATAATCTTTTCACTGACTCTGACAAGAGGTGGTCTTGGTTGTCACAATATGGATACTACTACCGCTGAAGTAAACTTGTACGAGTAAAAATGAATATCAGTTTTTGCCATTATTTTTGACTGAAATTTTTCATTAATCAGGCGTTTGACTAAAGAGAAAATTCCTACTTAAATTTACTGGTGAAAGTTTTCCCCGGCGGTAATGAATCCCTGCGAAAGCGGTTACAGTTGAAGCTTCACCATTTTAACCCCTTAGTTCTCGCTCCCGGCTGTGTCTTTTACTCAAATTGTTTAATTCCCACCAGTTTTATAAAATAGTGAAATTGGCTATATTTTAGTATCGTTTTTCCTGTCTTTAAATAAGGCGAATATTTCTTTTTCATAAAAGTGGTGCCAATAAGCAATTTGAATTTTTCAACCGTAATTTAATTCGAGCGTTAAGGGGTTAAGAATATGTCAGTTTCTCTTTCTTAATAGTTCCATGCTCCTCGACCAATGGCCTAAAAATTAATACGTTGCTTGCGCTCTCTATCGAAGTGATGATATCTACAATTTTTTCCTAGTCAAATGAACCTGCTCTGAAAAAGAACTTTTCTCTGACTAAATTTTTCATCTTACTATGGGGTATATATTTTATTTGTTTTAGTACGTAAAATTTCTGGCATAAAAGTTTATTATTTCCTACGAAAAAAATCAAGAAGTTAGCATCTATATTATTCTGTTACAATGAGTTTCAAAGTGAGCAACAAGAAAATTTCACACGTTTACCAAAAATCTGTCAATGATTGGAACTCTGCGAGTCAAGTCTCTAAAAGCAACCAAAGTACCAAACAAACGGACAAATGACTTGCTTTAACCAGGGAAAAGTTCCCATTATATAGCCAACAACAGCGTTTAATATCAATTAACGTAAATTCGCAAACATCTAATATCTCTCTAAATTTGTACTCTCTAAATTCACAGCAAAAATTAACCACTTAACGGTTTTTACTTACGGCCACCGGTTACTTAACCACTTAACGGCATTTAATTACAGTTTAAAAATTCAAATTGCTTACTGGCACCAATATTTGAAAAATACAGATTCATCTTATTTAATGACAGGTAAAATCACAGCCATTGAATAATAAGCCTGATCAGATGAATGGAAGAAGTTTCGCAAGTTGACAATAGCGCACCCTAACGTCTGGTGTACTTTTTTCATACTGTAAAATGAAAAGTTGACACCAGGGAAATTAAAAAGAGAAATTATGAAACATTATTCCAACTTTAATATGAAGACGGGTTGATTAAGCGTAGAACCTACATCGGAAACTCAGCTGAGCTAAGGTCAGGGTGTATGGACTGTGTAAGCTAAGTACAATTCGTTGCTGTTCTGTTTTTCTCCGCGGTTCTTTTATTGATAACTAGTGGTATGTTGGGAGAGTGGTGCTTATGTATCCAACCAAAATTGAAGAGCTAAGTAAACGAACATGTTAAGTAACAAAAATTACATTTCAAGAAGTTTGAGATGAATGTTTTGCTGTAAATATTAATGATTTATTTTCTGTTTGATACCATGTGTTTAAAATATTACCAGGTATGGTACTAATCTCTCTCAGAAAAACTTATTCATATTTAATTTTCAAATATTAAAAATTATTAATATTATTGACATTAATAAATATTAAAATATTAAATATTAATGAATAATCTCTTATATCTTCAAGACTAAATAGAATCTTAGTATTTTAGCTTCACCATGTGATAGGATACCTCATAACGCTTTCATCCAAATTATAAGAAAAATATTTAAAATGTAGCATAACATGTTCATCCACTCAGCTCTTCAATTTACATATTGGACATTTTCAGGTTATTCGTATTTATATCATACCGACCGCAAGGAACCGATAGTGTGCGATAACAACTTTAACACGTACTGAACACGCTCAAATTATAAATGCTTTGGGAAAATGATACCATAATAAAGCCAAATACACTATTTTATGAAACTTGTGGGAATCAAAGTATCTGAATAAAAGACACACCCCGTGAATATCACGGGAGCAAGAAATAACACTAGAACTCCCGGAAGGAGTCGAATCGACTCCGACCAAATGATTAAATGTCAATTGGAGTCAGAAATTTTTTCATAAAATAAGTTAAATTTAAACCATACAGAGATACGTTAATTAAATCAGTTACATAATTTTAAATAAAAATTCTGGTGTGAAATATTTTTGTAAATTTTGGGTAAAATTTCAGGGAGTTCTAGTGTTAAGTTCTACTAATTTACATCAAAACTTGCTAACAATTTGGGTACTTAAATTTACATAAAATTTTGCTATAATTTCTTCCATTTTCAGAAAGTGATTTCTATATATATTTTTATTTACTGATTGATTTTTTGTATTGATTTTTAATAAGCTATATTTCGTTATTTTATTTCTGGAAACTCAAATCCTTTTATCACCGCTAATAAAGAAATAAATGAGACATTTTTATTAACAGAATAATGGATTCTGTTTTCTTTTTCATTCCTTGCTGTACGATCCATTTACACATTAGCTGTTTCGAAAACTATTTAAAAAATTATTAAAATCGTTTCAGTTGTTCCCCCCCAAAAAAACAAAAAAACATTTAAACATCAGCTGCTTTCCATGGGATTATGAAGGTGTTGTCACCTGAAGATGCACTAAACAATTTTCACAAAAACATTTTACAGGCGGAAAACAATCTAAATACTATAAAAAAATATTAATGCTCATAATATTCCATGATGATGAATTTAATATTGTAAAGAATAATTAATTAATTGCGAAGCGAACAATAATGTTATGGGTTTTTATCGTAAGAAAGAATAACTTTATTGCTTCCATTAACAGCTTTAACTTTGTTTGAGGGGTAAACATAACGAGCATTTTTTCCTCGTAAATAAAATGCAAGTTAAAGTGTTTTTATAGCTACAATAATGTTTATTTGCTACAATCTGGAGGGTTTCGAATATTTTGCTTTTAAAAGAACCCATCAACAAATGTTCTCAAATACTTTTAAGACACCTTCAAAGAAAGAAAATGACTGCTTTAATGTTTTCTTTATAAAAATAATGGACTCTTTATTTTTATCAAAGCGCTTTATTGTTGCTTATTTAAAATGTAAAAAAGAATAAATATTAATAAGTCAAATTATTTCCTTTTTTTTTAGAATCTTGTTTGTTTTAGACATACATAAAATTAATCTTTAAAAGTAATTATGTAGTAGTTAAGTAGTTACGTTGAGGTAAGTATAAAGAAACATTTTGTTAAATTTTAAAAATAATTATAGAGTATTATTAATTCATTAATTTATAAACCTTTTTCTATGACTTATAATAAATAATAATCAGTTGAAGACTTTAAATAGCTTAAATAAATGGCAAGAAAGAAAATTATTCACTGAAACTTTTCTCATGCAAATTATTAAATTTCAAATTAAATTCATAGCTTTATTTGTTATGCTGTAAAGACGGTGTTCGCTTTTGAAAAATTAGCTTAAAAAAGTACTGTTAAATGTTTCATTATATTTTTAGGAATCTTTATTTAAATATTTATTACTATTACAAAAGAAACATAAAAACTAAAAGTATTTTATCACACAATATGTTTTAAAATGATCTCCCTCATTTGAAAATTCAATTATTCATTAACGATAACAAATATTGATTTAAAAAAAAAAAAACTAATTTACCAGGTAGCACAAAAATTTTGTGCAAGGTAATTTTCAAAATAGTTCAAGTATTCTCTAAGCGATGGCTGTATCAAAACGTAAAAATGTTCACATTAGCCTCGCAAGTTTAAAATATAAACTTTTGTTTCAATATCTAAATGGAACAAAACGTAAAAACTTGGACATGTTAATTTCAGCATTAAAACATGTTAATTTCAGCATTTTTACAGTTTAAGGCTGCGCAACGTCAATTACTCTCGTATTTAACCCTAGAACTACCGGAAATTTTACTCAAGTTTTATAAAAACATTCTACACCAGAATTTTTACTTAAAACTATTTAATTTGTTTATTTAACTTATTATTGTCTGATTTATACATTTAGTTTGTTTTGAAGAAATTTCTGTTTTGAATAGATATTTTGAATATACATGTCGGGTCCATTGGACCCTTCTGGTAGACAGAGGGTTAAACATTCTTTATAAATGAAAATCTCAGTCTTTCATACGAGCAAGTAGTGACACAATAATAGACCGTAAATGGAGCAATTCAAAATGTCACAAATTGTTAGAAGACATGTGTTTATTAAGGAAAACAGTATAAAAGACATATTATTAAGGTTAAACAATCTGGGGACAAGTATCTCCGAAACGACAATATTCGTTTAATGTTCGTGAGATATCGTTGCTAGCACGTTGAAAATTGAGAGATAAAAAAATAAATAAATAAATAAATAAAAGTAGCATATGGCAAGGATTTTCGACGTCCAAGACCGATGAAATGTTGCGGATAACGGGGATTCTTCACATAGCAAAAGCAAGGAGCTGAAAACAAACAACTAAATACCATTACTAACAAATCCATAGTAGAAGCGTATGTCAGCATACACCGTAAAAAAAGGACTAAAATACGGAAATTGTACTGGCAATCGAGACGCCAGTACTATTTCCATATTTTAATGGATAAATTTACCCGTAATTTCCAGAAAAAAGTCCGTTTTTCTGAAATTTTCCGTTAAAATACGGTTTGGCACAGCATGTCCCTTAACAGATTTAGCGCCATAAAACTCCATACAACAAACCGTTAAAATAAGGAAATAGTACTGGCTTCTCGATTGCCATTACAATGTCGTATTTTAATCCGTTTTATTTACAGTGCAGATTGTATTGAACATTAATGGATAATACCCCGCAATAGACGAGGGTATCGTGTAAAAAGCAAACACTTTTTAAACGCTGAACTTAAATTGTGCTTATGCTTGTACTGAGAGCGTCAAATTTTCTATTAGGTCAACCAACGTTCACCCCTTAACTGGTATGCCTGTACACCGTGCGGCATACTTGTCCTTAAATTTCCGTAAAATGTGAGTTAAATTGACCCGGGTTAAACACATTTAGAACCAGAAATTTACAAAAGAAATTATTTCAAATAGATGTCATAGAAAAACATGATTTTAAATCTATAATGATACATCAAATAAATTTTCTGGTTAACCTATTAAAGACGGATTTTTTTTTTCTTTTTAAAATACAAAAATCGCATTTCGCACCACTTTTTCAGAAAAGCAATATTTATCTCATTTTATAGCAGAGATTCTGTCATTAAGGAAAAGGAAAATTTTGGTTCTAAATTACTGGTATTTAAACAGCAAAAGTGTTGACAGCTAGGCTGTGACCATACGGTAACGGTAGTCCTTAATGGGTTAATAGCGCGTATAACATGGGTCAATTTAACTCACATTTTACGGAAGTTTAGTTGAATGTTGTTAAGTATGCCATATAGATAAGAAGAGTTCTCTTATTTTGTTACTAATTGCTTTTCGACACCACTAATTTTAAACTGCAATATTCGCTTTTTTTAACCCCTTGAGGGAGGTGGGATACATTTTATCCCACCTACGATTAATGCAGATTTGCACCAGAAAAAAATGATTAAATTTTACATTTCTTACTTTGGTGGAAAAAAAGTCGAAAAATTGCTTTTCCTTATTTTGCAATAAAAATTTTGAAAGATTCCGGTGTGAATTCCACATTACAGTAATGCAATTACTTTCCCCTTAAAGGGATAAGAGCAGACATACATCGATTTTATAAGGCGAATATTTCAGTACCATAAATGTGGCGTACAGTCCTTATTTTTAGTTTTTTGTGTCAAAACATTAACCAATTAAGGGATTAAAACAGACTAGCAGCTTTAATATATCAAGATTTCATTTGCATCAGTCGATGAGAGTGCGAACTCTCCCCGGTGTAGGGACTTAGATATCACTGGACAAGAGTCTATGGTAGCGTAAGTTACTAAAATCTAAGTCCTTTATTTAGAACAATTTCTCGATTAAATATGAATATTTACAAGTTAAACAATATTTGTTTGGGTTCTCGTCATTATAACAGGATAAAAAGTTCCATCAACGGGCTGCTTCCACAGATATAGTGCTGCAATCGGAGAGAAGACTGATCGGACGACCATCTATCTCATCTCCTCGCTTCTCTCATTCACCACTAGGTCACCGCCCCCTGAATACTAGGCCTGAGCGCTGGACCAAAAATGGCGGCTGCCGAAGGCGAATTTATTTCAGCGTGTGTACGGTCCCTTAAATATTCCTACCAATAATTTTTTGAAGTTTTTTCCGCTTCATTTTTCTGAGAATTAACAAGGTAGAGAGATCTTTTATAAAATAGTGGTGTCTACATTTAAGGGACCGTACCTACGCTAAAAAAAATCCGCCTTCGTCAGCCGCCATTTTTGTGTCATTTTTGTGTGAGCGCTCAGGCCTAGTATTCAGGGGGCGGTGACTAGGTCCAGCAAGACCTCCTCGCCAGCGTCCTCGCTCTCCCACTCCTCAACTCCTTCTTCCTTCCTCCCGCATTGCCACCTCGCCTCTCTCGAAGGCTGAAACTACCGGTCCTAGGGAAATCTAGTCTTTTTCCCTCTTAGCCGTTGCCACCGCCTATTTCTCGAAGGCTGAAGCTCGCCGCTCTAGGAGAAATGGTCTTTTCTCCCCTTAGCCGTTGCCACCGCTCATTTACTGGACGGCTGAAGCTCCTGCTTTCTCTGTGATTCCACGGAATGTTCAACTCGCGCCGGAACAAAATTGTACTGTCTTCTCCATTTATATTTCTAGCCTTGATGGCACCATGGCTTTGTTCAGAAATGACCGATGAGATTTAGCGTGGGAAAGTTTAGAAGATCCTTTCAGAGGAATCTTCTCTCGAATAATAGTTCGTGAATAAATAGTCTTTAGGGGTAATTAGTAAAGTTCTTACAGCAATCCCCCCTCCAAGAGAGATTTTTCACGTAGCTGGAAAATCTATAGTGAAGTCAGTGTTACACTCAAAATTCGTTCACCACAGAGGTTCACCATTCATTTTTTGTACTAATCACACATAAATTTACACACTTTTCCAGGAACATTATTATGACAATTACAACAATATATACAAAATGAAAATTATTTATACCTTATGATGCAAGCAATTTTTTTTGAGAATTATATACAATTTTCCTAAAATTATTCAGCCCTACTTAAGCAATAGTGCACTCTTTCCTTTCCCGGGCGGTGCCTGATTGTATAATGATAAGGTTGCCGCATCAATGACCAGTGGATCAATCTTGGTCTATTCACGGCGTTGTTTCGGATCAACCTTACCCAACATTTATTGGTACTCTGAGCTAATTTTCTCTTATATAGTTTCACTTTCATTTTTACTCCTCTGATGCGGTTCAATACAATTCCTCTCTGTCCCATATGATTACTCCAATAATGGGAAACCCTTTTCGCGTTGTTTAAATACAACAAACCAAATATCTTAGGAGAATCATAATTCGAATTGTCTTGCCTTCTAGCGCCTAAATCTAAGTCGTGCGTACTCGAATAGTTTTCTCCCGGATCAATCTGGAAGACACCCCTCTTCTTCTTAACCTCACGAGTTTTCGTCCCCGTTTCCACTAATAATTCCCGAAATTGCCTGATACGTCTAATTAAATCCAATCTAGGTATGAATTTTAAACCTTTAGAACGTTCATCTCTCGTATTTTCCATCTCTCGTATAACTTTTTAATTTCGTTTACGGTTTTTGGCCAACAATAACGATTCAAGAATTCATAACCTGACTTCTTCTTCGTACTTAGAAGTCTACCTGCACTCTCCTTACCTAAGGATAACATATCTCCTTTGACTTTCAACGGGATTACCATTTGTTCTCGGTCAGATTCCCTGGGATCTTTTATTTTCCTAATCCCCAACCCCTCGTTCTTTTCAAAATGTGATTTCACCTCGTCCGCTCTCTGCTTAACACAATCGAACTTGACATTCTCTTGCGCCTCACTCACATTTTCTTTGCTTCCAAGGGTCAAGTTTTCATCCCGCGGTACGCTCTCGCTTAGTCTTAGAAAAGTCTCTTGCGTTTTCTCCGTTACTAAACTAGCTCCTATTTCTCCCACTGCGTCCGAGGGGTTGAATTTTAAAGTCTCAACTCTCCCCACCCTTCCAGCTAAATCGCCTCTCTCAGCCAAGTTCAAAACCTGTTCATTAAAGGGATTCAAATTCGGTACGGGCTGTGCGCTCTCAACAACAGGTAGAAAAATTCCTCTTTTCTCTTCTACAAAGATTCCCTCCTCTGGGTTACTCCCTGACCTCGGGGGGTCGCACTTAAAAATTCCTCTTTCTACCTCGGCGCGGAGAATTGGCTGGTCCATCGTCTTAGGTGAACCGGCTGGTTTTTCATTTTCGCTCTCCGTTACGGTAGGGAGAATGGACGAGCTCTGCGATTTAGTTTCGCTTTTCGTATCCGCGTTTCCGGGGTGCGCTCGCGGCACAGTGCAAACTGCGATGATTGAACGCGGGTATCGTCTCCGCCTGTCAATTAATTGCTGCGTTTTGCTCCCTAACAAATAATGAACCATGCCCGTTTCTTTAGCTACTGCGGCCGCCTTTGTCTTTATAGTATCACCGGTACCCAGATTAATTTCTATTTCTACAATAGGTAAACACCGAAGTTTATTATCTAATGCTTGTTTAACATATACACTTTCACCCGTAAATCGGTCCTCATTTACATCGTGAGCCGATATTAAGTCCAAATTACTTCCGATATCGCGTAGAATAGTCATTTCTTTCCCATTAATTAACCCGCGACTGGCGTAGGGTTCAAAATCCCTTTCTAAGTCTTGTAGGCCCGCGATATGGTAAACTGCTTCGGCCTTTTCAGTCTTTTTTGACTCGTTACAGGAGTAACTATAGTGCCCTGTTTTTTTGCACGTAAAACACGTAATTTCCTTTCTTTTATCGAAAATTGCATCTCGATTTTTCGAGTTGTCTTTATCCCTCCAATTAGTTGTACTCTCTTCCGATCTACTTTCCGTTTTTGATTGCCCCGCGAATTTATTTCGCTCTAGAGGTTGGGAAAGGTTTTGAAGTTTCGAGGGCCCTAGCCGTTTCATAGTTTTCCTAGCCGAATCATACGCATCTAATTACTTTGCCAACTCAAATGGAGTGATTATCGTGCCCCAAACATCAATGAAATGATGCTTCGTTTCCGGATTAACCTTTCTTTTTAACTGATCTGTGATTATTAGCTCTCTCAGTTGGTCGAAATTTCCCACTCCTAAACCACTTAACCATTGATCAAAGTAATTGGAAGCCTCGTATACTTAATCTTTCCACGTTTTGTTTTCGGGCTTTTGTGTCGTAACAATTTTTAGTCGAAAGTCTTCTGCGGAAAGCTGGAACCTTTCTAGTAACATCTTTTTTACATGATCAAAATTGTCGGAACACGCGAGTGGTTCTCGCAAGATAAGCTCCCCCAATTCCGTCGGTAACAATCCTAGTAAATGCGTAACCCATTGACTTTTCTCGATTTGGGCTTTCTGCGCTTGTCTTTCGAATAAACTGAGATAGATTGATATTTCGGACTTATCGGAGTCGAATTTCGGCAGGACTGATTTTAAAGATATTTTCGGCCCTCTCTCATTTTGGCTAGAAGCTAAACTAAACTCATCTGGTTCCCGTTCTAACCTAATTCTCGCCAATTCATGCTCCCGCTCCAAAGCCTTCGCCTTTTCTTCCCTCTCAAAGGCCCTATTCCGCTCTCGTTCTAACCTTTCTTCATTTTCTCTCTCAACCCTATCTCTCTAAGATTTTTAGCTGGGCTAGTGCTAAAGTTTCGTCATAGTCCTCTGCTTCTTCGAGTTTTTTAATAATTTTGGCTATATTATCCGACTCTTCTATGCTCGCGCCGAATGCAATAGCTAACTCTTTTAGATCGCACTTTTTCTTACCCGCAAACACTGACATGTTTCCTACTAATCAACAGTTATAAAAAATGCTATGCCAATCATGCAATTATCCACTTCGAAGCCTCTAAATATTTCCCTAGTTGTGGATAATCACAAACTCTCGCGACATAAAAATATCACAACAATTTCAATAATATTAATATGATAAATAGCCTTATCATTAACCAACCAAGTTTTCATTTATAACTTTATATATTCTTTGGTATCATTTCTTTTAGGTAAATTGCTCAGAAAGTCTCTTAAATTTTGAAAACATACATTCTGAATAAAATTCACATACAAAAGAGAATTTAAATTATTTGCATTCAGTGCATCCAAACGATGCGCCACCTCTAATAAGCAATTTAAATTATCCTCACTGAATTATTAACCTTTAGTACAAGTAATACTTATTTAAAACAGTTTTAAGGAACTTTAGAAAATTAATATTCACTTAAATTTCTTAGAATCCAGTTGGAAATATTGCACAAAATGTTATTATCAAATTCCTTACTTCCTAAACTCTATTAAATATACAATGATTATAAAAACATGTTTGTTATTAACTATACTATTTCGATTAAACCTCTGTAATGAATCAAATAAAGAGTGCTAACCTGAGATATTGTTGACTGCTCTTCTGACTTCCGTCTTAGACTGGTACAGCTCCGGTCATCTGTAGGCTAAACCATCCGGCGGGCTCGACTTCCCTGCATTCGGGTGTCTCTCGTCTCTTGCACGGCGTCGGATTGCCTTGGGTCTGGAATCCTAGCTGGATTCGCCGAAGACTCTGCTCTGGGGATCAAGGTCTCCTTTCTACCCTCCGTCTGTCGATTTCGGATCTCCGGAACGTCTTACGTTTCTTTCACGGCGTCGGAAAGCCTTGGCTCTGGAATCCCTGCTGGATTTTCCGAAGACTCTGGTCTGGGGATCAAGGTCTCCTTTCTAACTTGCGGCCTGGTTGCGGCCCTTCCTGTTTTTTGACGAACTGTGATAGATTATATTCACCAGTTCTTAATCCTCTTTAGCTGCCACCACTGTAGGGACTTAGATATCATTGGACAAGAGTCTATGGTAGCGTAAGTTACTAAAATCTAAGTCCTTTATTTAGAACAATTTCTCGATTAAATATGAATATTTACAAGTTAAACAATATTTGTTTGGGTTCTCGTCATTATAACAGGATAAAAAGTTCCATCAACGGGCTGCTTCCACAGATATAGTGCTTCAATCGGAGAGAAGACTGATCGGACGACCATCTATCTCATCTCCTCGCTTCGCTCATTCACCACTAGGTCCAGCAAGACCTCCTCGCCAGCGTCCTCGCTCTCCCACTTCTCAACTCCTTCTTCCTTCCTCCCGCGTTGCCACCTCGCCTCTCTCGAAGGCTGAAACTATCGGTCCTAGGGAAAACTAGTCTTTTCTCCCCTTAGCCGTAGCCACCGCTCATTTACTGGACGGTTGAAGCTCCTGCTTTCTCTGTGATTCCACGGAATGTTCAACTCGCGCTGGAACGAAATTGTACTGTCTTCTCCATTTATATTTCTAGCCTTGTTGGCACCATGGCTTTGTTCAGAAATGAACGATGAGATTTAGCGTGGGAAAGTTTAGAAGATCCTTTCAGAGGAATCTTCTCTCGAATAATAGTTCGTGAATAAATAGTCTTTAGGGGTAATTAGTAAAGTTCTTACACCGGTGAATAAATGATCCATTTATTTACTGCAGGTTGTAACATACTGTTGTTGATGCATTATAATTTGTGTGTCACATAAGAGATCCAATTAGGTCCTCTTGTTGTAGATGTTGCCATTAAAACTGCAGATTTTTTTAATATAACTGTTGAACAGGTATATCGTTTCATTGCTTCTGTCTTCCTCACCGGATCGAGTTTACGAGCACAATAAAGTTTCATATTACATGGCCTGTACATTGCTACAGTGATTTTAGAAACATGCTGATCAATTTCAGTTGTTTTTCAGGACTTTAACCCCTTAACGGTCGCATTAAACTACGGTTAAAAAATTCAAATTGCTTATTGCCACCACTTTTCTGAAAAAGAAATATTTACCTTATTAATGACAGGTAAAAAGAATCCATAATAAAACCAGTTACGCTGTTTTATAAAACTGGTGGGAATCAAACAATCTGAAAAAACACAGCCCGTGAATATCACGGGAGCGAGAATTAAGGGGTTAAACACACCCTATGTTAATTGCATTAAAGATATCTAGAATGTTACAGAGCGCAAGTTAACCCTTTCAGGGGAAAAGCACTTCTACTCGTAAAATACTGAAATTATTGACTGACACCAGAATTTACAACCTAATTTATTCGAAAATAAGTAAAAGATTTTACTTTGCGCGTTTAACCCTTAATTGGATGAATTATTCTTTTAGAATTGTGTTTTTTATTTTTATATTAAGGATTAGACACCAGAAATCTTAAGATAGATTTTTAACATTATTTAGTAGCATATTTCTGTAATTTTTAAAGGATTAATATTTCTATATAAGTATAGTGGTTGCAAGAACTTACTTTATGTATAAAAAATTAAATAAAAAGGTGATGGAAATTTACATCACTTTGCAATTAAGGGTTAATAAATGGAAAATTTTGATTTCATAATTCTGGTGTAAAAATGACATTTAGGATTTAAAATTAAGTGATCCAAAAATGAACCACCGCCCTTCAAGAGGTTAAGAGGTCACATACTACGGCCTCATAATATGGGTGGAAACTTTGTCCTCTTCTTTTACATTTGGTAAAGTCTCTGTATGGATTTCCTTCATCGTGAAGCTGATAGTACCAAGGCGTAATAGAGGCAATTGTTAAGTTGATTTCCTTGATATACTTGTAGAAAACATAATGTTGGCTGTTCATAATATTTTCAATCAATAGAGTATAAATATATATATTTTAAAACTCCTTAAAAATATATTGCACAAATCTAAAACCTAATTTAATATTTTTTGATCACATCAAAGTAATAAATAGGAGAGAGGAATAGGTATATTAACCTGCATATCAATGTATTATTTTTAAGTGGGTGACATTTTACACTTAAAATAACTTTAAAAAAGAATATTAAGAATAAAAAATGAAGAAATTTTTAAAATCTTACATTCATTACAAACAATGAAAACACATATGATGTTTACAAGCAATTAAAATTATTAATATTAATTATTAAACATTTTGTGATAATTTAATCTTTGAATACATTAACACAAATCAGAAATTCGAGAAAAAAAAAAGTTATGTTTTTATTGAGATCCAAACGCAAAAATTCTTTGAAAAACTTTTCTCTCGTGCAGAACAGACGTACATTCAAGAAAAGCAAAATTCCAAACAAATTATATGTAAAGAAAAATAATCTGCTATATAGTGGTCTATTTCACAAGCACTATTGAGCTGTATATGAGGTTTATATGTGATAAATATTAAAAATAAAATATACACATTTCTATGAGGTATTTATTTCAATACAATATCTTATGAGGCTTCCAACCAGGTGAGGATTAATTAAAAAGTATTTTTTTATTTTATGTATTGTTTTAGAATTGAAACATTTATTTCCCAAGTAGAAAAGATTGCTCGCCCATCGTTAGCAGTTTGTTCAAACCGTTTGGAAATGATTGGTAAATGGTAGGTACAATGACCCGTCTAATTTGCAGCAAATCCGTGCGGGATTCTGATTACTCGACCTTTGTTGGCATATGGTTTGTTTGCGAATGGTACGACAATTCGGATATTTCTTATTGTGAGTGAACGTTGAACAACAATTAGACAATAATTATTCAATGTTGGCCCAACCATTTTGTGCTACCTGGGTAATCATACACATATTTTCAAATTTTATGATTTTTTGACAAATGGTACAGGAAACCTTGATTTGATTCAACAATTTAACAGTTGTTTTCCAAACTAATATCGCTAGCATATTTCTAAGAGTTCACTTTTTTGAAAATTTTTTAAGAGAAATGCGAAGTATTTTTAAAATTCCATTTACATTAAATTAGCATAAAAATATTAAAATAAAAAACTAAATGTTTTTTTAGTTAATTTGTGTAGGAACGCTTCATAAAAAAGGGTCAAACGCTGGACACGATAACTCGTTGTAGACTTGAACCATATAAAAAATAGCTTTTTCTCCAAAAGCTAGTGAAATGTTTAGTGATTTTAGAAAATGTGAAAATTTATTGAAATGACATCAATTTGAAGTAAAATATAAATTTTCGACCAAACATTTCTTTACTTAATGTTGCACAGAAAATCGGCGTGCTAATATTCCAAAAGAATCCCACGTAGACTATGTGAAGATAAATTTTCAAAAAAAATCAACTTGATTGATTAAAAATTGGAGAAACAAAAGTGTCTGCTGATTTTGAAAATGCTGTTCTAACAAAAAAATGTATCTTTTCGTTACTGTTTACATGCTGTGGCATGCTCTACCCTGTTGAAAGTTTGCAACAAACTGCCCAACAATTCAACTGTTTTTATAGAAAACGGTTACATAAACGTAATTTAATTCTATAATGACAATATTATTGCCTTTATTATGGTAAGAATAAAGTTAAATTACGGTTATGTAACCGTTTTCTATAAAACCGTTTAATGACCGGATAGTTTGCTGTAATTTTTTTAAAGTGAAATTTCATAGCTCCAAAATTGCCCTTTTATTTTCCATATGGATATCAAACTAATAAAATATGATTTTTGTGTCTGATAAGAGTACTTTAACCTAGGAATGCTCGCGCTTATCCATGATATGTACGATTTTTACTTTATCACCAATAAATTCAAACAAAAATCGTCATTTTATTTAATCATCGACATTTCTAATAAATTATGCGATAAAATAACTAAAAGATTACTTTTCGAAACTTAGAAGTGAGAAAAGTAAAAACCGTGCTCACCCTGGGTATGTCATATCCAGAGCGTGTAATCCCGGGAACCCTTAATCCTTAAGTTCGCGATTTTTTATTTCGTTTCGAAAAAAATATATATGATTCTATGAAAGGTTTATTACACAGAAGAAATAATGAAAAAAATCAGAGATACATTTTTATATAACACGTCAATCTTTTCTTCTGTTGCATATCTGCAACACACGTAAAAACTACTCTCGTGTGGCTGTTTTACGCTAAAATTTTGCAAATTAGTAAATATTTTAATAAGTACGTCTCCAAATACCTTATTTTATATAATTATTTATTTTATAAAACTTAACCTTTAACCCTTTATTTCCCATGATAGAATACGTTCTAGAAATTACGTATTTCAGAGAATCTGACGTTACACCAGAAAGTTTCAATGGTTAATTTCGCATTATTTAGATACGGAATGTCTGTTATTGATTAAAGTAAATATTGCTATTTTAATTTTCTGGTGTGAATTCGGTATATACGAAAAAAAAATCTATTAAATTCAAAACACTGTTGTTTGCATCTATGCAAAGCTGCGCACTAAAGGGTTAAATGCATAGTGATGCGTATCTGAATCACTTTTTATTTAACTTTTAATAAATAAATTAAGTTATCTGCAACCACTATATTTATATAGAAGTATTAATCCTGGAAAAATTACAAAAATGTGCCACTAAATTATGTTAAAATTCTTCCTTAAAATTTCTGGTATCTAATCCTTAATGTAAGAAATAAAGACACAATTCTGAAAGAATATATCATGCATTTAAGGGTTAAGAGACCACAATAATTTCGACATTTTGAACCGCTCCTCCCATCGACTACGATGTTACGATTTGAAGCATATCGATGTATGCCATATGCGTCGGCTAAGATGACCGTAAACTTTTCATTAAACATTGGGAGCAGGGGTCGTACGCTTCAGGGAATTTTCCATGACAGATATCCGTATTTCTTTATAAAAAAAAATAATCTAGGTTAAACGCGCGAAATTTTGCGTAATTTAAGTAGACATTTTCTATAAGAAAATACTGGTGCCGAATAATTTCATGGTTTTAAAATTTCAAGACGCACACGACCTCTGATTGGAAGTCAGTTACTGTGACAGTGATATTCAACGTCTTAGGGCGCTACCATCGAAATACTCAAGGCCGGAGGACACCCGATGCTAACGAAAAAGACAGGCTACCGCGGCGCATCCCAAGTGTCTTTTTTACAGAGCACGAGAGTGACGTGATGCTGTTTTCATACACCTGCATTGGTGCATTCGAGCATCACGTGACTCCAGCGGTCCGTAAAAAAATGCGTGGAATGCACCACGGTAGGCTGTCTTTCTTGTTAGCCTCGCATCTCCTCTGGCCTTGAGTATTTCGATGACAGCGCTTAGGGTTGTAAATGTAGTAATAATTTTTAATCAATTCAAGAATATTAATTAGTCAGTGTATTTCTTTTAGCAAAATTTTCTATGTTTTTGAGATTAAAAAAAGTAATCTTCTGCAACGTTTTAAATGAAATTATTAAGCACTTATGTAATAAAATTGAAATAAGTAGAGAGAAATAATTTACTTTGAATTTAAAACAACAATTATGCAGTATTCTTAAATGATTAATTTTAAGAATTTTATTCTCTGATTATGCATGAAAATAAATTACTTAATGCCGTTCATTTCTCAAAAGCAACAGCACGAAGAAAACATTTTTATTCAAAAATCGCCCAAGAAATTTTTGAAATTCCCAAATAAATTCATAATTTTACATCATATGCCAAAAAAAAAGGTTCTTCGATGAATCAGTTTTGGTTAATGAATTCATTTATTAACGAAGATATTTCAATTAAGAGACCTCATTAAAAGTTAAATTAAAATGCAGGAATGTAAAAGAAAAAGTAAACTTTTTTCATAGCAAAGAAATACATAATGTATTGAAGAAATGTCTTATATAATCATCGCACATTTATTAAACTTCATTTCATTTTTTCTATAATTGCATGAAAATGACAACCACAAACGTTATATAATAAACATATAAAAGGATTTGAGATACCTAAAAATATATTTACCTAAGAATGCAGCTAAAAAAATGGAAAAAATAAATATAATTTAATCTGAATTTAGTAAATCTTCGTTAATGATATTTTTATTAAGTGGGCAAATTTTCTAACAAACATTTATTGCATTAAACTTTTCTCTGTTTTGTTCTCCTTAAAATGACGTTTAAATAATGTTTCTATCTTAATTAGAACAGGGAATATTAATTTTTCCATTTTGATTTGTATTCAAAATCTAGCTTTCAAGCAATGGTTGTCATGGAAACTTCTTGTGAAAAGGAGAATGCTGGGTTTTTTCACTATTTCTCGTATTTAAATTGATATAAGTCAAGAACCTTTAAAGATAAATGGGTCAAACTTGGAACATGTCTTTTTACTTCTTTTACTTTAATTTTGATTCATCATATAGCGAAGAAATACCTACTTTTGAAAATGTATTTTTTAAGTTGCATCTTTTTTTTTATAATTTTTACTTTAAACATTTTTAATTTTTTAAATTAATATTTTAAAAACTGCTGAATGAAAATTAAAACTTATATTTTTCTGTTTATTTAAATGAAAAAAATGACATTCTACAAATAATATTTCGAGATATAACGATTTTATATTACCCTACTTTTTCAATAAATTCGAAATTACAATTTTTTTTTTAATTATGAGGTATTTTATCATGTGATTTTTTTTACAAATGAAATAGTGACCATCTCAAAAAAATTCAAAATTTTAACTCAATAAATACAAATTATATTAAAATGAGATGCGGACGCCCTTAAATGACATACGTAGATACACATGTAGGTGTGACAAATGACCTAATGATACATGTAGCTAATCATGTTTACAATACATGCTATCTGAAAATTAAGAAAACTTTATTTGGAAAATTACTTGATTTTATTCCAATTATCGCAAAATGTTGCAAAACTTTAGTGATGTCATTTCATTTTCAAAGGTGATATGACTAATGAAGAGCATTTCATTGTTGTAGATATGAACTTATTAAGAAGCTCGTGAAATAAAAATTACGTCTTTTTGTCGTAAGCGTGAACAAATACTTACGTTGTGGCGTAATGAAAATGGTGGGAGTTCATGAGGAGTCTTATAAGCTTTAAATATAGATATTTTATTCCACAACGGGCAAAGGGTTGGCAGACAAGATCTAATAAATTTCGTCCTCACTCCGGAATAGCAATAAAACAATCTTAATTAAATATAAAGCTTAAAAGTAAACTCACGTAATTTCATTTCTCCGGAGCGTGCTTGGGCGAAGCGACGGCGGGGTTCATTTCAAATCCACGTCGAGATTTCATCTCATTCTAAATCTGTTCTTGTTCCCAGGCTAAGCTCCAGTCGTATATGACCGTTTCTCCACCCCAAAACTATTTACGCCAACTCACACTCTCTCCAACGTCTAACTGCACTCACTAGACAACTAACTAACAATTAACCGCTTAACATCATTTCGCTCCCCTATGTATACTCTGGCAGACTGAGCAAGTAAATTTGCATACAGTTACCGCTAACTCGGAGACAGTGGCGTGGCGTCCGGTCATCGCTGGATGCGACGATGACCAAGCAATATTTTAAAACTCTTAATAAGCTTTTAAAACTCTACGATCCAGTTTTAGCAGAACATTTGGAGTTCATGTATAAGTGAAGGTAAGATTTAAAGTTTCTTTTTTGAACATTCAACCATTGAATTTTAGAGTTAATAATTTTTCACCACAAACTTAAATAATTGCGATGACCACCGAAAATTTTCACGCCACGCCACTGCTCGGGGAACAGTGAACTCCTAATTAAAAAAGCACAACGGACACTTAGAGTGCCTCTATATTAGAGTTACGTCTTACACCGGGTTCACCTTCAAACCACTAGAGAGCCTTTGTAACAAAGTTACTGGTTCCTTACAACCCACTCGGCAAACTACAAAGAAAAAGGGTTTGACTAAATGCATGTCCTAACCTTTTTCTCGAAATAAATTTAGAGCCGAAAAACAAATGATTCATTACTATAAAATTTCCATGTCCGAAAAATAATTTACAATCTACTTAAACTTTAAACCCGCCATACACGTGGTCAAAAAAGTAAGCTCCGAGCATATCTAATATCTCTACAATCTTAATTTATCTGCTAAAAGAAATCTAAAAAAAAACCTCTCCAATGTCAAAAATCCCCGTACGCAAAATTTTCCTAACACAGAATTCGCACAGCTGCTGAAATCAAATATAACTATCCGAATTTTTCTTCCACATTCTTAACTTTAAAAAAAAAAAAAAAAAAAAAAAAAAAAAAAAAAAAAAAAACTTCCGGAAATAAAGAATATCTCAATCTCAAATAGGCCAAATAAATTAACTCCGCCCCCCCCCCCAAACTAAGACCTCTCTGCCAGTACAATATTTGGGACACATACGAACAGCATTTTTGCTGTGCTTGATTCAATAAATAAATGTAAAAAATATACAACACAAAAATTCTTCATCTGTATGCCGTATAAGTTAAAATAAATGGTATCTTTTCCTGGAATGAAAAATCAGTAAACATCAAAAGTTCAAAATAACTGCATATTCAACTATAACCATCAGGACTTGCGAACTTGCAAAGAAAAAAAATCTGTGTCAAAAGCTCTAAAATTGTGTCTAAACAAAATAGCAAAAGTCCACCTGGTTCCTTTACATTCTTACATCATAAATGTACTTTCATTTAAAAAACAATAAAGTCAAAAAAGAACGTCATCACCTGATTTATAGAATTTAATCCAAGCTTGCTGGCTTCATGCTGAATGAAGGCTTTCTATCTTTATTCTAGAATCCTTGGACAAATGCTCTTTCCTCGTCAGAGCTGAAAGGTGAAGTCACTGTCAGTTCCTTGACCTGAAGACGCGTTCGGTATCAATGTAGGAGATCCACCGTACAGTCCACTCGAAGACTAGATCTAGGCCGGTTAGAAGTATTGTATCGATGAGTAAGCTCCTGACTCATGTGTGTCTTATGGTTTCTCTGTTTTTTGGGCGCTCCTGATGTCGTAGACGAAGGAAAGCCACGTTTCTTTCCTGCTCTTCGCCTTTTCTTAGCTGTGGGAGAGTCCCTATTATAATTAGTTTTTGCACGGTTATATTGAAAGCGTCTGTAGTGAAAAGTTTTGTAATTTGTGGGATTCGATAGTATCGATGTCGAATTGTCTGAGTGCTTATAGCTTCTAGGCGAACGTTCACTTTTAATTCTAGGTTTCTTTCCACATAAATGGTCCGATTCTGAACCTAATGATTTACAATATCGTCGTTTGATTTTTTGTCCATATTGCCTTGCCATTGTATTATGAGTACTTTGTTTCTTATTTTCCCTTCTTGAATTACTTATGGGTTTCGATAGTATCGCTATAGCGCCTAGAATATATAGTGTGGAAATCGGCTATCCCTGTAATACTTAAAAAAGCGCTAAAATATTGTATCCCTTAAATGTGCAATGATACTGCTGCAATATGTAGATCGCAGCGACATCTGCAGGATATTTTCTACAACTGCAAGAAATTGCTAGTCTATACAATGTAATACTAGTAATACGAAAATCCCGCAGATGTCTCTGCGATCGACACTTGAAATTTTAGCAGTAACGTCGCACATTTAAGGGATACAAATCTTTAGCACTGTTTGAATAGCATATTTCCACACTAGGTATTCCAGGCGCTGTAGCAGCGCTGTCGAATTGACCGAGCGCTCATAGCTCTTAGAACCTTTACTTGTAGTTCTCAGTTTCTTTTCACATAAATAGTCCGATTCTGAACCTAATAATTTACGATCTCGTCCTTTGATTTTTTGCCCATATTGCCGTGTCGTTGTATTATGAGCACTTTGGTTCTTAGCTCTATTTCCAGGTAATTTACCATGTGATTTTGAATTTTTGTTAGCCACAGATAACTGAGAATCACTGAACTCGCATAGCTGGGAGCTTTGCGAATCACCACTCAACAAGTGAGAAACATCACTATCGTTACCCTAAACTTATACACTCTCACCTGATCAAGGTTTACCGTCATCCTTACTCCATCTATCCTTATCACCAGACTATTGTTTCGCACTTCCAATACTTCAAACGGACCAACAAACTTAGGACCAAATTTAGCTACTATTTTCTGCCGCCTAGAACTCAACCAATGCTTTTCCAACAAAACAAAATCACCAAATTTAACTTCTAACTCCCTTCTACCCATATTATAATATAGTGCTTGTTTTTTCTGAGCTTTTCCCATCTGAGTTTGTGCCCCCTTCCCCAACTTATCAATGTCCTTACACAGGAACTGACTTTCAGCACCAGACACCATTACTAATCTTTGAAACGGAGTTATAATTTTTCTACCTAAAAATAAATCAGCAGGCGTTTTCCCAGTTGATTCATGAACTGCTGTGCGTAGTGCATAAGCGAAGTTGCAGAAATCTGTCACAATTTGAATGGTGAGAACCAACATACGACGATATCATCTGGGTTAAAATTCTGTTAACACGTTCCGCCATGTTAGATTGCGGCCAGTAAGGTACTGTAAAAGAGTGGGAAATCTCCAGCTTCGTACATAGAGCCTGGAATAGTCAGAGATGAAACAAGGGCCATAGTAACTTACTATTTTAACTGGTGCATTATATTTAGAGATGAAATTATCAAACAAGGCATCAGCTACTGATGGTCCCGAATCCTTTCTGAGGGGGACTAATTCTACCCATTTACTGAAATAATCTACAATAACTAAGACAAATCTAAATCTCTTGGGATTAGATAAAGTATAAGGTCCAATTAAATCCACTCCAATACAATGTAGGGGATAAGTAACTTTAATCGGAATGAATTTGCCCGCTGACCTTACACTTTTATAATTATATATTTGGCATGTGTTACAGCTAGAGACATAAGCTCGCACTGCTTCTCGCATTTTAGTGAAGTAGCAGGAATCACAAACTCGGCCATAAGTTTTTCTAATACCTAAGTGTCCTGCTAGGGTGTTATCGTGAAACTCTTTTAAGATGGCCTTGCGAAGACTAGCGGGGATGAACACTCTTAACGCACCTCATGAGTTAACTGGTTTTGAATGGAATAAAAGTCCGTCTATTAACTTAAATGGTTGAGAACATCTCAGTAAAATATGCACATTCGCACTCGGAACTTCGTCCGGACTTTTAAAATGTTTATATAAATTACCAAATTCATCATCCTCCTTTTGCTCCTTAATTAACTGTTCTCTCGATCGTAACACCAGAGACGACAAAACACAAAGTTTTACTTCTCCCACTACTTCACCACACTCCTGTGGGTTTCGAGATAATGCATCGGCTACCGCATTTTCCTTGCCTGCCCTATATTCTATAACTATATTATATTCAGCCAGCTTCAAACACAATCTAACCATACGAGAGGACAAACCCTTTCCGTGCGTTAACTTTGTCAATGCCGAATGATCTGTAACAACCATTACTGGTATCTGCGTAAAGAAACAATGAAACTTATCTAAAGCCCAAATCACTGCCAAACACCCCCTTTCAGTAATTGGATAATTCCGCTCAGCTGGATTCAAAATTCTTGATGCAAATGCTATCGGCCTTCCCTTTTGAGCTAACATCGCTCCTACACCCATTGCACTAGCATCACAATACAATTACAACTGCGATAAATAATCAGGATGAGCCAACACTGGAGGGGACACTAACGCCTCCTTTATCAACTCAAAAGACCTCTGAGTCTCCGCTGACAACACAAATTTTACTCTTTTCCTTTTTAAAGCATACAATGGTTCACACAATTCCGAAAACCGTGGAATAAATTTAGAGAACCAAGCAACCATTCTCAAAAATGTAGCCAACTGCTTACAATTCTTAGGAGGGGACATTGACGTGATAGCTTCCTTTTTCTTCTTATCAGTTTGAATTCCATCTTGCGTAATAGTTACGCCTAAGTACTTTATTTCTTTTCCCAAAAAGTTGCATTTCTCCAACTTAACCGTTAGTCCTGCATTTCGTAACAATGTAAAAACTTCTCGCAATAACCTTAAATGCTCCGCAAATGTAGCAGCCATCACTATTATATCATCTAGATAGACCAAGACATATTTACCTATTAGGGGTTTAAGGATAGTATTCATCGTATTTTGAAACGTCGAAGGAGCTCCCGATAATCCGAAACTCCTTCTTTTGAAGGCAAAACACCCATTTCGAGTTATAAAAGCTGTTTTCGGAATATCTTCCGGTCTCATTGCAATTTGAAAGTAACCTAAAGTTAAGTCCAATGTAGACATATAATTCGTGCTAGTTATGTTTGCCAAAATCCCGTCCATCACTGGAATTGTGTATTGAGGGTATCGCGTAATTGAATTTAATTTCCTGTAATCTATAGCGAATCGCCATGCTTCTGGGTCATCCATACTTTTACCATTGATTTACGACATAATACAACCGGAGACGCAAAAGGTGATTTAACAGCCAAAATAATATCATCTGCAAGCATCTTTTCAATATGATAATCAATTATATCTTGTTTCACTTTATCATAACGATATGGTTTATTGGTGACAAGTGCTGCTGAAACAATATTAATCTTGTGCCAAGCTACCTGTGTTAACCCTCGTTTATCGGAAAATACTTCACCAAACTCTACCAAAAACAGTTTTAACTTCTCTTTTTCAACTTTACTCAAACAAGACTCTTCTAAATCAACTGATATTGGTATCGACCTTTCCTTGCATCCGCTTCCCTCATTACTTATAACGAAAGATCGCTTAAAGAAATCTAAACTAATTCCTCTATCTCTCATATAATGTATTACCACCATTCAATGTGAGTTTAAACCATCAAGAACACAAAATTGCCAACACGACTTTACTGAACGAATCTCCACTTCTAATTCTACTGTACCTTTATTAATACAAACCGACCCTTGAGCAGAATTACAACTAAGTTTGAAAACTTTAATTTTTTAAATCGAAAATACTTTCTATAGAGATCATAAGAGATAAAACAGCGCTCTGCTCCTGTATCCAATAAACATTTCACCACAATACCATTTAATATAATTAACAACTGAGGTAGATCTACGGGATTAATTGTAACACTACTTAGACTAACCGAAGGTTTTTCATGCTTAACTCGTGTCTGTATACCTTCTAAATTTTCACTAGCTTGCCTTTGCGCTATCACTCTATCCAAATTGTTTTCATTCCTTGTCACTTGCCTTACTCGTGGAGCAGGAACACTCCGTTCACAAACTCCCCCTCTTTGAACAAAACTACTATTCCTCCCTGAATTCCTACTCCAACCATCATTTCTATAATTTCCATTCGCTCTATTACCTGCATTAGACATATTACGACCATAACTGTTATTTGTCTGATTCTGAACACCACCACTTCTATAAGTATTATGTATTTCACGCTCTCTAACTCTTTAATTACGACCAACATTATCATTCTGAAATGTATTATTGCTATAGGTTCTTGGTCGAGGGCTATGCACTCCCAAATCGTTTGAGCTGTGACAAGATTGATATTTCAATAAAAGTTTAAATAATTCTGCTGAACAGTTAGGAGTTCTCAACTCAATATAGTCTTGAATCTGCACAGTGAAAAGGGATACGATAATGTCTAACAGTTCATCAAATGATGTCTAGTCCTAATTTATTCTTTAAATCTAGTTTATGCAAATAGAATTTAGATGCACTTTGAAAATTATCTTGCTGGTGATAATAAGATTCACGTTGTAACGCACTTTTGTCGTTAACCTCCCGAAACGCTTTTTGGAGCTCAAATACAGTTTCCTTATATCATTTGGTATCATCTTTCACTAAAAATCTACCTATATTCTCTAACCATAGAAGAGCTTCATTCTTAAGTGAACTTTTCAGTACCAGATATTTGTTTTTACCAGGTATATTTTTATAGCTTATATAATCCTCTAGCTGCTGTACAAAGTCCTGAACATTTTCTTCGTCCGTAAAATATACTCGAGACACAATCTCAACTGACTTAGCAAACTGGTCATAGAAAGTATCATTTTGTTCAAAAACGTGGCTATCTGTAGCTTCAATATAATATGGACGTGGTCTGAAATCTCGTTGAGTGTTATTTGTGCCGTTAGCATAAAATGTTCGTGGTCTGAGTTCGAAACCTCGTTGGCCGCCATTTGTGGCGTAATGAAAATGGTGGGAGTTCATGAAGAGTCTTATAAGCTTTAAATATAGATATTTTATTCAACAACGGACAAAGGGTTGGCAGACAAGATCTAATAAATTTCGTCCTCACTCCGTGATAGCAATAAAAGAATCTTAATTAAATATAAAGCTTAAAAGTAAACTCACGTAATTTCATTTCTCCGGAGCGTGCTTGAGCGCTGCGACGGCGGGGTTCATTTCAAATCCACGTCGAGATTTCATCTCATTCTAAATCTGCTCTTGTTCCCAGGCTAAGCTCCAGCCGTATATGGCCGTTTCTCCACACCAAAACTATTTACGCCAACTCACGCTCTCTCCAACGTCTAACTGCATTCACTAACCAACTAACTAACATCTAATCGCTTAACATCATTTAGCTCTCCTATTTATACTTTGGCAGACTGAGCAAATAAATTTGCATACGGTTACCGCTAACTCACGGAACAGTGAACTCCTAATTAACCCCTTGAAGGGCACCGGTATATTATATATACCACCTAATTTTAATTCCGAAATGCCACATTGGCAGCAGCATTTTAAAACTAAATTTTGATTTATACCGTACACTCGAAGAAACGCTTTTTGTTACTTTCATATAAATTTTCATGTAAATTCTGGTGTCAATCAATCATTTTACCACTTTAGCAACCGAAGTACTCTGCCCCTCAAGGGGTTAAAAATGCACCGCCAACAATTAGAGTGCCTATGTATTAGAGTTACGTCTTACACCATATTCACCTTCAAACCACTAGAGATGCTTTGTAACAAAGTTACTTGTTCCTTAGAACGTTTTATGAAATAAAATACAGAGGCATACAGTGTGCACCAAAAGTTTAGACAATGATCGATTATGCTTCTGTACTGAGAAGTATGTAACGAATTGTTGTAACTCAAATGTCATATATTACTGGGGACTTATCTTTCATACACAAACAATAAATTTTAATTTATACACATTAAATAATATATAATGACAAAAAAGAAAAATAACATTGTGGCAAAAGTATAGACAATCTGTCTGTTAACAGAAAAATATCCATAAATTAAAATCGAACAGCACCTACATTGTCTGCTGTTAAGGGTGTTCTCAAATCGAAAAGGGCAACATTCTGACATATGTTTTAATTTATTTTTGTTCGAAAATGCATGAAACTAGCTGGTGGTGTTGTTCAAAAACTATGTAATTGAGCTATTTGTTTCCATTTTTTTGCAAACGCAATAGATCTTTCAGAAAATAATGTCAAAGTGGGCGTTTTGAAACGAATTTCCGGGCGAAGGGAGAAAGAGCACTCAAGAGCGGGCGAAAAACGGGTTTGTCACGTGATCGAATTCGCTTATAACTCAGTAGGTAATTGATTGATCAAAAAATGGATAAAAACAGTTCTATTCCAAATCGCTTCCATGGCCAGGCTTTCCAATTTTATAACTTTCCGTTAAAAAATGAATTTGTAAATATGTCAAAAAGTTTTTCGCTTGTTGAGCAGAGCAGTTAAGAACAGCCTTAATGCAAAAATGTGACTTTCCATCGAAGAAACTAAATCCTGGATCACTTGGGGGTCTATTTCGTATCAAACACGTTCAACAGCAGATCGAAGTTCATTTACACAGGAGCATTGTCAAAAAATTGCATAAACCGTATGATATATGATATCACAAACGTTTTTGATTGGGTTCAGATCAGGGCTACACGCGGGCCAGTAGAGAACAGTAATATTTTGATAGTTAAACTAGTTTTTTTGTTTGTATGCAACATGAATAGATGCATTATCTTGCTCAAATACACACTTTGGAAGAGCTAAAAGTTTCCAAATGGCTGTAATTTTTTTCCAATGTATGTATGTAATCTTATGCTTCTTGGCGACCATTGAGAAACTCCGGAGATACTTGAGAATTAAAACAAAGTGAGGCTAAAATCATTAACTCTTTCGAGGGCGGTATTCTGACACTTAATTTTAATTCCAAAACAGTCGGCACCAAAAATATTTAATTAAAATTTTCCTTTTATAATGTACGGGAAAATAAGCATGTTCATATTTTCTAATAAATTCGTTTATAAATTCTGGTTTCAGTCCATTATTTCATCGGTTTTATAAACAAAATTACTCCGCGACGGAAAGGGGTCAGTTTGTTGTGAGATTTCAAGGCTGGTTGTTTATCATTTTCATGTAAACTAATGTACATCTTTCTTTAATTCATCTACGAAAGTATCCGTTGACACAGAAAGCTCTGACTTACTTTTAATGTGATTAACAATCATCATTTGCCTAGATGCCAGTTTATGGATCCTTCTATAATTTCGTTTTTTGGCCACACGAGACATTCCAGATCTATGCTTTTCTTTTAGAGAGTCACCCTTAGACAGTACTTAATAGACAGACTTCTTTGTACGATTCAAGGTAGCTGAAATTTATGAAAGTCTTCCCTTTCGATTTCAGCTTCCATGCTCTAATTACTTCATCTGCCTGAAAATTTCTAGATCGCGGCATCTTTACTAACCGATACTATCGCGAGGTGCACTTAAATACTTCATGCATGTGACGTTATAAGTTTGAAATTTGCGTTTTTCCGTGAACAGTTGCCAAAAGATAACAAAAGTGTCTAAACTTTTGCAATATGCAAATTTCACTTTTTTCAGTTAAATTAAATAATATCCTACATTGAAACTGTTATTTCTATCCTAAAACGTTTGAAATATATTTAAAAATAAGTACAGCCATTTGTATAACCCAAGTGTTCGTATTTTTTATTTAAAGTGTTAAAAATCACCAGTGACTAAACTTTTGCTGAGGACTGTAAAAAATTATTTTAAACCACGTGGGCATTTTTCAGTGAGTCTCACTTCTGCGCATGATCTATAAGTCGCAGCTTCGAAACAGTTATGTCTAACGAATATCAAATAATTTCATAGTACTATGCCAAGACAATTATTGCATTTTCTCAATTACATTTATAGTTATGAATTTTTTAAATGTATATAAATGTTTTCCATGAACCTGTACATTCTTCCTTTTAAACGTATTATTTATCTTGTAACTTTCTAGTTTTTGGGTCCAAATACTATGTATTCAAATTAAAAACTTTTTTTTTTAATCCTTTGGAGAAAATAGCACGATTAAAGACATAATAATGCCATTTACTTCCCCTTTTTATCTTTTCTTAAAGAACTAACACAATCGTTATTATTTGAGCATTATTACCTTTAATTACTTTGAAATGCTAAAATAAAATAATATCACGAAATTTAATATAAATTTCGAAATTTTGAGAAAGCGTATTAGATCTTCAGATCCTCTTGAATAATTGATGGTAGTTTACGCTCGCAATTTGACACATTCTCGGAAGAGAATATATTAAGTGTATGCATTCAGTCAGATTTTAATTTATAAGATTTCAGAAGCATCAGCATTACAACAGAGTGTCTACAGATCAGGGAAAATCACAGTCAAATAAAATAGGAAATACCAGTATTTACTTATAGAAAAATCGCCTCATTTATTCCCGTGATTAAACAAGATAAATTTCTCTCTAAGAAAATACTGGGGTTTCACCCTTTTTTTGACTGTGTTTTTCCCTGATCTGTAGACACCCTGTACAATGAATTTAGGATTCAATTTTTATAGAACACATTTTGAATTTAACGTGAATATTTAATTCGAATTGCATAGCTGCCAACTTTTACGCTTTTTTCTTACCGCTAAAATTTAATATTAAAATTTTTCATATTTAATCGGCGAACTCTGCGATTCAATAAGTCAAGAATTTCTTTTAAATTTTAGTGGTGAGAAAAAAGCGCAAAATTTGGCAGCTACGGTATTGAGTGTAATAAAGGAACTGTATGATAACTAAAATTAAAGATAAGATTTTTGCAGTCCTACATTTTGCAAACACTTGAAACTAACATCAATAAATTTCACAGATATATGTTTTAGATCAACGAAGAGCGATTGTAAAAAAAAAAAAAAAAAAAAAAAAGCTCCTTAAACCGTTATCAGAGTTTGCCACAAGTTTCTGTATGGGGAGTTGTTGAATGTAATAATTGTAAAAAACAGTTACAGTAACGTTTATTTTTATTGATTTACAAATGTATGTTGCCATCTCATATCTTGTAAAAACTATAATTAAAGAATTACACTTATTACTGTAAAATGCATTGTATCTTTGAAAACATTTTATCTGTAACAGCAATACAATACTTAACAAATAATAAATTACTGACATATCATTTATAAACCAAACATTCCACATTACCTGTAACTCCTATATTGTCCAAGCAATTTTATGTGAATATTTTTACCTCTTACTGCTCCCGGCAGGAAACACTGTAGGTGATTTTTGGATCTGTTTTCCTCACAAATCAGATTACATTAAAATGGAATTATGTCATAATCAAATTAATTTTTTTATAAAAGCCCCAAAGTGTATGTAGGCGAAATTCCGGCTGCCATATTCGGAAGTGGTGGTGAAACTGTTTATCGCACGCAGGGAATTTGCAGTCTTCGACCATCCACCATAATTACCTCCAGCAAACCTTTTCCTATTCCCGCTCCCTTAATGAGCGTTAAAAAGAGATCAGTTTTCGTATACATATATTATGTTGCAAAAAGACCATCCTTCTAACTGTTATCAGTATACTTTTCTTGTGGCCATGCGGTGTTTTTGATCTTTAATGACTTTAAAAGGAAAGGGACCGATGTCCTGCAAAAGAGGAACCTTTCCGTCAAATAGAGTCGAGCTCCTTATCTCATGACCCATTGTTGATTCCCCTCATCCTTTTGTGAATTAACCGCAGAAGGGTACAGAACAAAAGATTTCCTGGAAATCTGTAGAAGGATGGCAAAACAAGCATTTATACGCAGCCTTAGGCTGCGTACAGACGCGTATTCTGCCTACGTCTCTAGTTTTCTTGGAAAATCTTTTATCCTGAACCCATCTGCGGTTTATTCACAAAAGAGTGAGGGGAATCAACAATGAGTCAGGGGATAAAGAGCTCGACTCTACTTGAAGGAAAGGTTTCCTCTTTTGCCGGACATCAGCCCCTTTCCTGCTAAAGTCGTTAAAAATCAAAGACATCGCGTGGCCACAAAAAACGAAGCTGGCAATGATAACAGTTAAAAGGATGGTGCGTGCGCAGCCTTAAAGCCGACACGAGGTCTGTCCATGCGAAACAAACTTTGTTCAACATTTTCAAGAAGTTTTGAGTGGTTGTCAAAAGATAATTGCAAACGACAGACATCTTTACGAAATAACCAAATGTGGTTTTCCTGATGTAGGTTACAATGTTTTGTTTATAAACAAATTAAACAAACGTTTTTGTCGTACCTTGTACGTTAAATATTATTAGGCATAATTAGCTAATATGCACTTAAAAGTATAAAGGGATAACTAAAAGAAGCTATTTGTATTTTGCAATTTATTTATATCAAAAAATGTGAATAGGAAGCGTTATAATGATCATGTTAAAAAAATTCGAATTTTGAAAGCTTCAGAATTAAATATTCTTCCATGAAAAATTACAATTCAGAGAATAGAAATGGCAATTATAAAAAAGCTTTTGCAATTAAATATAATGACTGTAACTTTATAACCCCATTAACGTGTTAGAGAACATTTTCTTTATTTTTTAGCACGGGATCAAAGCTTCAATTGAAGACTTATGTTTCCACTTAAATTTTATGGATCATATAAAATATTGCTTCTGTAATTGATGCTGTGTGAGTTTCCGAACTTAAATGTTTGTCGTCTGGAAACAAAAGAAATTTTCCTATTGTTTAAAATAATGTCAGGTTATTCTTTGACACGTATTTGGTTTTTATTTCGGGGAAATTTAAATATATAAGTACTTATGGTGTATGATACATTTCTTAATGGAATGAAATTATGACATTTCTCATACGTATATTGAATTTTGTGAGAAATAATTGGGAAACATTTTAGTATTAGCAAATTGAATATTTATCGAATGCATTGTCCCTTTTAGAAATAGATTAAAGTGACTAGTATACAGAGGCAGGCGTTTGATGCAAAAATATCAGTGTAAATTTAACTTAAGTTTCATGTCTAACCGTTATTTTAACCACTTGAGGAGCAGTGGGATATATCATATTCCACCTAAGTTTAATCAAGGTTCCCACCGGAAACATTTTATTAAATTTCATTTTTATAACTTTGAAGGAAAAATACTGTAAAATTGCTTTTCCTTATTTTGAAACAAAATTTTTAAAAGATTCCGGTGTGAATTCGACATTTCAGGAACACAATCACTTACCCCTGAAGGGGTTAAAGAGATGTTTTCTCAGAAAACATGCAATAAATCATTTTTTTCTTTTTTGCATATTTTGAACCATTAATTGTATCTACAATATACCCTCAAAACAGTTTCTAATTTTGCTCGAAAATTTTCTAGGATTATTCCTAGAATTTTTTTTCTATTTTGAGGCATTAATCGCAGAACTTCTGCCATTATATAAGTCAGAGATACTATTCGGAAATAGTTACAAGATTTGGCCTGCTGGCACATGGTTTCACCGCCCCTGACATACACAATAATAATACCTTTAAAGTTTGTTTGTGACGTAAAGTTATAATATAAGCATAAACATAGCTGCCAACATTCCACTAATCTTCCGTAATGTCTGGATTAATTTAACCCAGGTTAACCACATTTCGAACCAGAAAATTTATTTCATGAATGCTTATTTATTTAATTCCATGTTTCTACGTGAAACATATTTTTTTTTCATTTCTTAAAAAAAGTTTTGGTTTGAAACGTATTAAACCAGGGTCAAATTAATGCAAGTATTACGGAAGATTAATTTGAGGTTGGCAGCTATGCATATATCAAACACGTTGTGCGAAATTTAATACATAAGGTAAAATCTTTAATAACGTTTTAACGCACAAATATGAACAAACATGACTCAAAAAATCACATACGGCCGTTTCGAGGATTCCTCGATCTTCTGCCTCAGTGCTGAAAAAAGGACTAAAATGGGTTCAAAGAAACCCTCCGTTATAGCCCGAGAACTGGCCAATGAACTGATTATAAAGGCTAAAGCAACAGCTTTTATATCTTAAAGAAATGACGTAAATGACCGGAACTAACTGAAAAAAAGGGTCGCTGCACAGGATCACTCCACGTTAGGGAGAGAAAGGGGTGCTATTATTCAGAAATGTAATTCAGTTTTGGATCTAGACTTTTACGAAGCTTACTATATTCATAAACATACTTCTTCCTTAGTGAATGATATAACAAGCACCACTTTTCTCACACTAGTGTGGAGAAATCCTGCGCAGTGACTCTTTTCTCAGTTAGTTCCGGTCATTTACGTCATTTCTTTACGATATATAAACTGTTGCTCAGAGATATGCATGGACTGGCCCGAGCTCGGCCCGGCCCGTGGGCCAGTCTTGGGCCTATTTTCATTCATGGCACTTGGGCCGGACCGAGCCTGCTCTCCACTCTTTCCGGGCCGGGCCAGGACCAGTAACTACACTTTAAGTGCCGGGCCGGGTTCGGGCCTTACTTTTTTCTTGAAAGATCGGGCTTGGGCTTATTTTTTCCCTGAAGGATCGGTCCGGGCCTAACTTATTTTTTTCTGTACAGAACCGGGACTGGTTTCATTGCTAGTCTTCACGGCCGAAAATTTTCACTCCTAGTTTTGACGCAGCCCGTTTGAAAATCATTGTGTAGGCGTGGTCTGGTCCATTGAAAGGTCAGTAAAGACAGGCCTGGCCCAAAAATTTTTGCAAAAAATGCATACATTTTTAAATCCCCAATATTCTACAACTAAACATTAAAATTTATTATTTTTAAAGAATAGTAGATTTCTACGCTTATTAAAATACAGCTAAATTAAAATAGTACAATGTGTGAACCTGCCTATGACTAATCCTGTTTTAAATTGAAAAACGAGTTGATGTATCCCAAAATTAATATACTAGTGCAGTAATGTCCGTCGTATAATCCGCGGATCAAACAATTCTGTTTGGACCCAGAAATTTTATTTAGTTATTGAAGTCAAGTATTTACCGTGATTTTAGTTACATTTTATATAAAAAATTTTCTGCGGTGAAAATTAATTGTTCGATCTGCGGATTATACGTCGAAAATTATAGTACGTAAGAAAAGAATATATAATACATTTATACTTGCTTTGAAGGGAACTTGTCTACAACGCATTTTTTTTTTTCTTTTTGATGCAATTCAGTCTTAGAAGATTTTACTGTATAGCATTTTTCAGATTTTTAACACTTTAATACATGGAATATGGAATAACAATATTAACGATAACTGAAACATTTACATACAAGAAACATTAAAAAAATAAATATCGTAGTCAGCGGCATTTCTGTAAAAATGAAGATTACAAACTTGAAAAAAAGTTTAGGTAAATATTTTTGACAGAACTCCTCATACGAGATAAATTTATAACCAAATCAACGTAAAAATCAATGTTTCGTAGAAATTCACTCGGGCCGGGCTGAGCTCGGGTCGCGATCTTTACTTTTTTCCGGGACGGGCCGGTCTCGGTCCGAACTTTTAGCTGTTATACGGGGCAAGGCCTGGTTCCGTCTGAACTTTTAACTTTTTTACCTGGCCGGGCTGGTGCCGAACTTTTAATTTTAGTATCGGGCCGGCACGGGCCTGAAAATTTCGGCCCGTGCAGACCTCTACGTGTTGCTTTCCCCTTTTCAATCAAATCATTAGCCAGTACTCCGAGCTATAACTGCTAAATACATAAAAAGAAAAAAGCGTTCAATGAATATGCGGCAGTTGAAGAAAGAACTGTTTCCGGAGAATCCATTTTGTGGATAACCGACCATGGAGTAAAGGGTTTCATGATTTGTTTTGCGAATGCGACAGTTTTGCTTCAAATAACTCAGAAATTAACAGCAACAAGAGGTTTATTATTGAAGAAAAACTGTAAAATTGTTCGAGGTGATCTACAGCTAACTGTCCGAAAAGTGCCTCCACTCCATAATTGAATACTTAACCCCTTAACTGTTTTTCCCGAGTGCCGTTCGGGCAAAAATAGTTCGCTATCTTCGATAATAAAAGCTTTTGGATACCATTTAATTTTAACTGTAATCTTTGGTTTGTTAAATGGCATACCCTTTTCGATTGCACAAAGCCAAATATTTTAGTTTTAAAAAAAAGTGGTGCCGGGTCCGTATTTTTAATTTATTGTGTGAAAAAAAAACTGTTAAGGGGTTAAGCATACTGTTTTACCATACATGCTAACTCATACGCTTTTTTGGACCAGAAAAATTTAATAGAAACTTTTCAGGCCTTAGAATTCAGTTGTTGTACCAGGTGTCCGAAAATTGACTGATGGATTTTAAAATGCAATAACTTGCAAACGGTGACAGATATTTAAAGAAAAAAAAAATACGGGAATGTTATGTAATATGTCCGGAGTTTTCATGCTGCGATTCTTAGATTTAGTTACAAATAACATCGATAGATGGCGTTGAAAGCAATAACCGCTAAATCCAGGCTGCGTTTTTCGGCCTGTCTCTTCTTCCATGAAAAAAAAAAGGAGATTAAAATGTATTGAATGGATCTCGAAGTACCAAAAATTGGGTCTGGACTGAGCGCCTATTGCTCTCAGCGCCATCTATTGTTTGAAATTCAAACTAAAATTAAGCATCACAGTACAAAAACTCTTGACATCATACATAACCCTCCTGCAAGAATTTTTAAATATCTGTCACCTTTTGGAAGTTATTGAATTTTAAAATCCATTAGTCATTTTTGGGACACCCAGCAAATATGTTAGATCTTCTTTTTTTTTAAGGAAACTAAACAATACTGTCATCAAAATACTATTTTTCCATTACGACTTACTGCAAAGAATGCTGTGTTTAAAAACGCTATTGTTAAAATTTCCAATGCTACAGAATAGCTTATCTTTTGAACCGCTTCCCTGAGTATCCAGAGTTATCTCGGGTTCGTATATATTACAATTAATTATTATCCCGATAATACTCGGGCGTAACATAATTTGTCACAACGATTTGTTTTATCACGTTTTTACTCGGACTGAAGCTTAAAAAGAAAGAAAATATTCTTATATAAAATAATAAATTATATGTAATAATTGACAGGCAATTTTCCAAGTTTTGTGATATGAAATGCAAATGATGAAATGCAATGATGTGTTTGCAAAAAATGTGATGATTTTTTGTATTTTTTTTTCAAAAGAATTGGTAAGGAATGCGGTTAAACTTTTTTTCAGTTTTTGATACAGTTATTTTTTTATTGTATTAACTCTTTAGTGTAATAACAAGTACCTTTTCGTAAATATAATATATATTTAAATCCATTTTGGCTTTTATTCGAAATATTTTGAGTATACACTAGTGGCACATTTTAAGTTAACTGGAAAACAAATATTTTGTGCTGAAAAATATTTCAAACAGCAATTTTGTCAGAACAGTCGTTTGCAGAAAGTGTTAATTGAAACACCGAATACTCACCGATTTTGCGCTCGCCCAGAGCTAGTGTTGCGAGGTGTGCCGCGTAAATCGGGGTTCCAAATGCTCTGGACATCACTATTTTCTTACAGTTTATTTCGACATTTTCACTGGCAGATAATCCTGCCATTAGATAAGGCGAAGATAATTACTTTAACAAAAGAATGACGGTGAGGGGCCATTTTGGCCCCAACCATATTGATATATTTCGGTTCGAACCAGAATTTTTCTTTATAAAGTAAATTTAAAAGATACAAACGAAAAAAAGGAATAATTAAATAAGTAAAAAAAATTAAATGAAAATTCTGGTATCAAATATTTTTATTAAACTTGAGTAAATATTCCCGTCTTTCTAGTGTTAAAATACTGGTGTCCCAAGCGTTTGGAGTCCCGATTTACGCGGGACACCGGCAACACTACCCAGAACTCTAAGGAAGGGAATAAGGAGGCAGCCTGCGTTCTAAAGGTCATAAATTTCTTTAGAAACTGGGAAAAACACAAGGTTTATTTTGAAAGCTTGTGAAACGCCACCCTCCCCCCCCCCCCCCCCCCACAAAAAAAATCCCGTAACTAGTGATGGACAGAATGAATGGCTTTACTATTCGAATGAATCATTTGAGTATGCGCAAAACCACAGCTGCTAACCTTTGTTTATATATTTTTTTTTAAATTCACTCTCTACCAGAAATTTTGTATCGAAAAAAGAATTTTCCTATTTTTCATAGAATTAATTTCGTTTCTGTTTTTTACAGACTTTCTGACTGTAATTGATTAAAAATATATACGAATGTTGGAAACTATGTTTTTGCGCATGCACTAATGATTCATTTGATTGTAAAATCTTTAAATTTGCCCATCCTTAACAGTAACACCTATGAATAGGGAATGACTATGGAAAAAATACTCATTTTTGGTAGGATTTCGTGTTGTTAGTGTCATTGATAATGATGTCGAGAAAAGGAATAATTGACCACCGTCCCTTAATAACAGTCAAACATTCTGACACAGTGTTGCCAGTGGGCTACTTTTTAAATTCAGATTTCTTGATTGTCACCACTTTTTTGAAAAAGTAAAATTACCTTTCTTTTCGCCTTAATTAATATGTCATTAAATCAGCCGTATTTTACCATTTCAAAAAAGTGGTGCCAATCAAGAAACTGAATTTAAAAATAGTAGTCCATCTGGCAACACTATTCTAACAAAGAATTTGCTTTTGTCGTTAGCGGATTTTCTTCAGCACTTGTACGATTCTTCGAATTATAACACCGGTATATTCATTTTAACACCAGTATTTTCTAAAAGTATTCTTCGTCTTTTTTATCTCAGAAACGAGGCAAAAAGGACTTTAAGAAAATACTGGCGTTAAAATTCAAGGTGTCGTACCAACGCTGAAAGAAATCTGCCTACGGAGGCCGCCATTTTTGTGTCAGCGTGAAGTCCTAGTATTCAAGGGCAATCAATCAGCTGTAATATTCATTGACGTTGAATGTCGCAATGTGGAGGATGAACTGAAGTTACGTCGATTTTTCCATTTCTGAGATCCCGTGTGAATGAGCCTTCAGCAAGCGCAATTGGACAGTATTCCTTTCGTCGGTCAGTAAAATATTTCCATTTAAGATAGATTTTACTTAAACGTTTTCGTTCTGAAAAGTTTTACTACAATGCTCTTTATTGTAAAATAGAGAGCCAATAATTGGCTTGTCAATTTTTAGGCTCTCCTCACCTTCCAATATTAACACGTTCACTGCCAAAACTCTAAAGTAAGAATTTTCAAATTTCTTCTTGAAAGTCGTTTGCCACTACAAATTCAGAAAGGAAACTATCGCTTTACTAGTACAGCGAAATTTATGTGAAAAAATAAGGAAATTTTTTTATTTCTAAATTAGTGGTTACAAAGTAATTAATAAATTAAAGCCACGAGGTGTACCACTGCCATCGAAATACTCAAGGCGAGAGGACACAAGTGTGATGTCATCAATAATCGACGGACTAGTGTTGGAATTCACACCGGAAATTTTTGAATAGCAATTTTTTTGTGCAATATTTATCATCTTATAAAACAATAATAGCTATTTAAACTTACTGGTGAGAGTTCGGAATCCCTAAATAAAAATTTATTCAGATGCGGAATTCCACAGTGTTGCCGCATCTGGCTGATTTTTTATTGGGGGGGGGGGATTTCGAATTCTCACCTGTACGTTTAAATATTATTGTTTTGTAAGATGATAGATATGCCACAAATAAAATAAAATAAAATTGCTATTCAAAATTTTCCGGTGTGAACTCCAGAACTAGTGAGAAATTGGTCGATTACTGATAGCGTCCCACTCATATCCTCTGTCCTTGAGTATTTCGATGGAAACTGGTATAAGCGTTGTTAGCAACGAATGGGTTAAGTCATAATAATGGCTCTGCTTCAATTTCACCCCAAGTAATCTACTTCATAATTAATTCATCATCCGAGGTGAAGTGACGTCCTCAAAGCGAATGTTTCATTACAAGGGAATTAAAAACACGGATTGCTTGATTGCAGCCAATTTTTTATGTAGTAATATTTACCTTATTTTATGACAGATTAAATAAAATGAAAATAATGCAAATGATACTATTTCAAAAGAGTGGTGGCCGTCAAGCAATCTGAAATTTAAAAAAGTTGGCAACATTGTACAACACTGGCAACACTGTACTCTGATTGAGCCTGATCCGGTGAATAAGGCGGATAGTGGCATGCTGTGAGCCCACTATTGACCAAAGAAGCTTCTGTAATTGCATCACACTGAAGATATTCGCCGTGCTGGATATACAAGAAAAAACTTTTTTCATAACATTTGGCTCAGTGTGTTATAAAACTATGTTCTATAATAGTTAAACCCTAGTCACTAACGTATGAAGCTTATTCTTCGCTCATAAGTACGGAATATTGGTACTTCCTCTTCCTGGATATTTAAATCAATTTGTATATTTATATTTAAATTTTAAAAAAGAATCGTTATAAATTAGAGAATAATACTTACTAGCGGTTAAAAAAAAGCTGCAAACATTATCAATTGACGCAAAAAAAAATTAAATTCATTTACATTGAAAAAGAATTTCTTAGCAGGTTTATGTAAGTTGTAAGTACGTAAAGCGTCATTTATCCATTTATAAATTGACTATTCGCTTCACTTTTGAAGAGAAAGTGCATTTAGTTTTACCAATTTTTGCCAACTTCTCGTGGAAATAGAAAAAGTTTTCTCTTCGTGGAATACTTTTAAGAAATAAAAAACAGAAAAGTATTCAGTTTTAGTATTCTACTCTCGCAGAATGTCTCAAGTACGAAAATGAAAAGAGACAATTTTCCTTTTCCCTAAGTGTTTAGATTGTTAGTCTAAGGTACAGGCAATAACAAATAAGACATATAATGCTCCCTCCCCCTTTCCAACAGAAGTAAAAAAAAAGAGAAGTTATTTACACACACAAAAAGCCTATGTGACTTGTTTGGTCAAAGAATTATGCGTGGGGGAAGAGGCAACCCATTTTGAAAAAGTCCTAAGGGGTGGAAATTGAAGGGCGTATCTAATGCAATCTAGTATGTATTAGATTTCGTTAAGAAACACGTTCGGAAGGGGAGAAACTTGCGTTTTCTTTTCTTTTATTTGTTAGAAAATGAGTTTTATTCATTGTTCTTTTGCCAGTTTGTGGTCATCGCCTGTAAAATGGGTGAATTTGATATGTAATGTATCAAAATTTTTATATTTTCCACCCACTTGCTGGATATAATATAACTTCTATATATCAAGCCGCAAAGAGAAGGAAGAATAAGTGAAAATTTTTGTAGACAGGTGGGTGTGTTTATGAATGGTCTGTGGGTAGGCCAGTACAGCAAAACGAAGAAAATATCTCTCAAAAATAAATGTTGCATTACATTTGAGAGAACATGCAGCCTGCAGTCACATGCGAAGCAGCAGCAAGAGAACCGGAAAGTCGTAAATTTCTGTAGTGGGGTTTCTCCTACTTACATCAGGGCATATGAAGTAAATAATGCTATTTTCAGCAGCCAAAAACCTTTTTTTACACCTTCCAACAAGGTTGAAAGGTATTTACCATTCAGTTTGTCTGTCTATCCACGATGGTTCATTGTTGCAAGTGCGATTTTTGACGTGGTATGCATTTTTAAACTAATTAAATTTTTAGTATACTACGTGATGCGTATAAAATCCATAGAGTCGCTGCTCCTTGAAAACTAGGACTGAGAAGACACAAAAACTGCCGTAGGCGAATTTTTTTAAGATTTTGTATAGTCTCCTAAATTTAGACACCAATATTTTCTAAAAGTTTTTTTTTGACTTATTTAATCTCCAAAAAATAAAACTGAAAAGTCTTTAAATTTTTTTTGGTATTCAAATTCAAGGGACCGAAGAAACGCTGTAAAAAATCCACCTACAACGAGCCTCGATTTTTGCGTCAGCGCTCAGATTTATTATTCAAGAGAGGAAGTGATAGAGCATACAAAAGGCTGCACGAAAGATTTCGCACACATTACCGGATATGGGCATCAATTGCTGAAAATGGATTTTTCCTGAGTTGTGCGATTTTTTTTAATCCTTTATTTAAATATTTCATTCCTTATTATAAAAAAATTAAATTTCTCAATAATTTTATTTTATTGTTGGAAAGTGTTTCATAATCTAACAAGGAGAGGGTCCGAGGTTGGTCTCAACGAATGCGATGAACATTTGTGTTTCGATAGAGTATAGTTAGTATATAAATATATGACCGTCATAAAGCGCAATCCCAGGGATCTTGAGAAAATAAGTCGCAAAGTTTAAGCTACAGTTTATAATATGGTCATCAGCATGCTGGATATGAGTTTTTTCTACCCGGGTTTACACCCGGCCTCGGACTCGTTTTTCGGAACGAAAATTTTTACCAATCGTTTTCGAACCGCAATTGAAAAAATATGTATAATAATTGAAATTCACGAAAAATATGAATTAAATGTATGTTTTGTAGCATATAAGTGCTTTTTTAACAACGAAATTTTGCATGTTTAAATATATAATGACAAAAAACGCATATTTGTATGTCTATAGGTCAGGAATTTTTTGTTGTTATTTAAAATTATTTACAGTTATTTCTACGAATAATAAACTATTTTTCACAGAGAAATTGCGGTTAAAAAATGATTGGTAAAAATTTTCGTTCCGAAAAACAAGTCCAAGCCAGGTTTGAACCCGGGTGAAAAAAAACTCAAAACCAGCATGCTGCCGACCATGCTACGGAGCCACTTGCCAAATAAGGAAATTTATATTATTATAAACTCTAGCTTAAACTTTACGACTTATTTTCTCAAGACCCCCTGGGTGTTGCGCTTTATGGCGGTCATATATTTATGTACTTACTATACTCTATCGAAACGCAAATGTTCATCGCATTCGGTAAGACCAACCTGGGACCCTCTCTTTGTAAGTCAGATGCACCATTATTCGTTCTTTTTTTCTGTTTATATTCACATATAGTTCATAACACCGTCACCAGGCAAAACATAATATAATTCTAAGAAAATAATTCTAAGTTATGCAGTTAAGCATGCAGTTATCATTTTAGGAGATGTGATAAATATTTCTTCGAAAACTTTTATTTTTATCTCCTGCAGTAGTGCGTAGTTTACCCTATTTTACCCAAACTCGACATGGAACGATGTGTAAGGAAGGGGTTAAATTTTTTTCTTGCTATTCGAGTTAAGGTTAAGTTGGCGCTTATTATTCGGTGGCTGTGGGTTATTTTCGGATCGGATTGAATTTAATGTTTCGGGTGCAGTTTTGTCCTTAGCGGGTTCACCCGATTTTTGAAAACAAAGATCCGAATATTGTTTCAAATAAAAGACTATATTTTAATATGAATGAATATGTATGGAATCCCTTTTCAAGATAAAAGATAAAATTGATAACAGAGGTATAAATGTAGACAATTTTTCCATATTTCCATTAATATAGGCATTAATTTACAGGGTTCCTACATGCCAAGGAATTTCCCTGACTTTAGGTCAGATGAAAACCAGTATTTTCTTGTAGAAAAACTTGCTTTTTGAAATCGTGCGATTAAACAAGTCGAGTTTTCCTACATAAAATTACTGGCATTTAAGCTGAAAGTGTGGGAACTACGATTTTTTCCATTTACGTCTACGTGTCTGGTGAGAATTTAAATAATTTGATATTATTTAATCACTTATGGGGACTTGATGCCCTTCATTCGCCGAAAAATTCGAAAATATCAATCTTCCAATTTTTTGCTTAAAATGTATTTAGCCATCTGTTATACATTCTCTCAAAATTACTTAAGATCCGGCAATTATGAATACAGTGAATTCTCGTAATACGCACGTTCGGTTAAAGAGAAAAATTCTGTTTTCCCCATCATTTCCTATGTACAATTAATGTTAAAGTCATCGCTTAACCCCTTCAAGGGTGGTGATTCATTTTTGAACCACCTAATTTTAATCCCTAAATGGGACATTGACACCAGAATTTTGGTTCGAAAATTTTCGTTTTATTAAGTACGTGAAGAAAAGCTTTCACTTATTTTCATATAAAATTCTTTGTATATTCCGGTGTCATTCATTCATTTCAGTATTTTACTAATAGAAGTGCCTTGCCCCTGAAATGGTTAATGCGTACTTCTTATGGGATAATGCGACTATTTTTTTCACAGAATTACCAAATAGGTATATTGGAAACTTCTTTTCGAAATTATTTTTTAAAAGCGACATTGACGTGACTTCAGTTATTGATGGATCAAGAAACTGCTTAAGAAAATAAGGAAAGATAGAAAACGCGGGCAACTCAAAAATTGCTAATACATACAGTGCGTGTAAAAACTTTAAGGACAGCAAAAAATTGTAAAAATTTTGATAAATTGAAAATGCGACAAGTGAAATGGTAATTTAATGTTGATCATAAAGTAGAAATACAGTCGAACCTCTATTTAACGAAGTCGCTAAATCCCGGAAAAATGTTCGTTATATGGAAAATTCATTAAATAGAGATTCACCTTTTAAAATACTTTAAACTACATAAAACAGATTTTATATTCATAATCACTAAATATTTTTACTAAAAGTAATTAATCACATGTTTTTTAATAAATTATATCAATTTGTTTTATTTCTTTTACCCACCAATATCCATCATCAATTCATTTTTTCTATGTATTTAAATCTTTGAAATCTGCAAGGAAAACAAAACATTGTTCGGGAATACATTGTATTTTCTGTTTAAAATAAATAGTTTTACATTACAATTAACGAATTTTAATGACCTTATCGTATTTATTATTATTATAACAAATAATTTTAACCATACATTAACATATGCATTCTTAAATTTAGTTTCTGAAAAACTCTGTTAATTTTGTCTGAGTTTTTTTCTTTTAAAAAGTGCTTTCTCTCATAATACGTCTCGCATCTTTGCAATACACCAAAAACACCTTCATGCGTATTTTCTTCTAACTATAATCCGCGTCGAATCGTTTCAAATGATTCTAGCATTTCATCATACGAAGTTCTGTTAATTCCTGCATCATGATCATTTCCATCATCATCATATTCATCTCATCGCAATGCATTACTGCATTGTTTTTATTTTTCACACTGTCGAAAATATCCAATTCGGATAGTGTTTCCGAGGTCTCAATTTCAGAATTAAGTGAAATAGAATCATCAATCAGCACATCATGGTTTATTTCTTCTTTTTTTCTCATTTGTATCCACATTTTTTTTAAGTTACTCTAAGGGATTATCGTCTTCGTCCTCCTTACTTACCGAATTTTCACTGCTGACAAAGAAGGTGCCTGGTAAAACCAGTTCAAGGTCATTGAACATCATAAAATGTGTTTAAAGAAAGAATAAGTTTGAAATGTCCAGAAATATTTTGAGAAATCATGAGAAAAAAAATTTAGATCGCAAGAAAAAGTTCGTTAAATAGAGAATGCACTTCGCTATTTGGAGGTTATTTTACGAAGAAATTTGCAAAATGTTCTTGGTTCCAAGGAAAAGTTCGCAAAATAGAGAAATTCGCAAAATAGAGGTTCGTTAAATAGAGGTCTGACTGTACTTATATAAAAGTCAACAGAATGTATCTGTGTCCTTTTTATTGCGAAAAAATCATAATTATGCAAAAAAACGCTATTTTTGACTGTGTTAAAACTTTAAGGACACCTGCATTTTTTTTTTTTTTTATTGAAATGTTATATAAAATTATTATTAAAGATCTACCGAAACAGGCTTTAATGCCGAAACCGAAACCGAATTTCTGAGATCTTCCTATTTTCGGCCGAAAACGACAACGAATATGTCCAAAAACTTTTTAAAGTAATTAAATTGTATGTATTAAAGTAATTAATGCATACATAAATATATTATTAATTAATTATACGCATTTATTAAATATGCATAACAATTAATTAATTATGCGTATTTATTAAATATACATATTAATTAATTATATGTGTGGCCCAAATTGTCTCTATGTGCCTTATATCCAAAACTTTGTTTTCCATATAAAATAAAACGTAATTAATTCATCAACGGCACAGAAAGATTTTCTAATTATACGAATTGCATTTAATTAAAAAAAAATTGGCTTTATGTATACAAACCTCGATTTATCTTTTATAATGATTGCTGTAAATTAGGGGTGCACAACCTTTTTAAGACAAGGGCCACTTACAAAAATTCCTGGTTTGTCGAGGGCCACATCAGTAACACAGAGACAATTCGATTTCGGGGAGATGGGGTGATCTTTGCCCTATAAAAAACATGGTTTCAGAGGAGTCACAGTTTTACCCCTTTAGATTTCTCTACCAGTCAAACATGCAGTCAACATGTCGTCAACATACCATACCCAATTCAGTTAGCAAGAATATATCAACGGTTTATATTTGTATATATAAGAGAGATATAGCAAGGGTTATTTTCAAGGAGTGAAAATATTCCTTGATTTTATTCGGGGAGGGGGGGGATTTTGGTTTATTAAAAATTCAAAAAACAAACATAGGCATGAAAGTGGCTAGTGCCGAAAAAAAATGTGAAGTTTATGATTGACGAAATTCGCAATTTTTCTGCAGCTGATCAAAAAAATTTTAGCTATTCCCTTGCCTGATCGACAAAATTCGCTATTTTTCCACACCTTATCAACAGAATTCGCGTTTTTTCCCAGCTCAGTCGACGAAATTTGCGAGTCTTAACTGACTGACGAAATTTTCAATTTTTTCCCGTGGCGAATTGTCGAAATTCACGACTTTTTTCGCGATAAACTGCAGAAACTCGCGATTTTACCGTAGCCGATCGACCAAATTTGCAAGTTTTTCGTACTTAATCCACAAAATTCGCGTTTTCCTCTGCCCAGTCAACAGAATTCGCAATTTTTTTGTGCCCGGTCAACGAAATTTGCAATTTTTACGCACCCAGTCAACGAAATTCGCGATTCTTGAGTGACTGAAACCCTTGGTAAATTGACAAACTTCGCGATTTTTTCTCGCGATACACTGACGAATTTCGCGATTTTCTCATGCTTGATCCACAAAACACTCGACATTTCCGCTCCCGATCGATGAAACTCAAAATTTTTTCGTGCCTGATCGACGAAACTATTGAATTTACCGCACCCGATCGACGAAACTCGTGATTTTTCCGTGACCGATTGACAAAATTTGCGATTTTCCCGTGACCGATCAACGAAATTCGCGATTTTCTCGTGACCGCCTCCACGTGAAATTCGCTATTTTTAAGCGCACGATCGGCAGAACTCGCGATTTTTTTCGTGCCCGACCGACGAAATTCGCGATTCTCAACTGAGTGACGAAAATTAAAATTTTTTTCCTCGGCAAATTGACGAAATTTGCGACTTTTTCTCGCGATAAATTGACGAAATTCGCGATTTTTCCGTAGCCGATCAGCGAAATTTGGAATTTTCCCGTTCGCGATCTACGAAACTCGCGATTTTTCGACACCCGGTCGACGAAAATCGCGATTTTTCCGCGCCCGATTGACAAAATTTACATATCTTAAATGACTGACGAAATTTGAAATCTTCCCGCAGTAAGTTCGCGAAATTTGAGACTTTATCTCGCGATAAAATGATGAAACTCGCGACTTTTCCGCGCACGATCGGTGGAACTCATGATTTTGTCTTGCCTGATCGGCGAAACTCTTGATTTTTCCGCGCCCGATCGACAAAACTCGATTTTTCTGCGTTCAGACGAAGAAATTCGCAATTTTTAAATCACTGATGAAATTTGCAATTTTCCCTCGGCAAATTGGCGAAATTCGCGCCATTTTTCGCGATAAACTGACAAAACTCGCGATTTTCCCGTGCTCAAACAACAAATTGCGCGACTTTTCCGCGCGCGAACACTCGATTTTTCCGCGCTCGATCGATGAAATTCGAGATATTTTTTGACTAGCGACTGACAAAATTAGCAACTCGGGAATTCCCTATATTGATACAAATGGTATAGGCCGGACGATTAATGAAATTCGCGATTTTTAACTGACTGACGAAATTTGCAAATGCTTTCCGCAGCAAATTGACGAAAATCACGATTTTTTCCTGCAACCTTTGATCAAAAATTGCGATTTTTGCCAATTATAAATCGACGAATTTTGCGGGCCACTTGTCAATCCGCCGCGGGCCACATTTGTTCATCCGTACTGTAAAGGATCATCTGTTATACTAGAGAAATAAATAGTCTCATTTGAACCGGCCGATAAAGAATCAAATCGATGAGAGATGTTAAAAATTTCCGAAGGAAGAAACGAGATTTTTGGAATACTGATAGTTTTGGTTGAGTTTCGGAGAAACTCAGATTTTGGACCGAAACTATCAGTATTCCAAAAATCTCGTTTCTTTCTTCGAAATTTTTAAACATTTCTCATCGATTTGTGCTTTATCGGCCGGCTCAAATGAGACTATTTATTGCTAAGAATTTCTTTGTTTGAAATTATCAGTCATGACTGGCTCAAGACGTGAATGCAAATCATAAAGCAAACAATGCATAAATAGCTAAACTTTTTCACGTGCTCTTTAAAAGCTGCAGACATAGCAGTAATAGAAAATTTTCAGTTTGAAACCGCAGAAGAGTTTCGAATACTCTTTGAGAATGTTCAAGTATAACAGATGATCATTTACAGAAATCATTATTTCATTTTCATTTAAATCAATTTTATTATTACTAAATTAAGGAAAAAGTTGTTTTTTAGAATTAACTCTAGAACGTCCAGATGGTGTCGATTCGATACTAACAATATGATTATATGTTGAACCAAAAATTTCTTCATTAGAAAATTTAAATGCAAACTACAGAGAACTAACTTAAATAAATAAGTTAAATAGTTTTAAATAAAAATTCTGGTATAGATTATTTTTAATATGGTTCTATAAAATTTCCGGACGCTGTAGTGTTAACCCGTTCGGGTCGGGCATACTGTTAAATGTACATGTCTTTTTACAGAGTATTATTTTATCTTAAAGGGACTAGGTGCCCTTTGAAGAACTTTAAAGAATTATTTTTACTAATGTCCTTTTACTTATTATATACACATATTATTATAGGTAATACTTGGAAAAACTGATTTTGATTTGGAAAAAAATTATTTAATTTTTTTTTTATCATAAACTAATTAATTAATTGTAAAATCGATCCCTACAGACATATACAAACATAGGGAAAAACGCGGCAAAAAACATGATTTCTTCTACGTTTCGATTTTTACTTTTTTTATTTTCATTATAGTTTAAAATCCTTCCATAATTTTATTAAGTACACTATATTGAAAACACGAAAAAATAACGGATTGGTTTTCGAAATATTTGTTGATGTATTAGTGTTTTAAACACAGTAATGTATCAAAAAAACAGCAAACGTTAAATTCTTTAACCCCTTGAGAGGCGGCGGGTTATATTATATCCCACATAATTTTACTCCTGATTCGCACCAGAAACTTTTAATTAAACTTTACTCTTTTAGCTTTGATGGAAAAAAGTTGAAATATTGCTTTTCCTTATTTTGAACTAAATTCTTTCGTAAATTCCGGTGTGAGTTCGACATTACAGAACGAAACTATACTTGCCTCTGAAAGGGTTAATTTAAAAAAAAAATAAAATTCTTAATTTTTACTTAATTAATTTAATAGATTATTTTTCTACTTGTCAAAATCAGTTTTCCTAAGTATTACCTATAATAATATGCGCATATAATAAGTAAATGTACCGAGTCCCCTTAAAAATTAATTTTGTTACTATCTTCATGTAGTAATAGTAGCATATGTCAGCTCATTTCTTATTATTACTTTATTTATGTTTTGGTATTTAGCAATAATAATAATAATAAAAGCTCGTTTTCTCTTTGCACCCTTGGCGATTCTATTTTTCCACAACTTATATTTCACTCTTTAAATTTAAAATATAGGGTAATTTTCTGAACGAATCATGTGTGAATAAAATGCAAAAATTTTTGAAAGTTATAATAGCTTTTAAACTCTGCTGTAATATGATATTTTCCAACCGTCACCAAAAGCCCTTCCTTATGTATGTTCATATGAATACAAATTGAATAGGATACAAAATAACTACATTCGTTAGAATTAAGACAAGGACATATTCTATTATTCGCAAAACTTCAGTAAATCTATTTGGATAGCTACTATTAACATTATTACCGTAAAAGTATTTTTTTTCCTCAAAATTCAAAAAAAAAAAAAAAAAAAAAAACGGACCTGAAAGTGTAAATTGATAACTTATTTGTTTTCTGCGTAAAATTGAATTCATTTATTGAGTGGCAGAAATTATTTTACACCATTCTAATGAACCTCGTTTAATGCGGACTAAAAATGGCTTCCTTGCTAGTTCGCACTAACAGGAGTTGACTGTATATGAAAAGATTTTTTTCTGCGCACAATTCTCTTTAAATGATTCAGAGTTATATTAATCTTAATCTTTAAATTTAATTTGATCAGTATGTGTTTTTTGATTATAGATTATGATTATGATTATGATGATGATTGTATAATGTTCAAAATGCTAGAACATTACCATGTATTCCTCGAATTACTTAATATTATTTAGGTTCATTTCTTATTGTGTTTTATGAAATTAAGTATCTGATTTACAATAATACAAATAGTGTATTGAAAAAAAAAGAATAATAAGGAAAATAATCTTTTTTGTTCTTTTTTACATATATTACATTTTACTTCCCTTCTCTTAAAATTATTTATTTTTTGAAAATCTGGACCTTATAATTTCTAGCATGAGTGCCTAACTACTCGCTAATGGAGGCAGTCGATGCTCGAGTGAGTATTGAGTTTTGCTTACGATCGTGGTATCCTAATTTCTAATTTAAGAAAATCACAAGTTTACTGTTTTGTGCAATGATATGATAATTAGGTGTCTGCGGTTGTCTAGCTGCTATATATACTGAGAAGGAGTTAGATTCAGTGGACTTAGTCTCACCAGGCTCTTTGTAGTAAACCAGACTGGTCTTTCGCAGCTTCTCGCGCAGGTAGAATTTTTCCACATGCTGTGTAGCAAGCAAGGATTTCCAGAGAGATGTTTTTCTTGTAGTCTATTGGCTGAGAGTTTCGACACCGTGGTAAGTAGTTAATATTTAGTCTCTTGAATAAAAGAGTATTGAAATCCACGGTATTCCCTTTCATAGTCATTTCATAGTGAAGTTTTATGAAATGTCATTTTATAGTGCCAACAGGGTTTGTACGCTTCAAGGACCATCTACCTGAATTTTCGTAAAGTGACATTTGCCTTACTTAATGGACAAAAATTTTATCTTGATGCATAGCGACCAGTACTTTACGAAGTTTTTGGTGCTAATAGACCCAAAATTCCCTGAATCTCTAGATGTGCACGAACTCTATGCCAACTACGATGTTTTTAGTGACATTTTTATAGTAATCTGAAGTGTTCTTTTCTTCGGTTCCGGAAATCGATCAGCGTAGCCATTTTTTTAAAGCTAGCTTTTGAAAATAGCAAGTTTTCTTATGAAACTTCATTTCACCCTTTCAGGGGCAAAGTGTTTCCGCTACTAAAATGATGAAATGATTAATTGACTCCAGGATCTAAAAACAAATTTTATTGAAAATAGGTAAAATCTTTTCTTCACGTACATGTTATAATATATATATATATATATATATATATATATATATATATATATATATTTCAACATTTTTGCGTGAATGTGGCATTTTCGAATAAAAATTAAGTGGGATATATTGTATCCCACTGCCGTACAAGTTATTAATACACTGGGTTTCATAATGATACCTAGTAATTTTGTGAAACTGTACAGGGATATTGAATGCCACTTCAAAAAGAAGAAACCGAAATATGAAATTTAATTTAGCATATAAAGATACTTCGCAGACTAGGAAATTTCTAAACCTGATCGCAAAGTGTGTTCGAGAAGTATGGGTCATAAGATTGGTTTTGAGAAAGGAAAAATTGTGGCTTTTATGGATCAGGGACCTTCGTCCAAAGCTATCGCAAAAAAAAAAAAAAAAAAAAAAAAAAAAAAAAAGATCTCTAGGTGTAATATTAAGTTTTCTTCGATTAAAAGAAGAGTATGGTGCAAAGAAGTGTCCGGGACGTCCGCCAAGTCTGACCAAAAGGACAAAAAGAGACAATATAAAAAGAATGTGCAATGGGAAAACAACTTTAGGAGAACTTTCAAGAGATCCACTGATAGCAGTGTCAAATAGTACCTTGTCTAGAATAGTCAAGAGGTTTAAGATGATGACGTACAAGAAAAAAAAGGCCCCAACCACGTATGACTAAAATGCACGAGCAGAATCGCCTGGATTGGGCAAAAGATCACATGTCCTGGAAGTTAGAATATGAAAGAGTAATATTTTCTGATGAAAAAAAGTTCAATCTGGATGGTCCGGGCGGTTTTTCTTTTTATTGGCACTATCTGCGCAAGAAAGCAGAAGCGTTTTCAAAACGGCAGCAGGGTGGAGGTTCACTCATCGTTTGGGCTGCGATTGGATTTCATGGTAACCGTTGCATTTCTCCCTTGCAGAATGAGTGCATTAACCTACTAAGATCTACTTGAAGAAAACTTGCTGCCATTTGTTGTGGGAAATTGGCGGACCTTTCTGGATGTTCCAACAAGACAATGCATCCATCCACACGGCAAACAGCACTTGGGAATTGTTTCTTAATAATGGTGTACATGTAATTCCATGGCCATGTTTCTCCTCATTTAACACTAGAACACCCGGAAGGAGTCGATTCGACTCCGATCACTGATTTAATGTCCATTAGAGCCAGAATTTTTTTCATAAAATAAGTCATATTTCAGCGATGCCGAATTACGTTTAATAAATCAGTTAAATAATTTTAAATAGAAATCCTGGAGTGAAATATTTTTATGAAGCTGTGTAAAATTTCCGGGCGTTCTAGTGTTAAATCCATTAAAAAGTGTATGGAGCCTAAAAAAGTGGTTAGAGCTTTTTACGCAAATGGAAAACAATATGCCACAATTTCAGAATTAAAAGCTGCTGTCATCTTCCACTAGAATTAAATAGATCAAAATATATTATACAGCTTTGTGCTCTCCATGCTTGATCGTCTTTTTACATTAATTAAAATTTCTGGTGCATACACTGGCTATTAATCTATATTTTTGGCCAATGTTCATATCATTATGAAACACGTCAAAATGGGAAAATGCAGCTTATTTTATGTATAAATCACTGTTTCAATTATATTTTGTTATAAAATAAAACGATTTGTTCTATTTATAACATTGGTTAGCCTTCAGCTTGTTTTGTAATATTTTCTTATTTTTTATGCTTGAAAAACTGGGTGTTCATATCATTTTGAAAGCCAGTGTAGTAGAGACTAATAAACAAAACGATATAATGAAGGGAAATAAAGGATAATTTTAATTTCATTTAACCCTTTATCTACTGACGGTACTTATAAGTACCACTCACTTTAAACTTTTATATCATAGTCAATATTACTAACATTCTAATGGTACTTTGCAAGAAACGCTCTTTTAACTCTACTTTATCCGAATACATGGCAGCAGTAGTTCTAGGTTTGTTATTTTAGAGAGGAATGAGGCTATCTTTGAAGCAGTCGATGTATTTTCTGCCGCCATTTTCTACAGATTGCCTTGCTCGTCTTTTCATTGCTGCAAACACAGTAAAGGATATAATATAAGTGTTGGAATTTTTTTATGTGTTCATTATGATCTTAGAATACAATTTGATAAGCTATTTTAGATGAACGGTGTATGTATTTGATTTAACAGTTGAATTACTCGGTGGTACTTATAAGTACCGTCAGTACACTGCGTGTTGGAGAAAAACTTCTGGTTTACTTTTCGTCTCTGTAGTTATCCATCGTTTTCATCTGCTTTAAAATGTAATTACTAAAATGTAGTGTAGTAATGATTTCCCCGGTATTTCTTTTCTGTTTCATTGTTATTTTTTATAGGAAATCGTAAACGTTGTGGCACCGGCTCGTTTTTGCTATGCTAGAAATGGCATATGTAAATTCATATATTGCATATGTGGAGATGTGAGAGTACGTGTTGTCCCTGGAATATAGACGTCGCATAACTAAAGGACAGCTAACAAGATAGAAACTTGAAGAAAAATAGTTTTATTAACCCTTTCAGGAGTAAAACATTTTCAATTCTAAAGTGTTGAAATAAATGACTGGCACCGGAATTTGCCAAACGATTTATTTGTAAATAAGAAAAAGCCTATATTTTATATACTTATTAAATCGAAAATATTTTCTGGTGCCAGTTGAAATACCTTGTGGGTTTTTCTGTTATGATATTTTAGTCATAGTGTACTGACGGTACTTTAAAGTACCACTTTAATTAATTACCTCTAAATAATTAAATTTTTCACGGGTGAGTACTTTTTTTATATTTATCCTTTAATTTTCATTGTAGTAACTGAAAAAAAATATTACATGAAAAAAAATTGCAGTAGATCATAATGCCCTAGATAAAGGGTTAATTCCCTTCCATAGCTGACAACTTGTACGGATGTTTCTCACCACTAAAATTTAATGGCAAATTTTACCTAATACAATCGCCAAAATCTAACCATTTCTAATGATGAAACAAGGCAAAATTTCTATTAAATTGTAGTGGCAACTAAAAAAACGTACAAGTTGGCAGCTATGCTCTTCTAAATTTCAGGACTTCAACCTTATTTCTTTTGAATATCATTAGCTAAATCTGTTCGCAACTGCCATTTATCCTTATTTATTGCTTTAAACAAATTGTTGAAATTTTTAAATTTTTCTGCCATGGCCACTTTTTAAGGTGACTGCACGTAAGGATTCGCCACAAGCTGTAAAACACACTTTTCGGAAATTTATGAAAATAAAATATTGCAAAAAGTTCCAAATTATAGAAAAATTATAATTTTAACCCATTAACGACGACTATTATTTACACTTCTTTTAATACCTATGTATCAGCTCACACCAGTTTTTTTCATATTGTAATTTCAACCCATTTAATCTCTCAAAGTTTGAGATTAGATAATATGAAAATTTCCGTACTAAAATACTTTTTTTCAAATTTAAAGGTACTGCTTAAATGGTAATTTTTCCTGCCAACCGGCGTTTGGGAGTTAATTTATTTTTAAATATATAAAAGAGAGATAATTTTTTTGAATTTTTACCAAAAGAATTTCATATAAATGTTTAATAATATGTTAAAAATAGTCATACAGAAAATAATAGTTCAAAGTGTTCCAAGTCCCCTTATAAAGTGTAGGTCACTACTAGTGCGGCCAGGTATCGCGCCTAAATTGGGACTCCAAATTCACTGAACACCGCTGATCTCCTACAGTTTATTTCAATATATTTAACTGCAGATCAGATAATTCTGCATTTAGATCAGACGAAGAAAACTATTTTAAAATACATGTGTCCAGAGCACTTGAAGCCCCGATTTACGCGGGACACTTGGCAAAACTGGCCGCTACGAACGATCTCAGCCGCTGCCATCGAAATACTCAAGGCCAGAGAACACGAGTGTGACGTCGTCACTCATCGACCGATTTCTCACTAGTGTTAGAATTCACACCGGAAAAATTTGAATAGCAGTTTTCTTCTATTTTATTTGTGGAATATCTATTATCTTATAAAACAATAATAAATATTTAAACTTACTGGTGAGAATTTTGAATTATCCAATAAAAAATCAGCCAGATGCGGCAACACTGTGACATTCCTCATCTTACTGAATTTTCATTTAGGGATTCCGAATTCTCGCCAGTAAGTTTAAATAGTTATTATTGTTTAATAAAATGATAGATAACCCACAAATAAAATCAAAGAAAATTGCTAATCAAAATTTTCCGGTATGAATTCCAATACTAGTGAGAATTCGGTCGATAAGTGATGGCGTCGCATTCCTGTCCTCTGGCTTTGAGTATTTTGATGGCAGCGGCTCAGCGCGTGCGTGTTAGTATATCCTACATCATTAGGGGCACGCTGCGTGTTTATATATAAATTTTTCAATGTTTTTGATATTATAAACGGGTTTCTTGATTTCTAAAGTAATTTTTTCTTTCATAAATAGAAAATAGCACTAAATGGTATACGAATACAATTTATCCTGATTTGAAGTAAATATTTTGTTGGTGTTTTTGAGAATACTTACTGTATAAAACGGCATCAATTTCGGGTTTCGAAAGCTAAAGGTTATTCGAAACGACCTTTCAAGTGATTTCGAAAGTGATTATTCAGCTTTATTTTTTGACATGAGTGATCATAAATTTAGTCATTTTCTACACTAAATTAGCTAGTGACTCAGGTATTTTTGATGATGAAAGACAATTAACAAATTTTCTTCTGTTCCAGAGAAGATCTCTGCCGCTCCGTTTTCGAACGTTTCTTCAAAACGTGCTTCAGAAAAAAAAAAAAAAAATCCGCCAGAGGAAAAGGGCCGAAATGCGAATATTCAATGGCCTATGTGTTTAACATAAGATCCTTCAATTTTAAAGAAACAGCTAATGCAGTTTTTTAATCTTTGTGCTACCGCAAAAAGAAAAATATATTTATTGACCAATTTCAGGTTTGATACGGGTCTGGGAATTTCTAGACTAGGAAATTTCTCGGTACGAGAATTTTGTTATAGAAAATCTCTTCTTAAATAAGGCGAAATTTCGCGCGTTTAACCTAGATTTATTTTTCTCTAAAACAAGTACTGGTAATTAATCTGGAAAATCCCCTTAAGCGTGGCAACGTTGAATTTTGGGTAAAAAGGGTAAATTTTTGAAAATTAATGGCAGGACTATTGCATTAACATAATTGTATTTCCTACCATGTTTAAAACTTTCGCTGTTTACATTCCTGCCCAAAAGCAATATTAAAAAGGTTAAAGGTTAATTTTGTTAATAACCTACTGTTCTATTTTGAAATTCAACACTATTTTTTAATTGCACAATGTTTATTATAAGGTTTTAGAATTTGAATTACGAATTTTTTCGCTTGTTTTTATCTAGTTTTGTTAGTGTAAAACAAATAAATAAGAATTAAAAGAAAAGGCAAAAATCAAAAGAAAATAATGAAAAATGATCACCTCAGTAGTCGTAGTGTTTTCTCTTTCGTTCAACTAAGATCTTTAAAACTCGCCATGGGAACGGTAATTTCTTTTTAAGGCTTTACCTTGAATTTAAAGAAAAAGGGAGAGGTTAAATCCTCGTAATGGGGTTGTTGTTTTTCCAAACCGCGAAAACATTTTTCTTTCTTTCATTATTTCCTTTTTTTATAGTTTATTTATGTAATGACAAAATTAGATACATATTTCAAACGATTGAAATTAGAAAAATAATCATAGCAATTATAGCAAAGCATTATTAAATAGCTAGAAAACAGGAATTCTGCTTTTTCAGAATGTAGTGTCGCCTCCGACGAAAAAAAATATATGTATATATAAATAGTACAAAACATATTTCAATTTTAAGACTTAAAGAACACACTTTTATTTTATGTAAAATGGCGTCATTCGCATCCTCTTAAGAATTCCACATTTACGATCCACTTTTAAACAGCTACAGTAAAGCATGCACAGGATGTCACTATCGCAAAATAATACACAAATGTAGCAAAAAGATGCCGCCATTAAAGAAACTCGACAAAAAAAAACCGACTATCTAATGATTCATAGGCATTCATTTCTTTGTATCATTAATATAGACGATTTCAGTCGTGACGTCAGTCATGACGTTTTGGTTGGAAACTGGCTCTAAACAAACGGTTGCTATGTTTTATTTTCTATTTTGTTTGTGTGTTGCAGCTATATATTATATTTATATCTCACATCTAAGTGTTTTAATACTTGATATGTAATGGTAACATTTTCCACGATTTATATTTAAAAAGAAATGACGCATAGCAACCGTTTCTTTGGAGTCAGTTTCCAACTAAAACGACATGACTGACGTCACACTGAAAACGTCTAGAGATACTTAAAATTAAATATAGTTTATAACAGCTTCATGTTTTAACCCCTTAACCTACAATGACGGGCATAGCCCGCGTACGATGATCGAGCCAAATGTAAATTCTTGTTACCACTAAAATTTCACAGTAAATATAGTTTAATTTAATCGTCGAAATTCCATGATTAAACAAGGCAAAAATCTCTCTTAAATTTTAGTGGTAGCTATGGATTTGCCAAACCGTGGAGCTGTTGATTTTAAATCGTATGTTAAGGGGTTAATAGAGATTATTCGTTTACATTTTTTCAAAATAGCACGTATTTTAATTACATTTTCTTCCGGTTGTTTTGAGAAAATGGCAACAAAAAGATATAATTGCTATTTTGCAACTATTTCCCATTTACTTTCTATATAAATGGAGTACTTGAGTTACCAAAATTAAACAAATGGTGCTAAAAACTACAAAAAATTAATATTTCAAAAATAAATGGAGATACACTTTTCAAACAAATTGCATTTAAAAGTACTTTTTTTTTTTCAAATACGACGGTATAAAAATTAAAAATGTGCGATGCTTAGAAATTTAAAAAAATTGCTATAGAGCCTTTAATAGTACAATGATACATCTGCTTTGTTTATTGCTGGCTTCTGTAAGGTAACGTTACTTTTTGGAGACAAAATAAGCTGGGAGAATGAAATAGCATACTGTACCGGGGGGTAAAAAAAAAACACATTTGATTTTAATAAATATTTATGAAATTGTGTAAAGTTTTATAAATAAGTATTTCACAAATGTTTATCAATAAAATGATATTTTTCGTCAGCATTTTTACCTCTGTCAAATATCAGTGCACCGCCCTCTGAATACTAGGCTTGAGCGCTGGCACAAAAATTCATTTTAACGTATGTACGGTGCCTTAAATTTTGACACCAGTATTTTAGAAAAGATTTTTTTGACTTGTTTAATCTCAGAAAAATAAAGCGGAAAAAACTTTTAAAAATTACTGGTGTGAAAATTCAAGGGACTGTACACACGCTGAAAAAAAAAATCCGCCTTCGGCAGCCGCCATATCAGCGCTCAGACCTGGAGTGATGAATAAAGAGGGGGAGACATATAGTGTACTGTCTACCAGTTGCGAGTAAAGTAACTGAGGAGGTTATCACAAGATGGCGGCTGCTTTTTTTAAAATTGGGTCTACAGTTTCTAAATACCACCGGGGGAAATCTTCCCACCAGTAAAATTGAATAGAAAATTTTATATTATTTAAGCGTCTTATTCACGGAAATATTTTCTCATTAGTATGGTAAAAAAGTCTATTTGTTTTTACTAGTGTCAGTTTGCAGGTTAAAACAATCAGTTTGTTTCACCGGTTGTCACAATATGGCGGAAACGCAGGGTCTGACTACCGCAAAAGTAATCTTCGACCAGTAAAAATCCAAACCTGTTTCTGACATTATTTATGAGGGATATTTTTCATTAATAAGGCCTCTAAATACCAAGAAAATTTCTATATAAATTTAATGGTGGAAGAATCCACCGGAAGTAATCAGCCCTTGCGAAAGCGGTTACAGTTGAAGCTTCACTATTTTAAGGATATGTCTGTTCCTCTTTATGAATAGTTCCATGCTCAGACCTAGTATTCAGGGGGCGGTGACAAGTGCGAAATACAAATTTTGCAATTCTATGTAACACTGTATTTCAAAAATATTTTTTTTTATTTTTATAAAACAAAAGACCGTTTTTGGTTTTTTTTTTTTTTTTTGGTAGATTTTCACTGAAAATTATAACTTCCAAGGGCCTAAAAGTGACTGGGGGACGACAATAGGGCACCTTACCCTAAATAAACCATGGCTATTCCCATGAGCACTTGTAGTGTAAGTCACATGCTATAATTTTTGACTATCAGTATCTTAGAACGGAAAATGTTCCTTCTTTTATGTGAAATATCGCATTATTGAATAACGCCAAGCAAAATTTACGACAATAACGGTGGCCAACAAGCATATCAGTTATCATCTATGTGACTTACACCAGAGCTGCCAAGTCTCCGGCTTTTTGGATACCAGTATTTTAATACAGAAAATGTTCTTTTATTTAATTGGAACATTTGCGCGATTTAAAATAACAACATTTTCTCTAAGATGATAGTGGTGTGCAAAAAGCCGGAGACTTGACAACTCTGCTTACACTACAAAATCCCATGGAACTGGCCCCATATAATAATGTAATACGATGACATAAATAAACCACATACGATTAGAAATTTTTTATTTGTTGCCCTTTGCTTGTAATATTTGGCGTGAAATCGCAATTTCGTAAGACAGAACCATGCAAATGCACCTATAACAAAACATTACAGAAGATCATTTTTTTTTTTGAAAAAGTGGTTCTTTCTTTCAACTCTTTCAGCTAACATACCAGTATTTTTATGTAGAAACACTCGACTTATATTTCCGCGCGATTCCAGAATGGGAGTTTTTCTATAAGAAAATACGTGTGTTTAACTGACAAAAGTCAGGGATATTACCTGATCTGTAGGAACCCTGTCAAAAAACAGACTAGAGAGAACCTTTAGTACTTACACTGGCTGACTGGTTGCTAAAATTATTTCTAGATTTTTATGTATTTTTTTTTTAATTGGTACTCACTGGTATTTGCGAAATGAATTATGCGATTAAATAAGGGAAGTTTTCTATTCGGAAAAAAGTAGAAGTCCACGGGTTGCGTAGAGATTACCATTCATTTTATATCTAATCTGTTTATTGTTATTCTCTAATCATTGTCGATTTACTTAAGTCATTATTTGTTACTTTCTCATATATTTAATAAATCATTTTCATCGGAAAAAATATTTCTCTAAAAGTACGAAAATTTTACAGACAAAGTGCAGAATTTTACTTTTCGCTGTAGTATTTTCTGTAAAAGAAATATTTTCAATATATATTAATTGCTTTACAATATTTATCTTTTTAATTCCTAATGTTTTTTTTTTATAAACAATGATGATTTAAAGAAAAAATTAATTTCTAATTTAATTACTTTGCGTAATTACTTTAATTGTTTTACTTTCATGTTTAATCAATCTTAAAATATTTATTTATTTTTTCCCCTTTTTATCATAAAGAAATCTTACAGCAGTAAACTATCACCTTTGGTTAATGTCTCTAACATAGCTGCTAATTATTACGCTTTTTACCTGTCATTATTTTTGAACTGAAAAGATTGTTTTAATTAACTGTCGAAAAATTTGAATTAATTTAGGCAATTTTTCATGTTTAAAAATAGTGGCAGAAAAAAAAGCGTAAACGTTGGAAGCTATTCCTTTAATAATAGCATTTAACTAAATTCTTAAGCAGATGTATAGTGTCTAGATGTAAAGGGTATAAATAAAAGAATGTCCCAGTTCGTTGCCATCGAAATACTCAAGGCCAGATGATATGCATGTGACGTCATCACTTATTGGCCATCTTCAGTGGTGCGAAACATAGAAATCTGAATTTAAAAAAATGCACCATGAAACTATTAACAAAGAGGATCTGACATATATTTAAAAAAGTGAAGCTTTAACTGTAACCGCTATGGCAGGGGTTGTTTACCGCCGGTGGAAACTTCCACTAGTAAATTTATATAGAAATTTTCTCCTTATTTAAACACCTTATTATTGCAAAATTTCAGTCATAAATAACCTGTAGAAACAGATTTTCATTTTTACCAGTAGCAGCTTACTTTGGCGATAGTCGCGTCCTGCGTTTCCGCCATATTGTGACAACCAGGGAAATAAACTGACAGTTTTACAAGGCAAACTGACACCAGTGAGAACAAATAGAAATTTTGGCCACATTTGTGAAAAAAAAATTTCCATGGATAAGATGCTTAAATAAGAACAAATTTTCTATTCAGTTTTACTGGTGGGATATTTGCCCCTTTGGTAATCATAAACTGAAGATACGATTTAAAAAAACAAAAAGCCGCCATATTGTGACAACCTCCTCAGTTACTTCACTCTCAAATCGTATACAGTAGACTATATGTCCCCTCCTCTTTATTCCTAACTGCATTCACTGCACTAGTGTTGTAATTCACATCGGAAGATTTTGAACAGCAATCTTATTTTATTTGTGGAATATCCATCACCTTATAAAACAATAATACAGTGTTCCTACACTTTCAGCCGCTGTACCAGTATTTTTATGTAGAAAAAACCACCTTATTTAATAGCGCGATGCCAAAAGGATACTTTTACTCTAAGAAAATACTGGTGTGTATCTGGCCTAAACTGAGAGAAACTCCGTGACCTGTAGGGACACTGTAATAATTCTTTTAACTTACTGGTGAGAATTTGGAATCCCACAATAAACATCAGTCAGATGCGGCAACACTGTGGCATTCTGCAATTTTAGCCTCCTTTTAAGTAATTTTATGCTTGTTTTTAACTTTTTATATTAATAACAAGATGGAAATTCCTTCACGGCACTAGTTAATACAGTGTTTTGATTTTAAGGGAAACTTTTTTTTTTTTTTTTTAATCTAAATTTTGCGGAAAACATAATTACAAATATTTATGTTGTAATACGCAATACATTAGGAATGAACTAAAGTTCATTCATATACATAGCTACCAACCTTCCACTAATCTTCCGTAATGTCTGGATTAATTTAACTCAGGTTAACCACATTTCGAACCAGAAAATTTATTTCACGAATGCTTATTTATTTAATTTCAGGTTTCTACGTGGAACATATATTTAATTGCATTTCTTAAATAAATTCTGGTACGAAACTTATTAAACCATGATCCAATTAACACAAGTATTACGGAAGATTAGTTTGAGGTTGGCTCCTATGCGATATATCTTAAATGCATTTTGCACTACAATTTTTGACGGTGTAACTAACGCGGAGTGTTTACACTTTTAAGCAATAAACTCGATGGCAGCGCAGCCTAAAAAAAAATTAAATTTTTGGATACATTCTAAAGCAATCCTGATCTGCGCTCGACTTCCAATGGAGTTATGAATACAGGGGAGGAGAGATATAGTGTACTGTCTACCAGTTGCGTATTCAAGTACCTGAGGAGGTTATCACAAGATGGCGGCTGCTATTTTTTAAATCAGATATACAGTTCGGATTACCCCCCCCCCCCCCGAGACAAACTTCTCACCAGTAAAATTGAATAGAAAATTTCGTCTTATTTAAGTCTCTTATTCACGGAAATATTTTTTCATAAATATGGAAAAAAAATTATATTTGTTTTTACTGGTGTCACTTTCCCTTTTAACACTGGAAAGACCGATAGCGGTTATTTTGACCGCTAACAAATGAATATATTTCGGTTCGAACCAGAAATTTCTTTATAAAACTAGTTTAAAAGATACGAAGAAAAAAAAAAAACAAGTTAAATAAATATGTTAATAATTTAAAATGAAAAGTCTGGTGGGAAATATTTTTATAAAATTTGAGTAAAATTCCCCGTCTTTCTAGTGTTAAAAAAGTCAGTTTGTTTTACTGGTTGTCACAATATGGCGGAAATACAGAGCCTGACTACCGTGAAATTAAAATTCTACCAGTAAAAATTAAAATCTGTTTCTGCCATTATTTGTGACTGAAATTTTATTTAATGAGGCGTTCAAATAAGAAGAAAATTTCTATATAGATTTACTGGTGGAAGTTTCCAACGGCGGTAATCAACTCCTGTGAAAGCGGTTACAGTTGAAGCTTCACTATTTTAAGGATATGTCATTTCCTTTTTATTAATAGTTCCATGCGACTTCCCCACTCAATATTTCTAGATGCTGTAACAGAGGAGCAAAGCTCCCGCTAGTCTTCCGTAATATGTGGATTAATTTGACATAGTTCAACAACGATTCGAACGAGAAAATTTATTTAACCCTAGAATACATGCGCGGGGTATGGCCTATCTAGTGTACGTACGGTATTACGATCGTTACCATTATTTTTCGAAAATTAACCTTCAATGCAGAATTTGCAAAAAATGTCTGCAATTAAATAATATGACGATTTTTTATTTGAGTTTATCGGTGGCAAAGTAACAAACCATACATGCCAAAGAGCTTCTCTGGCGTACGCAGTACTCCACACGGGTATTTGAGTGTTAATGAACCATTATTTATTTAATTGGAGCTATGTGGAACTTATTTACTTTCATTTCTAAACACAAATTTCCAGTGTTTAAAACCTGGCTTAAATAAACCCACTTATTACCGAATATTAGTGTGAGCTTGGCACTTGTGTTATAAAGCCACAATTTTGAAAAAAAAAATCATACTATTTATGATAAAAAAATACGTTTAAAGATGCATCTTTTCTCATTTTCTAAAGCAAATATTTTTTTCACCCAATCCAAAGCGTTAGAAAAGTGTATTATCACCTAACTTTTATTTATTATGCAAACAACACTAATACTAAGGACTGTTTATAAAGCAAAAAAATATCATTTAAGAAAATTTTACAACGGAATAATAATAAAAAAAAAAGTTGTAAAAACCCGTGGCCCTACCAGCGTCTCAGAGGTTCTGCTCTCCATACTGGTAGTCGGGAATTCCTGAGTTCGAATCCGATCGCGCCCCCGGCTTAATTGTCGGAGAATTGCTTGGTTTTTCTCGAACTTGAGTAGATACGTATCAGGTTCCCTTAGAAAGACCCTCCTGGAGGACCTACCTTCCTTGTTCTATATTCCAGACGTAGATAATCGGCTGTTTTAAACAACACAAGCGCTCCGTAAAATATCATTTTTTTTTTTTTTTCGTATGTCAAAAGATATAAAAACACCCATTTCCTTAACCCCTTAACGCTCGAATTAAATTACGGTTTAAAAATTGAAATTGCTTACTGCCACCACTTTTATGAAAAAGAAATATTCACCTTATTTAATGACAGGAAAAACGATACTAAAATATAGCCAATTTCACTATTTTATAAAACTGGTGGGAATAAAACAATCTGAGTAAAAGACACAGCCCGTGAATATGACGGGAGCAAGAATTAAGGGGTTAAATTTCATAATATATAATTTAAGTATAAGTTTATTTATTATACTACCACTAGTACACCGTCTATTATCGAATACTAATTTAACAACCTGCAGATTTATTAGAAAATGAACACTTAAAATAAGCTGTGAATTTCCACATAAGCTTAAATTAACGTTTTTAAATTATACCATGTGTACACGTTTACATGACGAATAAAATAGCATCCTGAATTTAAAATTTAGTGCCCGTCATAAAACCACAGAAAGATGCGAAAACCATAAGAGTAAATCATATATATATGATACACATACCCTTATACCAATAATTACAGGTGTGACAAAATAAGGGGAACATTCTGTCAAACATTTAGAGTTCCTCCAGAGACAGTAGACACATGAGGCGCCGTCAGCTCATTTGTCATCGCATATTCATTGCACATTCAAGGTGTGTAAAGCATATTTGTTTTTTTTCTTCTCAAGGCATGTATGTCTATAAAAATGAAGGCCGAACGAGAGAAAAGTTTTCCTGAGGGGGGACGTTAAGACTTGGGTATTCTTGACCAGACTACGAATTCTAGTTTCTAAGTTGAATGATGGATTCTTCCATAAAGGAGGGACTATCAGTTATCCTCTACCCAATGCCTTATGATGCAGGCGATGACTTATAGATATTCGTGCATTGCTTTTTGATGAGATCAAATTTGATTTTGGATAAAGATGCGTTGACTGTCCCCTATATTCTGTAAACATGCCCTTCCCCCCTTGAAGACTTGCTAATAGGATGTAATCCGTTTTCTTCCTTGTCTTTCTTGCGATGTTTCACCACTTATAATCTTTTAAATGTAAGTGTGCGAATGAAATATATGGGTAATATCTCGATAATATGCAACACGTATAACTTTAAACACCTACGGCTTGTCAAACATATTTAAACGTAAGCTGTGCTCAACTACAGTTGTCATCTGGCTAATGAAGATTTTTCTTGATTCTTAAATTCTTTAAAAATTAATTGAAAAGCAATCAATTATAGACAGATTATTATCAGTTTCTTTCATTTGCTATGTATGTTCATTTTTCAAGCTGCCGTTTACTCGCTTGAAAAAAAGTAACATGAATTTCAGTCGCAAGAAAAAATGAATGATGAGTCGCCGGCTCATTCCGCTAAAAATACATTGTCAAATTCTCATGAAAGATATCTGATAAATTGTAATTTATCAATGTATATACCTGTCTAGTGAATCATTTAATGAAAAATACATTTGGCTCTGCTTTAATTTGGATGTTCTCTTACCGAAAGTGTAACCGTTTTAAAACATATTTATGTCTAACCCTTGAGCGGCGATGGGATATATTATAGCCACCTTATTTAACCCTTAAATGCGCGACTTTTTATTTTCTTTCAAAAAAAATATATATGACTTTCTGAAAGGTTTAATACACTGGAGAAATAATGAGAAAAAATCAGAGATGCATTTTTCATATAATACGTCAATCTTTCCTTCTGTTGCACATCTGTAATACAAGTAAAAACTACTGTCGTGTGGCAGTTTTACGCTAAAATATCGTAAATTAGTAAATATTGTAATAAGTATGTCTCCAAATACCTTAATTTATATAATTACTTATTCTATAAAACTTAACCTTTAACCCTTTAATTCCCATGATGGAATACGTTCTAGAAATTACGTAGTTCAGAGAATCTGACTTTACACCAGAAAGTTTCAATGGTTAATTTCGCTTTATTTAAATACGGAATGTCTGTTAATAATTAAAGCAAACATTGCTATTTTGATTTTCTGGTGTGAATTAGTTATATACGAATAAAAAAATATCTATTAAATTCAAAACACTGTTCTTTGCATATATGCATATATGCAAAGCTGCGTACTAAACGGTTAAACAAGATTCACCCCAGAAACTTTTAACTAAATTTTATATTCTTTAATTTGGGGGGGGGGGTTGAAAAAAATCTTTTCCTTATTAAAAAATAAAATTTTTCGGTTATTCCGGTGAGAATTCAATATTACAGAGACATTATTGCTTGCCCTCATGTTAACCCTCAAAGGGTTAACCTTTAAAATGAAAAATTAAATACATTAAGCATTTTAAATAAACTAACAGGAAAATCACATTACTGGGTATTTAATTCATTCAGGTCTTTTTAATATTTTAATCAGAAACACTTAATTTGATAATGCATATATAATAGTATCAATTATGATAATATATGAGATTGCACGCACCTTAAAAACACGCAATAATTTAAAAATAATTTTATGAATTTTTACAAAGGATAAAATGATGTATTACTTAAGGAACTGCATAGCATTATTTTTTTCTTATAGAATTTTTTCAAAATCACAGTATCATGTAAATTTCTGTAAAAGATGTTATGTTATTGCAGACGAAATATTTATATTTTAGATATCTTTCAATTGGACTAAAAAAGAAGTAAATAATCATCCAATCGAAAGTCACATCTCAATTTCTAATCACAGTTTTAGGACCTTAGGAACATCTTAGTTAATATGCTGTCCAAATGTCCCCGAATTTCAGAAATTATGTTCATGTTTATCCGTTTTAAGTCATGTGCTGCCAGCCGTTACGCTTAACTTTTAAAAAATAGGAAGCTTCGTATCATTTGAGCTCAAAAATTGTGCAATTTAAATAAATCAAAGGTTTCGACTCGAAAAAAGTGGTCATAAAAAAGAATAAATATTGAAAGCTGTGAGTAGGGAGTCGGGATCGTTTTTTTTTAATCAAAAAACTTTTTGAGTTTTAAAATTTTGTAAAATTTATAAAGTTTAAACAAGAGCTAAATCTTAGTTCAGATTTTTTTTTTTTTAATCTTGTCACTTTACTTTAAACTTTTACGCTGAACCAACACTTTTCAAGACTTTAGTATAACATTCAAATTTCTACAGGAAATTTTATTTAGCCCTTTCAAGGGCAAAGCTATTAGTAAAATTCTGAAATGAATGAATGACCCCGGAATTTACAAACAAAATTATTTGAAAATAAGTAAAAACTTTTCTTCACGTACTGAATAAAAGGAAAATTTTCAAACAAACATTCTGGTGTCAATATCCCATTTAGGGATTAAAATTAGGTGGATAAAACTAACCACCGCCCTTGAAGGGGTTATAATTGAATGGGCTAATATAACCGCCGTGGCGAGCGGCTCATCTTCGTCCGCAACCCTTTATTCTTCTACACTAGTCCGACTCTTTTGCGGAAGCAAGATTCTTAGGTCCCCAGCCACGTCCCGAATGAAAGACTCTCTAGCGAAGGCCAGATTGAAAAAAAAATCAAAAATTGAAACCGGACAAATTTAAAAGGGAAATTACACAAATTAAAGACACCGAAAAGCGTGGAAGGGTGGGGTTCGGGTCGATGAAGCTACCGAACGACCCCTAGCTACTTCTAGCTTAATTACGTTAGAAAGACGTTTTAGGATGTTAAATTATCGTGTATTTATTTGGGACGTTAAAATAGTAAAGGTATGGTTGGAAATTTTTACAATTTATAGTTATCGCTAAAAATTATTAGAAATTTTTTGCCTTATTTAACCCTAGAACTACCGGGAATTTTACTCAAGATTTATAAAATATATTCTATACAAGAATTTTTATTGAAAACTACTTAGCTTCCTTATTTAACTTATTATTAATTGGTTTATATATTTAGTTTATTTTAAAGAAATTTCTGGTTTGAATAAATATGTTGAATGTACTTGTCGGGTCCATTGGACCCGTCTGGTAGGCGGAGGGTTAATCGCGTATTTCGGCGATTAAACAAGGCCATATTTTCTGTAAAATTTTAGTGTTGAGAAAGGAGCGCAAAAGTTGGCAGCTATGAAATAAAACTGTTTTTTATAATCGCTTGTTATCTTAGCTGTTGATCTAAGTATTCCACTATAAGAAATCTGTCAATTATAAAAGTAACTACTCATAAACAGTGTATATTTTTACGTGAAGGGATATCAATGTAAACGTTCATAAATGACGAAATTCCTCATTTGGAATAAGCATATTAGACGAACTAGTGCCACTAAAGCTCTCGTAGAATTTTTTTATATATTTTTTCAAAAAGAAAATATCTTCGTTAAAAAATTAAAAAAAAAAAAAAAAAAAAAAACAGGCAGCAAATTGCAGGAAAACTCCTGTGAATGGAATAGATTTGCTCAGTTCTTTGAAGAAATTTCTTTTTTCGTTATTAGACAATTTTAGGAAGTTTTAGATTTAGGTTACTGGCTTTTTCTGGTTTCCCGAGACACAGGGGAAAAATCTGTTTCTAATAAGAAGATGTAGTAGCAGGATTAAAGTTAGATCTAGATAGTCAGGATCGATTATAATTATGAACTGTTATCTATAAACATGGTACGCAAACAGAATAGTTTGCTGCAAATTTTTAACAGTGTATATTTAACTTTAAGGTAAATTTGACAAAAGTAACTAATTAATAAATTACGTTACTAAATTATTTAAAAACAACGTTTAAACACACAATAAAATAAGTTAGTTTGAACAAACGTATACGTTTCGTGAGTTCCAGGACTCACATCCTCAGTGTATAAAAACTTTAAAAAAACTCAAAAATTTTGAGTTTTTACCGTACATGTACTTGGGGGGATATCGTTTTTAAAGTTTTTATACACTGAGGATGTGAGTCCTGGAACTCACGAAACGTATACGTCTGTTCAAATTAACTTATTTTATTGTGTGTTTAAACGTTTTTTTAAATAATTTATATTTCCACACAAATTCTGTACTTACTAAATTATGTTACTGCTTATTTATAAGCGTGTTTTAATTTTTTTTTTTCACCTCTATATCTTCTGTGTTATTTTCCTGGATATTCATACTGAATATGCCAAGAAACATTACGTGATACAGGGGAAAACGCCTAAAATGCCGCAGAAAAAATATTAAACCATATTCTGAGACATGTGTAATTGTTGATTACTTGTAAAAATATTGTTAATTTGTAAGGCGTTTTTATGTTTAAAGGGGTCCGGGACACATTTTAAATAATTTTTATTTATTGAGTTAAAATTCTGAATTTTTTTGTGATGGTTAACCTTACCATTTGTAGACAAAATCACATGATAAAACTTCTCATATTTTTTTAAAACAAAATTTTAATTTAAAATTTAGTGAAAAAAAGTGAGTATCGGTTTTGTATCGATCTGTTTGTATCGGTTTGTATCAGTCCCATACTATGCATGGTAACTTTGAACTCAAATTTCTCAGTGAATATTGGTCGTATCATACGGAACTTTTTGTGTTTTCAATACGTTTGAATAGACAAAACGTCCCTAAATATAATTATAGGCACCTGGGGGCTGTATAAACATTTACATTCTGTAATTCTTCACTAATTTTTTTTTCGCTTCAAACTTTTTTATCTTAACTCTGCGCCTAATTTTAACCACTTTTGTAATTGGAAGTATGCATCTAGGAGCAACGGTTACGAAAATAAAGGTCGGTCAGGATATACGTGGACACCCTGTATATTAATGTAAAAATTTGAGTAAAATATCTCTTTTAATTCATAAATTGTTAGAGAATTGTGCACATTTTCTAAGACATCAAAAGAGTAAAGGTTATTTTCTTTGTAGCCATTGTCAACTAAACCATTCATCTAAATATACTAGTAAAAAAAGTCCGTTAAATATGAAAGTAGTTCCTTAATAGGCGAGTACTGTTTAATCTGAAGGGGTAGTAATATAAACGATCATGGCTACTAAAATTTAGAATTTGGCGCGGACGTGTTAGTTGACCGTGTTTCCATACCACTATATTTTTGTGTTGTTTTTTACAATTGCTTGATTGCTACCACTTTTTTAAATATTATTATTCGTCTTATTTTCCGTTATTTGATCTGTTATTAAAAAGTTGCAAAACAGTGGTAGTAATCAAGAAATACCAATAAAAAGATGTAGCCGGGCAGGCAGCACTATTAGTTGGATTAATCAGAGCGGTTGCAGCTACAGTAGGTTTTTTAAATATAACAAAAAAAAATATTATTTGGAATTCACTTTGGTAAAATACGAATATGGCAAGATGAAAGTACTGCCTCATGTATTTAAAATCGCTAATGTGTGTTTGAAAATAAAAATATATTCTATAATCTAATAAATAGTTTAAATAACAAAATAAATCAAATTCAAAATTTCTGTAATAAAATTTTCCTTTCTATTGTACGTATTTTGCAGCAGAATAAAAATTTTGAATATTCAGTGAAATAATAATTGCTTAAGTAAGTATATTTTTAATTTATTTTGTTAAGTAGATAGATTTTGAAATTAAGATTTTGAAGATATCCGCATATTTTAAACGTTACTTAAAGTGCATTAAAAACCGTTGCGAAACCTAAGAGCAATTAAAAATTTTACAATATTTAATTAGTTCTATCCTCGTTAGTTTCGAACATTTCTTCTTCGAACCTTACGGGAACTAATAAATCCTTTTATAATTATTAATTACTCTTATGTTTCGCAACTATTTGCTAACGGGATATTTTACAGACTTCAGTAGAATATTTAACTCTTAATAAATTAAATTATAGAAAAAGATTTTATTTTTTGTTTTAAATATATTAATACAATATTAAAATTATTAATATGCCAACTATAAATAAAGTGTTATCTATTATTTTTAAATTTTATTAACAGATGTAACTGATGTCCAGTTTAAAATGAATGAAATGAAATAACTTTCCCAATATTACCTTACGTACACATGAGGTAAAATATTTAATCAGAACATAGGTAAATGTGTTAAAGAGGAAAAAAATAAAGCCTTCGTACTTTAGAGCAAAGTTTGCTTTTATAAAGCATTACTAAAATAACTTTTTGGTTCAGTTACTTGAAAACCCATTTAAGAGTTTCATTGATATTATCTGTTGGTATTTTGATCGTGTTTTATAGTATATTCCAGTTCAGTATTCATGCAACATTTACTATGCACACAACTTTAAGCTCTTCTGTGTATTAGTGTTGAGAGACTTATTTTAGACGTATTTTCGAATTCTAAATTTGATGTCGTAAATGTGAAGGATGCAAGAGTTTTTCCTTCTCCTATTTATTTTCTCAGCTTCTGAATAAGCTGTTTATTTAAACTCAAGAAAGAAATGCTTGTATAAAAGAAAAAACTGCTTTTTTTATTCTTAAACAATTTTAGTTTCATATTCAAACTTTAATCAACTCTAAATAAAGTGAAATTTTAAAATGGGGTTTGATTCGTAGAACTGTTCTTAAAAAACTGTGCTTCGAAATTATATTAATAATTATAATACTATCCAACAGAAAAATTACTGTATGAATAATAGGTATTTAAGTATATAGCTAAAAAGTCATATTAATTAGTCTACTTGTAAAAGTAATCCTAAACTGTCTAGGCATAAAAAATGTAATTTCTGTGTAACTGCAAAATTAGCAATATTCAATTGAGTGCAGCAAATCCTTTTTTTTAGAATAATACCCTTTACGCATGGTCCCGTTGATCCATGGAATTTTCTGTACCAGTAGAATGCAGTTAATCATTTCCTACAAAACATAAGCAACAACCAATGATCATGTTAAACCATAACGAAATGCATCAACATCGTTGCACATGATTTATAAATAATACCTTACGCTATTTAAAATTAAATAGAACCCTCTCTGTATCTCTTCTTCTCTTCATCTTATAATATTGTTCTCTTCCTAGTTTTCCTAGTTTATTATTTTTTTTCGCATGAATAGACTAACTTACATGTTTCTGCATCAGAAATTGAGTTACACAATCTTAACATTTTAGTTCTTTACCCTGTACTTTGACTTTTTAAAAAGAACATCGCCTCAAGGTACACTAGATAGTTAAAAGTCACTGGACGCTTTCGATTTTACACGTTTCATCGAATATCTAGGGAAATATTTCACAAATCCTCCTCGAATTTCGAGAATATAATGAAAATGTTTGACTACATATTTTTCAGTGAATGTTTGATCACCAGGGCAATCACAAAACAAAATATCTGGTAATTCCCTGTGACTATGTATACATTGTTTATGGCACGTATCTTCAAAGAGATATAAAGGTTTCTTTAAAATAGTCAAGAAATTTCCGCGTGTTTTTGGTTTATTTTGATGCAGGCTTTTAAACCAAATTTAACGCCACTTTTAGAAAACTTTAAAAAGCGTAGTAGAAACAACATAGTATAATATGACGAAATAAGAGCATTCGTATGAAGTACATTTTAACTGCAAGTGGACGAACAATAACAAAGATATACTTTATGATTAAGTAGTCAAATGTATAGAGCAAACGCGTATAAAAAGACCAGTCAAATATTGTGAAAATTGAGAAAGATATTGGCGATAGAGTGAGCTTAATTTCAGTTAATTTCTAAAACTAGCAGAATAGAAAGGGATTTTACCAAAGTTGTGATTATAAATTTAAAATTTTTTGCCTCACCAATGGCTGAGAGGATATACTCTCAAAGCTAGTGGATGGGAGGAGCTGGGTTCAAACCCTATCGTATCCGTCGGCCTAATCGTTCGGAGTTTTCCGTGGTTTTCTTCGTACCCCCACGGAGTGTATCCCCGTCGGCCTATATTCCTAGTGAAGATAATCGACCGTTATAAATAACACCATGAAATGCACCTTTTTTTTAAATTTCTATTTTAATTGATACTTCAAATGTTGAAAACCGCCTGAACGAGGTTATTTCAACAACAAAAACAATAAATAGTTTTATCGAAATTTACCCATCCTGTCCGAAACTACTCGTTTATATTCATTAACCCGTTCGGGACCATGGGTGCATATATGCACCCTCAAAAAAAGCTTAAAACGCTTAAGTTTGATACCAGTAAAAAATAAAAGTAAAATTGATTTTATTTAATTACGACATTTTCGTGATTTATAAAGTTAAGTCAAATAATTAACAAAAAGTGGTGCCAAACGAATAAAATTAGTGTAAAAGATGACGGTCCTGAACGGGTTAAATACTAACTCATTTTTGGAAGTCATTCAATAAAAGAAGAAAATTTGTGAAATATCCTTTATCATGCGGCTACTTTTCGAAGGCATCCGAAATTCAGCTTGCTATATCGCCGATATCTCTATGTATTTTGATGATATACAACTGGTCTTTTTAGATTAGTTGCTTTATGGAGTTGACTTCCAAAAGACGAAAAAAATATATTGGTATAGCTCCCGCATGCACAGTTAAAAATAATTTCCCACAATCGTTCATATTTCTTTAAATAGGGTGACTGCTCCAGTAGTTGATCAGATTTTTGAAATATTGCACATTTTCAGGCGGAAATGCTTTTTACACCTGGCACTAGACATAATATTTTTGTTTGAATGTTGGAGCACCTGTTGTTACATTGTTGTCAATTGCCTGCTGTAAGAGAAGCCATTTTATGATTTTTTTTAATTAGAAAATGTAAAAATTTAGTTTTTGATTAGTAGGAGACCATTACGCTGATTTAAAATAATCCACTTCCATGTTGCTTATTTCAAATAATAGTTTTATATGCATTATTGTTAATCGCACTTAATCATGATATTTTAATCATTAATTTTTGAATTTTTGACCGATTTCTTCGATTGATCAACTACTGAGTAAATGGCAATTAACACGTTCACGCCGGCGCGGTGGGTCACACTCGACTGTCTCAGAGCTGGCAAGTCTCCGGCCTTTTGGATACCAGTATTTTAATACAGAAAATGTTGTTTTACTTAATTAGAGCAATTGGGCGATTTAAAGGAACAACATTTTTTCTAAAATAACAGTGGTGTGCAAAAAGCCGGAGGCTTGACAACTCTGAGACAGTCGAGTGTGACCCACCGCGCCGGCGTGAACGTGTTAAAGAAACTATTTACTTATAATTCGGTCGCCATTTAATTTCAGCAGATTTCATTTTTGCCCATTTTAGGACATTCACATAGCTGCCAACTCTTCCGCTTTTTCAGACCACAAAAACTTAATAGAAATTTTTGTCTTATTTAATCGGCAGATTACGGCGATTTAAAAAGGCAAAATTTACTATATAATTTTTGTGGCCTGAAAAAGCGTTGGCAGCTGGCATGTTGGCAGCTGGATGTTGGCAGCTATGCATTCATTAAGGGTTGTAGCAATCATGTTAGTTTACTTCTAAAATTTAAAAAGAAGGAAATATTATAAAAACCCCGTAGCACCGACCTTATTTGATCAACTACTGGCTCCGTCACCCTATTTATATATTTATATTCTAATTATATTATATTTTACTACTCTATTTTCTAAAATTTTCAGGAACTTGTATTAAAATTGGTTGAAAAACCTGCATGCTATAAAGAAAAAACACGCAATTTCTTTTGTATTTTTAAAGAAGTTATGTCACCATAAATATACAAGCTATTCTTATACACAAAAAACTAAACAAACAATGTCTGCTCGATATTCAGTCAGTCATGTGCTGCAGCCACAGATCATTTTGTCCGATTTATTTTAAAAGGTGATCGCAAATATTTTTTTTCTCTTCCATTTGTTGTTGTTCCCTAATTTACCTCGAGATCAAATCTTCATTGATAAATATGAGGTCAGACATGTTCTTTATGTTCCGGAATTTGTAAAATAATCCGCAATTCGTCAAATTTTTCTCTAGATATTCGACAAAACATCTAAAATCAAATGTGTCTAGTGATTTTTGCAGAGTTGCCAAGTCTCTGGCTTTTTGGATACCAGTACTTTAATACATAAAATTTTGTTCTATTTGATTGGAACATTTGTGTGATTTAACAGAACAATATTTTCTGTAAGATAATAGTGGTGTGCAAAAAGCCGGAGACTTGGCAACTCTGGTTTTAGATATAGATTGCATATATCTCAAAGATTTCTTCTCGCGCTGTAATAGATTACTTGTATAATAATTTGGTCAGCTGAAATGCGATTTTGCCGATAACTGTTTTTCATATTTAAAATTTTCGAAATAATATCCAAATAAATATCTATGAAATTAATAAATATCATGTAAATATTTAAAAAAAATCGAAACTAGTCTATCATGAAAATTAATCCACTTCAATGCATGAATAATGTCACTGTAACTGCATTTCTATGTAACAGTAGAATAAGCATCTTTTTTTTTTTTAAACTGAGAAAAGCAAATCATTTTTTAGAAAAATATTTTATAACCAGTGGTTTTGTTTATCCATATATACGCAAACTTCTTCTCCCCTATTTTCATAAGCAACATCTCTGAAATGAACCTCTTTGAAATTGATTATAGCGAACTTTATTACTTCTTTTACCATATTATTATTCTCTTTTCATTTATCTTTATTTTTTCTGACATGAATAGAATAACCTACATATTTCTAAATCACAATTTGATTTAACCAAAGTTAACTTTTCACTACTTTAACGTATGCATTTTTTATTTTTAGGAGAACATAATTTCTAATTATATATGTCGAAGGAACCTTCTCATACTGTAACAATATTAATTGGATTTCATGATTAAGTTTACTCTTTTAATATTCTTCCCATTAAATTCATATATAACATCACATACTTTTTGAAATTGAATAAAACGTCCTCTGCTTCTTTCTTCTTTGACCATAATATCATTCTCTTCCTATTTGTCTTTGTTCACATGAATATAAAAATCTGCATGTTTACAAAACACTAATCACTGATAAACAAATTTTAACGAATTTTCTGTTTCTCTATATACATTGGGTGTTTCTTATAGATATCAAGCTGCTGAAAAAGTATATGTTAGTAAAAAGTTTCTATCGCCCTCCAATTTTGAGAAATTTCATTTATACGTTTCGGAATATGTAGGCATGGTATAGGCATTATAATTATATTACGTTATTCTCTTACATGCGTTTGATTCACACAAACATTCTTTTTTCTCATTACAACGATAGAAGATACAGCAAGAGAGTAGAAACAGATGTCCACCTAATAAATTTTATGTTAGCGACCTGGAACAGACAGCGCTAGCCGCCCCCACGGTATTTGGTTTTAACGCAAATCCGTGACAGTTGAAACTTATCTTTCGGGGCGAGTGTACTGCGATTTCTTTGTTCTGTAAGGCTTTTTACTTAAATTTTGATTATAATTATCCTATTTTACTCTAAAATATGTGAAAAATGTCTAGAGGAAGAGTTAATGAACCCGATTCTTTTTGCTATGTTTGCGGGGAGCTAACTTTGAAAAAGCATCAATGCACTTTCAGGCCGCTAATAGAGACTGCCTATCACATGTACTTTGGATGTAAAGTAGGTGAACAAGATAAGAAATGGGCACCTTATTCTTGTTGCTCACGATGTGTTACAAATCTCCGTGTGTGGATGAAAGGTACAAGAAAAAGTATGCCCTTTGCTATACACATGATATGGCGCGAGCCGAAGGATCATATAACTGACTGCTACTTTTGTATTACAAAAATTAAAGGATTCTCTGCAAGAAGTAAACATACAATTAAGTACCCGAACTTAGATTCAGCAATGCGACCAGTATTATATAATGATGATTTACCAATACCGAAACCCCCAGAGAATTTTACATATGACGATGCAGCAGTAGAAATGGAAATTGATTAATCTGAAACTTCATCTACATCTGATATAAACTATTCTCCTGGCATAAACGAAGAACCACACCTAATTACCCAAGAAGAATTAAATCATCTTGTGAGAGACTTAAATTTATCAAAGAAAAACTCAGAATTACTTGGATTAAGATTCCATCTCCTGAAAAACAATACAAAGATATCTATTTATCGAGATCGACATAAGAAATATTCGAAATTTTTTTTCAAGAAAAGGTGATTTGTGCTACTGTAATGATAAAAGTGGTTTAATGTCTGCTTTAAATTGACAACATAACTCGGAACAATGGCGATTGTTCATCGATGGTTCGAAAACCAGCTTGAAGGCTTGCATAATGAAAGAGTCTTAGGAAAATATGAAGCTACTGCTTCATGAAATTGATTACTCATATCATGATTGGAATATATATGCGGATTTTAAAGTAATTTCCATTCTTATTGGTATGCAACAAGGTTATACAAAATATTGCTGTTTCCTATGCGAGTGGGGTAGCAGAGCAAAGCATGAGCATTATATCAAAAAGAAGTGACCAGGGCGCAAACAATATATTGCAGGTGAAAAAAAATATCTAAAACGTTCCTCTAATTGATAAAAAGAAAGTTATTCTTCCACCATTACACATAAAGTTGGAATTGATGAAGAATTTCGTTAAAGCTATGAATAAAGAAGTTCGAGGATTTCAATATCTGCAAGAACAATTTCCATCTCTAAGCTATGCAAAAATTAAGGGGGTTATTTTTGGTTGCCCACATATTAGACACCTTATGAAGGACAAAAATTTTGATGATACATTAAGTGATTTAGAAAAAGCAGCATGGATCGATTTTTAAAATGTTGTGACACATTTCTTATGAAATCATCGAAATCCTAACTATGAAACATTAATTAAAGACATGTTAAAAAGTTACAAAGATTTAGGATGTTCAATGCCGTTGAAAATTCACTTTTTAGCATCTCATCTAAATTTTCCCCCCGAAAATAGGGGAGTTGTGAGCGACGAGCATGGAGAGCGCTCCCACAAGGAAATTTCTGCAATTGAAACCCGATATCAAAGCAGGTGGACCCCTAATATGTTCGTAGATTACTGTTATAACCTTATTAGGGAAGTTAGTGATTGTTCCTACAAGAGAGCATCCACAGATAAGACATTTGCCGCTACATAAAGTATGCAATTTCTTATTAATATCATTTCTTTTTACAAAAATTCTTCTCCATTTTTCTGAAACATTATAAACAATGCATATTTTCAGTGTTTTAAATATTAATTTTAAGGTTTATATGTGTTTATTTAAAAGTTTGTCATTACTAAAATACCAAATGATAAATTTCATAAGGTATATGTGTTGAATAATTACTACAAAATTCAGATTTTCCAGATTTTGAATTTTTTAAAAATCTGTGGGTGATGGAAACTTTTTAATGGCAGATTATTTCACAGCACCACCTAAAATATAAAAGTCACCACATACTTAGTTAGAAACAGAAACCTTGTTTATCAGTGATTTATGCAATCCTACTATTTCATTTCTTTGCCTTGTACTTGGGAACTTTTATTTTTTATAAGATGACACCGTGTTAAAGCCGATATCTCAAAGAATCGTCCTCACATTGTAATAGATATTAATGGGATTATAAATGTCATTACATTGCAGCTCTACATTGTCCTCATTGGTCCATAGATGTTCTCTGTTTGAACCAAAAGTAGCAGATCCTTTTTCTAGAAAAATAGTCATTAACTGAAGATCTTATTGATCCATAAATAAATACACAAACATATTTTCTCGTAATTTCATAAGAACATCTGATGATCTTTGAAATTCAATATAACGTTCTCCGCTTCCTTCTTCTTTGACCATAATAATATTCTACTCCCATTTGTCTTCATTATTTTTCTTCGCATGAATAGAATAACCTACATGTCTCTGAATCACAAATTCATTTACACAGCGCCAACATTTCGCTACTTTAACATTTACTTTTAATTTTTTAAAAGAACATCGTCTTAAAGTATATATCTAGAAATATCCTACTCACACTGTAATAGATATTAATGGGATTATAAAGGTCCATCACAGGATCTAACTGCAGCTGTCCCCTCGGAAATTAATCTCTCCATTTCTTTTCTCGGACATTCCTTATGTCTTTTCGAAATCCATCATGGAATACTGTTTTGTTTCCCGAGAGCAGATCTAATTTATGATCGTAGGGGCAACATCTCGGGGCGCATTCACTCTTTCTTTAGTGGTTACTATCACCGTTAATCACAATCTGTTCACTCGCTTTCCATCAAGAAATTGTATAGAAGAGAAAATTATAGCAAGAAAAATCCTCTTTCTTTGGAAAAATATTTCATGGAAGCTATTATTTCTTTTTTGTTTTGTTTTCAGAAAACCTACTTCAGCATGAATTTTCTTTCGATGCGCGAAATGTTTTCGAAAAAAAGGTCTGCACACATAGAACGAGAACAGTCATAGTTATGTTCAAAATATAAATGGAGTCTGCGTTTTATGCTTTATTACCCATGATGTAAGAAAACACATTAGTTTCCTTAAGTACGAAAATATAATATAACCACGTACGATAATATCACTCACCCGCAAGAAAAGTGACACATCTCGACAAAAGTAAATTTCACAGGAGAAGCAAAAGAAAACGTGCCTGATTTTACTGTAACATGAAATTATTGCACATATCTCTGCATGCAGGAATAAAAAGGTGCATAAAACCCTTAAGGATGAAGACGTAGGATGAGGTTCGGAGGGTGGGGTAATTTCACCTCCCCACACAACCCAACCATCTTCTGTTCTCACAAATGGACATATAGCGTAATAAAGTGATTTTCCGTATAACTGCACTTATGAAACTGTTTGCGTATCAAGATGCACCTATGACAGACCCATTAGTAGAACAAAAATCAAAATGAATTTTTGCGAGATGTGTCACTTTTCTTGCGGGTGAGTGATATGAAATGAGGGGCTCATAACCATAGTAGACCAAGTCCATTTTGAAAAAAAAAATGAGATAGTTCATTTAGAAGGTGCATAAAATCTGTTTTATCCACTCCCACAGTAAACCACGTCTGTAAACAGATGACATATATGAGTAAGTATGTGAAAACATACTTTCTTCACTGTGGAAGTGGATAAAACAGATATTATGCACATTCTAAATGGAAAATCTCTTTTTTTTTTTTTCAAAATGGACATGGGGTTATGGTTCTGTATAACTACACTTATGAATCTGTTTGCGTAGCAAGATGCACCTATGACAGACTTATTAGTGGAATGAATATCAAAATGAATATTTGCGCGATGTGTCACTTTTATTGCGGTGATATGAAATGAAGGGCTCACAACCATGGTAGACCAAGTCCATTTTGAAAAAAAAATTGAGATAGTCCATTTATAAACCACGTCTGTAAACAGATGACATATATGCGAAAATATGTGAAAACATACTTTGTTCACTGTGGGAGTGGATAAAACAGATATTATGCACATTCTAAATGGACAATATCGTTTTATTTTCAAAATGGACTTAGGGTTATGGTCGTGAAACAAGCCCTAAAATATCCTCTTACCTGCGTAACTGAATTTATACATGCAAAAGTAACAAAAAATATTAATTTTATGTTAATGTTAATGCTGTTTATTTATCATGTTTGTCTCTAAAACATATTTGTTGAACACGAAAATGTTTGTTTGTGATTGATTTTGTCCGAAATCCTTATGTTGAGAAAACTGATTAATAGACCACACATGCTACTCGGAACTGTTTTCAAAACTCAGTGGATGCACACGAAACTTTAACTTTAAATGCTTCTTTAAGTCTCAAAAATATATTTGTTTGTGATGTTTCTAAAGATTATGAACAATTTTTAGAATCATGGGTAACTCGAAAATCGTTATCTTATATTTTCCTTTGTAGTTATACCGCGTTTTCCTCGGTTAAGAATTGTCTTTTTTTATATAGTGCATAATGCCGCGAAATCCTACGCCTTAAAACCTAGGAGCTGATTAAAGAACTTTGTTGAATATAAATACTACAGGAATGTTAATTGTTGATTTCAGCTTTTATTTAGATTACAGTATGAAGTATAGTTTATTTAAAATTTTAATGACAGTACAATGATGTATTTCTAAGTTCTTAGAACTATTTATAATCCATTAAAAATAAATTCCGTTAGTAACATTGTCTTTAGAAATTTTATATGAGTATACAATGAGATTTAAAGTGTTAGGTCTTATTCAGTAATATATGAGTGTTGGTTTCAAAATTTTGTAAGTATATTGCATTATTTTCAGTAAAAGAAAAATTACAAAAATACATAAGCAATAAGTGATTAATAATTCTGTAAGAAAAAGTACTGAATTGATTTACATGTGCTTTTTGGTATCAAAACAGAAAAAAGTTATATGTAATTATTGAAGCGATCCAATATGCCCAAGAAATAGTAAATAGGAATTTTTAATTACGTGCATTTTTTTTCACATTGATAAAAAGACGTAAAACCAACAGTGTGAAGAAGCATTCGGGCCAGAGTTCAAACCTGCGTAATTTTTTTCAGCTCGGCAACCTTCTTCAAACTGAGCTACCCGGACGATACGCGTATTATTGGCAGAGCGCTTGGCATTGGACGAATGACCAAGTTTTCGAGCCATGGCCTGTTCACTCTATTGGTTTTACGTCTTGTTTCCAGTGTTAATAAAGATTCACGCAATTAAAAATTCTGATTTACTCATTCTTGGGCGTATTGCACAGTTTCACCTATATATATATATTTATGCTTAAATATCATTTTAAACTAGTTTATAACTTGAAGAATCATTTGTAGAAGGGCAGCATTATAAAATTATTCACATTTTTTGTGTTGCCTACTTATAGAATTAATGTCATTCCTACCACTCATATTAATAATTATATTTCTTCAGTCCTATTATGTAATGGATTTACTCTGGGATCCTTTAATTAGCATATGAAATAATTTATAATGTTTAGATTAATTATGATAATGATTTATAATTATTATATTTATAATATCAATAATATTATTTACTTGGTGTGATGATTTTGAATTGTCAGAATGCGCTTTTAACTGTAACTGTTTTTATATCTGCGAGTATTTGCTATGATTATGGGTAAGCATGATTACGATTCAATATGGTATTTTAAAATATTGTATGATTCTATTTCTGAGTAAGTTTTTAACTCACATGCTTCATTTTTATTTCTATTGTGCATGACATTGTTCTGTCCAGGTCATACATATTGATTAATTATATAATTCTTTCATTTTTAGCTCACAGGCTATCAAGGCCTGAGAACTACTGTGCCCGCCATTCTGTATGTATGTATGTATGTATGCCATATGTATGTATGTACGTAAGTAAGTACGTATGTATGTACGTAACGCGATAACTCTTGATAGAAACATCCGATTTGCTTCAATTTTTTTTTCTAAATTCATTCTGATAAGGCGCTTCCCTGATTAGTTTTGGGAGTTCATTGGTTAATTATAAAGGGGTGAAACGGGGCTAATTTCCCCCCCTTAATTTAGATAAATGGGTTTTTCATGCAGAATTATTCAATTTGCTCCAAATTTGGTATATCGGTTTATTATGATAAGGAGCTTCCCTGATTAGATTTGGAGGTTCACTAGTTAAGTATAAAGGGGGGGGGGAAAGGGGCCTTACCCCCTTAATTTAGATAAATGGTTTTTTTATGCAGAATTATTCGATTTGCTAAAAAATTTGGTATACCGGTTTATTATCTTAAGAAGTTGCCTTGATTAGATTTGGAGGTTCATTAGTTAAGTATAAAGAGGAAAAATGGCGGCTAACCCCCCTTAATTTAGATAAATGGGTTTTTCATTCAGAATTATTCGATTTGCTCCAAATTTTGTATACCGGTTTATTATGTTAAGAAACTGCCTTGATTAGATTTGGAAGTTCATTAGTTAAGTATAAAGAGGGGAAAGGGTGGCTAGACTCGGCCCCTTAATTTAGAGAAATGGGTTTTTCATGCAGAGATTTTCGATTTGCTACCGGATCGATTTGGTATACCGGTTTATTATGTTAAGGAGCTGCCTTGATTAATTTTGGAGGTTTATTGGTTGAGTTTAAAGGAGGGAGGGGACTGGGGCTAGACCCCCCTTAATTTAGATAAATGGGTTTTCATGCAGAATTAATCGATTTGCTTCAAATTTGATATGCCGGTTTATTCCGTTATGGTACTTTCTTTATTATATTTGGAGGTTTATTGGTTAAGTTTAAAGGAGGGAGGGGACTGGGGCGAGACCCCCCTTAATTTAAATAAATGGATTTTCATGCAGAATTATCCAATTTACTTTAATTTTTTCTGTTCATTCTGATAAGGAGCTTTCCTAATTACATTTGGAGGTTCATTAGTTAAGTATAAACGAGGAAAAGGGGGTTAGACCCCCCCCCCCTTAATTTTGCGAAATGTTTTTTTCATGTAGAATTATCTGATTTGCTTCAAATTTGGTATACCGGTTTATTATGTTAAGGTGCTTCCCTGATTAGATATGGAGGTTCATGGATTAAGTTTAACGTGGGGGAACGGGGGCTAATCCCGTTCATTTATTTTTTGTGGGCATTATTCTTTGAAATAAGAGTATAATATACAATTAGTTTGAATAGTCTGTGAGCTCAATGCCATCAGTTTAACTGGGCAATTTTCTTTTTATTTCATGGTGTGTGGTTAATCGATAAATGGAAGAAGTAAACATTTAAGCGGTAGCTTATTATTTCTTCCTCAGAAATTAACCGCTTATTACTAATGATTTCGTAATATTGCCCTTGAAAACGGGTTACGAATCATTAGTTCCATTTTTATTCATAATTGCTCTCTCATTTTATGTACATTTTGTCGTTTTTCTTTTGGAATTAGAGAACTTTCCATTTTGAAATCATACATTTCGGGCAAAGAATTTGTTGATGCTGACAATGATTCATTATATTAGGTCTTTTTTCATTGGTTAAACTGGTTAAGTTACTAAGAGTTTTAGAAAATATTTCAAATATTTATGATTTCCTTCGGGTATTTCCTTATTTCCTTGTTATTTTTTATGAATTCGACATCCTGTTGTTTTTCCTTTCGCCAATTTTGAATGTATTAATTTTTAATACTTCATATATTGGTGATTAGGATATAAGTTTATTAAAAAAATTCATTAATGATTAGTTAAACTAATAATAGTTGATCCAGCTTTATTATGTATAATGTCAGTATATTGCATTGATACTTACTTTATTTGTTTTTTTTTTTTAAGATGATGAATTGTAATATTATATAATGGTTATACATATATATTTATTGATGGTGGACTAATTTCGTTTCATGTTTGCCACGGTACTTGCAGTTCATATAGTTATCCCATGTTGAGCTGTGGTTTTAAACTTACAAACATATAAGACTGAGAAGAACAAGGCTGGGTTCCGTCCAGGTAGTTCAGTTAGTAGAGCGTTTGTGCACTGAACGAATGACCTAGGTTTAAACCCTAACCTCTATAATTTTTCAATCTGTTGGTTTTAGACCTTTTTAGCATTGTGAATAAAAATTCGCATAATTAAAATTTCTGATTTAGAAAAGGTTACTTTGAATTTTATAGTATATTTCATTTACATTATTCAACTAAAATATAAGAAGCTTATTTAAGTCGAAAACTATGCTACTGTTTTCTTTCATATTATAAGAATATAGTATTATATTTTATTTGTTATATTTAAAACTAATAATAACTAATAAAGTACTGCAAGGTCTTTCTATATTCAGCTTTTTCTCCAAGCCAATATTGGATTGGTCACAAGCTCTAAATTATACTGCAATAATAAGTATGACAGATAATTAATTTAATTTGTGATTATGGGCATTATCATTTAATGTTACTATTTTTTTATAAAAAAATTGTAGTTTACCCCCTTAGTTTTCGTCATCATCAGCTTTAAATGAAAAAAGAAGTAGCGGTAAACTCCCTTTTCTTTGATTAAGTATAGATAATATAGAAAATGGCAATAAATTATTACATAAATTTACTTGAGATAATAAGTTTATAAAAATAATTAACCACTATAACACAGTAATAGTTGATTTTTAAATACTTAGCCCTTATCCTGCTTATATCAGAATAGGTTCTGAGGATTTCTCATGTTATTTCAGCTATTTAAAACATTAAAAAGTGCCTTTAATACGGCTTTATTGTACTTTTTTAGATGCATTATAAATTAAATAAAAGTTGTAACTGAAAAAATATAAACATTTATATAATAATGCAAAGCCGTTCCGTTAATTTCATTTTCAACAAACTATTTCCTAGAAGTTTTATCATTATTAGATCTGTTTTAATAAATATAATAAACCACAAATCAGTAGTGAACAAGGATATTTCAACCTCTTCTGGAAATGTTTATGAATTTGTGAACCAGTTGCATGTACGAAGTTATTTGAAATAATGTGAAACTATCCAAAATTACATCACAAAATACTATTTCACGAAATGAGAATGCAGTCTTAACCCTTGAATAAGCCTGTTTTAAAATGTAGCTACTTTGCTACATTCCTCCACCGATTATCCGTGAGGAATACAAGGAATGAAGATAAATGTTCAAAATTATATCTTAAGAGTTCAAATAAGTTTTCCCCAATGTCATGAAAATCAGCATGGAGCAATTAACAAGTCAAAGGAATTCTCCTTTGGTTACGCTTTAAAATCCTCTAGACATATTTAATTTAGATAAAAGGCTCTTTTTGAATTAAATGTATGTGTTTTAAAAACTAAAGATAAATAACTGATGAAATGCATTAAATTTTCAGAGCTCCCAAATGGACCGTTTTTTAAACTCCACTATTTCGTAAGAAATTTTTTCATGATATTTTTAAACAACATTTTCATTAGAAATGGCCTTCCAGGTAGGTTTCTAGAAAATTTGCGAGAAAAAGATAAAAAATAGATGTATGAAAAAACTGATATTTGAAAAATCGAAGCATTTGAGAACTCTAAATCTAGTATTATTTCTAATATTAAAGGAAGCAGAAAAAAATACAATAAAAACATTTTAATGTTTAAAATTATTATTTCAAAATTAGGAAATAAGTTTGTTACTAAAACAATAAATATCCAGCTTACATTATTTCGATAAAAAAGGTTACATTTTAGTAATTAAAAAAATAATCATGTTATATATTTATTTTTTTTTAATTTTAATCATAAGCTCAATTTGTATTGCTTATATATCATGTGATATTTCGCAATAATTAATAGTAATATATAATCGTATAAATAGCTCTATCATATGAGTAGAAAACATTCAAACCGTGTTTTCTCACAAAAAATAAAAAATGAGTTATTGTTATTTTTATGAACTCTGTATTAAGTTGCACAGAAATAAACGGTATTTTTAACTAAAAAACATCTTTCTCCATTTATAAATCGATTTTAAAACTTGATGTTTCAATCAAAGAGTGTTTCCTCCAAAGCCTGCATTCAGTCAAACAGTGATTTCTCCAGTCTGCCAATCACAGTTGTCACTTAATGTGTACCTTCGAAACCTACCATACATATCACAATTAAAACGGATTGTTTTAGAGAAAAATAAGATAACTGTTAAGGTTAAAGGCTTCCAGAATTTGAGATTTCAAGATCTAAGCGGAGAATATGATGTAAATCTTCTGAAAAAGGGAGTTACTGTTGCCCGTGTTCAAAGGGTTGTTTTAGAATATCTTCCTTTTAGCCACGCCATATCAGTTGAAAAGAAAAAAAATGTTGATAAACTTTTGAAAGCAATGTATGGTGAACAGTGGTAAAATCAACCTGATGATATCTTCAAATGGTACAACCACATTATCCATGATTTACCAGCCTGCAATGAAAGAGAAGGGGAAGTGTGATTGTCTAGATAAAGATATTGGTTTTAAAATTTGAAGTGGATTTCTGGCAAACGAGTATTTATTTAGTAAATATTTAATGAATACTACTAGGTACCATAATCTGCCATTTTATTTTATCAATAATCAACTGAAGTTCGGTATTTACTCAAATAAAATAATGTTTTTGTATTATTTGTGAGTTAGAACGTATTTCATTCAAAAAGCGTTTTATCCACTTGTTAAACAATCAAAACATGTTTCCTCCTCTGAATTCGGTCAAAACGTGATTTCTCCAAATATTAAATGCATTTTATTAATTTGTTTTATGTTTAATATCTTAGGTAAGCTTGGAATTCTTTCTAATAACCGCTAATAAAAATACACAATAAAAATTAGAATTAAATACAAGTTATTTTCTAATTTATCAGTTTTTTGTGTTTTTTGAAAATTTGTATCTAAAGGAGAAAGCATGGTTTGGATGTTTTCTCCACATATGTGCTAGAAAGTTTCGCGTTATCGAACGGTGAAAATATTTTCTGAGACCCACCTTAAGAGAGCTGATAATAATTCATGGTAGTTGAAAATCATCTTTTATAAACATAGAATGTTGCACTATACACTATACATAGAATGTTGCACTATACGAATTATTTTTTTATTTATTTTACTTTTTTTTAAATGCCTCTGCAATGAAATGTCATTAAAAGAACGTCCTTTAAAATTAAAAGACTTGCTAACACTTTCCGCTCTATTTTTAAATAAAACACAAAAATGAACAAATATATGACTTGAAGTATAAACTTCAAAACACTTATTTTTCTACTTTTTCAATACCTGAAAATTTAATGTAATCGAATTTCAAAAATAACAGTTCCGAATAATCAAATGCAGTATTTTTTGGATAAATTAAAACCTTAACCTTTGCAGACAAATGTGCATATCCTTTATTTTCAAGATTAAATTTATTATTCTACAGTTCTGTAGTAAAGATTAAAAAAAATAAAAATTTCCAAACATAATTTGATTAAATGATCTTCTTGAAAGAATTATTTTAAAGAACAAAAACACCCCGCGTTTTTAAGAAAATTGGAGGTAAGTAATTATTATTTAATTACGTTGCAGAAATAACAATCAACCGTGTATTCTAACCTTCGCTTTACTTAGAAACATAATACTTCGCTAGACTATTTAAGAATCATTAAATACCAAAAAAAATTATAAGAGTGATTATGTATGGTAATTTTTCACTCTTTTGTGTAATGTATGTTAATTTTAAAAATGTTAAACAAATTAAAGTATACTAAGTAATGCAAATCATTATAGTTAGTTTTGAATTTTTTTTTCTAGTTCTAGTGTTCCTGTGTTTATTCAAAATATTTTAAGATAATAAATCATCGCTGAATATTAAATATAAAAGATGGTCATTATTAAAATCCACATTTTAAAAGACTTTGTATAATGTATCGTTTTTAATTGCAGCAAAGTAGGAGAAAACAATTTGCAGATGCAGTTTCAAAAACTAATAATAAGTAATAATCAATCAATTACCTATTTAATCACATTGTATAAACGCATTGTAAAGCTATGTAAAAAAACAAAATTTTAAACAACAAAAACAACAAAGTACCCAATGTTTTGTCAAGTCTAGATAAACAAAGCGTTGCAAAAAACGCACTACAAACTCTACGTATAGCTTTTTTAAGCTGTACACTGTCAAAAAAAAAAGAATCTGTAAAGTTACTACGAATTTTCTAGGAAACTGAGATGTCTAGAATTTTTAATATAATGGCAACAACAAAAATGCATGTAACAGATATACATTTGCATTGTAAATAAAAAATTCTGTAGGGCTACTAAGAATTTTTTAGGATTGGGTTGGTTTGATTTTTGATGGCCAATAATCAGCTCGAGGGATATAAGCCCAGGGGGGGGGGTGCCTTTTTTGGGGGCCTTTCTAAGGGAACCTAACCCGTATTTACACATGGAAATCCATGGTTCGAAAAAAACCACGAAAACTCCGACGGGCACGATTGGGTTCGAACCCAGCACCTCCCGTCAACAGAGCAGTCCGAGAGCAGAACCTCTCGGCCACAAGAATTTTGTAGGAAACTGGAATGCCTAGAATCTTTTTTAACTAACAAAACCTGTGTTACAGATAAAATTTTAGTAAGTCTACTGTAATCTTAGTACATTCTTTTGTTAAGCTAAAGATATGTGTATATTATAACACTAGTTTTGTAGATTTACATCTGTTTTTGTACAGTGTACAGATAATTTTTTAGTAATTATACAGATTCCTGTAACTTTACATCTGTAGAATTACACCTTTTTTACAGTGTTCATTTCTATGGTGTGTTCATATAAAGCGTTTAAGACACCCACTGCTTTGTGTTTTTAGACGCGTCAGTAATTATATAACTACGTAGCACCTATAATCGTCGTCTGGTTCGTCCGTCTATCCGCATATAACTGCTCAAAAACTACCCAACCGAATGGTTTGAAATTGAATATATATAATCGTTGCAGAAATTTGTGGAGTCATTTCAAATTTTATGAAAATCGAATCAAAACTTAGAATGATATTAATAAAAGTTTTCTTCATTCTATTAAATCCTATCATACGTAATTATTTCAGTGATATACCACGATAGGTAATGATTCTAGGTTGCCGTGGTGATTATGTCCTATTTAAGATGGAGTCCAATTATTTCCGTATTACGGAATTTAATATTTACCCCTTTTGCCACGTTTGATGTACAATTTCCGACCTTTTTTTTTTTTCTTAATACCCTATTAATTTACGTTAATCTTCTTTTATTGTAACTAAATATGACTGGGGTTTCCAACCGGTGGGCCGCTTGTTACCACTGTTTCTGAATATTAATGATTGCTTTATATATTCACGGAATCGTGTTTGTAACAACTACGTCCGTATAGAAATCTCCGCCTTCTTTAATCACAGATTACTAAATCAAAAATTACTATCCTGTAATATAGTGGTACCAGGTGAGCCGCCGGTTGGAAACATTTGAAATATAAAAATTTTTAGACAATAAAACCTTCCTAATAATACAACTAGTCAATGTGACGTCACTCTGAGCGTATAAAGGTCCAAATGTTCACAATGACAGCAGTGACTCTTTTAATTCATCACAAGATGACCAACACTCATTCTATTCTAAAGTGATCACAATCGATTTTTTAATCACTTCCAAGTTGTTGCAAAATGCTACATATAAAACCTCTCAGATACTTGTATAAGGCACGTAATCCATATCATGTAACAATAGAGTTGACAAGAGTTACACTTTACACAGTATGCATTCATATATTTGTCATAATTTTTCCCGACGCTGTACTGAAAATCCAACAGCCCCTACCATTTCTGTATTTTTAAAATGTTCACATAAATTTGTCCACTGAGATGCAAGAGGTAGCGTTCAACTCCAAACTGTGTCTACTTTCAGAATGTGAGTACATTTTTTAATAAGGGTCGTCTACATATTGAAAATTGTTCTAAATTGAATTTTTCAAATGATAACACCAACATTTTTTACCCGACTGAAAAGAAGGGTTATGTGTTTCACGCGTGTCTGTGTAAGTGGATTTCTTTATACCCTCGAAACATCCCAACGGCTGGACGGATTTTAATAAATGAGGTCTCTATCAATTAGTCTTAACTGGCCAATGGTTATAGGCTAGGTTTTGTTTTTATAAATTCAAAATGGCAGCCGTAAAATACAAAATGGCGGTAGAGACTAAAAAAACTACGCACCCTATTGAGTGGCATATCATTGGATTGGTCTTTCAAAATGAAGATGATGTTTCATTGACTATTTTACCGTCAGAAGCTCCGTTTAAATATTACACAACCTGGAAGTTGTGTATGCATTCTGGATCTCTAGCTTTACTGCAACTCTAACCATCATAGACATCTACAGACCTCATAAAAACAGTGTTTATAGATAGGAACTAACAATTAAATAAAATTAAATAGTTATCAATACAAGTAAATAAAAAAATAGGTAAGTAATATAAACAAGTAATATAAAAAATATTTTAAGTCAATACCTACTTAAGTCAATATGAGAATTTTTTTCTCCCATTCTTCTTTCATCTTAAGTGGCGCTTAAAAGGCCTTGATCAAGAAGAAGGTTCTCTCGGTCTTAAAATACCTCGATCAAGAAGAGGGCTCTCACGATTATTGAAATTTAATTAATTTAATTTAATTAATGAATTAATATTTGAAAAAAAAAACTAGATTAACATCAAGTGTCATCCACTACAAGTTTTAAAAAATTTATTTGAGCTTGATTGGATGAATAATAAGTATTTTATTAAGGATTGAAAATTTGCAGAAGATATATATAGCGAGAGTGTGAGCTAATGGTAGGAATTGAAAAAAAAATAGTTTCACATTGATAAGAAATAATTAATTAGTTCGCTTTTTACGCAGTCGGGTTTTTGATTTTTTAAATTTAATTGTTTATCATATACAGGGTGCGATATGTTATCTATAGCCGACCTTTAATTTCTCAACCGTTGGTCGTAGACATATAGTTCCAATTACAAAAACGTTTCAAATAAGGTAAATATTCATGTTGTGGCATTATTTAAAGTAAAAAATCAATTTTATAAAAATTACGAAATCTAAATTTTCATACGGTCCCCCAGTCCATATAGTTATATTTAGTAAAAGTTTACACATATCATAACAGATATAACACAAGAAGTTTGACATCTGTACTACAAAAATTGACACAGTTATTAAATTTCAAAGTTTGAGATTTTCTTCACATGATTTTGTCTTTGAATGAGAGATCAGTTAAAAGATGAATTAAAGTAATTCGAGATCAAAATCAGGGTGTAATATGCTTTTTACGGCGAAACCGCCTTTATCCGGTATCGCCAAATTGCGGTATCACCAAAGAGGGTTATTTCATTTAAAAATTTGAGCTGATTTTTAGGGGTCGCATACAAAGCCAAGAATGAAATATTGATATGAAACAGAAAAAATAAAAATCAATTTATTATGATATCAGAAAACAGTCTACTATAAAAATGAATACATAAAATGCCGGAATCTGCTAGAGATAAAGATCAAAGTGTTTTCCATTTGTGGCAATGCGCAATTGAATGCGTGACATACGTGAGTACTGGACAAGTTAGAGCATAGCAAGTGTGCAAACTGTGCGACAATCAAGGATGATGAGCTGCTTCAGATAAATCAGAGAACTAGTCTCCGTCTAATAGATTTATGCCTTAATGTAACCCCAGAGGTAGAAGTCCATGGGAGTAAAGTCCATCGAACACGGTGGCTACTCTATTGGACCACCCTATCCAAGGATCTGTTGACCGCATTCGGTTGCCAGATACGCCCGGACGTTTGATGTTTTATGCGGAGAGGGCCCCATCATGTTGAAACAACACCCGGCATGCATGTCGGAGAGGCAGCTCTTCATACCAGTCACGTACTGTGTTTTGTAGCAGATGCAGGTAACGATCGTCCGTTAACGTCCCATCGTAGAAGACGGATCAAACAATCTGGGTTCCCCATATACCGCACCACACGTGTCGTACTGTGCGGGCGATGCGGAGGTTTTCAAGAGATCAGTAATGCGCATTGTGCACGATCACAATGCCACCCCATATAAACCAGGGATGCGGAGTCGAAGTTGTCCATTTACAAGCAGGGCTGCGTTGTCGGAGTGGGAGTCAGGCCCATTTTTGAGCGAAAGAGTATGAGTCTGAGTCGGAGTCGGATCTGTTAAAATTCCCGGAGTCGGAGTCGTCCATTTTTCCCACCTACTCCGCACCTCTGGCATAAACACTGGCTCATCTCTCCATAGAATATCACAGTAGATCGTTTTCTGATATCATAATAAATTGATATTTATTTTTCTGTTTAATTCCAATATTTCAATTTTCGCTTTGTATACGACCCCTAAAAATCAGCTCGAATTTTTAAATGAAATAATCCTCTTTGGTGATACCGCAATTTGGCGATACCGGATAAAAGTGGTTTCGCCGTAAAAAGCATATTACACCCTGATTTTGATCTCGTATTACTTTAACTCCTGTTTTAACTGATCCCTCATTGAAAGAAAAAATCATGTGAACAAATCTCAAACTTTGAAATTTAATAACTGTATCAATTTTTATAGTACAGATGTCGAACTTTTTGTGTTATATCTGTTATGATATGTGTAAACTTTTACTAAATATAACTATGGGGACTGGGGGACCGTATAAAAAGTTAGATTTCGTAATTTTTATAAAATCATTTCTTACTTTAAATAATGCCCCAAGATGAATATCTACCTCATTTGAAACATTTTTGTAATTGGAACAATATGTCTACGACCAACGGTAAAAAAATTAAATGTCGGTGGTAGATTGCACCCTGTATATTTTTTTAGTTTTCGTGAATAATGCAGCCCCCAAAAGTATACATTTGATGCATTTTTTTAACTCTTCACAGAGTTAGTAAAGAAAATGTTTTAGGGGTTTATCCAAGAAATTGGAAAAATAAATCTAAGACCTTATAAGAAAAAACACTGCTAACATTAAATTAGTTATCAGAAAAAATTATATAGAATTCCAAAAATTAAAATAAACTCACTTTATGCGAAAAAGGTTACTTTGCAAACACTTTTTTATGCGGATGCAAATGATAATAAAAGAAGATCCCTGCAAACTTCCTAAAAAAAAAAAAAAAAAAAAAAAAAAAAAAAAAAAAAAAAAAAAAAACATTTCTTAATCAACATTTCGCTCTCTGAAACACTAATGTCAGTAATGCGTTCCATAAGCATATAACATTCTTTTCCATAACACTCCATATGTTTATGTAAACATATAATATAGGTCCTAATTCATTTTTCAGTGTGAATTGCATTAATTTTTATAATTAAAAACACGTTTTTGAATCGAAAAAATGCCTAAAATATGTTTGAGACTTTTCATTGTATCACATTAAAAAATACAAATTTCAATTGCATCATTTTTATGTAGATAGAAATTGATTTTCACCACGTCACATCTGTATCCTCAAATTTACGCATAATTAAGGATTCCCGAAAACTTACATATACTATACACATTTACTGGTTGGCTTGTTTCAAGGTTGGTTGTTTGGTTGTATGAGGTTTTATGACGCAAAATCTCTTTAGAGACATGCTGCGCCAAGGTAAGTCAACTAAAAACATTAAAACTGGAGATAGAAACAATGTCAATATAATAATAATATTAATAAAACCAGCTATGAGAAAAGTAATCCCTCATCGAGATGTAGTCAGACAAGTGTAGAGAAATAAAAGTTTAAAATCCTAAAACAGTAGCGTATAAGTGAAACAATAAAACGTATGAGGAATTTGGATGGGTTTCTCAACCAGATGTCATAAAAGTGTAAAGGAATACTGTGAAATATTAAAAAAAATGAGCAGGAAATGTTACATTTCAAAATAAAACCCTGCATGCTTTAAAAAACTAAAGAGTGCCCCATGAGGTGTTTCCCCGATGGAGATTGTCTACATTGGTGATGAACAATTAAAATAAATTCTATACAAGTGCCAAAGGCCCGGAAAGTCAGTTAAAATATGATGAAAGGTCAGGTAATCAAACTGACAATGTGGACACATTAGTGCGTCCTCCCGAAGTAATAGATGTTAATGAGTGATCTTTGAACGTCCATTTCCCAGACGAGTCAGAAGAACATCCTTTTTCCTTGGGTAATTTGGAGGCCAAGTCATGATTATTGGTTTGATATGATACAGTTTATTATTGTGATCTAAATCACAATTTTTTTGCCATTCATTCTGAATAAAATGTTTTAGTAGTAGTTTAACGTCTGAGAGTGTAATTTTATGAAATAACGGATTAATAGCAAGTTTTGCCGCCTCATCTGCTGGTTTGTTTCAAGGAATTAAAAATGTCAAATGTCTGCGAACATATAAAAAATAATTTTTGGTACGTTTTTTAATACGTAGATGGCCCCTATTAAGAAAATGCACCCATTTTCGAAAAGTAGATGTAATTTTCGTTTGAATAATACCTCTCGCATCACTCTGCGACAATTTTGATCCAAAAAAAAAACACGGTATAGCGAGAGGTTTTTTTTCACTACCATACGTTCCATTGGCATTTTAAAGACACGGTAGTCAAAGTTCATCGCAAAATACAAAAATATGCCGCTCAGTGATGTTGTTTCAATATTTAGCGCAATCTTTTCACTTTCGAAATTTTCTTTTCTTCTTACTATTTGTTTTTTATTTAAAAAGTATCGCACAGTCACAAGGTATACACTTTTTCACAATGAATGCAAATACACATTGCATATCACATGTGCCATTCAGTTAGAAATTTTTAATGTTCTTAATTTTGTTACTTTTCCAACATTAATTCCGTCATTAAGACCAATACATAATTATTTTAATCTGAAGAATTAGTTTTTACAGTCATATAAGAAAAATACTATTTTTAATGGTTAAACTAGTAAGATTTATTATTATTATTATTATTATTTACGTTTGATATGTTTGGAACTTTAAATTTGTTTGTTTATATTGAAATACAAAAAAAAAAAAAAAAAAAAAAAAAAAAACGTATTTTTACATTTTGATGTTAAATAATATTTAGATATTTAAATATTTAGAGCATAAAGAGTTCAATTCAAAATTTTGAAGTGCGTGCCATTGTCTACCTGAAGAATAAATGAATTGATTTCAAGATTAAACAAAGCAGATTTTTTTTTGTTTTAATCATGACTAAATTACACATAACAAGATATTATTTTATTATTTTGACAAAGATTTCTTCCATTACATTATATTGCCATCAAATCTAATTATACTGTAAAAATATTGATTTTTTACCTAAGAAATTTAAATATTCCTTGCGTGCTATGAACGAAATCCAAGCCATTGGTGCCACGCACTTAACTACTTTCTGTATAGGCCGATCCAGACGTTCCAAAAATAAATAAATAAATAAATAAAAATAAAATATTAACCCTTTCAGTAGCAAGTATTTGTAAAGTGTTGAAATAATTGAATGACACCAGTATTTACAAGAAAATTTATTTGTAAGCAAGTAAAGGTATATTTTCGCGTACTTATAAAAGTGAAATTTTCAATCAAAACATCTGGTACCAATGTGGCATTTAGGGATTAAAATTAGGTGATGCCATAACGGCATCACCGCCCTTCAAGGGGTTAAAGACAGTCGCACGATGTCTTTTTAACTGTAATGTACAGAAAGACATGGACTTTTTGTATTGCCATAAAAATACATTTGCCACGAACAAGTGCAGATTCAGTTGTGTCATGAGTGCCTATCCTGGCTCAGCAGAGTTTACAACACAACTAGAGTTACAAATGTTCAGGTTGACATATGCCATTAGCAGGACTCCTACCCGGTCCGTTTATTGAATATCACTTTTATTTAAAGAAAAGTATTTTTTAAAAATTCCGTAAAAACGTACCAGGAAGAGCGTTTTTCTTGCAATTGTTGCAGGAACCCACCACGAATTTCTTTCTAGAAAATTACTGGTTTTCAAAAACGGTCCAGTAGGAGCCATACATTCGTGAAAATAGCTGAAAGGCGTGGAAAGATACTCAGTTCAGCGCATGGAACTATTAATAAAAAGTAACTGACATATCCTTAAAAGAGTAAAGCTTCAACTGTAACCGCCTTCGCAGGCTTTGACTAGAGAAAGTTCTACCAGTAAATTTAAATAGAAATTTTTTTCCTCATATAAAAACTTATTAATGCAAAATTTCAGACAAAAATAATGGCAGAAACAGACGTTCATTTTTACTGGTGAAAGTTTACTTTCCCGATAGTAAGGTCCTACGTTTTCGCCATATTGTGACAACCTGGACCAGTGACAAAGAAAAAGTGTCATTGAAAAAGATTATAATACCTGGTCAAAATGACACCAGTAAAAACAAATAGAAATTTGTACCATATTTATAAGAATACATTTCCATGAATAAGGCGTTCAGTAAGGCGAATTTTTCTATTCAAATTTACTGGTGAGAAGTTTTCCCGGCAGTATTCACAAACTGTTGATCCTGTTAATAAAAAACATCAGCCTTCTTATGACAACCGCTTCAGTTACTTCACTCGTAACTGATAGACAGCAAACTACATGTCTCCTCCTATTTATTAATAACTCCATTGTTCAGCGATGAAAAGGATTTCTGCGGTAAATATTGTTACTTGATGTCTTAAATAGCAACAGAGAACTCATTTGAGATCACTACAATCCTAGCTATCGGTAGCAAACGCAAATATTCTAATAAAGATTATTTTTTTAACAAAAAATCCGATTTCTATCTGAGTATTTAAGTGAGACGGATCTGTATTATTAGGCTTTCCTTTCTATGTATCGAATTAAAAAATACTAGCTGATCCGCCCATCGTTGTCTGTCAAAAAATCGCTCAAAACCAACGCCCCCTAGATATTTGAGAAAGCCTTGACACGCGTCCCGAAAACGTCTCACAAAGTAGGCAAAACAAAGGAAAAAATCATTTATTGGCTGGTGGATATTGCTGCACGAATTCCGAAAAAAACTTTATTGTAAAATTTAATATATTGACTAGAAGTTTCTAACCTAATTCCTTTTACGAATGTCAAAAAATCGACGCGGAACGCGAAAAAAAAGCTAAAAGTCACATTGAAAATCGCATTAAAAATGCGATTTTCGCTAATCGCAATTCGAAAATCGCTAAAAAAAATCATAAATAGCGAATTGCTTAATATACGATATTAGGCTAAATATGTGAAGACAAATTTCTTTTAAGAATGAAGAAAAATCACCACAGAACGCGAAAAAAACGCTTAAATGTGCATTAAAAATACAAAAATCACCGCGGACAAAATTTACTAAATTGAACTGAAAATTTGAAATCGAATTCCTTTTACTCATTTCAAAAAATCATCATGAAAAGGGAAAAAAAGTAAACACTTAAAATCGCATTAAAAATAGATAAAAATACCAAAATCGTTAATGTGCATTAAAAGTACAAAAATCACGGCGGGCAAAATTTACTATATTGAACTGAAAGTTTGAAAACGAATTCCTTTTACTCATTTCAAAAAATCATCATGAAACGGGAAAAAAAGCAAACACTTAAAATCGCATTAAAAATAGATAAAAATACCAATATCGTTAATGGCAAAATATACTATAATAGGCAAAACGTTTAACACCAAAATCCTTTTGCGAATGTCAAAAAATCGCTAATATAAAAATAATATAAAATATCTAATCGCTAATATAAAAATCGCTAAAAATTCAAAAATTACAGAGGACAACAGTTACTATATTAGGCTAAAAACTTGAAATCAAATTCTTTTTAATCATGTCAAAAAATCGCAGCAGAACTCAAGAGAACTCTAAAATCGCATAAAACTATTGGCGGAAATTTCAGAAATCGCAGTAGGAATTCCGAATAAACATGATTGAAAATGGGACAATTTTTTTTTTATACTGTGCTAAAAGATGGAAAGCAGAATCCTTTCAGTAATGCGTAAAAGTCGCCCGAAATGCAAAAAAACCGCTAAAAATCGCATAAATATTTAAATTGAAAAAAAAAATCGGATTTTGGGCTTCCAGGGGCATAACAAGATTCATAGAGGTACAGTCGATGAAAAAAAAGTAAATAGCCCTACTAACTCTGTAACAAATTATTATAGAGGAAAGTTACAGATATCAAACGATTGGAATTAAAGCATACTTTTAAATGATGTATATAAAATTTGCTTGGGGAGGGGGCATCTATATATTAAAACGAACTCAAACTTTGTTTTTGTTTTTACAATAGCAATACCCAAGTTTGACGCCATAAATAAATAATACACCATTCAATTAGCATAAATGCAACTTTTCATGAAATTAGCACGATTTGTTTCAGATTAATTACTCATTTTAAAATTAGCATAATTTAGGGACTGTATCCAAATTGAAGTTCGGAAATCGATTGTTTAAATGCTACAGAATGACTTTGTCACTTCTATTAATGTATTCTTGCCACTATGAGAATTTCACTCACTCAATATGTTTCGACTATTTCCAGCCCAAATGTTTCAATTAACAATAGAACCACCATAGAGGTCATTTTGACCAGTACCGAATAAAAATATTTCGATTCAAACCAGAAATTCCCTTCTAAAATAATTTAAATATCTACCACAGATAAATAAGTTAAATAGTTTTAACAAAAAATTCTGGTGTAAAATATTTTTACAATACTCGAGTAAAATTTCCGGCGGTTCTAGGGTTAAATGAGTAATATATATAGTTTTTCAAATTATGCTTTTCTACACATCATAAACATATCTTAAAACATCATTTAGATGTTTTTGAATCATAATTCGAAAACTACCAGGAACAAAACTTCAAAGTTAGAATTCGCATAAAGCAGGACATAATAAGCATAAGTCTATCAAAAATATTGAAGGTTGAAATTCATATTTTTTAATACTAATTTCATAATTGATATGGGTTTTCTAGTATTATAGTCCAAACAAAAATTTGTCACATTAGGATTATGATTTCAGGTGTTTTTAATAAAAATATGAAAATGTAATTTAACATTAGAAGCTCTAAATTTAAATGTTTATAATTCAAAAACATATCACACAAATGACTTGAAATTTCTTTTCAAGGCATAGGTTGATCTGAAGATTTAAAATGTATCGTCAAATTTGGTTGTTGCCGTTGAAAAAAACAAAGTTTTGTCTATTTTTTATTTGTAGATGTCTCCCTAAGCAAATTTTATATACATCATTTAAAAGTAGATTTTTTTTCCAATTGTTCGGTACCAGTGACTTTCTTCTATTACAATTAAAAGTTGCAGAATTTATAGGCGGTATGTACGTTTCTTTTCCCACGACTGTACCTTCCTTCGAAAGTTTATAACACCGCATGCAAAGATCTCATTAAAACACAACGGACAAACACACACATACACGCACAGATAAACTTTTACTTTTGTTAGTATAGAGTTTTTTCTTTTTTAACTGTTTAATCACCTTATACATTAATTTATATATTAAAAAAATTCGATAAATAAGGTCTACCTAAAAACGTTTATGCTATTATCCATAGTTCGTCTTTCATATCTTTTAAGATCTATGTAGGGGGTCGTATAGTCTTTTAATTGTTTGTGCTTAATTTAATTTACAGGGATTTAAGGGTTAATTTTCTTAATAATGTTGTCATGGAGGATAAAATATGGAGTATTTCTTAAACAAAATTTTATGCTTCATAACTTCAAGCTTATTAAGTTTAGGATATGAAACTTAAAGTTAAATATCTCCATAAAAGTTTTTCATGAGGAATTAAAAACTTACTTTTATTTAAAAAAATATGCTTATTATTTTAAATCAAAAACAGAGTTAGCTAAAGTACACGACCGTTTCCAGTTCATAGAAAATGCTTCAAAATTAATGATAAACGACAATGTGCACATCCGTCGCTAATATTTTAAATTGTTAACCCCTTAATCGTCGCGCATGATAAGTGTCGAATACTTTTTTATAATTCAGATTGTTTGATTGCCACCACTTTTTTCAAGTTGAAATATTTTCTTCATTTAATGGCAGATAAAATGTCGAGAGAATAAAGTTAAATACATAAGTTAAATAGTTTTAAATAAAAATTCTGGTGTAAAATATTTTTATAATACTTGAGTAAAATCTCCGGCGGTTCTACGCAAAAACGTCTAAATGATGTTTTAAGATGTGTTTATGATGTGTAGAAAAGCATAATTTGGAAAACTATATATATTAGTACATAAAACTATATTAATTTAATTATTATATAAAACTATATATATTATTTAAAAAAAACTGGTGGGAATAAAATAAAAGAAGCCTACACCGCCCGTGACAGTCACGGGCGCGACGAATAACGGGTTAAGGGATGATTCTTGTCTTTGAATATTTTTATTAGATTACAAATGCTTGTACATTTTGGAAATTATCGTAGATAATTTTATTGTAAAGAAATAGAGGAAAATCTTGTAATATTAATTCGAAAATATTTTTTTAACTTTTTTCAAATAAAATTTATTTTATGTATAAAGGATTTTTTAGATAAATGAAAACCCATTAACGAACGAATGATACATTCATCGCATTCACGAGGAACCGAGGTGAACACTTGACGGATGCATGCATGTATACATCCCTTCATTAGAAAAACATATAAAGAAGTCACAAATTATCATTGTTTATCAAAAATATGTTTTATGATGTGTTATATTACGTAAAACCCCTAAAACATTATGTAATAAAATGATTTCTCAAAAAGTTTGTGATAGAATGCCCTCCCCTTCCACACACACAAATATATATTTAAACAGGGTGCAAAGGAAAGTCCCTTTAACCTGAAAGTACTTGCAAACGGAGAGAGCTACAGATAAGCAAGCGCGGTAACGGTATAGTAAAACGGATACGCCCCAACTAATGCAAACGACCGCAGCGCCCCTAGTGGCGAACTTTGGAAGATAGCCATTGCAAATCGAAAACGAAATGAGATAGAGCCCAATTTCCAATTAGAAAATTTTAGAGGATCAATTAATTAGTACGAAACAGCATTTGGTTCACACGGATAAGATGCCTTGTCGCCTGTATACCCAAAAATGTCCGAAATCGATGAGCGACGATTCTACTTTGCATATTCACATTCCTTAAATCTAGCAGTGCACAATTGCAGATTGTGACGTAGTACTGTGCTGTAATGTCTGCAAAAATTTAACTTCCAATGCATTTAAAATTTTATATTAACCCTTTCAGGGGCAGAAGAATTCTGTTCGTAAACTGGTGAAATAATTCACTAACACCAGAATATTCAAACGAACTTCTTAGAAAATGAAAACCCGCTAATTTGCACTTTCATTACAAAAGCAAAATTTTATTAAAATATCCTTGGTGCAATTTGTAAGTTTCGGAATTAAAATTAGGTGAATAGATCGTCTAGCCACCGCCCTTGAAAGGGTTAAATCTATGTTGTCGTATTGAAGAGGCTTGCAATAGACGTTTCATGCTGAGAAATGTGCATGCAGAACTACTCTCACGAATACAAACGTGTGTCGTGAGCAATGGCAAACTTTTCGAACATACTGAATATTAACTTTTTATCACTGTGAGAGCGTTTGTCTTTTTTGTTCTTTGTGTGATGTTAACAAAATATATTGAGATAAGTACTTATTTTTTTATTTTTTGTGTGATGTTAACAAAATATATTGAGATAAGTACGTATTTATACAATAAATTTTGCGTATTTCTTCATACTTGTGGCTATTCCATTCAAACATTTACACAAAATGGAGAGCATTGATTTCGGACATTTTTGGGTATACAGGCGAAGAATTATCTCATCCATGTAAACGAAATATCGTTTCGTAGTAATTAATTGATGCTCTAAAACTTTTTAATTGGAAATTTTGCTCTATCTCTTTTCGTTTTCGATTTGCAATGGTTATCTTCCAAATTTTGCCACTAGGGGCGCTGCTGTCGTTCACAGTAAATCGAGCGTAGTCGCTTTACTATACCGTTACCTAACTTGCATAGCTGTCGCTCTCTCCGTTCACAAGTATTTTCAGGTTAAAGGGACATTCCTTTGCACCCTGTACATACAGGTTATACAGGGTGTTTCTAAACTCATGGTACAAACTTTAAGGATAAGTAGAGCACACAGTAACAATCATTTTTTGTATAGGAATGTATGGGATCAAGTGATGCATTAAGGTAAAAACACCAGGGGGGAATTAGGCACCTTTTATAATTTTCAAAATTTCTCATTCATACCAGAAAATTTTTATGCTGTCCTTTTCTTGACATTTCATAATTACTTAATAATAAAATTCTTCTTTGAAAATTTTTGGTATGAAATCGAAATTTTTTGAATTGAAAATAGAAATAGAAATAGATTTTTTTTTTTGAAATAGAAATGGGGTTTTTGGTTGATTCCACTGACGTTAGAGGGCAGTAAGGACTGGTCGCCGTTAAATACCGTGCATTCAAGTAGAAGAAATCGCCATTTTTAATTGTGCTATCTTTCGTCATGGAAGACTTTACATATGCCGAAAAAGCCGACATGCATTTCATGTATGGTCGTGCAAATGGCAACGACAGAGCTGCCCTACGAATGTATCAGGAGCAGTTTCCTATGCCTAATCATAGAATGTTTTAGCGCTTACACCGTCAGATTTCTGAAACAGGTTCTTTCCAATCACCAGACAGGAAACTGGGCGCAGTGTACGCAGTGTAAGCCTGGAAGAAATTATTTTGAATTTTGTGAGTGAAAGGCCCGAATCAAGTACAAGAGCTGTTGCACAGAATTTAGGTGTGGTCATCCGACCATTTGGAGAGTGTTAAATGAAAATCGATTTCATTCCTTCCGTTTTCAACGTGTACAAAATTTGAATCCGGAAGATTATCTTCTGAGATTGAACTTTTGCCAGTGGTTTTTGCAGCAACATGTATTACAGCCAGACTTTACTGCTCATATTCTATTTACAGATGAAGCAGTATTTACACGCGAGGGTGTACTTAATGCGCACAATTTCCATCTTTGGGCAACCAATAATCCACATGCAACGCGGCCACATGCTTATCAACAACGATTTTCTGTGAATTTGTGGGTGGGTATTGTTAATAAGTATTTGATTGGCCCATACCTACTACCAAAGGGGCTGGATGGTTGCTGTTACCTTATTTTTTGCAAGAGGTTTTAAAAGAACTTCTGCAAGATTTTCCGATCGCCATTCGTAACCAGATGTGGTTTGAACATGATGGAGCGCCCTCGCACTTCACCATTGATGTGCGCAGTTACCTTAATGGCACATTTGGGACGCGATGGATTGGGCGTGGTGGACCAGTTGCTTGGCCACCGCGATCTCCTGATTTATCGAGCCTTCATTTCTTTTTATGGGAACATCTGAAGATTCTTGTTTATGAGACTCCAGTTGACTCAGACGAAAATCTAGTATCTAGCATATCCGACGCTGCTGCACGTGTGCGGTAAATGCCTGATATCTTTAGAAGTGTACGACATCTTTCCACCGACGCACGCTACGAAGCATGTATCACAGTTGGTGGGCGCACTTTTCAACACTTATTGTAATATTATTGTATGCATTACTATTTACTTGTAAACTACATTGCAAATAAACATTTTATATTTTTTATTCATGTATTTCGTTTGATAAGTTTGCCAGCTTTGCGCTTTTTCTTTATTCAAAAATTTCGATTTTACACCAAAAATTTTCAAAGAAAAATTTTATTGTTAAGTAATTATGAAACGTCAACAAAAGGATATCATAAAAATTTTCTGGTATGAATGAGAAATTTTGAAAATTAAAAAAGGGGCCTAATTGCTCCTCCTGGTGTTTTTACCTTAATGCGTCACTTGGTCCCGTACATTCCTATACAACAAATGATTATTACTGTGTGCTCTACCTACCCTTAAAGTTTGTACCATGAGTTTAGAAACACCCTGTATTTGTTACTGTGTGCTCTACCTACCCTTAAAGTTTGTACCATGAGTTTAGAAACACCCTGTATTAATACAGGGTGTTTCTAAACTCATGGTACAAACTTTAAGGGTAGGTAGAGCACACAGTAACAATCATTTGTTGTAATGTACGAGACAAAGTGACGCATTTAGGTACAAACACCAGGGGGGCAACTAAGCCCCCTTTTTAATTTTCAAAATTTCTCATCCATACCAGAAAAATTTTAAGCTATCTTTTTCGAGACGTTTCATAATTACTTACTACTTATATACTGGGAAAATGTATTTTTACATATTACAGTAGTGAAACATTTGAAAGAATTTTCTTTTAGTGCTAATAATATTTTAAATTATCTTTCAAAATCCTAAATCTTCAAACCAATGTTTTCAGATTTAACATTTGCCGAAATTATAAAATAATAGGAATTCCTTGTACCATATGGAAATAATGGAGTTATGAATAAAAAGGAGGAGACATATAGTGTATTGTCTACCAGTTGCGAGTGAAGTAACTGAGGAGGTTGTCACAATATGGCGGCTGCTTTTTCAAAATCGGTTCTTCAGTTTCTGACTACCGATAGGTCAAGCGTCCTACCAGTAAAATTGAATAGAAGATTTCGTCTTAAAAAAGCGTATTATTCATGGAATTTTTTTTCAAAAATGTCATAAAAATTTCTATTTGTTTTTACCGGTGTCAGTATGCCTTATAAAACTGTCAGTTTGTATCCATGGTTGTCACAATATGGCGGAAACTCAGGGCCTAACTACCACCAAAGAAAACTCCTACCAGTAAAAATGAAAATTTGTTTCTACCACTATTTATGACTGAGATTTTGTAGAAATAAGGCGTTTAAATAAGTTTAAAATATCCATATAAACCTACTGGTGGGAGCTTCGACCGTCGATAAACAACCCCTTTGATAGCGGTTACAGTTGAAGCTTCACTATTTTAAGGATATGTCAGTTCCTCTTTATTAATAGTTCCATGATGGAAATATTTTTGAGATATTGTTAAATCTAATAATGCATTTAATTTATCTATTGAGTTTGCTGTTGTTTAATAGTACAATTATAAATACTAATTATTATTTTTAGTGTTTTTCAAATTGGTATATTTATGTTTTTAAATTATATGTAAGCATTTTTGCTGTTTGTGATTTTAATCAAACATTTAATTATAAACATTCTGAATCGGTTATTAAATTTTCTTCTATTGTAAATTCATTTTCTACGTTTATGATACGCGTAATTATTGGCACTAAAAAGTAAAATAATCCGTGGCATTCAGGTAATTGCTTACATCAGTGGTAAAGTGGGCGGGCGCTCCATGATGTTGAAACCACATCCGATTACGAATGGCGATCGGAACATCTAGCAGCATTTCTCGTAAAACCTGTTGCAAAAAAATAATGTAACAGCAACCACCCAGCCTCTTTGGTAGTAGGTATGGGCCAATCAAATAATTATTAACAATATTCGCCCACAAATTCACAGAAAATCGTTATTGATAAGCATGTGGCCGCGTTGCATGTGGATTATTGGTTGCCCAAAGATGGAAATTGTGAGCATTAAGTACACCCTCGCGTGTAAATACTGCTTCATCTGTAAATAGAATATGAGCAGTAAAGTCTGGCTGTAATACATGTTGCTGCAAAAACCACTGGCAAAAGTTCAATCTCAGAAGATAATCTTCCGGATTCAAATTTTGTACACGTTGAAAACGGAAGGAATGAAATCGATTTTCATTTAACACTCTCCAAATGGTCGGATGACCACACCTAAATTCTGTGCAACAGCTCTTGTACTTGATTCGGGCCTTTCACTCACAAAATTCAAAATAATTTCTTTCAGGCTTACACTGCGTACAGATCTTTCTCGCCCAGTTTCCTGTCTGGTGATTGGAAAGAACCTGTTTCAGAAATCTGACGGTGTAAGCGCTGAAACATTCTATGATTAGGCATAGGAAACTGCTCCTGATACATTCGTAGGGCAGCTCTGTCGTTGCCATTTGCACGACCATACATGAAATGCATGTCGGCTTTTTCGGCATATGTAAAGTCTTCCATGACGAACAATAGCACAATTAAAAATGACGATTTCTTCTACTTGAATGCATGATATTGAGCGGCGACCAGTCTCTTACTGTCCTCTACCGCCAGTGGAATTAACCAAAAACTCCATTTCTATTTTTTAAAAAATTCTATTTCTATTTCTATTTTCAATTCAAAAAATTTCGATTTCACACCAAAAAGTTTCAAAGAAGAATTTTATTATTAAGTAATTATGAAATGTCAAGAAAAGGATAGCTTAAAAATTTTCTGGTATGAATGAGAAATTTTGATAATTACAAAAGGGGCCTAACTGCCCCCTGGTGTTTTTACCTTAATGCGTCACTTGGTCCCATACATTCCTATACAAAAAAATATTCTTACTGTGTGCTCTACCTACCCTTAATGTTTGTACCATGAGTTTAGAAACACCCTGTATATGCATAATATTATAAGTTCGTAAAACAAAAATATCCAAATCTCTTATTTAACCCCTTAATTCTCGCTCCCATGATGAGTCTTTTATTCAGATTGTTTGATTTCGCCCAGTTTTATAAAATAGTGTATTTGGCTTTATTATGGTATCATTTTACTTGTCACTAAATAAGGTGATAATTTCTTTTTTCAAAAAAGTGGATCCAATAAGCAATTTGAATTTTTAAACCGTAATTTAATGCGTCCGTTAAGGGGTTAAAGATAGCCTGTAATGATATTTTACTTTAATTGTTATAGTAATACTATAAAAAAATCTTAATTCGCTATTGCTCATTATCTTAGTACAGGGCTCACACTCGCCATTAGCAGGACTCCCACCCAGTCCATTTATTGAACACCAGTTTTATTTAAAGAAAAATCTTCTTTATAAATATCGTAGAAACATACGAATAACAGCATTTTTCTTGGAATTGTTGCAGAAACCTTCCACGAATTTATTTTTAAAAAAATTACAGATTTTCATAAAACGGACCAGTGGGAGCCCTGTCAGTATAATAGTATAACACTAATTATATGCTCATAGCTGCCAACTCTTACGCTTTTTTTACCATAAAAATTTTGTAGCAAATTTTACCGTTTTACCTCTAGAAAGCCCGGACAATTTTCTCAAGTTTCATAAAAATATTTGACACCAGAATTTTTATTTAAAATTATTTGACTGATTTATTTAACGTAAATCTGCGCTGTTTAAACTTAACTTATTTGATGAAAGAATTTCTGGTTCTAGCTGACATTTAATAATGTGGTCGGAGTCAGATCGGCTCCTTCCGGGCGCTCTGGTATTGAATCGCCGTAAATCTGCCGATTAATTTAGATAAAAATGTCAAGTATTTTTTGTGGTACAAAAAAGCGGAAGAGTTGGCAGCTATTCATACTAATATATGTCTTAACACAAAAATAATATTGATACAGAATTCAATTGATAAGCTATTACATGAACTTGAAAATAAATGTTACATTATATTTAATTTGAATTTGCAAAGGGATGAGAAATGCAGCATTCAAATTGAAAACAATTATAAGAATTCTAAATTTATATTTAAAGAAATAGATAGTAAAATGTTCAAAGCCGCTATATTCATCATATATTTATAACAAAAGCTAATCAATAAATAAACAAGAGAGAAAATTAGGCTAAGTACCAAATGCAAAATTGAATTAAATAATAATTATGAACTAAATCATACATTCTAAAAAAATTTGCGCTGGGCAGCAGAATTTTGAATGTCAAATATACAATGTACTTTTAAAATAAAACAATAACTTACAAGTTCGTATAACCAAATAGGCCGAAACTCTTATTTCTTAAATATAATAAAATAATTATTATTATACCTATCCTCTGATAATATATCTTGCAGCAATAATAATAGCAATAATATATATAAGTGTATATGTTTGTTATCGAGCGTCAAAAAGTAGCCGCCCTTTAGCAACCATAGGGTTGCAAAATTGCTAGGATTTATAAGGTTGAGAAATTTTTAAAACAAATCTAAAGCCATTAAAAATGAAAATAGCAGAATAACTGAAAACAATAGCTTTTCTATTGCTAATAATATTTTTTAAATACTGAGAAGTATTTTCCATTTTTCATCGACTAAATGAAAAGAAATTAATTGTCTTATATTTCATCAAGGTAACATTTGACAATGCCGCAAAATGTTTCATTTTTCAAGAAAATAAGTAATTTAGATAGCGCAGTTAAATTTGATTTTTATAATATTTTAAAAATAACGAGAAATATTTTCTATGTTTCATCGCATAAATGAAAAGAAAATAATTGTCCTATATTGTTGCAAGGTGCCATTTGTAAATGCCGCAAACTATTTTACTTTTAAAGAAAATAAGTTATCCCTCTCGTTGCATAATTCTTTTATGAAAATAGCTTCAAAAATTGCGTACTTAATTCCTTCGCGAGGAGCGTCTTTTAAGAAATTTTATTCTTTTGCCACCGGTTTTTTAAAACAAAAATTTTCGTCTGATTTAATCGGGAAAATGCTCCGATTAGACAAGGCAAAATTTACAATGAAAAGTAACTGGTGGGATTGATCAAGGCGGGTTAATTACAGGGAGAAAATGCATCCCCGATGAAATCTCGGGTTGCGCAAATTTTTTTTCTTTTACGTTGACCGAGAAACTCTCGGGTTGCGCAGTGAGAGTGTTAAAACTGGTGTGAATGAATAAGAACAAAAACATTCTTAAAACACCATCAAAAAATTTTAAATGCGCAAAACTGTACTGTAATACGTCAAATACTGTAATTGAAAACAATAGCTCCTCTATCGTTATTATTAGTCAAAAAATAATGAAAAATGTTAACGTTTCATCGGGTAAATGAAAAGAAAATAGTTGTCTTGCATTGCTGCACTTTGCCATTTGACAATGACGCAAAATGTTTTATTTTTCATGAAAACAAGAAATTTAACTAGCGTAATTAAAAATATTTTCAATTCTTTAGATGAAATTTAATTAAGAAATATTTCGTGTTTTGATTAAATAAATAAAAATTAGATGTATATGCCATTTATTAATATTCTTACAGCCATTTTTATGATTTAAACTTTTTAACAGATATCTAGCGCCATTGAAACTAAAAACAATACTGTAACTGAAAACAACTTATCTATTGTTAATAATATTAAAAAAAATAATGACAAATATTTTCAATGTTTCATTCGGGAAATGAGAAGATAATAATTGTCTTGCTGCAAGGTATTATTTGATAATGACGAAAAATATTTTAAGAACTAAAAGGTCTTCTTAACCCTTTCCGGTGCAGGGGAATTCTGTTTATAAACTGATGAAATAATGGACTGACACCAGAATAAATGAGCTTGCTTATTTTTAAGTACATTATAAAAGAAAAATGTTAATTGAATATTCTTGGTGCCGTTTGCTAGTTTTGGAATTAAAATTAGGTGTTTTTTTTTTTTTTTTTTTTTTTTTTTTTTTTTTTTTTTTTTTTTTTTTAAGGCTACCGCCCGCGAAAGGGTTAAAACACCATCAAAAACTTTTAACACTTTCCGGCACGGGCAATTTTTGATGTAAAATGATGAAATGATCGATTGACACCGGAACTTTAAAACGACTTTTTCAGAAATTAAAAACATGCTAATTTAACTATTCCTTGTAAAAGCAAAGTTTTACTAAAATATTTTTGGTGCCATTCTTAAGTTTGGAATTAAAATTAGGTATCCCGACCCGGGCACAGTGTGCCGGAAAAGGGTTAATCCTCTCGCTGCGTAATTGTTTTATCATAATAGCTTCAAAAATTGCGTAATTACTTCCTTCGCGACGAGCGTCTGTTAAGAATTTTTATTCTTTTTCACCGTTTTTTCAGAACAAAAATTTTCGCCTGATTTAATCGAGAAAATGCTCCGATTAGATAAGGCAAAATTTACAATAAAAAGATACTGGTGGGAATGATCAAGAGGGTTAATTAGACGGAAATAATGCATCGCGATGAAACCTCGGGTTGCGCAAATTTTGCTACTTTTACGTTGCCCGAGAAACTCTCGGATTGTGCAGCGAGAGGGTTAATTTATAAGTACCGTAATTTCCCGCGTATGTGCGGCGGCTTAGATAAGTGTTTTTCATACCGGAAATTTTATTTAAAAAACGAAGTAAAATAAATACTAAGCAAAAGTATATCACATTTTATTTAAAACAAATTCTGGTAGGAAATCGAACTAACTGAGCTGTGGTGCATACGTGCAAAATTATGGCATTGAAAAGTTTTTGATGGTGTTTGAACACGTTCACTGCCACAAAAAGTAAGAATTTTCCAATTTCTTCTTGAAAGTCGTTTGCCACCACAAATTCTGAAAGGTAAATTTTGCTTTACTAATACAGCGAAATTTTTGCCAATAAATAATTCAATTTTTTTTAATTTTAAAATGATGGTGAGAAAGTAATAATTTAAAGCCACGAATATTAAAGATACGAGCATACTCGTAGCGTGGCAGTCAACGTGCTAAGAAAGGCGCATTTAAAAGTTTTTGATGGTGTCTGAACACGTTCACTGCCACAAAAAGTAAGAATTTTCCAGTTTCTTCTTGAAAGTCGTTTGCCACCACAAATTCTGAAAGGTAAATTTTCCTTTACTAATACAGCGAAATTTCTTCTAATAAATAATTCAAATTTTTTTAATTTTAAAATGATGGTGAGAAAGTAATAATTTAAAGCCACGAATATTAAAGATACGAGCATACTCGTAGCGTGGCAGTCAACGTGCTAAGAAAGGCGCATTTAAAAGTTTTTGATGGTGTCTGAACACGTTCACTGCCACAAAAAGTAAGAATTTTCAAGTTTCTTCTTGAAAGTCGTTTGCCACCACAAATTCTGAAAGGTAAATTTTCCTTTACTAATACAGCGAAATTTCTTCTAATAAATAATTCAAATTTTTTTAATTTTAAAATGATGGTGAGAAAGTAATAATTTAAAGCCACGAATATTAAAGATACGAGCATACTCGTAGCGTGGCAGTCAACGTGCTAAGAAAGGTGCATTTAAGAGTTTTTGATGATGGGCTCGAAGTGGCTAGGAGTCTTTCGGTAGTTTCATCGCCCCGAGCCCTACCTTCCCGCTTTTCGGTGTCTTTAATTTGTGTAATTTCCCTTTTAAATTTGTCCGGTTTCAATTTTTGATTTTTTTTTTCATTCTGGCTTCCGCTAGAATGTCTTATACACGGGACGTGGCTGGGAACCTACGAATCTTGCTTCCGCAAAAGAGTCGGAATAAGTGGAAGAATAAAGGGATGCGGACGAAGAGAGGCCGCCCGCCGCGCCGAGCGGCCCATTTCCGTCCGCAGCCTTTTATTCTTCCAATTATTCCGACTCTTTTGCGGAAGCAAGGTTCGTACGTCCCCAGCCACGTCTCGAGTGAAAGACATCTAGCGAAAGCCAGATTGAAAAAAAAAATCAAAAATTGAAATCGGACAAATTAAAAAGGTTTACACTAATTAAAGATAATAAAAAGATCTTTTAGTTCTTATTGATTCACACCAGTTTTAACTTATTTTCTTTGAAAAATATTTTACCTGAAAACAAGTAATTAAGCAGCTTTTAACCCTTCCAGGGGCGGTGGTATGTTTATGAAACCACCTAACTTTGTTTCCCAAATACGACAATGGCACCAGAATTTTAGCATGAATTTTTTACATTTATCACGTATGTGTGAAATAGTTTTCTCTTATTTCAAATAAATTTGTTCTAAAATTCCGGTGCCAATAATTCATTTCAACATTTTAGTTATGGAAGCACTTTGCCTCTGAAAGTGTTAATTACATAATTTTAAAATATTTTCAATTCTTTAGATGGAATTCAATTAAGAAATATTTAGTGTTTTAGTTAAATAATAATTGCATGTATATACCATTTATTGTCATTCAATTGCTACATAAACATGAAAAACGGCATTATATTTCGAACTTATTATAGATGCATCATATGTAAACTATACTGAGAGCTACAAAAGAAAAAACACATACATATTTAAGAACTAGAAGTTCTTTGAAACGTATGCCAGAATTTCAATATGGAAAATAAAATGTTCGGTCTATTCTGCTTAACTATGAAATGTGCAATCGGGAGAATTTCCTTAAATAGTTACTTCGCTAATTTAAGATTACGTAAAGCAAAATTTATAAAGTTAATATTATAAAATGTATTTTAAAAATTCAAGATGATAGTTAGAAACTATACAGATACTTAAAATAAAGTCTCTTATTAGAGCTAATTTATGCATATCACCATTATTTCGTAATTTACTTGTTATATAAAGATATCATTTTGTGTTTATTAAAATTCTACACAGCAGGTGGAAATTTAACATTTGAGATAAAGGGAACTATTTATTTAAATTTCCATGACTATTTTCATCAACATGTCTGTCTAGACCTTAGTTAAATAAGTATCTTTTAACTTATTTATGGTGTCATATTTAAAATATGTCGGGAGATTTGTAGTCAGTAGTTATATCTTATTGTTGAAGTTTTAAAGTTAGCAGTAATAAATTTTAAAGTTTTCTAGCTTACAAAAATAACAGAAATATAGTCAGTTGATGGTTAGAGGTCGAGAATTTAAAATAAATCAAGTATAAACTTTTATGATGAAATAGAAGCATATATGGGACTTACAAAAAGCCATTCAAGCAATTTGTTTTGAATTATTTAACGGTTTGAATTCAGTGGCATTTGTATGTCTCGAATCAATAGAATATAGTAAGAGAAGATTGGCAGTACTGTGTATAGAATAATAGAACGAAAATTAACTTTTTCAATAGGCTTTGAGTTTTAGTAGATAAAATTTTGTAATGTTTTCTACCATGTAATATTAGATATTCAAAAAATTGTACTTATCCCTGATGCAATAAATAATTTTTTTAAAGTTTATAAAACTGTACCTTTATGAAAAAAGGATTTTTGTCAATGTCCACCAATCCCTTCAAAACATTCAGCGATAGTAGGGGAAAAAGGACAGTTCAACCCCAGCAGGCGGTGGCGGTGGGTGGATGTGGGTGGAATCCACCTTGTGGGTGGAATCCACCTTGTAGATGGAGGAGGAGGGTGGAATCCACCTGTTGGGAGACTTATCCTATAGTAGGAGGGGTTAAATGTTGTAGGGGGCTTAATTTTTGAGGGGGCTTAATTTTTGAGAGGGGCTTATTTTTTTTTTCGAATCGACTTAGAGTAGAGATGGGAATATCATACTATAACATAGGTCTTTTCGAGAGGAAGTATGAAGACACTAAATTTTTCGATGGGCTTAATTTTTGAGTGGGCTTAATATTTTTTTTTCGAATTGATTTAGTATTAGAATGGAAATATCATACTATAACATAGTGAGTTAGGTGTTTTCGAAAGGGAGTTTGAGGGGGTCTAATTATTTTAGTGGGACTTATTTTTAGGGGGGCTTAATTTTTTTTTCTTCGAATCGATATAGAGTAGAAATGGAAATATCATACTATAACATAGAGATGTAGGTATTTTCGAAAGGGAGTTTGAGGAGCCTAAATTTTTTAGAGGGCTTATTATTTAGGGGGGCTTATTTTTAGGGGGGCTTATTTTTTTTTTTTTTTCTGAATTGTCTTAGAATTTGAATGAAGATAAAAATGTCTTATGTTTTCTGAAAAAAATTTTTGATGCTGCCATCTGTATGCGGTAGTGCGAATTTATTATTGAAAATAGTATTTTATTTTTGAAAAGTTTTGAGGAAGGTTTGAACCTGCAAAATAGTCTCTTGGCTCGATGATATGTTGAAGACTTAACTAATCGAGCCAAGAAACTATGTCTACATGTTTAGATTTTAGATGTTTCAAAATAAAAAATTGTATTCCCCCTTCTGTATGCGCAAAGAGAGGTTGGTTTCTTAAGATAACTCATTAATACCTATTTTAACTGCTCACTCTGCGAATTCTTTTAATGTGTATGATTTTTATTTTTAGTTTAACTGATTTTATCGATTTTGTGAATGAGAGTTTGATTATTTTACCAAGCTAAGGTTTCGAACCCGTGAACTCCGATTCAAATCTAATTTTTTGTAACCGATAAGCTATCCACTATCCAGACCGCGTCCCGACAATTACTGAATTACTTTTGAACACTATATATTTTTAAAAATACCTTCCTCTCCTTATTTCTTATACTAGGGAAGTTAATACAATTTATGTTTTAAATTGAAGAAATAATTAATTTTTTATATTTCTTTTATAAGCAACTCATTTTTTAGATCGATTAGAAGGCTACCAAACGATTTGAATTAAACATTGTTTTTACCAGTATTAATCCTCTTACCTAATTTTAAAATTATACTTTTTCTTGTGAACCATATCCTATTCATTGAATCGTCTGAAATACACTTCCTAAACCCTCTTATCAACGTTACTCCCTATCTATCAAAAACATTCGATAAGTCTAATCAGCTTTTTTCAACAGAAAATAGCTAATATGTAAATATTGATAACTATTGAAGAGATTACTTCACTTGTTTCCAGATTTTAAATGAAAGTTTGAAATATTTGTCAGATTTTCTATTTATCAATTATTATAAATTGAATCAACTCATAGTTTGTTATTGCAATAGATAATTATTTGATGATTCTACATTAGTTCTAATAAATTTTAAAACTACTACTTCAATTCAACCCATTCTTTTATACAGTTTAATAAATTTAGTATGAATTAAACCATTGGTTTGTCATATATTTCACTGAAATAATAAAATTAATTTGTGAAACCATAGAATGACGAATTCAAAAACGTAACGTGATGAATCATATACTTTTTAAACATTATATAAAAACCTTTGGATTGAATCACTTCCTGTGAACTTCCTACACATACTTTTTTATGCCACGTGTTTTTCTGAAATTTTTGCACCAATCATATTACATGATTTGCACTATCATAATAATTTTTTAACATGCGCCCCCTATGATTATATATAAAATTGAATGAAACGAGACTTTTTCATTAGTGTTTGCTATTTTTTGAGTGTGTGAAGACGCTTTTTTCACTTAAGATAATATGGCTAGTTTTCAAGATGCACATTCTATTATGTTAAGCGATGATGTATCAAGTTTGAATAATCAATATTTTTCATCAAGATTAAATGATCAAGATATGGGATTAATAGTACAACCTAAAGTAGAACCCGTTTCAGATGATGAAGCGGAATTCTCCTCATCAGAACTAAAGAAACAGAAGCCACCTTTTTTGTGTACTGTTTGCAGCAAATCTTTTTCACGAAAAGGCAATTTAAAACAACATTTGATGATTCATTCAGAAGAAAGACCATTTATATGTGACATCTGCCAAAAAGCATTCACTAGAAAGGCTATTTTGAATCGTCATAAACTATCCCATTTAAAGATTCCTTCCCAACATAAATTTGAATCGTGCGGTGAAGCGTTCTCAAGAAAGTATGACTTATTAAAACACATGAAGATCCACAAGTCCTCCAAAAAGCATAAATGTATACAGCGTAGTGAAATATTCAATCCCAACTCCGATTTTTTATATCATTTGAAAACTTCACAGAGAGTTAGATGCAAAATTGATAATTCATCCTCTTTAAAAGATATGTTTTTTGAGAAGGTTAAGCATTTTAAAAGGCAAAATGCGTTAAACATATTTACTAAAACTGTAATCAACTCTAACGAGGAGAATGCTACAGACTTTAACACATTTTTTGATAGTATTCATTCGGACGTTTTAAACGAATTAATCTACCAGATTCAAGTTAAAAGATCGATGAAATGGTATGCAAGTGTACAAGTTGTTGTATATCGTGTAACACAGGAGGGTGTCTTAGAGATTGCCACACCCTATTTCCTTTCAAAAACTATACTTGAATTAACGAAACAAAACTTATCTGGACATGTTGAGGATACCTTTGCGAAAATTATTAAGTCCTATGAGAAGTCCACGAGACGTGGTTTTAATTGGACATTAAATAAAATATTGAATTTAGAACTATCTACCTTTAAAATATAACATGATTTGAAATGTTTATACCTTTTTTGAAATATGTGTACTCATGTTTTCACTATTGTAACTATTGAAAACGACGAATAAATAATGTGTAAGTGAAAAAGCTGTTGTCTGTTTATTTTTGTTAGAACAACTTGTGATTTTTAATAACTCATGAATTCGTAACGGCTTTACTTACTATTTTTTTTTTTAATTTCTAATCAAATGAATAATGAGTTAACTATCTTTTATTAATTTCATATTGAAAGTCTGAAATTATCCATTGAAATGGTTATTTTTCAATATTTCTAATTTATCATAATTATTTTTAAAGTTTAATATATCACTCGTTGTTTGTATAAACAACTGTTATTGCTCAATAATAATAATAATATTATCATTTATTACCATACAATTCTTTAAAAAAAGCATAGAACCATTAACATAATATATCATTAACCACTTTTTAAAAAACTGTTACCTTGTGTTGCCATTGAATTCTTCAAAACAAAAAAGAATAAAACTAAAATCCTTATCATTAAATATCATACACAACTTATATAAAAATTGTTACTTTGTGTTGCCATACAATTCTTCAAAAAAAGAATAAAACTAAAACTATTAACATTAAATATTATATACTGTAAATATAAAAATTGTTACCTTGTGTTGCCATACTATTCTTCAAAAAAAGGATAAAACCATTGACATAATATATTATTCACCACTTATATAAACTGTTTATATATTTTTTTTTAGACTTAAACTAAAATTAATAACATTACTAATTCTTTTAAGTGTTTATCTGCAACCGACACTGATTTTTAACATGTATTAAGGGATGTGCTGTTTCTAAACATTCAGTTTCCAACTGATTTTCGTTCTAACTTCATCTAATGTTACCTTTATTTTTTGAAAATGAGTTCTGTAGTAAATATGTTAAAAAGATCTTCCGACAAAGTGGTTTCTTCTTCAAAGTATCAACGTTTAGAAGAACCTAATGATCCCACTTCCGCAAGGGAATTAAATATACCAAGATTGGAAATTCCTAATTTATTAAACACTGACTGTGGGACAATATCACGTGATTTATCCACTACTGATTACTCACCGAATGTGAAATCTGAAATCGATATGAATTTTTTTATCCCTAACTTTGGTGATGATACTACATCTTCCGAGAATTCATGCCAAGAGTCAATTTCTGTCGAGGACTATTTGAATATATTTTTCAAAGACATGGATTTTGAATCCGCTTTAACCTCGACCCCAGCTAGTAACATAATTTCCCAAGACGAATCCTTTCAAGAACGTACTATTGACCAAGAGGTTTCTGATTCCCAACCAAGCAACCTTTCTAAAGCAAGTGATGAATTACAAAGCACAACCCCACCTACGAATGTCATTCCACAGTCTAAAACTAGCAAATCCAATCATCCTATTGTATTTCGAGAAGAACTCAGTGACTGTATCTTTTTAATTTTAAAGTTGCATAATAGACAATTTCATATTCACATTCGAGAATTTAAACGCAGTGGGCTTACTAGTGAAGAAATTCTAACGAAAAATGGTATTATTATGGAAGTTAACAGCTGGTTCGAATTTTGCAAGAAAATTTTTTCATTTAATTTGAGATATAAAAGTTCCTCATTTGTTTCTAATAACATGATATTAGTGCTAAATTTTAATAATTCTATCATGCGAATTAAAAATTTAAAGAATTATTCTCACATTGACTTAAACGAGTATCAGTTTCTGAAATTAAAAGAAAAAATACATGATTTGAATAAGGAACTTCTTCAGCATATATATGTAAACCATATACCAAGCTTAATTAGACAGAAATGTATCATTGGTCATATATCTACAGAAAATGAACTCATGTTGCAGTCTAAACTTATAACATGTATTGAGAATAATGTATTAACTATACTAAACCGCATTTTTGAATGTGATGGATGTATTTTTAATCAGAAATCTCAAAGCCCTCATTCCTGTTGTATACTAAATAATCGACAAAATTTGAAAAACTAGGAGAGATGTTATTAACACTTATAGATTTAGATTTTGTTATTTCCTCATTTTTAAACGGAGTGGATTGTGTTAGTGAAAACTTTTTATCAAACATTCATGTAGAAACAATTCAAAACGAATTGTTTAAAATAATAAAATAAAATTTATTGCTATCCTTTTTAATACGTGTGTGTTTATTTTTCTAAAGTGTATGTTTATTTTGTTATGTCTTTTAGAACTTTTAATAGAGTGTTAGACTTAAATTTGCATATGTATATAACTAAAGAAATCAACAATTCTTTAGCAATTAAAAAATTAACACAAGTTTAAAATATTAAACTAATAATCTTAATACTAAAATTTCTACTTTCTAATATATATATATGAAACTTAATTATATAAAAAAGTTTTCAATAATAATAATAAGTTTAGAAAATTAAAAAGTTTAAAAAACAAAATTAAAAAACTCAATTAAAAATATTTCAAAAGTTAAAAAAATAAAGTTTTCAAAATTAAAAAATCTTTATAAAAAATTAAAAAGTTTACAAAAGTTTAAAAAAAAACTTGAAAAAAAAAAACTCGAAAAAAAAAATTAAGTTATCAAAATTATAAAAAAAATTATAAAAACTTAATACATTAAGTTTTCAAAAGTGAGTTTACCTATTCGTATATGTATGCATGCATGTGACTTTCATTATGTTTTATTTTAATACTTCTTTTTATCCTATAAAAGTGTTAGATTAATATATACTTATAAAAATATTTGTAAGTTAAATTTAAAAAAAAGTAACTTATAAAAAAAAAGTTTACAAAATTAAAAAAACAAAATCTTTCTAAATAAAAAAAGTTTCCAAAATTAAAAAAAAAACTTTTTAAATAAAAAATGTTTTCAAAATTTAAAAAAAAAATTGTAACTAAAAAAAAGTTTTCAAAATATAAAAAAAATACTTTGTAAATAAAAAAATATATATATATTAAAAAGTTTATAAAATTAAAAAGTTAAAAAAAAACTTTGTAAAAAGTTTTCAAAATTAAGTTATCAAAATTTAAAAAAAAAAAACTTAATAAATTATGTTATCAAAAGTCAGTTCACCTAACTGTATATGTATCTGACTTTCATAATTAAAAAAGTTATCAAAAAGTTGAATTAGATTGCAAATACAAGTATACAATCAATCATATATCAATCAGTCATAGCAATTAATCGATCAATCAATTAACCAATCAATTAATCAATAAATCAAACCAATCAATCAATCATATTAATCAACCAAACAATAATATCAATCAGTCATATCGATCAATAAATCAAACCAATCAATCAATCATATTAATCAACCAAACAATAATATCAATCAGTCATATCGATCAATCAATCATATTAATCAATCAATCAACCATATTAATCAATCATATTAATCAATCAATCAACTTTTATAAACTCTTTATACTAGAAAATATACTAGTTTTTACTAAGTACTAGTATATACTAATTACTAGTATAAATTATAAAAGTTTAAAAAACTTGGTTAATATTCAAACTTGAATTCTATGAATGATGCAATAAATACTTCCGTTTTTATAAGAAATTTAATTTACTTCTAAAAATATTGTTATCCAGTTAAATAATCAATGATTATACTTAAACAATATGAAAATTAATCTTTGTTCACAATTGCGAGAAAGATTTTAATAGGATTTTATTTGCAAATATCTGATATCATGTTGCTGAAGATTCCACAAAATAAAAGACTTTCAAAAAAATATACGACCTACATATTCGATGGCTGAAGTGAAAATGGCTAGTGTCTTGGTATAGACTCATATCAGTTAGATCACGTGATTGATAATACAATCTGATTGTAGATAAGACAATCAAAAGGCACGAGGAAGGCACGTGATATCTAATTGATTACGTCACAATCTACCACGTGATAAGCTCATCATCTCTTTTCTGAGTTCCAACATGGTAAGTTCATTATTTTTTATATAAATGTTTAAGTATGTATGTATTAAAATTTTAAATTGAAGAATTTAATAATAGATTGTTTATTTTTTTTTTCGTTTCGATGTGTATAACTATAGAATAAAATGTGGGTAGGATGTTAACATAAAGAAGATTTATCTTATTAAACGCATATATAGAGATACTGATATGAATGATTGGTTGATTGATTGATTAATATGATTGATTGATCGATATGACTGATTGATATTATTGTTTGGTTGATTAATATGATTGATTGATTGGTTTGATTTATTGATCGATATGACTGATTGATATTATTGTTTGGTTGATTAATATGATTGATTGATTGGTTTGATTTATTGATTAATTGATTGGTTAATTGATCGATCGATTAATTGCTATGACTGATTGATATATGATTGATTGTATACTTGTATTTGCAATCTAATTCAACTTTTTGATAACTTTTTTAATTATGAAAGTCAGATACATATACAATTAGGTGAACTGACTTTTGATAACATAATTTATTAAGTTTTTTTTTTTTAATTTTGATAACTTAATTTTGAAAACTTTTTACAAAGTTTTTTTTAACTTTTTAATTTTATAAACTTTTTAATATATATATTTTTTTTATTTACAAAGTATTTTTTTTTAATTTTGAAAACTTTTTTTAGTTAAATTTTTTTTTTAAATTTTGAAAACATTTTTTATTTAAAAAGTTTTTTTTTTTAATTTTGGAAACTTTTTTTTATTTAGAAAGATTTTGTTTTTTTAATTTTGTAAACTTTTTTTTATAAGTTACTTTTTTTTAATTTAACTTACAAATATTTTTATAAGTATATATTAATCTAACACTTTTATAGGATAAAAAGAAGTATTAAACTAAAACATAATGAAAGTCACATGCATGTATACATAAACGAATAGGTAAACTCACTTTTAAAACTTAATGTATTAAGTTTTTATAATTTTTTTTTTTAATTTTGATAACTTAATTTTGAAAACTTTTTACAAAGTTTTTTTTTTAACTTTTTAATTTTATAAACTTTTTAATATTTTTTTTTATTTACAAAGTATTTTTTTTTAATTTTGAAAACTTTTTTTAGTTACAATTTTTTTTTTTAATTTTGAAAACATTTTTTATTTAAAAAGTTTTTTTTTTTTTTAATTTTGGAAACTTTTTTTTATTTAGAAAGATTTTGTTTTTTTTTTTTTTAATTTTGTAAACTTTTTTTTATAAGTTACTTTTTTTTAATTTAGCTTACAAATATTTTTATAAGTATATATTAATCTAACACTTTTATAGGATAAAAAGAAGTATTAAACTATAACATAATGAAAGTCACATGCATGTATACATATACGAATAGGTAAACTCACTTTTGAAAACTTAATGTATTAAGTTTTTATAATTTTTTTTTTAATTTTGATAACTTATATTTTTTTTCGAGTTTTTTTTTTCAAGTTTTTTTTTAAACTTTTGTATACTTTTTAATTTTTTATAAAGATTTTTTAATTTTGAAAACTTTATTTTTTTAACTTTTGAAATATTTTTAATTGAGTTTTTTAATTTTGTTTTTTAAACTTTTTAATTTTCTAAACTTATTATTATTATTGAAAACTTTTTTATATAATTAAGTTTCATATATATATATTAGAAAGTAGAAATTTTAGTATTAAGATTATTAGTTTAATATTTTAAACTTGTGTTAATTTTTTAATTGCTAAAGAATTGTTGATTTCTTTAGTTATATACATATGCAAATTTAAGTCTAACACTCTATTAAAAGTTCTAAAAGACATAACAAAATAAACATACACTTTAGAAAATTAAACACACACGTATTAAAAAGGATAGCAATACATTTTATTTTATTATTTTAAACAATTCGTTTTGAATTGTTTCTACATGAACGTTTGATAAAAAGTTTTCACTAACACAATCCACTCCGTTTAAAAATGAGGAAATAACAAAATCTAAATCTATAAGTGTTAATAACATCTCTCCTAGTTTTTCAAATTTTTGTCGATTATTTAGTATACAACAGGAATGAGGGCTTTGAGATTTCTGATTAAAAATACATCCATCACATTCAAAAATGCGGTTTAGTATAGTTAATACATTATTCTCAATACATATTATAAGTTTAGACTGCAACATGAGTTCATTTTCTGTAGATATATGACCAATCATACATTTCTGTCTAATTAAGCTTGGTATATGGTTTACATATATATGCTGAAGAAGTTCCTTATTCAAATCATGTATTTTTTCTTTTAATTTCAGCAACTGATACTCGTTTAAGTCAATGTGAGAATAATTCTTTAAATTTTTAATTCGCATGATAGAATTATTAAAATTTAGCACTAATATCATGTTATTAGAATCAAATGAGGAACTTTTATATCTAAAATTAAATGAAAAAAATTTCTTGCAAAATTCGAACCAGCTGTTAACATCCATAATAATACCATTTTTCGTTAGAATTTCTTCACTAGTAAGCCCACTGCGTTTAAATTCTCGAATGTGAATATGAAATTGTCTATTATGCAACTTTAAAATTAAAAAGATACAGTCACTGAGTTCTTCTCGAAATACAATAGGATGATTGGATTTGCTAGTTTTAGACTGTGGAATGACATTCGTAGGTGGGGTTGTGCTTTGTAATTCATCACTTGCTTTAGAAAGGTTGCTTGGTTGGGAATCAGAAACCTCTTGGTCAATAGTACGTTCTTGAAAGGATTCGTCTTGGGAAATTATGTTACTAGCTGGGGTCGAGGTTAAAGCGGATTCAAAATCCATGTCTTTGAAAAATATATTCAAATAGTCCTCGACAGAAATTGACTCTTGGCATGAATTCTCGGAAGATGTAGTATCATCACCAAAGTTAGGGATAAAAAAATTCATATCGATTTCAGATTTCACATTCGGTGAGTAATCAGTAGTGGATAAATCACGTGATATTGTCCCACAGTCAGTGTTTAATAAATTAGGAATTTCCAATCTTGGTATATTTAATTCCCTTGCGGAAGTGGGATCATTAGGTTCTTCTAAACGTTGATACTTTGAAGAAGAAGCCACTTTGTCGGAAGATCTTTTTAACATATTTACTACAGAACTCATTTTCAAAAAATAAAGGTAACATTAGATGAAGTTAGAACAAATATCAGTTGGAAACTGAATGTTTAGAAACAGCACATCCCTTAATACATGTTAAAAATCAGTGTCGGTTACAGATAAACACTTAAAAGAATTAGTAATGTTATTAATTTTAGTTTAAGTCTAAAAAAAATATATAAACAGTTTATATAAGTGGTGAATAATATATTATGTCAATGGTTTTATCCTTTTTTTGAAGAATAGTATGGCAACACAAGGTAACAATTTTTATATTTACAGTATATAATATTTAATGTAATAGTTTTAGTTTTATTCTTTTTTTGAAGAATTGTATGGCAACACAAAGTAACAATTTTTATATAAGTTGTGTATGATATTTAATGATAAGGATTTTAGTTTTATTCTTTTTTGTTTTGAAGAATTCAATTGCAACACAAGGTAACAGTTTTTAAAAAAGTGGTTAATGATATATTATGTTAATGGTTCTATGCTTTTTTTAAAGAATTGTATGGTAATAAATGATAATATTATTATTATTATTGAGCAATAACAGTTGTTTATACAAACAACGAGTGATATATTAAACTTTAAAAATAATTATGATAAATTAGAAATATTGAAAAATAACTATTTCAATGGATAATTTCAGACTTTCAATATGAAATTAATAAAAGATAGTTAACTCATTATTCATTTGATTAGAAATTAAAAAAAAATAGTAAGTAAAGCCGTTACGACTTCATGAGTTATTAAAAATCACAAGTTGTTCTAACAAAAATAAACAGACAACAGCTTTTTCATTTACACATTATTTATTCGTCGTTTTCAATAGTTACAATAGTGAAAACATGAGTACACATATTTCAAAAAAGGTATAAACATTTCAAATCATGTTATATTTTAAAGGTAGATAGTTCTAAATTCAATATTTTATTTAATGTCCAATTAAAACCACGTCTCATGGACTTCTCATAGGACTTAATAATTTTCGCAAAGGTATCCTCAACATGTTCAGATAAGTTTTGTTTCGTTAATTCAAGTATAGTTTTTGAAAGGAAATAGGGTGTGGCAATCTCTAAGACACCCTCCTGTGTTACACGATATACAACAACTTGTACACTTGCATACCATTTCATCGATCTTTTAACTTGAATCTGGTAGATTAATTCGTTTAAAACGTCCGAATGAATACTATCAAAGAATGTGTTAATGTCTGTAGCATTCTCCTCGTTAGAGTTGATTACAGTTTTAGTAAATATGTTTAACGCATTTTGCCTTTTAAAATGCTTAACCTTCTCAAAAAACATATCTTTTAAAGAGGATGAATTATCAATTTTGCATCTAACTCTCTGTGAAGTTTTCAAATGATATAAAAAATCGGAGTTGGGATTGAATATTTCACTACGCTGTATACATTTATGCTTTTTGGAGGACTTGTGGATCTGCATGTGTTTTAATAAGTCATACTTTCTTGAGAACGCTTCACCGCACGATTCACATTTATGTTGGGAAGGAATCTTTAAATGGGATAGTTTATGACGATTCAAAATAGCCTTTCTAGAGAATGCTTTTTGGCAGATGTCACATATAAATGGTCTTTCTTCTGAATGAATCATCAAATGTTGTTTTAAATTGCCTTTTCGTGAAAAAGATTTGCTGCAAACAGTACACAAAAAAGGTGGCTTCTGTTTCTTTAGTTCTGATGAGGAGAATTCCGCTTCATCATCTGAAACGGGTTCTACTTTAGGTTGTACTATTAATCCCATATCTTGATCATTTAATCTTGATGAAAAATATTGATTATTCAAACTTGATACATCATCGCTTAACATAATAGAATGTGCATCTTGAAAACTAGCCATATTATCTTAAGTGAAAAAAGCGTCTTCACACACTCAAAAAATAGCAAACACTAATGAAAAAGTCTCGTTTCATTCAATTTTATATATAATCATAGTGGGCGCATGTTAAAAAATTATTATGATAGTGCAAATCATGTAATATGATTGGTGCAAAAATTTCAGAAAAACACGTGGCATAAAAAAGTATGTGTAGGAAGTTCACAGGAAGTGATTCAATCCAAAGGTTTTTATATAATGTTTAAAAAGTATATGATTCATCACGTTACGTTTTTGAATTCGTCATTCTATGGTTTCACAAATTAATTTTATTATTTCAGAGAAATATATGACAAACCAATGGTTTAATTCATACTAAATTTATTAAACTGTATAAAAGAATGAGTTGAATTGAAGTAGTAGTTTTAAAATTTATTAGAACTAATGTAGAATCATCAAATAATTATCTATTGCAATAACAAACTATGAGTTGATTCAATTTATAATAATTGATAAATAGAAAATCTGACAAATATTTCAAACTTTCATTTAAAATCTGGAAACAAGTGAAGTAATCTCTTCAATAGTTATCAATATTTACATATTAGCTATTTTCTGTTGAAAAAAGCTGATTAGACTTATCGAATGTTTTTGATAGATAGTGAGTAACGTTGATAAGAGGGTTTAGGAAGTGTATTTCAGACGATTCAATGAATAGGATATGGTTCACAAGAAAAAGTATAATTTTAAAATTAGGTAAGAGGATTAATACTGGTAAAAACAATGTTTAATTCAAATCGTTTGGTAGCCTTCTAATCGATCTAAAAAATGAGTTGCTTATAAAAGAAATATAAAAAATTAATTATTTCTTCAATTTAAAACATAAATTGTATTAACTTCCCTAGTATAAGAAATAAGGAGAGGAAGGTATTTTTAAAAATATATAGTGTTCAAAAGTAATTCAGTAATTGTCGGGACGCGGTCTGGATAGTGGATAGCTTATCGGTTACAAAAAATTAGATTTGAATCGGAGTTCACGGGTTCGAAACCTTAGCTTGGTAAAATAATCAAACTCTCATTCACAAAATCGATAAAATCAGTTAAACTAAAAATAAAAATCATACACATTAAAAGAATTCGCAGAGTGAGCAGTTAAAATAGGTATTAATGAGTTATCTTAAGAAACCAACCTCTCTTTGCGCATACAGAAGGGGGAATACAATTTTTTATTTTGAAACATCTAAAATCTAAACATGTAGACATAGTTTCTTGGCTCGATTAGTTAAGTCTTCAACATATCATCGAGCCAAGAGACTATTTTGCAGGTTCAAACCTTCCTCAAAACTTTTCAAAAATAAAATACTATTTTCAATAATAAATTCGCACTACCGCATACAGATGGCAGCATCAAAATTTTTTTCAGAAAACATAAGACATTTTTATCTTCATTCAAATTCTAAGACAATTCAGAAAAAAAAAAAAAAAAAAAAAAATAAGCCCCCCTAAAATTAAGCCCCCCTAAATAATAAGCCCTCTAAAAAATTTAGGCTCCTCAAACTCCCTTTCGAAAATATCTACATCTCTATGTTATAGTATGATATTTCCATTTCTACGCTATGTCGATTCGAAGAAAAAAAAAATTAAGCCCCCCTAAAAACAAGCCCCACTAAAATAATTAGACCCCCTCATACTCCCTTTCGAAAACACCTAACTCACTATGTTATAGTATGATATTTCCATTCTAATACTAAATCAATTCGAAAAAAAATATTAAGCCCCCTCAAAAATTAAGCCCATCGAAAAATTTAGTGTCTTCATACTTCCTCTCGAAAAGACCTATGTTATAGTATGATATTCCCATCTCTACTCTAAGTCGATTCGAAAAAAAATAAGCCCCTCTGAAAAATTAAGCCCCCTACAACATTTAACCCTTCCTACTATAGGATAAGTCTCCCAACAGGTGGATTCCACCATCCTCCTCCATCCACAAGGTGGATTCCACCCACATCCACCCACCGCCACCGCCTGCTGGGGTTGAACTGTCCTTTTTCCCCTACTAGCGATATTATAAAAAAATGTCAATGTCTTCTTTTAATATAACCTGTAATAATCACTATTCTTTAATAATCAAAATATTTTTGGTCTGTGGCCAGCAATCATTTCACAGTTTAAAAGAAAAATTCCTCCCTCCTATATATTTCAGATAATAGCAGTTTAACCGCTGCCATCGAAACACTCAAAGCCAGAGGACACGAGTTGTGACGTCATCACTATTCGACCGACTTCTCACTAGTTCTGGAATTCAAACCGGGAAATTTTGAATGTCAAATTTCTTTTATTTTATTTGTGGAATATCTATCATATTATAAAACAATAATAACTATTTAAACTTACTGGTGAGAATTTTGAATCCCCCAATAGAAAATCAGCCAGATGCGGCAACACTGTGGAATTCCTAATCTGGATGAACATTTTATTTAGGGATTCAAAATTCTCACAAGTAAGTTCAAATAGTTATTATAGTTTTACAAAATGATAGGTATTCCACAAATAAAATAAAGTAAAATTGCTATTGAAAAATTTCCGGTGTAAATTCCAACACTAGTGAGAAGTCGGTCAATTAGTGATGACCTCACAACTTGTATGCTCTGGCCTTGAGAATTTTGATGGAAGCGGATTAACCACTTATCGGTCGCATCAAATTACAGTTTTAAAATTAAAATTGCTTATTGGCACCACTTTTTTGAAAAAGAAATATTCACCTTATTTAATGACCGGAAAAATGATACCATAATAATGCCAGTACACTATTTTATAAAACTGGTGGAAATCAAACAATCTGAATAAAATACACAGCCCGCGTGAATATGACGGGAGCGAGAATTATGGGGTTAAAAAATAAAAGAAACATTAACCCCTTCATTCTCGCTCCCGTGATATTCACGGGAGCGAGAATTAATTTGCTCCCGTGAATGTTTGAATCCCACCAATTTTATAAAATAGTGTAATTTGCTTTATCATGGTATCATTTTACCTGTCATTAAATAAGGTGATAGTTCCTTTTTTCAAAAAAGTGGTTCCAATAATCAATTTGAATTTTTAAACAGTAATTTAATGCGACAGTTAACCTTCCGTCTACCAGACGGGTCCATTGGACCCGACATGTACATTCAAAATATTTATTCAAACCAGAAATTTCTTCAAAACAAACTAAATGTATAAATCAGACAATAATAAGTTAAATAAACAAATTAAATAGTTTTAAGTAAAAATTCTGGTGTAGAATGTTTTTATAAAACTTGAGTAAAATTTCCGGTAGTTCTAGGGTTAAGGGGTTAAAGCAATTTTTTCTCAAACTAGCGAAGTCGGACATCGTATTTATTTCTACCTTATGTACCGAAATACTATTACTACACTAATTAGGAAAAATATATAAAATATTTTTTTAACATACTTGAGGTTTGGGAGCTGAAATTAAGAAAATATTACTGATGAATCGATTATTCATTAGACTTAAAAATGCATTTCAAATAGAAAAAGAAATTCCAAATGACAGAATACTACACTGTACAAAAAAATTCCACATTTATACAGGAAATTTTAGGTTACATTTTTCTCTTTTAACGGAAGCTTTCTTGTTTGAGTAGGAACGAAAAAGCTAAAAACGGAAATGTTCCATCCAAAAGAGACAAACCTTTTATCATTTTTAATTGAGGGAAAATGGCAAAGTTTAAGATAAATTTTCTTAATTTTTGTTTTGACGTATAACCAAGTCGTTGGATGTAGCCAGTTGGTTTAGGAGACAGAGCGTTCGTCTTCTAATGGCAAATTCCGAGGTTCGATTCCGGAGGAATGCAAGGAGATACGAGAAAAAAAACCAGGTATGATGGTATTGAATACATGTACTTGTTCCTTGTAAATATACATCAGAAAATATAATAATATAATTATTATATAAATTTATTTTTAAAAATTTCTTTATTGCGCACACTTCTTTTTTATAACAACGGAAACTACTCTATTTTCAAACAGCAGAAAATTTTCATCTTGAAAATTTCAGAGTATCCAAACGGAAGTTTAAAAAAAAGAGAGAATAGAGAATAGACGGCAACTTTGCTGCCAGTGCATTTTCAGTTTTTTTCACGGATTTATTTATTTTTTTACAATGAAGTAGGTAGGGGAATTGGTTAAATTTAATGAATAATTAAAATTTTCATTTTCATTTAAATAAATCATTTTTGTTTTCATTAAAATTTCATTTCTTATTAATGCATTTTATAGAAAATTTTGTTTTTCATTCGCAATTATTCATCAAATAGAAACATTTATTGTGATTTATTGCACAATAACCAACAGAAAACAAAAATAGAATAAAGCAGTTTTTTTTTATTTCCCATTCCACCTACACTTGTGTGTTGCATATGGCATTTATCATTATTATCACAAATGTATCTGACTTTAAATTAAAATTTATGCCAGTGCAATTTTTTTTTTTTTTTGTGTGTGTGTGTGTGTGTGTGTGTGTGTGTGTTGAGTGAAATGATTTTACTCATTTTATTTAAAATTATCCCAAAAATCTATCAGCGGATGATTTTTAAAGATTTTATCATAACAGCCTCTAAATGCGTCCCAAAAACCAGGATCCGTCAAAAAGTAAATTAGTATTAGATAAACGGGTTACATGTAATAAAGGATTTAAAAGATTATTTGCATTAATATAAATCATTTTTTTCATTAAAAGTTGCTTTTCTTAACACATATGATAGAGTATAGAGCATTTTGTGCTATTTTCATAGTTATTAATAAATTAGAATAAGTTATTGCGAGTTGTTAAATAATAATCCACAGAAGTCGTAAGGAGAATAAAGTAGCTACGTTTTTCTCCTCCCAGCCATTATTTTCCATACACAACTGCCCTTATTATTACAAATTTATGAATCTTCAACAAAAAAGAAATCGATACACATCCATTTTGTTATGCGATGTTTAAAACGAAAGATTTCACACAATTTTATTCTCAAAAACCTATCTGCAGCCGATTTTTAAACAATTTATCACAATAGCCTCTAAACACATCTTAAAAATTAGGATCCGTAAAGAAGATTGGCTAAACTTTTAATTCTAGAATTCCCTATTGTAACCCAATCGCAACAAGATTCCTGTATGTGTTATCCCCATGAGACTGGATGCTAGGAACGTGGGAGCAAAAGCCTTCTCAACCGTAAATTTCAAAGATGTTTCTAATCTCCACAGAGTAGAACCCGAAATATACACAATCATCTCAATCTTGAAGGGATGTACTTCCGTTAAATCCCTGAGATATCACAGACGCCTGACTAAGCAAAGAGAGTTCGGTTTCTTCCTATGGTGTGGCAAGGTTTTAGTGCTACTTCTGGCATGATGTCTTTTGAGTGTCTTTAGGGCGTAGGTTTATGTGTATAAATGATTCTCGAGTACTCAATGGAGCAAAAGATGAAGATAAGATCGGATAATTGCAATTTGGGAAAAGGGTTCACTGTGATTGGACGACATTTATTTGTCAATGGTAATGGCAATAGTGAGAAGAAAATCTTTTTAAATGTAATCAGTGTTTTATATATTTATATTCCATGACAATTATTACCCCTTCACTTCCCACATAATATCTATTGAAGCAGATTTCCTTTTTTAGTTGTTTTATTATTCAGCTTCTACACAAGACAAATGTATGCAATTTAAATTTCATTTTGTATTTGTTTGTTGCAGTTCCATGTGCTCTCATACGGCCAGTCTTTCGAATACCGGTAATTCATAAAAGTATTTTTCACAGTAAGTTTCTGACACAGCCACAACATATATAATCCCCGGAGCACGGTTATGCAAAATTTGACGAAAAAATTTAAAAAGATGATTATCATATTACAAAGATGTTACTAAAAACGGGACGGTGTGTACGCAAACTGCAGTGTACATTAAGGGCTGCAGCAATAAATCATTGGCACTTTCCTGTTAACCCTTAAATGCGCGATTTTTTATTTTGCTTAAAATATATATATATATATGATTCTCTGAAATGTTTTTTACACAGAAAAAATAATGAAAAAAAAAGTCAGAGATATATTTTGCATATAATACAACAAACTTTTCTTCTGTTGCACACCTGCAATACAAGTAAAAACTACTGTCGTGTGACTGTTTTACGCTAAAATATTGCAAATAAGTAAATATTTTTATAAGTATGTGTCCAAATACCTTATTTTATACAATTATTTATTTTACAAAATTTAACCTTTAACCCTTTAATTCCCATGATAGAATACGTTCTAGAAATTACGTAGTTCAGAGAATCTGACTTTACACCAGAAAGTTTCAAATGGTTATTTTCGCTTTATTAAAATACGGAATATCTGTTATTAATTAAAGCAAATATTGCTATTTTAATTTTCTAACGTGAATTAGGTATATACGAATATAAAAATCTATTAAATTCAAAACACTGTTGTTTGCATGTATGCAAAGCTGCGCACTAAATTGTTAAAGACATTTTAATGATATACCAACTATAAACCATGAAAAATAATGGCAGTACTTACTTTTTACAAGTCATGTTAACACAAAATTTAAGCAACGTCTAAGTGTCCCGAGTCAAAAGGAGAAATTTTAGAAAACCATAAAAAAACAAATCGTTTAAAGGGGTCTCGGGAGTCTTACTTTTACACAAAAGGTTCAATTTAGAATTATGTCTCTTTTAATTTATTTCTATAAAACACACCCTATAAAACACCAATTGCATAAAATTTTGACCATTGACTCCTGAATTTCTCCTCTATCTAGCATAATTATTTTAATATTCTGCAAGTGATATTTTACATTGTTTTTAATTTTTAATTTTGATAAAATATATTTTAGATAAAATAAAATAAATTTAGATAAAATATTTAAAATTATTTTCTGACTTTCATCCTTCTCCCAAAAGGTTGTAGCAAAACTACTGGATCTAGTGTCTTAAATAACATTCATAACAATGTAAAACTGATGTACGTTGAACGCATACTTCAATTTTAAGCAATTAAACTTAATTGCTTACTAACCTAAATTTAAATAATAAAATTTCGAAAAATTACTTTTTTTATTGGTGATTTTTTTTTTTTTTTTTTTGAAATAACTAATGCAATTATAATGCTAAACGTTAAGTATAAGTTATTCTTTGCATAAAAAAAGCATGTATCAGCTAAATTTTATACAAAGTGCGCGCAATGAATGCAAATTAAAAAAAAAACTTCGATCAAAAAAAACTTCAATCAAAATTCGATATTAAAAAAATTTAAATATCAGTTGTACAATATTGAAATAATTCTGCTATATGGAATACAAATTAATCAATTAGTGGTAAAAAATTTATGCACTTGTTTTTTATATGGAATCAGAAATAAAATTAAATGTGACACGATGCTAAATTACATCTTTAGTGAAAAAGTAAGAATCTTGAGGTCCCTTAACCCCTTAATTCTCGCTCCCGTCATATTCATGGGCTGTGACTTTTATTCAGATTATTCATATTTGTTTGATTCCCACCAGTTTTATAGAATAGTGTAATTGGCTTTATTATGGTATCATTTTACCCGTCATTAAACAAGGTGAACATCTCTTTTTCAAAAAAGTGGTGCCAATAAATTTTTAAACTGTAATTCAATGCGACCGTTAAGGGTTTAAAAACAGGTGTTAATTAGGTAACAACTCCCTGATTATTTCTACAAAAAGCCATTAAAGGGACATGGACATGCTTGTGCTGATTATTCCAAGAACTATGAACAAAACACAAGTGCATCCCCATGGTGTATTCTGAACTGAAGGATTTAAAACGTCACTCCAGTAATTATACTTTGATCGTTGATAGACATATCCTTAATCAGGTGTAAAAGAAAGAAGAATATTTTTTATAATAAAAATTAAAAATATTTTCAGAAATAATTTTCACGAAAATTACTTTAGTGGAAATAATAACTAAATGAAAATATAAGAACAAGAATGAAGTGTTTGACAACTTTATTAAAAAAATAAAATCCTTATAAAATATTCAGAATATTGTACATTATATTATTTTATGATTTTATAATGTGGTGCTAATTTTGGAAAATATTTTTCTTATAGAATATAGAACCTATAACCTCAACTTCTTTGTAGGAAAATTACAGTCATATACAATTTTTATTAAAAAACAAAGTAATTATCTTTAAAAAAAAATATCTGGCGATAAACGAAAATAATATTTATGTATTCTATTGAAATGATGCTATAACTCTTATCAGATATTATCTAATATTTATGAATGCGTTTAATAAAAATTATATCTATCTGAGTAAAGAGATACTTATAAATACAGTGAATCCAGTCCAGTGATTTCTTTTTATGAAGGATAAATACAGATTTCCGTCTAAACGAAATGCTTTTTCAATCGTAAAGGAATCGATACTGCGAAATAAATCAATTTTCTATTATTCCCAATAAATACTTATAACATGTTTATATTTGGTATTTCTAATTTTAGAAAATAGTTTTCTTTAAAAATATTAATCCAATCGTTGAAATTCTTTGCATAAATATTAAATCTTAATAAATTTGTTTTAAATAAGGGGTTAAATTCAAGAAAAGTAATTGAAGATAAATGAAAATAGCATTTATCATCTCTACTGAAAAAGAGAATGGGATTAAAAGGGAATCTATTATTCTCGGATATGTTTTGTAAAAATTATATCTCTATTTCAGCGCTACCAAATGGTTCCCTTTTTGAATAGTAGTATTTTATAAGATAATTATTCGTTATAAATTTCTGTAACATATGAAATCAAATGACATTCGGAGTACGTTTCTACCAAATTTTCAAGCTAAATCTAAAAAGAAGTATTTTCTTTGAAAAAAGTTGCTCTCATTTTCGGAGCCCTGTCATCTAAGTGAAAATTCTACCGACCTATTATCATCTGTTTTAAAACGTAAAGGTAAAAATTTAAGCATCCGAAGTTGACACATCTGCGCATGCTTCAACTCTTTTTCCAAGTTCTTCAATTTAGAGGAACCTAAAACGAGTTCCTGGTGGTAGAGCGCTCTGCAGCAGCACTTTACAGCTCTGAATTTTTGTAGCGGACGCCGGTTTGAGAACCCAACAAAATGATTTCTGTAATATTTTTGACGATAATCCAATTCAATAATGACGTATTTTACTAGGAGGAGAAGTTATATGATTTTTATTTTATTATTTTATTTGAAAGTTTTATAATTAAATAAAATTTAACACTCAACAATATTTAAAAAAATAATATTAGTTTGATATTTAAAATATTTAACCCCTTAACGCTCGAATTAAATTACGGTTTAAAGATTCAATTTGCTAATTGGCACCACTTTTATGAAAAAGAAATATTCACCTTATTTAATGACAGGTAAAACAATACTAAAATATAGCCAATTTCACTATTTTATAAAACTGGTGGGAATCAAACAATCTGAGTAAAAGACACAGCCCGTGAATATGACGGGAGCGAGAATTAAGGGGTTAAGCAAAAATATTTTGCATGTAACTATCAATAATGGAGCTATGAATAAAGAGGAGGGGACATTTAGTGTACTGTCTACCAGTTGCAAGTGAAGTAACTGAGGAGGTTGTCACAAGATGGCTGCTGCTTTTTTAAAAATCGGATCTTCAGTTTCTGATTGCCGCAAAGGCAAACATCACACCAGTAAAAGTTAATGGAAAATATCGTCTTATCTAAGCGTCTTATTCATGTAATTTGTACTCAAAAATGACGTAAAATTTTCTATTTGTTTTTACTGGTGTCAGTATGCCTTGTAAAACTGTCAGTTTGTTTCCCTGGTTGTCACAATATGGCGGAAACTCTCGGCCTATCTACCGCCAATGTAAACTCCTACCAGTAAAAATGAAAATATTTTTCTACCATTATTTATGGCTGAAATTTTGCGATAATAAAGCGTTTAAATATCTTGAAAATTTCTACATAAATCTAATGGTGGAAGTTTTCATCGACGGTAAGCAACGCCTGAGATAGTGGTTACAGTTGAAACTTCACTATTTTAAGGATATGCCAGTTCCTCTTTATTAATAGTTCCATGCTATCAATTAAATAAACTGAGCTGATCTACAATGGCTTTTATATTTCCTGAACATTATCAAGAATATATATGTTTGTGTGTCAGAAAGAAAAGTTTGTATTTCTTTTCCGTATAGTAAAATATAAAAAATAAAACGGAAAGAAAGAAAAATATTCATATAAGAAAAATAAAAGAAATTACCTTGATATCCATGGTTTAATAATTTAAAAAAATTATAAAAATATAAAATAGAATTCAAGTAGTAATTCAAGTAGAATTCAAGTAGTAAGAAAATATTATAAATCGTTAACTGCATCGAGTTTCAAATTTAGGCTTTTAGAGAATAAGACCGATAAAAAAAATCATAGCCGCTTTTAATGGTCAAGTAGTTAATATATATAAATGTATATATATATATATATTGTTACTTAAAAATAAATAAATAAATAAATAAAAATGAGACCCTAGTTAGTAAAAGTAAGTGCTCTGCCCAATATTTTTAGGTAAATTTTGGATAAAAAGCAAGCACAATTGGTTGTAAAATATAAACCTAAAATTCTTTGACAGAATTGAATAGCTGGCTGACACATAGCCTTAATAAAATAGGAATCACTTATGCAACATAGAAATTAGTCACGATTTCAATAATTAATTTAAAAGCAACTAATTAAAAATTCAAGAATTGCTCCAATGCAACCATCAAGTTATTTATCGTCAAATCTTGACGGGTGCTATCATTTTTTTTTTTTTTTTTAAGTCAGTTATGTTTTACTTTAAACATTTTCAACTTATGAAACTGCTTGAATTAAAAGAAAAATGCGCGTTTAGAAAAACATATGCTTTTCTAATCATAAATAAAATAACCGTGTAAAATATTTGGATTTTACTCTTGTTCGGCATAAAATAATCGTTATATTATGTTCTATGTTATATTAGTACTAGCATATGGCCCTGTCAAAAATGACGGGAAAGTGTTATTTTAAGTTTACAACATTAAGTCAGACTCAATTAAACAGGTGATTGATATGCATGATTATTCAGATAGTGGCGAGTCCTCAAAAGCATTAAAAAAATAGTGTTTGTTAAAGTCAACCTTCAAATGAAGAAAATACGAACCCCCTCATGCGGGGGAAAAAAAAGAGCTTTTTCCAACAACCCTATGGCAAAATTCTCATTTTTTCTGCACATCTTTGGTGAAATTCGTGTTTTTTTCGCAGCCTTTTGACGAAATGAGTGTTTTTATCAGGATTTGTTGAAAAATTTGCTTTTTTTCTGCGCCCTTTTGACGAATTACACCTCTCGCGTTTCTTTGACAAAATTCAGGGAAGAGTGCCACTTGGCAAAAAAAATTGTTCAAAATCTTGCCAAAAATCTTTTCAAGATGGCGAAAAAACATCATTTTTAAATCTTTGTTATTTATAAATCAATGATTTTGCCCAAAATGATGTAAAAACATGGATTTATAAATAACAAAGATTTAAAACCGAAGTTTTTCCGCCATCTTGAAAAATTTGTTACGAATGCAGGTAAAATCTCGCTCACAACTACCAATAAAGTTACTAATATAAAATAAAAAGATAAATATAAATAAATACCAATAAATGAGACGGCGATTCAGAAAAAAGGGGAGTTTCACACAGAAAAAAAAATATAAAAAAAAACTAAAAATACTTACACAAAAAACAAACAATCAGTTAAAATTTACAAACAAAAAAAATCAATAATTTAATGTTTATGGTGAAATTCTTGTTTTTTCTGCACATCTTTGATGAAATTCATGTTTTTTTCGCAGACTTTTGACAAAATGACTGTTTTTACCACAATCCTTTCACGAAATGAGTGTTTTTATCGGGATTTGTTGCAAAATTCACGTTTTTCCTGTGCCTTTTTGACGAATTACACCTCTCACGTTTCTTTGACAAAATTCAGGGAAGAGTTCCGCATCCTGTGCCGCTTGGCGAAAAAAATTGTCCAAAAATCTTTTCAAGGTGACGGAAAAACTCAATTTTTAAATCTTTATGTTATTTATAAATCAATGATTTGCACAAAAAAATAGAAAATGATGTAAAAACATGGATTTATAAGTGACATAAAGATTTAAAAACGAAGTTTTACTGCCATCTTGAAAAATTTGTTACGAATGCAGGTAAAATCTCGCTCACAACTGTCAAAAAATTTATTAAACATAAAATAAAAGTGAAAGGATAAATATAAAGAAATACCAATAAATGAGACGGCGATTCATAAAAAAAAGGGGAGTTTCATACAAAAAAAAATTCAAATATTTACATAAAAAACAATCAGTTAAAATTTAAAAAAAAAATCAATAATTTAATGTTTAGAAAAAGGGATCCTAGTCAGGGTCTGAAACATCGTCAATGTATGGTACATCTCTTCTAACTGAATTAAATTTAAATTTTGATGGATGTTTGGTAATACACCCTCGATGTTTTCAGACTCTGAATTTTTTCGGCAGCCGTTGGCTGAATCGTCTGTCTCTAAAACGGTAAACCATGTAAAAATCGATATATTCACCAATAAAGGGTGCATTTTAAACAGCTAATGCAAAAATCCTAATAAAAAAAAAAGAAATAAACAGCAGAGCAAGCGAGACTTACCTTACAATCAAAATACGTTGACAGAAGCACAGGTGCACCCGAATGTATGCAGCAAATTAGTTACGTAACAGAAAATTTAGCTGACTAACGGTTCACCTGATACTGATGAACCAATAAGCTTCAAGATCCCCCGATTTCAAAATTTACATGTTTTTTTAGGATCTTATGTTGAAACTTGCACTTTTGCAACCTTTCGATGAAAATCTCGTTTTCTCTGTGATCCTCTAATCAAAAAACATATTTTTTCTGTGAATATTTGACGAAACTCACGTTTTTCGCGATACTTTGATCAAATAATGCATTTTTTCTGCAGTCATCTGATGAAATTCATGTTTTTTCCACGATTATTTGGCGACATTCACATATTCCATGATCCTTAGACGAAACATGCATTCTAAAGGACCCTTTGGGAAAAATTGTGCTTTTTTCTGCGATCCTTTGATGGAATTCATATTCGTTTGATGAAACCACCCCTTTTCTACGATATTTTGATGATTTTTGCAATCCTTCGGGGAAAGCAGACAGATGATAGTTGCAAGCTCCTGGCTATATGTTTTTTTCATGCTGTTTGTTTCTATACATGGACTAAATGCACAGTAGGTCATGGGAAAGGATTAGAAATAAACTCAAATTGTAGCTGCTTGTACTCACATTTTTATTTTGTCAAATTCTGCTACCCCCCCCCCCCCTTCTCGTCCTAAAAATGTCAACAAATTTTAATACTGATTTGCATCAATCCCAGGGATGATAAATTGTGCCGAAAAAATGGAATTCCCTGTTTTCGCTGGAAAGTGGCATGTCTGTAAATGCTTTTAAAAATATATGCATAGTTGAAAAAAAAAAAAAAAAGCTGTTGCATTTTTCAAACAGCAAAAAATAATTCACAGAAATATATTAAATTCAGCTTAAAAAATGCAGCATAGGTGAAATAAGAAACTTAAAAATAAAACAAAAAACATATGGCATTTCTTTAAAAAATCAGATGTTTATTTTTTAATTTTAGATGAAACTTTAAAATTTGATTCATATATTTGGCCAAAACTAAAACACCATTATGTGCATCATTGAAAGTAATACAAAAAGCTATGTTTTTTAACGGTACAAAAATTTAGTAAAAAAAAAAAAAAAAAAAAAAAAATGTAATTTTGATTTTTAAATCTTTATTATAATGAAACGTTCCTGTGAGTGATAAACACTTTATGAACATGAACTTAACCCTCCGTCTACCAGACGGGTCCATTGGACCCGACAGGTACATACAAAATATTCATTCAAACCAGAAATTTCTTTAAAATAAACTAAGTATATAAACCAGACAAAAATAAGGTAAATAAATAAGTTAAATAGTTTTAAATAAAAATTCTGGTGTAGAACGTTTTATTAAAACTTGAATAAAATTCTCGGTAGATCTAGGGTTAAAATATGTATAGTTTAGATAAAAAATAAACAAAAAATTGTGTGTATGGGTGTTTAATTCTGTTCGGTGTAAACTCAGCTGAGTTTATCAGGCAAACTGAGAAATCCGTTGATTGCCGCGATCGCGCAATTCTTTTCCTGGTCAATTGGCGCCTTCTTTCCGAAAGTCCATAATAAAAATTAAAAAAACTTTTAAAACATTCAAAAATAACTATTGACAGATCAAAGCGAGTAGTGGCGAAAAATCAGCACGTTTATCCCTCTGTTTTTCCTAAAGAAACAGCGTTTCACTGTTGCCACTACAGAAGAGTGAAATACATGAATCATTGATATGAATCAATATTCATATGAATGATTCGTATGAATAATGATGAATAATCATTAAATAATGTTTTTTTAAAATATTTATTCAATAAATTACGTAATATTTCATATGTATGTCGTAAACTGACTGCTTGTAAATGTAAACAGTCGTAAATAAAATTGCTGCTTATAAATGTAAACAATAATGAAAAACGCATTTCAAAAAACTTAACGGCTTTAATATGCTTTAAAAAATATATTTAAAGCAGAATCAGATGTTAGTCGTATTTTTTTTTATGAATCGTCAAAGAGTCATTCATTTATTTCTTAATTTGCTGGAATTTGAATCTGAATGGCAACAGTATCGTTTGTTTAGATTTGATTTCCAATAGCTTAATTTTAATTTAGAACTTAATACATTATAAATGGATATGATACACATGTTTTATATGAAAATATGCTGAACAGACATGATTTTAAGTAGAGAAAATTATCATTTAGCTGTCATATGTTAAGATATGTTTTTCATTAAGCCTAACATGGCGTTTAGCTACGGTAGTTTCGCAGACCAGAGTGGTTCGCACCGGCATCGTTCCGCCGGTCATGTGCACTCAGCTTTTATTATAAGTAGATGCTACTTAGTATAGTTCATAGTATGCTTAAGTTGTATTCTTCTAAAATATAAAACCAATCGCAGAACTTCTTTATATGAAATTTCAGACATACAAAATCTATTTTAAACCAGTAATTATCTTTAAAAAAGTATCTCGCACTAATAGAATATAACATTTTTTATCTCATAAAAAATGGATAATAATGTTTTTATCAGAGTGTATGCAGCATTTAAGCGTGTGTTTAATAAAATTTATATATTTATCCGAGAAAAAACTGCTTTTTCTACTGAAATTATTTTAATGAAAAATAAATGCACTTTTTCAAGATACAAAATATTTTTTAATCATAAAAAATATTTGAATTTTTTATATTAATTATTTTCTTTCGATTTTTTTCAAAAATACACTACCAAAAGTTTTATACCGATTGTCAAAATTAATAACATTTAACCTCCACCTAGTTTAAAGATGAAAAATTGATACTGGTCTTTCAGAATTTATACTGCTCTCACTTACATAGGCGTGTCTAGCAGGAGACGAGTATGCATACTACTGTTTAAACCCTCAAGTGCGTGATTTTTTATTTTGTTTCGATAAAATTATATATGATTCTCTGAAAGGTTTTTAAGACAGGAAAAATAATGAATAAAATCAGATAGATATACATTTTTGTATAATTACGTCAACCTTTTCTTATGTTGTACATCTGCAATACAAGTAAAAAATAAAATATCGCAAATTAGTAGATGTTTTAGGAAGTAGGAATCTAAATACCTTATTTTATATAACATTTATTTATGAAACTTAACCCTTAACCCTTTAGTGCGCAGCTTTGCATATGTGCAAACAACAGAGCTTTGAATTTAATAGGCTTTTTTTTATTCGTGTATACCTAATTCACACCAAAGAATTAAAATAGCAATATTTGCTTTAAATAATAACACACTTTCTGTAATTAAATAAAGCGAATTAACCATTGTAACTTTCTGGTGTAACGTCAGATTCTCTAGACTACGTAATTTCTAGAACGTATTCTAGCACGGGGATTAAAGGGTTAAAGGTTAAGCTATATAAAATAAATAATTATGTAAAATAAGATATTTGGAGACATACTTATTAAAATATTTACTAATCTGCAATATTTTAGCGAAATAAGCCACAGGACAGTAGTTTTTACTTGTATTGCAGATGTGCAACAGAAGGTAAGATTGACGTATTATATGAAAAATGTATCTCTGATTTTTTCCATTACTTTTCCTGTGTAATAAACCTTTCAGAGAATCATATATATTTTTTTCGAAACAAAATAAAAAATCGCGCATTTTAGGGTTAAATACTAGTTTGGCCTCCACTTTTATTAAAAAAAATTCAGATTCACACCAGAAAATGTAAAAAGTACACTGGTGTCCAAAATTAAGGACGAGGCACAAAATGGTAATTTTTAAGTGAGCGGATACTCAAAAGGAAGTAATATAATACAAATAATTACTGTCCGTACAGCACAGCTAGTCCATGTAGTGTCCCATTCATGTCACAAGTGTCGCAGTCACTACGGTGGAACAAAAAATAGGAAATTCCACACGTCACATTATGCATCTGAAGTGATCACTGTGACTGCTGCTTTGTGACGAGTCACCAGGTGAATTTACAATGTAGTTACATTGTGACTCTCGTGTGACTGTCATTTTTAGTTTCAATTTCAAAGTCATCATGAACGTTGCATTATAAGTCAACAAATAATATCACATTATAGTCACATGGTGACTTTTCACAAAAAAGCACAATGGTGACTTCACAGAAATCTCTCTGTCACCTGAAAGTCATCATGTGACTTTAATGTGACATTATTTGGTAACTTATCACAATGCAGCGTTCACGATGACTTTGAAATTGAGTCTACAGATGACAGTTTCATGAGAGTCACAATTTGACTAAATTATAAAGTCACATGATGACTCGTCACAAAGCAACAGTCATGGTGACGTCTCAGTGGAGTCACATATAGTGATGATTTGAGACTCATAATGAGATGTATGGAATTTCCTATTTTTTGCTTCACCGTAGTAGCTGTGACAATTGTGACCATGTGTGACTTGAATGTTTTGTTATATGGACTAGCTGTGCTGTAGAGATAGTAATTATTCGAATTATATTATTTCCTTTTGAGTATTCGCGTACTTGAAAATTCGCATTTTGTGATTGGTCCTTAATTTTCGACGCCAGTGTATTTTCATATACATTAATGTCAAACTTCTCTTGATTACTTAACCCTTTCAGAGACAAACTAATTCTGTTGCTAATATGTTAAAATAATTGACTGACACCAGGATTTACAAGAAAATTTATATGAAATTAACACTTAAATGAGCGATTATTTTGTTTTGTTTCGAAAAAATTATATATGATTCTCCGAAAGGTTTATTACACAGGGAAAATAATGAAAAAATCAGAGATACATTTTTCATATAATACGTCAATCTTTTCTTCTGTTGCACATCTGTGATACAAGTAAAAACTACTATCATGTGGTTGTTTTACCCCAAAATATTGCATATTAGTAAATATTTTAATAAGTATGTCTCCAAATACCTTATTTTATATAATTATTTATTTTATAAAGCTTATCCTTTAGACCTTTAATTCCCATGATATAATAAGTTCTAGAAATTACGTAGTCCAGAGAATCTGACTTAATACCAGAAAGTTTCAATGGTTAATTTGGCTTTATTTAAATAAAGAAAGACTGCTCTTATTTAAAGCAAATATTGCTATTTTAAATTTCTGGTGTTAATTAGGAATATGCGAATAAAAGAATGTATTAAATTCAAAACACTGTTGTTTGCACATATGCAAAGATGTCACTAAATGGTTAAGTAAAATCGTTTCTTCGAGTATGTAATATAAAGGAAAATTTTGTTTTAAAATTCTGGTGCCAATGTGACATTTGGGAATTAAAATTAAGCGGTATATATAATATACCGGTGCCCTTCAAGGGGATAAAGTAAAAATTCTTCTTTAAAAAGTTACGGTCCGAAGTTGAAATTTCGGTATAATAATGGAGGCTAAACTGTCAACCCTGTTTAAATGCATAAATTATTTTTTTAGAAATATTTTTTTTACTCCTACTTATTAGACACCAGAAATTTTAAGATAGATTTTTATCCTTGTTTAGTAGCATATTTTTGTAATTTTTAGAGGATTAAAATTTCTGTATAAATATACTGATAGTAAAGAATTAAATAAAAAGTTATGTAGATATGCATAACTATGCATTTAAGTGTTAAAATTGAAATTTTCGCCTGGTATGATGGCAAAATTCAAAAATTAAATGAGGCAAAAATTTCGATACAAAAATAGTTCTGTCCATCAGCTGCGGAGCGTCAGGGAATATCGCACCACTTTATTACCATTATTATTATATAATAATTTTGGCTTATTTAAACGTATAACATTCAAAGATTAAATGAGGCCAAATTTAGTATATAATAATAGTTTTAGTAAAGTGATACAGCATCCCCTGATATTCCGCCACTGGTGCCCAAACCCACACACTTTCTCCTTTCTCCCTGGTTACGCCGCCGCTCACTAATTTTAATACTTTCAAAATATATTCAAGTATTATTTATTTTTAGTCTAATGTCACCTAACCTTCAAGGGTACATTTTTAAACGTTAAGAGTGTCTTTAAATCTTAGATTATTTGGGAAAGAAGTATAAATTGTTGATATAATAAGGCTAATATTAGTATACAATATTACTAGTACATCTGCAACGGTTCAGTTGTTGGAAACCAACGCTATAGATTAATTTTTAGTATTATTTTTGCCATTAACACTCCAGCCGCGGGGGGACTTTTTACCCGACTGCCAAGAAGGGTTATGTGTTTCACGCGTATCTGGGTATGCTGATTTCTGTATACCCTCGAAACATCGCAAATGCTGGATGGATTTTAATGAACAATGTATCTATTGATTCGTCTTATCCGTCCGATGGTTATAGGCTAGGTTTTGTTTTTATAAATTCAAAATGGCGGTAGACACGGAAGAAAAAATTACGCACCAAATTGAGTGGCATATCATTGGATAGGTCTTTCAAAATGAAGACGATGTTTCATTGACTATTTTACAGTCAGAAGCTTCGTTTAAATATTATACACAACCTGGAAGTTGTGTAGGTAAGATCTCTTGCTTTACTGGAACTCTAACCATCAAAGACATCTATAGGCCTCATTAAAACAGTGTTTATAGGTAGGAACTAACAATTAAGCACAACTTAAAATACATCAATACAAGTAAATAAAAAAAAATAAGTATTATAAAAATAGATTAACATTGGTGAGAAATAATTGATTAATCGCTTTTTATGCAGTCGAGTTTTTTGATTTTTTAATTTTAATTTTTTCTTGTTCATTTTCTTGGATAAAACCGCGGCATATTTTTACTTTTAAAAAAATTCAGTTTTTTTTTTGTTTTCTACCACTTTTTTGAAGTAGAAATAGTCATTTTATTTTAATACATATTAAATAATGCAAGAATAAGCCAAATTATACGCTTTTTAATAAAGGGATGAGAATCAAGTAATCGGAATTTTATAAAAAGTAGCCCACTGGAAAGCAAAAATATCGTGCTCCGCGGAATTGTATAGAATATGTGAAACGCGATATGAGCGTTTCCCGCCGCTGGATGGTTAAGCAAATATTTGAATTTCTTTCGAAGGCATTATTGAGCTATTAAATGCTTAAAAAGAAAGGGTTTTTAACCCACTCGCTGCGCAACCCGAGAAATACTCGGGCATGCATTTTCCCGTCTAATTAATACTATTTTGTTATTTCCACCAGTTATTTATTTAGCGAAAACTTCGTCTGATTTAATCAGGACATTTTCCCCGATTACGATAGTCAAAACTTTCTGCCTTAAAGAACCGGTGATAAAAGATTAAAAATTCTATAAAAGACGCTCATCGCGAAGAATTACTTACGCAACGAGAGGGTTAAACAAATATTTTTTTTTAAATAATTTTATATCTATTAAATATGTAAAATTATATATTATAAAAGGGAAATCATGAAATCATCTTTGTGAAAATTAATGTACTGGAAATAAAATAGTATATAAAAGCAGATCGTAATTGTCCCTATTTTGTGTTTCTGAATAATAATAATAATAATAATAATAATAATAATAAAACAGATTATGAGTTAGAGCCATAATGTATTAAAGTATCAGGGATGAGAGCACTCCGACCCAAATGGTTGATTTCCACCACTAAATTTTAATAGGGTTTCTCGCCTTATTTTTAAATTATTCGCCAGAATTTCTGAGATTTGATAAAGCAATGAACCATTTGGTTTGGATCGCTCTCATCCCTGAAGTATTAACTTTCAGAAAGAGAACAAACATACACTGTTAAAAATTTGCAGCATTCTGGCAGGTCATTTGACCGTTTTTTCCGAAAACGGTTACACAATCGTAATTTAAAACTATTCTGACCATATTATTGGCCATTTTATGGTCAGAATATAATTAAATTATGGTTATGAAACCGTTTTTTCATAAAAACGGTCGAATGACCTGCCAGAATGCTGCAAAATTTTTAACAGTGTACTTTTGATATTACCTCGAACTAATTCAGAAAAATATTTTCATGACTAAAAAAACATTACATTTATTCGAAGACAATGACGCGCTATTGAATGCCAAGTTATAAAATCTAAAGTTTGTAAAATGCCTGCTTGATTAAGTATTTTACAGATAAATGTGCAAATTTATATACTTAAAAATAAAAACCAATTTTATGCTCAGTGATAGTAATTTAACCCCTTAACTGTCGTATTAAATTAAGTTTTAAAAATTCAAATTGCTTATTAGCACAACTTTTTAAAAAAAGAAATATTCACCTTATTTAGTGACAGGTTAAATGATACCATAATAAAGTCAATTGCACTATTTTATAAAATTGGTGGGAATCAAACAATCTGAATAAAACACACAGCCCGTGAATATCGCGGGCGCGAGAATTAACCCTCTCGCTGCGTAATTGTTTTATCAAAATAGCTTCAAAAATTGCGTATTTAACCCCATCGCGACGAGCGTCTCTGAGAATTCTTAGTCTTTTGTCAACGGTTTTTGAAAACAAAAAAAAATTCTAATTTAAACGGGAAAATGCGTCGATTAAATAAGGCAAAATTGACAATAAAGAAATAACTTGTGGGAATAATCAAGGCGGGTTAATTAGACGGAAAAAAATGTATCCCCGAGGAAAACTCGGGTTGCGAAAATTTTGCTACTTTTACGTTGCTCAAGGAAATCACGGGTTGCGCAACAAGATGGTTAAAGGGTTAAACAAGTGAGTAAATGCATACTTTCGAACTTTTCCTTAAACTTCCGTAAAATGTCAGTTAAATTGACCCAGGTTAAACACGTTTCGAACCAGAAATTTACTAAAGAAATTAATTCAAAGAGATTTCATAGAGAAACATGATTTTAAATATATAATGATACATCAAATAAATTTTCTGGTTACTAACGCGTATAACCTGGGTCAACTTAACTCAAATTTTACGGAAGTTTAGTTGAATGTTGGCAAGTATAGTAAATGTGATCGAAGATCCCACAGAGGGTTTAGTTTAATATTCCTTTAAAAACACTTTATCCTTTAATTAATAAATCCAAATCCTTAATTTATAGTTATAAAATAGTAAAATGTTCTCTATAATAACATAGATAGCAGCATGACTAAATTTAATTTTAAAATTATTACAATTGGAAGATGTTTTTTAATCAAATTAAAAATATTCAAGAACTGCTTTTCAGACATATGCATAACAGCATATGCTTGTATATTTGAAAATCATATTTAATTACATGATTTAATTTTAGCTAAAAAAACAAAGCTCTTAAATTGGCAAAAAAATACAAAAGTTCTTTAATTAAATCCAACGGACAATGAAATGAGGGCTCGTACGGTGTCCTTGAATTTCCAAACTGTGAAATTCTTCTATACCAGTACTTTCTTATGGAAAATCTCTCCTTAAATAAGGAAAAATTTCGTACGTTTGAAATAGATTTATTTTTTCTATAAAAAATTCTGATATTTGGCCTTGAAAAAAACGGTACCCGTAGGAACCCTGGAAATGTAGTCAATTTAAAATTTCGCAATCTCTCAAAAAAAAAAAAAAAAAAAAAAAAAAAAAAAAAAAAAAAAAAAAGAGAGATTTGTTGAAATATTTTACAGCAACTTTGGTCTTAAAATGACCAAGAAGCTTCTGTAAAGTTGAATCTTTTAGATAATGAAATCTATTCCGGTGAAAAAATTTAAATTCCAACGCCGAGTACCGAACCAGGAACCTTTAGATTAGCACGGAAATGTTCTACAACGAGCTGTCTTGTCTTCACGAAAAAGGACTGAAATTAAGGCTCTGTTTTGAAATCTAAATCTCAAAAATGGCCGGATGTCATTAAAATGAATTATTTAATTAATTATAATATAATACTTTTCAAGATTTTATGATTTTTCGTAAGATTGGGCATATTTAACTAAAGTATGCAAAATTTCAAGCCTTTAACTTTTACAGTTTCTGAGAATGAACTTTGTGACGGACAGACAGAGAAGTGAGACGAATAGTATTTCGCCAGATCAACAAAACCCTGAGAAAGTTGAAAACGTGTAAAAAAATAAATGTTCGTTTTCAGTATAACTGATGAGAAAAACCACTGATTTTGAGTTTAAGTGATAATGTATAAGAAAATTTAAATTTTTGAACTCTAGTATTAAAAATATTACACTAATTAATTCTAAAAAATATCTTCTCGATTAAGAAAATATTTAAAATAATTTCGGAGGCATATCTTAAAGATAGATGATGAGTGTTTTCATTTATCATCCGGTGAAAAAAGGGGGCATTCTTGTATTCAAAAACATTTTATATTAACAGTTGTTTAGTAAGAAGAAAACTAATTCTAGAACATTTTATTACATTTAAAAGAAATTGAAATTTTACGATACTATCCATAGCTGACTTTTCATATTGATAATCTTAGAAATATGTTTATATATAATAAAGTAGAGAAATGAAAGTAAACTGGTAAGCAACGGTCTGTGACAAAAGAAAAAAAAACAACGAAAAAAAAAAACATTGAAAAATCAATTTTTAATTTTAATTCGCGTCAGATACTTGAACTTATACGAAATGTTCTTTAAAAAAATATATATTACGGTTTAAAAATTCTATTTTAATACAAATTTTAAATTTCTGATTTTTTTGTTATTGTTAAGGGACGATTTACTATATTTAACCAAAAAAATCGCTGGAAGAATTTTTTTTCAACAGGGTAAAGATATCAACCAAAGAGTTTTTGCACTTTATATTTATCGAAGTTCATACATTACTCCAGGAGTTCTGCGAATCGGAAAAATTTGAAATATTTGCTTAATATGACGGAGTGCAAATTCAGTTGTCCTGTAATCGGGCGGTTATTTTTCTCACGATTCAGTAATCTGAAACCATTTTTTCGATTAGGTTTTGAAAAATTATGATACTGTCTAGAACTTTTACTAATATTTAGATTCATAATGCACAGAACATACAATGTTGCGACCATTTGAAAAAAAAAAAGTTACTTTTTTGGATTAATTATAAGTTTAATACACGATCAAAATAGTTAATTAATAAATTTGCTATGTATTGTTGAAATAAGCTCCAGAAAAAAGTACCCTATAAACAAATACAAACGTCGATCGGCTAAGAAGTTCTATAGAAAACTGACAGTCCAGTTTCAAAACACTGGGACATAATCTTGGTCATATGAAGCGAAGTTTCAAATATTTCTAACCGAATTTTCTTTTAAATGTGTCTAGATTTGAATAAACATTGTGAAGATCTCTTTATCCTAGCTCAAGGAAATATTTTTAAAATTCATGCTTTTTATTTTTGCTAAAGATGATAAACGTTCTCTTAAACCCATTAAAATTCATTTATAATGCATCACTTAATAATAATATTCAGTATGCTGCAGAGTTATGCTTGTTTTAAATGTTCCGTAAAACATATTAAAATATAAAATATAAGATAAGATGTTCCTTAACAATGTGATTTTAATATTCGAGCATATTTCAAGCATTTAAATTGAGGAATTTCTAACAAAAGAAAAATATTTAGAAGTGCTTAACAGAATGGAAATCCATGAAGTCAAACTATGGAAAATTTCTGTAATTGCAGTGTGACTTAAATTTTATTGTAATTATTCTAAATATTTTACTGTTGAATTTAAAATATTAAATAATAGTTATTGTTCTAAAAGTGTGTTACAATGTAAAACTAAACATATTGTTTCTCTATGCATTAGCATATAAGATGTTGTTTCAGAGTTCAATGTTTAAAACAAGAGTATCCAATCTGCGTCACGTGAGATGCAGAGCTACCACTGTTTTCTTATTTAAAAAAAAATTCCGAATTTAATGACATAAGTTTTCGTAGTTTAAGACTTGGAAGATATTTATTCGGAAACAGTGGTGAAAAAAAAAACGGTTATCAGGAAAAACGTTGGATACACCTCGTTTAAAGATTCTGATATACACAGTGTTGGTGTTGTTTATTGCGTCCGATTATCTACGCCAGGAATATAGGCCAAGTGGTGAGTACCCTCCGTGGGGGTCTTTATAGAGGATCCTAACCCTTATTTCGCAAGGTTATTCTAGATTCGAAGAAAATCACGGAAAACTCAGAACTGTTAGAATAATGAGCGCGACATGGGTTCAAACCCAGCACATTCCGTCTATTACCTTTGAGAGCAAAACCTCTGAACCACTGGCGGGGATTCTCTTCTTGAATGCATATTTCTTTTTTATTTTTATATGTATGTTACAACCATATGTATGTTCGGCCAATTCCTGAATTGGCCGGTATTTGCGCACTTTTACCGAAAATTCTGGCCAAAGTCCGATATACATGAAATCAAGAGAATATACACAATTTTGTCCGACCATTTCCCGAAGTGACTGGAATTCCCAGCCAAAAATCGGAGAGCTGATGTAAGTTTATCCAGTAACTGGCGCTAATGTGCATGTGTAAGGAAGGTTCCATGTTGTGATCAGTGTTGCCAGATTGGGGACTACTTTAATTCAGATTATTTGACTGTCACCACTTTTTAAAAATAGTATAATTCGCTTATTTTTCAGAATTTTTAATCTATTTTTAAATAAGTCGAATATTTCTGTTTAAAAAAAGCGGTGAAAATCAGCAATCTGGGGACTAAAAAGTCCCCAATCTGGCAACAGTCGTTGTGATGGTGATGTTTTGTTCGTCTAGACATACCTGTCTCAGTAAGTTGTTCTTATTCTTATACAACAATTTACTTTTGAGTACTGTATTTTTCGTTTTTGTATAGTATTTTATAATAATATTCTACCCGTCTATTCTATATTAGTTTGTTGAATTTGAAACAATATAAATAAAAAGAACAGAAGTTTTGTTATCTTCCTAAATATAATTGTTGGAACCAAAATCCTTAACATGCCTTCGAACAAAGACACGCCATAAAAAAATTAATTAAGGGAATTTGTTTTATAGGAAATAGGTATAACTGGGGGGTGGGGGTGAGGGGTACTTTTTAATTTCAATATGATATATTAGAATTAACAGGGTTCGTACGCATCAAGGAATGTAGGGGATTTTAGGTGTTTTAGTACCAGAAATTTCTTAAAGTACTGGTTGCTATACCTGAAGATAGATTTTTTTTCATTAAGTAAGGTAAATATTACAATACAAAATTTCTGATAACAGGTCCTTGAAGTGTACGAACCATGATTAAATCCTAAAATTTTGGGGAAGAAAGTATTAATATAAAGAATAGATGATGATAATATTTACGAGTTTATTGACTATTTTTAGCAGGACTTGAAGGAAATGCATCCAGAACGTCTTTTTTTTTTCCTTCAAATTCCGCACATATTGTCAATCATTGTCAAAGAATAGAGTTAAATTTTGCAGGAAATATGAGATTGCCTTGTATGGAAAGATTACAAAAGTATTTAGAACCAATTAACAATACTTAAAACGGAATAAAGAAAGAGAAAAACCTTTAGCTCCAATTAATCTTCCAATATAAATGTATTTCGAATATTTCACCAAACTGTCTAATCTATCTTGTTTGATTTTCTTAACTGTTCGTTATAATTCAGTATAATTTACTTAACACTTTACATACTGTGATTTATCAAGTCTTAAATACATAACTCCACACTTGGGTGTCACTTTTCAATTTTGTATTTCTGTGAAAATATATCTTTTCAATTTATCGCAATAAATAAATATATGTATATAACAACAGTACTAATTCTTAATTATAAATAAATATCCATAGATGTAATTTATATGTATTTTTTAAATACTGTACAATCTATTTTGAAAGGACAAAGCGCTTGGTAGGATCTACAGAGAAAGAAAGAACAGGTGTTCAGTTGATCCAAGCGCAAAATATTGCAACGTAAATTACCGTAATTTCCGGCGTATAATCCGCGGATCAAACAATTCTGTTTGGACCCAGAAATTTTATTTTGTAATTGAAGACAAATATTTACCGCAATCTGATAAGTTACATTTTATTTAAAAAAAATTTCTGGGTCAAAAAATGATTGTTTGATCCGCGGATTATACGCCGGAAATTACGGTAACTTATTAGACTGCAGTTCTGGTCTACAATAAAATTAGTTTTAACCCTAGATCTACCGGGAATTTTATTCACGTTTTAATAAAACGTTCTACACCAGAATTTTTATTTAAAACCATTTAACTTATTTATTTACCTTATTTTTGTCTGGTTTATATACTTAGTTTATTTTAAAGAAATTTCTGGTTTGAATGAATATTTTGTATGTACCTGTCGGGTCCAATGGACCCGTCTGGTAGACGGAGGGTTAAGCGTTTGTCGAGGGATTTCCTGTGAAACAATTAACATGTTTTGTATTTATATACTTTTTAGGTCAAATAGACAATTACATTAATGATATAATCAGTAAAATTTTTGAATTATTTAAGTATGTCTTTGAACTTAAATTGTTATAATATCTGCGCATTTTACCAATCTGTGAAACAACAATAGAAACTGTGAAACTTTCACTATTACGAATATTACTGAAACCCTTTGGCGTTACGATTCCTATTGATCTTGGCCTGGGGCTGCAAACGCTCTGGACACCAGTGTTTTAAAGTAATTTTCCTCGTCTTATCTAATGGCAAAATAATCTGCGATTAAAGATGGTGAAATAAACTGTAAGAAATTAGTGTTGTTCAGAGCATTTGTAGCCCTGGTTTACGCGGTACCCCAGCGTTTATTTCCCTAGCAAACTTGATACTGTATTGTATCGGCCCCGAAAAAAGTGAAAGGTTTGACAACTACATTCAGATCAGTTACACATCTCAACTGATCTTCCACATTAATTTCAAGACTTTATTTTTAAATTTTTACTTCTGAAACTAATGTATATATATATATTTTTTTTTTATTCAGCGATATCGTAATTCAAGTACATATGAAAAACAGTTAAAGAGCAAGATAAATTCACAACAATTAGAAAAATTTCAATGAAAGTTATTTAAAAAAAAGTCATTTAGTTTTAACTACAAACATTTTGTAAGGAACATATTAACAAATCGCTATTTCATTTCTCTTTTAATCTTTTTAAAATATGTTTAATATACAGGTAATGTATTTTTAGCCATTTTGTTAAATAAATTTCTCATCGTGTAGTCTAAATTCATTGTGCTACGTCTTCTATTATTTGCAACATTCTTTTGACATCTTTAATTAATTTCTTTTCCCCAAGTTAATTCTGAATTCCCCATTCAATTTGCCCTGTTATCTAACTTAGGGCATTTCCCCTTTTTCCCCTCCTTTTCTTTTCAGCACAATATAACTTTAATAAATCTCATGTTAGTGTAGAATATTGTTGAGTTATGATAGCCGTATAAAGAATTTAGTATATATTGGTTGAAAATCGATTCGAAAGACATTTTTATTTAAGTTTCGATTAGTAAACTAGTTCAACGCAAACTTTTTAATGCTCATTATATGGAAAATAAGGACTTTTAATTTCAAATTAATGTTATGTTAACCCATTAAAGACGAGCCAATGTTACATTTCTTTTAATTCTTCTACACCAGCTTTTAAAACATTGTAATTTTTAATTATTTAATCGCTCAAAATTTGAGATTAGATAATGGGAAAATTTCCAAACTAAAATACTGGCATTCAAATTTAAAAGTTTTGTTCACCTTATATGGCAAGTTTTCTTGCCAACCAGCTTTAACACCTTAACGCTCGAATTAAATTACGGTTTAAAAATTCAAATTGCTTATCGGCACCAGTTTTTTGAAAAAGAAATATTCACCTTATTTAATGACAGGTTAAATGATATCTCAATAAAGCCAATTACACTATTTTATAAAACTGGTGGGAATCGAAAATTCTGACTAAAAGACACAGCCCGTGAATATCACGGGAGCGAGAATTAAGGGGTTAAGGAGTTAATAAAAATTCATTATTGGACCCTATATAATGTTGCTTAAAACAAAAGGCTTTCTTTCGTAAGATCTTAAAAGATGAAATAATTATGGAAAATTGTAAGATTTGGAAAATTATTATGATACAACTTATATTACTTAATTCTATAGTTTCTCCATAAAAAAATAAATTTCATTTTTTTTTAATTAAAACATTTTAAAATTGAATTACTGTATTAATACAAATACTTACCTACAGGATAAGAGAAAAATAAAAGTATATCTTCATAAAAACTAAGTGTCCATTAACTGATTACTAATATAATTTTAAAGGCAAAAGACAAAAAGAGAATATTAAATACTTTGTCAAAATGTAATAAAATAACATTGTATGTTTAAGTAGATTTCAGTGCCAAATTTTATGCTTTTTCGCTACTGCTAAAATTTAATGAAAAGTTTTGACTTATTTAAGGGGGTTTAGCCTGTTTTCGGTTGAAAAAATCAATATTTCTTATTTTACATTTTTCTATTCCCTATAGTCTAGAATATTCGCGTAAAACGATTTGGCCGAATTCAAAGTCCTTTCGTAGTTATTTCGTGCTTTAGCGCAACGCGTCCGTAGGCTTACACTGTTTTGACCACTATAAACGCATTTTACGCAAAATGACTTTTATCAAACTGGGCGGGATCAGAACGCGAAAACTGTTAAACCGATCTTTCTAATTTTTTTTTTAATTAAGGTGATATAATTTATTGAAGCTTGGATCACTTTCAGCCATTCTTGTAACAAATAAATATTTTTAGAAGCACGCCAAAGTGTGAAAAAAAGGGTCAGAAATAGACGTTTTTTTAATTGTTTCCAATTTGTTGATTTTCGACCTATTGGTCTCAAAGTGGTTAAACCTCCAGACGATAATATTTTCTTGCATAATCCTTAGTGGAGATTCGTTGCAAACTAATCTGGTGATCTGTCGGATGCTGCCTGATTGGAACATGGAACTATTAATAAAGAGGAACTGCATATCCTTAAAATAGTGAAATTGCAAATGTAACCGCTTTCGCAGGAGTTGATTACCGCCGGTGGAAACTTCTATAAGTAAATTTATATAGAAAATGCCTTTTATTTAATTTAAACGCCTTATAAAAGCAAAATTTCAGTCATAAATAATAGCAGAAACATATTTTTAATTTCTACTGGTAAAAATTTACTTTTGCGAAAGTCAGGTCCTGCGTTTTCGCCATATTGTGACTACCAGTGAAACTAACTGACAGTTTTACCATGCAAACTGACACCAGTAAAAGCAAATAGAAAATTTTCTCATATTTGTAAGAAAATATTCCCATGAATAACACACTTAAATAAGGAAGATTTTTCTATTCAATTTTATGGTTGGAAGCTTGCCCCGGCTGTAATTAGAAACTGTAGATCCGATTCAAAGAAGCAGCCGCCATCATGGGACAACCTCCCTCATTTACATCACTCACAACTGTTAGACAATACACTATTATGTCTCCTCCACTTTATTCATAACTCCATTGATTGGAAGTGCACGATGCGCATGCTAGGGCAGCTACCCACGCATCTCGAGCCACATCGTTAATTTTTTTATTTAACCCTTTCACGGGCAAGGCTTTTCTATTCTTAAAATGCAGAAATGAGTGAATGACACCAGAATTTACAAAGAAATTTATTTTATAATAAGCAAAAGCATTTGTTCACGTACTTAATAAAAGGAATTTTTTCATTAAAATATTCTGTTGCCATTGTGACATTCATGAATTAAAACTAAGTGGTCCAAAAATTAACCACCGCCCTTGAAGGGGTTAAAAAAAATAAATATTCTTCAAATGACAAAAAATAACACGCAAAGAAAAACATAGAGCTAAAAACTTTATTCATATTCCGGAAAAAAAAAAAAAAAAAAAAAAACTAAAAGCCACCCTTTTTCAGCCTTCTACAGGTAGTATACCCCCTTAACCCTTAAATGCGTGATTTTTTATTTTGTTTCGAAAAAATTATATATGATTCTCAGAAAGGTTTATTACACAGAAATATAACAAAAAAAAAACAGAGATACATTTTTCGTATTAATACGTCAAACTTTTCTTATGTTGCACAGCTGCAATGCAATTAAAAACAACTGTCATAACTAAAATATTGGAAATTAGTAAATATTTTAATAAGTATGAATCTAAATACCTTAATTTATATATATTTCTATTTTGTAAATCTTAACACTTAACCCCTTGAAGGGCACCGGTATATTATATATACCACTTAATTTCAATTCTCAAATGCCGCATTGACTCCAGATTTTAAGAATTAAATTTTGTTTTGTATAATGTACGCGAAGAAAAGCTTTAACTTAATTTCATATAAATTTGCTCATAAATCCCGGTGTCAATCAGTCATTTTAACATTTTAAAAACAGAAGTACTTTGCCCCTGAAAGGGTTAAATGCGTGAATTATTCTTTTAGAATTGTGTTTTTTATTCTTATATTAAGGATTTGACACCAGAAATTTTAAGATAAATTTTTAACTTTATTTAATAGCATATCTTTGTAATTTTTGCAGGATTAATATTGTAATACAAATATGGTTTTTGCTAAGAGTTAAGTAAAAAGTGATGCAGATATGCGTCACTGTGCATTTAACCCTCCGTCTACCAGACGGGTCCATTGGACCCGACAGGTACATACAAAATATTCATTCAAACCAGAAATTTCTTTAAAATAAACTAAGTATATAAACCAGACAAAAATAAGGTAAATAAATAAGTTAAATAGTTTTAAATAAAAATTCTGGTGTAGAACGTTTTATTAAAACTTGAATAAAATTCCCGGTAGATCTAGGGTTAAGGGTTAATCTAATATTTCGGTAATTAAATAATGCCAAATTTACTGCTATATTTTCTTTGTAAGAAAAAACATAAAAGTTTTGAGCTATGTATTTGAATGCAAAGATATTCAAAACTGTTATAGTGAACATTTTCACTAAAACTGCGACTTATAACTATTTTATTTGAAAATTTCAAATGTTTTGTTTTTACCATAAAGTAAATACTAAACTGTGAGCGTAATTTGTTATAAAACATGATTCCATATAGACCAAAACTTTCTTTTTATGATACCGATTTGTTTCTAGATAAAAATCTTCATGATTTCCTAACACAAGAACTACCAGAAATTTGAGTCAAGTTTTATAAAAAATATTTCACACCAGAAATTTGATTTAAAACAGTTTAACTTTATTATTTAACGTTTTTCTTCTTTGTATCTTTTTAACTTATTTCATTATCAAATTTTTGGTTTGAACCGAAACATATTCATATGGTAGCTGTCAAAATGACGGCCCACGATAGTTCTAGTGTTAAATATATATCCATATTTTATTAATCTTTTTTTATTTCCTAAATAATTTCTATATATCAATTTTAGAAAATAAAAAAAAACATTAAACATTTTACATTAGGCTTCAATGAAGGAATCACATTCTATTCTACCGTAAGATATTTGAATTTCTTTTGAATCCTTATAATTTTATAAATGTCAATGTGTGTCCGAATGTTTGAATGAAGTCAGCATCTAAACGAATGAATTAATGCTTTTGTATTTTCGTATATAGATGGATTACAACCCAGAACTGAACATAGGCTATGTTTAATTTGTTTTATTCAAATATTTTGCTTAATAATCCAAAATTTCATTATTTTTCATACACAATGAATTGACATTTTTCCGATAAAATTTAACCATCTTTCTTTTTTCGTTGCCAAAAAATAAAAACTTAGAATAATAATTTAATTTCTAATTGAAAGATTAAAACGGAAATTTTCAAGTATTTTTAATTATACAAGGAGCATGAATTTTGAGTAAGCGCAGAAAGAAGGCAAATGTGACGTCATATATGGAAAATATAAAACGGATATGCTTTGATGTTGAAATAAAATGAGATTGTGTTATGATATTAATTCTCATTATTTAAAGAAAATTGTTATCAAGGATTACGGTTTATCGTCTGCGCACGGTTAACACAAAGATTAAAATTTCAATTTAAAATTTAAAAAAAAAACAAATTTGAAGAGCAAATGGACAGCAAATGTCAATAATATGCACAGTAAAATTAGCAAATTCGAAAATGACGTAATGATTAGCATGAAATATGGATTTTCATTCTTAAAAAGTAAAAAAGTAAGTAGATAGAAAGGTTATGTTCTGTAATCGGGTTCGTAATCAATTTGCTTTTTTAGAGAGAGAAATTAGGTGCAAAAGTAAATACATTGTTGTAAACAGGTTTGTTTTTTGTGTGGTAAAGACTTAATAATATTCCAGATGACCAATTCTTCGCCCACCTTTGATGACAAGTATGATTGTAAAGCATGTAAAACAGTATCATCCGATAATTTCCTTGGCACAGATGCCATATACGCACTTGGTTTGGCGCGATCTCTATTTGATACCAATTTGGAGAAAACATCGTTTTCGAATACCAGTTACATGTATATTTTTAAATTATGTTCTATTACGGAAAAAATGAAATAACAATAAATAAATAAAATCTTCATTAAGAACTATAGAACAAAGCAATTTATATAATTTTAAAAGAAAATTAAAGTAAATAAACTATGCATTAATAAATAAACAACAATAGCAGGGTTACCATATCAAGCAAAATAATCTATGTTGGCGACAATTAGGTTCCCGGTGCTTATATGACATCTTTGCCATTTTCTTATTACTTCATGGTATAAACAGACATCCTGGTTCAGCGTATAAACCTAAGTTATGTCAATGACCTTATAATAAAGAAATACCTTAAATTACTCATACTAGCCGCCCTTGGCGACCAGTTTGGTCTCCCTTAAAATTTATGTTTGGGAAAGCATGCTAAGCATTGTATCATGTTACTTTTATTCCTAATTTAATTTTCTTGGACTCCCTTAACCCTCTCGCTGCGCAACCCGAGATTTCCTCGCGCAACGTAAAAGTAGCAAAATTTGCACAATTTGAGATTTCCTCGGGAATTCATTTTTTCCACTGGCGACTATTTTTTATTTCAACTCGGACCACTTTTTAAATACAAAAAAAAATCATATAGACTTTAACAACATCTAGCCCTCCCCGGTAGCTTTTTCGTCTTTTCCTCTTTTTTTAGGAACCAATGGAATTTTCTTTCTTTTGTAATTAATTTTTTTCTTTTCTTTGTTTTTTTTTCTTTTTCACATATGTTATACTAGTACTTATGTACTTTGTTATTTTTTGTTAGTCTTTTCTTTTTCTTAAAAGTAAATTTAACTTTTGTGGCTACCAGCCACGTCTAAACATTATTTTTTTTAAGGCTCCCTAATGCCCTTGCAACACAATCACCTATCCACTGGATGTAAAGTTTCAACGCAACTAGGAAATCCATTCAGCTGCTCACATTGTTCCATTGTTCCAAGAGAAATATACTGCAAAATTGATTTTCTTACAATAGTGGTGCGAGACTATAAAAGTAGTCTCCATTGACAGTCCTGATTTCGCCTAATTTCTAATATCATATCCCATTTATGATTTCGAACTCTTTTACAAAAAATGTTTACATATTTAAACTCTAAGCTATATATAGAGTTGAAATACTTAATAAAACAATGCGTGATTTTTTAACCTATTTTGATAATAAAAAAAATACGCAGCGAGAGGGTTAAATATAAATAATATAATCCCTTAAGCTAATATTAGTTTTTGTTGCATTAAAATATCTCAATTTGTTGATTTTCTGTAAGCAAGTAAGCCCTATTGGTTTACAATGGAAGTCTATGGGAATTTTGCGAATTATTAGAGATATCGCCAAGTTCGCGTCAATTTTGGTGGCAGAATACGGTCCCCTACGGATACCCCATTATAGGTATAGCGATGCATTAAATGATGTTCAATAACCAATGAGATGCGTTTCATTTGGGCGTTGCCATTAAACAATTAACAAATAACTGCGATTTATGTACCACGTACGATAGCGTAATATATATTTATATATATAGATTGTCTCTTATAAAATGTGATAAACAATTGGTTTATTATATATTTTTTCAATTATCGGAAGGGAAATGTTTTGCTTAATTAATTCATTTCTTCTTTTTATGTTACGTGAACGACGTCACGGGTAACAGCTAGTGTATAATATAGCACCTGGAATATTATAAGAGTTTGATCATAAAAATTCGTTAGATAGAATTCATTTTTGTAATTTTTAATTAGAAAACAAACTGTAGAATTTTCGGTATTATTATTTTTTTTATAAGAAATATTTGGAATTTTAAACGCATTCGTGGAAAAAAGAGGGATACAAGACTGTTTTTAAACAGCTAAAGAAATAAAATTAAAAACAATACATTTATTTCTTTTGTTTTTCGAGAAAACTTTTTGTTGTTTTCTGTAGATCAGATGAGCTTTGTGTCTAAAATAAATGCATAGGGTCTTATAAGGTTCAACGAAGGTATTGATGTTTAGCTTCGTAATCTTGACATATAGAACTCTTAAGTTTTCTCAACTTTTCAGATGAAAAAGGGAAGAAAAAGAATGATAGTATATTTTTGAAGATAAAAAAATACTTCATCTGTTTATCGCAGCTGCAAAACTGAACATATTTGTAACATCAAAAATATAATACTCATCCGGTCATGTAAGATATTATAAATTTACAGTAATAATAAGACATAGAAAAATTCTCTGTTGAAGTATTTTGCAATAAAGAGAAACATTTCAGAAAAAAATAGCTTTTAGCTCGAGAAAGTCTCTATTTAGGAAACTTAACAATTAAACGTGTCTACAATAATGTGCTTAATAGAATCAAGGACACTCTAACACGGAAAATATAATTAAACATAATATAAAATAATCGCTTTTCAAAGATGTATCCCTTTGCGGTCGAGTGCCCGCCCGATTTTTATATACATGATTCTATTTCATATTCTATTTTAAAAGTACATTTTTCAGTAAATTTCTCTTTCCCGTGTTGTCAAAGTGCAAGTAAAGTTTCTTAAAAAAAAAAAAAAAAAAAAAAAAAAAAAATAGTACCAATCGAATAAATTCGTGTAAGAGATGTATGTGATTGGTAGAAGTACGATGACCGCAAAGGGTTAATATATGTAAGGATATAGCAGACAGAATGGAATTGTAAGCATTTAATGTGCTATCTCCGATATTGAACTCCATAAAGGTTAACCTGCATGAGGGATGATTTTCATAAAGAGAGTATAAGTACCGTAATTTCCGGCGTATAATCCGCGGATCAAACAATTCTTTTTGGACCCAGAAATTTTATTTTGTAATTGAAGACAAATATTTACCGCAATCTGATAAGTTACATTTTATTTAAAAAAAATTCTGGGTCAAAAAATGATTGTTTGATCCACGGGTTATACGCCGGAAATTACGGTAGTATTAAATAATAATGCCAATATCATAGCGCCAACTTTTCCGCTTTTTGGTTACCACTAAAAGTTAATGGACATTTTTGCATGAGATTTCGATGATTAAATAAGACAATATTTACTATAAAATTTTAGTAGTAAGAAGAAAGCGTAAATGTTGGCAACTTTGCAGTATAGCACAAGATATTTTACATTATTGAATTACTACGTGTTTTAATGTCTCATTCATTCATTTCATTTTACTTATATATTTTGAAGAACTAAGCAAAATATATTTAAAGAATGCCTGGGAACATTTCGCTTTTTTAATAGAACATTTTTTAAAGAAAAGTTTGTCTTATTTAATCTCCTAAAATTTAGTATTAAATAAGCTACGTTTTTAGTAAGAGAAAAGTTTAAAAGTTGGTAACTATTAAAATAATAAAACTTTGTAAAAAATCACCATAAAATAAAACAATACATAGGACGCGTTTCGAACTAAAAATATTACAGCTCGTCATCAGCTACAATAAACACGTGTCCGTAAGCGGACAAGGTCAAAAATGAACTGAGAGGTTGAGAATGTTGCAAAGAATGCGACAGATGGCGCTAGCTGAAAGGAGAACATGCTGAAGAGAAAAGTGTTGCCAAAAAGAAAGAAGAGAAATTGATAGGGAAAATATGAAAATAAAGGAAATAAACAAAATTAAAATAAAATAAAAGAAGCATATTAAAAATATAAATAACAATAATAAATAAAGAAATATAAAAGAATAAAACAAGAAAAATCCAAAAGATCCTTTTTTTTTTAATAAACAAAAATAAAAAGAAAAGAACAAGAGAAGAGGGAAAAGAATTACAAAAGTAATTTCACAAGTTTTAAAAAGATACGAAAGGAGATGATGGGAGAACATTGACAAGATTAGCAGAATTTTAAGAAATAAAATATGCTTCATGAAAATCCAAGTGAGAGGGAGAGGCAGGAGAAGAAATAATGTTGGCCATGGAGAAATTGAAACAATGACTGGAAGACCAACAGTGAGAAGCAATAGAAGATTTAGAGATTTCTTGATTTGCAATATACCTCTGATGCTCGCCTAATCTGAATTTTAAACCTCTCTTTGTTTGACCAATATAACCTAAATTGCAATAGCAAGGAATAAAATAAACACCTCACCAGTTCTCAGTAGAAATAGGATCTTTTAGAGAAGAGAATTTAATTTTATTCATAGGCTTGAAGATAACTTTAAAATTAAAACGAGAAAGGATTTTAACAATTTTAAAACAGAGAAGAGAATGAAAGGGCAGAACTATTATAGAGTTAAAATCAGATCTAAAAATTCTGCTAATCTTGTCAATGATTTCTCATCATCTCCTTTCCTATCTCCAGCGTGGAAATTACTTTTGTAATTCTTTTCCCTCTTCTCTTGTTCTTTTCTTTTTATTTTTGTTTATTAAAAAAAAATAAAGGATCTTTTGGTTTTTTCTTGTTTTATTATTTTATACAGGGCTCCCAAATGGTCCGCCAACTGAATACCAATAAATTTTAACAGAAAATTTTGTGGTAGGTTTGCGCTAGAATTAACTTTCAAAGGTGATTCCGGAGCGGTTTATAAAAAAAATCTAAAAAGAAAATTTTTCTAAAATAATATTGGTATTCAGTTGGCGGACCATTTGGGAGCCCTGTTTTATATTTCTTTATTTATTATTATTATTTATATTTTTTAATTTACTTTTATCTTTTATCTTTATTTATTTTTTATTTATCTTTTTTATTTTTTAATGCAGTTTCGCAGTTGGTAACTATGTTTAAAATCATATTGCTTTACAGGCCTGTCGAAAAAAGGAGTGTGCATTTGTGCTCGCTCTGTTTCGTAGTTGAATATGCCCATATATATACCTGTGATAACATATTACATGATATATACAGAGATGAGATTTCAGAAACTTTGCATACCAGTACAATCTTAGAGAAAATGTTGTTCTGTTAAATAGCAAAAATGTTCCGATTAAATAAAATAACATTTTCTTTAAGATTATACTGGTATGAAAAAAGTTGGAAGTCTCATCCCTGTATTTAGATATGTGAACATATTAAATTTCAACAGTAACTTCAAATGTAATTCACATCACTGCGTAGATAATTTAGGAGTCTTAACAACTAACTCTTTCTAAAGAATACGAATGGAAATATAATTTTTACAGATCATTAAATGTTTATCACTAAATACCGATTTTACAATAGTCTCGAATGTTCTAATGTATATAATTAAACAATGCATTTGAACTGTGTTCTGCTCCATATGCGACAGTAAATAAAATAATCTTCTAATGATATAAAATGTCTTTAACATCTACTAAAATACTCACTGAAATAACTCTTGATATAATTAGATTTACGAATGTTGAATCAGATTGAGTTTAGGCAGCCGATCTTATGGCGGAATTTCTCGTGTTTATTGAATATTGCATAATTAAATTCGGAAATAAAGAGAAGTAAATTGAAACAAAGTTACAATCTAAGCAATAATTGGATATTTGAGTGAAAATTTGGCAGTCTAAACTTTTGATTAAAGGGCACAAAATTTAAGTCTTTAATTAAATTTTAAATTCCATTTTTCGAATTCCTTGGTTGCAGTACATCTTTGCAACTTTAACTGTAAAATTCGAAAGAGGTCTCTTTAAATTTAGAAATGTTTAATCAAGACTAAACATTATAAAATGGAAAGATAAATCATTTTTGTAAGAGAACTTTTGGGGAACTCCAGATATAATACCTGTGAAAAGAGATTACATGAAATATTGTAATAGGAATTTAATAAATTTCATCTGTAACTCTATATGTAGCTCACTTTCAATATGTAGATACATTGAAAAATATTTACAAGTGAATACAGCTAAAAACATAATTTTTACAGATCGTTAAATGTATAACAATAAATACCGATTTGGCGAGTCTCAAACGTTCCATTATCTATACTTAAACAGTACTTATGACGTGCGTGCTTTTCCAAACTCAAAAGTGCGTAAATAAAATAGGCTTTCTAATGATATCCAGTGTCTTTAACATACACCAAAATACTTACTGAAGTAACTCATGATAAATTAGATTTACGAATATTGTATCAAATTGAGTTTATTTGCCCCATCTTATAATGAAACTTCTCATCTTTATTGAATACTACGCCACTAAATTATGAAATAAACTAGAACTGAATCTGAACAAAGTTGCAATATATGCAGTAATTGGATATTTGAATGAATTTGACTGTCTGAATTGTTTATCTAATGCCTCAAAATTGAAGCTTTTAATTAAATTTAAAATCTATCTTTCGAATTTCTTACATTTTCCACATCAGGATGTCTAACCTGTGGCCTCCTGACTAGTGAGCTACCACTATCTCCGTAGAGCAAAATTCGCCCTATTTGTGACTTAAAATTTGCGATTGATTAAGATGATTAATTTTATTCAGAATCATTGCTAAAGTGCGGTGTCCACGCAGAAAGATTGGACACACCTGCACTACATCTTTGCTACTTAACCCCTTGAAGGGCACCGGTATATTATATATACCACTTAATTTTAATTCCCAAATGCCACATTGGCACCAGAATTTAGGATTTAAATTTTGCTTTGCATGATGTATGCGAAGAAAAGAATTTAAATACTTTCATATAAATTTGTTCACACATCCTGGTGTCAGTTAATCATTTTAACATTTTTGCAAAAGAAGTACTTTGCCCCTGAAAGTGTTAAAGTGTAAAATTCGTAAGAAGTATCTTTAAAAAAGGCAACACTTACACAAGTGTAAATATTGAAAACCAAAAGCTTTATCATTTAAATTACAGAACTTTAGCAGAAAGTTAAATTACGCGACACCTCAAATGTAATTTATACTCATGAAATAAACTTAATTTTGTATATTTTTTAACCCTTTTTCTCACTACCGCAAGCAATAATATTTTATGTTCTGGTTAATTTTTTGTTTCCGTTAATATAAAATATTTTGTTTTGGTTTCTGTTTTCGTACCATTAATACGTTTGTGACTGACGTCGAGTATACGTAACGTATAGGACACGTAAATCCTTAATTTTCCCTACCACTATTTTCGAATAGTAATTTCTGCCGAATATAATGACAGAATTTGTGTGGTTAATTTTTGTGCTGTTAAATAGTGTTGATGATTAAATAGTGAAATTAAATCTCGCGGACAGGACACATGTCGCAAAAAGGTTAAAAATAACGAATTTCGGTTGGATTGCAATTCTGGCCCGGTTCCAAATAAGTGTATTTATTCTTTTTTTTTTTACTATTATTTTTTACTTTTTAAAAATATATGCAATATTCATTTTTGAAGTATCTTATTTGTTTGATGGAAATGTTAAACAATTGGGTGATTGCAAACGTTCGTGCCTGATTTCATAGGTGGCAGTAGCCTGTAATTTTGACTGTGCTGATGATTCTTTTATACCCATATTATTAAGTGACAGTTATCTAAGATGTGTCGTGAGTAAACATAACGTTAGAAATAGTTTTTCATATTAATTTGTGTGCTAAAATTAATATTCAAAATGGAAAATGGAAAATTTCATTTTCGTCATGTTACGTTATATGAGTTTAGAAAAGATGTGAGAGTTGAACGTGCTACAAAAATATTCGGGAAAATTGAAAATTTCATTTTCGTCATGTTACGTTATATGAGTTTAGTAAAGTTGTGAGAGTTGAACGTGCTACAAAAATATTCAAGGAGTTTAGTTGGATCGTGCTTCCGTTTTTAGGACCGTTAAAAACTGGTTTTGTCGATATCGGAAAGGGGATTTCAATCTTAACGATAAAATTTGCTCTGAGCAACCTTCTGGCATTTATAATGACTTAATCCATGATTTAGGGAATAACAATTCACGGATTGCTACTGGAGAGATTTCTTAGATACGAAATAATGACAATTCGCCATTTAACCCCCTGAGGGGCGGCGGTATATATTATATACCACCTACGATTAATAAAGTTCTACACCAGAAAAATTTTATAAAATTTCATTTTTCTAACTTTGGTGGAAAAAAGGCCGTGAAATTGCTTTTACTTATTTTGAAATAGAATTTTTCGAAGATTCCGGTGTGAGTTCAACATTACGAGAACGCAATCACTTGCTCCTCAAGGGGTTAAAACAACTTGGGCACACGTCGGAACTCAATGCATCGGAAATCGGCAGTGTTGCCTCATCTGGCTGATTTTTTATTTAGGCATTCCGAATTCTCACCAGTAAGTTTTAGTAGTAATTTTTGCTTTATAAGATGATAGATATTCCATAAATAAAATAAAAGAAAAGTGCTATTAAAAGTTTACTAGTGGGAATTCAATGTACCTAGGTAAAACATCCTCCAAATGCGGCAACACTGAAAATAGGTCACGGACTTTTCCAATCATCCAATAAAAATTGTTACAATGTATGATACATAAAAAAAAAAAAAAAAAAAAAAAAAAAAAAAGGAGTAAGCAAATTCAGAAATCGCAACAATTTTAAAAATTGTTTTTGTAATACTTTTATCAAGAAAATTAATTAAATGCAAACGTATATGCATAGTTATAAATTTTGGAATGCATGAAAATTAATGGAATAGCAATATATAATATTTTCTGGCATAAAATGGGCAAATTCCATGCACATGTTTAGAATTAGACATTTTTCTTAATAAAATGTAACTTATTATTATTTGGTACTTTGTTTACTTGATTAATTATGTAAAATATCTTGTTTGAAACATGGTCATTTCATACGCTGGTTATACCCTGGAAATTATTACAAGTTGTAAATTCTAAAATAGGAGAAAATTAATGAAATGCGAATATACCGTGATTTCAGATATATACGCCTCGAATAAAAATAAACTTGTTTAAAAGAATATTTTTTGGTAAATGTAATTTATTCCTCTGTGGGTACATGTTTGACTTCATTTATTAATTAAAGTTTTTTGTTAAAGGCATGTTTGTTTCATCTACGTCTTATACGCCGTAAATTAAGGCAACAATTATAAATTGTAGAATAATTTATGGTCACTCCTAACAATGTAATTGATGTCAATAGAATAGAATGGAATAGCAATATATAATATTTTCTGGCGTAAAATGGGCGAATTCCTTACACATGTTTAGAATTAGATATTTTTTCTTAATAAAAAATAACATATTATTATTTGGTACTTTGTTGACTTGATTAATTATGTAAAATATCTTGTTTGAAACATGGTCATTTCATACGCAGCAGGTTGTACCCTCGAAATTATTACAAGTTGTAAATTCTAAAATAGGAGAAAATTAATGAAATGCAAATATACAGTAATTTCAGACATAAACGCCTCGGATAAAAATAAACTTGTTTAAAAGAATATTTTTTGATAAATGTAATTTATTCCTCTGTAGTCACATGTTTGACTTCATTTATTAATTAAAGTTTTTTGTTAAAGGCATGTTTGTTTCATCTACGTCTTATACGCCAGAAATTAAGGCAACAATTATAAATTGTAGAATAATTTATCATCATTCCTAACAATGTAATTGATGTCAATAGAATAGAATGGAATAGCAATATATAATATTTTCCGGCGTAAAATGGGCGAATTCCATACACATGTTTAGAATTAGACATTTTTCTTAATAAAATGTAACATATTATTATTTGGTACTTTTTTGACTTGATTAATTATGTAAAATATCTTGATTGAAACATGATCATTTCATACGCATCAGGTTATACCCTCGAAATTATTACAAGGTGTAAATTCTAAAACAGGAGAAAATTAATGAAAAGCGAATATACTGTAATTTCAGACATATACGCCTCGGATAAAAATAAACTTGTTTAAAAGAATATTTTTTGATAAATATAATTTATTCCTCTGTAGGTACATGTTTGACTTCATTTATTAATTAAAGTTTTTTGTTAAAGGCATGTTTGTTTCATCTACGTCTTACACGCTGGAAATTAAGGCAACAATTATAAATTGTAGAATAATTTGTGGTCACTCATAACAATGTAATTGATGTCAGTAGCTTGAATTTTAATTTTCGTTGAAATAAATGAAAATTTATAATTTCAAAATTTTTAAATGAATTTTTTTTTTTTTTTGCGATTCAACTTCGAAGCAGAAAATTATTTCGGTTCATTTTAGGAACTGAAAAACAATTTAGGTTCAGTTCGGGTTTCTTACAGTTTTCGGTTCTTTTCTGGTATGGTTACCTTGATTTTTATTTGATTAGACACTCTATTTAAAGTTTATTGTTCCGACGAGGTACTATAAATGAAATGTCATTCACAGTTACAAATTTTTACCCAAAAATTGTTATACTGTAACAAGCATGCAATTTTTTTTTTTTTTTTTTTTTTTTTTTTCAGAGAATAAAAATTTTTCAAATCGCAAATGTTATAGAAAAATTTACGGTGAAAATTAGAAATGATTTTCATAAAAGAAAAATAATACATTTAACAACTCAACAAAATTATTTTACTTAAAATATTGATGTTTAAAAATCCATTACACAAAGTTTAACTTCAAAACTTTAATTGTAGTATGAATTACATACCATTCACAGTAGACCAAGATAGTGTTTTTAATTTACAGAAAATTTACAGCAGTCTTGCTTGGAAAACCTGCAAAGTTGCAGCAAGCTGAGCATGACGAGACTGAAAGTTCATAACAAGACTGCAGCAAGATAACGAAAACGCCGAAGTCACCACACTTTGAACTTGCAGTTATCTTGTCGTGCAAGTTAAATTCATGCTGTATCAAATTTATTGAAAATTAACGGCAAGCAAGTAATCAAAAATACTGCAAACATAACTGCAAAGTAGTAATCTATCTACGACCCACTATGAGTTTAACACCTTCGCAGAGGGCATAAATCTGATCAGGTGTATACAGGCGAAAACGCACGCCGGAAAGCAAATGCATTGTTTTCATCACCATAAGCAAGTTAAGATAATATCTGCACTTTACAGTACGAGCCTTTTTTGGTATTTGGTAAGTATAGCGTTATGAAAAAGCGGTGCCAACCACATAAAATTTCTGCAATTTCTGCATATGTGATGATTAACAATTCTCTCAACAGAGGGAATTTTTGCTTTCCTCACTTTCGTAAATTAACCCCTTAACGGTCGCACTAAATTATGGTTTAAAAATTCAAATTGCATATTGGCACCACTTTTTTGAACAAGAAATATTCACCTTATTTAATGACTGGTAGAATGATACCATAATAAAGCGAATTACGCTATTTAATAAAATTAGTGGGAATGAAACAATCTTAATAAAAGACACAGCCCGTGAATATCACGGGAGCGAGAATTAAAGGGTTAAAGACATGGAACTAATAAGAAAGAGGAACTGACATATCCTTAAAATAGTGAAGCTTCAGCTGCAACCGCTTTCGCAGGAGATGATTACGCCGGGGGAAGTTTTCACCAGTAAATTTAACTAGAAATTTTCTCCATATTTAAACGGCTTATTATTGCAGAATTTCAATTATAAATAATGGCAGAAACAGATGTTCATTTTTACTGGTGGGAGTTTACTTTGCCGGTAGTTTACCTTGCCCTGCGTTACCGCCATATTGTGACAACCTAGACAACCTCCTGTCAGAGTCAGTGAAAAAGATTACAATACCTGGGCAAAATGATACCAGTAAATACAAATAGAAAATGTTCCCTATTAGTGAGAAAATGTTTCCATGATATGAGGCGCTTAAATAAGACGAATTTTTCTATTTAAATTTACTGGTGGGAAGTTTGTCCCGGTGGTAATCAGAAACTGGTGATCCAATTAAAAAAAAACCGGCCGCCATCTTGTGACAACCTCTTCAGTCACTTCACTCGTAACAAGAAGACGGTAGACTATATGTCTTATCCTCTTTATTCATAATTCCATTATTAAAGACAGTCTTTCCATCAGTTTCACAATAAACTACTCATGCAAGTGGGGGATGGTATATCTTGCGAGAAATTTGCTGCGATTTTCTCAATTCAAATTTGTCACGGCAAGATAATGTAAAAATAACCAAACTTGCTGCTAACCTTCATGCTATCTGGGGATTATCCCCTTGAAGGCCAAGTAACCGTGTTTCTGTAATGTGAAATTCTTACCGGAATCTCCAAAAAAAAATTAAGCAAAATAAGGAAAAGCAATTTTACTACTTTTTTCCACGAGATTTAGAGAAGTAAAATTTAATAAAATTTTTCTGGTGAAAATCTTAATCGTAGGTGGGATAAAATACAGGGTGTCCATAATTAAACGACCCTAATTTAAAGTTGTCTACAGACAAAACTATTATTCATACAGTTGTAAAGTATGGTGAAAGGCATAATAAAGGGATGGGGATTTGTTTAAGCTGAAAAAAATGTAAATAAAAATAGTTCAAAATTTCGCCACCAGAGGGCATTTTTTAATAAATTGCACATTTGGCATTACAATAGTTTAGAAATTTTATTTATTAACTTAACCTTACTCTGTCTAAAGACAGCATTTCACGACATTTTCCTAGCTTTTCCCTGAAAATACTGCGATCAACTGTGGAACAGCTATCTTACAATTCCAGATGTTATCTGAAAATGATGCAGAACATGTTTGCTTATAACAAAATTTGTTAAACTATCTTAAATGTATGCTAAATGTGTAATTCGTTAAAAAACAGCCTCATATATATATATATATATATATATATATATATATATATATTTTTTTTTTTTTTTTTTTTTTTTTGCTCAAACATTGTCCCATACTTTTATTATGTCCTCCAAAAAATGTCACAACATTCTGAACAATAGTTTCGTCTGTGGACAACGTAAAAATAGGGCCGATTAATTATCAACATCCTGTAAATAAAATTTCTAAACTATCTTAATGCTAAATGTGTAATTTATTAAAAATCGCCCTCAGGTGGCAAAATTTTAGACTATTTTTATTTATATTTTTTTTAGCTTAAACAAATTCTCATCCCTTTATTACGCCTTTCCGAAAATTTCACAACTTTATGAACAACAGTTTTGTCTGTAGACAACTTTAAAGTAGGGTCGTTTAATTATGGACACGCTGTATATCCCACCGCCCCTCAAGGGATTATTTTACTTGAACAGCACACACCCTTCTGAAAATTAAGCAAATGCAGTAGACTCATAATATGAAGTTCTCTTAGAATGAATTTTTTAAACGTTTACACAACCCCGTGAATTTTAATACCACTTTTCTGAACAAACATTTTCCCCTTATTTTTTCGTGATAATACAATATGAAGATTTTTTTTTTTCGAAAATACTGTTACTCTGGGGATCATACAAAAACTGAAAGAAAATCGTCCTACGACAAACACCATTGGATTTCCACTGGCCCGTTTTTTTTTTTTTTTTTTTTTTTTTTTTTTTTTTTTTTTTCTTAATCAGTGTTGCCAGTGGGCTACTTTTTTAAAATTCAGATTTCTTGATTGGCACCACTTTTTGAAACGGTAAAATTCACTTTGTTTTTGTCCTTAATTAATATATCATTAAATAAGGCACATTTTACCATTTCAAAAAAGTGGTGCCAATCAAGAATGTGATTTAAAAAAAAAGTAGCCCATCTGGCAACACTGTACTTAATAATGAGCGGTAGGTTTATTGCAACAATTGGAACAAAAACGTCCTTCGAGGCAAGATTCATCAAAAATTATAAATAAGATTTTTTTTTTTTTAAGTGGAGTTAAAAACAAGACCGTGTGGGAGCCCTGCCACAATTATTCAGTCAGCGTACGGTGGGTTATTTACCGATTCTAGCTGGGCAAAATAATGTTTGGCGTCAATGTAGTCGCATCGTCATGAAATTGAAAAATGTTATTGATATACACTATTGAATGTTAGGTATTGCAAAATGTGTTGCAGTCATAATTTCGTTACAGGGACATTCAAAAATATTTCATTACATCACGGCCTATGGGGAAAATTCGTTTACGGTGGATTTTAATGATGTTTCATAATTTCAAACACTTTGAAATTTATATACATATCTATGAAGTGCACAACAAGATGATTGCTATAGAATATGGTATGGATAGCAATTATCAATCATTTACAGGGACACTGAAAAGAATTACGTTAGATTACGTTTTATGGCGAAATATTGTTTGTGGTGTATTTTGTTCATGTTACACTATTTCAAAAGTATTTAAATTGATATATATCGACGAGGTGTTCTATAAGATGCATACTATTGAATATGATGTGTATAGCATTAATTTTTCATATACAGGGGCACGCAAAATAAATAATTTTTATTTCTCTCTCCTCTATGAACTTTAATTGATGGAAGTGCGTTTTCAGTTGTGGAACGCTTTTTTAAATTGAAAAAAAACTGCATACTATCTAGTGTGTATAAATTCTATAAATCATATACAGGGCTACACAAAACATCTGAAGTACATTTCCGTTTATTGACGGAAATGGCTGACGAAAAATTTCGAACTGTGCTATGCGTTCACTAACTGTTCTAAATTTTAGCATATTGTGAATTATATGAAAAATATATAGTTCATATACAGGGATGTACGAAATTTTCGGCTATTTTTTCGACTTTGGTTGAAATTGTGTTTTCAAACGTGTTATATGTTTTACAAATTGTTACTTAGACATCGTTTTTCACGTTATTAAGCTATGAAGTTTTATTATAGTAGTCCGAATGCTTTGAAAATTGTTTCATAATCTGATTGATGCATGATTTTATGTTCTTCTTGGTAATTTTAATGATACTTTCTTAAAGGTGTGGAAGCTAAAGTGATAAAACTATTTTTGTATTATTATAACAAATCCTAAAATTTCTTTTTCTAAAATCTAAGATACGGGGCAAACATTCGACAGCTTTAATGAATATTGCTGTGTTCTATATTTTTATTTATCTCTGCTCAGAGGACCCTTATGTAAAGAATGAGAATCATAAGTTAACATGAGAAAATGCCTACGTTATGTTTTGCATTGTATCAAATGTGAATTTAAAGAATGTGTCTGGATCAATTTTGTAACCATTTTTTAAATTTGTAAAATTTGCAGCTAAGTAATATATTTTAAATTATTTTGTCCTGAGATATCTACATACAACTGTCAATTTTTGTCCAATTTTGGTCATAAATTTAAACATTTCGCTCTTGCAAAACTTCATGTGCTCTTCATTGTAATTTTCCTCTATAAACAAAATATTTTCAACCAAATTCACATTTTCGTTAAAATTTAAATCTTGTTGCTGTTGCATAATGGTGCAAATGTTTATTTATGTGACTAACTTAAATTCTGCTGTTATTGATAAAAAGAAAATGGTACTTGAAGTAAAATTTCAAAAAAAATTATTGAGACTTAATAAGATAAAAACAATTCTACAAACTTGGAGGACACCTAAGGGCAGACAAATTAAATTAGAAGGAAAAAATAATAATTTAAACTATTTAATTTTATCCAAAATTGAACTTAATCGTGCTTTATCATATAACTTTTTTTATATTAAAACTGAAAAGTTGTAAAAAAATATAGAGTTATTTGCGACATTAAATATGAAATAACAGCTGACATGTTCAAACTTTATGCACATAAATCCGATAGAATAAAGTCTATGTTTTCTTTGGAAACGTCCCTAATCGAGCAATATATTTCATTCTGCTTGAAGTAACAGATCAAAGAACTATACTCAAATTAATTGATTCATTCCCAACTAAGAAGCACCAAACTTTGAGCTAGTCTATGGACCATACAATTATATTTATATCAAAACCAATAGCAGGGTACAACGCCTTAACTCTTGAGCTATAACACGCAAAAAATAAATTACGCTAGGATAAATTTTTAAAAATCGACTTTTGGCTAGCTAGAATCGGTAAATCACCCACCGTGCAGCGCATAGGCTTAGTATTCAGAGTGTGAGTGGTTGTTTATCTGGATTTTTACAAGCGCTATTAATTTCTAATACAGTATACTCTCGATATCTCGAAGTCGAAGGGGCACTAAAGTAAATTCGAGATAGCAAGTTTTCGAGTTAACAAGGTCATAACCAAACATACAAATTCACGTAAAACCCAAGATACGGAATAATGTTATAAAAATTAGAGTCATGATAGATGAGAATAAGAATAAATATGTAATTATAGTCACAATAAGTTTAATTACAGCAATGATAATTTTAGTTTTTAAAATAGTAGAAAATAATTACATTAAATTGAAAAGAATAAGTAAATACATTAATGAACTTAGATTGATAGAATTGCTTAAAAAAGCCAAGTGTTGTGGCCTGGCGACATGTCTTTTGAAAGTTATCGTTTTCCACGTTTTCAGATCATTCTATGAAGCGTCGTAGTATGTGGACAGCATCTTTAGCTTGAGCCGCAGTAACGCTAGGTAATGGTTCTGAAACACCCAGTTCTTTTTTATTATCAAACGACAGAGAAGAAATTGATTGATTTTTTTCTTCGAAAAATATTCGACATACCATGATTTTGAGATAAAACTCTTCGAGATAAGAATTGAAATTAACATTAGATAAATCTGTAATATCAAGGGGGAAAATGGTTTTTCGACATATCGAGGTTTTCGAGATATCGAAGTTCGGGATATCGAGAGGATACTGTAATATATTCGTGTTATTCAATCGAAGAGTTTATAATTCGAATATTACAATAACAAAATAGTGGTTACACAGCTGCTACTATTTTTATATTCTGTTTGTATCACTATTTAAAAAAATATATATATTGTGGTATATTTCCTTTGAAAATGATGTCAAAGCATATGTAAAACATTTTGTTTTGAAAAAGTGGTGCGAAATAGAATTGAAAAGTAGTCGCCTGTGGTAGCCCCGTAGTTACAAAATTCCGGAAACACAGTCAAACCTTTTTGCGCCTCATGTATCGTATTTGATTCTCTTGAGATAGATCGTTCCATAAATATGTTCCGAACAAGAAATTTAAATTAGTAAATCATATGAAAAAAATACCACTAATATTACAATTTGTTAAATAAAGTTTTTTGGTTCATATTGCATAGCTGCCAACTTTTACGCTTTTTGGCTACCACTAAAATTTTAAGGAGATTTTCGCCTTCTTTAATCATGAGATTTCGACGATTGAATGAGATAATATTTTCTATAAAATTTTAGTGGTATGAAAAAGCGTAAAGGTTGGCAGCTATGAAATTGACATTTTCTTTGAGCCCCATACATCTTTCCATAAATATGCTTCCTGCATAAAGCTTGGATTAGTAAACTGCATAAAAAAGATGATATCGAAATGTATGCAAGAAATCACACATTTCCTTAACCCTCCGTCTACCAGACGGGTCCATTGGACCCGACAGGTACATACAAAATATTCATTCAAACCAGAAATTTCTTTAAAATAAACTAAGTATATAAACCAGACAAAAATAAGGTAAATAAATAAGTTAAATAGTTTTAAATAAAAATTCTGGTGTAGAACGTTTTATTAAAACTTGAATAAAATTCCCGGTAGATCTAGGGTTAAATAAAATTTCCTGTAGAAATTTGAATCTTTTAGTCTTAAAAAGAGTATGTTCAGCGAAAAAATTTGTTTTAACATACCGTGGCCGAAGAATTGAGGTTAATGTTGATGATACATAAAAATTAATATTTTTATACAAGCAAATTAGAATTCGAAGTGCTTTATTTAACATAATAAAAATACTTTAATATATATTTTTAAATTATGATAAAAATCAATATGACTAAAAAATGTAAAAAGTATTTATGAAACTTTTTTTCAAGAGTGTATTTTACCCCATTAAATGCGCTTACACTTTCACCAAATAAAATAATAAGAAAATACGGAAAGAAGTAAAGATAGCAGAAAAAACTTTTTTTTTCTTTTTACTGAGAAAATATGGAAGTACGAATCAGCATTTTTGACCGAAAAAAAATTAATTAGAATAATTTTTGTGGCAATGACTTGCATTATTTAAGAAATTGAGGCAATTATGTGCACTTCTTCTGATATTCTAATTAAGAATTTTAATTACCCATTTCATTTTATCATGTATACGCATTCATAATTGTTAATTTAAGCACGGTGTATAGAGAGTTTTTTTTTTTTAAATCAATATATCATCGATGAGAATTTTTCAATACTTTTTTATTATGTCTTAATTAAAATTAGTTATTAATAAAGGAATTCTCCGAGAACTCATTGTTTTTTAATAATACAGCCTAAGATTCATTAATGCACTTACGCCGCTCCTGATCTTTATAAGGCGATTTTTTACTGTAAGACGTTTTCATTCACATATATTAAAGAAATATACTTTCCTGAAAAAAAATATATAAATTATCAATATTAATACTGTTTTTAAAGTATGTGTTATCAAGTATCCTTTTCCTAATATTTAAAAAAAGTATTTCTCTAATTTATGCTATATTTCTACACACGTGCCAATTTATACACTGTAAAAAAACAAATAATTAAATCAGGTATTTGTTAGTAAAATTACAGTAGTTTAACAGAGACTTTTCAATTAAAGTGACGTCATCGACTTACAAAGTACCACCGCCTGAATACTAGGTCTCAGCACTCACAGGAAAATCACCGCCCCCTGAGTAGCAGGCCTGAGTGCTGACACAAAAATGGCGGCTACTGAAGGCGGATTTTTTTCATAATGTGTACGGTCCATTAAATATTCGCACCAATAACTTTTTAAAGTTTTTTCCGCTTTATTTTTCGGAGATTAAAGAAATCTGTTATATAATACTGGTGTCAATATTTAAAGGACCATACATACGTTAAAATAAATCCGTTTTCGGCAGCCGCCATTTTTATGTCAGCGCTCAGGCCTAGTATTCAGGGGGCGGTGAGGAAAATAGTGGCTGTCGTAAACGGATTTGTTTCAGCGTTTCGACTGTCCCTTGTACTTGAATGCAATAATTTCTAAAAATTTTTCGATCTTACTTTTCGGAGTCATGTAATGGAGTTATGATTAACACTAGAACGGCGGCGAGGGGTCATTTTGACCCTTGCCGAATGAATACATGTTGATTCGAACCAGAATTTGTTTTACAATATAAGATTTATATACGCTGCACAAAAATAACTTAAATAAGTATGTTAAATAGTTTTAAGTAAAATTTCTGATGTGAAATATTTTTTATAAAACTTGAGCAAAATTTCCCGCCGTTCTAGTGTTAAAGAAGAGGAGAGATATACTGTACAGTCTACCAGATGGCTGCCATCGAATTACTCAAGGCCAGAGGACAGGAGTGTGACGTCATCACTAATCGACCGATTTCTCACTAGTATTGGAATTCACGCCGGAAAATTTTGAATAGCTATTTTATTTGTGGCATATCTATCATCTTATAAAACAATAATTACTGTTAAACTTGTTGGTGAAAATTCGGAATCCCCCAATAGAAAAATCAGCCAGATGCCGCAACACTGTGACATTCCGAATTTGGCTGAATTTTTATTCGGGGATTCCGAATTCTCATCAGTCAATTTAAATAGTTATTATTACTTTAAATGATGATGGATATTCCAGAAATAAAATGAAAGAAAATTCTTATTCAAAATTCTTCGGAGTGAATTCCAACACTAGTAAGAAGTCGGTCGATTAGTGATGACATCACACTCATGTCCTCTGGCCTTGAGTGTTTCGATGGCAGCGACCAGATGCGTGTGAAGTAACTGAAGAGGTTGTCACAAAATGATGGCTGATTTTTTACATCGGATCTACAGTTTCGGACAACCGCCAGAGTTAACTTCCACAAGTAAATTTCGACAAGGGAATTTGGCCTTATTTTATCAACTTTTTTACGAAATGTTTCTCGCATAATTATTGTTAAATTTTCTATTTGTGTTTACTGGTGGCAGTTTGCTCAGGTATTAAAATCTTTTTCACTGACACCGAGAAGTGGTTGTCTAGTTGCCACAATATGGCGGAAACGCAGTGCTTGACTATCGCTGAAGTAAACTTCCACCAATAAAAATGAATATCTGTCTTTGCTATTATTTATGACTGAAATGTCGCAATAATAAGGCGTAAAAATAATGAGAAATTTTCTATTTATATTTACTGTTGGAAATTTGCTCCGTCGCAAATGGAGCTAGGAATAAAGAGGAACAGACATACAGCGTACTGTCTACGAATTACGAGTTAAGTAACTGAGGAGGTTGTCACAAGATGGCGGATACTTCTTTTTTAAATAGGATCAACACTTTCCGACTACTACCGATGTAAACTTCCCACCAGTAAATTTGGATAGAAAAATTCGTCTTATTTAAGCGCCTTATTCATGGAAATATATTCTTACAAATATCCTATAATTTTTTTTTTTTTTTTTGCTGGTGTCAGTGTGCCCATGTGTTATATGCTTTTTCACTGACACTAACTGAAGGTTGTCACAATATGGCGGAAACGCAGGGCCTGAGTACCGCCAAAGTAAACTTCCACCAGTAAAAATGAATATCTGCTTCTGCCATTATTTATGACTGAACTTTTGCATTTATAAGGTGTTTAAATAAGAAGAAGATTTCTATATAAATACTTTACAACTGCTTAACCCTTTCAGGAGCAATGCATTTCCGCTCAAAAAATGTTCAAATAATTAATTCAGACCGCAATTAACAAATAAATTTAATTGAAAATATTCAAAAGCCTTTTTTTCACGTTTATTATGAGATCGAAATTCCACTAAAAAATTACTGGTGCCATTTGGATATATAGGCATTAAAATTAACTGTTTGCAGACTGCAAACGGCGCCCCTCAAGGGGTTAAAAGAATCCTCCTACGGCAGCCGCCATTTTTGTGTCAGCGCTCAGGCCTAATATTCAGAGGGCTGTGCAAAAATGGCGGCTACTATTCGCCAAATTTACTAAAATTTACTATTCGTAGGCGTATTTTTTTTTAAAGCCTTTGTACGGTTCCCTGAAATTAGACACCAATATTTATCAAAAGTTTTCTTTGACTTATTTAATCTCTGAACAATAAAGCTGAAGTAGGTTTTAAAAAATTATTAGTGTTTAAATGCTAGGGACCGCACAAACGATAAAAAAAAAATGCGCCTTCGACGGTCGCCATTTTTGCGTCAGCGCCCAGGCCTAGTATTCAGGAGACGGTGTACAAAGTAACGAATATAGAAACAAAAATTACCTTCAAAAATAATACTGATGAAATTGTTATACTCGTGTTACCAGTTTTAACAAACTTGGAATATTTATTGGAATGCAAAGTTCTATTTGTTTCACTACATACTTTTCCGCCGTCATAAATATTTAGGTCATTTCTGGACGGTCACCAAAAAAAAAAAAAAAAAAAAAAAAAAGAAGACTGCAAATTTATTAATTATGCTGTGTAGATACTCTTTGCATAGCTGCCAACTGTTACCTTTTTTGTGTACTACAATAATTTTATAGTAATTTTTGCTTTATTTAATCTTCATATTACGGCGATTAACAAAAGTAAAATTTACTATTAAATTTTTGTGGCTAAAAAAGCGTAAGATTTGGTAGGTATGTCTTTTCCCGAGTAGTAAAAATAATGCAGATGGATGAAAATGACGAACTATCTGATAAGAAAGTACGGCCTCACTCTCTATATAATGTTATGTACGCGGTCTTTACATGGTGTGTTAGAGATACTACAAAAGAATGAGAATGAGAGGCTTCAATATTTTTACTAATATAGTTTATTCATAGATGGCGTTATGGTTGTACTTGCACAGCAGAATGAGTTTCATGAAACCAAAGACAGCACTTTGCTTTTTCAGCGCTGTTGTACGTCTCCATAATCGTAATGTTAAACAAGAACGATTACTGCTCGCTAAGCGATAGCGTCAATTATGACACCTAACGCCACCTATCAATAAGCTTCGGCAATATTACTACTAGTCGGACATTCAACTAGTTTATTTCATTTAATATTTCGGAACTTCTTAACTTACGAAATCGCTCAACTAATTTGTCAACTCTCTGCATAGAGAGAGGGTGTAACAGATATAATGGAATACCATTTACATTTTGTAAGTCAACATAAAAAATTCGAGAGGTATTGAAAGCCAGTAAGGTACAAAATTTGACTGTTTCTTAACACATTTTTAATTCATTTAACACGTTCACGTCGGCGCAGTGGGTCACACTCGACTGTCTCAGAGCTGCAATGTGTCCGGCTTTTTGGATACCAGTATTTTAATACAGAAAATATTGTTTTATTTAAGTAGAACAATTGATCGATTTAAAAGAGCAACATTTTCTCTAAAATAATAGTGGTGTGCAAAAAGCCCGAGACTTGACAACTCTGAGACAGTCGAGTGTGACCCACCGCGCCGGCGTGAACGTGTTAAAGTAGAACAAAAAAATACATATGAATATTTAGCTTTTAAAAAAGTTACATATATTGGCAATGGCAATCAGTCGGGTAATATGGAATAGGATCATAAAGAATATTAAAATTCCAAGTAAAACCACTATTTAAAAGAATAACGAAAATTATTTAATGAGTAAATATTTTTTGTTAAATTTGAGATTTCTTTTAAACAACATCAACTCAATTTTCCTTATTTTTAGTAACTAGTTTAGATTATTTTCTTTTTTTTTTCATTATTTTTTTATAATTTGAACGGTGGTATTTCATTTTTCGACCATTTAATTTCAATCACTAAATGTCACTTTGGCACTAGAATTTTAGAACATTTTTTTTTTCTTAATTAAGTACGCGAAGAAGAGCTTTTGCACAATTTTGTTCATAAATTCTACATTATACAATCATTTCAATACTTTTTGAATAGACGTACTTTTCCCTGAAAGGGTTAATTGATTGTACAGCTTCTGATTTTTTTTTTTTAAATGGGTTAAAGTTAATTACTGTTTCTGCCTTGCGTTTTTCTAAATGATGTTTTTTTTTTTTTTCGAATTAACATTTCAAAGTGCTTTTGAGAACTTCTATAATGGTAATCAATGGATGAATTTTAGGTGTCACAGATTTTTCTATATCAAAATCCACTAAGACTAATCTTGCTTTGTATTCACCGTTATCTTTTGTTATAAATTGCAATTTACTCAGTTAATAGCCATTATATGTTTCTTCTGTAATATTTTCATCATCACTAAAGGCATTGTCTTCATTTTTGATCAATCTTAGTGTAGTTGTGGCCCGCCAAATACTACTACTTTTTTAACACGTTAAGCACTACGTCAGTCACCGGTGACTGACATTGAACATTCCGCTTAGACCACGACGTTCACTGATGACTGACGGTCTAAAATAGGATATAAAACTAAATGTATAAATATTGTCTTAAGTAATTACTGAAAATTTATTTAAAATTTACTTACCTTTTATTTATAACAGGATTATACTTCCTTAAAAAATTTTTAAAACATTGTAAAATTTTCAGCTTCAGTGTCAGTCACCGTGACACTCAACGTGTTAAAGGAATATTCGACTTCTTGAATCGAATAGCTTTGATAATCAGATAAAGCAATGATTACTGTAAAATTTTAGTGGTATCTTGCGGACCACATCTTGAAACCAAAGGTCTTGGTGAACTATTCTCGAAAAATCAAAAATCTTTAAATTTTTTTTCAATATTATTTTTCTTCTTCTAGAAAATAAACATTACGAAACACCATAGCTGCCAACCTTTACGCTTTTTTGCTACCACTAAAATTTAATAAACATTTTTGCCTTGTTTAATCGTGACATTCCGACGATTAAATAAGACAATATTTACTATAAACTTTTAGTCGTAAAAGAAACCGTAAAAGTTGGCAGCTGTACGAAACACTATAACTTTCCTTTCTTCTTCGTCCTGCAGTCTGTAGATGTTAAGTGCATATGCAAGCTTGAAACCAAAGGTCTTGATGAACTATTCTTGAAAAATCAAAAATGTTTTATTTTTTTTCTATATTATTTTTCTTCTTCTAGAAAATACACATCACAAAACACCATAGCTGCCAACCTTAACGCTTTTTTGCTACCACTAAAATTTAATAGACATTTTCACTTTGTTTACTCGTGACATTCCGACGATTAAATAAGACAATACTTACTATAAACGTTTAGTCATAAAAGAAAGCGCAAAAGTTGGCAGCTATGCAAAACACTATAACTTTCCTTTCTTCTTCGTCCTGCAGTCTGTAGATGTTATGTGCATATGGAACAGTTATATATTTCTTAGAGCGTGAATCCGGCTTCTTCAAAGTCACACGGTTTTTTAATAAGCCTTGTTTTCAAATACTTTTAACCCTAGATCTACCGGGAATTTTATTCAAGTTTTAATAAAACGTTCTACACCAGAATTTTTATTTAAAACTATTTAACTTATTTATTTACCTTATTTTTGTCTGGTTTATATACTTAGTTTATTTTAAAGAAATTTCTGGTTTGAATGAATATTTTGTATGTACCTGTCGGGTCCAATGGACCCGTCTGGTAGACGGAGGGTTAAATATGACAATTTTGGCTTTCTTTCATAACATTTCCCCAAAAGTGCAGAATCAATCGTATTTGTTAGACGTTTAACCCCTCAAGGGCGGTGGTTCATTTTTGGACCACCTTATTTTAATTCCTAAACGACACATTGGCCCCAGAATAATGGAATGAAAATTTTTCTTTTATTAAGTACGTGAACAAAAGCTTTTGGTTATTTTTAAGTAAATTTCTTTGTAAATTCCGGTGTCGCTCACTAATTTCGACATTTTACGAATAAAAGTACCTTGCTCCTGAAAGGGCTAAAGAGACGAGTGAAAAGCAAACACACCTCTTTATCCATAACTGTTCTATTTAATCTTTCTTATTTAATCTTTTAATATAACTATCCTTAAATATAAAAAAGTAACGCCAATTAACCCAGATATTTACATCTATATGTCCGATAACGTCTGTATGTGTAGCCTCTAAAGCCATTGGTAGTTTCAAAGGGTTATCTTGTAAGCTATCCTTTGAAACATGTTTCTCTTTTTTACGAAACTGTTTAATCATTCACCAAATTTCACATTGTATGATAATGTATCATGTTATAGAGCTTTATTATACGTGTATATATTTTACGTATTGCGGAATTCCCTAAACTATTGTATATCTGTTATGCTCGACCAGAGGAATTGTTCATCATTGTAAACATTTATAAGATTTTACAAAACTTTGCCGTGGTGTATGATGATAGATGTCTGATATGCGTTACTGGGGGAACTAGTAAAGCCTCTACTCATTGGATTCCAACTATTTGAGCTTGTATACTTGTATGATAATGCCATTAACATTATGATATTATCTATTCCTAAGTCACCTAATGTTCGGTGACATAGCATAGCTAAATTGTATCTAAATTCAGAAACAGCACTCATTCCGTTTCCTTTTTTGCAAAGATTGACAATGTACAAAGCATTCTCAATTTTTGCTCCTTTAACAATATTTTTAACATCTATATTTACTTCAGATTCATTTCCACAGTCTTTTTCTTCACCACTTTTAATTGCAGAAAAAGATAAAAAGTTTTTGAAATTTAAGGAAAGTTCAAAACATCCTTTAACCCATTAACGGTCGCATCAAATTATGGTTTAAGAATTCAAATTGGCGATTGGCCCAACTTTTTTGGAAACGAAATATTCTCTTTATTTAATGACAGGTAAAATGATACCTTGATAAAACCAATTACACTATTTTATAAAACTGATGTTAATCAAACAATCTTAATAAAAGGCACACCCTAAGAATATCACGGGAGCGAGATTTAACACTAGAACACCCGAAAATTTCATTCAAGCTTCATAAAAGTATTCCACACCAGAATTTTTATTTAAATTTATAAAATTGGATTATTTAACGTATTTCTGTGCGGCATAATTGCAACTTATTTTATGAAAAACATTCTGGCTCCAACTGAAATTTTAATAACTTGGTCGGAGTCGAATAGATTTCATCCGTGACTCTAGTGTTAAGGGCACATGGAACATCTTATCAAGTAAATTGAAGCAGATTTTGCGAAATATTTAACATTCTGTATTTGGCTTAAAATTAGAGACAGAAATGAATTTTTTTTCAGTAAATATACACATTATAGCCCATACATAAATCAAAAGAAATTAATTTTATGCATAAATTAGTTTTCAAGAACTAACTTTTTTAGATAACTTTTTGAACAATATGTCTTTGCAGCACACTTTTCTAAAAAGCTGTAGAATATACCACCTCAAAATTTGTTGTGGTGTCAGAAAACATACTATTTGAGAATAATAATAAGCAATTTTTATTTTGGCTTAATAGAAATAAAATTAAAAATATTTTACTAAAAATCTTTGAAAATCCTAAAAGTTTTTGAGAACATATTTTTCATTATTTTAAAATATTTTTCACTCAGACCTAAAATGTTAGATATTGTTAAAGAAACAAGTTATTTACCGTAATTTCCCGCGTATACGCCGCAGCTCAGATAACTCGATTTCCTACCAGAATTTGTTTTAAATAATATGTGACTTAGTTTTGCTTTGCATTTATTTGACTCCATTTTTAAAATAAAATTTCCGGTATGAAAAAGACTTAACTAATCCGCAGTGTATACGCGGGAAATTACGGTACACAATTTTGGAAAGTTTCAACTGTTTATCTGAAATATAATTTTAGAAAAGTGTACCAAAGCATAAAAAACACATTTAGGAAAAAAGACAAAAAACATATATACACAACCACAGTGCTTAAAATATATTAAATTAAATTAAATCCTATATAATTTTTGGAAATTTTTCTGTAGAAAATTTTACACGCCTTGCGTTCAATAATATTTCACTTTGTTTTTAACTGCTTAAAAGGCATACAGTCAATAGTGTGAAAAAGTCAACTTGGACCCAAAAAGTCCTGACTTGGACTCTCTTTCACTCTGTTGGTTGTACGCCTTTTAAGCAATTAAAAATATAAAATATTATATTAAAACATTTCAGAACCATAATCTTTTAGATCTCCTTTTTAGGCCAACAATTGAAAACTCAAAATTTTGAAACATTTTACGTTCCATGTGCCCATAACATGCACTTGTTGGTTTCTACCTTATCAATTTCAATTATCACTCAATTGATTATCCCTTTTTAAAGACTCATTTCCACTGAAATTTTCATTGAAATTTAACTTGATTATCAAATTTACAGTTATTAAGATTGTTTCAAACTCCAAATTACAGTCGAATTCAGAGTAGAGGAGAAGGTGTAAAAACGGGCACAGGTGTAAATATGGGTACCCCTCCCGAAATGGCCACTAGAGGTGCTGAAGACTAGTGAAAGTCAAAGTGAAAGTGAGTGAAAGTGAAAGTTTAAAGTGAAAGTCACTTTAAGTCAAAAACAAAAGAGGGTACCCATATTTACAACATTTTCTCTATTGTCATTTGGACTTCCATTTTTTAATGTCTGGGACAACAAGAGAAAATTATTTTTGCAATAGAAACAACAACTTCTTTGATATCGAAATATATAGTGATAACCATCTTAACCGGGCATTTATTTTTAAAATACACTTGAAGCTTATTTAACCCATTGAGGGGCACCGGTATATATTATATACCACCTACGATTAATGAAGTTTTACACCAGAAAAATTTTATTATATTTTGCTTTTCTAACTTTGGTGGAAAAAAGCCGTAAAATTGCTTTTACATATTTTGAAACAGAATTTTTCAAAGATTCCGGTATGAGTTCAACATTACAGGAACACAATCACTTGCCCCTCAAGGGGTTAACCCGTTGAAACAGCAGTCTTAAGTAAACTATTTCATCGTTTACCCAATTAACGGTCGCATTAAATTACGGCTAAAAAATTCAAATTGCTTATTGGCACCCCTTTTTAAAAAAAAGAAGTATTCAACTTATTTAATGACAGATAAAATGATACCATAGTAACGCCAATTACACTATTTTATAAAACTGGTGGAAATCAAACAATCTGAATAAACGACACAGCCCGTGAATATCACGGGAGCGAGAATTAAGGTGTTAGGTTTAAATTCTGTAAATATTGCGCATTTAAATCGCTTGCATTTGGCGAAGAAATATGCTGCTTGCCAAATTGCGTAACGTGTTCGTCTTTTCGCGCAAAATGCTCGAAACAATTTTATTTTTTTACATATTTTCTGCCAGAATTCCGCACTTAAATTTAACTGATCCTTTATTACATACATAAGTAGTGCCATTAGCATTTTTTTCAATCGGTTTTGAGTATTCGCTTTAAGGAGACCTTCCTTGTTAGTGCTAGAGATTTTGATTTGGTTGATGAATCCTCATTAACATGATGGTGATGGGCCATTTTGGCCCCCTACCAAATGAATATATTTTGGTTCAAACCAGAAATTTCTTTATAAAATGAGTTTAAAAGATACAAAGGAAAAGGTGGTTAATTAAATAACTTAAACCCTTGAAGGGCAACGGTATATTATGTATACCACTTAATTTTAATTCCCAAATGCCAGTTTTGCACCAGAATTTATAAATTAATATTTTTTTAATATAATTTACGCGAAGTATCGGTGTTACTTTCTTTCTTATAAATTTGTTCATAAATACCGGTGTGACGAATTATTTTTAACATTTTAGCAACAGAATTACTTTGCCCTTGAAGGGGTTAAACAGTTTTAAATAAAAATTCTTGTATTAAATATTTTTATAAAACTTGAGTAAAAATGTCTTTCTAGTGTTAAATCTTGGAAACAAAATCAGTGAAGATCCATCAGAGGAAGATTAGATTTATGTGTAATAATAAAAAAAAATAATTTTTTTAAAAAAAATAAACGTAAATATTAAATATTAACCCTCCGTCTACCAGACGGGTCCATTGGACCCGACAGGTACATACAAAATATTCATTCAAACCAGAAATTTCTTTAAAATAAACTAAGTATATAAACCAGACAAAAATAAGGTAAATAAATAAGTTAAATGGTTTTAAATAAAAATTCTGGTGTAGAACGTTTTATTAAAACTTGAATAAAATTCCCGGTAGATCTAGGGTTAAATTTAAAATTTAAAACATTTTGACGTATTTTTGTCATTTATTTACTTTAAATCATGAGGTATCAATGAATAAAGTATAAAAATTAAAAATATTAGTAAACATAATAAATATTTTCCAACTATATAGTCTTTATAATTTTTTTGAGCTATGGACGTAATCCGAACCGCTGTATAGGCTAGACTTTTAGATCCGACATCTTTTCACACGTTCTGATATTGCAGTTCAGACAAATTCCGATGGGAATATTTGAAAAATTTTTAGATCGAAATGCCACTTTTTAAAACTTCTATCTGAGCTTTTTGATAAAAATTCTAAATCTTCAAGAAACCATTCTTGTCAAACATCTATGACGCTGTATCGAAAAATAATTTTTATTTCTATAAGTTATGTAAGTTCTGACACATTTGAAGTTATGATCAGTGACTATACAGGTTTCTGTAGAGGACGTAAAATCCATGGTATTGGCACAGAAAGTTTCAAAAGGAAGAAAGGAAATGCGTCAACCTTTCAGAAGTTGTTATTTTAACATTTCAAAATGTTGATATTCGAACATCTAGCTATGATTTATTTAAGAAAATGAAAGTCGTATTTTAGTTTAATATTTGTTTATAGAAAGTGTATTCTATGATTTTTTATAAATAAAAAATATAAAATCAGAAGTATTAAATAAATGTGACAAATAAATTTTTTGAAGTAAGATTTACTTTTGCTAAGTTTTGATTTTAATATATTACGAGTTATATATTATGAAACGTGTGTGAAAAAGTATATCTCATAACCCTGTATGAGAAAAATAAAAAAATGTTTTTTCTTTTCCTCAGGTTCCTGTTTTACAATGAAATTTTCAGAGATTGTAAGACGTTTACTCGGTACAGCAGTTAAAAATTTGAGAGCCTTCTTAAACGAATGGTGGCAAAATCACATTGCACATGCTCAAATTGGAAATTTTCGTCCAAACTATGGTATTTAACATTAAATAACTGGACAATATTCGACCAGATCATTTGGTAAAGTAAATAAAAATTTGTTTGGCGGTTATAGTAGATTTGCCAATTTTTGGTTCAAATTACTCACTACCAATTAAATTTTACTACCATATATATCCGCAGTGTAATAAAAGTTATCTTGTCAGAATGTGAACTACAAATCGGAGAAGCAAGAAGCCGGCGTTCACGCACTAAATTTTGAGTGACCCGAACTTACAACTGCGTTAGATTTTCAAAACTTTTATCACATATAACACAATGCCGACGAGCAATTTTTATCAAATCTGAATTTTAAAGCAGTAGAAGCTCCTGCCTGGTCGAAAAGACTTTTGTAAATTGTTGTTCTAGATAGGTTTTCCAAGTTTATGCATCGGTAAATATATTTCTATATACGAATTTAATATAAAATGTCTTACAATCTAAACAAAAATACGGACAACAGGATATAAATGCAACTTCTGTAAGGTAGAAGCCACGCCCTTAGTCAATGCTGTTTTTGAATGAAAACGAGAAGTCTCGTTTCCCGTCGTGAATGTGTTAAGAGCCTATACTAGTCATGCGTTGAAAAATGAACGCTGTTAAACCTATGGGAAAAATCATTACATATTTCTCGTTTCTATTTTAATTTTTTTAATGAATTTTTTGCATAGAATATATGAGATTGATTTCTGTTGTTGCGCATTTGTACCTTTTCGATTTTAGTTACAGGTTTTTTTTTTTTTTTTTTTTTTTTTTTTTTTTTTTTTTTTTTTTTTATGTGGACACTTTCACTTTTCGAACCTGTTAGAACAAGTTTTGAAAGTGAAATTGTTAATTGTACTTCAACGCAAAGGGGAATAAAAATATAGAAAACTACTCCAAATAGGCTTTCCTTACCTCAGTAATCATCATGTTCACCACAAATAATGGAGTTATTAATAAGGAGGAGGAGACATATAGTCTACTGTCTACTACTTACGAGTGAAGTAACTGAGGAGGTTATCACAAGATGGCGGCTGTTTTTTATTAAATTGGATCAACAGTTTCTGATTACAACCGGGACAAACTTCCCACCAGTAAATTTAAATAGAAAAATTCGTCTTATTTAAGTGCCTCATATCATGGAAACATTTTCTCACAAATAAAGAAAAATTTCTATTTGTATTTACTGGTATCATTTTGCCCAGGTATTATAATATTTTTCACTGACACTGACAGGACTGACTGTCTAGGTTGTCACAATATGGCGGAAACTCGGGGCCTGACTACCGGCAACGTATACTCCCACCAGTAAAAATGAATATATGTTTCTGCCATTATTTATAACAGAAATTCTGCATTAGTAAGCCGTTTAAATAAGGAGAAAATTTCTAGTTAAATTTACTGGTGAAAACTTCCCCCGGCCGTAATCATCTCCTGCGAGAGCGGTTGCAGTTGAAGCTTCACTATTTTAAGTATATGTCAGCCCCTCTTTCTTATTAGTTCCTTGCCACAAATATGACAAGCTTGAAATTGAATTTAGTGGCTCTGAATGCATGTAAATAAAGTGGGAGTGGTTTTAATCTTTTAACCCCTTGAGGGCGGTGGGATAAAATATATCACCTAATTTAAAAAAGATTCTCACCAGAAAATTTTAACTAAATTTTATATTTTTAACTTTGGAGGAAAATCGTTGAAAAATTGTTTTTTATTATTTAAAAATAAAATTTTTCGATTATTCCGGTGAGAATTTAATATTTAGAGACATTTTTGCTTGCCCCTCAAGGGGTTAAGGTTTTTTATTGAACAAAATTAAGTATTTGGTTAACTTTACTTATGGGAAATATCTTTGGAAACACAATTTTCCAATGCTCTAAAAAAGTTTGTCAATAAACGTAAATCTACTGACAGCAAGTTGCTTGAACAGCTCTCTGATCTGAATATTTTTTTTTTGTTGTTGTTATTCCGTCTGTGGATTGAGTAATAGCAGCAGGGTTCGTACGGGTCCAGGAATTTCAAGACCAGAAAATTCTTTGGTATCAGTATATTCTTAAAGAAAATCTCTCCTTAAATAAGGCGAAATTTCGCGCCTTTGAACTAAATTTATTTTATATATATGTATACATAAATGTACTGGTATTCATCTGGAAAATAACGGTATCCGTACAAACCGTGTATCAGGAAAATGTGAACTTATCTTTACGAAGTTTTTATGATCTAAGAGAAAATGGGGCATACATAAAAATGCCATTATTAAACCAATAATGTGATTCCAGCAGATATGAAAATGCAGCTTAGAATGTAAAATTTCAAAGAATTTTTACGTTAAACTGGTGAAATTGACATTTTTAAAATGAGAATGGACAAATGAAAGCCGAACATTTTCTGAATTAACAAAAAAATAATCAAAGGACAGCTACTTTTCTCTCCACGATGGTTTTTTCAGAGTGTTATAACATCGGCAAAAATGATCGATGCTCCTGCTTAATAATGTGCTTTTAATCACTTACTGGAAATGATGAAACTGTAAATTAATTTCCAGATAATTTTCTATATAAATGTGTAAAATACAAATTTTTTCTGAAAATTTTAAAACATTAAAGTTATATTTCTATTGCCCCTAAATTCAGAATTTAACCCATTAACACTTCCAGGGCAAGGTGTTATTTGCAAAATGCTCAAATGAGTGATCAACACCAGAATTTGCAAAAACATGGTTTCAAAAAAAGCAAAATCTTTTTTTTTTTTTTTTTTTTTTTTTTTTTTACGTACGTTACGTACGTATTTTTTACGTTTTTAAAGTAAAAGTAAAATTTTCATTCGATATTCTGGTGCGAATGTGGCATTTAGGGATTAAAATTAAGTGGTCCAAAAATGAACCACCACCCTTGAAGGGGTTAAAGACAGATGTTGTGTTTACGCAACATTATATTTGTGTTTTTTTTAATGTTTTTGATTCCAGTAAAAGAGAAAAGTAAAATTTGCCTTATTTAATTAACACATTTCAGTGATTCATAAAGTAAAAGTAAATGTTTAACAAAACATGGTGTGAACTGAATAAAATTCCTGTAAAACATGCTAGTCCTTAAGCGGACCGGGTAAGCTGTATCTCGGCTATGTTAAAAAACACTAACTTTATGTACCTTTTCCTCAGAAATGGTGAAAGATAGAGGTCTAGAGTTTTTAGAGTAGTTTGAATAACATGCTTTACGTATTTTAACAGATTATTTCCTTTCTAAGTGAAACTGAAAATTAATTATTAATTATTTAATGAAAGACATTTTTAAATTAGCATTTCTGATAAGGTTTCACTGCCTAAATCAAATAATTCTCAACAAATTATTAAATTCCTGTGCTAAAGTATGCACTATAACATAATATAAGTATTTAGAAAAATCTGAATTCTCAAGTTTAATAGATATTGAAATAAAAGGAACACAAACTTGAAAAATCGAAGTTTTGAGAATGAGTCAATTAAAGCTGTAAAGCAGTGTTGCCAGTGGACTACTTTTTAAATTCCGATTTCTAGATTGGCACCACTTTTTTGAAATAGTAAAATTCGCCTTATTCAATAACATATTAATTAAAGCGAAAACAATGGGAATTTTACCACTTCAGAAAAGTGGTACCAATCAAGAAATCTTAATTTAAAAAAGGTATCCCACTGCTGTGAAGTGCTCTTAGAAAGAATTAAAATATCCAACTCTTTTTATTTATATATAAATACGTGTAATACATTGTTGAAAAGATAAAAGTTTAAACTATTTAATGATATAAAAAAGTAAAAATCGATTTTTTGTTGAATTTTGCTTACCCGGTACCCTTAATGGGTTAAATATAATATGGCTCAAAATTTTATTACTTTCTCTCTGTAAATAATTTTAGATATATTAGAATAAAATAAATTCATCGTTTGACGTCTAACAGATGGATACGTACATTTTCTCTAATCCTTAAACAAGCTATTAGACTTCAAATATAGCCCGAGGCTGGAAAATTCTGAAGAGTCTCCAGAAACCGAATATTTTCAAAACAAACCTTTTTCTTCCCTCGAGTGGAGAATTCGCTTTTAACGGTTCTAACATAAACACTGAATGCGCCTATTAAGCAGTTCGAATCATATTTGCTTCAAGTTCATGATAAAGGTTTAGTTCATCTATAGAACTGTAATATAAAAGAGACATTATCAAAATAGTTATAAAACTACGAATTGTTATTTATAAGAGCGTTTTTTAGAAAATACAAAATTTTTATCTTGAATACTCTTTGAACTTTTTGCACTTCACATTTAAAGTTTAAAATATATAGAAATTTCTAGATGAATGATTTTTAGACCAAAAGCAAGCATTTTTTTCGATTATTATTCATTTTTGTTTAATATAATAATAAATGAATTATTTACTGAAATGTAAAATCTCTGAATAGATATCATTATTTTACAAAATATTTTCGACAAAATTGTATGTAATTTAGAGCATGTTTTATAAAATAATCTCGGAAAGCACAAAGTGTAATCTAGAAACCTGATTAATATCTTTTAATGCATAAATAGTTGATGCTCGTTAATTCTAACTTATAGGGATCGAAAAAAAAGATCGAATCATCTGAAGTTCAAATTCTCCGATTCTGAAATGAAAATTAGATTTCATGTTTTGATTACAATATTTCCGGTGTAAAAGCAGTGTTGCCAGATGGGCTACTTTTTTCTAATTCTAATTCTTGATTGGCACCACTTTTTTGAAATGCGCCTTATTTAATGACATATTATTTAAGGCGAAAGTAAAGGTTATTTTACCGTTTCAAAAAATTGGTGGCAATCAAGTAATCTGAATTAAAAAAAAAGTAACCCACTGGCAACACAGTGTATAAGTTGGGGCGAAAACAAGTCTGTTTCAAACCAGAAATTTTATTTTTTAAATAATGTGAAATATATACCACACATAACAATGTTACATTTTTAAAATAACGTTTCTGGTCTGAAAGAGACTTATTCGATCCTCGGCTTATACACCGGAAATTACGGTTAAAAAAAAGGCATTTTTAACATTAAAAAAAATTAAATCTCAATTTTAAAATATTTAAACATTATAAAAAAATATTACACCCTAAAATTGAAATAGAAATTTTATAGCAATAGATTATGTCTCTCACTTATACGAAAAGTTAAAATACATCCTAAGGAAATATAATATAATATTAATATCTAGACATGATGCCAAATTAATTAATCTTGTACAGAAAAGAGCTTATCCTATTAAAATTCTTATGGATCGTATTAGTATGGAAAATAAGTCAGGAGTTTATATCATCCCCTACAGACATAAAGTAACAAATAAAATATTAAATTACGGTATGACAACTAGAAAACTCTAAATAAGTGTTAAAGAACATATACAGGATATTAATAAAAATCGACCTGCTGCCGAAAAATCAAGACAAACTAAAGTTATTGACACACTTTTCAATAGTGCAAAAATCATGCGGGCTTCTGATTTTAATAGTTGTACAATTCTACATTCTTTTGAAATATCAATGCAAGCAGTTGTTGAAATGGCGTGTTATCATACCAAATTCTACGTATTTTGTTTGAATTGCTTTTTATTACAGGAGAGTTTGGCCTCCCGAGTGATTGAGCTTTCTTTGCCTCTCACCTCCCTTCATTATTAATGGTTTCGACCGCCTGTGGGTATTCTGGAAAAATTTCCTGTCATCGTATATCAGTCACCGTCGAGTTTTTCTCCGTTCGTTTCTCTCCTTGACATTGTCTTAGGTTTAGCCGAATGTGCTTGGAGTGCTTTTAACATCTAGTGTTAATGGGTGTTTTCCAGCATTACTGAGCGTTTTTCAGTTCCTTCTATCTCCTTTTCCCCCTGCCAAACTGTTTTCTTCCTGGGGTTCATTATCCCCCTCTTTCACCTCAGCAATTTGGCTCCTTCCTGCAAGGTCATCAGCTCTATTAAATTCTCAATTCCCGTATTCCTTATATATATTTTATATCTAAAATAAACCTGTAACAGACAATGGGACCACTTTTAGGGTATTTTAATAAAAGACCATTGGTTCGTCGTCTTTAAATATGACTTTAGATTTTTCCTAGGAGACACATTTTCCAAGATTTGGGGTATTTTGCCCACAAACATTCCGTTTTTCCCTTATTCCCCTTAATTTCCATTTCACATTTATGATGTTTAATTCAAAACAGTTTCAACCTCAGCCCTTCCTCCCTCTAATTTTAGTTCAATTAGAACAGTAAATTCAGGTAAAATACAGTTAACCACTTCTTACCTCTACCTTTTCCCCCGTTAGCCCACTTTCTCCATCCTTTCACTTTACTCAACCCATATCTTCTCTGGATTCATTCTTCTCTTTCTTTCCTTTTTCAAAAACACAGCTGCATCCGGCAAATGACGTCGGCTCCATTCATTTCTCTATCCACCCCATTCCTTACATATTTTTATAACTAAAGTAAATCTTCAATGGAACCACTTGTAAATTACCCTTCGGTCGTCGTCTTTAAATCTGCCTTTACTTTTCCCTAGAAACCATACTTCTGAGATTTAAGATCTCCTCCCCACGCACACACACTTTTTTTCCGTTTTTGTTAGTTTTTTTTAATTGTTGGTTTTAGTTGTCCCTTTTTGTTCATTTTTTTTCTTTTGTTTGTTTATTGTTTTTGTTTCTTTGCTTAATGTAATCTAACACTCATGATTTTTACTTTAAACACCTCGGGCCTCAGCCATTCCCCCCTCTAATTTTTTCTCTAATTTGGATAGTAAATTCTAGCTAAAATGTAGTTAGCTCCCTCTTTGTATTACCCTGCTTTTTTCCCGGTTGGCCTTCTCTCCCCCTACCCACAATTTTCTTGTTACGATTCATTCTTACCCCCTCTTTACCCTTTCGTCAACTTGTCTTCTTCAGTCAACGGTTCGAAAATATATGTCTTTTGAAATAAATTTTCAAAAATAAAATTCTTCCAATTTTCCAAGCTTTAAATTTTCATATTTCCTAAACTATTTGACCTACTAACTTTCCATTTGATATCCAACGGTAAAATTTACCGGAAAAACCATATATGATGTCAAAATCAGTTCGTCCCCAGATAGTATTTTTAATTTGCAGATAATTTGCAGCAGTCTTGCTTAGAAAATCTGCAAAGTCGCAGCAAGCTCAGCATGAGAAGAATCAAAGTTCATAACAAGACTGCAGCAAGATAACGCAAACGCCGAAGTCACCACAGCTTGAACTTGCAGCTAACTTGTCGTGCAAGTTAAATTCATGCTGTATCAAATTTATTGCAAATTAACGGAAAAGAAGTAATAAAAAATACTGCAAGCTAGTTTTTCCAAGCCCCACTATCTGTTTACAACTGTTACACTGTAAGTTTAACCCCTTTGAAGTGGTCCATTTCCCAAGATACATGCATCGTTTTCATCACCATAACAAGTTAAGGTAATATTTGTACTTTTCATTACGAGCCTTTTTTGGTATTTCATAAGTATAGCGTTTAAAAAAAACGAATAAAATTTCTGCAATTTCTGCGTATGTTCTAATTGTCTATTCTCTCAACGAAGAGATTTTTTGCTTTCGTCACTTTTCGCGAATTAAAGACAGTCTTGCCATCAGTTTCACAACAAACTACTCATGCAAGTGGGGAATGGTATACCTTGAGGGAGATTTGCTATGAATTTCTCAATTCAATATTTTCACGGCAAGATAATGTCAGGAAAAATCAAACTTGCTGCTAATGTTCATGGTATCTGGGTCATATTGACAATGTCACAGATTAGTGCAATTTTAGTATGAAGACGACATCTAAAACCATTTTTGTAACATATATTTAATGAAGACATAATTTCCAGTTTAACAGCTATTTCTGTGTTTTTCTGGGACAAATGGGAGATTAAAATTTATAGAGTTTTCTCATTATTTTGGACATTGGAAACCTTTACAGTACATTGCAATTTAACGACTGGGTTTTAGTATCAATATTGAAATGATATTTATGTCATTTTTCAATTTTTTTTTTATCTTTTAAAGAAATCCTTTTATAAAAAAAGAAACTTTTTTTAACATTTTCTGAAAAAGATATGAAGCAAGAATTTCTGCAGTTTTTAACATTATTACAGTAATAAAAACAAAGCTTTAAAAATTTATCATAATTTAATTCAGATTTTATATGTGAATGTAAGCCATACTCGTCATGAAAAAAAAATGCAGAGTTTTTTATCTAGAGAGAAGAAAAAAGGGCTACTTACTATTTTAGATAATTGTTGAAAAATCCATTTCAGATTTTATTCTTTTACAAAACTTGAAATGCTGAGAAAAAAGTAGAAAAGTCATACATCTTAGACAAATATTTAAGGAAGTTCTTAAAGTATACACGTAACTCCATCCGAAATTTTACACAGAAAAAAATTGTACATTGCAATTTAACGACTGAAATTTAATATCAAACGTCGAATCTCGTGTATTATTGCTCTTATACGTACAAAAACTTTAAAGGGATATTTGTGTCATTTTTCTCCTTCCTTTAAAAAATAAATATATTTATAAAAAAGATTAAGGAAGCAATTTGTTGGATTTTTCTGAACAAAATATGAATGAAGGAATACTATGGTTTTTAAAGTTATTTCAATAACTACTAACGTTACTGTAATTATGCTAAAAATCAAGCACGTGAAAAAGCATAACATATTAAAAAAGAAACATATTTCATGAATAAGCTGCATTTCAGCTGAAAGACCAGTATTTTTTATCCAGGAGCCTTGACTCATATTATCGCGAGATTGCAAAAGGCGAGTTTTTCTCTAAGCAAATGCTGGTGTTTATTTGACCTAAAGCGTTGCCATCGAAACAATCAAGGCCTGAGGACAAGAATTGTGACGTCATCACTAATCGACCGAATTCTCACTACCTTTGGAATTCACACCGGAAAATTTTGAATAGCAATTTTCTGTTAATTTTTTTATTGAATATAAATAATCCTATAAAGCAATACTATTTCAATTAATGGTGAGAATTTGGAATCCCGCAATAAAAAATCAGCCAAGCGAGGCAACGCTGTTGCATTCCGCGTGCGGCTGAATTTTTATTTAGGGATTCCGAAATCTCACCAGTAAGTTTAAATATTTAGCATCGTTTTATAAGATGATAGATATTCCACAAATAAAAGAAAAGAAAATTGCTATTCAAAAATTTCCGGTGTGAATTCCAACACTAGTGTAAGTCGGTCCACTAGTGATGACGTCACAACTAGTGTCCTTCGGCCTTGAGTATTTTGATGGCAACGCCTAAAGTCATAGAAATTCCCTGGCCGGCAGTTTCCCCGTTTTAAGTAATTTCGGAATATTCAACATGTTTGACCCTTAACCATTTCAGGTGTAAGCAAATGAGCATCTATAGCGTTGAATTTTCACTGAAATTTTCAAAAAAAAGTTTTTTAAATAAGGGAAAACGAGATTTCACCATTCCCCCCCCCCCCCCCCCCTCAAAGGTAGAAATATAAAATTTTCTGAAAAGTTTCTGGTGCGAATCTTGATTAAAATTAGGTGGGATAAATCGTGAATATCAGCACAGTAATGTTACATATACGCCTCCTAGGCGTGTTCAGTGTTGCCAGTGGGCTACATTTTTTAAATTCAAATTTTTTGATTGGCACTATTTTTTTGAAATGGTAAAATTTACCTTTTCTAATTTCACATTAACTAAGGCAAAAACAAGAGGAATTTTACCATTTCAAAAAGTGGTGCCAATCAAGAAATTTGAATTAAAAAAAAGTAGCCCACTGGCAACACTGGGCGTGTTCTCTAAAAATATGGATTATATAACCCATTTTAACACAGTGAACGCGGGCAATTTTTCAAAATTTAGCACAAATTTTACGTTTACAAATGCCACTGTAAATTAAAACCTGCTCACAACCAATAAGTAACCAGCATACTTGGATTACACCTTCTTTTTTCGTCCGTACAAAATTTCCGGTACCAGTAATAATTTCAGTCCCCAACCCACAAAAACGTATTTTTACGTGTCCTGCATACAATGTGTTAATGGGATCCTATTTTATGACTTTCCTTTAGAGGTAGATGAAGGATAGTTTTAAAAAAGTTGGCACTTGTTTTTTTCTACATCCACGCCACAAAAGCGTATAAATACCTTTCTAGAGTTAAGGATAGGTTATACCATGAAACTATAAATAAAGAGGAACTGACATATTCTTAAAATAGTGAAGCTTCAACTGTAACCGCTTTCACAAGGGCTGATTACCTCCGATTGAAACTCCCACCAGTAAATATATATGGAAATTCTCTCCATCTTTCAGAGCCTTGTTAATATAAAATTTCAGTCATAAATAATGGCAGAAACAGATTTGCATTATTACTGGTGGAAGTTTAATTTTGCGGTAGTCAGGCCCTGTGTTTCCGCCATATTCTGACAACCGGTGAAAGAAACTGACTATTTTATCAGGCAAACTGACACCACTAAAAATAAATAGAAGTTTTTACTATATTTGTGAGAAAATATTTCCATGAATAAGACGCTTAAATAAGACAAAATTTTCTATTCATTTTAACTGGTTGGAAGTTTGCACCGACGGTATTCTGAAACAGTAGATCCCATTTTAAAAAAGCAGCCGCCATCTTGTGACAACCACCTCAGTTACTTCACTCACAACTCGTAGACAGTACACTACATGTCTCCTCCTCTTTATTCACAACTCCATTGGTTGTACTTCTGTGTGTCAAAAGTTTCGATTAGTTTTCACTTTTTGCATTTTTTCATCCCTGACTGTGTAGATTGTTGCCCTAAAAAAATTTCGCGATATTACGATTCCTTACAGTATTTTTCACTATTTGTATATATTACCTCTCGTTGAAAGTAAGGCTATTATAAAATGTTAAACATTTTTCTCGAAGCACTATTTTTCAAACTGGGCGACCCTTTTTCGCGAGAACTATTGTAAATGTTACCTTTATATATATAAAAAAAAAAGAAATGTAATCGATTTTGCTGCAGATTATACCACTTAGAAATAGATTTTTCCTTGATTGAATACCTTTTAGAGCTCGCAAATGGTTAAAAAAAAAAGTCGAAAAGGTAACCTTTTTGTTCGATGACCAACCACCCTTTTGTCATAAATGAACTTTCGAAACTAAATCAAGTTAATCTACTAAGTTCTAGTAAATACAATGCATTTTCATAATATGGTCACCAAATTCCTTTTAAATGCTTGTGACTGGAGAAAAATAGTCGCTCGATTGGAAGTTACTGCGGCGCATCTGTAGTTTGCGCAAGACATAATAGTATATATTTTTAAATGCAAATTAAATACAGGGTGTCTACGAATTTGTTGGGCAAAATGAATGATTAATTGTATGGAATTGACAGGGAAAAAATTTAAGTACATAATGTTGTAAGATAGAAAAATAGTTCAAGTTTACCATTATCACAAATGTTCTATGCGACTTCCTTTCGTGACTCTGCAAATGTCCCATCGGTAAATTATTTCTTGCCACAGATTTGTCGGCATGTTTCTGTCGATCAAATTAATTACACTGCAGAGTCTTGATTTTAGTTCAGGAATGGATGCAGGAAGTGGCGGCTTGTACACATGATCCCTTACAAAACCTCATACACCGAAATCAAACGGTGAAAGGTCTTGTGATCGTGGCAGCCATTGAATAATATCTCCGCTCGCTAAGCGATAGCGCCAGTTATGGCACCTAACGCCATCTATGAATAAATTTCGGAAGTTCTTAACTTATGAAATTGCAGAACTAATTTGTAGACACACTGTATATAATTCAATTTTATCACAAAAGATATTATTAGTCGTATTATTAAACAATATCAATTTTTGTTATCCTATCGGTATATTTAGGATGATGCTGTTCTGGTATTTTAAATATCAGTTTTTCCGAATAGTAAATGCCCCACAAGTGGCCGAGGGGTTGTGCTGTCAAAGCTGGTAGACGATAGGTGCTGGGTTCGAGCCCTATCGCGCCCGTTGGACTAATCTTTCGGAGCTTTTTGTGGTTTTCTTCGAACCTTGGATAATCTTGCGTAAATACGGGTTAGGTTCCCTTAAAAAGACCCCCACGGAGGTCCCCCCTCGGGCCTATATCCCTGATGTAGATAATCGGCCGTCATAAATAACACCAACACCAACAACGAATAGTAAACTTCGCCCAATTTAAGGGCAGATTTCTGTCATTAAATAAGGCAAATAATGGTATTCGGATATCGTGTTATTCAACATACTGAGATACAACCACCCTGTATATTTCACATATAATTTATTATAGGACAATATTCAAGGTAAAAGAGCCACCTGCAAGGACTATATAATCTTATATTGTTCCTAAATATGCTTTAAATATATCAAAAAAGAACAAATGTATTAAATATTAAGTCCGAAATGGCCGATTAAATAGGGTCAGATTATCAATGGGGCAAACTTCCACCAGTAAATTTTTATAGAAATTTTCGCCTTATATAAACGACGTATTCGTGAACAATTTGTATAATAAATAAGGCCAAAATTTCTATTATTTTTTACTGGTGGAAGTTTGTCCCTATGGTAATCCGGTCCTGGGTAATCGGACATTTCATACTTAATGACCGAATATATAGATACCAACATCTCTTAATTATTCCGGAGTCTGATCCAAAACGAACATGTTTTCAACCGGAAATTTTATTTAAACAAAAATTTCAAAATGAAATCTAAAATCTACTTTATAGAAAGAAGACACATTTTCTTATATATATATTCCGGTTTAAAACATGATTGTCTTGGATCAGACCCCGGAATAATTAACCCATTACCCGCTGGTGTTGCGTTCACGCAACGGTGAAAATAAATGCACATATTTAAATTATTTACATACCCACCACTATTCTTGAATAAAAAAAAATCGACCTTACTTAAAGAAATAAAATTTTAAGGTCATATAAAGCGAAAATTATCTTTCAGAGTTTGTGCTGGCAAACAACGTTCAGCTAAATATTTGAAAATTTCAACCTTATACTTTTGGCGGCTAATGGGTTAAAAAATGTTAGCATCTATGCTAATATTTATGAGAAATGGGAATAGTTTTGCAGATGAAATGCTTTTATAAATTCAGTTTTAAATTTTGGAACATAAGAATTTGGAATGTAATATTTATTTTTAAGTTAAATTATTTTGTATTTGAAAAATACAGTGTGTCACAGAATTCAAGGTACAAATTTAGAGGGAAGGTACGTCATACTACAGTGAACAATTTTTGTTTAGATCAGGCCCTGATTATCGGAGCGCGCAGGTTTGCCATTTTGGCTTCTACTTTCAATTTCAAAACTTCGAAGTCACATCAGAAATTCTGAAAGAAGAATTTTTACTGTAGGTAATCACGAAACGTCTGCCATTAGTTAAAGAAAACAATACTATACAGAATTTCTAGAGCGAATGCACAATTTCAGAATTTAAAAAAGGGCCAAATATGGCAACCATGTTCCGGCGGGTCAAACTTTCACCAGAAAATTCAAATAGAATTTTTTCGGCCTATCTAGATGCCATATTCATGCAGAATTTTTCAAAATGCGCTAAAATTTCTATTTATTTTTACTGGTGGAAATTTGCGCCGCCGGTAATCAGGTCTTTGTTCAAGAAACTAGAGTCACAATCCTTTTATAGTAAAAAATACAGAGTAATTCAGTGTAATCCGAACTGTGGTAAATGTTCATTACAATCAAAATAATGAACTTATTTGAAAGAAATTTACAGCTCATTTAACCTCTATTGTGGAAAATGTAACGATATTCCTGAAAGTGGTTGAAATGGCCACCATGTGTACTACGAAAATTGTGTATTCGTATAAGCTCGGAATTACACTTTTCAAAATTCTAATCAAATTACGATGTCACTGAACGAATTAATAACAAGGAAACGGCAAGGTTGTGGGGTGTCCAAATCAAAGCAAGGTTTTGTGCGTAAATAGTACTCAGTAAGAGAACTCAGATGACCAAATCGTAGAGCGCACTACTCATTATTTATTGTGAAAAAAAATTAAGTTAAAAAAATCTTTTATAATGATAGCAGTATGATAATTTGTTATGATTAAATCTCTTACAGTTAGACACTTCTAACATGTGTAACGTTCTTGCACAGTTTTATCAAACACATGAATTATAGTATATATAAACTCTTGGATAAAATTTTTGTTACATATAATAAATGAGTATAAAATATTAGAGTAAAATTCTTGTCAGTGGGCGTGGCGTCCCATTCTTGTCACTCCTTGAATTTTTACAATTATTTCTAATGGTCAGAAAAAAACCCGGACATACCAATGGCTTCAGGAAGGTTCAAAGAATTTTTTAAGCCAAGAATGAAAAACAAAATCCATTTTTCTCAAAAAATGTCACTCATGTCTCCACTTAACCCTTTAAACGAAGGTGACTACACGGTATAGCCACCTAATCTTAATTCCAAAACTGACAAATGGCATCAAGACTTTAATAAAAGTTTGCTTTTTTAATGAAAGTGCAGAATAGCGAGTTTTTATTTTCTAACGAATTTCTAAGTTTTTTGAAATTCGTTTGAAAATTCTGGTGTCAGTCAAATATTTCACTATTTTACGAACAGAGTTCTCCTGCCCCTGAAGTGTGTGTTTTGTGTGTGAACACACAAAAAAAAAAATAAAGTTAAATCTTTTTTCCTCAATAACTACTAAGTAGTGCGTTCTACGGCTTGGTCATACGAGTTCTCTTGCCCAGTACACACGTAACCTTACTTTGATTTGAATACCCCACAACCTTGCCGTCTACTTGTAAGACTTTACACCAATTTTCGGATTGTCATTGTGTTTCGCAGAAATCAATGCATGTCTCTTCAAAATTCTCTAAAATTCCTTCCTTATCGTTAAAATTCAATTTAGAATTGGAGGGAGATCTCACGTATTTTTGACTATGTAAATGGTGTGTCACCCTATTTTCCTAATAAAAAAATGTTGTAGTGTGTTGCACCACACTTGAAAGATAGCCCATGAATCATGTAAAATTCTATGTAACTTTGTTAAAATTTATTTTTCTTAATGTTATATGCTTTCTTGTCGTGTATTGTAACATACAGGGTGTTTCATAAAGGACTTCCAAACTCTTAATTAGAATAATTCATTAACTATAATAAGTATACACATTAAAATATTTTTTTTTTCAGCAGGCAGCTCGTAAATTTGTTATGAAGTATCTTTAAAAATAGTTTACATTTCCGTGAATACATGACACTCCCCCTTCTAACACTATAATAATAGCTCAAATTAACTTCCAAATTTCAAAATACATTTTTTTTCTCACTTCAATAGCTAAATAGAATAAAAAGTAATAACTTAGAAGAGTTTGATGAAGATTTACACAGTGTTTATAGAATATTTACATTTGAGAATGTCAAGCGTCATCCACGGACGAAAATTTGTACTATTTTTGAAGTGAAAACTTCTTTAGGCGCGTTGAGCTTTTTTTGAGATGGAGAAAAACCACTGATTTGGAGACACTGTTACGTAACCGACATGCTAGCATTTTGGCACATAGACACTAGCGCGCCAAGCGGTGAATGAAAGGAACTTTTCCCTCCTCAGCTCAATCCGCAAAAGAAGAACGAAGCTAAAGCTCACTTTTTCTCCCAGCGTTCACACAGGAACACACACAAAATTTACATTTTCGGTAGTAATGGTAAGTAATTTTGGTAGTAATAGTTTACAATAATGAATAAAAAAAAACACTACATTTAAAAGTATTTCCTGCACAATAAAACATTTCCTGACGATTAAAAAAACACACGTAATTGTTGAAATTTTCACTTCTATTGGCACTCCCGGAGTGCCACTGTTTTTTTTTATTTATTTACTGTAATACAAAATTTATGCACTACCTCATAAAAATATTACTAATATAATCTTTATAGTTATCAATGTTAATCCATTTTTTAACTTTAAATTTAGGGATTTTTTATGAAACAGATTGTATGGTTTATTATAAGACAATAACTATCGCAAAAGCCGTCTAAATGGATAATAAAATTAATCTTAGAAGCTTCTTATTAAATATGCAAATATAACAACAAATGTAATTATGACTAACAAAGTTACTAATCAGAAAATCCTTTATATATAAATATAATTTTTCCTTTTGGAATTAAATGTAAATAAAATTTTCACAATAAATAAATTAATGTTTGAATATCGCCATGTAACTTACGTAAAACTACAAATTTGTCATTTGATACAGCATTTTTTGAATATCATAATATAAACGTCAGTTGCAGAAACATTTTCAAATAGACGTAAAAATTTCAAGCATTCTATTAAAATATTTGGCCTAATTATCTAGTTCCAGCCGAAGTTAAATTGATACACAAAACACAATGACTTTAACAGGATAAATTCAGTATTATTTTATAATACAACTGATTCAAGCATGAATGAAATATCGCTGATTAGAATACATGCAGCATTCAATGAACTGTATTTATCAAGTGAATGTAATACTGAATGTATAATGAGCATTTAATATAAATGGTTTTCGCAAAGCGCTCAGTTATTAAACTTGTATTCCATCATGTAATACAATTACTCTACGCTTGTTAATGTTTAATTTACACTAGCATCTTCATGGACTCAGTCCAGTGCCTATATTGTAAGCATATCTAGTAGTAGAGCTGTAGAATTGCAATATGGTATACTCTTTATCCAAATGGTAAATAATAAATATTACTGGTTTTTTTTGCTGTTGCTTCGAATTTGATATGCTGTTTGAAATATAAATAAAATAACTAAGCACCACGTTTAGTAGATGAAAATTTATTTCCAAATTTTAATTCAAGAATGTGACAGATATTATCACGAAATTTACCATAGGCAAGACGAAAAAGAAATGAAAGAAAATTTCCTGACATGAAAAAAGCGTTTACAAACTCTCAACTAAAACCTTAAGTTACCCATGATTCTGGAAATCTTTCTCTTATCTTCCAAAACCTTTAAGGGGGTCCGGGACACATTTTCAAAATATTTTTATTTATTGAGTTAAAATTTTGAATTTTTTTGTGATGGTTAACCATATCATTTGTAAACAAAATCAAATGATAAAACTTCTCATAGCTTTTTAAAAAAAATTAATTTAAAATTTATGAAAAAAGTGGTATAACTTAAAATCGTTATAACTCGAAATATTATTTGTAGAATTTAAATTGTTTTTCATTTAAATAAACAGAAATATATATATTTTAATTTAGAGCCAGCATTTTAAAAAATATTAATTTTTTAAACAATTAAAAATATTTAACGAAAAAATTACAAAAAAAGTGGTGCAACTTTTTTTTTTTAAAAAGTCATATTTTCAAAAGTGAATATTTTTTTTTCAAATATGCTCGCTCAAAAGTAAAGTAAAATAATTGAAAAAAGATATGTTCCGAGTTTCAACCCTGTATCTTTAACGGTTCTCGAGTTATAAGAATTTAAATATGAGAAATGGTGAAAAATCCTATCATGAAGAAAAACGAAAGAACTCGCGTTTCACAAGAACTCGTTTCCTTGACAACCATAGCTTGAAAGGTATTTTGAAAACAAACCAAAACGAAAAAATTAATATTTCCTGTTCTAATTAAGACAGAAACATGATTTAAACACCATTTTAAGCAGAAAACGGCAGATAAATTTTTAATCCAATAAAAAAAAAAAAAAAAAAAAAAAAAAAAAAAAAAAAAAAAAATGAAAATTTGAAGATTTTTTTGTGTCCCGGACCCCCTTAAAAGATTAGAAAATCTCAGAAACATTAGGTTTTAAAAATGTATTATCAAAAAACAAACGCTATTTGCGCAAACATGTCAGAATTGTCTTTGCTACATAAAAAAATAATCTTTATATTACACAAATCAGTATTATATGGCTTCTATCTTTTAAATTAGAATTTATCAAATTTCAAAACACTTAACATTTTCAAGCATTTTTATCATGTCTGAAATGCTATTCTGAGCTGTGTTTTACGAATTTATTTAACTTCATAAATAAAAAATACCATCAGAAAAAGTGTAATATTTGCAACCAAATCATTGGATTTCTCGAAAATGGCTTTTTATTGCTTCACGGTTTTTAAAAGCTGCGGGACTCTTCTTACCACTTTTTGTAATATAGCTATATTAGATTTATGTAATCGCAGAAATTTTGCTAGTTCTAAAGTCGAATATCAATATATTATATTAAAATAGTAGTAAAAAGCAGCCATCAAGTCTCGAGGCGGGCATCCCTGTATAATATAGTTTATGTCATATTTAACACTAGAACTACCGTGATCCGTCATTTTCACTGCTACCATATGAATATGTTTCGGTTCAAACCAGAAAATTGATTATGAATTAAGTTTAAAAGATACAAAGTAGAAAAACGTTAAATAATAAAGTTAAACTATTTGAAATCAAAATTCTGGTGTGAAATATTTTTATAAATCTTGACTCAAATTTCCGGTAGCTCTAGTGTTAACCCGTTGAGGGGCGGTGGGATATATTAAACCCTCACCTAAGTTTAATAAGGTTTTGTACCAGAAAAATTTAATTTACTTTTACTTTTAGAACTTTTGAGGGAAAATAGTTGAAAAATTGCTTTTCCTTTATTCCAAATAAAATTTGTCTATATTTCCGTTCGTAGTTCAGCATTACACAAACGCAATTGCTTGAACATCGAAGGGTTAATTTAATGCAATTGAGGACGTGAGTTACAAAACTCGCCATATCCAGAAAATTTAATTTTGGTAAATAGCGAAAAACCTCTGACAGCGTCCATTGGTTTTCATTGTAAACCAAGATTTTACAATTCCAGAAATACACGATAAAAATAGTTTGTTTGCAGGTTGTATTATTTTTTCGGTGCAGGTTCACCAATAGTATAGATTGATAGAGAAAACTCGATTTTTTTTAAAATTTGGTTGGTTGGTTGATTTTGTGACGGCCAATTACCTACACTAGGGATATAGGCCCGAGGGGGAGTGCCCTTCGTGGGGGTCTTTCTAAGGGAACCTAACCCGTATTAACGCATGGAAATCCATGGTTCGAAGAAAACCACGAAAACTCCGAACGATTAGGCCGACGGGCGCGATTGGGATCGAACCCAGCATTTCCCGTCTACCAGTTTCGAGAGCAGAACCTCTCAGCCACTGGTGGGGCTTTTTTAAAAAATTTGGATAAGGCAAGTTTTGAAACTCACGTCCTCAATTCTACTTCGTTATAAATTTTATTTGACGTAATATTCAGGTAATTATATTTTTACTTCTGCCCTCTTACATCATTCTACACACATCTCTTTCTGACAAAAATATAAGTGATCAAGATTTTATCCACATTTCGAAAAACATTATTAAATGTGTGCCATCTGCCCTTAGGAAGGGCGATGCTCACAAATCTCTTAATAATGTCCGAAATGTCCACATGCTCTGACGTTGAAGAAGAAGGAAGCTCTCAGCTTCTAATATGTGGTTTTTCTGCCCACTTAAAGACGGATGGGGCCCAACTTTCCAATCACCCTTATACATCAAACTCCCTTTTTGCTGCAGATAATAATCTCGTGATTCTCGTCAAAGCTCCCTTCCCCTCAAATACAGAGGAGGGGAAACTTCGAGCCTCATTTTGTCGGGAACAAGAATTAGATTGTCAGAGTGGATATCAATAACCGTATCAATATTTTATTACACTAAAATAATTATTTTAAAACGCATTACATGTTGTTTCTAGCTTCTAGTCCCATCAATAATAAATTTAGTTGCTACCAGTACTATAAATGTAATTAAGTATAAAAAAAAATCATAATTAATTTCCTTTTCTTCTATTAAATTTTAAATATAGTTGTCACTGCTATTTAATTTTATTTTATGCAATAACGATTTGTTTTACAATAAACTGGTAGATATATCGCAAATAGTTAACAAAATAAATTTTTAATTCAATATAAAATAAATCTGTCATCATCATGGCGATAGATGAAATTTATGTATGTAACTACAAAGAAGTTATGACTGTTTTTTTAATACAGATTTTAAAACAAATAACAAATCACGAAAACGTAATGACATGCGTAAAATATTCTGCACTCATGAAAAAATGCCTAGTCTAATATGAAATATTCTCCGATTTTATATACAGGTTAATACTTTCGTCAAACTGTATGTGGGTCATTCTCTGAAAAGTGGCTGTTTAAAAAAAAAATTGCGGCCAAATAAAACTGCCTCAAAAATCTCAAAACTTAGCCTACACGTACCTTATTGCTATATTTATCAAGAGATAATATGAACCAAACTGTATTTCATAGTTCTTCTGATATATTAATTTCAAAGCACTTCCATCGCTAAAATGTTGAAATGAATGACCGGAATTTAAGAACAAATTTATTTGTAAATAAGAAAAATGCTATATTTCACATACACTTTAAATAGATAAAAGTTTACAAAAAGTCTGGTGCTATTGTAGCGACTGGGAATTGAAATTAAGGGGTTTCATAAACATACCACCGCCCTTGAAAGGGTTAAAAAGGAAAAGAAATTATAATTAGAAGTCATACTGTCAATAAATATATATATATATTTTACTATGCCAATTGAAAAAATGAAGATAAAGCATTAGCATTTAGAAGAGTTAATATTTATTTGAATTAGAACAATTTTTTTAACTGTATTGTATGTATTTTTAACCCTGTAAGATAATAAAAATTAAAAATGTATTATCTTTACTTACGGTAATTAAAAGTCTTATGAGTTTTTTAATGTATATTTTATTGCATTAGATTTTCATATTTTACTGTTTAGTACATATATTAATGGATTCAGATCATACCCTCACAATTTAAATCATTCCCTCATATTAAAATTATGAGGGAATGACGAAATACTTCTGAAAACCATGTTATACAAAAATGATTAGTCTTAGGTGTATTTTCAGTTACTAAATATCTTTTGAAACACACTTCTAATAACTTAACAACATAAAAAAGACATTTCATTAGTTTTTATTAAATTTATAATAGATGAGGGAATGACGCGTAATAAAAATACTTACACGGATCTAGTACTTCAAAGCCGTATACTAACTATTCAAGAACGTTTTTGAGCAAACAACAAGATGGATACTTCACTTTATTCTTGTAGAGACTGTCCTAGACATATATAAAGCATGTGCTGCTTTCTACTAAGTAAATAATGGCAAATTTATAGTTATGTGAGGGAAAGACGGCAAATGCTAGGGACATCATTAAAAAGTGCCCTAATTCATTCATTATATAAAATATAAATATAATTAAATGGTTAAATATGTATTTAAGTGTATTTAATGCATTGAGAAAAAAATAATTATAAATATATGTGCTGCAATGGCAGAGAAAGCATTTTCTTTCCTACATATGTGAATGGGGACATAGTGAAGGAATAATATTTGCATTAAAAAGCACATTAAATTTATCAAATTTCAATTTCAATAAGCAAATAATTACAGATTATATGTATAACAGATTAATATTGATAGTTTAAATAACTTTTTCTTTTTGTGATTTTAAAAATATGTCTTCAAGTCCCCTGGGACATAAAATTGCCACTTTTCAGAGAATGACTCATGTGTTTCTCAATATGTAACTTTTATGATGGGCAGCTGAAAATAGAAACATATTATTTAAACACATGTGCGGCATGCTGAATGTGTAATTTAGTGAAAATACAGTCGGGAATTCTAAAATAATTATGGGATTAACGTTTGCGCTTCATTTACATTGTAACCCGAGGTCTTTCAATGTTCAATCAATACTTAAAGTTAAATTTAGCAATAGTTTCTGCTCTGTTTTATTATTTTCATTGGTAAGTCACCCTACTGGTGTACGGAACATACCGGCAGTGTATTTGAAAAATATTTTCTATTTTCTTTCTAACTTAAACTTTTTCTTCATAAATGTGATATCTGTTGCTCTTATGCTATTAGTAGAAATAACACACTATTCTTCTTTAGCATCAAAAGTTGATATTTATACTTTAAAAATGTGTTGGGGTATGGAGTACATCTCTCATGTCTTTATGTTACAAGAAACCACCGTTTTTTATTATTTCTAATTAAATTATTTCTTTTATTTTTTAACTATTTCAGGTTTATTACTTTTCTACTACTCCTGGACATTGAATAAAACAAGGATATCTTTCGTTGTTATTTATGCTTAAAATTCCGCCCTATCTTTATGTTACTACAGACCTCCCGCGTCTTTAAAGGATATTTGCACTGTTTTGATTTATCTCAAAAATGAAACAATCGGAACTGTTGATAAGAATAGTCAAGGGGTCGTACTTTCAAGGACTTTCACCAGAAATTTTGTAAAGTAATATTTCCCTTATTTAATTAAAAAAAATTCTTATCTTCAGATATAGTGACCCATGGAATTATTAATAAAGAGGAAATGACATATCCTTAAAATAGTGATCCTTCAACTGTAACCGCTATCGCAGGGGGGGGGGGGGGGTACCGCCGGCGGAAACTTCCACCATTAAATTTTTAAAGAAAATTTCTGCTTATTTAAAAGCCTTATTACTGCAAAATTTAAGTCATGAATAATGTAGAATCAGATTCTCATTTTTACTGGTAGAAGTTTACTTTGGCGGTAGTCACGCCCTGCATTTACGCCATATTGTGACAACCAGGGAAACAAACTGACAGTTTTATAAGGCAAACTGACACCAGTAACAACAAATTTTTGCCACATTTGTAAGAAAAAAATTCCATGAATAAAACGCTTAAATAGGAAGAAATTTTCTGTCAATTTTACTGGTGGGACGTTTGACCCGGCTGTAATGAGAAACTGAAGATACTGTTAAAAAAAAAGCTGCCGCCATCTTGTGAGAACCTCCTCAGTTACATGACTCGCAACTGGTATACAATATAATATATGCCTCCTCCTCTTTATTTATAACTCCATTTAGTGACCAGTACTTTACGAAACCTTTGGTACTAAAACACCTCAAATCCCATGAATCCCTTGATGCGTACGAACCCTGTACTCAAAAAACTTCTGTAGTTGAAAAAGCATGTGAACAGAACTACAAGTGCAGTGTTGCCAGTGGGCTACTTTTTTAAAATTTAGATTTCTTGATTGGCACCACTTTTTTGAAATGGTAAAATTCGCCTTATTTCAGCCTTAATAACTAGGCCATTAAATAAGGCGAATTTTATCATTTCAAATAAGTGGTGCTAATCAAGATATCTGAATTTTAAAAAAAGTAGCCCACTGGCTGTTGCCAGATTGGGGACTTTTTTGTCCCCAGATTGTTGATTGTCACCGCTTTTTTGAAATACAAATATTCGGCCTATTTAAAAATAGATTAAAAATTCTGAAAATTAATGCAGATTATTCTATTTTTAAAAAGTCCCCAAATTGGCAACACTGGGACTGCAAACCCCTGATACAGAGCATGCCATATGGCTGCTCGCCTGCAATATTTGGTACCACAAAGTGGCAAACATAATATATCTGTAGATTATGAGGCATTCTGATATCACCACAGGCGTTGTAATTAATCAGAAATGTAGTATTTTATAATGATAATATTTTATTCTAATTTTCTGTGGGATCTTTCGTTATACCAAATTAGATTCATATTTTATTGTTGAAAAATATTTTGGTCAGGCGCCCAATGTACATGCCCAATTCCGGCGGTTGCGGACGATTGCAAAACTTCACACGTTAAACCTGTGTTCTTGTTTGTGTTCATGTACGTTTTCATCCCTAACAGTGTTGCCAGTGGGCTACTTTTTTAAAATTCAGATTTCTTGATTGGTACCACTTTTTTGAAATGTTAAAATTCCCTTTGTTTCCTTCTTAATTGATATGTCATTAAATAAGGCGAAATTTGTTATTTCAAAAAACAGGTGGCAATCCCGAAATGTGAATTTTAAAAAAGTAGCCCACTGGCAACACTGATCCCGAAACATTTCTTGACGATTCTCCTCGAGAAGTCCGATGGTTTATCTTGTGAATATCTAATTTACATTTAAAAAAAAACCTGATAAAATGTTGTTCACCCCTCTTAATAACATCATGCATAAGAGTGTAAAGTTATTATTAAGGAAAAAATAATAATAAGTATTTTGGGGTAACGAATGCAAAATGCAGTCCTTAGAATTTGTACCTTTCTACTTCTTTTTTTAATACGGCAGAATAACACAATAAAGTTATACACCACGATTATAAAGTTATTAATAATAAAATAAAATAAATAATTATTACAGAAATACGCAATTTTCATTCAAATTAATAACAATATTAAACAGATTAAATCAATTATAACTATTGGAAAAGCTTGAATAATATTATAATTCCACGTTATTTATAAGTTTTGTTGTTATAACTTCTTTACTACTTTCTATTTTATTTATTACCATTTTACTTAATGACGAGTTTTTGAAAAATTTCGGAATGGTAACACGATCTTATAAGGCGACGTTTTAATTTGTAGATGTAATGTTGTATCGATGCATTATTAACAAAACTAGTTATTCATTGGTTGCCATTATAAACTATTTTAACAGCTAAAGATTAATTTTATTTTTAGAAAAACTTAAAGAGTGGAGCTAGTAATCTTTAAAATTTTATTACATATTTACCGCAATTTATTACTCATGATTAAATACTCTTTTACACGCTTCACAAGTTCTTTTAACACAAGTTCTTTTAATAAAGTCATTGCATATAACAGTAAAATTTTGTACTTTCAATCGGGTTACTTTGTCTCGTCCTGCGGATAAAGACAAAACGTGTAGTAAATAAAATATGTTACAATAAAACTAATTAGTAATGCCGAATTTTGATAGACTGCATTAGTAGCTTAAAAATAAATTATATAATTCAGCATTTTACAAATTGAGTTTGGAACTTCGGATGTGGTTTTGCTCACTATTCCGTGAATGATTTTACAGAGGGGAACTTTTGATTTCAAAAGTTATTTATACTGGACGCTGTAAAGGGGTAAATACATATTTTTATTTCTTAGTATGTCTTCTTTACAAACCAATGAGACATATATATTACTTTGATATTTCAGAATTTACATTGACTTTATTCCCAACCCGCATTTTGAATTTCGATTTGGGGTGAGATTGTCTGGGGGACAAAATCACATAAATTTAGTTTATCTGATATAATTAATTCTTCTGAAAATAGAAAACATAATAGAAAATATTTGCTGCAAATATAAACGTTGTACTAGTATATATATATATATATATATATATATATAATTATTATATATTACAAATCGCCATCAATTTCCAATTACTAAAATTAAATTAATAAATTAGCTAATATTCATAACACTGACATTATACAGAATAAAGATGGAACCTGTAACTAGAACTACAGAATCATTCTAAATTCCACTAATTCACTAGCATATTGCTGGCGATAAATCTATATAAAACATATGAAAAAACCACATATTGATAAAATTCTATTAAAGACAAAAGATACAATATCCAGTTAAATAATGTTGAACCAGGAAAAGCCGTATCATAAACATACAATAGATCAAATGGATGAATGATGCCGGAAGCTTATAAAGTATTTCACTTTTTCTAGGGTTCATAAAATACATTTATAAGCAAAAAACAATGGAGTTATGAATAAAAAGGAGGAGGCATAGAGTGTATTGTCTACCAGTTGCGAGTGAAGTAACTGAGGAGGTTGTCACAATATGGCGGCTGCTTTTTTAAAATCCGTTCTTCAGTTTCTGACTACCGATAGGTCAAGCATCCCACCAGTAAAATTGAATAGAAGATTTCGTCTTAAAGAAGCGTCTTATTCATGGAATTTTTTTTCAAAAATGTCATAAAAATTTCTATTTGTTTTTACCGGTGTCAGTATACCTTATAAAACTGTCAGTTTGTATCCATGGTTGTCACAATATGGCGGAAACTCAGGGCCTAACTACCACCAAAGAAAACTCCTACCAGTAAAAATGAAAATTTGTTTCTACCACTATTTATGACTGAAATTTTGTAAAAATAAGGCGTTTAAATAAGTTTAAAATACCTATATAAACCTACTGGTGGGAGTTTCCACCGTCGATAAACAACCCCTTTGATAGCGGTTACAGTTGAAGCTTCACTATTTTAAGGATATGTCAGTTCCTCTCATGGAACTATTAATAAAAAGGAACTGACATAGCCTAAAAATAGTGAAGCTTCAACTGTAACCGCTATCGCAGGAGTTGTTTACCGCCAGTGGAAACTTCCACCAGTAGATTTATATAGAAATTTTCAACTTATTTAAACGCCTGATTATTACAAAATTTCAGTCATAAATAATGGTAGAAACAGATTTTTATTTTTACTGGTAGGAGTTTACTTTGGCGGTAGTTAAGCCCTGCGTTTCCGCCATATTGTGACAACCAGGGAAGGAAACTGGCTGTTTTACAAGGCATACTCACACCAATAAAAACAAATAGAAATTTTTACCACATTTTTGAGAAAACATTTCGTGAATAAGACGCTTAATTAAGACGAAATTTTCTGTTAAATTTTAACGGTGGGACCTTTGCCCTGGTAGTAATCAGAAACTGAAGATCCGATTAAATAAAAAACAGCCGCCATCTTGTGACAACCTCCTCAGTTACTTCACTCGCAACTGGTAGATAGTACACTATATGTCTCCTCCTCTTTATTCATAACTCCATTGTTCCTCTTTATTAATAGTTCCATGCAAAAAACATAGTCGATTTCTGTAACGGAATTCGGCAATAAGAAACAATTGAATTCCGTTATGCACCCAATCGGCTAATCACCAGAAATTATAAAACCACCATTTAAAATAAATTGAATTAAAAAAATATTAATCAATGTGATATCCGCAACAATGAAAAACATTAAAAAATGAAACAAATTAAATCATAGACATACCCAGCGAGAGAACAGCTAAGACATATTGATCATGACACAAACATTTAAAGGAATTTGGCATAGCATAAAAATTCCCGCCAATAAAACTCGCACAGTTAAAAGCATATCCCACGGTTTCCGCAGTAAATATTTACACACACACACACACATATATATATATATATATATATATATATATATGTTCATATCTAGTTCATCTTTAGAATTTTTCCAATTTGTTCATATATTTGTGATTTCAAATTTATTATATATATATATATATATATATCAAATTAACACATGCATAAACAAAATTACAAAAATATATATATAAAAAATATCTATAAAAAATTAAAAATTGTAAAATAATATAAAAAAAATATTATAGGTTGGATGGGTGGGTAGATGTTAGAGTACGGAGGAGGGTGGTGTTGTCTGGATAATACGCAATGGTTAATTTTTAAAAAAATGGGGGTTTTGTATTATTACTATATAATTGATACGTATTTCATAAGGATGCTGATTTGATATTTTATATGTAATTGGTGACTTTCATTAATATTATATTTAGCTTAATTAAAGTTTTATCTTATTTACAATCATTTGTTATTAAATTTTAATTTACTAAGGACAATATCATATTAATTACTAATAGTATGCCATTTTTATAGTGATTAATATACATATAAGTATATTTAATATAAATAAAGTTGTACTGTATGTACTAAAATTGGGTAATTATTTTTATTATTATTCCTCTATTCTTTTTAATGTTGATCTATTTTCACTTTGTGTTATAAAATTTATTATCGGTTTAATGTGTTTGAATGTCCCACATTCATACTTTTAGGATTTTTATGACTGTATGAAAATAATCCACACACTATATTTGAGATTTATAGGTAATGGGAATTTAAGTATCTGATAATCTTCTATATACTTCCATATGTTTTTTATTTCCTGTTCATTTTATAATTATCTTATATATAATAGTTTTTATTAACGATTTTTTTATTATTTTTAATATATATTTATATTAATTATTATTGAATTTATTTTATTTTATAGCATATAGCTATATGCAATATATTATCAATGGTATAGAATTATTTAATTCTTAGTGTAGTTTAAATGAGTAAGATAATAGAATATTTTGAATGCTTTTTTTTAAATTTTATTAACAATAGTTTTTAAAATATATATAGTGAGGTTTATATTAGGTTTATAATTATCTATATACAAGGATTTGTTTGGTTTTGCTGTTAATAAAAAAAATTTTACATTCAAAGCCTTTCAATTGTTCATCTTGTGACATTTGAATAATAAAAATACTACTAGATGGCAGCACCAACATTTGTCTTTTGACGATAAGTTATAAATTTTGTCTTTTGCAGCTCCTTTTCAGTTATAATTTCCTACACCAGGTGGATTTTTTAGCTAAATTTTGACGATATTCTTAAATAGTAATTAATTAATTTAATAGTGCATTTTAGTTATTTTAAATAATGTAATTACTTTCTATTTATTTTATTTTATATTATATTAATTCCAATTATCATGGTATTTCAAAATGTATTAACTGCATCCTTTGGTATCAATTACTGTGATTTCTTAACTGTTTTATTCACCTTAATCTTTACGATATTTTGGTAGCCATGTGCGAGTGGATATATTGAAGATATTGAAATATTAATCGGTATGTTGTGTATTATTTATATTTTATATCCTATAAATATTTAAACAGGTTTTATTGATTTTTCCATTTCATATTATTTGTTTCTATTCTGTTTTCATTTTTAATCTATTCACTTGATTATAATGGTTGTTCGAGCACAGAGAAAAATAATTTTTAGCTTTAGCTTATTTTTCTCACAGAAAACAACCATATTGCTTATATCATTGAATTCTGTGCCCTTGAAAACGCAATTCAATATATAAGCTTTTCCATTATTTGTCGGTGTCGACTTTCTTATTTTTTCTTCCATAATAATTCTTATAATAAATTATTTGGTACTTTTTTTATACTTACAGCTTTAATTCATAATATTACGGTTTTTGATGGTGGTAGGTTATGTTTAATTAATGGTTATATATATATATATATATATATATATATATATATATATATATGTATATATGTATTATTCCTTTGTATAGGTACTCGTGTAATAATGCCTCTGCGTATAAATCTCCAGTCGGTAGTCGTAATTATTAAAGTTATATTGAAGAAACGCTTCAAAAAGTGGTAGATGTTGTTCTATAGCATATATTTAGTCAAAGAAAAGCCGCTGAAAAATATTCATTTATAAACACTACTTTAATGAATAAGCTATAAGGTCCTGAAAAAATAACCTTCCACCCAACCAAAAAAGACCGATTTTTTTTTTTTTTTTTTTTTTTTTTTTTTTTTTTTTTAGATTTTTTTTTCAGTGAAAAATAAATTTTCCTTATTGTTAACTGCTTTGCATGTATTGGATAATGCTCATTATTGAATAAAATTCTCTTTATCATTTTATTTTCATGCGAAATTTCTGTTTTTTTTTGTTTTTTTTTTACTCAAAATGGCGCAATTTTTATTATGTTTAATTATTATATCATAATAGTGAGTTTGTATTGTCCTTCAAAGTTTTCTATTTTTTAACCCCTTAATTCTCCCTCCCGTGATATTCACGGGCTGTGTCTTTTATTCAGATTGCTTGATTCCCACCAGTTTTATATAATAGTGTAATTGGCTTAGTTAATGTGTCCTTTTACCAGTCATTAAATAAGCTAAATATTTTTTTTTTCAATAAAGTGGTATCAATCAGTGTTGCCAGTGTGCTACTTTTTTAAAATTCAGATTTCTTGATTGGCACCTCTTTTCTGAAATGGTAAAGTTTACCTTGTTTTCGACATATTTAATATGTCAATAAATAAGGCGAATTTTACTATTTCAAAAAAGTGGTGCCAATCAAGAAATCTCAATTTAAAAAAAAATAGTCCACTGGCAACACTGGTGACGATAAGCAATTTGAATTTTTAAGCCGCTATTTTATACGACCGTTAAGGGGTTAATCATTTTTTAGTTATGAGACTAAGTCACAAGCAAAGAGGCCCACTTTGTCCCACGTTTAGCATAATATTATTAAAAAGCTATTCATTAAAATTACTAAATGTAAATTTTTAATTTTACAATTGCTATCTTGAAACTAGAAAAAAAGAATTAGATATTGTTTATATGGAAATTTCAATAATTTTTAAATCTTTAAAGACAGCATTTGACAAAAAATGAGACAATGTCGCACCGGTTGACGGTACATCAAAAATTATCACGGAAAACTAAACCACATAGCTAGCTGAAAGATAAAATAATATTGCCAAGAAAAATATAATTTTGAGATTTGTTTTTATTTCATCTTCAAATCCTGAATAAAATTATGAGTAAGAACTGCATGATGCATTTTCGAATGTTTTATCGTTGTTTTTATTACTGTACTCCAAAAAACATTAACATTCTTGGATAAAATCTATGTTTTGCAACGAATTGTCATTTTTCTCCCTTCAAGGGATATGGCAAATATTTATGCACTCTCACTTTAAGAGTACGACCATCGACTGTTTTATGAAAATATTTGTGGCTTCAAACGCAAACATTGAACTTTTCGAAGACTTGCAAGGTTTTAATTTATCGAAAAATGCAAATATATAGTGCAGTTTTCAGCGGGGAGGAAAGGGGTATGAAAAATGAAGGAATTCGTTCATAGTTGAAGGTGGAAAATTTCGAAAATTTAATGTGACAGAAAGAATCATATCCGAAAATCCAATAAATATCATTAGCCTTGCATGCTATTTATGATTTATCGCATTGTGAAACATTAAATATATAATATGTTTCTATATTTGAGTTTTTTTTTTCTTTATGCTTATGGTAAATTAAATCTTGTAAAATATATTTTTAAATTCTTTAATTTTTATAATTTTAATATGCACTATCATTTTAATATGCATTATAATTTTAATATGCATAATATGCATTATCACGTTAATAACAAATTGAAAGTTATTTCACTGTTATCTCAATAATAATATTAAAAAAAGTACTTTAACCCTTTATGTACTGAATTATGAATTCATGAAAATTTTATTTTCTAAAGCATTTTCGTGAAATTTTGAAACTACATTAGAAGATATACATACTCATTTAATAAATTTTAGAAGTATTTTAGAAGAATTGAAGGATTTAGAAGGATTATTTAAATTTGAATTTATAGGGATTTTTACAATATTTATCCCCGCTCAAACCTTTTATTTTAAATATTTTTCTTAGTATTTTGTAGAATTAAGAAATGTACACATATAATGTTCTTACAATAGAAATATAGAAATATTTCCAAATTGAAAATCCCACCCCCTCCCCCCAACACCAAGGAAGTTGTAAAGCTGCAAAGGCAAAAGAAATCAACCTTTTAACCCTTTGGACTCCGGCGTCTGTTGCACAAATTTTATTCGATCGGCACCACTTTTTTAAAAGAAGTTTAATTCACGTACACAATTTCAAAAATGCTCTGATTAAATAAGGTAAATTTTATTTTTCTTTATTATAGGTGCAAAAAACAAATTTTGCAAAGGAAAATTTTTTCTTGTCTCTGCAGCGGAGACAACGAAGTGCTAAGGGTTAAAAATATTTTTGTTTTGTGTAACCAATAATGCTTTTGTAACAAGGTAAAGTAATGCATCTATAACTCATTCTAAACTGTATTACTACTAATCGATGCATTAAGCGAATTTTATAATAAGTTATTTTAATCGTACTTATAAGTATCGTCAGTAGATAAAGGGTTAGTTGCATTATCACGTCGTAGTCACTTATTTTCCTTCCTTTATTAAACTTCTAGTTTGAAGTATAATTTTTTGATTTAAAAAAAGCTGGAGTTTGGCATGTATGTAATTATAATGAAACTTTTATAATGAATGCTATTTTAGATAGTTTTCGTATTATCTGTCTTAGTAACAAAAGTTCACACTGTTAGGACTGTAACTTTGAAATAGCAGACATGAAAATTTGATGATTCTGAAACTGTATATTTTACCATTTTTAATAATCCCATATAACATTGTGACGTAACACCAACATCGCAGTCACGTCAGATTATGTTTTTATCACCTTTGATTTGACGCAAAGTAACGTTGATGAAAAGTCACAGTGACATTGATGTAAAGTCGTTATGGCCTCTTTTAAGCCCTTCTGTGAAATCACAGTGCGACCTCGCTGAGAAGTCACAGTATGACAAAATTGTAAAAAGTGTGACATTTGTGATCGATCAGTATCGGGTCGAGTGACCAGATTTTACCCGAACCCGACAAGACATTATTGGTTTTGCTGCCTTTTTCTTTTGACAGGTCTGATTAGAAACCTGTATCGGGTCATATAATAAGATTTTACAAGGACCCTGCCATACTAATGGAGATATTAATAATGAGGATGGGACGTATAGTGTACTGTTTACCAGTTGCGAGTGAAGAAACTGAAGAGGTTGTCACACGATGGCGCCTGCATTTTTTAAAAATCGGATCTGCAGTTTCTAAATACCGCTGGGACAAACTTCGCACCAGTAAAATCGAATAGAAAATTTTGTCTTATTTAAGCGTCTGATACACGGAAATATTTTCTCAACAAGATGGTGAAAACGTCTATTTCGTTTTACTGGTGTCAGTTTGCCTGGTAAAACAGTCAGTTTGTTTCACAGGTAGTCACAATATGGTGGAAACGCAGAGCCTGACTACCGCAAATGTAAACTTCCACCAGTAAAAATGCAGATATCTTTCTGACATTATTTATGACTGAAATTTCGCATTAATAATGCCTTTAAATGCGGGAAAATTTCTATATAAATTTAATAGTGGAATATTCTACCGGAGGTAAACAGCCCTTGCGAAAGTGATTGCAGTTGATGCTTCACTATTTTAAAGATATGTCAGTTCCTCTTTATCAGTTATGTTTATGTCAGTCCCTCTGTCAGCCCTTGAAGAGCGGTGATACCGCTATAGCATCACATAATTTTAATCCATAATTGTCACATTGGCACCCGCATTTTTTAACGAAAATTTCACTTTTACGCGAAAATATGCTTTTACTTGATTTAAAAAAAAAAAAGAATTCTTGTAAATACTAGTGCAATTCAATTATTTCAACATTTTACGAATACAAGTACCTCGCCCCTGAAAGGGTTGATAGTTCCATGGCCATACTTTGTCTTCTGTTTTTAGTTGTAGGTAAGATTCAGATTATAACTCATCGTGTGAGGCATCCATGTTTTACACGAACCCGACAAGGGTTTGAATTTTGATAATTATCTTGTTAATCGACTTGATGCAAGATTGCTATATGAATACGACCTTCAACAAAAAAAAATAGTGGAGCCAATAAGGTCGGCTTAGGTCTGAATAAAATCTAGTCATCCGGCACGATGAAGAATCGTCACAAATGTCATATTTTTATTCTATAAAAACATCTTCAAATAACACAGTTCCATTTTCTGAAAACATATACTACAGCAAAGGTTTCTGCAAGTATATGCACGCAATTCTTGCAATATAAAATAACTGAAAGTTCATTTTTTATTTGTTTAGTTTATAGTAAAAATTTAATAAATAAAACGCAAACTATTGTAACTAACACCCCAGAGTGAAACATAGAAAGTTTTCATACTGAATACTAAAATAAAATGTAGTAGGTAGTAATTGAAAACCTATTTTTTTCATAAAGGTTAAAGGGAGAGTGGCCTGTAAATATTATTTTTTTATTATTCATCTTATTCGAACAAGAAACTCCTCAAATAAGATTTCTGTACAATAAATTCAATAAATATTGGAAAAGAATATCAACTCGCTGAACATTAAAAAAATTCCAAATCTATTAAATAGTTTTCAAAAATATTTTGAACTGCTCCATGCTTTCAAATTTTTATATAATTTCTTCATTTCTTTTCATTTTATTACTTCAACTTCAATGGACAAAAAAAAATACATGCTAATAGATTTTGTTACTAATTCGAGGACTGAATATAGGTTGGTTGGTTGGTTGGCTGGTTGGTTTTTGACGGCCGATTATCTACACTGGGGATATAGGCCCGAGGGGGGAGTGCCATCCATGGGGGTCTTTCTAAGGGAACCTAACCCGTATTTACGCATGGAAATCCATGGCTCGAAGAAAACCACGAAAACTCCGAACGATTAGGCCGACGGGCGCGATTGGGTTCGAACCCAGCACCTCCCGTCTACCAGCTTCGAGAGCAGAACCTCTCAGCCACTGGTGGGGCGACTGCATATAGGAGCACTTTAATTAGAATGTACTGATTTATTGTAGTTATCTATCAATATCTCTTCTACAGATATCAATGTTCTTAATAAAAATTATAGAGGGAGCATTTTAAAGAAGCATAGGCAACTAAAAATATTCTTAATGAAAAATTCATTTGAATTATAGAATTATATGTTATTTTTATTTTTAGCTTTCAAATTTACTTTTAAGAAAAATGAAAGCATACTGTCAACTAGATGTCTATAATTTAATAATCTTAAACATGTAACTCTTAATAAAAAGAAAACAAAAATTCGTATTTTTCGTTGATTCGTATTCTCATTCGAAAAACCATCCTCTCCTTAACAAAATAGCAATTACATGAAAGAAAATATTCAGCATTAAACTGAAGTTAAAACATGACGCATGTTTATTTATTTTTCTTCAAATATACATAAATTAATCAAATATTATTAAATTTATTAATCTTTATGTTAAAAAAGTATTATAACTTTTATGACATTATTTTGATATTTTAAAAGAATGTTTATCAAAAATAAAAAAAGACATACACTAAAAAAATTGCTCTTGCAAAAAAAGTGGCAAATATGATAAAGCTCAATCCATTGTTGCGGGTATGACAGCGATACATCAAAATTATCGCTGTATGTAATGGATTTAAAGCATTATATATACTTAAAAAATATGCTGTGTCGAAAAAGCTTTTATCTGTCTGAAAATTCCATAAAAAATGTTAATTTTTTTTTTTTCTGTAAAAAAAAAAAATTAGTTTTATGCTTTGATAGTATGACAAAAAGACACTTAGTCACGCAGGATTCCAAATACCTGCGAATTATGATCTGGTACATTTTATTAATACATTTGAAAGTAAACTGTAATGTGTAATATATCATTCTCAAAAGACAATTTCTTTGTCACATTATTTTGTTAAATTTTATAAATGTTAATTTTTGTATTACGGGAGTGACATTTATGATACATACATCTAAAAAATAGATTAAAAGAACTCTTTTCCGTAGCATATAACTTCCAAAATTGACGATAATATTATAATACCAAGTACTACTAAAATATAACGAACTTTATATATGCAGGGATGGGAGCGTTCCGACCCAAATCACCAAATGCCACCACTAAATTTTAATAGTATTTCTCGCCTTATTTAATTACAGAATTTCTGAGATTTAATAAAGCAAAGGATACTATTTAAATTTAGTGGTAGCAGTCGGTCATTTGGGTCGGAGCGCTCTCATCCCTGTGTATGTGTCATCTAGTTGCAAAACTGGCCAACTCCTCAAAATTGGAAAATGCGTTTTTTCACATTTTTAAGCTCTAAGTAAACGTTTCTACCATCTAAAAACTATAAACCATGCCAAATCCTGTCAAATATACTGTCCTAATGACTATAAAACTAAAGAATTCGGTTTCCATTTTTATTTGGGCTAAGTATGGCAAAATTATCAGCTTTCTCCAAAAATTTTATTTTTTGGAGATGGCCGGTTTTGCAACTAAACGACACATATAATATAATAATAACAATAGTTTTACGAATTATAATGGTAATTATTACAACACATACTATACATTTTTTACATTAATCACATAAACTATAAAATTATAGAAATAATTTACGTCCTATATAATAGTATACAATTTTTTTTGCTTACACAGCTGTTGAAATTAGGACGATAAGGCTAATATTGTAGGGGTGCGCGATTATGCATTTATTTATTTAATAATGCCTAGATGTCCAGCTGGAAAACAAAGGTACACACCAAGTTATGTAAATTCTGCTGCAAAACTTTAAATGCTGCTAAAACGTTTGCAAACAAATTCAGCATTTACCTCCAATATTTCGTGAGGTATAACTTTCTGTGATGATAACAGGACTTTGTGGTCACCCTGTAACATTATATGAATATTTTAATATCAACAACTAGAGAAGCAAACTAAAATTTGGATACAGAACAACGCTTGGATAAAAACCCGAACACTTATTTCAAAATTGTCTACTAATTTAGTAATGAGATATAAAGTTTTTTTTTTCTAATAGGACTTTGTGGTCACACTGTATGTCACATTCGCAACGCAAAATAACAACATTTTAAAGATATATAAAAAGTGCGTACCAGAGAATTCTTAGTGAACAATTTTTAGATCATAAATCGTTCATCCATTCTCCTACAGAAAAAAAAAAATTACTGTTGGTGATATGATAAACACCAATAGTACTATAAAAATGCTCACATTTGTTAATTGCATACAGTAAAATTTCCTCCATATGTGAAATTCTCTTTCTTAATAGTAACATATTATCGATGCAAAATTTGAATGTCATAACGTTGCATCTCTTGTAGATCTAAAAATTGAAATTTCAATAAAATTGAAAGAAATATTTCATTGTGCACATTTCATAATTTTTTAGTGAAGATATGAATTTTAATAAACACTTTTCACTTAGTTTTCAGCAAGATATTTAAATTTGCACTCTTAATCATAATTAATCTTAATCTTTTGAATTAATTTAAAATTTTCCATCACATGTCCACTTTCCTGCGGATTTGGAGATAAATATTTAACACTAGAACTATCGTAAGCCGTCATTTTGACGGCTACCATATGAATATGTTTCAGTTCAATCCAGAAATTTGTTTATGAAATAAGTGTATAAGATACAAAGAAGAAAAACATTAATTAATAAAATTGAATTGTTTTAAATTAAATTTCTTGTATGAAATATTTTTATAAAACTTGACTCAAATTTCCGGTAGTTCTAGTATTAAGGACAAGCATTTTAACTTAAGCTGTAATGAAATATAAATTTGTTTTTATAACGTTCCCTAGCTAAAACAACAGCAGCATTTACAGATTTCTTTTACTCTAAAAGAAAAAAGAAAAACTGAATGGCTAGCAAAATTCTATATTGCACACGGTCAAAAAATAAATGCTCTGCAAAATTAATATATTTACACACCTCTTTTGTTTGTATCTGTCTATTATTTTTTCCTCCCCGCTAAGGCTACCCACCATTTTGTATTATTAATCTGTAGCCAAAAAGAGACTCGATAACATTAGAATACAGCAAAACACACTTCAACAAAGTTATCTGTACACCATTAACGCCTACTTTTGCTAAAATACATTAAAATAAAATATTAAATCTCTGCAAAGCACTTTTAGAGGACAATCTTGCAAGAATAAATCAGTGAATCCTCGTTTCAGGTTTAAAAATTTGAGTAAAATGACTTTAAAATGAGTACTGTTGTCGAAAAATGAATACATCTATGGTAAACTTACCGTAATTTCGCGCGTATACGCCGCATCTCAGATAATTCGATTTTCTACCAGAATGTATTTTAGATAAAATGTGACTTAGTTCTGCTTAGCACTTATTTCACTGAGTTTTTTGAACAATATTTCCGGCTTGAAAAAGACTCAATTAAGCTGCGGCGGATACGCGGGAAATTACGATAGTATAAGGCAATAAGTAACATAAGAAACTTTTTTTTTATTTTAGGTAAATTGTACTAATTAGCGATATAAAACTTAGCAATATAATTGTATCAAAGTATTAATTTTATAGGTATTTCCATTAGGTCTCATTTTATTTAATTTCTAAATATACTATACTTTTTTATAACTTTTTGCTGTGTCATGTTTTGAGAGAAACCTTTATGGCTATTGCTAATATACAAATACATCTATGGTTGGCAAGGCAAGATTTATGGAGAGGTAGTAAAGCAAATGTTTATTTCTATAGATTTGAAAGAACATCTTACATTTTGCAAATCAATTTGTAGTTGTCTTAAGCCCTGTCCTCGGGAATCTGTAGTCTCCGTACTTACATTCCACTAGCTAACAAATATTTTGGACTCTTAATAGCTTAAAAAAAAAAAAAAAAAAAAAAAAAAAAAAAAAAAAAGCCTCGTAACTGAAAGAAGTTTGATCCAATTTGTTATGTTAATTAGAGTTTGAGATAGCGTAGCGCCATCTATCAGTGAAATTTGGACTTATAGCAAAGAAGCATATTAAATAGTTTTCTGACTTCCTACGTCTGATCAATTGTAAGAGTAACTTTATTAGTTCTCATCGTTTTGTTGATATGGAAGTTATAATCTGTCAATCAATTTTAAGGTACCCTGTATATCGCACAGTATGCTTCAGTAAATATTTTACCTAGTATTGCAAAGCAATTATAAAAAGTAAAGCAAAATAACAACGCCGAAAATTTTTTCCCTTATTTCAATGAAAATATTTATAAAGTTGAAAATTTATTTACTGTATTATTTCAAAATTTTACGAGCTTTTTTTATTAAAATATAACGAGATATAACTGCGAATGTTCTCACTGTGAAAGATACATTTTTGCTCAAAGAAGAAAAAATCGTAATCTAAAAATACATGAACGCGAAAAAAATTCATTTAATATGATAAGGAATTTTTGCATTGTTCCAAAAAAAAAAAAAAAAAAAAAAAAAAAAAAAAAGAATAGTAAAAGCAGCTAAGCATGGAAATATTTTCCCTAAGAAATACAATGAAATTCATTTCAACTGCGAGCATTAAAGTTTCATTTCTTATTTCCTCTGAGAGAGCATAATGTATTTTACCCTAGGGTGGAATATTTTCAGCAAACCCTCCAACAAGTGATAGATGAGATAGTTCCCCATTCGTTTTAATGTTTTTTTTTTCCTAAGTGCGTGCGTATGTGTGTAAATGTGATTTCTATATAGATATATATAATTCTGATGAAAAGAAATATAACCGCTTAGGTGATAATTCTGACAGAGTTATCTTTTTGGTGGCACTTCTTAGATATTTTTATTTGAAAAGAGTTTTATTTGTTGAGCAAATAAATTAGTTTCCAATTTCACAGAAAATGAAAAAATATATTATATAAAATGAAATTTTCAGTTTGTATTTTTATCTGTAAATTCATTTGTTGATGTGAAATTCATTTCCAAACGTGTGGAAATAAAGCTGCAAAACGGATTAAAATGCTCTTAACTGAATGTAGAAATATTAATATAATATAATTAAGGGGCGGCAATCTCACGTGCTAGAAAGCTAATTGCCGCGGCATTTTTAAAACAATATTCTTTGACTTCACAATCGAAAGCAATTTTTATATTAATCATTGATGTTTTATTTTTTTATGATTCCCAGAAAGTTTTTTTACGCAGGAAAAATAATGAAAACAATCAGAGATATATTTTTCTATAATTCGTCAACCTTTTCTTATGTTGAACATCTGCAATAAAAGTAAAAAATAAAATATTGCAAATTAGTAAATATTTTAATAACTATGAATCTAAATACCTTATTTTGTATATTTTTTTTATTTTGTGAAACTTAACCCAGGACTCGCACCGTTCCTAAAATTTTCGCACTTTGCTATCAGTATTTTATATTAGAATTCTTCGTGGTAGATAATTTTAACATCTATAACAGAATTATAGAATAAAGATTATCATTTGAATTTAGTGTTAGCAAAGTGGGAAAATTTTAGGAACGTTGCGAACCCTGCTTAACCCTTAAACGCATGAATTGTTCTTTTAGAATTCTGTTCTTATTCTTATATTAATGATTGGACACCAGAAATGTTAACATATATTTTAAGCTTTATTTATTAACATATTTTTGTTCTTTTTATTTGATTAATATTTTTTTTATAAATATAATGGTTGCTAAGAGTTAAATAAAACGTGATGCAGATATGCATCACTATGCATTTAAGGGTTGGGTTGATTTTTGACGGCCAATTATCTACACTAGGGATATAGGCCCGGGGGGAAGTGCCCTCCGTGAGGGTCTTTGTAAGGGAACCTAATCCGTATTTACGCATGGAAAATCCACGGTCCGAAGAAAATCACGAAAACTCCGAACGATTAGGCCGACGCGCGCGATTGGGTTCGAACCCAGCACCTTCCGTCTACCAGCATCGAGAACATAACCTCTCGGCCACTGGTGGGGCCATTTAAGGGTTAAATAAAGCAGTGTTGCGAGCGCTCCGACCAAATGGTTGATTTTCACCACTAAATTTTAATTGTATTCTTTGCTTTATTAAATCTCAGACAATCTGTCATTAATATGGCGAGAAATATCATTAAAATTTAATGGTAGCAATCGGTCATTTGGGTCAGAGCGCTTTCACCACTAAAGGTTACTAGTTTGATCTCCATTTTTATTTGGAAATCTCAAATTCATAACGGAAATTTTAAAAGAATAATATTTACTTTATGTAATCAAAAAATTACCGTCATTAAAGGAAGAAAAATATACTATTTTTAATTTCTGGCACAAATTCGGATTTTCTGAATAAAATTGGAGGTCAAACTGGCAACCATGATTAATCCTGATAAAGCTAAGAAAATAATTAGGAAAAGTGTTGGCTATTCACGGTCTGGCACAGTGTTGCCAGTGGGCTACTTTTTTTTTTAATTCAGATATCTTGACTGGCACCACTTTTTTGAAAAAGTAAAATTCGCCTTATTTAATGACATATTAATTCAGGCGAAACAAGTGGAATTTTACCATTTCAGGAAAGTGGTGTTAATCAGGAAATCTGAATTTAAAAAAAGTAGCCCATTGGCAACACTGGTCTAGCACTGTCTATGTTATCACCGATATTTTTTTTTTATATTTGTATGTTTTATAAATATTACAGGAGTCACTGTGTTTCCAATTTTCTCTGATAGCTATTTTACATTCTGCTATTAATAAAGGCGATTTTTACTATAGTTACAAAAAATCCGGAAACACTATTATGCTTGATAATAACTTAGCATCAATTTATTTAAAATAATTTAGTTAAAATAAAACATTTAAGCTGACCTGATTTCATAAACCATTTTATCTGATCATTTTCTCGACATATAAGAAATGAAAATTTTTTAAGAACTTTAAAATCTGTTCTTGTGGTAAAATTACATGAATTCGTTAAAATCCTTTATGTTTGTTTTTAACATTTTGTACTAGGGCAATGTTGCCAGCCGGTACTCTGTTTTTAAATTAGGATTACTTAATTGCCACTGCTTTTTAGAAATTGCATTACTCGCCAATATTTCGCCTTATATAATATGTTAATAAATAAAGCGAATATAACACTTAAAAAAATGGTAGTTTCCAAGCAATGTGAATATTAAAAATGTTCGGACTGAAAAACTGGGTCCGTTTAGCCTCTTTGCAGAGCTCGAATCAAAAACGAGAAAATAGGTTGCTCCCACCAACGTCGCCAATTAATTATCCTCTGTGTAAATTTCTTTAATATATTCAGAAGCAATAAATATAGTACATAATTGTTAATGTTGTAAGAATAATAAATTTTTCTCCATACTTTTCGTGCCTATTTATAGGCTTCACATGCAAAAAGTGCATTAACACCAGACTTGCCAAGTCTCCGGCTTTTTGCTCACCACTATTATTTTAGAGAAAATGCACTGTTAAAAATTTGCAGCATTCTGGCAGGTCATTTGACCGTTTTTTCCGAAAACGGTTACACAACCGTAATATTAACGCTATTCTGACCATATTATTGGCCATTTTATGGTCAGAATATAGTTAAATTATGGTTATGAAACCGTTTTTTCAAAAAACGGTCGAATGACCTGCCAGAATGCTGCAAAATTTTTAACAGTGTGTAGTTCTTTTAAATCGCCCAAATGTTCCAATTAAATGAAAGAATATTTTCTGTATTAGAATACTGGTATCTAAAAAGCCGGAGACTTGGCAGCTATGATTAACACGTTCACGCCTGTACCGATATTCATGATTTTCGCTGTGAGATAGCGCTCGAAATCAAGTTTCGGTTATCTGGCGGTGCGGTTCTTTCATTTATTCAGACACTGTATGTAATGACCCGCCCCTCTCATATTTATTGAATTGAACTCGAATATAACAAGCAGAGATTATTGTTATTGTCTGAAAGTTCGTAAGGTGTAAGCAAATTATTTTGAGACATGATTTTGTTGACTACATAGAGACAACACAACCTCCACGTATTATAATCATTTAGACCAACATTGATAATGAAAAGAACGATCTACCGCAAGAAAGAGCGCAATTATCAGAAATGAAATTATATTGACAGGGCCGCCACTGGCGACTATTGTTCTATTCTCTTTGCACCACTATAAAAAAAAAAATGCAGTATATTTCTCTTGCAAATGTTGTCAAACTGTATGCCAAAGATTTTTGTTTTGAGAAAGTGGTGCGAGGTAGAATTAAAAAATAGTCGCATGTATTGGTCTAAAACAGTGTTGTCAGATGGGCTACTTTTTTAAAATTCATATTCTTGATTGGCACCACTTTTTTGAAATGGTAAAATACGCCTTATTTAATGACATATCAATTAAGGCGAAAACAAAGGTAATTTTATCGTTTCAAAAAAGTGGTGGCAATCAAGAAATCGGAATTTAAAAAAAAAGTAGTCCACTGTCAACACTGTTCTAAAAGGGACATGCCGTCGGTACCATGTCAAACTATCCAATTTGAAAACAATGGGCTACATTTTTAAATTCAGGTTTCTTCATTGGCACCACTTTTTTGAAATAGTAAAATTCGCCTTATTTAGCCTTATTCAATGACATACTGATTAAGGTGAAAATAGGGGAATTTCACCATTTCAGAAAAGTGGTGCCAATCAAGAAATCTGAATTTAAAAAAAGTAGCCCGCTGTTTTCACATTGGATAGTTTGACATGGTACCGACGATGTATGTGAACGTGCGCAGTGATCGATTTTTATTGATACTTATTTTTTTTAATTTTTCCGGCAATACCACAGCTAGACCTGAAGATCAGTTTAACAAAATTCGAAACATTGCTGAAAAAATTGTTGATACATTTGAAGATACTGTTAAAACTGGGCAAAAACATTGTAATCGACGAAAGTATGGTTCCAGGGAGAGGACGCCTCGGTTTTCACCAATATATTCCAGGCAAGCGGTATAAGTGTGGAAGAAAAAAAGACAAAGATGTAAAGAATAATACAAATGTTTATCTAAAAGAAAAGGCAGACGGTATACCTCGAAGAAAACTTTAAAAGAAACCGCGTATTGTAACCGTTGTAAGGGCCAGCCCCCACTCTGTTTAGAATCCTTTAAAAATTGTATCGAAATAAACAATTATATTAATATATTGTCGACGTTTTATCAAATCTGAATTGTAAAACAGTAGAAGCTCCTCCCTATTCTGAAATAGTTTTGTAAATTGGTATTCTATATAAGTTTCCCAAGTTTATGCATCCGTAAATATATTTCGATGTACGAATTTAATATAAAATGTCTTACAATCTAAAGAAATATGGACGACATGATATAAATGCATTTTCTGTAAGGTAGAAGGAACGCGCTTAGTCAATGATATTTTTTGAATGAAAACGAGTATTCTCGTTTCCCGTCGTGAATGTGTTAAGTTTATAATATTGAATTATTTTTACTACTGAATTTGCGTATATTCAAGTGTGACCCACCTGTCGTGCACGCCGTTTATGGAACTGTCGGGTGTGACACACCGGTGATGCACCCCTCCTGATGCGACAGTCAAGCGTGACCCACTGGTGATGCACTGCGCCTTATGGGACAGTCGAACGTGACCCACCGGTGATGCACGCCGGCGTGATCGTGTTAAGTGGTTATATCTTCGGTACCATGTCAAACTATTGAATGATGTCAATGAAATTTCGTACTGGATAGTTTGACATGGTACCAATGAGATAGCTTCTCGGTGGCGAAAAATTGACATATTTTGGAATTTATTTTTATTAAGGGAGTAAAATTAATAGAAAACTAATAATTCCACGTTGCCCTTATTGAAAGCATTAAAAAATATTTTTTTTCTGTTAAATTTGGTCACATATTACGTTGGACACCTCCAGCGCGTTGATCTGTACCAAAGTATCCGGTCTCGATGGGCAGCATCCTAACTTCCTGTAGTAACAAAAAATATTTAAAACTTAGTATCTTCTTGTAAATTAAGGTTGTAGCTATGGGCCATTCGCTCAAATTTTGGAATTTTTGAAATATAAGAAACATGCGCTATTTAAAAAAAAATCATTTTTGTATAAAATTTTGACCCTTAAACTTACTGAAAATTTTTTAATTATTAAAATTTTCAAAAAAATGTCTTGATTGTCCTTATACACTTTAATTTAATTATGCGTAGATAAGCGAATATTTTATCCAGAAATGTTCAGTATTGTTCAAGTTATCATGCTGCCCATTTTGAATACAGTCAATCAGGGTAACTTTGAACCACGGGGTGTAACTTTGCACCACCTCCTATTTTTCAATATTTTTGATTCTACAAGACTAAATAATCTCCAGAACTGTGCTCTGTTGGCAAGGTTCTAAACTGGGATTTCTACTCATTACTTTAGAAAATAAATTAGCAACATTATGCGCAATTAATTGCATCATCTAACTATTTTTGTGATGTACTGTTTTCAAGTTAATTTTGAATGCTGTTTTGAAGTTGTTGTAATCCAATTAAATTTTCATAGTAAGTAACAATGTACTCATTTATCAGACATATTATTAACTAAATGTTGTAAATGTGTTAATATTTTGTGATTATTTGTTTATTAATAGTTAATAAAATGTAAAATAAGAAGGCACTAGCCTTTTACCGCTTTTCAGGGTAACTTTGAGCCGGCTCAAAGTTACACTGATGCTTATAATTTACTGATTATAGGTGCTACTGTCGAAAATTTCCCATATTTGCACTTATATTTTATATAAATGCCGAAAGTGTGCATTAGATATGACATGTAAATATTTTTACAAATATGTGTAAAATACATAAAATTCATTTAGAGGCGTGATTAGGGGCGGAGCTACTCAAATTTGACATTTCATACTTTCGACGTTTTTTATTCTTGTTTGAATAATACTAGTACTTGTATGTATTACTGTAACTATGGATATATTATAGAGTAAAAACGTTGAAAATTGTTTTTCACTGCATTTTTATGTTTTATATGAACAATAAACAGTTTTTTTTTTTTATTTCTAAATGTTCATGGTTCTCTTCTTCCACTTTTCTTATGCCTGATATTTCTTGTAATACCATAAATTATACAAATCTTGTGATGTTGGGAAATGTAAATTCGCAGTCTTTTACATATCTGAAAACATTTTTTGGTGTTTAAAGTTGTCCTGACTGCAATACTTTTTTTATAATTAATTATTTTAAATAAAAATTTATCATATGGTGCAAAGTTACCCTAAATGGCTGGGTAACTTTGAACCAGGATAAAAATCCATTTTTTATTGGTTTTATCCTTATTATTCCTTAATTTTTTATAGTCAAACAATAATTTAGGATCATTTCTTCTCCTTTATGCCCCTAGTTGCGACAATATTCTTCAAACAAGAGTGTGGCATATGAAAATAGAGAAAATGCGGATCAAAGTTGCCGTGTTTGACTGTAATGCAGCTTCCAAATTTTAATGTTTTAGAAGAAAAAAAAATATACTGATAAAAATAAGGGAGTAGAATCTTTAAAATGGTTCGTTATAAGTTCGTTATATTCTCACAAATATAACGAACAGGAATGAAAACATGTATTTGTTAGTTTCTACCTGAACGCTACAACTGGCTTTATATTTTTAGGCTATTTCAGTTTTATCTATCGTGCGTGCGCTCACATTTTTGCTCATATATTTCTTAATAATGGAGATATATATCCTTTTAAATCTTTTTGCCCGTAATTCTGCAAACTATAAATATTTAATATCCGTCATTTTTTTTTTTTAATTTAGAACATATGTAAACCATTAATATATTTCATATCATATAACTTTTTTCTGTAATTTTAGGTATAATTAGCCCTATTTATGTTAATTAGTTTAATGTGCTGATTTAGTTTCTATGTGCTTTATTGTATGCTTTAACTATTGTGACAACGATGTTCTTTCAACTTGTAACGTTCTTTTTTGTTTAGTAACTGCACAGTGGATAACAACTAAATATTATTGTACGTGTACAGTTACTAACATTTTATTTAGTGATTGTAGAATAAAATGGACTAAACATTTTAACAATACAGCAAGAAGCAACAACTATTGAAATAATACTTGCAGAAGTATAGTGTATGAAAACTTGAATTTCTTTGGTACGCTTTTTTATTTGAGTTCCAAGAACCAACTATTATGACGCTGCTCTGTGTTATCAAATCAATGTATAAAGATGGATTAAAGATCACTAAATTTGAATTTTTACTTTATTTCGCCTTAGAAACGCGAGAAAATGATCTGAGTTATGAAACTACTAGTGCTTTTTGAGCATTAATAATTTTTGAGATATTTCATTGCCATCTATCGGTAACATTCCGAAATAAAACAAGGAAGAAATTCACGACTTCACACATCATTCACTGCAGTAATAACTTCAATAACTATTAATGTTTAATCGACATTATGTTTTACATATTTTTAACCCAACGTTCAGACTCCGAGTACTTAACAATTTACAAGGTACGTTTTGACGATTTCATTAAAAAAAAGTTTTTCTGAAAACATTAGAAAATATATTTTTCTAAAAGTTGTATTTTCAGAGAATAATTTATCAATGTTTTTAATGACAGAAAGTATCATAGACATTTTCTTAGCAAAAGTTTAGATTTTGTGAATTTCAATTTCGTCTCATTACTTTCTTGATGTATCTTGTATTTAAATGAAATCTTTACTTAATTTTCCCCATTCTATTTCGACTTGACTACATTGAATCTTTATACAAGTACAGCATAGAAAGTTATGTAAATTTGAAACTTTTTACGCCATTATATATAAGTGACTCTTTTAGACCTTGTTAATATTGATCTTCTTGTTTGGATTTCAAAGATTTTTGATTTAGCGTGGCGATGTCTTGATTCCTAACTCATACGATTAACATTTTGAATCAAAATTAATTATTTTTTTCCAATTTTGAATGACAGATGAGACTTTTTAGATAAGATGGATTATTTAGTATAGTATATAGTAGTAGTATATAGTAAACTACACTGTTAACCCTTTGAGCCGTGATGGGTGAATCTTTTCAAACTTACATTTAATTTCCAAATGTTACATCGGCACCGGAATATTCCACCAAATTTATTTGAAAATAGGTTAATGCATTTTTTCGTGTATAAGTCGAATCTTTTGTTTACAAAATACGGGTACCAATGTGACATTTGGGTATTTTGAAGAAATTCACCCTCAGAGCTCAAAGTGTTAACCTCTTGAAGTTGTCACATTTTTACGCCACTTAATATTGATCCCCAAATGCCACAATTGCACCAGTATTTTGTAATAAAATTTTTCATTTATAAAGTATTCGAAGAAAAGCTCTTACTTATTTCGAAAATATTTCTTCCTAAATTATGATGTCTTTCAATTGTTACAAGATTTAGCAGCATAATTAATTTACCTCTGAAAGAGTTAAATAAGGCAGCTATCTTTTATGAAGTAAGCGGTAATTTTTATGATTTAGGGGATGTTGGAATTAAGTCGTTGAAAGGTTTGTATCAACGATTGATTTCAAAAATTTAGGTTATTCGTGGTTCGTACGAATACCGTTATTTCTCCAGGGAAACTGCAAGAATATTTTTAAAGAAAAATAAATCTAGGTTAAGCGCGAAAAATTTCACCTTTTTCTAAGAAGAGATCTTCTATAAGATAATACTGGCGCAGAAAAATATTCTGGTCTCCAAAGTTCAAGGAGGCGTACGAACCATGTTAATTCGCTGCAGCGTGTACCATGGAACAACTAATAAAGAAGAACTGACATATGCTTAAAATGGTGAAGCTTCAACTGTAACCGCTTTTCCAAAGGCTGATTACCTCCAGTGGAAACTCCGACCAGTTAATTTATATAGAAATTTTCTCCGTATTTAAAGGGCTTAATAATGCAAAACTTCCGTCATAAATAATGGCAGATACAGATTTTCATTTTCACTGGTTGAAATTTACTTTTGCGGTAGTCAGTCCATGCGTTTCCGCCATATTGTGACAACCGGTGTAGCAAACTGACTGATTTTACGAGGCAAACTAACACCAGTAAAAACAAACAGAAGTTTTTACCATATTTGTGTGAAAATATTTTCACGAATATGACGCTTAAATATGACAACATTTTTTATTCAATTTTACTGGTGGGAAGTTTGCCACGGCTGGTATTCAGAAACTGAGATCCGATTTTAAAAAAAGCAGCCGCCATCTTGTGACAACCTCCTCAGTTACTTCACTTGAAACTCGTAGACTGTACACTATATGTCTCCTCCTCTTTATTCATAACTCCACTGCGTGTACATACACTGACGGGTAATGCAGCTCACTAAAACAAACATTTTTTTATATAGGAAACCTGGGTCAAAATCTACTTATTCACTAATAAATATAGAGTATCTCACTGCAAGTCGGGTCTGAGTTTTTCTTCATAGATTTAACAATAATGGAAATATTTACCGATATTTTCAACAGACATGCTGAACATTTTATTAAATGCTACATCCTAAGGACATCCGGGACATGTCAACGATCTGCGTCCTAACAACACTGGTCTAGACACTTCGTAATTTAGAATGTAGCTAACTGTACATATGGATCACTGACATAATTACAGTGGCCTTCCTGTAATATCTGTAACATTTCATATACAATGAAGTAAGTCTGTTGAATATATCGATAAAATATCTTCATTACAGTTAATCTCGAGATCGAAAACTCGGGTTCGACTTGCAGTGAGACACCTTGTATTTGTTACGGAAATAGTAGATTACGACCCACCATTCCTATAAAAAAAATGTTTATTTTATTGAGATGTACCGCCCTTAAAAGTTTGTACACGAGGTAGCGAGTGTGTTGCCAGTGGGCTATTTATTTACAATTCAGATTTCTTGATTGGCACAACTTTTTTGAAATAGTAAAATTCGCCTTATTTAACACTAGAACGCCCGGAAATTTTACTCAAGTTTCATAAAAATATTTGATACCAGAATTTTTATTTAAAATTATTTGACTGATCTATTTAACGTAAATTTGCGTAGTTTAAATTTAATTTATTTTATGAAAGAATTTCTGGTTCCACTTGACCCTAAATCATATGGTCGGTGTCGGATCGACTCCTTTCGGGCGTTCTAGTGTTAATGACATATTAACCCTCTGTCTACCAGAAGGGTCCAATGGACCCGACATGTATATTCAAAATATCTATTCAAACCAGAAAATTTCTTCAAAACAAACTAAATGTATAAATCAGACAATAATAAGTTAAATAAACAAATTAAATAGTTTTAAGTAAAAATTCTGGTGTAGAATGTTTTTATAAAACTTGAGTAAAATTTCCGGTAGTTCTAGGGTTAATTGAGGCGAAAAAAAGAGGAATTTTAGCGTTTCAGAAAAGTGGTGCCAATAAAGAAATCTTAATATTAAAAAAGTAGCTCACTGGCAACACTGGGTAGCGAAAGTAAAAAAAATCCTAAAATAATCCCAAGCATTACCACTTTATGTAAACTTTAAATGAAGGAGAAATAGTAACTAAACCATACAATAAAATATTTAAAAGGAATTAACTAACTCAAAGAAACACAACACAACCAACCTAAACTTCAACAAAATCAACCGAAGTAAGAAACAAGACAAAATAACAAAATAACTAAACATGGAGACAGTCTGCGTGGCTTATGACACGCAATGCAGGGTTAAAACTGTTTTTTTGCATGCAACATTCTCCAGAATTTACCTGTCGAGATCATACAGAAAAAACTAAACAAGCAATATCCAAACCAGATTGAACAAAATGAAACTGACCGACCAAAATCAATAATTTTCAAAAGCGATCTGTTTCCACTTCACTTTCCGTAAACTACATGTCTCGAATAAAGATATCAGTTCGTTTCTGTTCCTGCATGTTCTTACATTGTTATACGTCATATTTTTAACCAGATTCACAGGATAACCCTGTTTCACAGCAATGCCTTACCATTCAAGTATCCCAAGTACCATATATATACATGTATGGATATAGATATAGATATATAACAGTATAGTGATATAACAGTTAATTTTAATACAATTTCGAAATCAGGAATATAACATAGGAATTTCCTCATTTGAATTCAGTAATAAAATAAATAATTACAAGAATATTTAAATAGCTAAATAGTAAAATTATAATAATGAAAAGTTACAGCAATAATTATTCTTCAGGAACATCAAAAAGATGTTTCATAAAAATAATGGTGCGGGCACCGTTCCGAATTGACCTGACTTCAGCGCAAGAGGATGATCGGGAGCATGGCTGGTGGTCCCTTCCTTTTATGAAGAAGACCAAAGCGGTGTCCTTGAGGAGGGTCAGTTTGCTGATAGAATCTCAAGTCCAGAACCGAGTCTCCGTTTCTGTGCAACGTGCATATGAATAGTCTGTGGCTGGCGTATCATCGTGCGGACTACCACACCCACACAGGGTCTTTGGAGGGCTGTGAGGCGCACTCTTCCTTGTGTGGTTTGAAGCATGTGGATACTCTCGCGGCAGATGAACGAACTATTTACAGATGGCTACCACAGGGTCCGGACGGACCTCACACTTTGCTTTCTTTCTCTAGACCCGTGGCCCTAATATCCGTGGGTGTAGTTTACCGCATTACGCAAGACGGGAGGGGGATTAATTTTCCGAATTTTTTATTCCATCATATTTTTACTAACATTTATGCTTTTGTTGTTTATATATTTGTTTTGTCCTATCCACTGGCTGCAATATCAGAAGTGGCCTTCCATAGGCAGGGCTGCCATAGCCGATTTTTTTTTTATTTATACCCCGCACCAGTTTCTCAAAACAAAAATCTTTGACATACCGTTTGACAACATTTGCAAGAAAAATGTACATCAATATCAATATCAATATATATATATATATATATATATATATATATATATATATATATATTTAAATAGTGGTGCGGATAGAATAGAAAAATAGTCGCATGTGGCAGCCGTGCATAGGGGATCATCGTTTCTCTCTGGCGGCAAGGTAATTTTCTCGATCCTCACTAGTCCTAGGGTAGTATGATTCAACTGTGAGATCTCACGTTTGGGGAGTCGATGATCTCGTCGGCACTATCAAACTATCCAATATGAAAACGGTGTTGCCAGTGGGCTACTTTTTTAAAATTTAGATTTCTTGATTTGCACCACTTTTTTGAAATAGTAAAATTCGCCCAATTTAATCTTAATTAATGACATATTAATTAAGGCGAGAACCAGGAGAATTTTACCATTTCAAAAAAGTCGTGTCAATCAAGAATTATGAATTTTAGAAAGTGTCCCACTAGGAACGCTCTTTTCATATTGGATAGTTCGACATGGTACAGAAGATGTCACGGTTGCTCAAAACTAGACCTGTTCCGGCATGTCTCCAGTGAATTGAATTGGGTCTTGTCACAGTTTCCGGTATCGGTGATAACGCACCGCGTGATAGCAACGTTGGTTGTGTATACTTTGCACATTCCACCTTCTACTTATAAATGTAAATGAAATTTAATAAAAATATTCATGAAGTTTCAAAGTAAAATATGTTTATACTTTCTTGTCTTTTGTTATACAATCTACTGAGTTAACTAGTCAAAATATTTGTTTAAAATGTCTATACAAAGTTATCGTAATTGATATTTTACGGGCTTCTCGCTCCATCCGTCCTTTAACCCGTTCAGGGGCAAGCAATTGTTTTTCTGTAATGTTGGATTCACACCGGAATTTTTGAAAAAACTAAAATATAAGAAAATAATAACAATATAAGAAAATAATTTTAATAATTATAAGTTATATAAAAAAAAATTATAAGTTTAAATATAAGAATAATCAATTTTTTAACTTTTTTCCACCAAAGTTATAAAAGTAAAATTTAAGTAAAAGTCACTGGAGGAAATCTTGTTTAAAATTAGGTGGGATATGATACATCCCACCGCTTCTCAAGCGTTTAACCCTCTCGCTGCGTAATTGTTTTATCAAAATAGCTTCAAAAATTGCGTATTTAACCCCTTCGCGACAAGCGTCTTTTAAGAATTTTTATTCTTTTGTCACCGGCTTTTCAAAACAAAACGTTTTGTCTAATTTAATCGGGAAAATGTTCCGATTAAATAAGGCAAAAGTTACAATAAAAAATAACTGGTGAGAATAATCAAGAAAGGTTTATTAGACTGGAAAAATGCATCCCCGAGGAAATCTCGGGTTGCGCAAATTTTGCTGTTTTTATGTTAAAAATCCCGGTTGCGCAGCGAGAGGGCTAAATACCGCTTTTTTCAAAGAAAAAATCTTTGATATTTTTCTAACAAATTTTGCAGAAATTTTGTGGACGTACCTGGAAAGTATGTTTTGTTGCAAATGTTGTAAAAATGAACACAGATATTTTAAAAAAGAACCAATGAGGGTCTTATATGCCAATACCCCTATCAAGCCCAGCAACTTGGTTCTTTTTTGAATACCTCTTTATTACAAGAAAAATATGTTTTTAATTTTTTCTTACAAATTTTGTAGATACGTACTCGGAACGTAATCTTTGTTGCAAATGTTGTAAAATATTAGGTGTGTCGGCAAATTCTGTTGCTTAATGTTCTTTGGCGATTACTTTTTTAAAATTCAGATCTCTTCATTGCAATTACTTTTTTGAAATGGTAAAGTTTCCATTGTTTTCACCTTAATGTAAAATGAGAAAAGTGTGAGAATTTTACCATTTCAAAAAAGTGGTGCTAATGAAGAAATCAGAATTATAAAAAAGTAGGCGTGAAAAAACATTAAGCGACAGAATTTTCCTGTACACCTAATATTTGTTTAAAATGTTTTCGAAAATTTTTCTTCAGAAATATCCGTACTCTCAAACGGACCAGTGAGCTCGATCCCAGCCATATAATACAAAATTGAAAGTAAAAAATTCTTAAAATTCGAAGGTGATAGAAAAATTTTAATAACTTTTCTTAACGCCCTAAAATCTATATAAAACACTCAATGTTTTTTCTAGAGGTTTGTTAGAACGTTTTGAAGAGCATTATTATATACACGGCCGGCCCAAGGCGTGTGCGAATTGTGCCACCGCACGGGGCGCCAACCAGATGAAAGGGCGCGTACAAAAACACCAATAAAAACTATTTTATATTCTGCGTTTTTTTTTTCTTTTACATTTTCTAGAGCTAGGCTGGAGCCGGCTCGAGAAAGTATTCTTCGTTGCGTTAAAAAATATATTGAAGGGCGCTGAAATTTTCTCATGCAGACAGCGGCTTCTTTTCTTTATATCAATGGAACTGCCTTGAAGTTAATACTGCTCAAATTGCTTCGTCGAACTGAGATAAGAAACAGAATCACGAACCCCAGGAACCACATGCTTCAAATCTACTTTCCTTGCGGGATGCTAATTAATCTCGGCTTTGAGTCTTTGACAAGTTTATATGGTGAACTATATCATTTCCGGCTATTTAACCCTCTGTCTACCAGAAGGGTCCAATGGACCCGCCATGCACATTCAAAATATTTATTCAAACCAGAAATTTCTTCAAAACAAACTAAATGTATAAATCAGACAATAATAAGTTAAATAAACAAATTAAATAGTTTTAAGTAAAAATTCTGGTGTAGAATGTTTTTATAAAACTTGAGTAAAATTTCCGGTAGTTCTAGGGTTAAGCGCATTATTGTAGAATCCTCTTATTCCACAGGGAATATGAAACTGGTCCCCAGATGACCGGAAAAAAGAAAGCATTAAGAGCTTGAAGGTGCAGAAATTTTAAAATGAAAAACAGATGTCTTTGAAAAAGTTTTTTTCAAGCAGTGTCTTCTGGATATGAGCTTATCTTCTGCTAATAGTCAATAGGGTTAAGTGTCAGAAATTTTGAAGAAAATTGAAAACGAAAAAAGGGCATAAAACCAAAGATATGTATGGAAATAATTCCTATTAAGATGACTGTAATATCGAGACAATACGATTCAGTCGTTCACTAATTATTTTATTAAAATGCTGTAAATAGAATATTTAACCTTTAACTGATGTCACGTGGTCTCCCAGACCCCGCGACTTCCAGCTGTAAACACTTTTACAGCTTTTTACTTTTCTGTACTGAAGTTAAATAATATGAATAAAATACTTTTTTCATGCAATTTAATTCACATTCTCCTAAGAGAAGTACAACGATATTGTTAGGACAAAATTTAAGTAAATTCAACCATTTGAGTTATTTTTTTAATTCATTTTATTCGAGGGGTCTGAAAGACCGGATCACATCAGTTGTGTGACAAATTTTAGTCACATCAGTTAAAGGTTAATAGGTAGAAGTGAATCAAGCCAAAGATTTTTCAAGTACCTTCATTCATTTATTTATTTCGTTTAAATGAGTAATTTTCATGCGGATATGAAACATAGTAGAATATTTAAAGTTACAATGCATGCTCGTAGTATTTGAAAGCTGTCAGTTCTTGAAATTACGAAAAACGTTGTGCCCTAATCCGAGAGCGGCGGAAATAGAGTCCAACTAACCCTATATACTGCGCCCGGGTAACTGGGGCAAAAATTCAGATGGGACCCCTTTAACACGTTTTTAACCAGAATTTCTATTAATCAAGGAGGGGTTTTGCCTGTAAGGCCGAAAAAGGGGGATTTTTTTAGCATTTTTTTTTTTTTTGCAATCGGAATGAAGATTTTAGCGCGGGCTTTATGAGAGTTATTTGATATCATTTGAAGAACATTAAAAAAAATTAAATAAAATATTGATAATGTGGCTCCAGTGGCGTGGGTGGATGTCCTAGTATGCACGCCGTGCAATTTCAATTGCGCGGGATCAGGTAAATCGCCCGAGTCGCTTGCAATCAATTTCCTTTAAGGATTATGTAAGAAGATAATATTGCCTGGAGCTTCAACCACTTTGAGATTTAAAAAAAAAAAGTTGAAAATCAACAAAGTGTCATCGCTTTGAAAAAAAGATCTATTTCTGACCCCTTTTTCGCACTTTGGCGTGGTTTATTTTTTATATATTTATTTTTTACAAAAGTGGCTGAAAGTGGTCCAAGTTCCAATAAATTATCACCATTTAATTAAAAAAAATAGCAAGATCAGTTATAGTTTATCGTTCTGGTTCCGCCCACTTTGAAAAAAGTCATTTTGAGTAAAATGCGTTTATAATGCTCGAAAACATTGTAAACCTACGGATGCGTTGCGCTAAAGCACTCAATGACTACGAAAGGTCTTCGGCCAAATTGCTGTACACGGATAATCTACAGATTGTAAGAAATAGAAAAATCTAAAAGAAGAAAATCGACTTTTTTTCAATCGAAAATAAGAAAATTCCCTTAAAAAAAACGATTTTGGTGTTTGGGTTGGCAGGGCATTTCAGAGTTGAGAGCCTGGGCAGCTGCCTCATTTGCCCTTGCAATAATCAAACTCTGATCGGAAAAAAAAAAATGTTTTTTTAGGCGCATATCGTGGCCGGCGCAGCACCCCCCCCCCCCCTTACCTGGGAAAATTTTCATGGAATAGTACAATTAATGAACTGCATTCCAAACCTTTAGTTTATTTTTCTTTTAGTGTTTAATTATTCCAATATTTATCATCTTAAGCGCGCGGGGGGGGGGGGGGGGGGAGGTCGGAGTGCCCTTGACGAAATAAAGATTAAACTATTTCCATTCTTACTAAAGGCACACATTTGTTCCAAAATCTCTCACCTTCAAGGATTTCGTTCAGCCAATGCCCATACTACGTTTTTTGAATTTATGTACTACCCCAGTTTTCCGAGACATACGATTTGAAAGGAACACTGAACTGAAAGCCAGTAAAAAATAACGTCATAAAAGTATATAATTGCGTTATAATGATGCACTTTTTCATTCATCAATAAAGATTATTTATTATTGGAATATAGTCTTCGGCCCATTACAAAATAAATATTTCGCAATACTGGAATTTAAATAAATGAAATTTTATTAATTTAAAAATAAAAATTGCTGGAAATTTGACTATTTTTTATTTCTTTAAAGAGACTTTTCTGGAATCAGATTATGTATTTGATACTGAGTTAAATTTTGTCTAATCCGACAGGGAATTCTATTCAATATTACAGATATTCTTCATTATTTTGTGATAGTTTGCATCTTAAGTACTGGAAGAACGAAATCTACTTAGGGGTAAGGTTTCTTTGGGATAATATTGTGCTAAGCCTTTTTATAATATATACAGACTTATGCCCGAGCACAATTTTTCTCTTAGTGATTTATTATTTAAAATCAAGCGAAAAAAGTACATTTTACGAACTTTTTTTAAAATCATCCAAGATAATGAGTTTTTTTTTTTTTCTAAAGAGTGGGGCAAAGGCCTTTCCTTGCAGCCCCCCCCCCCCTCACATCGGTGCCTATGACAAGCATTTTATTATTTGCTAATCTAATAAACAGAAGTTGGGTAGAATTACTTGATTTATCATTAACATGAGCTAAGTTCTCTAACGTAAAGAATAAATCAACAAAAGCTTAACAATACAGAATTGTGAAACTGGACCCTATTAAATAATAATAATAATAACAATAATTTATCTCCATATAAATTTTATTTAGTAATCGTCATGAGAAAATCTTTCATTTAATACATTTATCGTTAGAGAACTTTTCTTTTCTCTTTAGTGTCCGCTATATTGATTTTTTTCATGATCATTTGATTTCCTACACCAAAACCCTACGATTTAACTGGATTCATACAATTATAATGACACTTTGTTTATACACTTTCAGTGCGGCGTTAAGACTTAAATTCGCAATACTTAAACATACATAGGGGACTTTCTTTGCAATGGTTTGTTTAGTTCAGGCGTGGGCGTCAGTAGAACGAAATCCAGGAAAGAGTAAACTTTTTTGGGGACATTTTTTGTTAAACAGATTCCTTATTATTATAAATACAACTCTTATTCTCAATCATAGTTTTCTCCTAATGTTTAAATATTTCAGGTCACTTAAAAAAAAAAAAAAAGAAAAAAAAAGAAAAGAAAAAAAAATACTATTTTATCCTTTTTCGTAAAAATTATCACATATAAAGAAAATTTAGTTTTAAAAGAAGAGAAGCAGAACCATTCCAAAAATGAAAAGAAAGAATAAGAAGATTTATATTTCCGTGATTCGCTGAATAGAAAACTGGATTTTCCCATTTTTCAACAGTTTCCACCATGAAAAGTGAGCCCTTTACGAAAACAGATACATTAAATATGAAATGAATTCGTACTTTTTATGTACTAAATAACGAGACACCATTACAGTCTTCATCTTACATAGTTGCTACTTACTAGTAGTTCTACTTCTTTAATTACCCGACTGAAAAGAAGAGTTATTTGTTTCACGCGTATCTGTGTATGTGAATTTCTTTAAACCCTCGAAACATCCCAACGGCTGGATGGATTTTAATGAATGAGGTCTCTATCAATTTGTCTTAACGGCTCGATCGTTATAGGCTACGTTTTGTTTCTATAAATTCAAAATGGCGGTAGAGACGAAAATAATTACGCACCCTATTGAGTGGCATATCATTGGATAGAACTTTCAAAATGAAGACGATGTTTCATTGACTATTTTACAGTTAGAAACTCCGTTAAAATATTATACAACCTGGAAGTTGTGTAGGTAGGATCTCTAGCTTTACTGCAACTCTAATCATCATAGGCATCTATAGACCTCATCAAAACAGTGTTTATAGATAGGAACTAACAATTAAACACAACTTAAAAGTCATCCATAGAAGTAAATAAAAAATAGGTAAGTAATATAAAAAAATATTTTAATTGCTACTTAGGTCAATAAGAGAATTTTTTTTTCTCCCATTCTTCTTTCCTCTTGAGTGGCGCTTAAAATGCCTTGATCAAGAAGAGGGCTCTCTCGGTCTTAAAATAACATGATCAAGAAGAAGGCTCTCTCGATTATTGAAAATTAATTAATTTAATTTAATTAATGAATTAATATTTGAAAAAACTGGATTAACATCAAGTGTCATCCACTACAAGTTTAAAAAAATTATTTGAGATTGACTGGAGGAATAATAAGTATTTTATTAACGATTGAAAATTTGAACAAGATATATATAACGAGAGTGAGAGCTAATAGTAGGAATTGAAAAAAAAATAGTTTCACATTAATGTGAAAAAATTAATTGGTTCGATTTTTACGCAGTCGGGTTTTTTGATTTTTTAAATTTAATCGTTTATTGTCGAAGTATTCCAAACAGTATTCTTCTAACAATGATTTTTATTTTAATTAACTTATTATTGTTATTTTTGTCCAATACCATGCATTGTGTTTTACTTTTGGATCGTAACATGTTACACATTAAGAGTGGTAATTACTGTAAAATTGAAATTTCCTTTATGAGACTTAATTTTACATTTTACCAAATTCAAAGATGGGATTAAAATTAGAAATTTTATCAGGTTTTGATGCACTTTAAATTAATATCTTAAATAATTAATAATAGTTCGTATAAAAATTACTAATATTGAAAAAAAAAAATTAAGAACACAAGTAATTTTTCTTGTGTGTGTGGGGGGGGGGGGCGCCCCGACGGGCACTCGCACGGGCGCCAAAATGTCTTTGGGCCGGCCCTGATTATATAGTATACATAGAAAAAGTAGATAAATTAGGTTTTATGGTTTTTCTTTAAAAAATGAGTATTTTTAGTGATTAAGAAAAAAGAGGACATATTTGGATTAGATTTTGTTCTATTGGTATAGATTAAAAATGTTCAAAGGAATTTTTATTGTTTAACCTTTTGAAGGGTGGTGGTTCATTTTTGTACCATCTAATTTTAATCTCTAAATGCTACAATGACACCAGAATTATAAAATCAAAATTTGCCTTTTATTAAGTATACGAAGGAAAGCGTTTACTTACTTTCAAATAAATCTGGTTGTGAATTTTGGTGTCCGTCAATCATTTCAGCATTTTACGAGCAGAAATGTTTTGTGCCTGAAAGGGTTAAACAAAATATTTTAACGCATATGACCTTTATGCATAGCTGCCAGGTTTTACACTTTTTTCCTCCCACTATTTTTTCACAGGGAAATTTGTCTTATTAGTCATCGAAAACGTAACATTAAATAAGACAATTTTTTCTGATCAAGTATAGTAGTAGGAAAAAAGCGTAAAAATTAGCAGCTATGTGATTATGTTAATTTAAAAGTTACAATTACCGTTCTACTATTTTCAACTTCAAATGTTAGGGGTACCGGAAAATACTGGCACATAATGTTCTTTCACACCTACTTTTTTTAAATTCTGATTTCATTAGCCCCACTTTTTTGAAATGGTAAAATTCTGATAGTTTTCACCTTAATGTGAAATGTGAAAGCTATAGGAATTTTACCATTTCAAAAAAGTGGTGCCTATGAAGAAATCTGAATTTTTAAAAAGTATGCGGGAAAGAACATTATGCGACAGAATTTTTCAGTACCCCTAATAGTACAGGATATTATGTAGAAATAATGTTTTTCTTACTTTTACACGTTTTACATATACTATTATATTATAGCTGCCAACTTTTACGCTTTTTTGCTACCACTAAAATTTAACTGAGATTTACCTCTTGTCTAATCGTGAGATTTCGACGACTAAATAAGAGAACATTTACTATAAAATTTTAGTGGTAAGGAAAAAGCGTAAAAGTTGGCAGCTATGTAATATATTCAATGTTATATACATCAGATTAAAATTATATTTCTGCACAATATTATACACTTCATCCACTTAAAAAAATAATGCTGCATAATAAACTTATGTGTCTTTACATTTTGGCGATATATGTTGACATTCGCTGAAGAGAAAATTTTAAGAAAATCATATCGTTAAATATGTACGAAAATAATATTAATAACCTCAGAAAAATTCCAAGGAACAAATAAATATTGCAAGGGGTGATAAATATTATTTCTATAATTTTTTCTATGTTTAAAACCTCCGAAAGTACAGAAAAGATTTCGCGAATCTTAACAACGGTGAATGTTTTCAACATTGATCAAGACTTACACATAATGAAATATTTTATTTAATGTAATTTATAACATTTGATTTGTTATTCCTGATAAGTTATCGTGTTGTAATAGTAACTTCACATAAATGTTAAAAATACTTTAACATTAAACCTTTGCTGCTTTAAAAATATAAAAGTAATATATGTTTCTTTCATGCAGGAGTTAAAGGTTTTGTAGATTAAAAACGTAGCAGTGATTTCAAGAAAGATTTTTAAGAGAATATTTTCTTTTCTTCGAAGATTAACATCCCCAGTCGTTTCAAAATAAACTAAAGAACAGTGTTGGGTTTATTTTCGCTGGGGTTTGACTTGTTGGAATAAAGATTTTAGACAATAATTTAGGTATATATAATATGGACAATATATAAGTGAGAAAAGATAGAAATGGGATAATTTTCACAAAAACCTTTCCTTCTCAATGTATTATTCTTTTTTATACAATTTTGCTATAATACTGTTTTGAGTTATCTAAATCTTAAAAATATTAGATAATTCAAAATATTTGAAAATTTTTATTTAAAAAGAATATGAAAATTGTGAAAATCTCTTCCCACCTCTCGCTCAAGTGCGAGATGAGTGGGACATATATATAAAGTGGTGGTAAAATATGAGGAATTTATATAGATCATCATGCTTTTTCAAATCTAATGTGAGTGAAAACATTATTATAATTTAATTATTACTGCGTGGCCTACAAAATTTTCAGATGAGAGATTGAAAATATTTTTAGTCGAAAAATCTCTTTTTATAGATCAAAAGTAAATATGAATAAAAAATAAACAATTTTGACATCTATTGCAAAATACATAGTACAGAATATGTTCAATATTACAAAAAGTATTTCAAATTAAATAAGTGTATCTCTTTGGGAACATTGAAGAGAGAAACGGAAAAAGGCTCATACCTCCATTACCCCCAACTTTTTATGTTTAAAAAATTTGATTTTTTAAATACAAATGTTTAAAATCTTGAAATTTTTATGTAGAAAATATCATTATTCCAATATTGAGTTACCTTTAATAGATCCCTGGACCAATATACCACTTTAGCGTACTTCAGCATTCTACACTGGCGCTACATCTCATAACAAAAATAAATGCTGCAATCTTGAAAATAAATAAATATAATGAATGCATGTGATTAGTAAATCCATCTCAAATGTTTCATTAATTTAAAGGTGTCTTCATATTATACTGTAAAACAGCGGTGTGAAACTGCGTCCCGCCGGATACAACTATATTTTTAAAGAAATAGTCGACTTCTTGAATCCGAGAGATTCGATGATTAGATAAAGCAATGATTACTATAAAACTTTTGTGGCATCTGGTGGGCCACCGTTTATCACCCCTGCTATAGGAAATTTTCTTATTGAGCACATAAAGTCGCTTAAGTGTAGGCAACGTAATTTGATAGTACTTTTATCTAAGTAGGCATTAAAAAAAAACACCTTACCAAAAAGCACCACAACTTCAAGCAGTGATGACTTCTAATATTTTTAACCGCCCGACCGCGGGCGACTCTTTCATTTTCTTCAATAAAAGCCAAGAAATTTTTTTTTTCAGGCATTACTTTTTTCCGCGGCATATTTTTTTACTTTTTAAAAATTCATATTGTTTGATTCCCACCACCTATTTTAAGTATAAATAGTCACTTTATTTAATTATACATTAAATAATACGAGAGAAAGCCGAATTATACGCTTTTAACCTTCCGTCTACCAGACGGGTCCATTGGACCCGACATGTACATTCAAAATATTTATTCAAACCAGAAATTTCTTCAAAACAAACTAAATGTATAAATCAGACAATAATAAGTTAAATAAACAAATTAAATAGTTTTAAGTAAAAATTCTGGTGTAGAATGTTTTTATAAAACTTGAGTAAAATTTCCGGTAGTTCTAGGGTTAAAAAAGTAATGGGAATTAAGTAATCTGAATTTTAAAAAAGTAGCCCACTGGAACTCGAAAATAGCGTTCCCCGCGGAATTGTATAGGATATGTGAAACGCGATGTGACCGTTTCCCACAGTTGGATGGTTAAGGGTGAAATCCCCCCCCCCTCCAGAAAGTGATGAGTCAGCTCGCAAACCATAAAGACGAGATTCACCGTATATATGAAATCCTTTCCTAAATCTCTAATATATAGGGACACCATGGAGCCACAATCACCTATTTATTATAATTTAGCAAAGTACAAGCGACAACCAAATTTCGGTGGACATTTCACACTTTGTGAAAGATAAAGAAAGACAAAATAGATTTCCTATTCACCCACTATACGTATGTTAGCAACTCAAGACAAAGTGATCTCATGAAAACTCATAAACTCGTTTTAATACGAAAGTACCCTTATCAAATGTAAACTTATCACCCTTATCAAAGGGTAACTAGGTATACTAGCACAATACCACAAGGTAATCACAATGTGATACTTTTAATTCGTCACATTCTAACACTTATGCTACCGTCAATTTTTGATTCAAACGTTCATTCGATTGAAAGTCATTGATTCCTCTGCCACCGTCCCCTGATTACTAGGCCTGAGCACTGAAAGAAAAATGGCGGCTTTCCAATGCGGATTCTTTTCAGCCTCTGTACGCTCTCTTAAATTGTAATACCAATAATTTTTTAAGGTTTTTCCACTTTATCTTTCTGAGATTAATCAAGGTCAAAGAAATCTTTTACAAAATACTTGCGTCAAAATTGAAGTGGCCGTACATACGTTAAAAAAAAAATCCGCCTACGACAGCCGCCATTTTTGTGTCAGCGGCCAGGCTTAGTATTCAAGGGTGGGTGCCTGCGCGACGGAAAGACATTAACTTTCATTTATATCATTTCATTTGAGTTAATTTGTATCATATCATTTGAGTTAACAGGATCAGTGAGAATCAGTTCATTTGAGTATTGCACTTCGTCATAAAATGATAGATATCAACTTCAGAGTGGCACATTTAAAACATCACGTTACGGCAATGTGGAAAGTAGGAGTTGTTTTTTGCTTATGGTGCTTGCACAATTTAGCCGGTTCCTGGTCACGTTGCTATAAGTGTCTACCATCTAAAGGAGTAATAGTAAATTGGTCATCATAATATATAAAACAATTTTACTTGAATCCTCTTTTTGTCGGTTAATAAAACAGGAACCTTACATTTTCACAGAGAAAGAAAATTTGAAGAGAAATACTTCAAATTACTTTAATTTTTGTTATTTAAAATTTTTCGGAGTATTAAATAAAAAAAATCAAAAATCGTAAACTAAAACTCGTAATATGTATATTCCTAAACCATTCAAAACAAAAAATTAAAGTCTGAGAAGCATCTATTAAAGGAAAATCTATAAAACAAATTTTTATGGCGGTGGCATGCATTTTTCAGTGAATTTTATGCTGAAAATAAAGTGAAGGGCAAAGTCGTATTAAAGAGCCTAAAGTATAGAGACGTCTAAAAATTAATTAATGCTGAGTTGGCCTTAACTGGAAAATTACACCATCATTTCAATCTAATTGGCTTTAATAAAAATCAAACATTTTCAAGGAAATGGTTTCACAAGCCATTTTTATGAATATAAAACATCGTGTTAATTAATTAGAGTAACTTTCAATCTAAAATATCTTGTTACATTCTATAGAAAATCCTTTTTCTCGAATGCCTGTATTAAATTTAAAATTGTATTTTAAATTATCAGCTTTTCATATCACATTGAGTAATTTTCTTATACAAGATGTATGCTGTGTTTTTAAAAAGTCTATACACCAAATTTTTTTTATACATATTCTTTAAAAGTTTTTCTTATTTTATTTCAATTGTAGAATAAATTGTATACATTTTACTCATTTATGAGTTTTCACTTTGTTATGAGCAAATAATATAAATAAATAAAAAAGAAAAATGCCCAGCTAAACTGATGGCATTGAGCTCACAGGCTATTCACACTAATTGTATATCATACTCTTATTTTAAAGAATAATGCCCTCAAAAAAATAAGTGAAGGGGAATTATCCCCCGTTTCACCCTTTATACTTAACCAGTGAACCTCCAAATCTAATCAGGGAAGCTCCTTATCATAATAAACCGGTATACCAAATTTGGAGCAAATCGAATAATCCTGCAAAAAAACCATTTATCAAAATTAACCCTCCGACTGTCTTGGAAAAGGGCAAAATTGTAATGTTGTTTTTTCTGCATTTTGTTTTAAATGCTTAAAGAAAAGATTCTTTGAACATTTTATAAAAAAAAAACTTAACAACGAATATAAATGCAGTCCTTGGAAGTATTAATTATTGTTCAATGTATTAAAAATACATTAAATCAATTGAATTATATTACTTTAAATACTGATTGTATTGCAGTGAAACCTGGAGCTTAGTGAACGTATTAACACGGGCTTGTCAGTGAGGGGGTTAAGAGGGTGGACTAGCCCCCCCCCCCCTTTATCCTTAACCAATGAATCCCCAAAACGAATCAGGGAAGCTCCTTAACGTAATAAACAGGTATACCGAATTTGGAGCAAAGCCAATAATTCTGCATGAAAAAACCGTTTATATAAATTAATGGGGGGGGACTAGCCACCCTTCCCCCTTTATCCTTAACCAATGAACCCACAAAACTAATCAGGGAAGTTCCTTAACATAATAAACCGGTATACCAACTTCGGAGCAAATGGAATCATTCTGCATGAAAAACCAATTTATCTAATTTAAGAGGGGCGGGCTAACCTCCCTTTTCCCCCTTTATCCTTAACCAATGAACCCCCAAAACTAATCAGGGAAGTTCCTTAACCTAATAAACCGGTATACCAAATTCGGGGCAAATCGAATCATTCTGCATGAAAAACCCATTTATCTGAATTAAGGGGGTGAACTAGCCCCCCTTTTCCCCCTTTATTCTTAACCAATGAACCCCCAAAACTAATCAGGGAAGTTCCTTAACCTAATTAACCTGTATACCAAATTCGGAGCAAATCGAATCATTCTGCATGAAAAACCCATTTATCTGAATAAAAAGGGGTGGACTAACCCCCTTTTTTCCCCTTTATCCTTAATCAATGAACCCCCAAAACTAATCAGGGAAGTTCCTTAACATAATAAACCAGTATACCAAATACGGGGCAAATCGAATCATTCTGCATGAAAAACCCATTTATCTGAATAAAAAGGGGTGGACTAACCCCGTTTTTCCCCCTTTATCCTTAACCAATGAACTCCCAAAACTAATCAGGGAAGTTCTTTAACATAATAAACCGGTATACCAAATTCGGGGCAAATCGAATGATTCTGCATGAAAAACCCAATTATCTGAATTAAGGGGGTGGACTAACCCCCCTTTTCCCCCTTTATCCTTAACCAATGAACCTTCAAAACTAATCAGGGAAGTTCCTTAACATAATAAACCGGTATACCAAATTCGGAGAAAATCGAATCATTCTGCATGAAAAACCCATTTATCTGAATTAAGGCGTTGGACTAACCCCGTTTTTCCCCCTTTATCCTTAACCAACGAACTCCCAAAACTAATCAGGGAAGCGCCTTAACCTAATAAACTGGTATACCAAATTCGGGGCAAATCGAGTGATTCTGCATGAAAAACCCAATTATCTGAATTAAGGGGGTGGACTAACCCCCTTTTCCCCCTTTATCCTTAACCAATGAACCTCCAAAACTAATCAGGGAAGTTCCTTAACCTAATAAACCGGTATACCAAATTCGGAGAAAATCGAATCATTCTGCATGAAAAACCCATTTATCTGAATTAAGGGGTTGGACTAACCCCGTTTTTCCCCCTTTATCCTTAACCAATGAACTCCCAAAACTAATCAGGGAAGTTCCTTAACATAATAAACCAGTATACCAAATACGGGGCAAATCGAATCATTCTGCATGAAAAACCCATTTATCTGAATAAAAAGGGGTGGACTAACCCCGTTTTTCCCCCTTTATCCTTAACCAACGAACTCCCAAAACTAATCAGGGAAGCGCCTTAACCTAATAAACTGGTATACCAAATTCGGGGCAAATCGAGTGATTCTGCATGAAAAACCCAATTATCTGAATTAAGGGGGTGGACTAACCCCCTTTTCCCCCTTTATCCTTAACCAATGAACCTCCAAAACTAATCAGGGAAGTTCCTTAACCTAATAAACCGGTATACCAAATTCGGAGAAAATCGAATCATTCTGCATGAAAAACCCATTTATCTGAATTAAGGGGTTGGACTAACCCCGTTTTTCCCCCTTTATCCTTAACCAATGAACTCCCAAAACTAATCAGGGATGCGCCTTATCACAATGAACCTAGGAAAAAATTTTGAAGCAAATCGGATGTTTCTATCATGAGTTATCGCGTTACGTACATACGTACGTACGTACATACATACATACATACATACATACATACAGAGCGGGCGGGCACATTAGCTCTCAGGCTTTGATAGCCTGTGAGCTAAAAATGGGAATTCAGACAGTTCCATAAATGGAGTTATGAATAAAGAGGAGGAGACATACAGTGTACACTGTAAAAAAAAGAAAAAAAAAAAAAAAAAAAAAAAAAAAAAAAAAAAAAAAAAAAAAAACGGACTAAAAAACGGAAATACTACTGGCAATCTAGATGCCAGTACTATTTCCGTTTTTTTACGGAATTTTTACCCATAAATTACAGAAAATTTTCCGTTTTTAATCAGAAAAACGGAAAATTTTCTGTAATTTATGGGTAAAAATTCCGTAAAAAAAACGGAAATAGTACTGGCGTCTAGATTGCCAGTAGTATTTCCGTTTTTTAGTCCGTTTTTTTTTTTTTTTTTTTTACAGTGTACAGTCTACCAGTTGCGGGTGAAGTAACTGACAAGTTTATCACAAGATGGAAGCTTTTTTTTATTTTTAATTGGATCAAAAGTTTCTGATTACCACCGGCACAAACTTTGCCTGAGCGCTGACACAAAATGACGGCTGCCAAAGGCAGATTTCTTTTCACATATGTATGGTCCCCTAAATTTCGACACCAGTATTTTATAAAAGATTTCTTTGGCTTGTTTAATCTCAGGAAATTAAAAAGGGAAAAACTTTAAAAAAATTATTGATAACGAAATTCAAGGGACCGTACACTCGCCAAAAAAATAAAATCCCGCCTTCGGCAGCCGCCATTTTTGTGTCAGCGCTCAGGCAGTATTCAGAGGTCGGTGACCAGAATATTAATGCATGTTACTCTTGAAACGATTTTGCCGATATATGGGCCCCTAGCTAGTATTGCCAGAGGGCTACTTTCTTAAAATCAGATTTCTTGATTTGCACCACTTTTTTTAAATGGTAAAATTTCACCTGTTTTCGCCTTAATTTATATGACGTTAAATAAGGCGAATTTTACCATTTCAAAAAAGTAGTGCGAATCAATAAATCGGAATATAAAAAAGGTAGCCCACTGGCAGCACTGCCTGTACCAACTAGACAATTCAAGAAATGGGACGATAATTGGGATGTGATTATTTTATGGCATGGGCTCGAGAATAAGATAAAGATAAACAATATAGATATCACAGTCACGGTTATAAAGACAGAAATTCGATTCTAAAAATGGCAACAGCACATCGCGAAATAATCTTGCATCTGAGAAAATAAAAACAATAAATAAGCAGTGATAAAAACTAGTTTTAGCTGTAAACATGGGGAAATAAAACAGTCGCAAAAAAGATCATTTCGTGTTCCACGTATATCGCATAGCAGTGGAGTAGCCAGGGTGGGGGACAAGTACTCTAGATACCACTACTTAAAAGATTTATTCTTCGCTTTTTTTAATCGCAGGGTTTTAACAGATTAAACAAGAAGAAAATAAATTTAACAAAATCCGTGGTATCCAGAGCGTCTGGACCCCTACTCCAGCTGGAATGCAAGAACAAATTTCTCACACTGTCTTCTACCGACATTTCGAATTTTCGTGGCCGGCTTGGTCATCGAATACACCTCAATCTGTTTTGATCTCACAGGGTATTTGAAACTGAAGGTGTACTCGACAAAGGAGCTAAGTGAATCTGACATGAAACATAAAATTAAGCTCGAGATTTTGGAATGTCATCATACTGTGATATTCTGTTTCCTATAGTATTCCACATGTCAAACAACTTACGCAAACGCTTAAAAAATATCCAATCGGAATAAAATGGCTTGTTTTTTCTCATCCATGTGGGACTCAGTTTTTCGAATTGGTTTATGTCGACGTTTCTTCTGGGAAACTTTGTTTTTAATTGCCATTTATGTTTTTCAAGATCATTCCTCAATGAAAATAATTGTGTTTGGCCATTTGATTTTTCCGAAATTTTGTCACTATAACCGTAGCTGCGAGAGTTTGATTGCGGATCTTCACCTAATTCACGAATGATCCTAGGATTTCAAATAATTACGTTCCAAATGGTATCTCGTTTCTTTGAACAAAATGGCCGCTAGAGGCTCATATAAGTTTTTCATGACCACACTGCATTTCAAATTTACCAAACTCATAAATTTTTCTTTGAATCATTCTAAGAGAGTTTCAATTTTGTTTGTATTATTTTTCAAAACAAAGTTAAGTAGTTAATTTAAAATGTTGTTATACTTATGTTACAGTTTTTTCAAAAATAATTATTTTTTCTCCAGGTTAACTGGGAAAAAAATACTCACAAATAAATAAATAAATAAATAAGCGTTAAAATACAATTAATATTAGCAGCCATTATCTTGCCCATTAATGTAAATTTCTAAACTTTTATTTATGTTCACTCGTATTTAACCCTCTTATGCCCATGGTAGAATGCGTTCCAGAAATTGCGCAAGTCAGAGAATCGGAATTCATATCAAGCATCTAAACGGAAAATTTCGGTTTATTTAATAGAAAAATGTCTGTTAATAAATAAAGCAAAAATTACTGTTTTAAATTTCTGGTGTGAATACAGAATATCTGAATAAAAACATCAACTAAATCGGCAAAACTGATGGTAGCATAATGCTGCTATGGGGGGCATTAGACGGTTAAAATGATTTTTGAAATTTCCTCACATAAGCAGATAGTTTTACCTCACACTTTCTCATATAATTGAAGAGCTGAGTGGAAGAACGTGTTATGCTACGTATTATTATTTTTTGGATGAAAGCATTATCATGTATTCTATCACATGGCAAAGCTCAAATACTAAGATACTATTTTGTCTTGACGTTTTAAGACATTATTCATTAATATTTTATATTTTATGTAAATAATATTAATATTTGTTACATTTGAAAATTAAATATGAAAAAGTTTTTCTGAGATAGTTTAGTATCACACCTGTTAATATCCTAAACACATGGTATCAAAGAGGAAATAAATCATTCAAATTTACAACTAAAACTTAAACAAATTTATTCAAATGTAATTTACGTTAATTAACATGTTGCCGACGGGCAATTTTTATCAAATCTGAATTTTAAAAGAGTAGAAGCTCCCCCCTGTTCTGAAAGTCTTTTGTAAATTTGTGTTCTAGATAGGTTTCCCAAGTTTATACATTGGTAAATATCTTTCAATGCACGAATTTAATATAAAATGTCTTACAATCTAAAATAAATAAATAAATAAATAAAAAATAGGGACAACATGATATAAACGCATTTCCTGTGAGGTTTTTTTAATGTATTTTTAATGTTTTTTTATGTAAACAAGAATTCTCGATTCCCGTTGTGAATGTGTTAACATGTTCTTCCACTAAGCTTTTCAATTGAATTAGACACCAGTATTTTATAAAAGATTTCGCTGACTCGTTTAATCTCAGATAAGTAATGCAGAATTTTTTTTTAATTATTTGTAACAAAATTCAAAGGACCGTAGACACATTGAAAACATTCCGCCTTCGGCGGCCGCCATTCCTTTGTCAGCGCTCAGGTCTAGTACATAGCGATGTAAGTAAGCCTCCTATCTTAAATGGGAGAGGTAACCGCAAGATTAAAGGCGAGGTCACATTAATCAAGGTCGCACGTCAAGTAACGGACGGGGTTAAACTACAGGAAGATGCCTAACTCTTTTTTTTTTACTTCACACCACTAAATTTGTAAAGTTGTTTACACCTTCATAATAGCTGAAATGCCCCTGACAAGGCGAAGAAAGTTTCGTGGAGTCAAGTGCAACTGGACTATAGCGACTAGAGCACATAGTGTTGAAATCGTTTATTCCTGTAATACTTAAAAAAGCGCTAAAATGTTGTATCCCTTAACCCTTTAAGGGGTAAGTCATATCTGCCCAAAAAATATTAAAATAATTAATTCACACCGTAATTAACAAACAAATTTATTTGAAAATATTCAACAGATTTTTTTTCACGTATATTATCAGATCGAAATTGTATAAAATATTACTGGTGCCATTTGGCAATTTAGGCCTTAAAATTAACCGTTTGCAGACTGCAAACGGCGCCCTGCAAAGGGTTAAATGTGCAACGATGCTGCTGCAATATACAGATCGCAGCGACATTTGCAGGATATTTTCTAAAATTGCAAGATATTGCTAGTCTATACAATGCAATACGAAAATCCCGCAGATGTCGCTGCGATCGACTCTTTGGATTTCAGCAGTGTCGTCGCCGGTTTAAGGGATACAAATTTTTAGCTTTGTTTGGATAGCATATTTCCACACCATGGAACTATTTATAAAAGGGAACTGACATATCCTAAAAATAGTGAAGCTTCAACTGTAACCGTTTTCGCAAGAGCAGATTACTTCCGGCGGAAACTTCGACCAGTAAATTTATATAGAAATTTTCACCGTATTTATTGGCCTTAATAATGCAAAATTTCACTCTTAAATAATGGCAGAAAGATATTTTCATTTTTACTGGTACACGCTTACATTTGCAGTAGTCAGGCCCTGCGCTTCCGCCATATTGTGACAACCGGTGAAACAAACCGACTGTTTTAAAAGGCACAGTGACAACAGTAAAAATCAATAGTAGTTTTTACCATATTTGCAAGAAAATATTTCCATGAATAAGACGCTTAAATAAGACAAAATTTTCTATTCAATTTTACTGGTGGGAAGTGTGCCTCGGCGGTATTCAGAAACTGTAGATCCGATTTAAAAAAACAGCCGCCATCTTGTGACAACCTCCTCAGTTACTTCACTCGCAACTGTTAGACAGTACACTATATGTCTCCTCCTCTTTATTCATAACTCCATTTTCCACACTATGTATTATAGACGCTGTAACTGGACGCCCTCGATCTACTATTCCGGGGACCGGCAGCACAGACCAAAGTGATATAAGTAAGCGTACAAACTTAATGCTGGATTCGGGCGTAAATTAACACAGTTGCGCCATCTTGTGGATGGGGTGATAATCCACATACGCGGGTTTTTAGTGCGAAGTCATACATGACAGGATATCTACCATCGGCGAATATTTTCTAAATTTTTAGTCACTCATGGAACTGAATTTTGTTTACCATAATTATAGAAAAATAATGGCGTAGCGAGAGGGGCGTCCAGATACACTTGACCAGTGTTGCCAGTTGGCTACTTTCTTAAAATTCAGATTTCTTGTTTGGCACCATTTTTTTGAAAATAACTGTGTTAACTGTAGACTCATAGTAAATAGACATGGAGGTGATTATAGGAAGGCTGGTGTCTACACCCAACACCCAGCCTACGATCGCCAATGCGACACTTATTTAAAGAAAAAAGCAGAGGCCTTGGCATCACTGAATCATAAAGGTAAATATTCAAGCTAATCCAGCCTAATCTACAACAGGAACTTCCGCCATTAAACTCAGTAAAATTCTTGCAAATCAACCTCAACCACTGCAAGGTTACTAACACTGTAGCTGGGCGGCATATGGAGGAGAACTCCATAGATATCGCGCTGCTACAAGATGCCTACTGCGGTGGGGGAGGAGTTTTGCTTGGATTTCCAACCACCTGGAAGATTTTTCCCTCTAAAAAGCAATCCGCGCACTTGATAGTTCGGAATACTAGTCTGATTATAAATCATCTTTTCACGGGTGACCATTGTATTTTTATTTCCATAACCTCGGCGGAAGGTGAGTTCATTATCGGCTCAAACTATATTGCACCTTCACTTGACTTGGATAACTCACTACAAGTGTGGCAGCTCCTAATTACTCAAAGAAGACCTTTTTTATGTGGTGGTGATTTTAATGCGAACTCTCCGCTCTGGGGAAGTCCCAGAGAGGACGCTAGGGGGGGGGGAGAGTTTCACTGAATTTCTCGTCACTAACAACCTCTCAATCTCTAATATTGACAACCGTAAACATACATTCATTAAAAGAAATAAATCGGGCACAATCGTGGCAAAAGGATTCCCAGACCATACTCTTGTTAATCCTATTGCACTTACTTTTATTCGTAACTGGCAAGTTGTTGATATACACACATTTTCTGATCATAAGTTCATTGAATTTTCTCTTCAAACTACTCCTCTTTTAGTCACGCAACGCAGATACAATACAAAATTTGGAAATTATAAAAAATTTGATAAAATTCTAAAATCCAAACGAAACACACTTAATTTGACTTTGAATTCTATAACTAACACAGAAGAGCTTAATATATTTACAGAATTGCTAATAGACACAATAAAAACGGCGATACGAGCCACCTTCCGCCTTAAAAATCTTCGCAAAGCACCTGTTTTTACATTTTGGTCTCCGGAATTAAAATCAAAACGTAATTTACTAACAGCTTTGCGTAAAAAACTTAAAAATTTGAAACAGCTAAATTCACCCCCTGAAATTATCCAACAATTCAAATCCTCATACAACAAACAAGCTGCCATTTACAAACGGTCTATTCTTGATGCCAAAAGCGCAGCTTGGAGGTCCTTTTGTTCGCACCAGAAGAATCCCTTTGGTGTTGCACAAAAATTCTTTTCTGGGAAGTTCTCCACTCTGGATGAAATCCTCCTAGAGCGGCCTTCGGGCTTCTCGTCGAAACGTAATAATCTCGAATTCCTTACAAAACATCTTTTTGGTGAAACAGTCTATCCTAACCATAATAATCTTGACATTAAATTTTCGAATTACTCTGATAAACCTTTTTCTAATGCGGAACTTCGCGCCACACTTGGCAAATTCAAGGATAACAAAGCTCCTGGTGCTGACTCTAATGATTTCCGAATTCTCGAACGTTCCTTTAATATATTATCAGAGATTTTTACCCAATGGGCCAATCTCTGTCTTTCTTTCCATTATTTTCCTCTAACTTTGAGACAAGGGGAAGTAGTATATTTCCTTAAGCAAGGGAAGACTCCCTCTGAACCCAGCTCTTATCGCCCGATCTGCCTGCTTCCGGTGTTAGGTAAATTACTAGAAAAATTAATAGCTAAACTTCTTATTATTTTCCTCGAATCAAACAAGTTATTAAGTAATAGGCAAATTGGATTAAGAGAGGGCAGATCATGCGAAAAAGCTCTTTCCGAAATCTTGACTTCCTGTGCTTTTAAAATTAGTGAAGGCAAATACACTTCCCTGGTCTCTCTTGATATTCAAGGCGCTTTCGACAATGTTGAGTGGAGGGACATTCTCCTCCAACTTAGCATTCTAAATTGTCCGGGTAATATTGCTGGAGTCATTCGTTCTTATCTTTCTGAGAGAAGCATTCTTGTTAACTGGGGAGCAGGAATCTCTATCCACCCACAGAAAAAGGGTTGTCCTCAAGGTTCCTGCCTGGGGCCAATTCTTTGGCTCCTCATAGCTAATATTATTCTCTCAGAATTCGAAAAACTTGGTTACGTTCGCGGATGACTTCAGCTTTATTTTCTCTGGTTTTCGGCGTCTGGACTTGGAGTTGGAGGCTGCTTTTGCTCTCCCAATTTTCTGTCAGCTGCTGGAATCACTGCACCTGCAACTTTCCACTAATAAATCCCAAGCCCTAACATTTGCAATACCTTATAAACTTAAAAGGAAACCCACCATCAGAATAAATGGCACTAGCGTCCATCATGTCTCTAACCTTAAATTGTTAGGATTGTCAATAGATGAGCACTTGAACTGGTTCTCTCATATTAATTACCTTAAAATCAAACTAGTAAAATTTTATCATAACTCAAAAAGATTAACCACTAAATCTTGGGGTATTAAAAGCCATATGCTAAAAATTTGGTACTCTACTATTGTTGAAAAAAATATCACCTATGGAGCATCTATTTGGGGGGAAATCTTACAAAAGCAGCACTTAATAAATTAGTTTCTATACAAAGGATGTTTCTCTTGCAAATTTCTAGGGGATATAGAACCATTTCCAGTGATGCTCTCAATATCTTGACAGGTATTCCTCCCATTTCCATTACCATTAAATATGAGTTCACTAAAAGCAACATCATCCATTTGGAGAATGAAGCTATCTCACAGCAATTTTTTCCACAAATGATGATTCAGCGTAAGACTCTTGGCTGGCAGTTTCATCCGGCAGATGAGACTTCCCACCTACAAGTAAACCCGACTATAAATTCTTACTCTCCCACTCAAAATGTTATGGTCTTCACCGATGGCTCACGCACTGTTACCGGAGTAGGTGCAGCTTTCTGCACTACGAAAGGGAGTGAAGTGAGTCATCGTTAGTCTTGCAGGCTGGATAACAATAACTCCACTTTCCAAGCCGAACTCTTTGCCATCTTTAAAGCTTTAGAGTGGATTTCTCAACAAAACCAAATTTTTTTAATTCCAGTTTTTAGCGATAGTCTTTCAAGCCTGCAGGCTATCTGTTCGTTTGGCTCAACAAATCCCCAGGTTATTGAGATTAAATCACTTCTCAAATCACTTCTCAAAAATCTTCTCTGGAAAACCTATTTAAGCCACGTTTCAGCCCATAAGGGTATCCTGGGAAATGAAACGGCAGATATGTTGGCAAAGGAGGCAACTGCTAAACCATCAGTTGATTTTTCACTTCCAGTACCGCACTCACACATCAAAAGACATCTTCGCGCTCATTTTATGAAAAAATGGCAGGATTACTGGGAATACTCAGATAAGGGTAGATATACATATAATCTTGTCCCAGTGGTATCTTTGGATCTTCTGCTGCTCACTCCATCCACCACAGCTTTCCTTACCGGTCATGGTCCTTTTGGAGCATACCTCTTCAAGTTCAAAAGAGCCCTTTCTCCTCTATGTGAGGTCGGTGATGATGCTGTTGCCTCTCATTATTTCTATAATTGTCCTTTAGCAGCTCGCTGGCATATCCGCCGTCCTCCTGTTCTTCCAGTTGGTTGGTTAGCAAATATTTTATCGCGCCCGATTTTGCTCTCAAAGCTTAAAAACATCTTCAACTTCTTATGTAACCTTTCAGTTTTACTCCATCACTGAGACAGAGACTTGGATTCTTCCTTATTCAGTACCCAATGTTGGGTCGCAACAACTTGTATAATTTTGTCTAACTTTGTATAACACTGCATTATTTAATGTCCTTATGTTTGTTTCACAAAGCTTGCTAATGTAACATTTTTTTATATCTTATATATACCACTCCGCCCTCTGTCGCGCGTATTGGCGGGCTCAGCCTCGGCTGAAATTTGTAACCTTTTTTTTTTTTTTTTTTTTTCTTAGACCTCAATAAAGGGGACCGGGAGGGACAATCTATGCTCTACAGACTCACTTCCTAGTCTGAGCAGTCTCTCTCGGGCAGTAAAAGTAAAAAATTGTCCTTGTTTTCGCCTTAATTATTCCTTAAATAAGGTGAATTTTAAAATTTCAAAAAAGTGGTGTCCAAAGCGATATAAGTAAGCGTCCTACCTTAAATGGGAGCGGTAACCGGAAGATTAAAGGCGAGGTCACATCAATCAAGGTCGCTCGCCACGTAGCGGACGGGGTTAAACTACAGGAAGATGCCTAACTGTTTTCTACTTCACACCACTAAAATTGTAAAATTTTTTTCAACTTGGTTAATAGCCGAAATTTCTCTGACTAGAGGATGAAAACGTCGTGGTGTCAAATGCGTTAGGACGCCATTCTCGCTACGGCATTATTTTGCAATAAATGTGCGAAACGAAACTCAGTACTTTGAGTGAATAAAGATTTAGAAAATATGCGCAGATGGTAGATATCCTATCATGTATGACGTCACACTAAAAACCCGCGCATGTGGATTATCACCCCGTACACAAGATGGCGCAACTGTGTTAATTTACGTCCGATTCCAGTATTAAGACTGTACGCTTACTTATACCGCTCAGGTGGTGCCATTCAAGAAACCTGAATTTAAGGGGTCTTGTACCTTTTAAACGCGTCGAAAATTAACGAAAAACTTCAAAGTTTGAATTAGTCTATCTTCAAAGCCTTTTTATGTATAAACATGAAATTTTGGATATTGATTAAACAGATTGTGCTTTGTAAAATGCTACCATTAGAAATTTATTAACCTGTTACAGAATTTGTGTATTGTTGAAATCAAAATAGCTCTTTTTTATTGCCCCATAAGTCATTGCGCGCATGATATCTTGAGAAAGTATGTACGGATTCGCATGAAATTCGGTAAAAATACTAATCATATATGTGTGTTTAAAATGATCTACTCTTAGGCTAAAATTATTTCATTAACTATATAAAAAAAAAAAATATTTTCGTAAAAAAAAAAAAAAAAAAAATTTGTATTTTTAATGAATAAAAATAGTCATAACTAAAAATATTACCATTGTAAATAGTTAAAAGTAGATCATTTTAAACACACATATTTGTTTAGTATCTTTACCAAATTTCATGACAATCCATACATACTTTCCCAAGATATCATGCGCGCAATGACTTATGGGGTAAGAAAAGAGCTATTTTGATTTGAACAATACACAGATTCTGTAAAGGGTTAATAAATTTCTGTTGGTAGTATATTACACAGCATAATATGTTTAATCAATATACAAAACTTCATGTTTACACTTAAAAAGGTTTTGAAGAAAGACTGATTCAGACTTTGAAGTCTTCCGTTAATTTTCGACGCGTTTAAAATGCATAAGACCCCTTAAAAAAGCAGCCCGCTGGCAATACTGTACTTGATACCCCGAAGTTTTCTTCGCTTTAAGAGAGACATTTCAGCTATTAATCAAGGCGAAAAAACTTTACAATTTTAGTGGTGTGAAGTAAGAAAACAGTTAGGAATCTTCCTGTAGGTTAACCCCGTCCGCTACGTGGCGTGCGACCTTGGATGATGTGACCTCGCCTTTTCCCATTTAAGATAGGACGCTTACTTATATCGCTTTGGCACAGACACATGGTTTGTACGGATACCGTTATTTCTTCAGGGAACAACCAGTATATTTTTATAGAAAAAGAAATATAGGTTAAACGCGCAAAATTTCGCCTTCTTTTAAGAAGAGATTTTCTATAAGATAATACTGGTGCTGAAAATTTTTCTGGCCTGCAAAATTGAAGGAGGCGTACGAACCGTGAGACAACCACCACATCGAGTTGGAGGCTGAAATTCCAGAATTAGCTAAAACTCGATTCCCATATTAAAACGCAATCGGTCTGCAAAGTCATATCTTGGCGGAAAACACATAAAAACCCGATTTTACCGGTTGATTCGTAGGTTTATCATTGTATATTCCTGCTTCCAGTCCGCCATGTTTTCATACCTTTGGGTTCACGAAAACGCAATGGTAAACCTACGAATCGACCGCTAAAATCGGGTTTTTAGGTTTTTTTCTAACAAGATATGACTTGGCAGACCGATTGCGTTTTAATATGAGAATCGGGTTTTAGCTAAATTTGGAATTTCAGCCTTCAACTCGATGAGGTGGTTGTCTGTTCTGCCCGCTCCTGGTCTATAGTATTCAGGGGACGGTGTAATGTTTTAGAACGACATGTTACGTTGGTATGTTATTACAGCTGCAATGTAGTTCGCGCACTGCCATTATATTTTTTCTTCAGCAATCATTGTTTGATGCAAATATAAATAAATTCAATATATTTTTTCGCCTATTTTTTTAGATTTTTTATTCAAAATCCTAGTTTGTTTCAAGTTTTTGTTATTTTCATATTACGTTTAAAAGAGAAATATAGCTTTAAGATATAAAATTTAAAATTTTAACAAAAGTATAATTCAATAAAGCTAATATTTATAAGTTTTAAAAAGACATTCCAAGTTGCCGAATGTTTAAATTCTTCAGATCGATAAAACATTTATGTCTCATTAACATAGATTTCAATCACAAAGGCCTCTTCTTCTAAAATATTTTCTTTCTTTTTCATCAAAATTTTCAGACAAAAAATTTTCTGAAATTGCCATATAAACCGAAATTGAAGTGTAAGAAAGACACTGAGCACAGTATTAAAAAGTATAAGTGGAGTCAATCGGTACAATAAACTGCACCCTTAACAGAAGAGGTATGGTAATTTTAGGTATCAGAATCAGCTTTGAAAGAGAAAAAAATAAATATGTTGTTTATTTATTTATTTTACTGCTGTTTTATATATATGTTTAACTTATTATTATTTATTTATTTGAAATATGGATATAATTACAACAGACATGTAAAGATCAATTTTGAAACATCCATACATCAATCGAAAAGAAAACAATTCTGTAATTGTTATTTACACCATGAGGAATATATTTAACAAACAAATAGTTCTTTTAGGGATATATTTAAACAGAAATAAATAGTTCAGATTTTTACCTTGAGGTCAAAAGTAGCGCTTCAACGCATGTGTACTAACAATAAAACAAAATGCTTCACAATCATGTAAAATATTCCCGTTTCAGTTCCTGTGCAGATAAAATAGGCATGGAAACCAAATATTTTATAAAACGTTGGACAGTAATGTGAATTTTTTTTTTTTTTTTGTTAGTACTTATTCTTATTTTGCAGCATAAAATTAGTCCGAAACGCCGCTTTTAACACTACTGGCCAAAATCGGAATAAAATATTTTATACTAAATTTATTTTGCATGCTTTTAAAAGTATTTACCCCACGTTTTGTCTAATTTGGCCTAGTCAACTATATAACGTTCTCTAAACACATCTACTTAAATTAAGTCCGCACTGTAGATATTTAAGATTTACTGAATTTGCGATAAGCATTATAGTCATAAAAAGGTTAAATAAAATAAGTGATAAATAATGTTTGGGATTTTCTATCATACTCATTTCAAAATGTGAGAAAATTAGTCTCATGCTTGTTTCCACTCTTTTTAAACTATTTTATTTGATTTGATTTTCCTCATTACAGGTTCAATTTACACCAATTCACACTGTAGTGACAATCATGTTTCCTCTTAATCAGCTGTCTATCCTTCTCAAACAGTTCGTTAAACATTCAGTAGCTAATCTTGACAAGCCATAAGTCACCACCTTCCCCTGAGTCTAAATCCTTCCACCCGTCCGTGACAAGTGGCAAATCACAGCATAAAGGCATCATCGTTGAGAACGTGATTACAACGAAATGTTTCCAAAAGCTAATGAACTCAGAACAAGGAGCTATTGCAGTAGAATGCAATTACTGGTTCATAATTCATTAGATAGCTTTCGATATATACCTATAGAAGGTAATAATAGTACTGTTAAAAGGTGGTAAGCATTTAAAATTTATCTCTAAACAAAGCACACACGCACACAAAAAATAGAAGTTGAAACTCATAGGTCCTGAAACTTCATTTTATGTGCTATATTTGAATAAATAAAGACAAATTTTAATTTTATATTTTTGCATTAATATTTCAAATGAGTAAAGTGTTAATGAGTGTTAATGATTTAACGAAATAGAATAGTAAAATTCTTTTCTAATTAACTCATAAATGAATTTTACACGCTGAAATGCTTATAGTTATTTTTTTTTTACTTATAGTACGTCATAAAAAATCTATTTTAGGTTATAAAAACATATATATTTCAAGTATAAAAGTACTATATTTTTTTAATTGATAGTACCTTTGTATAAAATCTCATTTTAGTAAGTAAAAATATATATATTTGAAGTATAAAAGTACTATAATTTAAGATTAAAGAAAAAAGTAATCTGTCCAGACACTACTGCGTTGATAGTAATCACGTGATTGATGAATATTGTAAGAGTTAATAGCCCTGTCTAGCATCTGAGACGCTAAACTACATGTCAGATTTTAACGACTTCTTCTAGTTGAGGTTATTATAAAAAGCTAAAAATTAAAAGCTACTTTCTTAACCCTTTCAGGGGCAAGGTACTTGCATTCGTAAAATGCTGAAATGTATGTGACACCATAATTTATAGACAATTTATTTCAAAATAAGCAAAAGCGTTTGTTCATGCACTTAATCGCTGCCGTCGAAATACTCAAGGCCAGAGGACACGAGTGTGACGTCATCAATAATTGGCCGACTTCACATTAGTGTTGGAATTCACACCGGAAATTTTTGATTAGCAATTTTCTTTTATAATATTTGTGGAATATCTATCATCTTACAAAACAATAATAACTATTTAAACTTACTGGTGAGAATTTGGAATCCCCCAATAAAAAATAAGGCAGATGCAGCAAGACTGTGGAATTCCGCATCGGGCTGAATTTTTATTTAGGGATTCGGAATTCTCACCAGTAAGTTTAAACAGTTGTTACTGTTTTATAAGATGATAGATATTTCACACTTAAAATAAGATAAAACTGCTATTAAAAATTTTCCAGTATGAATTCCAACACTAGTGAGAAGTCGGTCAATTAGTGATTACGTCACAACTCGTGTCCTCTGGCCTTGAGTATTTCGATGGCAGCGACTTAATAAAAGGAAAAGTTTTATTCCAACATTCTGGTTCCAATGTGGAACTTAGGAATTACAATTAAGTGGTCCAAAAATGAACCATCACCCTAGAAAGGGTTAAAGATAAATTTAAATTTCATATTTAGTCCTTAAAACAATAATACTAAAAAATGAACTAGATCAAAAATTACTAAGCACATTAAAATTTGTAAGAAATGAACAGTATGCTAGTAATATACAATGGGGCTTCTTTGAATCACTTCAGGCTTGAGTCCAAGTATCCTCTAACCACATTTTTTATTAAATTTATTACACTTTCTCTGTAAAAGTAATTTTTAAACATTCCATTTTTGTCAATTTTATATCAATGAATGCTTTAGTCAACATTCGTATGCATTTTACTTTTGCAGATCGAAAAAAAAAAATAAACGAAATTACGAAAGCTTTCCTTTTAGGTGAAAGTACTCAGGTTTTAAGGCTGAAGATTTAAAATAATGTTTAAATAACATAACATCAGAAGAAATGTTTTAGAGACACACACCAACCTTTTCTCAAATAAGTATATCTGTCAGACCTTCCAAATGCTCCGTTTTTTGAATACTAAGTAAATACAAAGATTAAATTTCGTGGTAGATATCTATAACATTTGCAACAGAAGGAACTTTTGAGGTAGGTTTCTACAAATTTTGCGTGAAAAATCTAAAAAGAATTATAGTTATATAAAAGTTGGTATTCAAAAACGGACCATTTGGGAGACCTGGTTTACGGATATTTTGCACTTTATGTGAGGTGATATAGAAAGAAAATTACCTTACCGACAGTCATGAAAAGTGTTTTTCTTTTCAGCTCCAACGTAAAATCTCTTTTTAAATTATTCGCTCTTATTGGGATACTTATCAAGACTTAACCCATTAACGCCGGAATTATTTTCTTCGTTAAAATTAGAATTTTCGATTTCCAACCACTTTTAAAATAAGTTCTTTATAATAAGATTCATTTTAGAATAAGAAATATTTATCTTACTTTATTAAGGAATTTGTCTCGTGAAAGAAAATATATATTTATCTAGACATTTACTGGTGTGAAAAGCGCTTTCTTGCCATTAAGTTTAGCAATCTAAAAATATACTTCTGCACGTTAATGGGTTAACCCTTTATCTACTGCCTGTACTTATAAGTACCACTCACTATAAACATTAATCTTATAGAGAATATTACTAATATGCTAATGGTACTTTGCAAAAACACTCTTTTAACCCCACTTTTTCAGGACACAAGGCAGCAGTAGGTTCGTTATTTTAGTGTGGAAGGAGGCTATATTTCAAACTGTCGATGTGTTTTGCGCCAACATTTCGTATAGATTGTCACGCTCTCCTTTATATCGCTGCAAACATAGTAAAGGACATAAGATAAATGTTTGATTGTTTTTATGTTTTCATTATGATCTTAGAATACAATTTGCCTAGCTATTGAACGGTGTATGTATTTGATTTAAGAGTTGAATTACTCGGCGGTACTTATATGTACCGCCAGTACACTGGGTGTTGGAGAAAAACTTCTTGTTTCCTTTTCGTCTGTGTAGTTATCCATCGATTTTATCTGCTTTGTAACGTAATTAATAAACTGTAGTGTAGTAATGTTTTTCCTGGTTTTTGTTTTCTGTTTCATTATTTTTTTTTTTTTTTGGGGGGGGGGGGAATCGAAAAAGTTGTGGCACCGGCTCTTTTTTTTTTTTTTTTTTGCTATGCTAGAAATGGCATATGTAAATTCACATATTGAATATGTGGAGATGCAAGAGAACATGTTGTCTCTGGAATATAGGCGTCGCATAAATAATGGACTGCTAGCAAGATCCAAAACTAAAAAAAAAGGTTTTTTTTTTTTTTAATGCCATCAAATTTGAATTTTTAGTCATCTTTCATGTGTAAAATAAAACTATGTCAGTTTAATATTTTTTTATTGTTAGCTTGAGAGTGTCTTCTTGTTATTTAGCATTTTTAAGAGTTTAAATTTCATTTGAAATATCATGTGGATTTACTGTTACGAGAATGTTTTAGGCATAGTATACTGACGGTACTTTAACACGTTCACGTCGGCACGGTGGGTCATACACGGCTGTCTCAGAGTACAGTGGTGGAAATTTGGCGCAGAGGTGGAGCCTATTGACACCACTAAATTTTTATGGTATTATTCAGTTTAATAAAAACTCAGACGTTTGATCATTAGACAAGAGGCAAAATACTGCTATAATTTAGTGGTGTCAATAGGCTCCGCCTCTGCGCCAATTTTCCACCAGTGAGAGTAGTCAAATCTCCGGCTTTTTGCACACCACTATTATTTTAGAGAAAATGTTGTTCCTTCAAATCGCGCAATTGTTCTAATTAAATAAAACCACATTTTCTCTATTAAAATACTGGTATCCAAAAAGCCGGAGTCTTTGCAGCTCCGAGATAGTTGAGTGTGACCCACCGCGCCGGCGTGAGCGTGTTAAAGTACCACTTTCATTAATTTCCTCTAACGAATTAAATTTCTCACGGGTGGGTATTTTTTTATGTATATTCTTTAATTTTTATCGTAGTAACTAAAAAAAATACATGAAAAAATTGCTAGATAAAGGGTTAAAGGGCTAAGAAACATTAATTAGCATCACACAATTTATGATGTATTTTTAACGCGTTTGCGAATTTAATTTCAAGTTTAAATAAATATATCTACATTTAAAATGACTCTGAGTATGATATTTGCAAATATTAGGTCCTACGTTCTTTACCTATTTAGATGGTTTATTAAACACACGCACACACATATATACATATAAACTTGGATCCAAATAAACTGAAGTTGAGGATTAATTGAGCTTAAATTTAAATAACTTCTATATTTTATGAAATTTATATTGTGGTTCTAATAGGCCTAAAATTTTAGAAAAATATCACCGAAGTATTAAAAAATGAATTTTATAAACACAATTAATGTTTTTTAGCCTACAGTTTTGAAAGAAATGCACAGTATCCCAAAGAATAAAAGAATTCTTTTTGTCAAAACATGCATCCTTAAGGATGCATGTTTTGCAAATATAAATATATTGAAATTTACAAAAATATATAATTTTTTAAATTATTTTTCGAAAAATATGAATTGTAACTTGTTAATATTTTGAAAAATCGATTTCTGGAAGCTTCAAATATGCAAATGTAAGATTGCAGCACATCCCTCTGAGGATTTTCTCAGTTATGGTTAAAACACTATCCGCACTGTAATCGGCTTAACAAGAATCAAAAATAAATTTACCATTATGAGTTTCAGACTTTAAATCTGCGCAATTCCTAAACTCTTTTATCTATTTCTTCACGATTGATATCCAAAAGTACTATTTACCGAATAATCTAATATGCTATCACACTTGGGTATTTACTTACAACTTAAATACATTGTGCTGCATATCTGCATCACTTTTTATTTAACTCTTAGAAGCCACTATATTTGTATAGAATTTTTAATCCTATAAAAGTTACAAAAATATGCTAATAAATAAAGTTAAAAATCTATCTTAATGTTTGTGGTGTCTAATCTTTAATATAAGAATAAAAAACACAATTCAAAAAGAATAATTCATGCATTTAAGGTTTAAGATTTATAAAATAAAGAATTGTATAAAATAAGGTATTTAGATTCATACCTATTAAAATATTTACTAATTTGCAATATTTTAGATATGACAGTAGATTTTACTTGTATTACAGATGTGCAACATAAAACAAGATCTACGTATTATACGAAAAATGTATATCTGATTTTTGTCCCCTAATTTTTTGCTGTGTAATTATTATTCCTGTTTGAACCTTTCTGAGAATCATATATGATTTTTTAGAAAGAAAATAAAAAATCATGCATTTAAGGGTTAAAAAGTTTTAAGTTTGTAACAATTTCTATATGTAAGTTAAATTTCGGTATAACATTAACTAGATAAATTATTACTATTCAATTGATATCAGTTAATTTTTTTTAATTATTTGCCGCAATGTAAGTTTGTTGCGCGCTTTTTTCCAGGACTGTACTTTAATAATTAGGCAATTGACCAATTTCCTATAGGCTTCACAAGGTTTTCTAATGCATTACAAATTGTGTATCTTCAAGTATTAACACCATTTATTTTTCGTTTATTTTTTTTTACTTTTGCAGACATTTTAGAATTGACTTTAAATACATACTTTTTTCACGTTTAACTTTACTCCTTTAACTAAGTAATATAATTATAGAGAAGTACTTATTAATATTAAATATATAAAATAAGTATTTAACTCATTTGTTACGAGAATAAGTTATTGTTTTTTTTATTCAAATTGTTTGAATTGTAGAAGTAGTAATATTTTCTTTAATTAACTTGCAACTATTAAGACATTAATTAAGGCAGATATATCTACAGAGTTGCCAATTCTCCGGCTTTTTAGACACCAGTATTATCTTAGAGAATATTTTGTTCTTTTAAATGAACTGAATGTTCCAATTAAATGAAATAACATTTTCTGTACTAAAATACTGGTATCCAAAAAGCCGGAGACTTGGCAGCTCTGTATCTATATCTGAAAAGTGGTACCACTCAAGCAATCTGAATAATACTCAGCCGAACCTGCAACACAGCTTGGGATCCTTCCGTTTGGATAACATTGGTTACGGTTTTTTAGAATGCTATTCAATGCATTAAAAATCCACATGCAAAGCATAGCTGCCAACTTTTACGCTTTTTTCTTACTACCTAACTTTAATATTAAAATTTTCCATACTTAGTTGGCGAACTCTGCAATTCTGTAAGTCAATAGTTTTTTTTTTTACATTTTAGTGGTAAGAAAAAAGCGTAAATATTGGCAGCTATGCAAAAACAGTATTTAAGTCTAATAATCTAAAACTCTAAAAAATATATTTTAATGTATAATATTGGAAGTAGAAATATAATATTAGGAAATTTATATTTATATTCATTGAATGGTTTTATTTGTATCACTTAAACATAGCAATGTTCTGTATCCTTGAAGTAATTTTTAAATATCAATTTCCTGTAGAGAATCTTATAACTATAAATATCACAATCCTTTTTATTACTACAGAAATTGCAGAATTTGCTATTTTATTTTTAACAAGAATATAAAACGGCATACAGCAAGACTAAAAATAAATGCGAATTTAAATACCAGTATTTCCCAAGAAAACTTTTCCTGACAAGTATCTACAACATTTTAAATAGAAAATAACCTTCCAAGTAAGTTTCTACAAAATTTGCAAAAAATATCTAAAAAGAACATTTTTTTATGAAAAAAGTGGCATTTAAAAAAGGAGACATTTGGGATAAGTGTTGCCAGTTTGGCCGCTGCCATCGAAATACGATCGAGAGGACACCAAAGCGATATGTAAGCGTACAATCTCAATACTGGAATCGGGCGTAAATTAGCACAGTTGCGCCATCTTGTGCACGGGGTGATAATCCACATACGCGGGCTTTTAGTGTGACGTCATACATGATAGGATATCTACCATCTGCGTATATTTTCTAAATCTTTTGTCACACAAGGAACTGAGTTTTGTTTAGCACATTTATTGCAAAACAATGGCGTAGCGAGAAGGGCGTCCAGGAGCGTTTGACACCACGACGTTTTCATCGCGTTGTCCGAATTATTTCAGCTATTAATCAAGGTGAAAAAAATTTTACAATTTTAGTGGTGTGAAGTAAGAAAACAGTTAGGCATCTTCCTGTAGTTTAACCCCGTCCGCTACGTGGCGAGCGACCTTGATTGATGTGGTCTCGCCTTTAATCTTGCGGTTACCTCTCTCGTTTAAGATAGGGCGCTTACTTATATCGCTTTAGAGGACACGAGGGTGACGTCATTACTAATCGACCGACTTCCCACTCGTGTTGGAATTCACACCGGAAAATTTTGAATAGCAATTTTATTTTATTTGTGGAATATCTATCATCTTATAAAACAATAATTACTACTTAAAATAACTGGTAAGAATTCGGAGTCCCTAAATAAGTATTCAGCCAGATGGGGAATTCCGCAGTGTTGCCGCATCTGGCTGGTTTTTTATTCGGGGATTCCAATGTTTTACAAGTAAGTTTAAATAGTTATTATTGTTTTATAAGATTATAGATATTTCACAAATAAAATAAGTGAAAATTGCTATTCAAAATTTTCCGGTGTGAATTCCAACGCTATTGAGAAGTTGGTCGATTAGTGACGACGACACACTCTTCAAACACGCTGCTTTGAGTTTTTCGATGGCAGCGGTTTGGCCCCCAATTTTAATCAGAAATCAAAATTCATTCTTTAAATTTCAAAAGAAGAATGCTTATTTTAAGTGATCGCTAAACATCTCATATTAAATAAAGCACAAAATATTATTATTTTTTCTGGTGCGAAGTCAAAATTTCAGAATAAAAATAGAGGCGAAACTGGTCACTGTTTGGGAGCCCTGGCACAACGAAATGAAATCACTAAGGAACAAATTAAAACTGTAACTCATGCAGCGGTGCCAGTTTGACCTCGTTTATTAGTCAGAATTTCCAAAGTCATATTGGAAATTTAAAAAAAAAGAATTTTTATTAAATAATCAAGAAATGTCTGTCGTTAAATAAATCAAAATTTGCTATTCCCAATTTCTCGTATGGATTCATAAATTTTGAATAAAAAACCCAATCTTGCAATCCTGAACTGAAAAATACAGGGTAATAGTTGGGAATACCACAATTTCCAAACAGTAATCTATGTGATCAATTTCTGAAATATTTACAAAATTGTACCGCGAAAATTATTATTTGGAAATCGTGGTATGTAAAATGTTGACAGGTGGAATACATTCAAAGAGAAATGTTACAGAAATAACAACAAATTATAATGTGCAGCTATTAGTTTCAATGTTTATATGATAAATAATTAGAGTAAATATAAATAAAAAATTAAATAATACTTAAAAATAATTTTCTGGATTATAAGAATTTTAGACATTGCGAAAGATTTTGTGAAATTGTCTCGAATATGGGTATAATATTTCCTTCAATATTTAATTTTTTAAATTATCATAAAGGATAATTTCGTAATCTGTTACTCAAACATTTTTTATATAAGTTTTAAGAATCATGCATAATTTCATCTAGAAGCTTTTAATTCAAGTAATGGTTTAACCCATTAACCGCTGACGTTACGTTCACGCAACAGTCAAAATAATTGCTCATGCAATGAACTAATTACATTGGCACCACTGTTTTAGAACTTAAAAAAATGTCTTATTTTTTGGCAGAAATTTTGCTATTTTAGCAAAGCGAAATTTACCTTAATGAATTTGTGGTGGGAAACTACTTTCGACAAGAAATTTGAATATTTCTATCGTAATAGTTTTGGCGGTTAATGGGTTAAATAAATTTCATTTACTAAAGTAAAACTTTAAAAAGATATTTAAAACAGTAGGTAAACTGTTTACTCAGAAGTTACGTTAATTTTTGTTACATAACTCCATTCAAAATTTATTTAATAATATTTTCAAGTCTTAAGCAAAAAATGAAGAAAGGACAAGGCAAAACGTTACTTTATTTTACAAGAAATTTTATATGCATAACACGTCGAAAAAAGAATCTTGACTAATCGAAGACTGTTAAATATGATCAAAGAAAATAGTCACTTTTATTTTACGTTTCAGAATCTTACACGTTACATAACATTTTATGTTAGACAGCTAAAGTGAACAAATCGTTCGTAATTACATTATTATTATTATTATTATTATTATTATTATTATTATTATTATTATTTTTGCACATTTAGCATATTTTGACACAAGTTCATTTATCTATTTCAGCCGCTTGACAGGTTTTCCACCCGACATACATTTTCAGTATCCAATACAGTGGCGTAGCCAGGGAGGGGGTCCAAAATCTCTGGATATCAGTAATATGGTACAGCTTTCATCGCCTTGATTAATAGCAGAAAATTCTCCAATAAGATAAGACGAACAGAACTTTACAAAATTAGTGGTATCCAGAGCATTTGGACCCCCACCCAGGGTACGCCACTGATTCCGTAGCTGCCAACTTGTACGGTTTTTTGTTACCATTAAAATTTAATAGAAATTACAGTCTTGTTTCATCGTTAGAAATCGTTGCATTTTCGGCAATTGTTTTAGGTAACATTTGCTATTACATTTTACTAGTGAGAAAAATCCGTACACTTTGGCTGCTATGCCATTCGTACTGAATGATATGTGTCCTGTTTGAAGAAAGAAATTTCCGATTGAATGACGTGAAAATTTCTATGTGAAAATAGTGGTATTTCGAAGTGAAAACCTACTAAACCCGTTTTCTTTTACACACAATCCAAATACACAGAATAAAAAATCAAAACAACACTGATTCAGTTTACAATTTATTTGTAACTATTCAACTATTGCACTTTTCTTCTGAGAAAAGTCAGATTATTTGGTTTGGTAATGGAGCTATGAATAAAGCGGAATAGACATATAGTGTACAGTCTACCAGTTGCGACTGAAGTAACTTAGGAGGTTATCAAAAGAAGGCGGCAGCTTTTTTTTAACCCCTTAACGGTCGCTTAATATTTGGAAAAATCGTCAAAAAGTACCTATTATTTTAGTACAAAAATTGAATAATTATAAGGTTTCTATATAAAACATGCAATTAGTTTTTGTTAAGGCGAAAAAAAAGATGTATTATAACAAATTCACATTTGTGGAAAAGCCATCATGCGAGAATTATATGTGAAAAAATAAAGGTCTTATTCGCATTAATTTGTTTGTTTTACACAATACAAATTAATGCGAATAAGACCTTTATTTTTCACATGTTAGAACTTTATTTATCATCATCGTACAATTTTTTACAAATAATATTTGAAATAATATAATATACATTAAATTTTGATTATTAATAATTTTTTTGAATGTGATATATTTCGAAACATGCAATACAAAGTCCAAAATCACAATCAGCGCCAAAAACCAAGCCCACACAATGGAGTTATGAATAAAAAGGAGGTGACATATAGTGTATTTTCTACCTGTTGCGAGTGAAGTAACTGAGGAGGTTGTCACAAGATGGCGTCTGCTTTTTTAAAATCGGTTCTTCAGTTTCTGATTACCGATAGGTCAAAATCCAACCAGTAAAATTGAATACATGATTCCGTCTTAAATAAGCGTCTTATTCATGGAATTTTTTTTTTCAAAAATGTCGTAAAAATTTCTATTTGTTTTTATCGGTGTCAGTATGCCTTATAAAACTGTCAGTTTGTTTCCATGGTTGTCAGAATATGGCAGAAACGCAGGGCCTAACTACCACCAAAGAAAACTCCTACCAGTAAAAATGAAAATCTGTTTCTACCATTATTTATGACTGAAATTTTGTAATAATAAGGCGTTAAAGTAAGTTGAAAACATCTATATAAACCTACTGGTGGGAGTTTCCACCGTCGATAAACAACTCCTGTGATAGCGGTTACAGTTTAAGCTTCACCATTTTAAGGCTATGTCAGATCCTCGTTATTAATAGTTTCATGGCCCACACGCTAATATTCGAAGACTTCACACCGAAATGCCAGATAAATTTTTCTTGTTTCTGAAGTTTTTTCCAGCAATAAATCTCCAGCCCGGAAATATGACGGTCACGAGAAATAACGAACGACACCTCAGCCCGTGATATTGTCGGGAGCGAGAATTAAAGGGCTAAACCGGATCTTTAGTGTCTGATTACCGCTAAAGCAAACTTCCCCCTAGTAAAATTGAATAAATTTTTCATCTTATTTAATGACTTCTTGATGGAATTTTTTTCTCACAAATGTCCTAAAAATGTCTATTTGTTTTTACGGGTGTCAGTTTGTCTTGTAAAACTGACAGTTTGTTTACCCGGTTGTCACAATATGGCGGATACGCAGGCCTTGACTACCGCCAAAGTAAACTTCTACCAGTAAAAATGAAAATCTGTTTCTACCACTATTTATGACTGAAATTTTGCAATAATAAGGCGTTTAAATAAGGAGAAAATTTCTATGTAAATCTACTGGTGGAAGTTTCCACCGGCTGTAAAGAACCCCTGCGATAGCGTTTATAGTTCACTCTTTTAAGGATATGTCAGCTCCTCTTTATTAGTAGTTCTATGGGTTTGGTGTTGTCTCACGGACTATCACTTCATTTCACTCTACAATTTCCAACTGGCAAATATTCCTGACATACAAAAAACAATGAAGAATTCAATAATTAACCTATTTGCATCCGAAGCGTGTATTTTAGGAATTTCTTTTTTATTCGGAAATTACGAACTTTTAAAATGAATTCTGTATTGTAACTTTTGCTTTTTTTAAATGTCAGAAGTTTCGTGGTTACATAAAGTAAAAATTTTGTTTTCGCAATTTTCATTACGGATTCGTAATTTCTGAATAAATAATGAATTTCTGAAATGGACACATATATGCGCTAACGATGCATATTATGATACATTAATGACGCATTTATTTTGTTTCGAAAAAATTACATATGATTCTCAGAAAGGTTTATTACACATGAAAAATAATGAAAATAGTCAGAGATATATTTTTAGCATAATACGTCAACCTTTTTTTATGTTGCGCACCTGCAATACAAGTAAAAACTACTGTCATATCGAAAATACTGCAAATTAGTAAATATTTTAATAAGTATGAATCTAAATACCTTATTGTACATAATTTTTTATTTTGTAAAACTTAACACTTAAATGCATGAATTATTCTTTTAGAAATGTGATTTTTATTCTTATATTAAAGATCAGACACAAGAAATTTTATGATAGATTTTTAACTTTATTTAGTAGTAGTTGTTTAGCATAGTTTTGTAATTTTTACAGGATGGGTTAATAATAGATGACAAAGTAAATAGCTGTATATTAACAGTGCAACAAAGAAAAACTCAAAAAATAATTTTCGTGACAAATAGGTTAAGACATAATTCAGTGAGGATTTAACATTATTAATTTCTTTTTCTTATTCTTTTTTACATAATTATTGAATTCTATAGAATTTAATAGCATTTAATACCAACGCTATCTTTAATCAATATCTACTGATATCTTTACTATAGAATGATTTACAACACAATTAGGGGAGTTAATATTTTCCTTATCTTTCAAGCCTATACATATTTTAAAGTAATTCAAAAGTTAAGAACACTTTTAAAGTCTGTCACAAATACGTAAAGAAATGTTAAAGTTTTCTTTTTTCAAATTACGGAACCTATTACAGAGTTTTTCCAACATGTGGGTAATAAATAAATAAAAATAAATAAATAACTCTTCTATTTTATTGCATATATATACCGAGAGTCCCAAAAATTACGTGTGCATTTGAAAAATGAATTAAAGAAAAACGAAAAGTGACAGAAATGCCCCGTTTCCTGTATCATCTCTAGGAACACAGTAAATTTCCATTCCATAAAATTAAAAATTTAGTATCGAATTTTGCCAACAAACGGCGCTGCTAAGCAGGAAATCTGCAAAAAAGCTGCATGAATACGTTGTGAAGAAGTCTGCAAAAACAAAATAACTCTATTTGCAACAACAACATAGCGCAGTCAGAACAAATTCGCAGAAACCCGTGCTAAAGTTTATAGCCGGAATGGTCTCAGGTGCAACAGTTATGCACACTGTTTTAGCTCAGGAATCAATTGCGAATTTTGTTGAAAATCTTGTATTTGTAGTATCTCAAAGAAAAAGGCCCATGTCTGCCCAAATAATGACTTTTCAGGGATGCGGGAATGATGGTACTGTAAAAGGGGGGGGGGGTCGTTCACCAAATCCATGAGTTCTATTTACTGACGAAGCTGCCTAGGAAAAAATAAACTTCCTCGAAAAGCCAAATTTTTCCCATATAGACTTCGTTCCAATCATCTGCTGCAGCGGTACGTCTGTGGCCGTTTCGCGTGCATTAATGGTAACATCACTAATTGTTTGGTAGTCTGAATCTTGTACGTAAACACGTGGAAACTGTGGCGCATGACACTATACGTGGGCGTGCATCCGTAGTCCAACCTAAGCTGCTATGCGGGTAAACGAAACCCCGGGACCGTATTTGGATCATTTGCTGGACGACTTCAACAGTCGCCTTTGCAACTGCCGCACTGGACCCCCGGCCTTTCCAGCACGATCATCATTAACGGTCCATTCCACTGAAAATTTTGAAACATTTCCTTATTATATCGTTTTTCGGTCCTCCAGTGGCATTTAAGAAAAGTGTGTTTTGCGCTAACAATTCTGTGGCTCAAACGGTGAAATTCCAACACAAGAAAAATTCCCTGTTCTAGCGAATAAATCATTTTTTTTACGATAAAATGGGACTTCTAACCAGCACATGGTTGCAGTAGTACGACAAAGTACATAATGGTAATCTGGCGAATGTGTGTCCCTACCGCTTTATCATATTTCCTACAGCGCCATCTGTTGGCAAACTTTATAACTAAATTTCAAATTCTGTGTCAATGATAATTTACTTGTTTCTCAAGTTGAATGTGCAGCAAACGGTGCATTTTTATTGCTTTTCGTTTTTCATTTTTCAAATGCACCCTATATATATATATATATGGCGGTTGTACATTGGCGGAAAGAAATATTTGATCAAGACCTATTTTTCTTGTAGTTTTGTAATTATTTATAATTTTGAGTGTGAATTTTAGCGAAATAAGTGACCTTCACTCTCAAATCCTATAACAGAAAGGTATTTTTTGAATATTTAATGATAATGTTTAAAACAGAAAATGTGGAATTTCTTGTAAATAATAAAACCTTCTAACAGCACTTTCATTCTTATTATCTACGTGATCAGAAGGAATGAAAAATGCCAGTTGATACTCTAATTTGTGGATTTATTTACAAAGAATATTTTGTCCCCAATTTTCATGCAAAAATGAAAACATTTTCATAGCTGGATTGAAAATAGTTTAGTATCCGATTACAAATGGAAAAATGTTAATTTAAGAAGAAAAGGATTATTTTCATGGTCGAATTACAAATTCTGTAAAGAGGAATGTTTCTATGATTTGCTACATTAATGGAAAATTTCATTTTACTGGAAAGATAAAAATCAAACAAGACTGGGCGACCTAAATACATTTCAAGAAGGAAAAGCAGAAACATACGAAAATCAGTAGAAAAAAATTTCTTTTATTATCAATGGACACTTAACTAAAGAGGCTTTTTTGTGTTCTGATATTCACATCATAGCCTGAGTAGCAAAAACTTTTGACATATATAGGGGCTGTATGAGTAGAGATGTCAACAAAATCTATATATCCTAGAAGTAAATCATAAAAAAGATTGAAAATTGCCAAAATAATGTATTGATAAATCTTTATCATTGTTGAATAAAATACTATTTAACTATGGCTGTAAATATTTCTATATATATTTTTTAATTACAGGGAAAGAAATCCAACTTGTAGAAAATAAAATACGGATTTCCAGTATTTAAATGTGATTCCAATTGTGAAACATGATGCATAGCGGCCGAATTTTACGATTTTTTCCTACCACTATCTTTGAACAACAACAAAAAAACGCAATGTTTAATTAATGTTCTCGGCGAGTAAATAAGACAAATTTTTAATTCAAAAACTGTGTGTAAGGAAAAAGCGGAAATGTTTGCAGCTATGATGATAGAGGTAGTAATTCGGTTTGTGGATCAATGGCTTGGATGTGAGAAATGGAAATAAATGACGGAATTTTTTATGCTAGACAATGTATGGATATACCGTAAGATTGTTTGTTCGAAAGTGTCTCAAATACAGGTATCTTGTTACAAAAAACGCTGGAACTTGATACATACGGCGCGAATGACAAAAGAGTACTTATTATATAAATTTTTCTGAGTGTCACAAACACCTCTCCCCTCTCCATACCTTATTTTGATTGAGAATGAATAGCTATTTATTGATGAAGAAGTTAACCCATTAACCGCCAAAACTATGAGGTTGAAGTTTTCAAATTTTTGGCTGAACGGCGTTTACCATCGCAAACTGTGAAACATAATTCTCGCTTCATTTGATGTTAAAATTTTGTGTGTTTAAGTAAGGCTATTTTTATAATTAAAAAATAGTGGTGGGAAAGTAAATAATTCAAACATGCGCATTTATTTTGACTGTTGCGTCGACGCAACACCACCGGGTAGTGGGTTAAAATAAAAAAAATATATATCAAAAGTACTGTTTTAAAAATGACAAGATATATTTTGGAGTTTTACAAAATGTTTTAAAATTAATGCTAAGCATTCTGTAATGCATTATAGAGAATACTAGAATGTCCTCAAAAACAGTAAACATTAGCCCATTAACTGCCGAAACCTGAGTTGAAAGTGGGCTATTTTTTTTATTCAGATTTCTTGATTGCCACCACTTTTTTGAAACGGTAAAATTACCTTTATTTGTGCTTTAATTAGTATGTCATTAAATAAGGCGCTTTTCAAAAAAGTGGTACCAATCAAGAATTTGAATTGGAAAAATGTATCCCATCTGGCAACGCTGGCCGAAACCAGGTTTGCCCGTTTCGCCTTCATTTTTATCCCGAAAATTCGACTTTAGACCGGAGCTTTTTGCAGAAGAATTTTTACTTCAAGTATTCAAGAAAAAGCTCATCTAACATTAAACTTCTGAAGATAATTTATTCTGAAGATACTTTTTTCATTTTCTGGAGTGAATCTAATTTTTTTTTAATAAAAGTGGAATCCAAACGAGCAACTCTAGCCGAAGCTATAAGATAAGGATATTTAACTTTTTTGCTGAAAAACGTTTGTCACTACAAATTTAGAACGACAAATTTCGCTTCATATAATGTCAAAGTTTCTTCTATTAAGTGAGGTAAATTTTATAACTCAAAAACAGTGGTAACTTCATAGTGAATTTAAGGACGCACAATTATTTTTACCGTTGCGTCAACGCAACACCAGCTGTTAACCCCTTCAAGGGTGGTGGTTCATTTTTGGACCACTTAATTTTAATTCCTAAATGCTACATTGGTATCAGAATATTGGAAGTGAAATTCTCCTCTTATCAAGTACGTGAACAAAAACTTTTCCTTACTTTGGAATAAATTTGTGTTTTAACCCTGGTGTCGCTCACTCATTTCAGCATTTAACAAATAAAAGTATCTTGCCCCTGAAAGGGTTAATTGGTTAAATATTGTATTTTTTTTTTACCCTTTCCGGTATGGTGGGTTAATTTAAGTCCCACTTAATTTTAATTCTCATTTCCTACATCGGAACCATAGCTTTGAAACAAACTTTTGCCTCTTTTGACGCATGTGAAAACTTTTCACTTATTTTCATAAAATTGCCTCTGGTCTGAACCAATTATTTCAAAATTTTTGTAACGGCAGTTCTTTGTGCCGGAAAGGGTTAAAGTATATTATAGCTCTCTGTATACATGCATTTCACAACAAAAAATTGTATATTTTGTATTTTAAATGGTGCATTTATATTTGTAAATTTTACCTTAATAATTATAATTTTCAGTGCTGTCTGTGGTAACTATTATTCTGTTATTTTGTCTAGCCCTATTTCGTATCGAAAATATCTTACATTGAATATTACTAAACATCTAACGCGAAGGTTATTGATTTCAAACAGTAGTAATCAACATAATAAAAACATAGTTGCCAGCGGCAGCCCTGTAATTGGTCAAAATTAGAAGAAAAATATTTCTTGTTACAATACTTTTTTCCACTGTATATACTGTAGTGCGATAAAATCGACTCAGTTATAAAGTGGTTATCTTTACATTAAAATTACACTACTTGGTCAAAAGTATTCTGAAACAGAGTTACCACAGATGACTTTTTTCATATTTTTTTTCGCACCGCTATTTTTAAAATACAAATTTTATAGTATATTTTTCTAGCAGAAGTTTCCGAAGTGTAAGTGAATTTTTTTTGTTTTGAAAATGTGGTGTGAGACAGAATTAAAAAAATAGTTACCAGTGGCAGCCTTGTGACACTTTCGAGTTTAGAAATTTCGCCGAATATTTAAGAGAAATATGTGAAGAAATTTTTTGGAACTTCGTGAAAGTAAAAAATGCGTTAGACCCGTTGCCATCGAAATTCTCAAGGCCTGAGGGCACGAGTTGTGATGTCATCACTAATCGATCGAATTCTCACTACTGTTGGAATTCACACCGGAAAAATTTGAATAGCAATTTTCTTTTACATTATTTATGGAATATCTATCATCTTGAAAAACAATACTAACTATTTAAACTTAATGGTGAGAAATTTGGATCCCCCAATACAAAATCAGCCAGATGCGGCAACACTGGCATTCCGCATCTGGCTGAATTTTTATTTAGGGATTCCGAATTCTCACCAGTAAGTTTAAATAGTTAGTATTGTTTTATAAGGTGATAGATATTCCACAAATAACAGAAAAGAAAATTGCCATTCAAAAACCTCCGGTGTGAATTCCAACACTCGTGAGATGTCGGTCCATTAGTGATGACGTCACAACGCCTGTCCTCCGGTCTTGAGTATTTCGATGGCAACGTTTAAACCTCATTCGTTTCATGAAATGTTTTGTTACTAGACGCACAGTTGCCAAAACTCTCGATTTATTGAATACCAGTAAATTCTTACAAAAATATTCGCTTTATTTAATTCAAGAAAATTTTTGATTTTATAAAACAAGTATTTCTGCATAAATATATTTATATTAAAAAAATCAAAAGGTTGGAAACTATGCAAAAACAATTAGAGAAAAAAAATTCATTGGACAACGAAATTGATATTTATAATCAACCTAAAAAAAAAAAAATAAAAAAAAATAAAAAAAAAATGCCTTAAAATTTTTAGCAGTCGTAGACTATGATGTGCGTCCAGTACAACATTTGTGTTCATTTGTTAAAGAATAGCACGTATATGTATGGAGATGTAAAGAGTTTCTTTACAAAAGTGAAGAAATTCGGCATGTTTTTATTATATGTATACATTGTGTGTCAGTTGTTCAACCAAATTTAATGCCACTTTCAGGAATTTTGATAAAGCGCAGTTCTAAAAATATGCTGCAATTACTATGTAAATATATTTAATATTTGTTCAAATATGCGGATTTGCATACATAAATTTTTACCTGCGCAGTAACAATAACATTATTTTTCATAATACATTACTCAGCTATATAATGCAACTCATATAAAAAGGCAACCTAATAGCGTGAACATTCAAAAACATATCGACTATACAGGGTGTCCGGTCTCAACGGTGTCCAATGGATAATTCCTAAACCGTTAGTCATAGACATATAGTTCCAATTAGAAAAATGCTTTAAATCAGATAAAGAAATATTTTAAAAGCGATTTGGGTCAATAAAAACATTTCTTAAAAAATTACGAAATTTAAATTTTAATACGGTCCCTCGGTCCTATAAGTTATATTTAGTAAAATTTTCCTATTCCACTGACAAATAAGACAAAAAATGTCTCATTCATATGACACTAATATTGTGCTAGTTATGAAACTTTAAAAATGCATGACTTATGCCACTTTTCTTCTCTGAAAACAAATGAGTTCGGCTTGGCTTTGAGGGGTCATATTCCTAGTGCTTAATGTATTCGAAGATCTCATTTCATGTGTATTTGCGCTTTGAAAAATATCGTACAAGTATTACGATTAAGTTAACATTTATTAAGTTTCAGATTGGCTGAAATAACATATGTTTTATTTTGTCAGGATTTGAGAATGTTTCTTTTATGATTTCTTTTAATAAAATAATGTTATTTTTATAAGTTTTTATGTTACTTCAACGATCTTGTGTATGTTTTGACAGTTCAAAATTTGTATTCGAACTTTAACCCACCTTCAAATATTCAAACGAGATTACATTTTACATACTGGCGCAAATCCGATAACCATCTAATATTATTATGATTTTCGGTGGTTACGATTTATACTTATTTTATAAGATAACACAAAAAATTTCGATAGATTACCGCCAAGAAGTTTATGAAAAAGTTTTAGATTAGATTATACAAGACGGAGATTGTTGGTTTTTTTAACTTTTATGTATTTTTTAGCACTGAATCCGAAAATTACCTTAATTTTTAACCATCGTGTCAGGGTATTTCGCAAATCCCAAATTGTCGAAGTTAAAGAATAACAAAAATCGGATACTATAAAGTAGAGGAGATGGTTGTATTTTTTAACTTTTGATAATTGATTTTTACGTACTATTTAGCACTAAATCTGAAAATGACTTTCATTTTTAACCATCACGTTAGAATTTTTTTGCAAATGTGTAAGTTAAAATATAGCGAAAATCTCATAGTATAAAACATATCTAAAACTTTTTTTATTTTATTTGATTCAATAATTTATTGGATATTTTTGCTTATCTTGGGATTCTTACAGCTGGGTGGTGTGATGAGATTGGAGAGGAGATTAAATTTTAATTTGAACCTTTTAACTTTGAAATTTACAATTTGTGAAAAATCTTGATGTGATGGGTAAAAATGAAGGTTGATTACGGATTCAGCGGTGCAGAATACATAAGAATCTATTATCAACAGCTAAAAAACATGAAATAACCCAACTTTTGCAGGCTAGTGTAATCTAATAATATTTTAAAATACGTATCATTTTGTAAAGAATTGAGGCTGTTAATTTAGTATCCTTTTATTTAACAAAAATTCTATTTTTTTTTCTTTCTTCTTAAATGTGCATTACAACTTGTATATTTTGCATTAATATGTCAGAATGACTAAAGATTTCAAATTTATATTGCTATGTTAATTTTACTTTCAACCATTTTTTAATATATCTGACGAAATTATATTTCGACTAAATTTGTGAATGACCCTCAATTTGCAGCAAAAAATATGCTCCAACTTTAAACAGGTATTACTCGGTCAATTTTAATCGTAGAACAACGGGACTTTTTTTGTATTACTTGTCAGTGTAAAAGGAAAATTTTACTAAATATAACTTATAGGACCGGGGGACCGTATAAAAATTTAAATTTCGTAATTTTTTAAGAAATGTTTTTATTGACCCAAATCGCTTTTAAAATATTTCTTTACCTGATTTAAAACATTTTTGTAATTGGAACTATATGTCTATGACTAACGGTTTAGGAATTATCCATTGGACACCGTTGAGACCGGACACCCTGTATAAGGAGATGAATTTCATTTGCTATGTAGTGCTGGGTGATCAGGAATTTCCACCATTTTATATATATATATATATATATATATATATATATTTATTTATTTTTTTATTTTTTTTTATTTATTTTTTTTTTTTTTTACATTCCTGTGGGAAGAACTATTCGAATTTTTTCGTAAAACTTAATTTAAGACATAATTCAGTTTTTTTCTATAATTATTTATTTATATTTTTCATAATTAAATATGTTTTTCAAATAAAAGCATGCTTAGATTATGTTTGAGTCCGCCGATTTTTTCTTATTAAACGTGAAACATTTCTGATGCTTTTTTCTGTTGTTTTAATGCGACATAAAATAATTTTTATCACGTAATATTTGAATCATCAACTTTTGACGCTTTTTAATTCCATGAAGATTTAAGAGATAGTTCATATACCATATCCTTTTCTGCGCTTATTTGATTTACAGAACTAGAATTAAGCGTCAAGAAAGATGTTATTATTTTAAAATGGCCCCACCAGTGGCTGAGAGGTTCTGCTCTCGAAGCTGGTAGACGGAAGGTGCTGGGTTTAATCCAATCGCACCCGTCACCCTAATCGTTCGGAGTTTCCGAGGTTTTCTTCGAGCCATGGATTTCCATGCGTAAATACGGGTTAGGTTCCCTTAAAAGACCCCCACGGAGGGAACTCCCCCTCGGGCCTATATCCCTAGAGTAGATAATCGGCCGTCAAAATTCAACCAACCAACTAACCATTTAAAACTCAATTTTAATAGAATTTTTAATAAGTAGTTGACCCTATTTAAAATTTGTTTTCATATTAGAAATGAAGCAACATTTTCATTTAGAAAGGTAACTCTCTGCAAAAATTGGTGTAAATATCCTTAGGTGGTAGGTAGTTGCCCGGTTTCGTAATCAGTACGCGGAGGCTGCTGCCACGCTGAGGGTCCCGGGTAAGGCATTTATGTGATTCTGATTTCAAAAGATTTATATATATCGTCGGTGCCATGTCAACCTATCCAATAAGAAAACAGTGTTGCCAGTGCGCTATTTTTTTTTTTTTCAATTCAGAGTTCTTGATTATTTGAAATAGTAAAATTCGCCTTATTTAATGTCATATTAATTAAGTCGCAAACAAGGGGAATTTTACACTTTCCGAAAAGTGGTGCCACTCAAGAAATCTAAATTTCAAAAAAGCAGCCCACTGGCAACACTGATTTCACATTGGATAGTTTCACATGGTACCGAAGACATGTAATGGAAATAAATAAAAATTGTTATATCTGGTTTGTGTAACTATTTCCGTGTTTAAATAAAGATCATTCGAGGTGACAGCCATTGTTGCTAAGGGCCCCAAAGCAATCTCCACTACGGTGGACTTCAAATGTCAAAGGTGGTGGGTATTTTTTTAAACGATAGTATATAGGAAATATTAGACGTACCCATAATTAACGTTCTTTGTAAATGTCTTATTTTTAAGCGTATTTTTTTAGGGTTGATAAAAGTAAAATAGAAACTTAACAAGTAAATAGACATAGCTATAGAACCTACTGTTACTAAGGCGATTAAATGATGACGATTAAACAAATAAGTCGATTTAAAAAAAATAAAACAATTTCAGCTAGAATCGAGAAGTTATCAAAGTCATTATGATTGAAATTTAAATTTCAAAATTATTTTTCCGTTTAATATTTCCAATTCGTGATATTGTCCTACAAAAGGTTAAATATCTTCTAATCTAATGCAAGCGAAGAAATGTAATTTAAAACGAGTGCTACGGATATAAATCTCACATTTTAAGCAAAAAATAATTTTTTTTTTATCAATAATAAATCTAGTTTAGATGTAAAACTTTAATAAGATCTTATTTCTGAAGAGAAAAAAAACTCCTTGCAAGAGTGTACTTGAAACAATCTTCATGCAAAAAGAAAAAGGAAGTTGTATAAAGTTTGAAAGAAAATTACATAAAATTCAGAAAGATTTTTTTTTCTTCAAACCATTTATTCTCAAGGCTCCTTCATTTTTAGAAAATTAACTCTGACCCACCTAGAGGGGTAGAAAATTTCCCTCCACCTCTTGTTGGAAAGTCTCTCTAACTTCTAAGGGGAGAATGTTTCATGCCTGATGTAACTCCCTGTTTCCACGGCACGACATGCACTTGCGTGTGCAAAAAGGCGATAGAGTAGAAAGATTATACCAATATGATAACCTATTTTTAAGACACCTTTGAAGATTATTTTATATTATATTATTTATTGTGTTTCCAATATATGCATTATGAAAAAAAAAACACCTGATCATGGGCTGATGAGAAAATCCGAATTATAAGGCTGCTGCATAAGGGGTTTGATAATTGCATGACTTCAGATTCGTTTCACACAAATGCTTTTTTATGATTATCTGCTCATCGATGATTAATTTTTTGTCCTATACCGTGTAAAGGGGACTTTCTACCTTTCAAACAAACTTTGTACTGGAAGCGTTTTACAATTCATTTTCGGCTTATTGTTAAACAGATCCATGAAGGAAAATGTTTTTATTAATAAAATACGTAATCCAGTTTGTACGATATGAAAAAAAAATATATTTTTAAAAATTAAATTAATGAAATTATTTTAGAACAATTCATCCCCTTCAGACATAGATATTTTGCAGTATTTTGTTTTATGCTGATCTTAGATGACTATAACGTAAAGGATCAGATTACTAAAAAGTTAATTATTTTATGCTAAAAAACAAAATGTCATGAAATATGTGTAACAGAAAAAAAAAGACAATTTTACTTAAATTTTTTATAATACATTTTGAGCTTATTGTTAAATAAATCCATGAAGGAAAATGTTTTTATCAATAAAATAAGTAATCCATTTTTAGCAGTTCGTTTTATGCTGCTGTTACAGGACTATAACTTTAAGGATCAGATTACTAGAAAGTTTATCATTTTAAGCTAAAAATAACAAAATGCCATGACATATGTCAATAGTAAAAAAGAAAATTTTACTTAAACATTTTTATTTATGGAAAATAAACTATTTATATAATAGTAAATGAGATCCTCAATTTTTATAAATCACAGCAAAGGAATGTAAATGTAAAAACAAGTCAATTGAGAACCATCCGTTGTTTAACATTTTGAACATACGGATAAAGCACGCAAATTGAGAAAAAATCATTTAAAGAGTGTAACTCTGAATTAATTAAAGAAAACCTATGTAGTAAAAAACTTTTTTTACATATTTACAAGCTTCGAGTTGTAATTTCCCCAGAATATGCTAGGGGCATATTAGGCATATTCTAAATACATTTTTAACAAAAAATGCCAAATTCACATTTATGTCTTTTTTCGCGAGATGAATTGTAAGGAGTTCCCTTAACCATTTCAGGTGCAAGCAATTGCGTTTCTGTAATACCGAACAGACACCGGAATTTAGGAAAGACATCAATTAACGCAAAGCAATTTTTCAACTTTAATTCCATCAAAGTTTAAAAAGTAAAAGTTTATTAAAAGTTTCTGGTGCGAATCATGATTAAAATTAGGTGGAATATAATGTATCCCACCACTCCTAGAGGGGTTAACCATTTCAGGTGCAAAGCCCTAGCATTGCAAAAATGGTAAAATGAATGAATGACACAGGAATTTACAAAAAAAATGTATTTCGAAAAAAGAAAAAGCTATATTTGACAAACATAACAAACCGACATTTTTTGAATCAAAATTCTGGGATCATTATGGCATTTGAGAATTAAAATTAAGTGGTTTCATAAACGTACCACCGCCCTAAAAGGGTTAATGCAATTTTTTAACAATTCATACTCATTCATTTAAATCATCAAATGCTAAATTAACCCTCTGTCTACCAGAAGGGTCCAATGGACCCGACATGTATATTCAAAATATCTATTCAAACCAGAAAATTTCTTCAAAACAAACTAAATGTATAAATCAGACAATAATAAGTTAAATAAACAAATTAAATAGTTTTAAGTAGAAATTCTGGTGTAGAATGTTTTTATAAAACTTGAGTAAAATTTCCGGTAGTTCTAGGGTTAAGAGATATTTCATAATTATTTACATCTTGTCTCTGAATTTTGCATATTTTTTGTTGTCTTGCAATACATGAAACATATAAAACAACTTTTTAAAAAGAAAAAAATAGGCTTCTATTAACTTACTTAAAAGTACAGAAATGTTTCTTGTTTTAGTGAAAAATCGCAAAAGCGCCAGGCGATGATATACAAACGACAAGAAAATTGAGCCACAATCAATATCATATTAAAAAATATTTTCGAAATATTTATCAGAAATTAAAATAAATTAGGAATGTAATTAAAACTTAAATTGTACTTAGAGAACTTTTATCGAAGCCTCATTTGTTTTCTAATTTTGTTTTCTACTCCATTTTTTTCTCTCTCTCTTTTTAGTGCACGGATAAAAGCGTGTGTTTATTTTTTTAAATCAAAAACTATTATTCATCTAATATCAATAAATGGAAGTTAACACATAACCGACGGTACGTTTTTCTGAAATCTGGGTTTTAACCCTTAAAGCTCCGGCGTCTCTTACACAAATTTTATTCGATCGGCACAACTTTTTAAGAAGCAGTTTCCTTCAAGTACACAATTTCAAAAATGCTCTAATTAAATAAGGTAAATTTTATTTTCCTTTATTACTGGTACCAAAAACAAATTTTGCAAAGACTAAGAATGTCTCCGTAGCGGAGCCAACGGAGTGGGAAGGGTTAAAACAGTAGAAGCTCCTCCCTCATCAGAAACTTTTTGATAAATTTATTTTTTAGATAAATTTGTGAAGTTTAAGCATCAGTACATATATTTCAATGTACGGATTGAACATAAAATGTTTCAAAGTTTAAAAAATATATATATAGGTAATATGATATAATCGTATTTTCTGTAAATTGGGCGCCACGCCGTTAGTCAATAATGTATTTTGAATAAAAAATCAACATTTCTCGTTCCCCGCCGATAATGTGTTAGCAGCAATGATGGCTCCTGATTAGCACGGCACGCTACATGCAAGATTCGAACTGCGTCCGTTTTTGAACACCACTTTTATTTAAAGAAAAATCTTCATTATAAATTTCGTAAAAATCTACCGATAAGAGCACTTTGCTAACACTTGTTGGCGAAACCTATACGAATTTCTTTCTCAAAAATTACTGGTTTACAAAAACGGACAAATGGGAGCCATGAACATGCATTGCTCGAACTTTTGCTCATTTATTGTGGCCAGGGTTACAAGTTTGGCCTCCATTTTTATTCAGAAATTTCAAGTTCATATCAGAAATAAAAAATAGTATTTTACGCTTTATTTCGTAAGCGACATTTAGCGATCACTTAGAATATAAATTCTTCTTTCGAAATTTACGATATGAATTTCAATTTTCAGATTCAAATTGGAGGCCAAACGGGCAATCTTGATTGTTGCCATTATGTTTTAACAAGGTTACCCTGGCTTCCCGGGTTATTGAACATAGGTGAAAACCATAATATATATTATTTCTGACATTAACTTCCCTTTTTCTCTTCAAATACTAAAAGCACAGCGATGTGCGAGGAATTTTTCGAAAGGTTCTGCAAGCGGCGGCTTTTGACATAGTATATTTATATATCGTTTAAAAACGTTGTTCGATAAAAAGAATTGCAGTAGTGCAAAAATTAATGAAACACGTACGAGCAAATAATCTTAAAGACTAGCTGTTTAACCCGTTCTACGCACGGGAGTTCACGAATTTAATTCTAAAATCAAAATTAAAAACAACTACTAGATTTAGAAATATATTTTACTACTACTGTGCATTTTTTTAAATGAAATTTAATTTATCATGTTACTATGGCAGCAGACGATAAAACGGTATATTTGGAATAAGGGAATAAATGGAATAAAAAGTTTTGTTGATGTTGGTGATAAAATGTTTTTCTTAAAAAGAAAATGCAATAATTAAGCGCAATTAAATAATCTCTAATTATTTACCTGTGAGGTAAAATAATTATCGTAATACCTGTTAGAGCTTATTGGTATTGCAGCGTGGCGTTTATAACATGTATATCTCTAATTATTTGCATGTGAGGTAAAAGGATTACCGTAATACCCGCTACATCTTCTTAGTATTGCAGCGTGGCGTACGTAATATGTATATCTCACAATGCTTAGAACTCGCTCGATTACGAGTTGAACATAAAAAAGGCAAAAATTCGTCAAAAACATTAAAAAAAACCTATTTAAAAATTTCGATTTTTTTGCCACAGTCGTTCATGGGCCCCCCTGCCAGCAAACCATGTGTCATATTTAGTAGACACTGTGGTTTCCGAGTTTTTGCAGTTACATGGATAATGGAGCTATGAAAGAAGAAGTGTACAGTCTACCAGTTGCGAGGGAAGTAACTGAGGAGGTTGTCACAAAATGGCGGCTGCTATTTTTAACACGTTCACGCCGGCGCGGTGGGTCACACTCGACTGTCTCGGAGATGCACGTCTCCGGCTTTTTGGATACCAGTATTTTAATACCGAAAATGTTGTTTTACTTAATTAGAACGATTGGGCGATTTAAAGGAACAACATTTTCTCTAAAATAATAGTGGTGTGCAAAAAGCCGGACACTTAACAACTCTGAGACAGTCGAGTGTGACCCACCGCGCCGGCGTGAACATGTTAAACAGGATCTTTAGTTTCTGATTCCCACCAGTAAAATTGAATGAAATTTATCATCTTATTTAATGTCTTATTCATGGAAATTTTTTCTCACAAATGTCGTAAAAATTTCTATTTGTTTTTACTGGTGTCAGTTTGCCTTGTAAAACTGACATTTTGTTTCCCTGGTTGTCATAATATGGCGGAAACGCATGCTTTGACTACCGCCAAAGTAAACTTCTACAAGTAAAAATGAAAATCTGTTTCTACCGCTATTTATGACTGAAATTTTGCAATAATAAGGCGTTTAAATAAGGAAAATTTTTCTATATGAATCTAATAGTGGAAGTTTCCATCGGCTGTAAACAACCCCTGCGATAGCGGTTACAGTTGAAGCTTCAGTATTTTAAGGATATGTCAGCTCCTCTTTATTAGTAGTTCCATGACATGGATACGCGCAGGGATTTTAATAGGGTAGAAGAATTGCGATGAAAAAGCCTCGACCTGGTCTCTTGTTTTTTTTTTCTTCATTGTTAAGTTTAATATATTTTTCACTGTTAATGTATTTTTTAGAATGCCCTCTAACAATACTAAAAATCATATTTATATGAAAAATAGCAAATATGCGTTCAAATAAATTTCTGAAACGTATTGAAAGAGACATTTTCATATTGGCCTCATGTCACGAGTTAATAGACGAATATATATCCCTGTTTATAATCAGCTTTTTTCATTCTGTTCATTTCAGTGGATTAAGCGAGAAATTGAACTAACTTTATTGAATTTGTGTTTATTTATATTTTATTGTTTTATTTATTTATTTATTGATGAACGTTTTAATTTCGTTATGGAATATAAGTTGGTATCAAAAGATGAGCTATTTATATTAATTTAAATGTAGACAGATTTATTATTCGCAATAGATATCGATAACCAAAATTCATGCTTGAAAATTAATTTAAAAACAATCAAAATTGAATAAATTGCAATAGTTTTCAAATAAATTGCGATATAGTTTTCAAACAAATTGCATTTCAAAGTTCGTTTTTTTCTCTATTCAACGGTGTAACAATTGAAAATATTCGGTATTTAGAAGTTTAAAAATTTCAATAACAGTTAATGAAAGTTAAATTTAATGGTCTGCTGTTGCCACCGTCAAAATGACGTCAGCATTGCGCACGAACACGTTTGTCCTTTATAATATAGATAGTCCTATTATAGTCCTTCGACTGATGTAATCGTAGATATTTTGAGATTATTATATATTCCGAAGATTTCTAATAAAATTCAGTTATAACATGTGAGTTTAAACGTTGGAGTCTTGCTTATAACGCTCTAAAAAGCCATTCAGGATCATGGAACTTTAAAAAAGAGGTATTGACTTTCCCTCAAAATGGTGAAGCTTCAACTGTAACCGGTTTCGCAGGAACTATTTATAAAGAGGAAGTGATATATCCTTAACCCTAGATCTACCGGGAATTTTATTCAAGTTTTAATAAAACGTTCTACACCAGAATTTTTATTTAAAACTATTTAACTTATTTATTTACCTTATTTTTGTCTGGTTTATATACTTAGTTTATTTTAAAGAAATTTCTGGTTTGAATGAATATTTTGTATGTACCTGTCGGGTCCAATGGACCCGTCTGGTAGACGGAGGGTTAAAATAGTGAAGCTTCAACTGTAACCAATGTCGCAGATCATGATTGCCGCATGAAAAACTTTCACCGGTAAATTTAAATAAAAATTTTCTCCTCAATTAAACGTTTTATTAATGTAAAATTTCAGCCATAAATGATGGTAGCCATATATTCATTTTTACTGGTAGAAGTTTATTTTGGCGGTAATCAATTTCGCCATATTGTGACAACCTAGACAACCTCCTAGTCAGTGACAACCTAGTCAGTGTCAATGAAAAAAATTATAATACTTGGGCAAACTGACATCAGTAAAAAGAAATAGATGTTTTTAAGACATTTGTGAAGAATATTTCCATGAATGAGGCGTTTAAATATGATGAAAATTTCTAAACAAATTTACTGGTGGGGGTGTTTCCCCGGCGGAAATCAGAAACTGTTGATTCGATTAAAAAAAAGAAATCGCCATCTTGAGACAAACTCTTCAGTTGCGTCACTCGCAACTGGTGGACCGTACACAATATATGGGGCATTCTCACAATCTTTTAACTTTCATGTCCCTGAATAATAATTTTTTATTTAATACACTTTTTTGTGTTTTTTTTTTATTTCATATACTTGGGAACGTCCCATTGCATGATTGCACAACAATATTAACGAGACAAATAAGTTTTGGACGATGCTGGGGGTCGAAACACATGGAAAACTCATCTACCGTCCCGTGTCCCTGATGCTGATTTTGATGTTTGGAGCTGTCTGGATAAAATTGTTTCAATAAAAATAATTCGATGTAATTTTTTTCTGAAACTGGAACTATTGTTTTATATAAATATGTAGCTAAAAATTAACCTGCACACATTTTTAGGGTTGATATTATTTTTTGAACTCTGTCCCTGGGTTTTAGATTTTTTACCATCCCTCTTCTAAAATTACACAGAAAATCACTTCAGATGCAGCGACAGAATTTTTATCACGTTTTTGCTCATGCAGAAGTATGCTAGAGAAAGAATATCTAAAATTCTTTGACAGGAAATTTACTGCAGAATATAAATCAGCATTTAAATATCAATTTCAAGAACCGTGGCTTTATTGGTAGTCTTACCGTCCCCAATGTTTATTCCTGCACTTTTCGAGGTAAATTAAATATATATATATATATATATATATTCCAATGTTAACAACTGTTTCGAAAAATCAATGAACATTGTGGCTATCACTTAGTCTTAACATGATTTTCCTAAAAATAGGTGGTAATTTTCCTTACCGTTCCATCCTTACCGTCTCTTTTTTTACCATTTCGTCCTTTTTTTTTTCCATTTCGTCCTTTTTTTTTAGCTTACCGTCCCTACTTTAACACACCTTTAAGACAATGTTATACAAAAATTCTGTATTAAGAGGACTACATTTGTATTATTTCTTAATTGAATGTCCTGTGGGTACTATGCAAATTCATTATAAGTAAAAATTTAGAAGAAAATAAAAAGTTAAAGGGGTAAAATGGTAAAATTAAACTCGCAAGTCTAACCTAAACCTCAGTTAAATAAAAAAAAAATTTCGCTGCTGACCATTTTTTCTTTATTTTGAATCATTAAGGCATTCGTCTATCAGATTAAAATGTTATTTTAGCAAGTTTAATTTCGCCAGATTTCCCCCCCCCCCCCAAAAAAAGTCAAAAGATTGTGAGAATGGTCCATATCGCCTCCACTTTTTTCATAAATCCATTAATTACTGCCTTTTCAAAATTTCAGCAGTAAAATTTAAAAGATATTTCCTAATTATTTAGACGCCATTTTCATGCAGAATTTCTGTCATAATTATGGCAAAAATAGATATTCATTTTTACTGGTGGAAGTTTGCTCCGACAGTAGTCATGCCGTGCGTTTTCGCCATATTGTGACAACCCAAACAACCTCCTATGAATATCAGTGAAAGAGATTATAGTGCCAGGGCCATCTACTACTAGTAAAAACGAATAGATATATTTACCATATTTGTGATAGAAATGTTGTTGAATAAGGCGAAATTTTATATTCTAATTTACTGGTGGAAATTTCCCTCGGTTGTAATCGGAAACTGTTGATCAGATGTAAAAATCAGCTGCCAATTTGAGACTGCCTTCTTGGTTACTTCACTCACAACTGGTAGACCAAATACTTTATTCATAACCCCATTTCAGGAAGTATCTGAAAAGTCGATTATAAAATTTCATTTTTTCAAGCATGAACCATGTTAAGTTAAATAAAAGAGTATAAAAATATTCGCCTTCATTTGTCGTATTAAGAAAACATTGTATAATATTGTTTTAATGATAAAAAGAATACTTAAGAGGTCTCAAAACTTCAAAATTTTCGAAATTTTAATTTTTTTAGATGCTAAACTCCTATCTTTTCTATACATTTTTATATAATTGTTTTCTAGAAATTCTCATTAGAACAGAAGTTATGACTTTTAGAATTATACCCGCTCAATAGCTGAAGCGGCGTTTCCGAAATTTAGTCATTTTTCTCCAAATTACGTTTTTGGGCATAACGCGCACGATATCTCAAAAACTTCTAAATATTTTTTCATAAAATTTTCGAAACATATGTTTGATAATAATCTGTATAAACAGAACCTAAAAGTTCCTTTTTATTTTTCAATTAAATATTTCATATGTGATTATAGTGTTGAAATTTTCCAAATTTCTCATTAGCTAAATACAACTTTTTATTATATGTATAAAAATGTTCTAAATACAAATTTATTTAGGTTCAGGGTAATTATTACAATCTGAATTATAAGTAGGCACCAAAAGTTTCATTCTATTTGCAAAATGCATTTTGTAATCGTGCGCGTAAGCTATTATATCAATTTTCTGCTCGTCAAATGTCTGACAGTTTGGAGCTCCTTATAAATGCTCATTTTTAAATAAATGAAACGAAAGATCATACTTATATCTTCCACCCGAATTAAAATTGTGTTTTGAAATCATATACATTTTAAGATTCTAAATGTTGAAAATGGTGTTTATTGTTCATTTTTTCCTGTTTTAAGAGTCCTTAGGCCCCTTAACATTAGAACCGACATAGCGGTCATTTTGACCGGTACCAAATAAAAATATTTCGACTCGAACCAGAAATTTCCTTCTAAAATAGTCGAAATATCTACCACAGAAAAATAAGTTAAATAAATAAGTTAAATTCTTTTAAATAAAAATTCTGGTGCAAAATATTTTTATACCACTTAAGTAAAAATTCCGGCGGTTCTAGTGTTAATCCTTTGAAGGGTTGTGATGCCGTCACGACATCACATAATTTTAGTCCCTAATTGCCACATTCGCGCTGGAATTTTATAATGAAAATTTTACCTTTATTGAGTACCTGAAAATATGCTTTTACTTGTTTACAAATAAATTCTCTTGTAAATACTGGTGTCAGTAAATTATTTCAACATTTTATGAATACAAGTACCTTGCCCCTGAAAGGGTTAAGGGACGGGCCAGCGAAATTCAACCAAAAAATCGATTTTTACTTTTTTATATTATTAAATAATTTACACTTTTATCTTTTGAACGATGTATTACACATGTTTATATATATATAAAAAAGTGTATTTTTTAATTCTTTCTAAGAGCACTTCACAACAATGGGCTACTTTTTTTAAATTCAGATTTCTTGATTGGTACCAGTTTTCTGAAATGGTAAAATTTCCTTTGTTTTCGCTTTAATTATTATGTTATTAAATAAGGCAAATTTTACTATTTTAAAAAAGTGGTGGCAATCAAGATCTCTGAATTTTAAAAAAGTAGTCCACTGGCAACACTGTTTCACACAGCTTTAATTGACTCTTTCTCAAAACTCTGATTTTTCAGGTTTGTGTTCCTTTTTTTCAATATCTATTAAACTTAAGAACTCAGATTTTTCTAAATACTTATATTATGTTATAGTGCATACTTTAACACAGGGATTTAATGATTTGTTGAGAATTATTTATTTTAGGCAGTGAAATCTCACCAAAAATGCTAATTTAAAAATGTCTTTCAATTTCCCTGTCATAAAGTTGGTATATTTTAACATGGCCGAGATAGAGCTTACCCGTTCCCCTTAATCAATAACTGGCAACTTTCAGAATTTTTTCATACCACTGTAATTTCAAAGTAAATTCTGATTTCTTAAATAGCCGAAATCCACGATTAAATAAGGTGTACGTTAAATGTAGATATATGCCTGCGATTAAATAAGGGTATCTGTTGTATACACTGTATACACTATAGATTTTTTAAAAAGCTCCTTATACCCTCTGTTACTTAAGTAAATATATAATGCATACTCTCTAGAGTATATCCCCTGTCTATAGAGTATATCCCCTGTTTTATTACGACTGCAGCACTGATGTATAGTACAGAAAAAATACCTTTAAATTTAATCATTTTTTTCGCAGGTAATCTATACGTTCTTATCTCGTGTTTTTGCCTAACATTTGTATATTTTGTAAGTTTTATATATAAACACACACACATATATATATGTATTTGTTGAGTGAGTATGTACACATTGCATAACTAATGTGCAAACTGATTTTCAAGAGACTTGAAAAAATTCGTAAACTTTTCTCTCATTCATAAATAAATGAAAAGCGCTATTGAAAGAAAATCTACATCTCTTTCACTGAAACGACTTATGTATTCCTCGTGAACAAAACGTTGAATATCAGTATCATGTAACAATAATGCAGAATGTTATGTTTCATATTTCTATATTTTTCCAATGTTTTCATCTTAGCTTAAAAATAGAGCATAACATATTCAGGAGATTTTGTATTATTGAAAACTTATATTTATACAAATACTAAATGAGATCCTGCATTACTTGAAAATCTTTTGTTTGATCAGAGTTTTATATTTTACTCTTAACATCATATCTTACTATCCTGGAAGTATGGCATTAAATTTTCATTTCACTTATTTTATATTTAGTATTTTTCCCATGATGAACGCTTATTCAATTTTTTATATCCCATTTATTTGGAAGTTTAATTGTTTATTCAGGGTTTCTCAGTTTACAGAACTCAAGAGGTTGTAAAGCACACCTTTATTGAGTCAAAAACCGAAGGTGTCTTATTCCATTCCAAACATAAATTTTGTTTATTATTTTGAAATTAATGAAGATCTTTTGACTAAATTTTCAAGAGACTTACCTTCCTTCGTGCCAAATAAGATCACGTTAACGGAAGTGAACACTATTATGGTGAATGGCACCTATATAGTGTCAGCTATATTCCGAAATATGGTGCGTCCGGCTCAGTGTTGCCAGTGGGCCAATTTTTTTAAATTCATATTTCTTGATTGGCATTGCTTTTTTGAAACGGCAAAATTCCTTTTGTTTTTGCCTTAATTAATAGGTCATTAAATAAGGCGCATTTTAGCATTTAAAAAAAATGGTCCCAATCAAGAAATCTGAATTAAAAAAAGTAGCCCATCTGGCAACACTGGTCGGTTTAACCCTTTCCGGCACGGATAATTTTTGTTGTAAAATGAAGAAATGATTGACTGACACCGGAATTTTAAAACGATTTTTTAGAAATTAAAAACACGTTATTTTAACTATTCATTCTAAAAGCAAAATTTTACTAAAATATTCTTGGTGCCGTTCGTAAGTTTCGAATTAAAATTAGGTATCCCGACCCGGGCACAGTGTGCCGGAAAGGGTTAACCCAGGAGAATGCGCGCATACCCAGGGTATGAATGGATTTTACTTCGTCACCAACAAATGCAAATAATAATCGTCAACTTATTTAATTGGAGACAATTGTTACAAATTCTGCTATAAAATATGTTGACGATTGCTTTAAAAAAATAGCGGTGACGATTGTAAAAACCGTAAGCACACTGGGTCTATAAGGTCCAGTGTGATACCTAACAGGTTAACGTTGTTTGGATGCGGGTGGTTGCTACTTCCCATACCTTTCAACTATGATATTTTTACATTTTACACAAATCAAGGTAACTTCTTTTTAACATATAGTTAAAATACCTTCTTACTGTTAAATGTATAAACAAAAGTCCTGCCTTTCTGTGAAGACAGACATCCTGTGTTTTTGACTGTATTCGTGTAGTTCGACATTGGTTTTAAATACAACAATTATACTTTGCTTTACTACCTGTTATAGTTTGTAAACCTGGTACTGATACATCCTGTATATTTCACAACTAAAATTTTCTTTTAAATCTAAAAATGGTAATTTTTTACGTTATCAGAAGTGATGGTAATAAACATTATTTTGATGAATGGCATCTTATGTCGTGCCAGCTGCATTCCGAATTATGAAGCGTCCGCTATAGCACTGTTTGGATGTGGACAGTTTGTTGGAAATCTGGACAAAGTCTTGTCACCCTCAATTTGTCGTGTGATTTGTTCGGAAGTTATATCGTTCGGAACAGGTCTTTTTTTTTTCCATTTCGGTCGTAAAGGCACTCTCTTTTAACTGTAACTGTATGTATATTTTTATTCCAGTTTGATGTACTGAGTAAGTATATCTTGTGTGAAACAACTCCAGGGAGTGTGGTGTGAGGTGATGTAATGGAAGGACGATGGAACTGGAGATTAACACGTTCACGCCGGCGCGGCGTGAACGTGTTAAACTTACTCCTTGCTACAGTTATAATATGTCAATATAACAAAGTTCCCACCAAAACTAGAGGTACATGTACACTATGACGCAAAAGTTTAGACAATGAAGAAATTCTTACATACTTTGAAAAATATTTATTCAATTTTCAAATCACTGCTTGAAATTAATGTGCTGTACATATAAACAATATTTATAACAAAGAAAAGTGGAATTGTGCGTATTGTAATAAATTAAATGGTAACAAAAATAAACTGCTGTCTCAAAAGTTTAGACACAAATTAAATAAAATCGAAATAAACAATTTTTAAAACCTGGTTGCGCATCCATGCTTATGTATTACGTCATATACACGAGATTGCATGGAAGAAACTAAATCTTGCATAGTTTGTGGATCGATATCGTACCATGCATTCTCAGTAGATGTCTTAAGTTCCTTTTCAGAAGAGTATTGTCTAGCGTTGCTATAAACTTTGCGACACATGATGCTCCAAAGGTTTTCTATAGGATTAAGATCTGGGCTACATGCTGGCCAGTCGAGAACTCTTATATTATGGGAATTAAACCAAGATTTTGAATGTTTTGCAGTGTGAATTGAAGCATTGTCTTGCTGAAATTCCCACTGAGGACCCCCTAGAAGCTCAGCAAATGGCAGTAGGTTTTCTTCTAATGTCTGTGTATAATGCTGTGAAGTTTGACGACCACTGGTGAAGGTCAGAGATACTTGTCCATTATAGCAAAAGGCTGCCCAAACCATCACCGAGCCCCCCCCTTGTCTGCGACTAAAAAAACGTCGAGGTTCCTTCCGCAAGTCATGCCAATACGATAAACAACCATCTGTACCATCCAGATTCCACTTTTTTTCATCGCTAAGTATGACTGACTGCCATTTCTCTCCATATGACATATGCTTTCGAGGCCACATAAGTCTTTGTAACTTACGATGTGGTTTCAGAGCTGGTTTCTTCTGCATTTTGCTATAAACGATTGTTCCTTTTTCCAAAATTCGTCTACGAATCGTATCCTTTGATACAGAGAGTCCCGATGAGCTTTGAACTCCACGTACGCTCATTTGTTGAGTACTCGCTAGTCTTTGTATCAGGCGATCCTCTCGTACATTTGTCACACGTGGCCTCCCAGACCGACATTTTGCTTTATATTCGGAACCACTCGATAAAACTCGATAAATAGATTTTTTTGACCTATTAATAATAGCAGAAATTTCTGAAACGCTCTTCCCTTCACCTTTCAACTGCCAAATCCGTGAAACCTCATTCACTTGAATTTCTTTAGCTCTCGGCATGTCGACTATGAAGCGCAATCGTTTGCAGAACTTAAGTACTCCAAATTTGTGACATCATCGATTCTAAATTTGCATATGCCAGCGAATATTCAAAGAAATTTAGAATAGTGTCTAAACTTTTGCGACAAGCACATTTGAATTTTTATGAAAAAAATTAGTATTATAGCAAATAAAACGACTGTCTTTTGTACATAGCATTTTAAATCAGTTTTTGAATATATTTACAGGTTTTTGTAATTCTGACGTCATAATTCTACATTTTAAAGCTGAATGACGTCATTGTCTAAACTTTGGCGTCATAGTGTATATATCATTATCATTTAACTTTTAAAATTCAAGCTGAATTAATAAATGAATTGTTATTTTCAAAGGAACTGTTTCATAGATGTACTTTATGCTTAACGCCACACCAAAAGACATTAAACCTTGCGTTTGTATAACTCTGCTCTAATTATATCATGGTTGCTACTTCCGACACCTTTCTACTGCGATACCTTTACATTTTACATAATATCCTGTGTTGTTCAATACCTGTATTTTTGACTGGAATCCTGTATTTTTGACTGAATTAATGGATTTCGACATTGGTTTCTATACAACAATTGTTTGTAGTATTGTGCTTTATTACCTCTTAAAGTCCGTAAACCTGGTACGGACACCCTGTATATTTCATAATTCAAATATTTTTTTTTTTTTTTAAATCTGAAAATGCAATTTATTTCAGATATATTTTTATATTATAAATAGAGTTAAACTACAGGTCAGTCTCCTAAAATGTGCTGACGATATTTAAAATGGAAAGCGGACAAACAGTGAGAGCTATTAACATATTCTTGCCCAAGACTAATGAATTTGCAAAGTTAGAATTTTCTATAGTATTCGTTCTTGTTTTAGTAACAATTGTCACCGAAAACTGGCGCTGTTTTGTCTCATACTGAAAGAATGTTTAGAATAACCTTACAATTGAAAAGAACAAAACTGTTTTATTTGCATATCAATACATTAACAGAACGAAGGAAAAAATATGGAACTGTGAATAAAGAGGAACTGACAAAATGGTAAAGCTTCAAATGCAACTATTTTTGCAGTGGCTCCCTACAGACGGGGAGAACTTCCACCAGTAAATTTGACTGGAAATGTTCTCTTTATTTAAGACAACAGTTTACCTTTTCTACAGTTTTGTTTATTTTTAAAAATATGGTTCGAATGGCGAACGCACTGCATTTCAATGGTCAAATAAATATATATTTTGAAAAAAAAATTGCATATTTAATTAAAATTAGCTCGTTAGGGCATGTGTGCATATATGCACCCTCAAAAAGTGCTTAAAACGCTTGAGTTTGATACCAGTAAAAAAGAAAAGTAAAATTGGTTTTATTTAATTACGACATCTTTGTGATTTACAAAGTTCATTCAAATAATTAACAAAAAGTGGTGCCAAACGAATAAAATTCGTGTAAAAGATGCCAGTCCTGAACGGGTTAAAAAAAAATTTTTTTTTTAAACTTACATTTTTAAAAATCCCTAATATTTTTTTTAAATATTGATATTTTTGCACAATTTTTTTTTAAAGATTTTCAAATGTGTATCACACAAGACTGAGCATGGATTTTTAGATAGATCTAGAATTACATTTAATATATTTTTTTTACTGATATATATAGTGTAAAACGATGAAATCTAACACATCTTCATATACTTTATTTTTAAAAAAATAACAAAAAACCTGAAGGCTAATTCTATCATGCGCAGATTTTTCACATATATAATAAAGAAGATGTACAAAAAAGTTTAAAACTCTATCTCAAATACAAAAAAAAAAGGCCTTAGCATTTTAAAAACATGAAAGTGAAGAAAATATGAACACGGATAAAAAGCCATTTAAAGTTTTAATTTGTGTGGATAAAAGAATGACTGATACGACAAAATGCTAGTCAATGAAAAGGACATGTCCTTTTATTAGGATGACTGGATTAATCCTTTAATGCCCAGTGTAGAATGATTCCAGAAATTGAGTATTTCAGAGAATCAGACTTCATACCAGAAAATCTAAATAGTAAATTTCGGTTTATTCAATAACGCAATGTCTGTTATTAAATGAAGTGAAAATTTCTCTTTTAAATTCTTGGTGGGAATACGGAATATGTGAATAACAATTAAAAAAAAAAAAAAAAAAAAAACAATAAATCGGGAACACTGATGATACCATGGGATTAAAGTGTTAAACAAAGGTGTCCTATATATTAACATTTCAAGTTGCAGACAAATTACTTACAGAGGTGCATTTATAATGTAAAAGCAATAAATATAATATTAGGAGTCTGCTGAGTTGCTTTCAGGGATAAATGTAAAAAGAATAAGTACATTTATTTGCTATTCTTCTTCATCCTCTTATACCCTTATCTTTTTTCCGGTGCACTTATATTCAGAGTTTTTTTCTTAAAAAAAAAAAAAAAAAGATTGCTTTAACTTCTTTAAAGAAATCCTTTAGTGTAGACATGTGGTTGCATTAAAAAACAGCTTAAAATATCAGAGAGAAAATCTTCTAAAAAAAATTCCCGGACTAATCTTTTTCTTGGTAGAGTGAAGAGAAAGAATTTTGGGGAGATATTTTTATTTTGTTTAAAGCAGTAGATTGTATTCCAACTCAATCCGGAAAATACAATCCCGCGGATATATCATGCGAAGAGTGGATAGAAAATTCAATGGTTTTCTTGCCCCGAGAGTCGATATGTCCATTCACGGAAAAGAGTGTCTAGCTTGGAAGCATTGGGATTTCAATGGTTTCAAAAATCCTATTTTCTGGAAACTAATACATTCCTCTACCATGCTTAACAATTCGTTGACATTGATTACAGATCTTGGAAAATACTTTTAAAAACAATGTTTTGTGCTGTTGATTTCTAAAGGACGGAAAATGTTCAATGCACAGAACTCCATTTAAATTTTTTTAGTAAACGAGTAGATAAGGACCATTTTTTGACCAAGGCAGGATTAAAAATATTTTCTTTTTCATTCTAAGACGTTTCGATTGTTTTAATAATTTTTTTAGAATATAAATTTACTGATTGGGTGATGGATATTTGCCTGAAATTTTAAGTATGTTACCAAAGATCCGAAACATAGGAAATTTTGAAAATTTAACTGTATTTATATAATACTAGAACGACCGCAAATTTTAGTCAAGTTTTATAAAAATATTTTACACTTGAATTTTTATTTGAAACAATTTAGCTTATTTCTTTAACTTATTTCTCCATGATACATGTTTAACATATTTTAGAAAGAAATTCCTGGTTCGAAACGATTTTTTTTTTTTTTAATTTGGTAGCGATAAATATTCATTTTAGTGTTAATCAATTTGATTTTTTCGGTACGAAGTGCTCGTAATACTATCGCAGCTTTTATTTAAATTCACATTTGAATAAGTTAGTTATACCATAGCAATAGACTTTTACACTTTATTCTTATTTATATTTCTGAATAGTAATCTTTGCCTTATTTAATCGTACAATTTCAGCAAATAAATAAGGAGAAAACAGTGGCACGAAATAAATGGCTGATCAAATGGTACTGCTAATAATGTTATCTGAGTGAATTATGTCGGCAGGTTGTCGATCCAAGTAGCTCAGTAGGGAGATATTCATAAATTTAGTCCTGAAGTATTGGGTTTGACTCCCTGCTTGGGCATTTTTTCACTCAGTTAGAAAAATGTCAATTCGTACGATATCTTTAAGTGCTTAAGAGTGTGAAGTTTTTGAGGGGCTTCCGAGTTGACGGAGACTTTATGCCCAATCTTCAGTTGATTGCCTTATTATTAGTGACGCATTGGAAAATAAAGTCAAAGTTTAGTTTATAAACTATATAAATAATCTAAGACCAAATTAATGATTAATACTATATAAAAAAGGGTAGAATAAGTAAAGTTTAGAATAATTAAGAATTATAAGGATTTAATTTTATTTAATAGTAAAAAAAGAATAAAATTTTTAATAACTGAAATATTAAGTTTTAAAATATTGAAAGCACAGTTAAGAAATATGTAAAGCACGGTTAAAACTGGTAAGGGCAGGCTAGTCAAAGAAGTTACAAAAGTCACACATCTAAATAAAAAAAAGTGCCCAGTTAAACTGATGACATTGAACTTACAGGCTATTCACGCTGATTTTATATTATATTCTAATTTCAAAGAATAATGTTCCTCGAAATATAATTTAAGGAGAGATTAGACCCGTTTCCCTTCTTTACACTCAACTAATAAACCTCCAAATTTAATCACGGAAGCACCTTGTCAGAATAAACCTTTATACCAAATTTGAAGCAAATCAGATAATTCTGCACTAAAAATTCATTTAGCTAAATTAAGGGGGGGGGGTAACTCTCCCATTTGCCCTCTTTATACTTAACCAATGGACCTCGAAATCTAATCAGAGAAGCGCCTAGAATGAACCGGTATACGAAATTTGAAGCAAATGGGATAGAAAAATACATTTATCTAAATTAAGGGGGGGATCAGTCCCCCGTTCCACCTTTTATAGTTAACCATTGAACTTCCAAATTTAATCAACGAAGCCCCTTTAAGAATAAACCGGTATACCAAATTTCAAGCAAATCTGATAACTCTGCATGAAAAACCGTTTATCTAAATTAAGGGGAGGGGATTAGCCACCCGTCCTCCCCCCTTATAATTAAACATTGAACCCCAAAAATAATCAGGGAAGCCTCTTATTAGATGAACCTAGCAATAAAATTTGAAGCAAATCGTATATTTTTATCAAGAGTTATCGCGTTACGTACATACATACATACGAACATACAGAGCCTCAGGGCACATTAACTCTCAGGCTTAGATAGCCTGTGAGATAAAAAGGGCACTTTTCAGATGTTTAATTATTTTTTTGTTGTTGTTTTTGTTTCAGAGTATCAGTATATAATACTATTTTCTCACAAAGTAAGAGTGTTACGAATCAGTATGATTCAGTTATAAATAATAAATTACTTAGGCTTTAAAATTTTCACTGTGTTGTTCTATTAAAATACATTAATTTGAAAATATACTTTTCTCAATGATTCTAGCACGGAAAAAGTAGTTTATTATTAAATATATTTAAGGAAAGATAGTTTCCTTTTAACACTAGAACCGCCGGCTAGTTTACTCAATTTTAATAAAAAAGTGTTTCACACTTGAATTTTTTATTTAAAACTGTTTAACTTATTTAACCCCCTCACTGACAAGCCGTGTTAAAACGTTCACTAAGCTCCAGGTTTCACTGCAATACAAGCAATATGTAAAGTAATATAACTCTATTGATTTAATATAATTTTAATAGATTGAACAATGATTAATACTTCCAAGGATTGCATTCATATTCGTTATTAAGTTTTTTTATAAAATGTTCAAAGAATCATTTTTTTTTTAGCATTTAAAACAAAATGCAGAGAAAACAACACTACAATTTTGCCCTTTTCCAAGACAATCGGAGGGTTAATTAGCCTATTTTTGTGCTTCATACATATAACATATCTTATGAAAAAATTTCTGGTTCGAATCGACTATTATCAATTTTAGCAAGGGCAACAATGACACCTTACGGCGGTTCTAGTGTTAAATTACATATAAAATTAAACAATAAATTAAGAGTTTCCTTTCTTTAAATTTAAAACTATCCAAAAACTTGTATTTTTTTTATGAAAGAGCAATTGGAGATTAATAAAATTTACTTACTTACAAACAATATATGCGACAATAAAATGTTTTCTGCATAAACAGTTTTCCCAAAGCTTTCAAAATCCTAAAAAATTACTTACACGAGTCTATCAGTAGCCTCAAAATCTTTTAATGGGTCATTATCAGAGAAGGTCCAAACACGAAACTTGTTTTCTCTCAAAATAATATATTTTTCCATAATTCTTTATAGAAGAAACTTCCTTATTTTGAGATAGTTCAAAACTCCAGTTAAATTTAATGATGATATTTTCTGAAGTTAATAGTATCTCATTAACTCTTTACCTGTGGAATATATATTTTTTAAATATGTCAGAAAAGAGGAAAAAATCTCCTTTTTAATTTTGTGCATTATAAAAATAAAAATATTAGCGATAGGTTATTTTTTTAAAGCTAAACTTCAACAAAATAACTACTATATTTAATGCCTTCACATATGTGAAAAAATTAATGGATTATAATCATTTAATAATCTAAATTGTTTAACTATAACAAAATAAATTAATTGACATAGTAATTCAGAAGCTGAACAAATCAAATTCAATTAGATTGTACATTTGCAAAAGGAAGCCTAACTCACGGAATAGAAACACTGATTTTCTTCGTGTACGAATACAGTTTGGTCGTTCCAAATATATCGCATTTCAGTTGCCCGCACTTAAATCAAGCGATACAAGCAAAGAGGTTAACCCTTTGAAGAGCTGTGATATACAGAGATGCAAGCGCCGCGCCACAAATGTCTCATTTTCGCCACTAAACGTTTATTGTATTTTTCGCCTTATTAAATCTCAGAAATTGTGTCATAAAATAAAGTAAGAAATACTATAAGAATTTTGCGGTAGTAATCAGACATTTATGGCGCAGCGCTTGCATCCCTGGATATATTACTTATACCACAATCCCAAACAGCAAAATGACACTCAGAATTGTTTTAAATGTTTGTTTTTATAATGTACCTGAAGGAAACAAAGTACTTGTTTTTTAACTCACGGGTTATCAAAGCCTGAGAGATAATGTGCCCACTGGTTCTGTATGTACGTACAGTCGTGGAAAAAAAAGTAAACTCCCCTTACTAAATCCTCAACAAATTATCGTAGACGAAAGTTACTGGTACCCAAAGATTGGAAATAAAGTCTACTTTTAAATAACGTATATAAAATTTGCTTAGGGGACCATCTACATATTAAAATGAATCCAAACTTCATTTTTTTCAATGACAATACCCATTTTTAACGAGATCTTTCAAATCTTTGGTTCAAACTATGACTAGACACCAAATTTCAAGTCATTTGAATGATAAGTTTTTGAATTATAAACATTCAAAATTTAGTGCTCCTAATGTTAAATTACATTTTGAAATTTTTATTTGTATCTCCTGAAATTATGCTCCTAATGCGCTAATTTTTTGTGTAGCAATAATACTAATATACCCAAACATAAATACGTTGAATTTGCAATTTTTTTAATTTTATGGTATGAATTATGAATTATGAAATTAATATTCGAAAAAAATATGAATTGCAACCTACAGTATTTTTGATGGATTTAGTTTTACTAAGTCCTGCTTTATGGAAATCCAAAATTTCACAATTTTCTTCCAAGTGATTTTCAAATAATGCTTAAAGAACGGCAAAAGGATATTTTAAGGGGCCGTCTGTGATAGAAGTGACTAGATATTTTGAAATTTCTTCTGCTGTCGTGTAATCTAGCAGGCTTCATTGACTGCTTGAATGGTGCTTAAGGTGCCTTGATCAAGAAGGGGGGTCTCTCGGTTAACAATCCAGTACGGAACTTCAATTTGGATACAGCCCTTAAAATACGCTCGCATAGCTGCCAACTTTTACGCTTTTCTCTTACCACTAAAATTTTATAGTAAATATTGCATTATTTAATCTTCGAAATCTCAGGATTAAAGAAGGTGACAATTTCTATTAAATTAAAGTGGTAGCAAAAAAGCGTAAAAGTTGGCAGCTATGCGCTCGTTTTAAAATAATTAATTTCTTGGAAACTTATGGTACGAATTGCATAAAGTTTGTTTTTAAGCTAATTGAAGGGTGTAGAGTTCATTTATGCTGTCAGAATTGTGTATTGCTATTGACAAAAACAAAGTTATGATTCGTTTTAATAAGTAGATAGCCCCCTAAGCAAATTGTATATGCATCATTTAAAAGTAGATTTTATTGTCAATCGTTCGGTACCAGTAACTGTCTTCTACGATAATTTGTTGAGGAGTTAGCAGGGGTGTTTACTTTTTTTTCCCCACGACTGTACATATTAGACGCTTTGTATAAGGCGATTCCCTTATTAGTTTTGGGGTTTAATTTGTTAAGTATAAAGGGAGGAATGGGGGACTAATCCTCCGTCCCTTAGTTTTGATAAATGTGTTTTTAATGCAGAATAATCCGATTTCCTTCAAATTCGGTATACCGGTTTATTCTGATAAGGCGCTTCCCTGATTAGATTTGAGGTTCATTGGTTAAGTATAAAGGGGGGAAATTGGGGGCTAATCCCTCCCTTAATATTGATAAATGGGTTTTTCATGCAGAATTATCTGGTTTGCTTTAAATTTGGTGTACCGGTTTACTCCGATAAGGCGCTCCCCTGATTATTTACCGTTTTCCTCAAAAAGAGCCAGTTCTATATTTTGAATAATAGAAATAAATAAGAGTATAATATTCAATTACTGTGAATAGCCTGTGAGTTCAGCGCCATCAGTTTAACTGGGCACTTTTCTTTTTTTTAAATTAATTTGTTCATAATATATGGCGCAATTCAATTATTTTATCAGTTTGAAACAGAATTTATTAGTTCCTAAAAGGGTTATACTAACTTTTTACTGTGTCTTCTCTCATTACATGTTTAAAATTTATATAAATTTAAAAGCCTTGAAAATTTTCATGGTGTAGATTCGAGTATACGAATAAACTCGCAAATTTCAATTATATTTTTTAGATACAAAATTAAGTCACAATTTTTTTAATTTTTTATTTTCATTAATTCTTTGAATGGCGATAGTATATTATTTATACCACATAATTTTATTGCTAGCTGCAGCATTTACACCAGAATTTTTGAGTAAAAGTTTACTTTTACACTATGCGTGAAGACAAGCATTTATCATCGCTACCAAGTTTTACGCCTTTTTCCTACCGCTATTTTTGATCAGAAAAGTTTGCCTTACTTAATCCGATTAAGTAAGGCAAAATTTTTTGATCAAAAATAGCGGTAGGGAAAAAGAGTAGAAGGTGGCAGCTCTGATTTATTGATTTTCAAACCAATTTGTACGTAAGTTCAGGGAAATTTAAACATTTCATCAGTTAACAGTAGAACTACTTTGTCTTAACCATTAAATGCATAGTGATGGATATCTACATCACTTTTGATTTTATTCTTAGCAACCAGTATATTTACATCCAAATTGTAATCCTGTAAAAAATACAAAAATATAAAGTTAAAAATCTATCTTAAAATTTCTGGTGTCCAATCTTTAATATAAGAGTAAAAAAACACAATTCTAAAAAAATAATTTATGCATTTAAGTGTTATGTTTTACCAAATAAAAAAATATATAAAATAAGTTATTTAGATTCATACTTTAATCCGGCATTACACGCGCAGGGTATGACATACCCATGGTGAGCAGAGTTATTACATCTCTCACCACTGTTTTTTATAAAGTAATCTTCAAATTTTTACAGCGCAAAATTTGTCAGCAACGGCAGTGATTAAATAAAATGACGATTTTTGTTTGAATTTATTGGTGGCAAAGTATAAATCTTACATATCCTGCATATGCGCGAGCATTCCCGGGATAAATATTTACTAATTTGCAATATTTTAGTTTTTCTTGTATTGCAGATGTGCAACATAAGAAAAGTTTGACGTACTATACGAAAAATGTTTCTTTGATTTTTTTTTCATTATTTTTCCTGTGTTATAAACATTTCAGAGAATCTCGCGTATTTTTTCGAAACAAAACAAAAAATCATGCATTTAATGGTTAAAAGCGATTAATAAAACGTAAATTATGCTGATGATGTAAGATCTCGCTTATAAATTCTTATGCAAATGAAGTTTATATTTTTTTACCGTGAAATGATTAAAACCTTTATTATTGATACAAAAACTTCGCCTAGTTTTTGTTGATTACAATTGATATATAATAGCATAGTTATATTAGATAGCAGTATATAGTTTTCATTAAATACCCATGTGCATTGCTATCAATAAACTTATAAAAACTGTATTAGTCGTATTAGTATTTCAAATTTTTTATATATTACTATACAAATCTAGGAAAAATGCATAATATCTGTCGAAAAACATAAGTTCTGTTACCCTGTTATAAACAACCTGCAGTTTAAATGATAAACTTATACACAGCTACACATTTAACAGAATTTTTTTTTTTCATATAATATTAATGAAATACTATTACTTGGGTAATAAGAAAAAAAAATTACAGCTTTTATTTAGTTTTAAAATCCGATATGTATAGCATGCTAACATCTAAATCACAACACTCATTAAACAGTACCTAAGTACTGAGATAACCTTTTTAGAATGGAGTTATGAATAATGAAGGGGGGGGCATATAGTGTACTATCTACGAGTTGCGATTAAAGAAACTGAGGAGGTTGTCACAAGATGGCGGCTGCTTTTTTTTTTTTTTTTTTTTTAAGTCGGATCTCAGTTTCAGAATACCGCCGGGCAAAACTTCTCACCTGTAAAATTGAATAGAAAATGCTGTTATATTTAAGCGTCTTATTCATGGAAATATTTTCTCACAAATATGGTAAAAACTTCTGTTTGTTTGTAATGGTGTCAGTTTGCCTCGTAAAACAGTCAGTTTGTTTCACCGGTTGTATTGTCACAATATGACGGAAACGCATGGACTGACTATGCGTACCCCAAAAGTAAAGGCCTTTAAATACCGAGAAAATTTCCATATAAATTAACTGGAGGGAGTTTCCACCGGAGGTGATGAGCCTTTGCGAAAGCGGTTGCAGTTGAAGCTTCACTATTTTAAGCATATGTCAGTTCCTCTTTATTAATAGTTCCATGCCATTCAGGGACGGTGGTATGTGTATGAAACCACTCACTTTTAATTCCCAAATGCGAAAACGGCACCAGAATTTTGGTATATCTTTTATCCGTTTAATAGGTATGTGAAAAAATAGCTTTTTCGTATTTGCAAATAAATTTGTACGTAAATTCCGGTGCCAGCCGTTCATTTCACAATTTTAGCAATGGAAGCAGTGTTGCCAGATGGGCTACTTTTTTTTTAATTGCGATTCTTGAACTGCACCCCTTTTTTGAAATCGTAAAATACGCCTTATACAATGACATAATAATTAAGGCGAAAACAAAGGTAATTTTGCCGTTTCAAAAAAGTGGTGGCAATCAAGAAATCTGAATTTTAAAAAAGTAGCCCACTGGCGGCCCTGAATAGAAGTGCTTTGCCCCTGAAAGAGTTAAACAAAATACTTAAATATTTCGTATTCAAACAAACATACATCAGAATAACTATTTCATAATATTATTCGAAACATGTTTCATTATTAACGGCAAACAATTTTTTCGACACCCTTGAAAACTTTCTTTTTATACCATGTGGCAATCACAGCAGATTTCAAAATTTATATCTTTTATTTCATTTATATGCTAATACATATGCGTCAAAAAAAGCACGGCAAATCATAAGAAGCGAAAGTATTTGTGGGCGTAAGAAACGAAACAAAGATAACAGGTGCGCTAGCCAAATATGTTTTCTTTTTAGAAGTAGAAAAAGAAATGCATGAAGTTAAAGTAAAGAATATATAAGAAAAAATACTATGCATACTTTTATTAATGAGTTATATATAATATATAAAACATAATAATTTTCAGCTACATACAAATATAAATAAAGAGAAAACCAGGGGAAAGATACATTAGTTCAAAAGACGGTAGGAAATTTTAAATTTATTAACATTTCACATATATAATTTTGATACAAAAGAATTTGTAGGAGTAGAAAGTAACAAAGGCAACAGTTGTGATAGACAAATGCGGTTTCTTTTTCGCATTTGAATAAGAAACGCATAAAGTTAACCCATTTGAATCATTATCGCATATATGCGGTCATTTCAGTAACTATTTTTTTCCAAAACCAAACCGGAAATTCCTCCAGGCATTTTAATTTTACAAAATTTGCGAAGTGTATCGTACCAGTATCGATGTGAAACTGTTCTTACGGCTGTTACGGTGAAACTGTTGCGGAAATATACTTTTACTTGTTTGCAAATCAATTTTCTTGCAAATATTGGTGTAATCACTTATTTAAACATTTTACGAATAGAAATACCTAGTCCCTGAAAGGGTTAACCACTTAATTTTAATTCCCAAATGCCACAATTGCACCGGAATTTTAGTAATTTTTCCATATATTATGCATATGAAAAACAGCTATATATTATTTGGAAATAAATTTGTACGTAAATTCCGATGTCATTAATTCCTTTCAACATTTTAACAATGGAAGTGCTTTTACCCTGAATGTGTAAAATGTATGAATTTTTCTTTTAGAATTGTGCTTTAACCCCTTTGGGACGAGTGTTTTTTGTGAAATTTTTAATCTTTTATCACCGGTTTTTTAAAACAAAAATTTTTGCTTAATTGAGTCGGGAAAATGCTGGGATTAAATAAGACAAAATTAACAATAAAAATTTACTGGTGAGAATAATCACGGATTCTGAGAACCTTACGCGACACGTATCCGGGTCGCTCGTCTCCAAGGGGTTAAGTAAACGGTTTTTTAATTGAGATATTCAAATTCCTAGCAGAAAGTTTAAAAAATTATTTTTTCTTTATATAATGATAGTCATTCCTTCAATAAAATAATTGAAAATTACTATTAAAAAATTTCTGGTGAGAATTCTGTATTTCTAAATATGAAAGCCGTCAGATTTGGCAAATGAATAATTTTATTCTGATATCGGTCCCTTTGATTAATGTGTTTGTATTGACGCGTATTGTCACCCCACTAAGTTTATCACCGAAAAAACTGAACCCACTGTATATCTCGACTACTAAACGAAACTTTTATATATGCAGTATGTTCTGAAGTGGACCAAACTTTTTAAAAATTCAGTAAGAAGCACAATTGAAGCTATTGAAGTTATCATTGCTGGAGATTAACAGTAGAAGCACAGGGAATTTCCTCAAGTTTTATAAAAAAATTTACACCTGAATTTCCCTTAAAAGCTTTTCAACTTATTAATTTAACTTGTTTCTGTGTGATATATATATACGTAACTCTTTTTTAAGGAAATTTCTGATTCAAATCGAAATGTATATATTTGGTAGCAGTCAAATTGACTGCTATGGAACTTCCATTGTTATTGTCTGAAGTCAAGAGTTTATCTACTTTGCTTTCTTGTTTAGTTCCAGGTATCATCGATAGATGGCGCTGCGGCATTTCAATTCTAAAACTGAAGTAAAAAAAATTATCAAATTTCACTCATCTTTGAACATTCATTATGTTTAGCGATTGGCACGCCAAAAAAATGTTTGCGGTTTGAATTTACAAAGATATTTTCTGCAGTTTTAGATTTTGAGATAGTGCGACCCAATCAATCGGAGATATTTGAAACTAAAACAAAAAAGCATAGCAAAAAACTTTTTGGCTTAATACATTACTTTTTCATAATAATAACTACTATAGCTGTCGCCGTTTACTTGTTAATGTATTTTTAAAAATTTCAGTCCGTTTTAGGATACACTGTATATGGACCTCTTTCCTGAAAAACACAATTTATGCACTACATATTTAAGTGTAATTTTTAATACGTCTAATAAAATATATAAGAAAATAACATTTTTTGTGATTTCCGGTTTGAATTAATCATAACCCATCGCACTCGAGAGATGACTCTAAATCACCATTAGTATTGCCGTGTGTCCTGCGCATTTCGGTAGTCTACATTCTTTGGACACCAGTATTTTAAAATAATTTTCTTTGTCTTATCTAATGGAAGAATTACCTGCGATTAAAGATGGCGAAATAACCTGTTAGAAATTAGTGGTGTCCAGAGCATTTCGAGCCCTGGGCTACGCGGAACACATAGCAACATTAGTGGTGAGTGAGTGTCCCTCTGGAGTGCAAAGGGATCAAATCACTCTAGCTTTGCATTTAATAAAAACTGTTTGGAAATAACATTTTGGAGGATTTCAAGTTTGATTTAAAAATTATTTAACCTTAAAATCACTCTAGCTTTGCATTTAAAATAAAAGCTGTAAAAAATCATCTGAGATGAAATACACCTTTATAAAACACCATTCTATCTCGCTATATATAGTCAGTTTTAACAGGGTATATATTACTTTTCATACTAACAATATATCCATAAATTTTTATTTGAAGAATAAATGCTTACGGATGGAAACAGAAATACGTTGCTTCCGGATCTTCAAATATTTTGAAAAATATGTTTCTAACATTGAATAAGGTTAAAAGTAACTGAATTCCGGAAATGTTCAAAAATGCTCGCAGAATGTATGACACTTTCTTATCTTTTTCTGAAAGATGTTCAAACATTTTGCATCTTTAAAATATTTAGTCCCTTTTGTAACTTTTATGCAATATTTAAATAGTTTAGAATTTATTAATATATGGGTTATTGTACGGAAAACGTTACTTTTTCAGCGCAACTATTTCAATTAATAAATTTGCCAAAAATGTTTTGTACTAAGATCCACAGTCCAGCTTTCCTCTTTTTTGAAATTTATGTAGGCAGTCCCCGGCTTTTTGGATACCAGTATTTTAATACAGAAAATGTTATTTTATTTAATTGGGACCTTTTGGCGATTTAAAACAACCAGATTTTCTCTAAGCTAATAGTGGCGTATAAAAAACCGGATAGTTGGCAACTCTGTGTAGATATTCGTATAGTTTTATTCATTATTTAATACTTAATTTATTTTTTAATGATTTTATAGGTTGTATTTCTTTAACAATAACATAACAGATGATGAAAACACATAATGTTTTGTTTCATAATGCCATGCTTAACCCCTTAACAGTGACATTTGTTTTCTTACAAAACAAATAAAAATGGGGCTGCACACCACTTTTTCCATACTAAAATACTTATCTTACTTAATCGAAAAATATCTGACAATCAATAAAGATAAATTTACAGTTACAAATTAGTGGTATCAAAATGCTTTTAATAACGATAAAGCAAAAGGTTCTTGCCCGATTCCAGTTCGAGCCACAATGTTAAGGGGTTAATTAGCCCTAGATCTACCGGGAATTTTATTCAAGTTTTAATAAAACGTTCTACACCAGAATTTTTATTTAAAACTATTTAACTTATTTTTTTACCTTATTTTTGTCTGGTTTATATACTTAGTTTATTTTAAAGAAATTTCTGGTTTGAATGAATATTTTGTATGTACCTGTCGGGTCCAATGGACCCGTCTGGTAGACGGAGGGTTAGTGTAGGATTTCAAATTTGAGTTAAATAGCTCAGGTTCCTACAAGTCAGCAATGAAACAGATAAACACCAGTATTTTCTTGAATCAAAACTCGCCTTTCGCAATTGCGCGATTATAAAAGACGAGTTTTTCCACATAAAAGTACTGGTACTGCAGCTGGAAGTGTAGAAACCCTGCAGTTTCATAGAATTTTTAGAAATATGAAACAAATACTTATTTTTATTAAATAAATTATTCTAACTTTTTAAAACTATAGCGGAGAATGCTTACAATTCCCGACCATATCTAGTTCAGTCAGAATATCATCAAAATTAATGACAAATACAATGTACACATACACGGCAAACAATTTAAAGTAAAAGCGATGCCTCCTTCCTCTGAATAATGTGACAAATGCTACTATATTTTGGAAATTATTGCACATAATTTACTTGTATCTAATGATACACGAAAGGCTTGTAAAAATAAGTCAATATAATGTCTGAAAAACGATATAACTTTACTAAAAATATAATTTAATTTCTGTATAAAACAGTTTTCAGAGAAACAAAATCCATCATTAAATGAACAATATATTTGTCACATCCACAAAGTAAAATAATATGTTAAGAGAGAAAATTTTGTGTAATACGTACCAGAAACATATACATTTTCTATGTTCATTAAAAGGAATAAATAACTACAATCACAAATCAAAACTTTTCACGAAATATATTTCTTAAATTGGTTATTTTTTGTAAACAAAAATTGTTTTTTTACAAAATATTATTACCAATTATTATAAATTAACTACCATATGCCAAAAAAGTAAGTTTTTTGTAGAAAGAGACATAATAGAAGTTACCTTTTTTTAATCACTTTCGCAACGTCAACATGTTCCTTTTCTCCAATATATCCCTTTACGGAACGGTGTCCAACAGGACACCTAATTTTAATTACAAAACTGACAAACGGCACAAAGAATATTTAACTAAAATTTTCCTATTATAATGTACATGAAAATAAGCAAGTTCTTATTTCCTAATAAATTCGCTTACAAATTGCGGTGTCAGTCCATTATTTCATCAGTTTATAATCAGAATTACTCCGCGCCGGTAAGGGTTAAACGAGTATAACTCAGGGATATATATATCAAGGATTTCAAGCTGTGATTCACGATATACAACTACATTTAATAGTAAATTTTGCAGTATTCCTGTGATACATTCCATGATTTCATCGCAATTTGCACACAAGAAAATATTTCTTTTTAAATACCGTTAAAATATCTACTTTATTCTTAACGGTATGACAAAAATCCAGAACGGAGATTTACGAAATGCACCCGGATATTTTCACTAAACGTGTAGATTTCAGGACTGCCGCAGATGACTATTTTTCAACTGCATCTCACAGCATTTTCTCAAATAAAATTGTTGACACATTGTTCGCGAACATTGACAAGAGAAATACACTACAAAATCTTTTTTTTTAAATAGTGGTGCGAAAAGAATAAAAAAATAGTCGCCTGTGGCAGCGCTGATATTGAGCTCCTATCGACTATGATTCTATTAACTATGCCAGGGATGGCCAACTGTGGCACGCCGGAAAAATGTAAAATTTTACAGAAAAATGTCGACTGCTTGAATCACAGAGATTCGATGATAACATAAGGCAAAGATTACTATAAACATTTAGAGGTGTAGAGCGTTCCACAGTTGTCCACCCCTGGATTATGCGATAATTGGTTGTTGTGGTGTCCTATATCATGGAACTATTAATAAAGAGGAACTGACATATCCTTGAAATAGTGAAGCTTCAATTGTGACCACTATCACAGGGGTTGTTTACCGCCAGTGGAAACTTCCACCAGTAAATTTATATTGAGATTTCTTGCTTATTTAAACACCTTACTATTGCACAATTTCAGTCATAAATATTGGTAGAAACAGATTTTCTTTTTTACTGGTAGAAACTTAGTTTGGCGGTAGTCACGCCCTGCGTTTCTGCCATATTGTGACAACCAGGGAAACAAACTCGCAATCTTACAAGGCAAACGGACACCAGTAGGAACAAATAGATATTTCGGCCACATTTTTCAGAAAAACATTACATGAATAAGACGCTTAAATAAGACGAAATTTTTTATTCAATTTTACTGGTGGGAAGATTGTGCTGGTGGTAATGAAAAACAGAAGATACGATTAAAAAAAAAACAGCCCCATATTGTGACAACGTCCTCAGTTACTTCACTCGCAACTCGTAGACAGTACACTATATGTCTCCTCCTCTTTATTCATAACTCCATTTCCTGTATATCACTGAACGTTTGAAAAAGTTAAACTGAAGCACACAGTACACACTTAATTCTGTTTTTACAATGGAGTTATGAATAAAGACGAGGAGACATGTAATGTACTGTCTACCAGTTGCGAGTGAAGTAACTGAGGAGGTTGTTACAAAATGGCGGCTGCTTTTTTAAATCGGATCTACCGTTTTTATTACTGCTGGGGCAAACTGCACATAAGTAAAACTGAATAGAAAATTTCGTCTTATTTAAGCGTCTTATTCACGGAAATATTTTCTCACAAATATGGTAAAATTTTCTATTTGCTTTCACTGGTGTCAGTTTGTCTGAAAAAAACAGTCAGTTTGTTTCACTCGTTGTCAGAATATGGCGAAAACGCAGGGTCTGACTTCCGCCAAAGTAAACATTCATCATTAAAAAAGGAAAATCTGTTTCAGCTATTACTTATGACTGAAATTTTGCATTAATAAGGCGTTTAAATGAGGAGAAAATTTCTATATAAATTTACTGGTGCAAGTTTCTACGAGCGGTAATCAACCTCTGCGACAGCGGTTACAGTTGAATCTTCACTATTTTAGGAATATTTCAGCTCCTCGTTATTAATAGTTAAATGGTTTTTACACCACAATGGTTTTTAACTACCAAGGAACCTACCAACCCTGCAGTTATCTTCCGTAAAATGTAGATTAATTTGAAACGGGTTAAAGTCTTTTCGAAACTTAATATTTTATAGAAATTAAATCAAATAGGTTCCACTTGAAAACATGAAATTGAATATATAATATTATATCAATTAAATGTTCTGAGTAGAAATTTTTTTAACCTGGATCAAATGAACATACATTTTACGGAAGTTTATCTGAAGGTTGGAAAGTATGTCATGGATTTAAAGGTGTACGGGCACTAAATACCAGTATTTCACAATAATAAGATTCACCTTAATTAATCGTAGATTTGTGTGATTAAATAAGGCGGATATTACTATTAAAATTTACTGGTATTCAATGCCAGTTAAGCGTTAAACTTTTTGCGATGTAAAGAAATAATTAGGCGTACATCCGCAAAGACTTTATATCCAACAAAACAAAATCTCAATGAAATTAGACTGATTGCTTCACTATTGATGCATATTAACACTCTATCTTAAGCAATTTACTGAATATACATTGTTCGAGGAGTTGTTAATAAGGATAGTTAGAGTGCTCCTACAGTCGCTATGCAAATGATTCACATTCAGAAGGCTGTATATCAAGTATCATTACAGTAGCTCATGACATTCATCATTCTAACATCTGTCAGTCTAAAGTTTCTATTGGAACCGAATTTATCTATTATTAACCCTTTGCGCTCGGCGTCTCTTACACAAATTTTTTTCGATCGGCACCACTTTTTTAAAAGAAGTTTCGTTCGGGTACACAATTTCAAACATGCTCTGATTAAATAAGGTACATTTTATTTTCCTTTATTACTGGTGCCAAAAACAAATTTTGCGAAGGAAGATTATGTCTCCGCCCCCGGAGCCCTAGAGTGAAAAGTGTTATTTTTAAGTAAAATGAGTGAAAATGAAAAAAAGACACACGGTCAGTTTATTTTTATCTTCGTTGTGAGATAAAATAGAAGATGCTCATCTTTCGATTTTTTTTTTCATCTAAAGAAAGGTACACGGCACCATAAAACTTATTTAATAAAATTATTTATTACTGTGTCTCGTTAATCTGCCGTACTTATTTGATTTCATTTCTTGCTTAAAATTCTATTTCATATTGTGATTATTTTACTTAATCCTTTCGCGACAAGCGCCGCGAGTAAGTGATCGTATAAGCTCCACAAAATCGTTAAATTTACATTTAACGTTTTTTAACGAAACCTTTTCCCTTGTTTAATCTCAGAATTTCAGCAATTGCGTACGATAAGAATTTCTAATTTAAAAAAAGCGGTGCACAAACAATCAAGAAGTGTGTGAGTTGCTAATAAGAGAAAGTTGCTAATTTCGTAAAATGTTTAGGAAAACTCAGTACCCTTTAAAATGTATATACGTTGGCTCTCAGTTTAACGACTTTCAAGAAACCTCGAAAAATCGTCCTTAAATAGAGATCATCCTTAAACAGAATTTGTGGAAAAATAATATTTGAAAAACATTTCCCTTCGCACTTTACAGGGTAGGACTGTCAATACATTTCTTAATATATTTGCGTGTTTAAAAATGTTTTATTTTTTTATTTAAATTTATTTTATGTTTTCTTTCTTCCTTTTCTTATATTTATACAGATATAATACTACATATTTTTATTGCACACATACAAATTGCATTAATTATACTGCATACAAGAACAACATTACAGCAAACAATGTTAATTACAGTACAATAAAAATATTTATAATACATTTAATTAAACAAATTAAGTTTTTGAAAAATCTTGCTTCAAGCTTCTTAAGAAGGTTGAATGATTCATCTTCCATATTTGATGAAACAATGTACTGAAGAAGAATATCCAGGGCAGAATTCGCATCTGAGTAACTAGGAGCTGGTGTCCATCTTTCTTTATCATCAGCTTCATCACCATCTTCTGCATCTGAAGTAACATTTTCATTTGCGATGTCTTCATAAATTTGATCTAAATTTCTGAAAACTGTTGTTAAAACGTCTACGTCACAATCAATAAAATCTTTTACCGAAACATCTTCATCACCAACAAGACTTTTCCATTCTTCGGTGGGGATATCTTCTGTGTTGAGTTGTGCATCTGTTATATCCATTTGTCCTTGAATGCCAATTCCAGATGCCGGAAAGCAGTTTTTAATTGTGTAGGGATAAACTTCTTTCTAGGCTGATGTAATCATGTACATGACTTCCAAAATTGTAATTTTTTTTATTTCTTTTTTGTCAGCAACATTACTTAATAATTTCCTAATTAAGTATTTTCGGTAATATGCTTTTACACTACGAATGATCCCCAGGTCTAATGGCTGCAACTTACTTGTGAAATTAGCAGCTAAAAAATGAATTGACAACATTTGTAAGTCCCGAAATATTTGGAGGCTGTGCCAGGCAACCATTGATCAAAAGTAGAATTTATCTTTTTTCCTTGTACATTTTCGCATCAAATTTTTTAACCCAATCAATAAAAATAGATGATCTCATCCATGATTTGTTGTTGTTTTTATATTCGCAAGGTTTTCTTTTAATGTTTTAGCACCTAGGTTGCTTTGATTTGCCTATAACTAGTGGGGGAAATTTCCCAGATACATCCGAATTAATGCACAGTAAAACAGTCAATCGTTCCTTACTGTGTTTTCCACTAAAACATCCTTAATTCTTATATGTCAAAAGTCAAAGTTATATTCGCTCGTTTAACATGTTTAAAGGGATCGGGGAAAAACAAACTATGTGAAAATTGTTGTTAAATAGAAACAATTTCTTCTTTAAATAGAGATTTTTTTACTTAAAGGAGCCAAGACCGCAGTTTCGATGGAAGCGGTTTGAGCAATACTTCTGCCGAAAATCACTTTATTTCTTTTTCAATCTACCTGTCCTCTTTTGCTGTTGGAAATTTAAATTTTGGATATTTTTTTTATCTTTTTCATTGCCCGAACTTTTCGATCCAATTTCAGGGCTCCGACTGGTCCGTTTTTTGAACACTAGTAAATATTTAGAAAAACAATTCGCGGTAGGTTTCTGCAACAATCGCAAGAAAAACGCTTTCGCTGGTATGTTTCTACGAAATTTATAAAGAAGATATTTCTTTAAATAAAAATGGTGTTCAAAAAACGAACCGAGTGGGAGCCCTGCAATTTAGACGCCTTTAGAAAAATTAAATTAGAGTTATTCGATATTGATTTTTTCGTATTAATGTCACTCAGCGGCATTGTTTTGTGACCAATTAGTGCATGTCACATCATCACTAATTTATAACAAAAAGTCCTGTTTGAAACCATTGCATCATTTTTAGTTACATATAAATTTAAATGTTTCGCCTTTCCGTTTAAAATCGACTCCTATGTTTTTATGAAAAAATGATGGCAAGCTTTAAAGACAGGATTAGTATGTTATCCACTTCGAAAAACATTTAGAGCACATTCAGCTTCTCCGATTGAGTCAAAATAAAAATTCGTAAGAGTTCAAATGATGCCATTCTGATGTGTTAAATAAAAAGTTTAGTACAAACATTTCCCGGAGGTGGCGCTTTAGAACTCGAATGAAGGTTTAAAAGCTCATGCATTTTAATGCCCCATATTCCTTTAGAAAATGTTTAATATGCAACAGTAAATGCTTAATGCGTACTTATCAGCAAAGTGTTGTATTAGCAAAAGCATATTTTCGGTCGCTGAGTGCAGTAAATATTGTTGAATACAGAAAAGGTTTTTTTTCAGCGATGGCGTAGGTAGGAAAATATAATATTGCGGTCTTAACTCCTTGTGACAATGAAGGGTGAATATTGAGCATTTATTGTAGCATATTAAACTTTCATGTGAATATTGGGTAAACAAATGTGTAAGGCTACTGAACATTTGCTAGAATTTGTATAGCATCTGAAAAAATTCCGTATTATTTTATTCAAACCTTTTGGACTCCGGCGCCTCTTACACAAATTTTATTCTATCGGTACTACTTTTTTTAAAAGAAGTTTCCTTCAAGTACACAATTTCAAAAATGTTCTGATTAAATAAGGTAAATTTTATTTTCATTTACTACTGGTGCCAAAATTTTTTTTCAAAGAAAGATGATGTCTCCACAGCGGAGGCAACGGAGTGCTAAGGGTTAATAAATGACACGATTTGTGTTATCTGTGGCTTTAATTATGTCTTAATCGGAGCCATTGAATTCATTACAGAATCTCTTGTAGCGGGCGCGTTATTTAGTGCTAACCCTGTATATCGGTCAATAATTCCGTACGACTATCAGGGCTACCAAAGGCGACTATTTTTCTATTCTATTCATACCACTATTTTTTTTTTTTTTAAATTTAATATATTCCTCTTGCAAATGTTGTTAAACGGTATATCACAGATTTCTGTTTTGAGAAATTGGTGGAAGATAGAATTAAAAAATAGTCGCCTGTGGCAGCCCTGGACTATGCGCAAGTTTTGCTTGATATATTACTTTAACCCTTTCCGGCGCAGGGTAATTGTGTTTGTAAACTGATGAAATAATGGGCTGACGCCAGAATTTAGAAACGAATTTATTAGAAAATATGAGCTATCTTATTTTTAAGTACATTATAAAAGGAAAATTTTAATTAAATATTCTTTGTGCCGTTTGCCAGTTTTGGAATTAAAATTAGGTGTCCTTTTTTAAGTGAAAGAAAAGTTAAGAAAAGTGAATCGCATGAAAAAAAAAAAAAGCTTTCTTAATATTTTTACAAATAGTCAGTAAATTTTATAAAAATGCTATAGCATAAATATTGATCTTATAAATCCTTACGATTGAAAGGAGAAATAACTGCCCAGGAACGAGATTAATGTACGAATTTTTGTAAACAAGCTATATAATTTATAAGATATTCATATTATTAAAATATAATAAAAACTCAGAATTACTTACAGAAACTGCTTTAAAAATTTGAAATGTCAAGTATTGTTGAACAAATTCTATAAACTTTACACACAATTCATTAGGTGCATTCGTAATTATATAAATGCGTAGCACCTATAGTCTCCGTGTGGTCCATCCGTCCGCATAAAAGAAAAAAAAACTACCAACAGAATGGCTTAAAATTTAACGAAGGTAATCGCTGCAGAATTTTGTCGAGTCGTTTCATATTTTATGAAAACCGAATCAAACTTAAAAAGATATTAATAAAAGTTTTTCTTCATTTTATTAAATCCTATCATACGTCATTAATTCAATGAAATCCCATGATAGGTAATGATTCTAGATTACGATGGTGATCACGTCATAGTTAAGATATAGTCTTATTATTTCCGTATTACTGAATTTAATATCTGAGGACATCAGAAGCCAAGGGGTACAAGTGACAAAATTTCGATTTGGAGTAAATTGAGTTCAAAGATAATTGACGTTAAAGTTGAACATCAATAATAATTGATTGAATTGAAATAGGAAACTGCTGCTTGTTTCACAGTGGTGTTTGAACTCTTATTTCAATAAATTTGAAAAAAGTAGAATGCAATTTTCTTTAAATTTATAATTAATCAATATTGATCATTATTCGGCAAAAGTGGCTGATCTCTAAAACACAACACATAATAAGACAATTACTTATATTTCTTTACCTGAAAATAAAAAAAAGCTTATTTCCAGGTCGTCTGCGCACTTAGTTCAATTTTGTCTCTTATACCGCTTGGATTCTGGGGTCCTCATAATAAATTTTGTATTCATGCATTTGTACATAAGAGTGCAACAGCTATTGCACCACGATCTGAATATTTATAAAACTAGTTATAGTACGAACAAAAACTCATTTGCCACGTTTGACGTACAATTTCGAACTTGTTTTAATTTATTATATTAATAATTACTATTAGAAAATTTCCAAAGTTATGAATTCAAATGTTGAAGAGAAGGGAGTTATCATGAATAACAAACACTTAAACCGTAGCAATTTGGTCTTTTATTTATTTTATCTATGTCATTATATTTAAAATGTACCGAACTATTTTGAAATAAATGTATTTTCCATTCCCGTAAAAATAATAATTAAGTTTAGTTTACAATTTGTCCCCTGCAAATTAACTATTATTTGATATATTCTTCATTGCTACATTATATATGCTTTATACTATATTTAATATCATAGTTGCCTGCCTCAATTTGTCCCATTTATATTAACGGTTCAGCTAGAGTTAGTTTACCGGGATGCTGTTATCTATCTAAAGGATCATATGGGCTGACCATCAAACGATAGATATCCCATGACATCTCATATAAATCATTTATGAATTACGGAATGCTCTTGAATGTCGTACTCGCATGTAACCCTAGGGTCTCTATCTAAATACACGCATTTCAATATGCAAAACACTATATCTTCCTATCCTACGTAACTGAGTGTAAATGTTAATTTACAAACTTGTGAGCATATTGAGGGTGCAGCTTTTGTTTTTCAATTTCTTAAACAATTGTAATTATTGTACATTACAATCATAATTTTGCGCATCTAAAAATATCTATAGGAATAGGCAGCAAATGTGATCGACGAGGCACACATGAACGAAGTTTATTCCATCTAATTAACATTAAATAAGAATCTTTTAAAATTTGTCAATAGTTGATATCACTAATATAACTTATACTCAATATTCAAACTCTTCAAATTTTCAAGCATTTTTTGTTACGTACAAATGGTATAATTCACTCTTTTATTTGTGTAAGAACTCATAGATTTACTGCCCAATAACTTCAAGTTAAAAAAAAAGTACACATAAATTTTTGATGTACTGCAACTAGTTTCTTTTGTTTTAAATAACTGGTACAACATTTTGAAAATTAAAATTATAGGAATATCGGAACCATGCTAAAATTTACATTATGCAATATATACAACTACTTGATTATATAGAAATATTTTAATATTAAATTGAATCTAATTAACCCCTTGAAGGGCGGCGGTTCATTTTTGGACCACTTAACTTTAATCACTAAATGCCATATTGGCCCAAGAATTTCGGAATGAAAGTTTCACTTTTATTAGGCACGTGAAGAAAGGTTTTTACTTTTTTAAATAAATGTCTTGGTAAATTCTGGTGTCATTCAATCATTTTAGCATTTTCTGAATAGAGGTACATTGCCCCGGAATGGGTTAATATAAACCTTTCTTGTAATAGGAAGTGTACACAGGGGATTAGCTGCTTCAAATATAAGGAGTGCAGGGTTCGTACACGCCTTTAAATTTCCAAAGAGCCTGACAAAACTATTTCTGATTAGAAAAATTCTATTTAATATTTAAATCGATGATTTAATTTTCTATTTAACATTTAAATTGATAAAAATTGCTCATCGGCAATGCGTTAAAAACTCTAGATCTCAAAATATACCCCATGTAGAAAGGCATTAATTTCAAGATAGACAGAATATATGAGAATGTTCTAAAAAAAATTAAAACGATGTATCCTATTGTTGTTGAGATATTAAATAGCGGCTTTTTGCGTTTCTTTGATCTCAAGCTAGCAGTAAAGATAAAACCGGTTTCGGGGTATTGGACTTTGCAGCGTCACTCGAGAAACTGCCGTTTCTCAAGATAATATTAAATACACTGTAATAAATATCTTCATGAGTACTTCGATTACTAATTCAATAAGTAATAATTCGATTTCATAGATTTCGATTTAAAATGCTTCTAACTACACAATTAATGTGTTTGAAAATCAATATTTATCATAAATCAGTAATTCTGTACTTATTAAATAATCTGAATATATACGCAAATGAATTTCTTTTCATAATAAGCGACACAAAATCTAGTTTGTTTATTTGTTCTTTTAGAAGTAACTGTATCATATCATTACGTGAACTTTGATCACTACGAACTAAAAATCGTTAGTTAATATATTTTCCTATCGATAACGTAAAATATGAATAAAATTAAAGTCACAAAAAAAGCTGTGTGTATAAAAAGAGTCTGCGTTCTTTATAGTCAGTGCGTGTTTCAATGGCATTAATATTTTACTGTAAAGTAATGAATATTTATAAGCAAGAAAAAAGTAAAAAAGAAATTGTTAACTCTTTTAGGGACAAAGTACTTCTGTTGCTAAAATGTTGAAATGATTGATCCACAATAGGAATTGCGAACGAATTTATTTGAAAATAAGTAAAATATTTTCTTCACGTACTTTATAAAAGCTAAGTTGTATTCAAAAATACTGGTGCCATTGTGGCATGCGGGGATTAAAATTAAGTTGGATATATAATATTCCACTGCACTTTAACGGCTTAATACGACCTTATTTCAATTATAATATTGAAATACCGTGATTTCCAACGTCAGGTTTGCCAGATTGGCCTCCACTTTGATAAAAAAAACTCGGATTCTTACTAGAAAATGCAAAAACTATTTTCAGATTTATTTAATGGTCAGACTTTTCTGAATCACTTACAGTAAAAATTCGTCTTCAAAAAGTTCCGGTCAGAAGTCGAAATTTCGGCAAAAAAAATGGAGGCTAAACTGGAAACTACCGCTCCGTGAACACTTCGCCTGAACGCTGACACAAAAATGGCGGCTGCCGAAATCGGATTTTTTTAACGTATGTACTGTCCCCTAAATTTATACACCAGTATTGTGTAAAAGATTTCTTTGACTTTTTTAATCTCAGAAAAATAAAGCGGAATAAACTTTAACACTAGAACTACCGCGAACCGTCGTTTTGACGTCTACCATATGAATATGTTTCGGTTCAAACCAGAAATATGATTATGAAACAAGTTTAAAAGATACAAAGAAGAAAAATGTTAAATAATGAAGTTAAACTGTTTAAAATCAAAATTCTGGTGTGAAATATTTTTATAAAACTTGACTGAAATTTCCGGTAGTTCTAGTGTTAAAATTTATTGGTACCAAACACACGCTGAAAAAAATTAACCTTCGGCAGCCACCAGCATATTCACAATACCTGCTCGGTTCAGGTTCGACACTGGTATGTTTCACAATACTTTTCTTGTATGAAATTTTCAATACTCTGAAACCTTTATAAAGGTCATTACTACTTCATAGAAACATGGAATTATTATTTAACACGTTCGGGGTTTTGCGACCTATTAAGAATACATGTTTTTTCCCTTGAGAATTACTTTATCAACAGTTAGTTTTGCTATTATCTCCGTATAGTAATTATAGTATCTTCATCGTGATATTATTATAAATGGCTATTTCCATGAGTACTTGTAGTGTAAGTCACAGGCTACGATTTTTGGCTACCAGTATTTTAGAACAGAAAAATGTGACTTATTTTATGGGAGGTATCTCATTAATTGAATAAGGCCAAGCAAACTTTTCGAAAATAACGGTGGCCAACAAGCACAGCAGTTATCAGCTATATGACTTACACTAAACACACCCATGGAACGAGCCAAATGTGAAACTGCGAAAATATTTGGCTGAATTCAGCCTCAAAACATATGATTACATTCGTATTTGAGAAATTGCCTCTGTATTTTTTATACATGATATATTTTTTTTCTAATAAGCAAAATTGTCACTTAAGTTAACAACATTTAACATATTTTATTTGTTTGTAATACATAAAATAAAAATTATAAAAGTAAAACGTATTTTTAATATAATGTAACAAAGGCATATTCTGTTACTTTTGTAATACTCTGGCATTTTAAAGAAAAAAATTAAAAATTGATTTGACATTGCAGTAATAATAAGAACAGCAATGTTAACCGAACTCTGTATAAATACCTAGTGAACAACTGGTAAAAGGTAAACTCCTCGATGCTAAAAACTATTGTTCTATGTCTATATTGTTTGTATTATCTATACATTGCCCCCAAAATTTTGCAGATATTTGCGCAATATTGGTAACAAATATTTTACGATTTCACTGTTAATATTTCCAACGTAAAATAAATAATTTTCCAATATTGACATTTTGTTGGAGATAATTACAATGTGTAGGATTATTTCTGCGATATTGGCGTTTCTTTGCAAATATCTCCAATGTAATCCCAATATTTTACAATATTGATCTTTTAGTTCAAGTGTCAGCGATAGCGATCACTATTCATAATGAAGCGTATTTTTGTATTAAAAATATATAGCAAAATTGTGTAACAAAATTTTTCACTACTTTTCACTTGTAACAATATTTTGTTTATTTAATGACAGACTTTTGTAATAAAATAAAATAAAATAAAAATTATGATTTAAAAAGTCTGGTAGAAATTTTGAATTCAGAATTCCGCGAACACAAATATTTGCGATATATAACCAACATAGCTGATGCTGGTTTCCACTGAAATTGTGTTTCTGAATTTTTATAATAGCTATTTCCAAATAGTAATCTTCGCCTTATTTAATTTCAGAAATTATAAGGAAAAAATTACTATTAGTATGAAATAGTGGTTCTAAAAAATCGGAAACATAATCAAACCTGTATATATTTAGTAAAGGTTAACAGTGCTGTATCTATTATTACTGCAATACAATTTTTCAAGATCAATTTTTACATTTATTTATTTATTTTTTGAAATGCCATTGTATTACATACATAATAGTATATTCCAATATTAAATTTGATTGAAAGTAGGTTTTATTTTTATAGCTTTTACTTTTTGTATTACAAATATATAAAATATGTAAATTTTATTAACTTAAGGGAAAATTTTGCACATTTCGGGGGGAAAAAGCTGACTGTAATGGATAATGCATACAAAAGCATTTAACATTCCGCCCAGTACTTTCACACTTTCACATTTCTAATTTTATTAGGATTAGAAAAATAATACTCCATGAACAGACATGTTCGCTTAGTAGGATGTGGTTAAATAATAATTCAGTGTTTATATGATATAGCGATTGCTTTAATAAGAAGTTCAGAATATTCAAAATTTCGTACCAAAAAAAAAATATATATATACTGAGAAATACCAGTGTCGAATCTGAACAATTGAGTTACGAATCAGTAGAAGGAGACATATAGTGTACTGTTTACCAGTTACGTGTGAAGTAACTGTGGAGGTTGTCACAAGATGGCGGCTGCTTTTAAAAATCGTATCAGCAGTTTCCTATTATCGCCGGGGCAAACCTCCCAACCAGTAAAATTTAATAGAAAATTTCGCTTTATTTAAGCGCCTTATTCATGGAAATATTTTCTAACAAGTACGGTAAAATTTTATTTTTGTTCTTACTAGTGTAAGTTTTCCGAGCTATTATAGTATATTTCACTTTCACTGACAGGCGTTTATCTAGGTTGTCACAACATGGCGGAAACGCAGGACCTGACTACCTCCAAAATAAACTTCCACCAGTAAAAATGAATATCTGTTTCTGCCATTGTTTGTGACTGAAATTTTGCATAAAAAAGGGCATTTAAATAAGGAGAAAATTTGTATTTAAATTTACTGGTGGACGTTTCACCGGCAGTAATCAACCCCTGAAAAAGCGGTTACAGTTGATGCTTCATAAGGATATGTCAGTTCTTCTTTATTAATAGTTCCATGATCTGAACCGAGTAGGTACTGTGAATATGCCAGCCGCCGTCGCGATTTTTGTGGGAATGCTCAGGCCTAGTATTCAGCGGGCGGTTCTGGCAACCTTGTCTGACGTATAATCTGCGGATCAAACAATCATGTTTGGACCCAGAAATTCCATTTTGTAAAATGTAACTCATTAAACCGCGTTAAATATTTGACTTCACTTACAAAATAATATTTCTAGGACAATAACTTGATTTTTGAGTCCGCGGATTATACACGGGAACATAAGGTACTTCGAAAAACGTATCTTCTTAAAACGAGAATGTATCTTTAATTTTGGACAGGTTGCTTTATAAATACCAAAAATTTTAATTTAATTCTACAGTTTTTACATTTAAATATGTCTAATAACATAATTCATCTATTTTGTAATTAAATGTTAATCATAAATCACACATTTTCCGCTCATTAACAAATATAAATTTTTCAACATGTAAATCAATTAAACACGTTCACTGCAAAGCCTATAACGTAAGAATTTTCAAATTTCTTCTTGAAAGTCGTTTGCCCCCACAAATTCTGAAAGGTAAATTTCACTTATAAGACAATTTTTTTAATTGTAAAATAGTGGTGACAAAGTAATTAATAAATTAAAACCCCGAGTATTAAAGCTACGAGTATACTGGTAGCTTGGCAGCGAACGTGTTAATAAAAATAATTCAAACAAGCTCTAGAAGGAATGCCATTTGATTATTTCTTCTTTGAAAAGATCCAGTACAGAGTTGCCAAGTTTCCGGCTTTTTGGATACCAGTATTTTAATGCAGAAAATTTTCTTTTATTTACTTGGATCATTTGAGCGATTCAAAAGAACAAACTCTTCTCTAAGATAATACTGGTGTGCAAAATGCCGGAGACTTGGCAACGCTGCCAGTATCATTCCAAAACACCAAGATTAACACTAGAACTGCCGTGAGGTATCATTTTGACCCCTGCTGAAATTGATAATAGTCGATTCGAACCAGAAATTTTTTCATAAGATATGTTATATGTATGAAGCACAAAAATAGGCTAATTAAATAAGTTAAATAGTTTCAAATAAAAATTCAGGTGTGAAACACTTTTTTATTAAAATTGAGTAAAATAGCCGGCGATTCTAGTGTTAATAATTAAGGTCTTAAATTCATTAATATATATTTTATCAATAATGTAACAAAGAATAAATAAATAGACAAACTGATCGGTAAAAGTCTAATGTATCAGAGGCTTTCTTTAACCCTCTGTCTACCAGAAGGGTCCAATGGACCCGACATGTACATTCAAAATATTTATTCAAACCAGAAATTTCTTCAAAACAAACTAAATGTATAAATCAGACAATAATAAGTTAAATAAACAAATTAAATAGTTTTAAGTAAAAATTCTGGTGTAGAATGTTTTTATAAAACTTGAGTAAAATTTCCGGTAGTTCTAGGGTTAAAGGCAGTGCATCTTTTTATTATATTAATGATTTACCGTAAGTTATTGAATAAATATAAAAATGTAACATAATCAGTAAAATAGTAGGCTTTCTGCCTAAAATTGTTTTTCATGCTGTGCTGCAAGTATACTTTTTGTCTAAGTGTAATCACAATACTTTATTTATTTTGAGATACCGTTTCGATATCAAAATACCAAACAACATCGCCAGGATACACCAAGGATATCAACATTGCACAAAATAATAATTAAAAAAAAAGTATACAATTATTAAAGTATAATTATAAATTAAAATACTTTCATTTTTTCCCATTCCAAATGGTAATAATAGGAAAGGTTTATTTTAAAAATAGCTAATGGTGCAAAATATTCCCATTTTCGATATCATTTTAAATTACTAACCATATATTTTACATATTTGCAATGTATATTTTTACATCCCTTTAACCACTAAATTAAAACAAACATATTTTCTCGTAGATAAACATTTATTTCTGTTCTATAATCAAATATTATTAAATGCACTAGAATAAATATTTTTATGAGTGCTCCATTAATTTCATTAGTATTAATTCTATTTAAAATATAATATTTTAAATAAACCTATCTGCATAATTGTCGATTTGTAAATAAATATCTACCTAATATAAACAGTTTTGTATTTATGAATAAATCTAAACTTTTAAAGAAGACAATTTAATAAAGTTCATTTAATTAAGCTTAGTAGGTATTCATTTGTTTACTTTTTTTACTAAAGATATCCTATCATTAATAGTAACTTTAATCATTATGTATTAAAAAATATTAATATTTTATATTGATAGTGCAACAAAGAAATTATTAAATGGTAAATGTGTCGTTTAAATTAAAATGGATCAAAAGCGTTTGCTTTCTTTAAAGACAGTATCTATTTGGATTACATTAATTATTTAAAATGGTATTGCGCATGTATAAGGATTAAATAATCAGTACTTGTACACGGTATTTCTGCCAACAATATCGTCGGTACCATGTCAAACTATCCAATATCAATACAGTGTTTCCAGTGGGCTACTTTTTTTTAAATTCAGATTTCCTGATTGGCACCACTTTTTTGAAATAGTAAAATTCGCCTTATTTAATGACATGTTAATTAAAGCGAAAGCAAGGAGAATTTTACTATTTCAGAAAAGTGGTGCCAATCAAGAAATCTGAATTTAAAAAAGTAGCCCTTTGGCAACACTGTTTTCATTTTAGATAGTTTGACATGTTACCGACGATATGTTTAACACCAGAAGGACAGTTAGGGGTTTTGACCTCTACCAAGTAAATAAATTTCGGTTTGAACTAGAAATTTCTTTATAAAATATGTTTAAAAGATACGAAGACGGAAAAAAGGTTAAATAAATAAGTTAACAGTTTTTGAATAAACATTCTTGTGTAAAATATATTTATAAAACTTGAGTAAAACTTCCAGCATTTCTAATGTTAATGTTAGGCTTAAATTCACTTTACTTGGATAACCTCACCTATAATAATATGTTTAGCTCGAGTTGTACAGTTTGGCCATCAAAATCTTAATTTTCCAAAAACATAAAGAACAAAGAAAAACAAATTAATTAATATTCTTTTTATTTACTGTTCAAAATTGCATTACGATAAAAAGCTTTTTGTTCGAATACTAACTAAATGAAGCGGAACATTTCAAAGTTTTTATACAGCATTCACTCAATATAATGGAACAGATGTTTATTTTACATCTTTAACTATATATATCATAGATTTGTAACTAACATATCTCTACCATTTCAACCCTTTAGTGCGCAGCTTTGCATATATGCAAACAACAATGTTTTGAATTTAACCCTTTAACGCTCGCATTAAATTACGGTTAAAAAATTCAAATTGCTTATTGGCACAACTTTTTTGAAAAAGAAATACTCACCTTGTTTACTGACAGGTAAAAGGATACCATAATAAAGCCCATTACAGTATTCTATAAAACTGGTGTGAATCAAACAAATCTGAATAATCTGAAAAAAAAGACACAGTGAATATGACGGGAGCGAGATTTAAGGGGTTAATAAGATTTTTTTTATTCGTTTAGGCCTAATTTACAACAGAAAATTAAATTAGCAAAATTTGCTTTAACACTAAAACGCCGGGAAATTTTACTCAAGTTTCATAAAAAATTTTTACACCAGAATTTTTATTTAAAATTATTTGACTGATTTATTTAACGTAAATCTGCGTTTTTAAATTTTAACTTATTTTGTGAAAGAATTTCTGGTTCCAATTGACATTGGAAGGGTCATCTAAGGCATAAGGTCGGAGTCTAATCGACTCCTTCCGGGCGTTCTAGTTTTAATTAATAACAGAAATTCCGTATTTAACACTAGAACCGCCGGAAAATTTACTCATGTGTTATAAAAATATTTTACACCAGAATTTTTGTTTAGAACTATTTAACATATTTATTTAACATATTTCTCCACGGTATATATTTAACTTATTTTTAAAAAAAATTCTGGTTCGAATGGAAATATTTTCATTTTTTACCGTTCAAGGTGACCACTGCGGCGGTTCTAGTGTTAAATAAAGCGAAATTAACCATTGAAACTTTCTGGTGTAAATTCAGATTCTCTGGAGTACGTAATTTCTAGAACGTTTTCTATCATTGGAATTAAAGGGTTAAAAGTTAAGTTTTATAAGTAATTATATAAAATAAGGTATTTGGAGACGTGCTTATTAAAATAATTACTAAATTCCATTATTTTAGCATAAAACTGCCGCACGGCAGTAGTTTTAACTTATACTGCAGACATGCAACAGAAAAAAAGATTGACGTATTATATGAAAAATGTGTCTCTGATTTTTTTTTTCATTATTTTTCCTATGTAATAAACCTTTCAGAGAATCATATATAACTTTTTCAAAACAAAATAAAAAATGGCTCATTTAAGGGTTAACCCCTTAACCCTTTGAAGGTCGGTGATGCCTCTATGGCATCACATAATTTTAATCCCTAATTGCCACATTGTCACCCGAATTTTTTAATGAAAATTTCACGTTTATTAAGTACGAGAAAATATACTTTTACTTGTTTACAAGTAAATTTCTTGTAAATAGTGGTGTTACTGAATTATTCCAACATTTTACGAATACAAGTATCTTGCCCCTGAAAGGGTTAACGGTCACATTAAATTACGGTTTAAAAATTCTAAATGCTTATTGGCACCACTTTTTTGAAAAAGAAATATACATCTTATTTAATGACAGGTAAAATTATACCATAATAAAGCCAATTACACTATTTTATAAAACTGTGGTGGGAGTAAAATAATCGGAATAAAAGCCACAGCCCATGAATATCACGAGAGAGAGAATTAACCACTTGAGGGGCGGCGGTATATATTATATACCAGCTACGATTAATGAAGTTTTACACCAGAAAAATTTTATTAATTTTTACTTTTCTAACATTGGTGGAAAAAAGCCGTAAAATTGCTTTTACCTATTTTGAAATAGAATTTTTCAAAGATTCCGGTGTGAGTTTAACAATACGGGAACGCAATCACTTGCCCCTCAAGTGGTTAAAGGGTTAAACACCAATTTGACAGAAGAATATTTTTCTTAAACAAACATTTCTCTCACTGCTGTGATGTGCAAAAGGATAGGAACGATACAAAAACAAAGAAATCCATTCGCATTTGATATGAAACTGTGCAAACTTTTTCTGACAGATTAACTACAAAATATTCCAATTATTATTAAAGTAATCGTTTGGGAGAATTGTATACATATATTTTAATATATTTGAAAATGTGTATTTTGCTAAATTTACGCTGGAGCAAAATGATAAAAACGCAGTAAATATTTCCAAACCGCGAATCGTGATTGGTGGATATTTTCGCATATCATTTAACAACGCATTATAAAGAGATTCTGAGTGCATTCGTTTAGTTCGCAAAACGTTTTGACGATAGGGTGAGGCAAAATTCTTTCTTTTTCGAAAAAGGGCAAATTCAAGCATCTAACAGCATCGGAATGCCACTTCAAAAAATTTCTGATAAAAATATATGTTCGATAACTGTCGTTTTTAATTTTTTGGAGAATCCAACTGCTTACGTTACTAAAAAAATTACAAGGAGGCCGAGTATTCCCGCGAAACGATCCGAAAGTTTGTTGTTCGCACGGTTCCAAGCAAAATAATAACAACAAAGTAAATCAGAAGCCAGATAAAGAAGCCAGCATCAGCAGCGCTGCCATGTCTCCGACTTTTTGGATAAAAGCATTTTAGTACCGAAATTGTTGTTTTATTTAATCGGATCATTCTGCGATTTAAATTAAGAACATTTTCTCTAAGAAAATACTGGTATGTTAAAAGCCGGAGACTTGTCATCTCATCATAAGAATACACTGTAAAAAAAAAAAAAAAAAAAAAAAAAAAAAAAAAAAAAAAAAAAAAAAAAAAAAAAAAAAAAAAAAACGGACTAAAATACGAAAATACTACTGGCAATCGAGACGCCAGTACTATTTCCGTATTTTAACAACTTTTTCCCGGTAAATTACAGAAAAATTTCCAATTTCTTTTGGCATTTACGGGGGGAAACTTCCGTTAAAATACGGAAATAGTACTAGTGTCTCGATTGCCAGTAGTATTTCCGTATTTTAGTCCGTTATTTTTACAGTGTAGACTGTAAGAAGATCACTATAAATGTCGGGAGTTTTAAAATATCTGGAGCCACGTAAGTATCTTTATATAACATCTAACAATAAACGAGCCCGCATTTAATTAGCTTACAACGAAACATCTGAAGCAACAAAATAACTGGTCTAAAATTATTTTCAGTGCTGAAAAGAAGTTTAATTTCAATGTTCCGGATTGAATTCATTGATATTGCCATCGCCTTGAAAAGGAAAATGACGTATTTTCTACGCGTCATCTGGTGTTGCCAGTTTGCTACATTTTTAAAAATTCAAATTGCTTCAATGACACCACTTTTTTATGTAGAAATATTCATCTTTTTTAATGTCAGATTAGGTAATGCAAAAATAAGGCTATTTCATTAAAGTGATGGTATTCAAGTAATCTTAATTTTTATCCCTTTGAGAGGCAAGTAATTGTGTTTCTTTAATGTTGAATTCTCACCGGGATGATTGAAAAAAAAATATTTCAAAATAAGGAAAAGCAATTTTACAACGTTTTTCCAACAAAGTTATAGAAGTAAAATTTAATTAAAAGTTTCTGGTAAATTCTTTATTAAAATTAGGGATATAATAATTCTCATCGCCCCTGAAGTGGTCCGAAAATGACCCCCCCCCCTTTAGGGGGTTAATAAATGCGTTACTCGCAATAATAGAAAAAGTTTTGTTAAATTTAAATGTGTTTATCTATAAGTATTTTGAAAATTAGCTACATTACAACAAAAAATATATAATAAATTTTCAAACATAGAAACTACACATATGTGAGTTTCAATTAGTGTGCCAGGTGTCCCGCGTAAATCTGGGCTCCAAACGTTGTGCCGACCACTAATTTCTTACGCTATATTTCGCCATCTTTAATAGTAGATAATTCTGTCATTACATAAGGCGAAGAAAAATGACTATAAATACTGGTGTCCAGAGCATTTGGAGCCCCAATTTACGCGGGACACCTGGCAACACTAATTTCAAGTTATCGTACTGAGAATTTATTCTTGTCAGCAACTAAATATTTTATACACATTCCGTTAGAGGGCTGTTCAGTCGTTTCAAAATTAAGATTCCGGTTTAACCCAACTATGCGTTCTTACTCTATTGCCACCAAATAAAATATTAAATACGCCACAAGAAATGTTTGAGAGATACCAAAATGCATAATCTCTTTTTAAATTCCAGGGAGTCTGCTACAAATGTAAATCCTTTGCACTCGAGAGGTAATTCTCACTGACCGCTAGTCTCCCGTGTTAATGGGTGCTCCAAATGCTCTGGACACCAGTATTTTAAACTAATTTTCTTCGCCTTATCTAATAGCCGAATAATCTGTGATAAACGATGGCGAAATAAACTCTAAGATATTATTGCTGTCAACAGCATTTGGCGTCCCGATTTACGAAGGACAGCTGACAACACTAGTGGTTAGTGAGAATCACCTCTCGAGTGCAAAGGGTTAACACCATTTATTTTTTGTTTATTATTTTTTTTACTTCTGTAGACATTTTAGAATTGACTTTAAATCCATATTTTTTTCACGTTTAACTTTACTCCTTTAACTGAGTAAGGTAATTATTGAGAAGTACGCATTAACCCTTTCAGGGACAAAGCAATTCCATTGCTAAAGTGGTGAAATTAATGACTCACACCGAAATTTGAAAACAAATTTATGTGTAAATAAGAAAAAGCGATATTTTACACACATAATAAACCGAAATTTTTTTACCAAAATTCTGGTACCAATATGACATGTGGGAATTAAAATTAAGTGGTTTTATAAACATACCACCGCTGTTCAAGGGGTTAATATAAGTATTTAACACTTAAAATAATAAATCTTTGTAAAAAAAATCACCATAAAATAAAAACAATACATAGGACGCGTTTCGAGCTAAGAATATTAACAGCTCGTCATCAGCTACAGTAAACACGTGTCCGCAAGGGGACAAGGTCAAAATGAACTGAAGTATTTAACTCAGTTTTTACGTCTTCAGAAATTTTTAATTTAGTATTTAAATCGCACTCTATATAGTCCAACAGTTTAATACCAGACTTTGTAATATTTTCCTGAAATTAAAAACGGCAAAAAATTCTGTTAAAATATTGTGGAACATTGGACACACACTGGACGACATCATGAATTATTTTTATAAGTATGGATTCTATTTTATAGATTTAATTTTAAATACTTCTAAGAACATAATTAGTGAATTTGTAATCTATCTATCTATCTATCTACCTATATATATACAAGGTGGCCATAATTAAACTGACGGTACTCAGAGTGTTCTGTAGAGCGATCTAATTGAGAGAATGGCGCCAAATTTTGCAAGAAGATTAAACAAGACGGGGAACGAAGGAAAAAAGTTCCAAAAATCACCACTAGGGGAATATGTGGCGCTGTGTAACTGATAAGAGAGTATTATTGCCGTATTGAACTTGAATTAAATCGTTAAATGTGCTAAATCAGAAGTAATTTTATTTCAGTATTGATTTTGCATTTTTTTAAACTCTCTTTTTTGTTACACAGCGCCACATATTCCCCTAGCGGTGACTTTTGGAACCATTTTTTTCTCGGAATCCTTCGTCCCCCGTTTTGTTTAATCTTCTTACAAAATTTGGCGTCATTCTCTCAATTAGATCGCGCTACAGAACACTCTGAGTACCACCAGTTTAATTATGGCCACCTTGTATATCATCCATACAGCTATTTTTTACTGATTCATAAATCTGAAAGCACGTCAATTAATTTAATAACTATCATTAAATCAAGCTCCTTTAGGTAAGTTATTTGTTTATTTGTTCTCTAGAACGCAGCTATATCATTTCATTAACAAGAACTTTAATCATTAGGGACTAAAAATCATTAATATTATTTTTTATAAATAACTAGGGGGCTCTGTCCCCTGCAAGCTACGCTTGCCAACCCCCGTTCAGACACCGCAGAGTCTAAAAACAAGCAAATCTGATGGGTTTTTAAAATATTAGAGAAGATTGAATTATACTGAAAAAAAAAACTGTGCAGATCTCCCTGTAAACGGGTTCCCATTCAATTCCCTTTGATTGCAAAAATTTAAGGGCGAATCAGTTGCTGTTAAGACATCCAATGGTTGTTTTCGTTTTTGATTAAAGAGGATCAGTTAAACATTTGATCAGAAGCTAAAATAAAATAAATTAAGTATACAGAGTCTTTGTCTCCCGGTATTTTAAAACAATCTCTATAACAATAGCCTAAGTCATGTGACTATCATCAACAGTTCCAGGTGGACCACTTCGCTTTTTATGCTCTAGGTGCCATTTTGGTACTTTAATGTTAGCCAGGCACAGATGATGAGTCGCCAAATATTATTCTATTGCCATCATTTCATCTATATTATAATAGTTCAAGTCATCAACAGCCATAAACAAATACGGTCTGATCCCTTCGCCGTTCATATGAAAGTTTGACACAGATGTCATATACGTCCGATATTGGCGCGATTTTTTACGACGCCAATTTGGGGAACGCATCAACAGCATAAACAACAACATCCGGCTTACCATATCAAGCAAAATAACGATAATTTGGCGCCAGTAAAGTTCCCGTTCCGTATATGACATTGGCGTCAGAAAAATCTCGCGCCAATATGGGACCGTAAGTTTTCCATTTTGATTAAAAAATCAAATTTTTTTTTCGAATAAAATTACATAAAATTTCCAAATGTTGCATAGAATTCTTGGTACTGTTGCGCTAGTCGGATGAAAATCTCGCCAGTAGCTTTTTTTCAACTCGCCAGTTAGCATTTTTTTTTTTCGAGTGGTAATATTTGGCCAGATCTCATATACGCACAGCAGGTTTGACGTGATTTTTGTTTAAAGAAAATTTGGCGAAAACCCCGTTTTCAAATACCAGTTACATATGCATTTTTGGTATCAAAGTAAACTTCCGACTATCCAGCTCGCGACTATCCGGCCCTCTGTACTATCCGGCCTAGTAAAAAAATGAGGATTGTTGCAAGCGGCCGAGACAGGCAGGTTCCCGTCCGTAGAAAATTTCTAACTCACGACAGGAAGGAGTAAGAAGTGATTCCAGAATGCAATAGCAGAGACAGACAGACAGTAAGGGAGGTGGGGTGGTTAAGGCTTGATAACCTGTTTCCTCAGTTGTACAACGGATTTTAACAAGTGCGGACGTTATTTTCCGCTTATTCTGTTTACCTTCGTATAGTCTTTTGGTGTGCTTCGTGTTTATTTATTGAAGATTAACGAAATGGGTGATAAACGAAAAAGGTTGTAGGAGGAACTACGAGTTAACAGGGGGAAGCGACGCCAGCTGATAACATCTGCTTGCGTAAATGGATGGACATTGCGTCGCGGAAGAGGGCTAAACAGGGAGAATCAGTCATCTATCAAGGACTTTTTCGAAAATTAAAAGCTAAGTTTTGACTTTTTTATAAATGATTACACAAATGTTAAAAGTTATTAAATGTACAAAAGTTATCTTATGCATAACTTTTGTACATTTAATAACTTTTAATATTTGTGTAATCCTTTATTAATAAACAGTAAAATAAGACTTACTCATTTTTTACGAATTAGGCGGCTTACGTTTAACGTTAATGTTTTTGCTTATTTTGAAACTGTATGTATTGTATATATAAAATTTATGTTAAAATGTGTAACATGCGTTTTTAATATAATTGGGGGGGGGGGGGCAGGAAGTGAGCAAATATATATAGAACTCCGATCTATCCGGCTTTTTTGTTATCCGGCCTACCCTTCCGCCACATTAGGCCGGATAGTCGGGAGTTTACTGTACTTAGTTATCCCGTCGACCAAAAATCAATCGCCAAACTATAAGATTAAATGCCAATAATGGTTGATCGTAAATGTCACATTCACTTGACTTTAAGCAAGTTACACGTGTTTACGTCATCAAGTGATTTTTATTTCGACTTTTTATTTGTACATCTATTAATGTTATACTAATTTGTTTGTTCTTTCGTTATTTAAAATAAAATTTATGTCAATTTGTATAATTTGGAGAGTGTTTTGGCGATTTATATAATTTGGCGAAATTGGTCAACTGAATAACTAATTAGTACCATATTTTTTAATTATTTTCTATTATTTTCTAAAGGAAATATAAAAAAAATAATAATTATAGAACAAAATAATTTATATAATGTATAAAAAGAAATAAAAGTAAATAAACATTTATTATTAAATAAACAACAATAGCCGGGTTACCATGTCAACCTTTTCTGAAATTTGAAAAAAAATCTGTTTGATTAAAATTTGAGTTGCCATCATTAGAAAAAATTTATATAAAATTAGAAAAAAAATAATATTTCGAAAACTAATTCGAATTTAAAAATTCTAATACCAGTTTTGAGATCTGCGGATCAATGCTGATTTTTGGTGTTAATTTCATCGCAAAATATTCCATATTTTAGGAGAAATCGCTTGAAACATAATCAGTTGTTTAATTAATCGATTCATATATCCGTTTCATAAATTCGTTTCATTAGGAATGTATATATATAGGGTAGATGTAAAAAAGAGGATACAAATACATATTAACAAGTGGATCGTTTAAAAAATAATGTATCAAAATATATTTTCTTTGACACTAGAACGCCCAGTACGAGTTAATTTAACTTCGCTTAAATAAATAAATGTCGATTTGAATTAGAAATTTCTTCATAAACTCAGTTAAATATACACCACAGAAATAAGTTAAATAAATAAGTTAAGTAGTTTTAAATTAAAATTCTGGTGTAGAATAATTTTATGAAACTTGAAAAAGAATTTTTGCTCGTTCTAGTATTAAACCTTAACAAACCAATGCCGCCATATAAACGGTATTGTCACCCTTAAATAAATTTATTCGCTTGGCACAACTTTTATTTTTAAGAAACACTTTTACTTGCACTTTGACAACACGCGCAAAATAAATTTACTAAAAAATTTACTTTTAGAATTTAGGGGTGCGAATAATGGAGTTATGAATAAAGAGGAGGAGACATACAGTGTACTGTCTACCAGTTGCAAGTAAAGTGACTGATGAGGTTGTCACAAGATGGCGGCTGCTTTTTAAAATCGGTTCTACAATTTCTGAATACTGCCTGGGCAAACATCGTACAAGTAAAATTGAATAGAAAATTTCGTTTTATTTAAGCGTCTTATTCATGGAATTTTTTTTTCACAAATGTGGCCAAAATTTTTATTTGTTCTTACTGGGGTCAGTTTGCCTTGTAAAACTGTCTGTTTGTTTCCCTGGTTGTCACAATATGGCGGTAACGCAAGGCGTGACTACCGCAAAAGTAGACTGCAACCGGTAAAAATGAAAATCTGTTTCTACCATTACGACTACGTTAGCATACCCAAACGTATGAAAACATGGAGGACAAGGAGCAGGAAAACACAATTCAAAACTTAAGAGTCAACGGCTAAAATCAAGTGTTCAGGTGTTTTCAATCAGTATATGACTTGGCAGACCGATTACGTTTTAATATGCGAATCGAGTTTTAACTAATTCTAGAATTTCAGCCGTGAACTTGATGAGGTGATTGTCTGTGCTTCCTCCCTCCTGTCTAATAGAATAACATCTACTTTTAACATTCCTAATTCAACTGTGGTTATGTAAAAGTGCGGAGAAATATACATCGATTGAATACAAAGATCATAATTTCATCGAACCTGTAAGTAAATGTTGACAGGGTTATCCACGACCCTATGGTCAATAAAAATATTATTGACTATAATTCGAAAACCTTGTATTTATGCATGAAGAAATGTAGAATAAAAATTAATTTAAAAAAACGGACTTTTCTGAGCTTGGCCTAAAAAGGCTTAGTAAATTACGACAATTTAATGAGTATTGTCTTATCGCCACTCGAAAAAGATTCACTACAGCTTGTAAAACAATTGAATTAGAATGCAATTCAGTATAAAGACATAACAAATTTAATGAAAAAACAAAAAGTAGTTTATGTACATTTATAATAATCACATCAGTTCTCCACTTCAGAATTCAATACAGCCAAAATCCTGGCTTTTTCATATCATAGCATTTGCATTTGCTTACTGCAAAAATACTATCTCTGCTCATACAGAGCTCCTCAGAGAGCTACCTTTGCCTATCTGTTCCAAGCACTGACTGATCTGCACATCTCAGTCTAGCGGGGTCTTGACCAAACTTGTATTCCCCTTCGGCATTCCATGGCTTATCTTCTTCGGGGAGGAAACAGACCCTATTGTTTCGTTTCAAAAGAAAGGAATTTCCTATGAAAAATGTTACTTCGCTGAGACGTTACTACAGTTTGTTAATGTAGGTAAAATACTCAGTAAAATTGTAATATTTTCGTTTAAAAATATTTTGCAACGCGTTTAGTTTTTTTTCTCCTTGGATAAGTATAACAATAATACATTTTTGCTTGTTTCTTTTTTTTTAATATACCGTTTGTCCATCAAAGCGTTAACTTTGCCATAAATAATAACCAAGAAAATAAGAATTAATCAATATTCACTTCTTTTCCTATTGAAAATCGCATTGACAAGAAAAAGGTTTATTCGAGCAGTAGCTAATGGAGCGAAACATTCTCATTCTCTATATTACTTTTCCTCAATTGAATGTCACAGATATTAATTTTAAATATCTAACAATGCATTTCGTGAATTTCTAAAGCGTATTTCTCTATCATTTTAACCACTAAATGAAAAGAAGAATATTTTATCGTTAATAATCCCTTCATTCTGTTCTACATATTTAAATATTGTTAAATACAGTGGGATAAATGTTTTATTGACTTTATATCTCTAAGTCTAAGCATTAATTTGGTAACATAGATGTAAATTTAAACACCACTAAGAATATTATTAGGGATTTCAAAATAAATACCAACAAAAAACTACATTTTTTTCCTTATTAATAAATCAGAAATTTTGAACATGTTAATTAATGGAATAAATATGAATAAAATAAACTAATTTATGTAATTTATTTGTTTATTCCTTATTTTCAAATTAGCTGTATTGTGTCAATAACAAATTTAATAATTACAGGCTAAAAATCACAATAAAGATTACTCCATCTCTTTGTTACAGTATTTTCAAAACTACATATTACAATTTTTATAAAGTAACAAAGAGGGTAACAATTTAATTTCGTAAATGGATTATTTAAAGAATAAATGATCAAAAGCGTCTATTTTTGTTTAAAGTAAGTGTCGATTTGTATTATGTTAACCCCTTGAGGGGCAAGCAATTACGTTTGTGAAATGCTGAATTCGCACCGGAATCTTTGAAAAATTCTATTTCAAAATAAGTAAAGGCAATTTTACGGCTTTTTCCCCCCAAAGTTAGAAAAGTAAAATTTAATAAAATTTTTCTGGTGTAAAACTTCATTAATCGTAGGTGGTATATAATATATACCGGTGCCCCTCAAGGGGTTAATGGCAAGGCTGCCACTGGCGACTATTTTTATATTCTGTTTGCACCACTATTTTTAAGAAATAAATTTTTAAATGTGTTTCTCTTGCACATGTTGTTAAAGTGCGTGTGAAATATTTTTGTTTTGAGAAAGTGGTGCAAGTTAGAAATAAAAAACAGTCACCAGTGATAGCCCTGTAATAATTGCCTGCGAGTTAACTCTTTGTTGCTCAGTATTCCACTATTTTTAAGAAATAAATTTTTAAATCTGTTTCTCTTGCACATGTTGTTAAAGTGCATGTGAAATATTTTTGTTTTGAGAAAGTGGTGCAAGTTAGAAATAAAAAACAGTCACCAGTGATAGCCCTGTAATAATTGCCTGCGAGTTAACACTTTGTTGCTCGGTATGCCACTATTTTTAAGAAATAAATTTTTAAATGTGTTTCTCTTGCACATGTTGTTAAAGTGCATGTGAAATATTTTTGTTTTGAGAAAGTGGTGCAAGTTAGAAATACAAAACAGTCACCAGTGATAGCCCTGTAATAATTGCCTGCGAGTTAACTCTTTGTTGCTCAGTATTCCACTATTTTTAAGAAATAAATTTTTAAATGTGTTTCTCTTGCACATGTTGTTAAAGTGCATGTGAGGATTTTTGTTTTGAGAAAATGGTGCGAGTTAGAAATAAAAAACAGTTGCCAGTGGTAGCCATGTAATAATTGCTTACGAGCACAGGTGCCAACCTCAAACTAATCTTCCGTAATACTTGAGTTAATTTGAACCTGGTTTAATACATTTCGAACCAGAATTTTTTTTTTTTTTTTGAGAAATGAAAATAAATATGTTCCGCGTAGAAACCTGGATTTAAATAAATAAGCGTTCATGAAATAAATTTTCTGGTTTGAAATGTAGTTAACCTGGGTCAAATTAATCCAGACATTACGGAAGATTAGTGGAAGGTTGGCAGTGTTGCCAGTGGGCTACTTTTTTAAAATTCCGATATCTTGATTAGTACCACTTTTCTGAAATGCTAAATTTCCCCTTGTTTTCGCCTTAATTAATATGTCATTAAATAAGGCGAATTTTACTATTTCAAAAAAGTGGTGCCAATCAAGAAATCTGAATTTAAAAAAATAGCCCACTGGTAACACTGGCTATGCCTACGAGTTAACTCTTTGTGGCTCAGCATTCCATTATGTGGAATATCCAATGTGATTCCCAAACGCCACAATGACACCAGAACTCCGGTACAAATATTTTCCGATTTTCATGTGTGGGAAAAGAGCTTTTTCTTATTTCTAAATAATTGTGTATGTAAATCCCGGTGACATTCATTCATTTCAACATTTTTGTTATGTAAGTGATCTGCGCCTGAAAATGTTAATGCGTATACATACAGGGTGATTAAAAAAAACGTTTACAAAATGACATGGCAAATCAGGCACACAACAAGGATGAAAAATCACATAAGAACATAGCGTCGCAAACCACTTATTTAGCTAATAACTTTCAGAAAACTGAAGTATATTATAATAAAACATTTAACACATAATTTCACCTTTGTCGTAAATGTGATAACATCAAAAAAAGTGGTATAAGTTTGCATTATACCCGCCAGCAGTATGCACTTGACGCCCTACATTTTGGACTGTGATCATCAGTTCATATGGTATCATCGATTACTTGTGCAACATGTTTTCCAGATCTTTTCGTGATGTTGTCACATTTCACACAAAACAGGGTACATATTGTTGCATTTTCATAACAATGTTTTTATTTTTCTCGAAATTATTGCAGTCAACCCGGGTTCAGTTAGGATGAAACGCTCCGTATTTTCGACTAAATAAGAGGTTTGCGACCCTATGTTCCTATGGGATTTTTTATCCTTGCTGTATGCCTGATTTTCCATGTCATTTGTAATTTTTTTTTTTTAATCAACCTGTATAAGTAGATAAAATGCACAGTACTGACGAACTATTTCTGTGTAACAGAAGTTTTTGTATGTAAAGCTTCTGTTCTATTTTCTTGGATAAGCATAATACAATTTTTTTTCTTCAAAATATTCCATTTGGACATGAACTCATTAACATTGCAATATATAATAATTTAAGAAAAATAAATTAATCGACATTCAATTCATTCCAATGCAGAATGGCGTTAACGTAAAGAGGTTTGTTTAAAAATAAGTGATAAAGCAGAATATTTCAATATGCTATATCGCTTTGCCTCAATTTAATGACACATATATTAATTTTAATTCTCTAATTACATATTTCTTACATATATAATGAACATTTCAGTATCGCTTTAACCATTAAATGATTTTTTTTTTTTTAATCGTAAATAAGCATTTCTCTCTTTTCTGTGTAATCAAATATTTTAAATACACAGGAATAAATGTTTTAATGATTACTATATTAATTAATGCCACAGTTATTAAGTAAAATTAACAGGAAATAATTTAACTACATCTATCGGCATGATTAGTGGATTTGTAAATAAATATCAATCATAAATCAGAAATTTTGGGCTTAAACGTTTAAACAAAACAATTAATTAAAAAAATAATTAGAATAAACTGTATTAAGTATGTCATTTCTTTATTTTTTACTTTTAAAATAGGAGCTATCATATCATTAACAGTAACATTAATCATTGTGTATTAAAAATCATTAAGATATTTTTTACGGATAATTGAACAGAGAAATTTAAGCAAGAAATGGAAAATATAGATGGAAAATAAATAAATAAATATTTGAAAAATAAAATAAAAGGATATAAAGCATTTGCTTTCTTTAAAGTCACTGTCTATTTGGGTTGCATTAATGATTTATTATAAGTTAATGAATATCTTAGCTCCCAACTTGTACGGATTTTTGCTACCACAAAAATTTAACAGAAAATTTTGCCTTATTTAATTATAAGTATTCACTGCAATTCGGCGATTGAATTAGGCAAAATTTTTTATTAAATTTTAGTGGTAGCAAAAATCCGTACAAGTTGGCAGCTATGGACTATGTATAAAGAATAAATAATCAGTAAAAGCGTCGTATATCTGACTAAAAATATTTCTAGTGTCAAGTTTTGCATTTTTTTTTTATTTACTCGCCAACCGCAACCATAATAATTTGTTCATTTCTAGGTATACCTGGCCATCTAAACGTTATCATCTGAAAAATAATGAACAAAGAAAAATATATTAATCAACATTTACTTCATTTCCTATTCAAAATTACATTATGTAAAACGATTTATTCAAATAATAGCTAATAAAGCGAAACATATTTATTTCTTATATCATTTTTCCTCAATGGAAGGGCACATACATTAAATTTAAAATCTCTATCTATATTACATATTTTGTAGATTTCTAATGTTTTTTCTATATCACTTTAACCACTAATTAAAAAAACTGATACATACTTGCCAACATTCAACTAAACTTCCGTAAAATGCGAGTTAAATTGACGCAGGTTATACGCGTTACAAACCAGAAAATTTATTTGATGTATCACTATAGATTTAAAATCATGTTTCTCCATGAAATCTATTTGAATTAATTTCTTTAGTAAATTTCTGGTTCGAAACGTGTTTAATCTGGATCAATTTAACTCACATTTTACGGAAGGTTAAGAAAAAGTTGGCAAGTATGAGAATATCTTTTCATAAACAAGCATATTTTTCTGTCCTATGTCTATATTTAAATCTTACTAAATACAGTGAAAAAAATATTTTAATGATTAAAAAACCATTTCTCTAAAAGTTAATTCATTTTCACACATTTAAGTTTAAATGTCTCTAAGTAAATAATTATTAGATTTAATAATAAATATCAATAATATATCAGCAGTTTTGTGATTATTAATATATTTTATCATTTCCACAAGTCAATTAATTTAATAAGGATCAATAAAATAAGATATTTTATGTTTGTCATTTCTTATAATTTCTCTTAAAAGTAGCTGTATCACTTCATTAAGGACAACTTTAATCATTGTTGACTTAACCCTTAATTGCCTGTTGTTGCTTTTCGGCAACATACACAATTTAGGCTCTAAAATCACTGCAAATAGAAGCGTCTTAAATTTAGACACATATGTGACTGAAAAAGAATTTTAGACACTTAAGTGTCTTAATCTGAAAATTCAGACATTATAGATGTCTTAATTTAAGATACATAAGTGTCTTACTATGACCATGGTGTAAACGAACTGAGAATAATGTCTGAAATATCCGCAAACGTCTTATTTTAAGACACTTCATTGCTTTAAACGTGTCTTAATTTAAGACGTTTTGATTCTTCCGACGCAATAACCACCAGGGTGCACTAGCACTCCCAGTTGCGCATGCGTTTTAGATGTCTTCGTTCGAAGTGGTATACGTTGTAATTCAAACAAAGTTTGTTTTTATGTACGCGTGTATTTTAATTCGTTTTTTGCGAAATGTGAAGTACTGTGATTTTAATTCGTATTAACTTGGATTATTTATTTATTGAATACATACATCTGACGTGTGTGCTCGACATCAAATGTCTCTTAGAAGCTGCCGATGATACAAGGGCGGGATAGACACAGAACAGAAGTAGACGACGGTTGAAGATTACACCCGGAAATTCTACAAAGCGTGTGCAATGGGCTTAGTGTTAACTCGTATCAATTTATGTCAATAATATTGTGTTATTCATCTTCGTCCTGTCGAAGCTGGCAAAAAAAAAAGAAACTTCTGTCTGGCGGGTCCTGTTTTTAGGATGAAACATCTCATTCTTTAAATATGGCTAGTCGGATGTATTATGGGATTACCTTTTAAACTGATGAAAGTCTTTCTCCCTCACTGTGGTTGTGGTAGTTTTTAAATTTTCAAATCGAGGAATATTTCTTACCTCTTGCAATTTGCGATTGAAGTAAGTGTTATAATTTCTTTATAGTACTAAAATTATTGTCTTTTATGATTTTATTTATTGTACTAAACAAAATCTTACATGAAATTTAATTAGTTTTGAATCTTTTTGCAAAAAAAACCCACTAATTCTAGAAGTATATATTTTTAAATTTATGACGTTGTCTTTTATTACAAATTATGTATTATTTATTCTCATCTTTTTTCTCAAATTTAAAGTAATAACATCACTAAAAAACAGACATATTTAAAAGTTAAGTTCATTCTCTTGTTTTGTTTTGTTTTCAATATGGTAGTTCTTAGTTTCAATTTCAATGGCTAATGCTTATCTCATACTCGACCACAAGGAAATAGAAAAAAAAAACTTTGAAAGATCTCCTAAAGTTTTCTTACTTCCTAGCTAGGGATTACAATCCCGGATTGAGATCCCGGGATCCCGCTTTAATTTTAACCCCGAAAATCCCGGAATTTTTACTGGAAAATTCCGGGATTTTCGGGATTGCCTTTTTTTTTTTTTTTCCATTGAACAATATTCAGCTGAAATTAAAAAATATATTTAAAAACGTTCGCTTTTGGAAAAAAAAATCAATTGATTTTCATGAAATTTATATATAATTGAAAATGAATGTTTATCTCAAGTATTTCTTAGATATATTTCTAAAGCTATTAAATCTTTTAATGTGTGAAAACTTTTGATTTGGAAATATAGAAGTAAGCCAGTCAGGAAAAAGGAAATCATTTGTTTATTTAGATTTCGCTGCATGAGTGGATTCGAAGGTCATTTTCCAATTAGACTTTACTGATAAGCATCGCAAGTTTGTATCATAGTGATATCATGTGCTAACTTTTTTTTTTTGGCTTTATTTTGCTTTAAAGATGTCTTGTTTAGTACCTCATAGGAATGATAACAATAAGCCCATGTAGCAATATAAATTTTTTAAAAATCTAATTTTTAAATGATAAGGATTTTTATTTTTTTTCGGGGAGGGGGGGGGGGATTTTGTATGAAATTTTCGTTAAGTTAATACCTTAAATCTTGCACTGATTATAATGAAAGTTTTGAACTTTTAGAGTAGGACAAGATTAAAAAACACAAAATATAAATAAACAAAATACCGAAGTAATTTTTTTCTCAATATTAACCTTTTGCACTCGAGGACTCCGGAGCGGAGCCATTTAAAATTTGTCTTCAAACTCGAGGTCTACGCTACGGAGACAATGCAAATAATTTTGTGATACCATGTAATCTTGGCTTTTCTAGACAGGCATCACAAAATTATTTGCATTGTCTCCGTAGCGGAGCCCTCGAGTTTGAAGACAAATTTTAAATGGCTCCGCTCCGGAGCCCTCGAGTGCAAAGGGTAAAGTAGAATATTTATTTATTTATTCATAGTTAAATAGCTGTTGTGATTATCATCTGATATATATGTAAAATTGCCTATGTGGCAATATAAATTTTAAAAAAATCTGTTTTTAAATTATATGGAGTAGGACAAGATTATAAGAAATATATATATTTATCCATGTACTTTAAAAGTCCTCAATAGCCCTTGCCGCTGAATTTGTCCGATAATCGGAGATGTCTGCTTTTGTGAGGTAAAAATATACAGATATGTATGCCATGCGGATTAAAAAAGTATTCGCTAAATAGATGTTTCAGAATAGCTATTCGGGAATGTCCATTAACCTCCACAATGAATACTCCCGAATACCGGACATCTCAATTAAGATAACAATAATGCAGGGTTGCATTTTTTGCAAAAGAACTTCTTGATTAAAGAATGGGCATACTGGGCCGTGCCCCGCCCCCCTACGATTTTAGTGCCCACAAATTTGATGTGCAATATTTGTAAAGTTTATATTTTAAATCTGTTTCGAAATTCCACTGATTATAATCAATATTTTGAACTTTTAAAGTAAAATAAGATTAAAAATAAAACAAATTAAAAAAATCTAATATTTAGATAAATATTTTTTGTTTTAATCTTGTTCTACTCCTGAAGTTCAAAATATTGATTATAATCAGTAAAATGTCGTAAAAGATTTAAATTATCAGCTTAACAAAAATTGCGTACCAAAATTGGGAGCACCAGAAAAATCATGTTGTAGGGGGGGGGGGGGCAGGACCCCAGCCAAATATTTTCCAGGATACAACGTGGTCAAACATGGCTACGTATGATGCTTACAAAAAAAAATGGATGCTATTAAGACGTTTGAAGTGTCTGAAATTCAGACACGAAAAGTGTCTGAAAAATTTCAGACATTTTAAAATGTCTGAAAACTGAACACTCCGTTTCAGACACTTAAGTGTTTGAATTTCAGACATTTTAATTTACAGTGATACCATTAGAATAATATTGAAGCTATAATGCCTAATGTTGCCAATAAAATACATTCTGAAGATATTATTAAATTGATTTTCAACATGCAGATGGCAACTCTTGTACTGTTTAAGAATAAAGAAAAATTTATTTTTTCAATTGTTGCTACTTGTTGTTTTTGTTTGGTTTGGAAGCTTGCGAAATACCTTATTTTGACCTGCAGTGAGCAAGTAAAATTTATTTCTTATTATAGCTCCTAACATTTTTGTTTGTTTAATATTATAGAATTTTATGAAGGGAAATTATTTTTTTTCAATTAAACACCAGTATTGCCGATTAGTAACAAACTGTTTTTTAGCCATAAACTATACTTAAAAATAAATATGATTTTTTTTAAGTATTTTCCCATGATTTATTTAAAAAATAAAAGCCGAAAAATATTATTACAATGATTTTTGAAAAATCAGGCATTTAAGGGTTAAAATCATTAATATATTTTTTTTTTTTATAAATAATGTAAAAGCGAGTAAAAATATAATTTGACGATTGTATTGTATTGTTTATAAAATAATTCATTAAAACAGCCTGCTTTCTTTAGTAACATCACTGTGACACCCTCAAATTTGATGCTTTTTCGATTTTTCTTATGATATGTATTTAATTGAGGGTAAAACAGATGATGGGTGGGAACGATTCGAAAAAAAAAGAACCAAACGGTGGGCGTAACCCATCTCAGGCTTCACCTAGAACAATTTAAAAAAAAATAGCTTTTTCTTTTCAAAATCCAGGAAATTACATTGAAGTTTTACAAAATATGCAATTTTAGTGAAATGACATCGATTAAAAGTAAAACAGTGTTCGCACGCTTCAAGCACTGTTACCAGAATTTTCGAAAAGTAATAGTTACCTTACCAAAATTAAAAAAAAATCTATCTTGAGTTTTGGTGACCACTGCTTTATAATATTTCTGGTACTAAAACACCTAAAATCCCCTGAATCCCTTGATAAGTACGAACCCTGTAAAATGTAGATTTTTAACCAAAAATTTTTTTAACCCAAAGTTTAAAAACATCAAAGCGAGATATTAATATTTGGTTAAAATGCTATTCAAACATATCGTTGACGAATAATTAAATAGCAAGCAATTTCCTTGATTGAAAATTTGTGATGTTAGACCGCTGCCATTGAAATACTCAAGGCCAGAGGACACGAGTATGATGTCATGTCTAATCGAGCGACTTTTCACTAGTGTTGGAATTCACACCTGAAAATTTTGAATAGCAATTTTATTTTATTTTATTTGTGGAATACCTATCATCTTATAAAACAATAACAACTATCTAAATTTACTAGTGAAAATTCGGAATCTATAAATAACAATTCAGCCAGATGCGGAATGTCACAGTGTTGCCGCATCTGGCTGATGTTTTTTGGGGGAATTCCAAATTATCACCAGTAAGTTTAAATAATTATTATTCTTTTTTAAGATGATAGATATTCCACACATAAAATGAAAGAAAATTGCTATTCAAAAATTTTCGATGTGAATTCCAACGCTAGTGTGAAGTCGTCGATTAGTGATGACGTCCCACTCGTGTCCTCTGACGTTGAGTATTTCGATAGCAGCGGTTAGACTCCACCGTTTTTTAACTTTCAGTTCTGAGAATAAAGTGTTTAAAATTTTCGTTATTTATCTACTCTCTGTAGCAGACCCCTTTTTTTCTATATCTATAAAATTTGAATATTGCTTTCGATATGTATTTCTAACTTATTAAATATGATTTTTCTGTACATACAAAGTACTTTAAGTTAAAAATTATATTCAAAATTTTACACGGTTCAAAGTTGTTTTACCGTTTAAAGCAGGGGTGGCGAACCGTGGCACGCTGAACGCCACTAAAATTTTACAGTAATCATAGCCTTATCTAATCATCGAATGTCTGCGATTCAAGAAGTCGACTATTTCTTTAAAAAATTACTGGTATACGTCGTGCCACAGTTGGCCACCCCTAGTTTAAAGTTTGTTTAAATTTGGACTACTTTAATAATTGATTGACAGTTAAGGATCATATATAAACAAGTAAAATACTAAGTAAAAACGTACAATTTCTGTCTAAAAATATTTTTATTTTGTACTTTAGTTTTTACTTTCTAAACTAAGCATAGCAATTTTTTTAGATCTACCATTTGTATATCAAAAGGTTAAATTTTAAAAGAATAATAAACAAAGAAAAATGAAATCATGCATATTTGCCCCATTTCCTTTTAACCCTCTCGCTGCCCAACCCGAGATTTTCTCGGGTATGAATTTTTCTGTCTAATTATTCCTCTTTCATTATCCCTACAAGTTATTTTTTTTGTGTAAATTTTGCCTTATTTAATCGTAGCATTTTCCCGATTAAATTAGACAAAAATTTTTGTTTTGAAAAACCACTGGCAAAAGAACCTATTTTAATTATTTTCAAGCTATTTTTATAAAACAATTACGCAGCGAGAGTGTTAACTGCCGAAACCGTAAGATAGGGGTCTTCAACTTTTTTTACATATACATAATATATTTTTTACATTTGCCACGACAAATATTAAAAGGTAATCTTTGCTTTAACACTAGAACCCCCGGCTATTTTGCTCAATTTTTATAAAAAAGTGTTTCACACCAGAATTTTTATTTAAAACTAATTTTGGCAGGTCTCGAAATGACCCTTAACGGCGGTTCCAGTGTTGATGTTCAAACTCTCTGTAATTAATCAAGGTAATCTTTTTAATTAAAAAATAGTGGTATGTTGATAGTTAAATTAGATTTATTTTTAAAGATGCGAAAACGCACCATCAGCAGGTAATGGGTTAAAAATAGCATTGCGCTTATTCGAATACCAGTTAATGAAGCGAAGCATTCTCATAATCTATATTACATTGCCTCAGTGGAATGCCACAGATATCCATTTTAACACATTGCCGACGTCTAGTGTTCATTTATTAACCCTTTCAGAGGCAAGCATTTGAGTTTCTGTAATGTTGAACTCTCATCGGAGTTTTCGAAAAATTTTGTTTCAAAATAAGGAAAAGCAAATTTTCAAATCTTTTTCCAGCAAAGTCATAAAAGTAAAATTTAATTAAAAGTTTATGGTGCAAATCTTGATTAAAATTAGGTGGGATATGATATATCCCACCGCCCTTCAAGGCGTTATGCAGCACCGTCCAGTGACGTTACTCTTGCATGTTGCATTATTTAACAAAAAGCTTTTCCGTGCTTCAGGGCTGCCAGAGGCGAGTAATTTTCTTTTCTAATTGCACCATTATTTTAAATAGAAACGACAGATTTTGTAGTATATTTCTCTTGCAAATATTCTCGAACCGTATGTCAATAATTTTTGTTTATAGAAGGTGGTGTGAGGTAGAATTAAAAAAATAGTCGTCTATGGCAGCCTTGTGCTTGTGTTTTCATTCAAATTAATTCGAATTGTGGTACTGTTTTTATTGGAGTACTTATACGCATATTACACTAATTTTATGAAAAATATTCTGTCTATTTTTTGTGAAATAGTAATGTAACATGTAAAAAGCAAAACTATTTGCCGTGGACGAAATTACACATATGCAAAAGATGCGAATTTACTTTAACAGGGCTTCCACCGGCGGTTACTTTTTAATTATAATTTGCAACACTTTCTCAAAACAAAAATCATTTAAATGCACTTTGACAACGTGTGCAAGAGAAATTTACCGTAACGTTTATTTTTTTTTTTAAGAATTGTGATGCAAATAGAATACAAAAATATTTGCCAGTGGAAGCCCTGCTTTAGCCGTCAGCGATGTCATAAATATCAATCTATACATTTCATAATGTTATTTTAAAGTGTATTTTTATGTCACTTTAATCGCCCATAGCTGCCAGCCTCAAACTAATCTTCCGTAATACTTATGTTAATTTGACCCTGGCTTAATACGTTTAAAACCAAAATTTTTTTTAAGAAATGAAAATAAATATGTTCCACGTAGAAACCTGGAATTAAAACAATACGCATTCATGAAATAAATTTTCTGGTTCAAAATGCGGTTAACCTGGGTTAAATTAATGCAGACATTACGGAAGATTAGTGGAAGGTTGGCAGCTATGATCACCTAATTAAATGAAGACTATTTTGACGTCAAATAGACCTACTTTCTGGTCGGTAAATTTAAATATTGTTAAATATAGTACCAGATTAAATATTCACGAAACTAATCAAGACTAAGTAAAATCTAGAAATTTCTTTATTTTCTGTTTATATGCAGAATCAATTCATTCCGACAACTTAAATAATTACGGACTGGAAATCATTAATATATATATTCATCAATAACGTAACAAATAAAAATAAATGAATTGACAAATAGATAGTTTAAAAATAAATTGATCAAAAGTGTCTACTTTCTCTAAAGACAGTGTCTATTTGGATTACATTAATGATTTAGAGCGAGTTAATGAATATTTATAAGGACTAAAAAATACCCAGAAAAAATTCCGTAAAAAAGCAAAACCATAATAATTTGTTTATTTCAAGTTGTACCTGGCTATCTTAACGTTAATTTTGGCAAAAAAAAAATATGAACTTAAAAAAAATCAATATTAACTTCATTTCCTATTCAAAATGACATTAACGGAAAAGGTTTATTCCAATAAAGGCTAATGAAGCGAAACATTTTTATACTGTATATTGCTTTGTCTGAATTGAATGTCACATAATAATTTTAAGAATCTTAAGTATAAATGTTGTAGATTCTTAATTCACACTTTTTGTCACTTCAATCACTACATTAAATTTAGTTTTTTTTTTCGTCGTAAGTAAGCATTTTTATCTTTTCTTTATGTGTAAGTATTGTTAAATATACTGGGATAAATATTACATAATATTTTAGTCGACAAGCATTATCTTATCTTCACAGATAATCATTTTATATTCCTCTAACTTCATAATTAGTTGATTAGGGAAAAACAAATCATAAATACGAAATTTTCGCTTACTAATAAATATTAGCATTTGAATACATCAATTCATTTCATAAAAATAATTAAAATAAATTGAAGTATTATATATTTTGTTAATTGTTTATTTGAAAATTATTTGTATATCAGTAAAATTATCTGCATTATATAAACTTTAAACAATATTGGCAACAATAATTAATATAACAGAGAAAGTAAATGCATATATGCATATATATAAAAACCTTGACAAATGGACGTTTTAACCCATTAAGGACTGACGTTGCTATTTCGCAACATTATATTTGTGATTTTTTAATTATTTTGTATACCAGTAAAAGACAAAAGTAAAATTCGCCTTATATAATTGGCACATTTCAGTGATACCTAAAGTATAAGTAAATGTTTAACAAAAAGTGGTGTGAACTGAATAAAATTCCTGTAAAGCATGCTGGTCCTTAATGGGTTAAAAATCGATGGATTAAAAGCGTCAGCTTTCTTTGAGGTCAGGGCCTATTTATACTGCATTAATGATGTAATGTGATTTAATGAATATGTATAAAGCGACAAAATTATCAATAAAAGTGTCGTACTTCGGTTTTAAAATTATTTTAACGTCTTTTTATTTCTTTAAATGCTTAACTGTGTATAGTAATAATGATTTGTTCATTCTTTGATATACTTTTGACGATCAAAACGTTTATTTTGTTTAAAAAAAAATAACCAGAGAAAAAAGAAATTAATCAATATTCACGTCATTTCCTTTTCTAAATTGCATTAAGTATTGTTCAAATAATAACTAATGAATCGAAATGTTATCATATTATATATCTATTATTATTGCCATTATTATTTTTTATGGAACGATTTTAAGGATTCTTTTAAAATGCAATTTTCATGTTTAACATTGTTTTATATGGCTTATACAGGATGTTAATTCGACCGACAAATTCAGAGGGGTGATAATACGCATCGAGAGGACGAAAAATGGCCATAGAACATGGAGTCGCAAACCACTTATTCAGTCACAAATACAGTAGAGTGCCGATTATCCGAACAAGTCGGGACCGCCCCTAGTTCGGATACGCAAAAGTTCGGATAAATGGACAAACAATTTAAGGGATGTTCCTGACTATACAAAAATCTTCACACTTTATCGAGGCTTAGGACTGGCAGCATCAGTTAATGCTAGCGTGTTTAAAAACTATTTTTTGTTTGTTTACTTTTTTATGATTTAAAATTTTCTTTTTCACTTTTTATCATTTCATCATTTTCTGAACTCCAAAGATTATAATTTAAGCAAAAAAGCTTTCGATTGTTGCTTGCTTCAAAGAAGACGTTCTTTTCAATGCTGCCATATCTTTAATTCTTCTTAATATGTTAGCTGAATACGATCAGTATTCTTCTACCGTTCGAGCCATTTCATAGCTTTTTCCAAACATTCAAAGGCTTCATTATGTGATGGACCCTGGGTCATTATCAGAGCATTCGTTTTCATTTCTTCAATTTCATTTTCATCTTAATTCTCATGCACAATCTTATCATCATTAAAAAAATTTTTTTTGAGAGAAATAGGCTGTTCAGATAAATAGAAGTTCGGTTAAAAAAAAAAAAAAAATTGAGAGAAATAGGCTGTTCGGATAATTGGAAGTTCGGTTAATTGGAGTTCCGATAATCGGCGCTCTACTGTACAGGGTATTTCATCCTAACTGAACTTGGGTTGACGATAATAATTTTGATGAAAATAAAAACTTTGCAATGAAAATGCAACGATATCTATCTTGTTTTGTGCGAAATGTGATAACATCACGAAATTTTCAGGAAAAAGAGGGTGCTCAAGCAATCAATGATACCGTATGAACTGGTATTCGCTGTTCAAAATGTGGAGTGTCAAGTGCATACTACTAGAGCGTATAATGGAAACTTCTATACTTTTTTTTATATTATCACATTTACAACAATGTTGAGAAAGTATATTAACCCTTAAATGCCTGATTTTTCAAAAATCATTATAATAATGTTTTTCGGCTTTCATTTTTTAAATAAATCACGGGAAAAATACTTTAAAAAATCATATTTTGTTTTAAGTATAGTTTACGGCTAAAAAACAGTTTGTTACTAATCGGCAACACTGGTCTTGAATTAAAAAAAAAATCCTTGATAAAATTCTATAACATTAAACACATAAGAATTTTAGGAACTATAGTAAGAAATAAATTTTACTTGCTCACTGCAAAACAAAATAGGGTATTTCGCAAGCTTCCAAACAAAACAAAAAGAACAATTAGCAACAGCTGAAAAAATAAATCTATCTTTATTCTTAAACAGCACAAGTGTTGCCATCTACATGTTGAAAATCGATTTAATAATATCTTCAGAATGTATTTTATGGCAACATTAGGCATTATAGCTTCAATATTATTCTAATAGTATTTTAGAAGCCTAAATTGGGTATGCTGCCGAAAAGCAAAACCCGGCATTTAAGGGTTAAGGGGGCTCAGGGCTTGATTGATACCGAAAAACATGTAAACAGAGCTCTCGCTTCGAGTCCATATAAAAACAGAAGTATTCAATGTGACTAATTTAAACTTTCTGATATTTTTAAGGTATGGTTGTAGTCTTATAAAATTATAAAATGAAGTACTTCAATGAAATAAAACAAAACAATGTACCAAAATATATGTAACGCAATTTTCGGAAAAAAATTTAGGTGTCATATCACCATCCGTAAGATATCTTAACGTTAAATTGACATAAGAACCTAATTTTTGCTTTACAATGATCAGAAAACTTTACTCTACAGAATGAATTAAGGATATAACTATCACTCAAAGGAAACCTTATTAAAAAAATCCTCTCGAATTTGAAAATGTAAAAAACCCTAAAAAATACAACTTTTTTTTCATTAAAAATATTCAAAATATTAAGCTATCTAAAATATATTAAATCATTCTATAGATAATGATGTTCCATGCATGCAAAAAAAAAATTAAGTCATTCCATCAAATAGTTTTTTCTTAGTCTTAGAGAGCTGTCAAAAATCAAGTTTTGAGGAAACGCGACTTAAAGTTGCAATTAAATGGGTACGGCTTTGTAACGATTGTTACATGAATGCTCAACTCCGTTAAAAATGGAAATATTTTTATGCGGTTTTTTGCAGTGTGTTCAGAATTATTTAAATAATTAAAATAGACACTAAAAGAAAAATCGATTTTTTAAAAATTTTCAAGCCCTGAGCCTTAAATGTTTTTTTATAATATATTTCAGTTTCTGGAAGTTATTACCCTCAATCCAAATTGAGTTAGGATAAAACACCCTGTACTTTCTGATTAACACGTTCACTACCCCCATAGAAATTTAAAGCAGAGTTGGGCAAATTTGTAATTGCAATTATCTGAAATGGGATTACAATTTAATTGTATTAATTTAATTATCGTTCAAATTACTTTCCGTAAAACATTCTTGCAGCTTTGTTAGCTGGAACCCTCCCCATCTCATTATTTCACGAAATGTCTGTGATTAAATGCGTTTAACTATAATCAATTACATACTATTAATTTGTAATTACATTGCGGATAAGTGAGATTACAAATTTGCCCAGCTTTGATTTAAAGTGATCACTAAAGTGCCAAACTTAACCCCTTCAAGAGCGGTGGTTCATTTTGGACCATTTAATTTTAATTATTAACTGCCACTTTGGCACCGAAATATTCGAATGAAGATTTTCTTTTTACTAAGTACGAGAATAAAAGCTTTTACTTATTTTGAAATAAATTTGTTTGTAAATTCTGGTGTCATTCACTCATTTCAGCATTTTAGAATAGTAATACCTTGCCCCTGAAAGGGTTAAAAAGACTAATTAAAGTGTTTTTAATCCCTTCGGGACGAGCATCTTTTACAGAATTTTTAATCTGTTATCACCGGTTTTTCAAAAACAGAAATTTTTGCTTAATTGAACCTGCTAAATGCTCCTATTAAATAAGGCAAAATTTACAATAAACATTTACTGGTGTGAATAATCACGGATTCTGAGCACTTTTCGCGAATATTATATAGAAATCTACTTGTGACTCACGGGTGATCCTCACGGCACAGAATGGAAACATTTTGAGACCCATCGGTGATACTCATGGCCGTGAACGTGTTAAATACGTGTTTTGCGACCCCGTGTTCTATGGTACCTTTTTATCCTCTCGATACCTACTATCATCCCTATGAATTTGTCTATCGAATTCGGCAACGCTCTGTACAGTGAACGTATTTTTCTTTATCATTAATATGGGTAGAATAATTTTAAGAAATAGCAGATTCTAAATTAACTACTCTCAAAGTGAAAACAAATTTCGAATTCTTCTTCAGTGATTCCTTTAATAAAACACCTGTTTTTTTTTTGTTTGTTTTTTTTTTTCTGACATATGCTCTTACAGATGCAAACATCTCTTAATTATTCCGGAGTCCTATCGAAGAGGAACATGTTTCAACCGGAAATATTATTTAATCAAAATTGGCAAAATGAATCAAAATGTACCTCGCTGTATCAAGAAGACACTTTTCCCTATATATAAATATTGCAGTTTTGAGACGTGCTTGAATCAGACTGCGGAATAATTAACCCGTGAGAACGCGCACACATCCAGGGTATGAATGGTTTTTACTCTGCCACCAATAAATACAAATAATAATCGTCACCTTATTTAGTCGGAGATAAGTTTGTGATAAAAGTAGTTGAAGATTACTTTTAGAAAGATAGTGGTGATAATTGCAAAAACCGTACCCACTCTGGGTCAATCAGGCCCGGCGCGCGTCCTCACGAGTTAACAGATATTGGCATCTAATGTTTATTTATTCTAAATGTTTATTTATTAGGTGTGATATTTACTTAGGAGATGTTTACAGAATTTTTTCGAGCTGATTTTTAATTTTTATTAAAAATAATTACTTTCTTCTTTTATTTTAAAGAAAATTACAATGAAATAGCTGAACCGTTGCTTTACACGCGGTGCCAGATAAAGTTCTGTTGAGAGACATGAACTTAAAAACGGCAACAGCTATAATCATAAGTATGGTGTCTAGATATAGTAAAGTGGTTATGCGCTACACATGGAACTATTAATAAAGAAGAACTGGCATATCCTTAACCCCTTAACTGTTTCTTCTTTTATTTCTTTTGACACAATAAATTAAAAATTAGGACCCGGCACCACTCCTTTTTTCCTGAAATACCTGGCTTTGAACAATCGAAAAAGGCATGCCATTTAACAAACCAAAGATTACAGTTAAAATTAAGTGGTATCCAAAATCTTTCAGTATCGAAGATAGCAAACTCTTTTTGCCCGAGCGGCACTCGGGCAAAACAGTTAAGGGGTTAAAGAAGTGAAGCTTCAACTGTTACCGCTTTCGCTGGAGTTGATTACCGACGGGGCAAATTTCCACCAGTAAATATAAATAGAAATTTTATCATTATCTGCACGCCTTATAAAAGCAAAATTTCAGTCAAAAATAACAGAAAAACAAATATTTATTTTTACTGGTGGAAGTTTACTTCGGCGGTAGTCTGACCAATGGAGTTATGAATAAAGAGGAGGAGACATATAGCGTACTGTCTACCAGTTGCGAGTGAAGTAACTGAGGAGTTTGTCAGAAGCTGGCCGCTGTTTCTTTTAAGTCGCATCAACAGTTTCTGATTACTGCCGGAGCAGACTTCCCACCAGTAAATTTTAGTAGAAAATTTCGTCCTATTTAAGCGCCTTATTCATGGAAATATTTTCTCACAAATGCCGTAAAATTTCTATTTGTTTTTACTGGTGTCACTTTGACCAGATATTATAATCTTTTTCATTGATATTGACAGGGGATTGTCAAGTTTGTCACAATATGGCATATAAGCGTAGCTTGATTGCTACCAAAGTAAATTTCTACCATTAAAAATAAATATCTCTTTCTTGGATTATTTATCGGTGAATTTCTTTTCTTAATAAAGCGTTTAAATAAAGAAGAACTTTCTGTTTAAATTTACTGGTGGAAGTCTTCTCCGGCGGTAACCAAGCCCCGCGAAAGCGGTTACAGTTGAAGCTTCACTATTTTATGGATATGTCAGTTCCTCTTTATTAATAGTTCCATGGTGAGAACCTTCATTTCCGCCATATTGTGACAACCTAGACAACCTCCTCTCAGTGTCAGTGAAAAAGATTATAATACCTGAGAAAACTACCACCACTGAACACAAATAAAAAATTTAATAATATTTATGTGAGAAATATTTCTTATAAAAGCTGATAAAATAAGGCCAAATTTCTCAGTCAAGTTTTACTGGTGGATGTTAACTCTGGCGGTAATCAGAAACTGTTGTTCCAATGTAAAAATTCAGCCGCCATCTTGTGACAACACCCTCAGTTACTTCACTCGCATCTGGGAGACTGTATAGTATATGTCTCCTGCTCTTTATTCATAACTTCATTGCCCTACATTATGAGACATCTTACAACGCCTCCAAGCGGTATATTGCTAGTTAACGTTTCTATCTTAAATTATCTAGGATACATTGAGAACCATCCACTCATTTACAAAATTGTACGGCGTCCTCGATGTCTTACTTGTAAAAATAACATTGTTAGAAATCCTGAAATGCGCACTTTTTATGTGTTAACACCAGCTTAATTACTCCACGAGTTGTATGCAGAAGTCTGGTACATGTGAAGTGCTGCACATTTACTAATAAGAAGTGCTGCACATTTACTAATAAAACTAAAACATGTATGGAACGTACTGTTTATTTCAATAATAAAATCAAATTAAGTATGCTAAATGGAATGCTATGTTTATACCATGAGAACGCATTCTAGATCCAAGAACGACCAGACGATTCTTTAGTGTCGGAAAAATCTGAAACTTTATAAAATCCAAATTATCATAACGCGGTGAATTTTGGTCGTAGAAGAATGAAATTTTTACTGTTGTGCTTGTCAGAGAATGGCTTATAGAACCTTCGGACCATATAGTAATATAAATTGTGAAACTTTTGAAACTTAATGGCAGGACTGTTTCATCCCAATGTTAATGTTAACCCTTTCTCTATATCATCCAGTAGATCATTATGATCTACTGCAATTTTTTTCATGTAATTTTTTTTTCAGATACTACAATGAAAATTAAAGGATAAACAGAAAACAAATTCTCAACCGTGAGAAATTTAATTATTTAGAAGTAATTAATTAAAGTGGTACTTTAAAGTACCGTCAGTACACTATGACTAAAATATCGTAACAGAAAACCCACAAGGAATTTCATATGGCACCAGAAAATATTTTCGATTTAATAAGTATGAGAAATTTAGGCCTTTTTCATCATACTTATATATAAATCATCTGGCAAATTTCGGTGCAAGTCATTTATTTCAACCCTTTAGAATTGAAAATTCTTTGCCCCTGAAAGGGTTAAAAACGCCCTTTTTTTTAAGGTTTCGGTTTTGTTAGTATTCCTTTAGTTATGTGACGTCTATATTCCAGGGACAACATGTTCTCTCGCATTTCCACACATGCAATATATGAATTTACATATGTCATTTCTAGCATAGCAAAAACGAAACGGTGCCACAACTTTTTCGATTGCCTATAAAAAATAACAATGAAACAAAAAAGTAATACCAGGGAAATCATTAATACACTACATTTTAGTAATTACATTTTAAAGCAGATAAAAACGATGGATAACTACACGGACGAAAAGTAAACAAGAAGTTTTTCTCCAACACCCAGTGTACTGACTGTACCCCCGAGTAATTCAACTGTTAAATCAAATAAATATACCGTTCAACTAAAATAGCTAGTGAAACTGTATTCTAAGGACATAATGAACACATAAAAAAAAAATCCAGCACTCATTTTATATCCTTTACAGTGCTTGCAGCAATAAAAAGACGAGCGTGACAATCTGTACAAAATGTCGGCACAAAACACATAGTCTCTGTCAAAGATAGCCTCCTTCCTCGCTAAAATAACAAGCCTAGAACTACTGCTGCCATGTATCCGGATAAAGTGTTGTTAAAAGCGTGTTTTTGCAACGTAGCATTAGAATATTAGTAATATTTACTATGGGGTGAAAGCTTAAAGTGAGTGGTACTTATAAGTACCGTCAGTAGATAAAGGGTTAATTCCAACCTTATTTGGAACCCTTTTGCAATTTACATTGCCTACGTATATCTAAAAGGTGAAAAATTAAAACTCGTTTTAATCTTTTAGGGGAAACCCTATATACTTAGTTAAGTGTTGTATATCAAAGGATAATGATTTTCGTCCTGTGGTTCGAGAAAGTTTTAAAATCATTTCTTTAATGCCTGCGTCTTAATAAAGATAGAATTCAGAGAAACGTATAGCTTTTAACCCTTTAATGCATGATTTTTTATTTTGTTTTGAAAAAAAATATATATATCATTTTAAGAAAGTTTTACTACACAGGAAAAATAATGGAAAAAATCAGAGATATATTTTTTCGTATAATACGTTAATTTTTTCTTACGTTGCACATCTGCAACGCAAGCAAAAACTACTGATATAACTAAAACACTACAAAATTAGCATATATTTTAATAAGTATGAATCTAGGTAGCTTATTTTATATGAATTTTATTTTGTAAAACTTAACCCTTAAATGTATGAATTATTCTTTCACACTGGCCTCCAAAAGTTAAGGTACACGGACTAAATGCGTTCGATTGCACACGCTTTGTGGAATATCTACAAAACTTATTGGCAAATTCTTCTTGAACTTCTGGGATGAAAAGAACATGTTTCATTTCATATTTCTCGGTGAAGATTTTGTCGGGGGTACAATTAGGTGGCTAATAATAAATTTATTAATAAAATAATATTTGCGATCACCTATGTAACAGGAAAGGCTGGAAATGGCTTGTCACTTTGGTAAATGACTATTTGGGTCCTGTTCAACGTTTGTATGCATTTGTGTAAGCATAGCACTCATATTCGTGAAGATGTTAACGTTTTTGTGAAAAACTCAAACCTTTTTTTTATAGCATACAGAGTTTTCAACCAAATTTAACACAACTTTCCAAAAACCTCACAAAGAACAGTAGAAACAGTATACTGCTATTAAAACATGAATATATTGAAAATTTGATAAGATATGGGCATTTTTATGAGGTAATTTTTAACTGCGCATGCGCGGAAGATTTCAAAATTTTTATTTCATAATTTGGTACTCAGTACTTTGGGGCAACTTCTATAAAAAGTCCAATCAAATGTTGTGAAAACTTAGGAAGATGTAGTGAGCTGATTGAAAAGCTGTGTAAAATCCTTTATAATAAAGCTATTTTTAGAAAGCAACTCACTATATCGACCCCATCTTTGTGAATTTTCGCGATATTTGACTAGACTTTTTATATAAGTTGCCCTAAATAGCCTTAAGTTGCCCTATAAGTTGACCTACCAAATTCTGAAATAAAAATTTTGAAATCTGCCGCGCATGCGCAGTTAAAAATTATCTCATAAAAATGTCCATATCTCATCAAATATTTAATATATTCATGTTTTAATTGCAGTATACTGTTTCTACTGTTCTTTGTCAGGTTTTTGGAAAGTTGTGTTAAATTTGGTTGAAAACTTTGTATGCTATAAAAAAAAAAAAAAAAAAAAAAAAAAAAAAAAAAAAAAAAAGTTTGAGTTTTTCACAAAAACGTTAACATCTTCACGAATATGAGTTCTATGCTTACACAAATGCATACAAATGTTGAACAGGACCCAAATAGTCATTTACCACAGTGACAAACTATTTCCAGCCTTTCCTGTTACATACGTGATCGCAAATATTATTTTATTATTAAATTTATTATTAGCCCCCTAATTGTACCCCCGACTAAATCTTCACCGAGGAATATGAAATGAAACATGTTCTTTTCATCTCAGAAATTCAAGAACAATTCGCCAATAAGTTTTGTAGATATTCGACAAAACGTGTGCAATCGAACACATTTAGTCCGTGTACCTTAACTTTTGGAGGCCAGTGTATAATTGTGTTTTGTATTCTTATATTAAGGATTGGACACCAGAAATTTAAAGATAGATTTTTAGCTTTATTTAATATTACATTTTTGTAATTTTTTTACAGCTTTAACATTTCTATATAATTATAGTGGTTGCTGAAAGTTAAATAAAAAGTGATGCAGATATGCATCGGTTGGATTTCCAATTTTGCTCTTCAAGGTAAATGAATATTCACGATAATCGTAAGCATCGATATTGCAGGTTTCCCAAATGGTCCGCAAACTGAATAGCAATATTTTTACAGACAATTTCATGGTAGCTTTCTACACCATTTGCGCTTGAATTAACTCCCGAAGGCGCTAAGAATAATTTAAAAGGAAATTTTTTCTCAGAAAATACTGGTATTCGAAAACGGACCATTTGGGAGCCAGGATATTGTAAAGGTTAAACTTTCTATAAATTGTATAATTCTATAACCACATTTAAGTTTACTAATCAAATAATCTGTTATGTAACGAAATTGTTGCACAGATATCAAAATTTTGAAAACATTCATATCTCACGCTATGTACATCAAGTCACTCATTTTAATAACATTCCAGCCACGCCACTATACCTTGTTTTTAAACAAAATAAAATAAAATTATAATTTAATGAAAAATTATTCAAAACTAATGAAAAAGAAAATAATAATGCCATATTTTGTTACTTGTTGATTAGATAATACAATAATTTCGAAATAAAAAATAATCAGAAACGTTCTGTCCAACTATTTTTCTGAATCTTGTGAACTTAGGCCTTTTTTAGAAAGGATCATCTGAAAAAACTCTAGGTATATATATGTTTTAAATCAGACATATTTCTTGTAACAATATTATTTACCAGCGTATTAACTTAAGATAATTCGCATTTTTCTGAGTTTGTGAAGAGATGTATTTTCTATTGGAGTGCACCAATGAAATACAAATATTCTTGATGGTATTTTAAAAATCTTTACAAAAGCTGACTTTATTTTGACGCTCAGAGATAATAAATAAAACGTTGTCTTATTTTATTAGGGGAAGGTTTTAAAAGTCTAATTAAGTGCTTTTTAAAGTAAAAAGCATTTCACTATTTTATAACTTAAGTCAAAAATAAATTTTGCTGTCTCTGAAAATATAGTAGTTTTTGAAAAAAAAAAAAAAAAAAAAAAAAAAAAGAGAGAGTTAAACGTCTTTACTTCTTATGCATGGCTGCGAACTTCGATAATTTTTTGTCACCACTTTCTCCATATAATGATCTTAAATTTATTTAATCGCATAATTATTCTATACAAACATAGAAAAGTGTCTTTTTCCTGAAAAAAAATGGGGAAGAGAAGAAAGCGACAGATATGTATGCACCATAATGGTATATTAATGGGATTACGACCGACATAATGCAACCGATAGACCTCCAGTGGCAAAAAGTGGACACACTAATTTCCGTAACATCAGATGAGGCTTCTTTGGAGACCCAAAAAGATTTTCGTATCTGTTTTTCGGTGTGTATGTCTTGGAATAACTACGGCAAAAAGCATCCGATTAGTCTGTAAATAGTAGTGTTGCCAGGTCTCCCGTACGAATCGGGTCTTCAAAAGCTGTGAACACCGCTATTTTAAAGAAATTTTGTTCATCTTATCCAGTGGCAGAATTATCTGCAATTAAACGTCGCGAAATAAATAGTTAAAATTAGTAGTATCCAGAGCATTTGGAGACCCGATTTATACGGGAGACCTGGCAACATTAGTAAATAGATAGGTATGTTGGAATGGTACCCGAAATTATCTGTATAATTTTTGGTTAAATTTGATTCATTCGTTTGAAAAATACGAAACATTTCCTTTTACATGATGATGATTTTCTGTGGAATTTCAGAAGATTTTCAAATTTTAGTCTTCATTGAAAAGAAAATGACTGAATTGTATAACTGACTTAAATGTTAAATTATGGATGCTAACATGTCTCTATGGGGTCTTAAATTGCTCCGGTTAGTTTGAAAAATTTTTAACACATATGTCAGGAATTCTAAAGTATCTATATATTATTTTATGCAATTATGTACAGCTCTTCGAAAAATATAAAGCATTTTCACTTTTCACTTTTCTGTTTTTTATTTGTGTTATCATAAATAATTATTTCTTTATTTTACACCTTACCAGTTGCCTAGAAACTATTTTTCAAACCGTTTCATAACAAGAAAGTTTCTTAAAATAATTCATTAATTGTAACCATCCAAATTACGGAAGATTAAAAAAAAATAAAATATAAAATAGCTAATCTTTTGTAAAAGAAACATCACAGAAGGTTAGCTTCAAGCATGAACGATCCTAGTAACAATTTGGTAATCTCTATTGCGAAAATCTCACCTGCTTCAATACGTCATTTCAATACGTCTTTCAATACGAAGTGGACCTGATTACGGAAGATTACGAAATAATTATATATGTCGACACACAAGTAAATGTTTTAAAATTAAATTGCAAATGATCATGTTAAAGCATCTTTGACGAAGTGAATGAGTAAAGTTGTTATTGTGAAACTCTGTCCTAGAAAGCTGAACTATATAAGACAACAAACGTACGAAATGCTTTCATGATGTAAAAGAAATCTTATTGACTCTATTGCTTTGTCCCGAATTGGTGGAGGATACCGTAGGTAAATTCATGTGAGAAAATATCATGTAAATATGTAAAATGTACCTTAAAAAGTGATAAACTGTTCACCACAGTAGCAGAGTTAAACTAGAATTACAATATTTTCTTTCGAGAAAAGCCTTATTGGGGAGTAATTTTAGTGTGCTCCGCATATAGAAACAGATTTGGTTTTATATAGATAAGGTCTCTTGATCTCTTTTTTTAACACTAGAACCGCGGCAACGGGTCATTTTGACCCGTACCAAATGAATACACGTCGATTTGAACCAGAGAGCTCTTTTTAAAATAAGTTAAATATATGTTGCGCAAAAACTTTTTCAATAAATAAGTAAAATATGTTTTAAATAAAAATTATGATGTGAAATATTTTTATAAATCTTGGGTAAAATATCCCGCAGTTCTAGTGTTAAATGCTCCATGAAAATCACCAAAACCGGTTTTTCCAAACAAAAATTATAAAAAAGTTTGATTTTTTATATACATTTTGTTACATGAGATTTTATGCAAATTTTGGACAAATGTCAATGTTTCGTGGTTGAAAGATACGTCAGTATTGTATTAGGATAGTATAAAATATCCTGTACAACGCTTATCGTAATTAAATATAGTTTAACCTTTTGAGGGAGAAGCAATAATATCTCTGAAATATTGAATTCTCACCGTAATAATCGAAAAATTTTATTTAAAAAAATGAAAAACAATTTTTCAACATTTCCCCCCAAAGTTAAAAATATAAAATTTAGTTAAAAGTTTCTGGTGCGTATCTTTTTTAAATTAGGTGGGATATAATATATTCCACCGCCCGTTAAGGGGTTAACACTAGAACAGCCGGCTATTTTACTCAATTTTTATAAAAATGAGTTTCACACCAATTTTTTTTTTAAACTATTTAACTTATTTAATTAGCCTATTTTTGTGCTTCATATATATAACATATCTTATGAAAAAAATTCTGGTTCGAATCGACTATTGTCAATTTTAGCAGGGGTCTAAATGACTTCTAACGACGGTTCTAGCGTTAAAACCCACTCGTAGCTATACAAGAAACTCTAAATAGCACAATTATTGACAATTGCAAACATAAATACCAGGTTACAACGGATATCAGACGGCCTCAAACCCCATTGCCTGAAAAGATGTGAAATTTCATTCAAAACAATCTAACAATAAGCAGTTGAAGAGCATAATTGAATTCAATCCCGTGTAGTATAATGTTTCTTAGAATTTAGCTTTTCTCATTCTTTGGAAAATCTTAAATGTTTAGAAATATATAAAGAATCTAAAATTATTAACTTGCGGATTTCAGAATGCTACACTCTCAGAAATAAAACTCTCACTTTTGACGATTCAGCAATCCTTGAGCTATATTTCGTCGTTTCTGACAATCGTTTCGTATCAATATCACGTGACTTTTAACGAAACGTAAACCCTCAAATATTTGACGAAAGTGTTTCCTTACTCATGGCCAGATTCAAGGCATTTTAAGGAAACAGTTGTGGTAGTTGTTTGAAGAGTGGCACGCTACTGTTACTCCTCAAATCCTGCGATTTTAGCAAACAGATATTTGCTTGTTTATGATATTCCTGTCACAATTTATTTGAAAAACGACACTTTTTAGCCGTTTTCAAAAAATACTCAAATATAGGTCGTTATTGTTTCTGAATTAGTTATTTTTTTTTAGCCGTTAAAGTTTTTAAGAATTATTATTATTGTTTTTATTTTCCGTTGTTCGTTATGGTTTAATTCGAAAATAATAAATTTCCAATGTTTTACAAAATCGTTCAAAAAGAAAATTCGACCAATATCATTTCAAAATTCCAGCATCTCTTTTTCATTTAAGAAATATATTCATATAACAATGAAATTAAAAATATGTATAATTGATCCCTCTCCCTTCTATAAACAGTAAAGTTTTAAAATCTTAAGCACCTTCTCAAATTGATGAAACCTCCCTCAATATAACGCTTAAAAATCCGTTATTTCTGAGCATCAAATTAAACACAGCATATTTTAATCATTAATTGAGCAACGAAAATTTCTCTAATAAATTATATTAATCAAGCCATATTCTAATTATTCATAAACCATAGGAAAACCATAACTAGTATGTTGTAGCCATAACAAAACTTTCTTCTATACAAATGAAGTCAATTAAATCATTTAAATAGTACAAGAAATTACATCAATTTAGCACCAATTTATATCAAAGTATATCTGAATATGAAATTTGTGGAAAATTCGTGCATTAGTTCCTGAGAAAGAGCTTTAGCGGAAATTCTGAAAAATGTAGCATAGAAGCGCCACCTGTTGAGCGATTTGCACCAAATTTATACTAATTTATATCAAGGGATACCTGAATCTGAAGTTTGTAGAAGATTCGTGCATTAGTTATTGAGACAGAGCTATAGTGGAAATTCTGAAAAATGCAGCATAGCAGCGCCACCTGTAGAGCGAATTGCACCGAAACATAAACAAAACTAATTCATATCAAGGTATACCTGAATCTGAAGTTTGTAGAAAAATCCAAGCATTACTTCTTGAGATGGAGCTATTGAGGAAATCGCAAATATTGCAGCATAGCAGCGCCACCTATTGAGCGATTTAAACACAAATATATAAAACGTCAATTCAGGTCAAGGACTAATTGAATCTAAAATTTGATGAAAATCCGTGCATTATTTCTTGAGATAGAGCTATTGCGAAAATCGTGTAAATCCTACAAAATGCAGCATAGCAGCGCCATCTGTTGGGCGAATTACACCAAAACGTTACTAGCACCAATTTTTATCAAGGAATAACTGAAACTGAAGTTTGATGAAAATCCGTTCATTAGTTCTTAAGATAGAGCTATTGCAGAAATTGCGAAAAATGCAGCATAACAGCGCCACCTGTTGGGCTATTTGCACCAAAAACTAATCAGCACCAATTAATATTAGAGTCTACATTAATATAAATTTTTATTAAATTTCGTGCACTAGTTCTTGACATAGAACGCCCACATAATTTGTGTCACATACAGACAGGCAGACAGACAGACAGACAGACTCACACACTCACAGACAGACATTTTGTAAAAACATGTTTTTTGGAATCTCTGATCCCTAAAACGTGTAAATCCGTCGAAAACCGGAAGTCGAAAATTTTCACGAATCCTATACTTTCTTGTAAAGATAGAAGAAAGTAATAATAAATTAGCCTTATTAATTAAAACTTGCAGAAATTATAACAGCATCGATAGAATTACAATCAACATTATAAAAAATGAGCATACATTAGAATCCACTACATCCATTTAAAATCACATCCATGCAAGCGCTTAGTAACAAGATAGCTAGAGTGACGGATTCCAAAACCGGAGGTCGTGAGTTAGAGTCACCCAGAAGCTAAGGATAAGTGATATTATTTTTTCCCCTGTCGATAAATACAGAGGCTTCTAAACTATTCAATAGATGGCACCACCAGCCCTTTTATTGCACTTTCGAACAAGCACTTTTGACGAAACTTGTACCCTCAAACAAAAAAAGAAAGTTATTTGCTCAATTTGACGAAATATACTCTCGTAGCATTTCTCAGGAAATGGTTTCGCCAAAAACAAGGAAAATTTCGTGAAACGTGAATATCCATTCTCAGGAAACGGTTTCGTCGAAAACGAAGAAAATTTCGTGAAATGTGAATATCCACTTCTGAGTGTGTAGATATTGCATGAAGTGAGATGAAAATAGAAATATCTGGCATAAAGAACGTTGAGACCAATGATGTGAAGATTTACTAAAATTAAAAACTCAGAGAGGGAGAGCAAAGAAACGGCAATTACAAATGCGTCTTCGATTTAGTATTAAATGAAGTCATACATCCAAAATCACGTTTAATTAGATGACCTAAAATGTAAGTATTTCAAATGAAAATCAAATTTCAAAGTAATTGCTTAAGAGGCTCATAGGCCAACATAGTGAAAAAGATTCCATGCTGGGATTCGAACCCGGGCCATCAGTATAGCGCACTGTCGTTCTACCGACTAAACCATATGGAATGATACCCAGCCTGGGAAATTTCTCACTATTACATGATGGCAAGTCTACAAACGCAGAACAAGATGGAATATTTATCGTGACCACCGACCTGGGGCAAACACGAAACTTAATTAAATCCAGCATCGATAGAAACTATATTAATACATGGAAATTATTCCAGAGAGAAACATTCGCCTTGCATACACTATTTCAAATGAAAATCAAATTTCAAAGTAATTGCTTAAGAGGCGCAAAAGCCAACATAGTGAAAAAGATTCCATGCCGGTAGCCTTGCCAACATATAATAGTGAGAAATTTTCCAGGCTGGGTATCGTTCCATGTGGTTTAGTCGGTAGAACGTCAGTGCGCTATACTGATGGCCCGGGTTCGAATACCGGCATGGAATCTTTTTCACTATGTTGGCCTTTGCGCCTCTTAAACAATTGCTTTGAAATTTGATTTTCATTTGAAATAGTGTATGCATGGCGAATGTTTCTCTCTGGAATAATTTCCATGTACTAAAATGTAAGTTTTCGATATCCAAACAACAGCTTAAATACGAAACCAATCGTGTGCATAAGTGTGGCATTATGAGGAAGGTGCACTTTTACTGATAAAATTAACACGCATAAGCAAGGTACATATTTGATTATTAAGAAAATCAAGTTAAAATGCGAAATTTGTCTGTTATCTGTAACAATAGTTGCGTATATTTGGGAGTGCACGTTTATTCGAGTTGATGATGTACACGTTGATACATAGAGAATACCTGATTTGATTCTTACAATATATTTTATACATGTGTAATTGCATACATCTTTTACGTGTGTAATTTTTAATAGTAAATGTGCATCTGAATTATAAAACCACACATCTATACTTAATTATTCACGTATGTAAACCCATGTTTGGATATAAATAAACTTATATTTTAGGGCTTCTAATAAAGTTATTTTATATGGAGGACAGCATTTAAATATTAGATCAAGGACGCTCTGTTCTAATGCTTTCTAATTGGCATTATTTAACTATCCATCATAGTTTTTGAGTTAGGAACGATAAGTTTAAAATTTTGTCACTAGGGGGTGCTGCTCTTGGTATCGTAATGTTAGGCGTAGTTACTTTATCCTTATAGTATTCACTTAGCTGCAGCTCTTTCCGTTTATATGTTTATTTTTTTTTCACAGTAAAGGAATTTCCTTTATCATTATATAAAAATAAAAACCATTTCGTTATTCGCCCATAATTTGTCAAAGAACCAATGGCTTTGCGATACAATTTAAGCATTAAATATATCAACGGGTTCATAAAAATTTTGACTATGAAAAAATATATCTGAATAAATTTTGCTATAACATTAAAATCATTTTAATTTGATTTTCAATGATAACAATATAATATTGTAGATGGAAGTATAAAAGCATTTCATTCTGTCTTTTACCGTGTCTGGAGAATTTATTTCAATGTTTTCTCGCATATTTTTCGATACTATTTAACTTTTCCTTTTTGTATCATAATAGAACACAAAAGATGAACAAATTTCAAATTCTGCTTCTCCCTTGAAAGCAGGGAAAACGATCCTCACGCGTTCGCTTTTTAAAATAAACTAAAAAATGCCAGCATTCCCTTGTGAACATTTTTATGATATGTATTAAAATAATATCCCGACACTTCATATAATGATTTTCTATACAAAAGCAAGGGCTATTTTTCGATGTACGAGTTCGGAATGAAAAGTGCAGTGGAGAATTCCCCGATGATAGACAAATATCACACGAGTATTACCTCAACGTTTTCGGAATTCTAGGCAACTGAAAATATGTTTAGTAACTAGATTCATCCTCTTTGTAGCGTGGATATTCTGCAAATTTTATCTGCAGTACCGGAAAACTAAAATAGCTCAGTGAAATGGTCAAGTGACCGCTGTGAATAGGTTACTTGATACTTCTAGCTTTATTTTCCTCTTACTTTTCCCTGGGAGGGTATATTATTATTTTAAATTGTTGAAATTCGCTGACATAGAGATTGGAATATTTTGCTGGAATAAAAGATTATGCATGTATAAAATAAAGTATTTTGTATAGGAAATGCTTTATTACTGAGACTATTTTCCTCTTTGGCTTCGCGATAGTTTACTTTTTTTAATAAAATAGTAGAAATGTGTAGCAGTGCTTGTATTATTATTGTTTATGTTAAATTGTTGAAATCCGCTGACATAGAGATCGAAATATTTTGCAAAAATAAAAGATTATTTTGGTGAAAACAAGTGCTTTGTTTGAGATATGTTTGATCAGAACAACTACTTTTCATTGTTCTGTTCGATAATGTATCAGCTATGAAATACTTGAAATGTGTATCATTTGATGCATGATTATTATTATTTGAAATTGTTGATCTATGCTTAGATAGAGAACAGAATATTTTGTTCAAATAAATGATTACACATGTATGATATAACACAGTGCGGTTCAGCTACGGCCCCCGTATAACAAGTAATTTCGAAAAGAAATTTTCTCCTCACTTAATCACAGAAATTCTGCGGATTAATAAGGCGAGATTTTACTCTATTTTTTTCCTGTGAGAAGTTATTTTCATTTTAATTTGTTGAAATTTGCTGATATAGAATTCGTAATACTGTTCTAGAATAAAAAAATTTACATGTATAAAATAAATTATTTTGTACAAGAAATGCAGGATTACAACAAGTATATTTGTTTGTGCTTTACGATAGTTCATCCGTATTTAAAATAGTAGATTATTAATTTTATTTTGAATTGTTGAAATTCACTCATATGATTGGAAAATTTGTTAGAATAAAAGATTATGTCTACGAGATAAAGTATTTTGTATGAGAAGCGCTTGAGGCTTGTACATGATTGGAAGCAAATTATCTTCTTTGTGTTTGACAATAGTTAATCCTGACTGGACCCTATATGCACAAAATTATCAGGTTATTCTAGGCAACTGAAAATATGTTTAGTAACTAGATTCATCCTCTTTGTATCGTGGATATTCCATGATACAAATACAGAATAAAAGATTATGACTACGAGATAAAGCATTTTGTATGAGAAGCGCTTGAGGCTTGTACATGATTGGAAGCAAATTATCTTCTTTGTGTTTGACAATAGTTAATCCTGACTGGACCCTATATGCACAAAATTATTAATCAAAAAAGTTTTCCACCTTAACATCTACCTTCTTAATGTCTACAGAAAAATGTAACAATAATATAAAATTTAGACAAGTTTTTTCATGAAAACTAACTTGCCAAATCGTCAGTTATAAATGTTTTGAAAAATATTTACAGAAATATTTAGAATAAATAAAAAAATATACTTTATGCAAATCTCTCAAGTCTTATAGTAACAATGTAAATACATGTACAGCAATCCTATCTGTAATTACAAATGTTTTCGTACATGTAAATCTTCGAAATAATTTTTTTTTTTTTTTTTTAAGAGAAAAGCTATACCTATAAAAATGGTTGAAAACAGAACAACTGAAATAAATATTTAGATTTTACTCTCTCAATGTGTTTCATGGAACTATTAATAAAGAGGAAATGACATATGCACAAAATAGTGAAGCTTCAACTGTAACCTGTTTTGTAGTGGCTCATTACATTACCGTCGCAATACGCAAGGCCTCCGGACTGATTTCGTGACGCATCAAATGAAGATTAACACCTTGAAGGACAAGCAATTGCGTTTGTGTAATGCTTAATTCCCACCGGAAACTTAGAAAAAAATTATTTCAAAATAAGGAAAAGCAATTTTACGACCTTTTCCCCCACTAAAGTGAGAAAACTAAAATTTCCTAAAATTTTTCTGGTGGAAATCCTGATTAATCGTAGGTGGGATAAAATATATCCCACCGCCCCTCAAGGGGTTAAGTGGCGGCGGTATATATTACATACCATACTCTGCACTATATATCTCCTCTTAATTCATAACTCCATTATGTGTTTTGTAAATGAGATCGAGTAAAGTATTTTGCATGAAAAGTAAAATCAATTTTTATAGTTAGACGGATTAAATAAATTTTATATTCCATTTCCTTCATGATACTTGATATTTGTATAGATTTTTATTTTAAATTGACTTCAAAATTTGAAATGACTGTTTTTTTTTAATTTAAATTCACTACATTGATTCGAATTTTTCCTTAGCATAAAAGGTTAAATATATGAAATAAAGGATTTTGTGTGAGAAGTGCTTGAATACAGAAACTATTTTCCTTTGTGCTTAACGATAAAGTATCATATAAAATAGAAGAGATCATTGCATCATTCTACTATTACATTAGTTTGTTGAATTTTGATTATTTTTAAACCGGAATAATTTTCTAGAATAAATCGTTATAAAAGTAATGAAAAAAATAATTTGTATGAAAAATATTTGATTACAGCAGATATTTTGTGGCACACGAAAACTTATATAAAATTGTAGAAATTTGCATGAATGCATTCATTTTTTCATTATTCGTCAGGGAAGACGAATAATGAATAATATAAAATTTTGTATATTATTTTACGTAGTTTGAAATATAAATTTTTTACCTAAAAACTTACAGCCTTATATTACCCATAGCTGCCAACTTTTACGCTTTTTTCTTACCAATAAAATTTAAAAGAAATTTTTGATGTATTGAATCACAGATTTCGCCGATTAAATATGGAAAATTGGACTATTAAATTTTAGAGGTAAGAAAAAAGCGTAAAAGTTGGCAGCTATGATTACCTGGAATTGCAATACCTAAAAACTAAAATAGCTTATTAACCCTTACCACTCCGTTGGCTCCGCTGCGGAGACACCATCTTTCTTTGCAAAATTTGTTTTATGCACCAGTAATAAAGGAAAATAAAATTTATCTTATTTAATCAGAGCCTTTTTTGAAATTGTATACTTGAAGAAAACTTCTTTTAAAAAAGTGGTACCCATCGAACAAAATTTGTGTAAGAGGCGACGGAGCTTTAAGGGTTGAAATGGCTAAAATACCGTTGTGAGTAGGTTTTTTCACACTTAAAATGTTTATTCGCCGTGTTTTCCCCCTGTGAGAATATGTAACTATTTTAAATTGTTCAGTCATTCAAATACTGCTGACACTATTTTTCTGACATACAGGGCATTCCAAAATTCGACCGACTAATTAAGAGGGGTGAGTGGCTTTATTTTCAACCGTTTGGTACCAGCAACTTTCTTCTGTTATTATTAAATGCATATTTAGTAGGGGGTGTTTACATATTATTTCCACGACTGTACCTTACAATACCGGAAAACTAAAATAGCTCACTCAAGTGGTCAATTTTTAGCATAAATTTTTAATTGTCATTAAGCTCTAGTACATCGATTTCTTTATTCATTAATAATTCAACACCAAGTGAAATATTCTTTAAGGGGAGCGGGTAAGCGAAATTCAAGCAAAAAACAAAATCGATTTTTATTTTTTTATATCATTAAATAGTTTGCGATGCATTACACATGTTTATATATTTAAAAAAGTGTTGGATTTTTTCATTATTTCTAAGCGTACTTCACAGCAGTGGGCTACTTTTTTAAAATTTAGATTTCTTAATTGGCACCAATTTTCTGAAGTGGTAAAATCCCATTGTTTTCGCCTTAATTAATATGTTATTAAATACGGCGAATTTTACTATTTCAAAAAAGTGGTGCCAATCAAGAAATCAAAATTAAAAAAAATATATTCCACTGGCAACATTGCTTCACAGCTTTAATTGACTTTTTCTAAAAATTTCGATTTTTCAGGTTTGTGTTCCTTTTTTTCAATATCTATTAAACGTAAGAACTTAGACTTTTCGAAATACTTATGTTATAGTACATAATTTAACACAGGAATTTAATGATTTGTTGAGAATTATTTATTTTAGGCAGTGAAATCTTGCCAAAAATACTAATTTAAAAAATATCTTTCAATAAATAATTAATAATTAATTCTCAGTTTCACTTAGAAAGAAAATGGTGTTTTAAATACATAAAGCATGTTATTCAAACTACTCCGAAAAATCTAGACCTCTATCTTTCACAATTCCTGAGATAAAAGGTACATAAAGTTGGTATATTTTAACATGGCCGAGATAAAGCTTACCCGGTCCCCCTTAAGCTGTGTTATAAATGGAAACCACTAAACATACATTTTCATGTCCTTAATAAGTCCTTTGCCTACTTGAATTATTATTATATATATATATTTTTTTTTTTTTGAGGTAGGCATTTTCAGTACTGTTAGATGTATTTGCGATGAGCTACGTTAGCCTCGCTTTTAAATGCTGGAATATTTTGCATGTCCTGAAAAAATGCCACCCACAAATAAAAATCGCAATTAAAGAAATCAAATTCCCCAAATAATGCTTACAGATATTTCTTATATTTGTGCCTTTTATTGCAAGTACTTTTTGTAGAAAGAAATAAAGTAATGCAGTGCCATTTGAAAAATTAATTGAAGATCTCAGAAGATAAAGACGGTATGTGAAATTTTAAGAAAATAGTTAATCGTATAACTGAAGAAAATCAATAGTCTTCTACCATATATTAAATTCTATTTGAAAAAAGCCTAATACTCACGGATATTTTAATTGATAAAGGAGGCATTTCACAATAACGCAAATAATGATTTGATACTTTACACATCATTTTCTAAAAATGATCATCGTGTCACGTGCCACCATTATCATCTGAGCCGCTGCCATCGAAATACTCAAGGCCAGTGCACACGAGTGTGACGTCATCACTAATCGACTGACTTCTCACTAATGTATGGAATTCACACCGGAAAATTTTGAATAGCAATTTTCTTTTATTTTATTTTTGTTATATCTACTATCTTATAAAACAATAATAACTATTTAAACTTACTGGTGACAATTCGGAATCCTTATATAAAAATTCAGCCAGATGGGGAATTCCACAGTGGTGCCGCATCTGGCTGATTTTTTATTGGGGGATTCCAAATTCTCATCAGTAATTTTAAATAGTTATTATTATTTTATATGATGATAGATATTCCAAAAGTAAAATAAAAGAATATTGCTATTCAAAATCTCCCGGTGTGAATTCCAACACTAGCGGGAAGTCGGTCGATATGACGTCACACTCGTGTCCTCTGACCTTAAGTCTTTTGATGGCAGTGTCTGAGCTCATCATTCTCATTTCACATAGAAACCACAGCTATTATTATGTATATAAGTTAATTTTTGAATTGATATTAGGAAATTATTTTTATGAAAGAAGTTAAAAATCCCTTAGTACTATAGCTGCCGAATCGTTCGATTTTTAATAATTCTATTTTAGAATAGATATACTCGCTTTATTTAAGAATTTCGATTAAATAAGGCTAATATTATTATTCGAAAACAGTGGTACTTAAAAAACCAAAAGCTGGCTGCTAATCAATATGACAATTGGAAATTAAGCAGGCTTTTAATTTTCATCTACGAAAGTGATAACGAATTAACGTGTAAAGTGATTTAAAGTAATCAGCATTTCGAAGTACCGAACTCATTTATAAAAACTAGATTATTTCATCCTATTTGCATCATTGTTGTGAATTTTAGGATTTTATGTTTTATTCAGAAATTCCTAATTCATACTAGAAAATCTGCATGGTCATTTTTGGTTTTACTTAATGACAGATGTTTCGTGGTTACATAGTGTAAGAATTCTTCGCATAAGTACGGAATATCTGAATAAAACTGTAATTCCTGAAATTGACACATATTTGCGCTATTTATGCAAATTGGTTAACCCTTTCAGGGGCAAGGCACTTGTATTTATAAAATGATGAATTAATTTACTGACACCAGTATTTGCAAGAAAATTTATTTATAAACAAGTAAAAGCATATTTTCGAATACTTAATAAAGGCGAATTTTTTACTATAAAATTCCGGTGCCAATGTGGCAATTAGGGATTAAAATTATGTGATGCCGTGACGGCATCAGCGCCCTTCAAGGGGTTAACCATTTGACAGTGGTTCTTTTAACAATACATGTTAAAATGAGACAGCTTCTGTGACAGCGCGCTTGCAAATGTTAACAACAGTATGAAAAATCAGACTACGTTACGATTGAAAAGAAAATTCTTAAATTTATAATATTTTTTACTAACCTTCAGATTTTTGTGTACCACTATTTTTTAATACAGATATTTGCTTTTCATTAATGTCAAGGGAATTAGGATTAAATAAGAACAAAATTAATAATCTGAAATAGTGGTACTTAACACGTTAACTGGCAAGAGTATCACCGGTGGGTCTCAACATTTTTCATTCTGTGCCGTGAGCATGACCCGTGAGTCACAGGTAGCTTTCCATATAATATTAAATGAAAATTGTGGGCAGGACAGCAATGACTTTACATTTGTATGTAGCACTCTGGGATAACTTTAACTCACTATATTTTTGTGATCGTACTCCGAATTATATTTACTGTATTTATTTTACAACAAATATACCCTTTAAAAACACTTCAATTAATCTTTAAACCCTTTCAGGGACAAGGTACTTCCATTCGTAAAATGATGAAATGATTGATTCATACCAGAATTTAAAAACAAATTTATTTCAAAATAAGCAAAAGCTTTTGTTCACATACTTAATAAAAGGAAAGTTTTCATTTCAAGATTCTGGTGCCAGTGTAGCATATAGGAATTAAAATTATGTGGTCCAAAAATGAACCACCGCCCCTTGAAAGGGTTAAAGTTTTGCACACTGGTGATCACTTTAAACTACTATGGGGGCAGTGAACGTGTTAAAAATTGCAAAGTTTAGTAGCTATGTGAAAAATATTTTTGGAACGAAAGACAATTTTTCAAAATTGATTCTTCAAATACTTCTGAAACATATACCGCGATGAAACTTTTAAATGCGAATTAAAAAAAAAAAAAAATTAGCATACGAAGGAAATTTAATAAAAAATATTATAATTTGGCGTTTACGAAATTTTATAACTTGATCAATTAGATCTTAAAGATATCCTATAATCACTGAAAAAAAATGAATACACTAAACGTAACTTCACATACTCTATACAACACATTGCTTAGATTTTCAAAAGTCATAAAGATTAGTTTTGCTAACTACAAACCTATAGATAAACCATGTTTCGCAAGAAAATGTTATCAATACCTTAGCGCAGCAATGTTTATGATTAATAAATACTTAAACATTAATATATATAAATACTATATATCAAAGACTAAAATTAATTTGTTTCTGAAATTTTCTGCCTGGTGCAATTTTTTCCCCTTTTTCGCATAACACAATTTTTCAACTGTTCAGCAATAACGGGGGGAAAATTATACCTCTAGGGGAAAATAAAGTTATTGCCGTTTATTTCCTTTCAGCAGCTGCCTCATGAATAGCGACATTTAGCAAGTGAATATCTAGGAATAAGCTTCGTATTCATTTTTGTATCTCAATCATTTTGTAAGATTTATCATCCCGTGTTCGCTCCATTTAATACTGTAGCAATAATTTATGTCGTTAAAAATAGTATTTCTTTGAAATTTTCAAATATATTTCCGAATTCTATTTCATAATCGTGTACTGTGTTTTGCAAATAATCATTGCATGTAAAAAGAATAAAATGTATTTCTTTTTTAGAAATCAAATGGTGTAACTTTAAATAATACGGTGAAATTAAAATTTTGAGATAGTTGTTCAAAAATACAATTTATTTGTAATCATATATCTATCATTACAACACACAGAATTTTGAAATGCGCTGATAGTGTAACACATAAATAAAACGTGATTTTATGAGATTTTAACGGCGTCAGTGTTATTAAAATGATTTACTTTCAGAAGTATGTGATTCATGTGAATTTTATTTGAATTTGTTTTAAGGGTGCTATAGACTTATTCATAATAATAATAATAATAAATGTCATTTCTTAAATATAGTCGGAAAATATAACGGGAATTTAAGCAGTTACTGTAATGAAAAATTTTATATTTACATGTTTTAAAAAATATATTTTTAAATTTGATATATATTTCTAAATTCTTCTTCATAAACATGTGCCATGTTTTCCAAATAATAATTATTGAAATTTACACACACACACAGACACATATATATATGTATATATATATATATATATATATTTATTTATTTATTTATTTATTTATTTTTGGAGATAAAATGCATATTTGCTCACTTTAGCACATTCATGAAATTAAAAAAAAAATGATATAGTTATCTCGAACTGTAACTTATTTATAGAATAAATATCGTCGGTACATTTCAAACTATCCAATATGAAAACAGTGTTTTCAGCGAGCTACTTTTTTTTTTTAATTCAGATTTCTTGGTTGGCACCACTTTTCTGAAATGGTAAAATACTTCCTGTTTTCGCCCGAATTAATATGCCATTAAATAAGTTTAAATAAGGCGAATTTTTTGGCACCACTTTTCTGAAATAGCAAAATCCTTCTTGTTTTCACCGTAATTAATATGCCATTAAATAAGGTTAAATAAGGCGAATTTTACTATTTCAAAAATGGAGTTATGAATAAAAAGGAGGAGACATATAGTGTATTGTCTACCAGTTGCGAGTGAAGTAACTGAGGAGGTTGTCACAATATGGCGGCTGCTTTTTTAAAATCGGTTCTTCAGTTTCTGACTACCGGTAGGTCAAACATCCCACCAGTAAAATTGAATAGAAGATTTCGTCTTAAAGAAGCGTCTTAATAGTGGATTTTTTTTTCAAAAATGTCGTAAAAATTTCTATTTGTTTTTACCGGTGTCAGTATGCCTTATAAAACTGTCAGTTTGTTTCCATGGTTGTCACAATATGGCGGAAACTCAGGGCCTAACTACCACCAAAGAAAACTCCTACCAGTAAAAATGAAAATCTGTTTCTATCACTATTTATGGCTGAAATTTTGTAAAAATATGGCGTTTAAATAAGTTGAAAATATCTATATAAACCTACTGGTGAGAGTTTCCACCGTCGATAAACAAACCCTTTGATAGCGGTTACAGTTGAAGCTTCACTATTTTAAGGCTATGTCAGTTCCTCTTTATTAATAGTTCCATGATTTCAAATATCTGTTGCCAATCAAAAAATCTGAATTTAAAAAATGTAGCCCACTGACAACACTGTTTTTCATATTGGATAGTTCGACGCGGTACTGACGATATATATACAATGGAGTTATGAATAAAAAGGAGGAGACATATAGTGTATTGTCTACCAGTTGCGAGTGAAGTAACTGAGGAGGTTGTCACAATATGGCGGCTGCTTTTTTGAAATCGGTTCTTCAGTTTCTGACTACCGATAGGTCAAGCATCCCACCAGTAAAATTGAATAGAAGATTTCATCTTAAAGAAGCGTCTTATTCATGGAATTTTTTTTTCAAAAATGTCATAAAAATTTCTATTTGTTTTTACTGGTGTCAGTATGCCTTATAAAACTGTCGGTTTGTATCCATGGTTGTCACAATATGGCGGAAACTCAGGGCCTAACTACCACCAAAGAAAACTCCTACCAGTAAAAATGAAAAATTGTTTCTTCCACTATTTATGACTGAAATTTTGTAAAACTAAGGCGTTTAAATAAGTTTAAAATATCTATATAAACCTACTGGTGGGAGTTTCCACCGTCGATAAACAACCCCTTTGCTAGCGGTTACAGTTGAAGCTTCACTATTTTAAGGATATGTCAGTTCCTCTTTATTAATAGTTCCATGATATATACACATGAATTGATCGGGGATGAGATTTACGACTTTTTGCTTACGAGTATAATCTTACGAGAAAATGTTATTTTATTTAATAGGAACATTTTTGCGATTTAACGCATTAACATTTCTCTAACATAATACTGATATGCAAAATGTCAGAAATCTTAACCTTGACCATTAGAACAATTAGTTTTTTAATATATAAATTTATTAACACATAAATAAGCATAGCTGCCAACTTTTACGCTTTTTTGTTACCTCTAAATTTTAACAGAAAATTTTGCATTATTTAATCGGCAGATTTCCTTGATTAAATAACACAACATTTACTGTTAAATTTTAGTGGTGAGAAAAAAGCGTAAAAGTTGGCAGCTATGAATAAGAAGTTATTTAATGCATATGTAGTTTTTACATGGGATTACTTGCCAACATTCAACCAAACTTCCATAAAATGTCAGTTAAATTGACCCAGGTTACACGCGTTACTAACCAGAAAATTTATTTGATGTATCATTATACATTTAAAATCATATATCTCTATGAAATCTATTTGAATTAATTTCTTTAATAAATTTCTGGTTCGAAACTTCTTTAACCTGGGTCAATTTAACTCCCATTTTACGGAAGTTTAAGGAAAGTTGGCAAGTATGCATGTGATGAAATTTTAATACATAATTAAATCTTCATTTAACGAGATTTTATATTAACCCTTTCCGACGTAGCGGTCCCGACGTGGGACCACAAAGTTTTAATTCCACACGGCACGAAGAATATTTTATTATAATCTCGCTTTCACTATGAAAGTGCACACTAACAGGTTTTTAGTTTCTAAAAAAGTCGTTTGTAAATTCCGGTGTCAATAAATCATTTCATCATTTTTTCGAACAGAATATATCTGTGCCGGAAAGGCTTAGCCATGCTAGTGTTGTTAAACTGACTCTCATTCAAAAATAAGGAATTTACGTGAATTTTATATGGATCAGTTTCAGTATTCAATTAAAAGACCTTTGGACAATATAATGTGCATTAATTAATTGTTGTGATGACAAATTTTGAATTTATATGGTCAAAATATTTCTTTGGAATAATAAAACGTACTTCCAAATTTTTTTTGTGCACGCATAAACTGTATTTTACAAAATGTCAGTAGTCATTAGAAATTAGAGGAGGAAAAAAAAAATTCCATTTATTTTTAAAGCTATAATGCTTATTCATAGCTGCTAACATCTTACGCTTTTTTGTACCACAAAAATTTTATAGTAAATTTTACCTTTGTATATCACCATAATCTGCCGATTAAATAAGACAAAAATTTCTATTCAATTTTTGCGGTACCAAAAAAAAAAAAATATATATATATATATATATATATATATATCACGTTCTGTAGAAACAAAAATTTTGGGAAGTTATTCAAAATAACCCATTATGTTTAGGAGACTATTTCATTTTAAAATATTATTTATGTAAGCGGTGATTCTCGTGACGTTAATAAAACGTGATTATGCAAAGTTTTAAATTTAAAGTGTCAATATTGCTAAAACGATTTGTATTTGGAAGTAGGCAACTCACGTGATTTTTATGTGTATTAATTTGAGTTTGTAAAAGATATGATGTTTGTAGATTAGCGCATTCAGAAATTTCTGTTGGAAACCGTATTCAGAAAATATTTAAATTTATTCGGTTTATGACATTATTCCCCCATCAATACGTTTAATAGCGCTCTTTCCGGAATAGTGTTTTAAGAAGTTTTGAATCACTGAAAATTTAGTGATTCCAGGCACTGTTTTCATAATTTCGCTGTAATTTATTTCAAAAGCGAAAATTATCAATCAAAGCTATTTCAGCCAGAAAATATTTAAAATTTCTGAAGATATGCAATTCTGCATCTATTTAGATTACAGGAAATGATCATTCAATTTTGAAATAGTTTTCAATTAAATATCTATTGAATAGTGAGTAACGAATACTAAACAAACAATACTGAAATATTTTGAACTATAACGAGTGCAGAAAATCTTCACTCTCGATATCTAGCATACGTCATATAATAAAATACCAAAATCGTTCGCAAAAAAAAAGTCTACGCACTTTGGCAACATTTGAACTTGTACCACATACATTACGCCCAAAATATGTATACACATTTTCATGTTAAAAGATAATTATCTTGAAAATAAATTCGAAGTTTATTTTCAGTCTTAACCCATTAAACCTCTCGCTGCGTAAGTAATTCTTCACGATGGGCATCTTTTACAGAATTTTTAATCGTTTACCACCAATTCTTTAAAGCAGAAAATTTTGACTATCGTAATCGGGGAAAATGTCCCGATTAAATCAGACAAAGTTTTCGCTAAAGAATAACTGGTGGGAATAACCAAATAGTATTAATTTGACGGAAAAAAATGCATGCCCGAGCATATCTCGGGCTGTGCAGCGACAGGGTAAAGGCTTGCGTTGCTTCAGGATAACAGCATATCTGCCAATACTTCTGTTGTTTTCACACAGGTAATTGTGAAGAGAAATAGTAGCTTTGTTTGATGACAGAAACTCCGCGATAAAATACGACAAAAATTTCTATTCTGAAAAAGTGGTGTGAAATGAAATATTTCAATTGTAATGAGAAAAATAGTTCCGGCTTTTGCGGGTTAATATCGTAGGTACAGTCGTGGAAAAACAAAAAGTAAACACCCCCTACTAACTCCGCAACAAATTATCGTAAAAGAAAGTTACTGGTATCGAACGATTTTAAATAAAGTCTACTTTTAAATGATGTATATAAAATTTGCTTAGGGGGCCATCTACATATTAAAACGAGCCATAACTTAATTTTTTTCAATGGTAGTACCTAATTCTGACAGCTTAAATGAACTCTACACCCTTCAAATAGCCTAAAAACAAAATTTTATGCAATTCGTACCATAAGTTTCCAAGAAATTAATTATTTTAAAACGAGCGTATTTTAAGGGCTGTATCCAAATTGAAGTTGTGTTCACGATCGCTAACCAAGAGAGCCGCCTTCTTGATCAAGGCACCTTAAGCCGTCAATGAAGTCTGTTAGATAACAAGGCAGCAGAAGAAATTCCAAACTATCTACTCACTTCAATCATAGACGGCCCCTTAAACCATCATTTTGCCGTTTTTTAAGCATAATTTGAAAACTACGTGGAAGAAAAATGTGAAATTTGGGATTTTCATAAAGCAGGACTTAATAAATCTAAATCCATAAAAAAAATGTAGGTTGCAATTCATAATTTTTTCGAATGTTAATTTCATAAATCATAATTCATATCATAAAATTATAAAAATTGAAATTCAGCGTATTTATGTTTGGGCACATTAGTGTTATTGCTAAACAAAAAATTAGCACATTAGGAGCATAATTTTAGACGATATAAATAAAAATATGAAAATGTAATTTAACATTAGAAGCACTAAATTTTGAATGTTTATAATTCAAAAACTTATCATTGAAATGACTTGAAATTTGGTATCTAGGCATATTTTCAACCGAAGATTTGAAATATTTTGTTAAAATTTGGTATTGCCATTGAAAAAAATGAGGTTTGGGTTCGTTTTAATATGTAGATGACCTCCTAAGCAAATTTTTTATACATCATTTAAAAGTAAACTTTATTTCAAATCGTTCGGTACCAGTAACTTCGGACTACGATAATTTGTTGAAGAGTTAGTAGGGGGTGTTTACTTTTTTTTCCACGAGTGTACCATGTCAAACTAACCAATAAGAAAACAGTGTTGCCAGTGGGCTACTTTTTTTTTTAATTCAGATTTCCTGATTAGCACCACTTTTCTGAAATTGTAAAATTCCTCTTCTTTCCACCTTAATTAATATGTCATTAAATAAGTCGAATTTTACTATTTAAAAGAAAAAAAGGTACCAATCAAGAAATCTGAATTTAAAAAAAGTAGCCCACTGGCAACACTGTTTTGATCAGTGTTGCCAGCCGGCTATTTTTTTTAAAATTCAGATTGCTTGAGTGGCACCATTTTTCTGAAATGGTAAGATCCCTCTTCTTTTCGCCTTAATTAATGTGTTATTAAACAAGGCAAATTTTACTAGTTCAAAATGTGGTGCCAATCAAGAAATCTGAATTTAAAAAAAAGTAGCCCACTGGCAACACTGGTTTTGATATTGGATAGTTTGACATGGTACTGACGATATTATCCCTTGGCATTTGGTAAGTGAGAGTCACCTCTCGAGTGGAAAGGGTTAGAACAAAAAGTTACTACCGTAATTTCCGTCATATAATCAGCTTATCAAACAATCTTGTTTGGACCCAGAAATTTTATTTAATAATTGAAGTCAAATATTTACCGCGATCTAAAATGTTAGATTTTAAAAATAAAATTTCTGAGTCGAAACATGATTGTTTGATCCACGGATTATACGCCGTAAATTACGGTAAATATTGCTTGTTAACCCTTAAATGCGCGATTTTTTTATTTTGTTTTGAAAAAATTATATATGAATCTCTGAAAGGTTTATTACACAGGATAAATAATGAAAAAAAATTAGAGATACATTTTTCATATAATACGTCAAACTTTTCTTTTGTTGCACATCTGCAATATAAGTAAAAAGTACTGTCGTCTAGCTGTTTTATGCTAAGATATGGCAAATTAGTATATATTTTAAGAAGTATGTCTCCAAATATCTTATTTTATATAATTATTTATTTTATGAAACCTAACCTTTAACCCTTTAATTCCCAAAGTAGAATGCGTTCTGGAAATTACGTAGTACAGCTAATCTGACTTTACCTCAGAAAGTTTCAATGGTTAATGTCGCTTTATTTAAATACGGAATGTCTGTTATTAATTAAAGCAGATATTGCTATTTTAATTTTATGGTGTGAATTAGGCACATACGAATTAAACAAAATCTATTAAATTCAAAACACTATTGTTTGCATATATGCAAATCTGCGCACTAAAGCGTTAAAATAACGGTTTTATCTACTTTCAAATGATTTTTTTTATGATTTTGATTTTTCAGTGTGCCTGGATTTTGATTTGTTTTTCTTTCATTTCAAACTTTAGTGAAATTGTTTTAAAAATGCCATAAAAAACGTTAAGTACTGATTATAGTAATGCCTATAACTTCAAAAGAAAATTGCTATTCAAAAAATTTTGTAACGTGAATTTAATATTTCTAAATAAAAAATCCATCAGATGTGCTAACACTAGATGTAACACGTATCCGGGAAAAACTTATTTTATTAAAACTAAGTATTGGTGATATTAATAGTGCATACCGTTATATACATACAAATTTTGAAAACTAGAAAACAGGAATTCTGCTTTTTCAGAATTTAGTGTCCCCTCTCACCCCGATGAAAAAAAAAATATGTATGCATATAAATATAGATAATACAAAGCATATTTCAGTTTTAGGACTTAAAACACTTCTTTTAAATTTATATGAAAAGACGTGATTCGCATCCCTTGAAGAATCTCTCATTTACGATCCAGTCTTAAACAACATCTACACTAAAGTATTCGTAGGACGTCACTATCGCTGAATAATACACAAATCAAAAAAAAAAAAAAAAAAAAAAAAAAAAACAGACTTCACTCAAGAAACTCGCCAAAAAGAAATCGGCTATCTAATGATTCATATGCCTTCATTTTTTTGTAATATAGATAATTAAATTAAATATAGTTTATAATAGCTTCATGTTTTATCAGAAATGATTAATTTATATTTTTTCAAAATAGCCCTTTTTTCCCCTTTTTTTCTGTAGCTAAGGGAAAATGGCAACAAAAAGATATAATTACTATTTCTTATCTATTTTTTCTTCACTTTCTACAGAAATGAAGTACTTGAGTTGCCAAAATTAAACAAAGAACGCTAAAAACTACAAAAACTTAATATCTCAAAAATAAATTATAAATCGATAATGAATAATGAATCGCAGTATTCTAACAAATTGCATTAAAAAGTACTTTTTCCCCAATACGACGGTATAAAAATTGAAAATGTGTGATGCTTAGAAGTTTAAAAAATTACAAAAGAGTATTTAACAGTACGATGATACATCCACTTTGTTTTACGGCTGGCTTATACAACGGAACGTTATTTTTTTGGAGAGGACACTTTATTTGCTGGGAGAAAGAAATAGCATATCGGGGGGCTAAAAAAACTTACCAATTCATATCGTAGTTGATGTCTTCTGCTAATCTCTGGATAATTCGGCCGCTTCCATTGCTCTCATCCAACATTATAACCGGTAACTTACCAAACTACGCATGTAATTTATCTTACTGTATAGCTTTTCATTAAAGCTATTCGTATTCTGTGTAAATGATAACTCTTAAAAAATAAATTAAGTTCTGTTGGACCTGTGGTTCACTACTTTTTCTAAAAAGTATTCCCACACCACTATTTGAGAAAAAAAAAGGGGAAAGATCTTCGGCAAATTTAATGACGGAAATGCTTAGATCAAAACTGCATACATATTAAGCGTCCTATCTTAAATGGGAAAGGTAACCGGAAGAATAAAAGAGGAGGTCACATCAATCAAGGTCAGTCGCCCGTAGCGGATGGGGTTGAACTACAGGAAGATGCCTAACTGTTTACTTACTTCACACCGCTAAAATTTTAATGTTTCTTTCACCTTGATTAATAGCTAAGAAGAATCTGGTTAGATAAAGCGAAAAAGCTTCGTGGTATCAAAGGCATTTGGACCCCCTCTCGCTACGCCATTACTTTCCAGTGTTGCCAGATGGGCTACTTTTTTTTAATTCAGATTCTTGATTGGTACCACTTTTTTGGAATGCCGAAATGCGCCTCATCTAATGACATATTAATTAAGGCGAAAACAAAGGTAATTTTATCGTTTCAAAAAAGTGGTGGTAATCAAGAAATATTAAAAAAATAAAATAAAATAAAATAATAAAAATAATAATAAAATAAATAAAATAAAATAAAATAAAATAAAATAATTAAAAAAAGTAGCCCACTGGCTACTCTGTTACTTTCGAATAAATTTGTTAAACCAGACTCATATTTCATTAGTAATCGAACATTTAGAAAAAATGCGCAGATTATAGATATTATAGCGACTAGAATACACAGTGTGGAAATCGGCTATCCATGTAATACTTAAAAAAAAAAAAACGCTAAAATATTGTATCCCTTAAATGTGCAATGATGCTGCTGCAATATGCAGATCGCAGCGACATCTGCAGGATATTTTCTACAACTGCAAGAAATAGCTAGTCTATACAATGTAATACTAGTAATACGAAAATCCCGCATATGTCGATGCGATCGACACTTGGGATTTTAGCAGTATCGTTGCGCATTTAAGGGATACAAATTTTTAGCACTGTTTGGATAATGGAGTTATGAATAAAAAGGAGGAGACATATAGTGGATTGTCTACCAGTTGCGAGTGAAGTAACTGAAGAGGTTGTCACAATATGGCGGCTGCTTTTTTAAAATCGGTTGTTCAGTTTCTGATTGCCGATAGGTCAGAAATCCCACCAGTAAAACTGAATAGAAGATTTCGTCTTAAAGAAGCGTCTTATTCATGAAATTTTTTTTTTTCAAAAATGTCGTAAAAATTTCTATTGGTTTTTCTGGTGTCAGTATGTCTTATAAAATTGTCAGTTTGTTTCCATGGTTGTCAAAATATGGCGGAAACGCAGGGCCTAACTACCACCAAATAAAACTCCTACCAGTAAAAATGGAAATATGCTTCTACCACTATTTATGACTGAAATTTTGTAATAATAAGGCGTTTAAATAAGTTGAAAATATCTATATAAACCTACTGGTGGGAGTTTTCACCGTCGATAAACAACTCCTATGATAGCGGTTACAGTTGAAGCTTCACTATTTTACGGATATGTCAGTTCCTCTTTATTAATAGTTCCATGGTTTGGATAGCATATTTCCACACTAGGTATTCTAGACACTGTAATAGATATTCTGGCATATATGACGTCACACTAAAAGCCCGCGTATGCGGATTATCAAACCCGTCCACAAGATGGCGCAACTGTGTTAATTTACGCCGGATTCCAAAATTAAGTCTGTACGCTTAATATGTATGCAGTTTTGTACTGAGATAATTTACGAAGGTGAGTTTACTTCTTCCGTATATCAACGCAGTCTGAAATTATCCCAAGTAAATTGCTTGAGTATGCTGAAAATTTTCATTTTGTAGAAGTTATTACCTACGTGGTATCATTGTCAAGAAGATGATTGGGATAACATTTTACAGTGATGCTATTAGAAAATTTTTACGATTTATTTTGTGGTTTGCAGAATATACTGAACAAATGTCTGCAATATATTCCTTTTACATCACGAGTCTGTATTTCTTCTTTTTCTTTTCCTTTCTTTCTTTCTTTCTTTTTTTTTTTCTAAGAAGAATTGAATTATTAGTTCTTAGAGAATTCGACGCCCTTCACACTGAGAAGGAGGTATAAGAAGTTTAGTTTTATTTAGTTCAAAAGTTTTTTTTTCTTTAATTAAGTTTCAAACATCTTAAATCATGATAAACATGTATATTTTTACGAAATTTATTAGCATATTTTATTACTTTCTTTAAAAATATAACGTTTATTAAAATTTCCTTCAAAGTATTATGGAGTGCCTTAAAAAAATCTATTCATTAGGATAAATAAATAAAGATAACTTTTTAACCTTTTCTATTCGTTTATAAAGAACACACTCTTAATTATTTTTTAAAGTTTTTTATGAAAATCTTTATTGATACATAAAATATAAAGTTATTTTCGGAATAATTCATAAAATAATCTTTTATTTTAAACTTCGTTAAAAACTATGGTTGAAAAAAAAATGCGTTTTTTCATATCACTGTATTTAAGTATTTTCCTTTGCATATTTTTGTTTCTTGTTTAACCTCTCATTACTGATATTTTTCTTTTAACAAAAACATTAAATGTTTCGTGAATTATTAAAATTTGAATGTGTTTTGTGTAATAAGCTTTCAACATCCTACTTCAAAAGAAGAAAAATAAAATATTTCTTGAAAGAATGTTCTAGAATTCCCGTTCCTCTCTCTAAAAATATTTATTTAAGCTTGATCCAAAAACAGTTCTTTGTAAGGGAGAAATAATAATAATAATAAAAAAGAAATCTTCAGTTTCTGAGAAATATACCATTTACACGAATAAAAATGTTTAATAAAATATATTTCTAAGTAAATTCAATTTGGATATCATCGTATAAAACTTTAAATATTTTTATTATTTCTGGTTTAACCATTAACCCTGGAATACACGTGCAGGGTATGACATATCCAGAGTAAGTACGGGATTTACATTTGTCTGCACTATTTTTCCAAAAGTATCCTTCAAATTATATTATCGTAGAATTTGTAACAAAAGTCTGCAATTAAATAATATGACGATTGTTATTTGAATTTATTGGTGGCAAAGTACAAACCGTATATAACAAAGAACTTTTATGGCGTACGCAGTACGCCGTCCGTGTATTTGACGGTTAACTACTATCATAAAAACTAGTAAATCTGCAGATTAGGAGTCTCAACGTCAGCTCTGTAAATCATTATTTTTAAACACACTTTTGGGTAATATTCAACTCCCTGCAAACCGCAATTTATAAGAATAATTATTTACAAGAATAAAAAATACGAAGTTTTCAGGCATTAGATGCGTTAATTTGAAAACGTTATGTAAGAATATTCTGAAATTTTCATGAGCTGCTAATTCTGGTATGTTTTAGATTAAAAAGTAGATTTCTTCACGGGGGCTCCGCCCCTACTGGTCTCATTAAGTTTTCATATGTAACTTTTTATTCATTGTGCTAGTGGTTATCGTAAATCTTAGATTGATTTTTACACTTATGAGCCTTATTTTTTAATACCGGTGAACAGAAGATAATTTACATTGACGCAATTATATTAAAAGTGTAGGTTTCATGAACGAAACTGTAATTTCCTTTTAAAAATAAAATAATTTTCATTCATATTTTCTGAAATGAGGCTGCATTAATAAGTAACGCAAAAAATATTTATTCAGGCAATCTAGTTAATGTTTGGCTTTTAAGAATGAAAATATTTATTTCCCGATACAATGACGTCATTTTCGACAGAAATAATTTTTCGTTGCATAATTTTGACATTTACTATCTATTTGCTTTTCAAAAGTTTCTTTCTTATTGAAATTTTCGATTAAGACCAATGTCAGACGGGCGTCATTTTTGCTGCTTTTTTGCTTAAGTATTATCCATTCACATATCACATAGCATTGTGAATGGATAATACTTAATCAAAAAAGCAGCAAAAAAGACGCCCGTCTGACATTGGTCTAAAAATTAAACATTTCTGTTATTCGTGTGCAGACGATAAACCGTGCGATATTGGTAATTATTTTTTAAATTAAGAATTAATATCATAACACAAGGCCCTTTTATTTCAACCTCAAAGCATATTCGTTTTGTTTTTGATATCTGAGGTTAACTTCATCGTCTTTTCGTATTTTCGTTTTATTTCCAATATGAAGACGTATATTCATTTCTATTGTTTATTTCATTTTTCTCTTGCACATGAAAATCTTTGAAATCAAAATTAACTCTTTGGGATAAATTATTATTCCGGGATCTGATTTTCTTGGCAACGGTAAAAAAAAAAAAAAAAAAAATGTTAAATTTTATAGAAAAATGTCAATTTATTCCTTATGAAAATAATGAACTTTTTAATTTATAAGAAATATATTCGAACAAGATAAATATAACATAGCCTGCCTTTATTTCTGGGATAAAATCCATCTGTATTTTGTAAAGACAAAAAGGCATTAATTCATCCCTTTTTGACGATCAAACTTGACTTGAGACGATTATGACTTCAAACAATTACACATACTTCACATCTACGATATTTTTAGGTGTAGTTCCGTTGCTAGGCAACAGTTAAAAGAAAATTAAAACGATGAAATGTGTACATTCTAAAGAAATAAATTTATAAAATAAAATATTTTATATTATTGGAACGCATATATGAAATCCCTCCATAAGTTATACACCGAATTTAAAAACTCTGCCAAATGCATAGAGAAAAATTTAAACTAATATGAATAATGTAGATTCCAATTAGGAAATTTCATCATCCATAATTTACCATTTAAATCCTTCAATCACATGAGCCATTTTCTTTCAACAAATAAAAATGGAAAAATCGTCTGAATTGCCATAGAAAAGCATTATTGTGAAAAATAAAATATTCTATATTTTCCGAACGAATGAACCAAATAAAATAAAAAACAATACAGCTAATTCCGGGTACCTCACCTACATATCCAGTTAATTTCAAGTTAATCGGATGCTTTTTGTGGCAGTTATCGCGGAGCAGACAGACAGACTAACAAACTAACGAAAACCAAAACATTTCGTGTCTCCACAGTAACCCTTCGCTGACGTTTCGGCAATTAAACTCTTAGGAATCCCTTAACTACTGCTACAGACAAAGTGGTTTCTTAGACCGTTTGATCAAAACATTAACACATTCACGACGGGAAACGAGAATTCTCGTTTTCATTCAAAAACCATCATTGACTAAGGGTGTGGCTTGTACCTTACAGAAAATGCATTTATATCATGTTGTCCATATTTTTTGATTGTAAGACATTTTATATTAAATTCGTACACTGAAAGATATTAAACCGATGCATAGACTTGGGAAACATATCTAGAACACCAATTTACAAAAGACTTTCAGAACAGGGTCGAACTTCTACTGTTTTGAAATTCAGATTTTATAAAAATTGCCCATCGGCAATGTGTTAATAAATAGCACAATACACCATGTTTGTGCTAATATTCGTGTATATGATAATTCGAATTATAATTCAATATTTCAGAAATCTTTACCGATAGTACTAAGACTCCAAAAGAAACAAAATTTCACTATTATCTGTAGTTAAACCAAAAGTTACAAGTTAACCCCTTGAGGGGCAAGCAATTATGTTTGTGAAATGCTGAATTCCCACCGGAATCTTTGAAAAATTCTATTTCAAAATAAGTAAAAGCAATTTTACGGCTTTTTTCCACCAAAATTAGAAGAAAAAAATTTAATAATTTTTTTCTGGTGTAAAACTTCATTAATCGTAGGTGGTATATAATATATACCGGTGCCCCTCATGGGGTTAAATTCGGAAAATTGAAAAAAAAAAAACAGCGGTCTTTGAGAGTGCTGACAATTGTTAACACTTTCAGGGGCAAAGCACTTCCATTGCTAAAATGTTGAAGTGAATGAATTACGCCGAAATATATTGAAAAATTTATTTGCAAATAAGAAAAAGGTATATTTCATATACATACATAATAAATGGAAAATTTTATACCTAAAATTCTGGTACCATTATGGCATTTGAGAATTAAAATTAAGTGGTTTCAAAAACATACCACCGCCCTTGAAAAGGTTAACACACGATTGCTATCTTGTATCTATAAGATCCAACGATTTTTTCTACTGACTGAAAAGGCATCTTTGGAGATACAGAAACTCTGCACCCACCGATCTGCCTGACGTACAGTGGGTTTAACATTAGTCTAGAGTGGTGTATAAAGTGCATTACCGTCATGTATCTCACAGATATAGTGACAGCAATAATGTAACTTTTTGAGGATAGTAACCAGTGTTAAATGTTAAGTTGAATTCTTTGCTGTGATTGTACCTAATAAATCATTCAACAGAAACTAGGTCTAGAGGATATATGTTTTCCTTTTTTTTTTTTTTTTTTTTTTTTTTACTTAAGTAGTTTAAAGGAATGAAATTTAGTTTGGACTTGAATAAAAATAGCTTTTTTTTAAAAAATTTGGATAATTGTTCAAATATTGAGTTATAAACAACTGTTGTATCAAAACGACCATTCCCTCGCTGTCGCATCCAAAAATTGTCTTAAAATGCCAAATTTGACAGTGCTGTTTGAAAAATTCTTTGCTTTATAAGAAAACGGATAAACGCTTTTAAATCTTGTAATTTCTGCATAACCTCCTGGAAATTTTGTGCATTTAGAATAGTTTAAAATGTACTTTAGAATTTCATAATATAAATTCTGAAATTAGTATTCACAAAAGAAATGTGTTGTAACCTATAAAATATAAAGTGTATATAAAAATTTGATTCCTAGAAGCTTACTGTAATTTCCGACGTATAAACCGCGATTTAGATAACTCTGTTTCCTACCAGAATTTTTTTTTAAATAAAATGTGATTTGCTTCTGCTTAGCATTTATTTGACTTCATTTTTTAAAGGAAATTTCCGGTTTGAAACAGACTTAATTTTGCCGCGGCTTATACGCCAGAAACTACGGTAATTTTAGAAACCAAATGTGTATAAATTAAAAATTTCAGATCATTATGTGATGTAGTTTTGGAGTAAGGATTAAAAAATATCTCCAGTATAGTTTGTTTTACAATTGTTAAATCTGAATTTAACATTAGTTGTATAAAACTTTTCATCCACATAACATAATTCGTAAAATTCTTCAATGAATGACTTCTTATTTTCGAAATCGAACTTAAAATCTACCGAAAAATTGAAACATTTTGACGAATTTTCATGTTCGTACTGAAAATTTCTAAGTTTGTTACAAATACCATAGGAAGACGTCCCCTAACATTTCTTTTAACCCCTTGCAGGGCACCGGTATATTTTATATACCACTTAGATTTAATTTCCAAATGAAACATTGACACCAGAACTTAGGAATTAAATTTTACGTTATATAATGTACGCGAAGAAAAGCTTTTACTTACATTCATATATATTTGTTCAATAATACCGGTGTCTTTCAAACATTTTAACATTTCGGAAACAGAAGTACTTTGCCCTAAAAGGGTTAAAGCAAAAATTGAAGACATGATTCCTATGTTCGCTTTTCTCTGAACAACTTTTCTATTCAAATGCATGGATTTTTTTTTTAGACCGTACAGGAATTTATGTCATTGTCAATTGGATAATATTAAAAACTCTTTACTAAACAGTTAATCTTGCAGGGGTACCATTCGGTCCGTTTTTCTTTAACACCACTATTTTTCAAAGAAAAATCTCCTTTATTTAGTATAAACTTACCTAGAAGGGCGTTTTTCTTGCAAATGTAGCAGAAACCCGCATGATTTTTTTTTTTTTTTTTGAAAAATTACTGGTTTTCAAAAAAAAAAGGAACAGTGGGAGCCCTGATCTTGATCCTCCACTAAGTGTGATATTTATTTATTTTTTTTAATTTTTTGCAAAAAATAATACTTTTACAGTTTATTTTTTAAGAGAGTTATTTTATCTTTATGATATATTGCAATTTTCCCAAGAGAGTATTTTTTCTATTGTATATTGAAAATTAGTGTTTCATCGCTTGTGTTATATTTTTAAATCTTTTTTTTTTTCAGTCGTGACCAAACTTTCTCTAATGTGTTTATAATTATGCCTGTTAGTAATAAAGCTAAACTATATTGACTTACATTTTTTGCCTTAGATAGTGTTCTAGAAGAGGCAATAATGATGTAAGAGAGATTTCATTATCTTTAGGATAATAAAAAAGTTAAGTGAAATGAGAATTTGTTCTTTAAAACATTTCTAAATACAAATTAAAAATGGAATTTTTCATGGGTTTGTTATGTATATAAAACTAGTAAACAAACATATGTTTTAAAATTTTATGTTTGAATTGTTTAAAGGATAAGTTATTAGGCGTTTAAAAATTGTTGTAAAATTTACTACTTTACTTAAAGTTTTAAGGAAGGCTTTATTAGATTATGCTGCACTTATGTTTTATAAAACGTACTAACATTTTATAAAAATACTTAATAAATGCTACCATAATTTCCGGTGTATAGCCCGCGGATCAAACAATCGTGTTTCGACCCAGAAATTTTTTTAAATAAAATGTATCTTTTTAGATCACGGTAAATATCGGTCTTCAATTACTGAATAAAATTTCTGGGTCCAAACTGAATTGTTTGATCTGCGGGCTATACACCGGAACGGGTATAGCCCGTCTATACGGTCATACGGTACTTAAAAGACATTTGTTTTATCAGTAGTACCTTAGTAGTTAGTGAATAGCTGCAACCGGAAGAGATATTATCCGTCAATATTTTTTCTTAATCAATGACAGTATGAACAGAATTAATTTCTTGTAAAACTAAATTTGAACAATTAAATTATTTAAAAAAAAAAATATTCGATTTCGGGTGACTATCAGTTAATTCTTGACTAACTTGCAGTTGTACAAAAAGAATTATTCAGAGTTATAACTCTTCGTTGTTATAAACGTTGTTATTTATTTAACAAATACATTTGACTTTTGTGCTTGACATCAAGTGTTCGCTTATAAGTCATCGTCAATATACAAGAACGAGATATAAGGAAATTTATCACACAAGAGAATTACGACAGGGAGATACACCAAAAATATGAACGGAGCCGTTGCCATCGAAATACTCAATGCCTGAGGACAAGAGTTTTGACGTCATCACTAATCGATCGACTTCTCACTAGTGTTGGAATTCACACCGGAAAATTTTGAATAGCAATTTTCTTTTACACGTTTTGTGAAATATCTATTATCTAATAAAACAATAATAACTATTTAAACTTACTGGTGAAAATTTGGAATCCCCCAATAAAAAATCAGTCAAATGCGGCAACACTGTTGAATTCCGCTTCTGGCTGAATTTTTAGTTTGGGATTCCGAATTCTCACCAGTAACTTTAAATAGTTAGCATTGTTTTATACGATGAAATATATTCCGCAAATGAAAGAAAAGAAAATTGCTATTCAAAATTTTCTGGTGTGAATTCCAACAATAGTGAGAAGTCGGTCGATTAGTGATGACGTCACAGCTCGTGTCCTCTGGCCTTGAGTGTTTCGATGGCAAAGACGGAGCCAGCGGGAGTCGAACCCGCAGCTTATATACGCTCTCAAACGATTAGTGTTGTGGTGCTTTAACCATTCCACCATGGCGGGCCCATCAAAGTTGTTACCAATATACTACATTCATAAAAAAGATGGTGGCGATTAGTGAAGGGCAGAATGAATGATTTTATTATAAGAATGTATGAATTACTCGGGCATATATCTGACAATGTCTGGTTTTTTTTTTTGTCTTTTTTTAAATTCTACTTGAAATTTTGTATAAAAGATATTTCTTTATTTGAATTAAAGTTAATTTAAGAAACCCATAAAAATATAAAAATTATTTTTATCTTCAAAATTTCAGAAATAATTGATTAAAAAAAAATTACGAATGTTGCCAATTATGATTTTGTCTCTTTTGCTTTTACTAAATTTCCGGGGGTGCTTGATTAAAAATAGATACAGAGGTTGAAAACTATGTTTTTGTGCATGCCCGAATAATATATTCGATAGTAATATCATTCACCACTCCTGAATACTAGGCTTGAGCTCTGATGCAAAAATGGCGGCTATCGTAGGTGGATTTTATTTAACACTTTGGGTACGTTTCACGACTGAGACTCGTCATGCATTTGGCCACGGGCGACTATTTTTATATTATACTTATACCACTATTTAAAGAAAAAAATATATAGCATATTTCTGCTGCACATGTTGTTAAAGAGTACATGAAAGATTTTTGTTCTGAGAGAGTGGGCGAGTTGGAATTTAAAAAAAAAAAGGCCAGTGGCAGCGCTGAAACAAATGTGTACGCAAGGTGTCAATGTATGTACGGCCCCCTAAATTTAGACAGCATTATTTAAAAAAAAAAAGATTTTTTTGACTTAATTAAACTAAGAAAAATAATGCGGAAAAAACCTTAAAAAATTATTGGTACCGAAATTCAAAGGACCGTACACACGCTGAAAAAAAATTCCACATTCGGCCGCCGCCATTTTTGTGTCAGCGCTCACGTCTAGTATTCAGCGGGCGGTGTATCCTTCATTTTGTGCCGTCACTAGTGGTGGTATTGTCGGTACCATGTCAAACTATCCAATAGGAAAACAGTGTTGCCAGTGGGCTACTTTTTAAAAATTCAGATTTCTTGAATGGCATCACTTTTTTGAAATATTAAAATTTGCCTTATTCAGGGATGAGAGCGTTGAGGATATACGGGCAGGATGCATGCTCGGATTACAATGTTTTTCATTACAGTGACAGCGCACTTTCAGGAATATGCAATATTTACTTGGAAAAGTTAAATAGACGAATAATACAAGTCAAAAACATTAGTTTTGTAATAATGATAAGTGTCGAAATTTTTCATTTGCAATCTTCTACATCAGTCATATTTTATTATTCGCATGCCGTCAATCTCTTACATATGAAAGCACTCTGTTTACCAACATCAGACAATTATTACAATCAAACATTTACCATGCAACCTACAATTATATAATAAAAAATTTTAACAGTCACTGTAAAAATGCTGTAGGAGAGACTAGGGAAGGTTGACCATACGGGATGCTTGACCCACCTATCAGTTTTCATATTTAAAAGAGTTTCAGAGTTTTATCAATAGGTGTCATCGAAAGCTACTGGAATGCTCAAACAATAGTATTTGTTTGATACAGATAATCAAAATAGGTGTGGAAAAAATCAGTTGTGAGGCGTTTCCAACCTAAAAGTTGTGTTTTTTAGAAATATTTTCTAAGCTCTTTTCAGATAAGATATATCATAGAAATTTAAGTAAGTAGGTTTTAAGTAACGCAGAAATATCGAGCTTTCATTCCAGGCATAAAGATTGTAAAGTAAGTTAGGCTTAAGATAACAATGTGCTATTCTTTAGAAAATGGTTATGTGGGGAGGCTTGACCCAGTCAATGTGAGGGAGGGTTGATCCTATGCTCAAGGCTCTCTTAATTAAATGGTTTTGGAAATCTTTTTATTATACTTTGTGCATAATGAAAGGTTAATGATTATGTATGATAAATAATGTATATTTATTCTGTAAAGCTACAGTAAAATGGGGTAATGCAAAAGAAAATGTTTTAAACTGATTAAAGAAAGATGTGAAAAATTGCTATAGTATCCACTGCAAGAAAACATTTAATGAAATATAAGTGGGAAAATTGATAGAAACTTTTTTTTTCCATTTAAATATTACAATAGGTAAACAGAAAAAGTGGAAATCACTAGAAAGGAATAGAAAATATGAAAGCAGCAATCTTAACCATTTCAGGGGAGGTGTAATGTTTATGAAACCACTTCATTTTAATTCCCAAACGCCACAATGACACCATAATTTTGCTAAAATCTTTCCCATTAAATATGTATGCTAAATACAGCGTTTTTCTTACTTTCAAATAAATCTGTTCGTATATTTCGGTGCGAGTTATTTATTTCAACATTTTAGTACTGAAAGTACTTTGTCCCTGAAAGGGTTAAAATATGGTAATGATAAGTTAACCCTTTCCGGCACAAAAAATTCTGTTCGTAATATGATGAAATGATTGACTGACACCGAAATTTATAAACGACTTTCTTAGAAATTAAAAACTTGTTATTTTAAACTTTTATTGTAAAAGCAAAATTTTATTAAAATATTCTTGCGCCGTTTGCAGTGGTGGAAAATTGGCGCAGGGGTAGAGCCTATTGACACCACTAAGTTTTAGTAGTATTTTTCATCTTATCTAATGACAGAATTTCTGAGTTTTTAATATTGTGAAGAATTCTTTAAAAAATTAGTGGTGCCAACAGGCTCCCCCTCTGCGCCAATTTTCCACTACTGCGTTTGTAAGTTTGGAATTAAAATTAGGTTGTCCTGACATGGGACGACTGCGCCCGAAATGGTTAAGTGCTCATGCAGCAGCAAAAGAACATAGCATTGATAGAAAACTTTAGGAAGTTATATAGACAAATTTCATGAGGATGAATACAGTGAGATGAAGCCAAACTATTCAACAACTAGAGTTTTCAGGTGGAGTGTCACGAAAAGTAGGACAAGGAGACAAAAAAAGCAGGACAGTGGCTCCTAAATCCGGACGTAATTATGCATGAAACCCTATGAAAACGGAACCTGTCTCTAACGGAATGTCTTAAACGTTAAAAGATCATTTTCCCTGTTGTACAATTATAGCTGCTCAGACAAAATCCTGTTTAAAATAAAATTTTTCTCCTCTGACTTGCACAGGTTTAACAGGTTTAACAGGTTAACAGGTTTGTTTAAGCATCATATTTTCAAAAATATTTTTTTATAATAATTAAAACATGCAGCATAATTTTATTATGTATTTTTTAAGCTCATTTTATTTCTCTTCACAAATATTGCAATATAAAACAAAGGGGGTAAAGCCTCTCATATAATGGGTCAACCCTCCCTTATGTGGGGAGCCTTGACCCATTTTTTTCTCATGATCAAAATCAATCATTTTTCTAATTTCTTATATATTACACTTATGTAGCAATTTTATTTTGATAACTGAATGTATAACGAATAAAATGACATATAAAACTGTATTCTACGTTCAATATTTAAAAAATAAAAAATCATTTTGTAAAAAGTGGGCCAAACCTCCTTAGTCTCCCCTACACTATACGACGGCTATTTTTAAAATTAATACCTTCCCTGATGTACTCGAATATTAGTGCAATAGAATACATGCAAATCCATTCCGAGTTTGTTGAGAAAAATTACGTACGTGCTAAAATAACTGCCGAAAACAGAAGCTCCCTTTTTTAACACCTTAATTCTCGCACTCGTGATTTTCACGGGCAGTGTAGGCTACTTTTTATTATTCAAATTATTTGATTTCCAACATTTTTTTTAAATCGTTTAATTGGATTTGTTCTCGCACCATTTTATCCGCCATTTAATAATGCAAATATTTCTACTTCAAAAATGTGGTGGCAATCAAACAATCCGAATTTTTTAAAAAAGTAGCCTACACTTATCCGGCTCAACGCTTAAGGGGTTAAGTCTCTTAAAAATTAAATAAGTCGGTATAAAGATTATTGTAAAAATTAAACTTTAGTTATACCTGCATCCTAAGTGCGTTTCTGTTATTAAAAAAAACACTGATTTACAGATGTATATAATTGTAACTATCCATTTTCGCACAGTAGTTATTTCGTCCATTTTATGAACATGCCCTAAGTGTATGCCTAGAACGTAAACCTAGAATGGCCACACGGGTCACTTTCACTCAAGTTATATAAACTTAATAAAAAGCAAAAAAAATTTTTTTAATAAGATGTACATTTTACTTTGCGATATAAGTTTGATTAGTTTTTTAAACAAAATTTCTGGTTCAAAGCATGTTCTTTTGGCTCATAGCCGCGTATTATAATGTGGCCACAAATTTGAATGGTAAACCTGCGAAGAAGGATTCACCTAAAATTAGCAGACGTCATCCTTGTTAGAGAACATTGCTCATTTTTAAGAGGGTTTTTTTGTCGGTTTTGAAATTAAGATATATAGATAAAATTTAGGAAAAGTTGATCAGATCGTCAGATCATTCTAATTTAATTTTTTTAACTCTCAAAAATGTCTTAAAATGATTATTATTCTCTGTAATACAGGACAAATCTGTTTAAAATTTTAATCGTTTAAAAAGTCAGTATATTAAGCCTTTAACACTAGAACCGCCACAGCGGTCATTTTGACCGGTACCAAATAAAAATATTTCGATTCGAGCCAGAAATTTCTTTCTAAAATAAGTTGAATATGTACCACAGGGAAATAAGTTAAATAAATAAATTAAACTATTTTAAATAAAAATTCTGGAGTAAAATATTTTTATAACACTTGAGCAAAATTTCCGGCGGTTCTAGTGTTAATGCATAGTGATGCATATCTGCATCGCTTTTTATTTAACACTTAGCAACCACTATATTTATATAGAATATATTCATCCTGTAAAAATTACAAAAATACGCTAATAAATAAATTTAAAAAATTTCTTAAAATTTCTGGTGTCGAATCTTTAATACAAGATTAAAAAACACAATTCTAGAAAAATAATTAATACATTTAAGAGTTAAGTTTTGCAAAATAAAATAAAAATATATATAATAAGGTATTTCGATTCATACTTATTAAAATATTTACTAATTTGGAATATTTTTGTTATGATAGTATTTTTTACCAGTGTTGCCAGTAGGCTACGTTTTTAAAATTCAGATTTCTTGATTGGCACCACTTTTCTGATATGGTAAAATTCCCCTCGTTTTCGCATTAACTTATATGTCATTAAATAAAGCGAATTTTACTATTTCAAAAAAGTGGTGCCAATCAGGATATCTGAATTTAATTAAAAATATAGCACACTGGCAACACAGGTTTTTACTTGTATTGCAGATGTTCAACGTAAGAAAAAATTGACTTATTATACGAGAAATGTATCTCTAATTTTTTTCATTATTTTTCCTGTGTAATAAGCCTATAATTTTTTCGAAACAAAATAAAAAATCACGCATTTAAGGGTTAAAATCACTTAATCAATTATTAGCCTACTAGAGCTAGTTTAATGAAGAGTTCTCTGCCGCATTTCTAGAATTCGATACAATCTCCGTAAAAGCGGAGTATTTGTAGAAAAAATTTAGGTGCTTTTCTTTTACAAGAAATAAATTTTTATAACTTTCCATTTAAAAATATTCTCTTAAGTCAAGTTTGCGAAAGGTGAACATTAAAATATTATTTCGCCTTTGAAATAATAACCTACCTGGTAGATTTCCTTTAGAAACTTACCGTGATGTTTAATGTTTAGAAAAAGATGAAAAACTTGGAAATTCAACCAGTTTTGCATTTAAATCTCAGACTTCAGTTTCGCACTATTTATAACAATTTCATTCAGTATGTTTATATTGAGAAGGGACTAAACTGCTATCTAGAAAATAAAATAATATTGTGATAAGATGGGGGAGACCATGAATAGTTGGCGTAAATGGTAAGTTGGCATACGGATTCTATTTTCTACTACAGTGGCAGCAGTATTAGTGCTGCCACTATTTAGAAACTATGTGTTGACATGTGTACCGCATAAATCGTGGCTCTAAATGCTCTAGACACCAATATTTTAAAGTAATTTTCTTCGCCATCTCTAATTCCAGAATTATCTGCGACTAAAGACAAGGAACTATTAATAAAGAGAAACCATATCCCCAAAATAGTGAAGCTTCAACTGTAACCGCTTTTGCAAAGACTGATCACCTCCGGTGGAAACTTCCACCAGTAAATTTATATAGAAATTTTAACCCTATATAGAGGCCTTTTTGATGCGAAAATTCAGTCATAAATAATACCAGGAACTGATTCTCATTTTTACTTTTGTGAGTATACTTTCGTGATAGTCAGGACGGTGTTTCAGCCGCATTGTGACAACCGATGAAACAAATTTAATGTTTTACGAGTCAAACTGACCCCAGTAAAAATAAATAGAAGTTTTTACCATATTTGTGAGAAACTTTTTCCATAGACAATGCGCTTCAATAAGTCACAAATGTTTACTGAAATTCACTGGTGGGAAGTTTGCCCCGACGGTATTCATAAAGTGTAGATCCGATTTTAAAAAAGCAGCAGCCATCTTGTGACAACCTCCTCAGTTACTCCACTCGAACTCGTAGACAATACACTATATGTCTCCTCCACTTTAGTCATAACTCCATTACTAAAGATGACGAAATAAACTGTAGGAAATTAGTGGTGTGCAGAACATTTGGAGCCCTGATTTACGGGACACCTGACAACACTACCGGCAACCCACTACAGGGTATTTATCATCTATTGCAGTTTTAGCGTGATGGAAGTATTTAAACGGAGAGGGAGTTTGATTATTTTTTGTAAGTATTTTTTATTATTATTCAAATGTCTGGTTGGTTTATAAAACCTTTAAAATATTTTGTTGGTTTATAAAACCTTAAATCAGAGGTTTCCGACAATTTTTCCTAACAAACGTTTGACAACACAATTTCTAAATTAACCCTTTGAAGGGCGGTGATGCCTTTCACGGCATCACATAATTTTTATCCCTAATTGCTACATTGGCACCGGAATTTTATAATGAAAATTTCACCTTTATTAAGTATGCGAAAGTGTGCTTTTACTTGTTTACAAATAAATTATCTTGTAAATACTGGTGTCAATAAATTATTTCAACATTTAATGAATACAAGTACCTTGCCCCTGAATGGGTTAAAATGCTTATGAAATCGAAAAAATTCTGTCTTTAAATAAAGCAAATTGTCTATTCGTGTACTGGAATCGTTTGGAAAACTTGTGTGAAATAATGTAGGCAGCATCTAATCTCAACAGGTTTTATGGGGTATGTGGCTATAGATTACATGACCTATGTCAACATACCCCAACAGTATGTCAATTTACACTCATCATGGTGTTTCACTTTTGGGTAGGTATGTCACTGTTGAAAAGTGGATTGTTACAAAAATAAAATTCAAAGGTTAACCGCACAAAAATTATCTCTCAGGAACTTGAGTTAGCGTATTATTATAAGGAAGAGAGAAAATTTAAAGTATTTCATGCACTTAAATCTATAAGTGTTTGGATAGTCTTTGTCCCTCATGTAGTTGACGATTAAAAAAGCTGCGTGTAGCCTGCCACAGCCGGGATTCGAAGCACGTCCATGCAATGGAACTATGAATAAAAGGAATTTACATAGAATCAAAATAGTGAAGTTTCAACTGTATCCAATTCCAAAGGGTCTGATTACCGACAGTTATGACTTCCACCAGTAATAAATTTCCTTTTTATTTAAGCGCCTTCTTTTTCTGTCAAATTTCTGTCATAATTAAGGCAAAAATATCTATTTCATTTTGCTGGTGGAAATTTGCTCGGCGGTAATCAAGCCCTGTAGTTCTGCCATATTATAACTACCTAAATAATCGTCCCATCAATGTCAGTGAATTTTATAACTGCCGGGGCAAACTTCCACCAGTAAATTTTAATATTTAATTTTAATTATCGCTTTATTATAAAGTATTTTTATGTAGATTTTCGGTAATAAGTTAGTTAAAAATTTCTAATTGATTTTACTGGTAAGGGATTCCCCGGCATCAATCAGGTCATTGTATGATGCATACAAACAACAGCCGCCATATTGTGACAACCTTCTCAGTTACTTCACTCGCAACCGGTTGACACTGCGCTATATGTCTCCTCCCTTTTTTTTTTTTTCATAGCTCCGTTATCCATCCAATTTGAAAACTGGTGTCCTACGAACTACAAAATTGCGATAATTTCCCCGTCTGTTTTGTATCTTCTGTGTCTCGGAGGGAGGTGTCAGTTCCCTATAGTGTGTGTAGTACAATATTGAAAATAATGGGTTTTTATTTACAATTACATAAGACAGATATTTAGATCAGGGATGAGAGCGTTTCGACCCAAATGACCTATTACTACCACTAAATTTTAATTGCATTTATCGCATTATTTAATGACAGAATTTCTGAGATTTAATAAAGTAAATAATACTATTAAAATTTAGTGGTAATAATTTGTCATTTGGGCCGGAGCGTTCTCATCCCTGATAGATTAACCCTCTCGCTGCGTAATTGTTTTATCAAAATAGCTTCAAAAATTGCGTACTTAACTCCTTCCCGACGAGCGTCTTTAAGACTTTTTATTCTTTTGCCACCGGTTTTTCAAAACAAAAAATTTCGTCTGATTCAATCGGGAAATTTCTCCGATTAGATAAGGCAAAATTTAGAATAAAAAAATAACTGGTGGGAATGATCAAGGAGAGTTAATTAGACGGAAAAATGCATCCCCGATGAAATCTCGGGTTGCGCAAATTTTGTTACTTTTACGTTGCCCGAGAAACTCTCGCGTTGCGCAGCGAGAGGGTTAAAATATTCAACTACCAATCTACTTACTGAAAAATACAATATTTATTTTATTATGAAGCATTGAATGGATATCTTAAAAGATCGCCAAATTGCCAAAGTTTTAAGTCAATAACTAAAAACCGTATGATATTTTATTCTTTTAACCTAATTTTAACCTACTTTTTACTCAGACAACATATTATTTGTATAAGCATATTTTAAAAATGAATCCTTTTCTCCATACAAACGTTTAAAAGTGACATAATGAATTCTTCAGCGTTTCACTTTTCACAAAACGATATAAATAATAAACGCTTTTAAGGATGCACAGTATTTGTTTTGTAGGCTTAGACGAAAATCTTCACACCTTCTCATAAATAACACCTTGCTTTGAAAGATTACTTACCCCTGCTTTGTAAACCTTGATTCACTGTTTTTGATAAACTGGGCAAAAGAGGTATTTCATCATTGAGACATACAAGTATTTTACTGGGCATTATTGTTTCAACAACATAATACCTCATGCCAACAATATGTAGGTGTTATAATTCGGGTGATTAGAGGGGTGGTGTTGAAAATTCTTAAGTGTTGAAAAGAGCTAAATGTCATAAATCAAGACCTCATGTTTAATTTTTCTCAGACAGGAAATTTTAGGGAAAATGACTAGGTATTGTAAATGTCTAAGATAATGATAGGTGAGAAGAAACCAATTCCTGTATAAGTACAAAAGGTTCAACCATGTAATTTTGTCGTACGCAGCAGCTTTATGATGAATGTAATTGTGATTTAAAGTAGGTAATGTTTGTTTTACCGAATATGCTAGCAGGTTAGACGAAAAAGTAAAAAATTGACTAATGTTTACTTTAAAGTCTCAAGTTTAATCAAAATTTAGTGTAAAATATGCGGATGAAGAATAGCACTGTCAGTAAAGAGAAACAGCGTTCTTGTGTTCCATTGGAAAAATTAGTATATACGTAATCAGTACTAGAAAAGTAGTTTCACAATTATATTCTGACACGTTTTAAACCAAATTGGATACACTGTAAAAAAAAAAAATAATAAAATAAAATAAAAGTAGTTTCACAATTATATTCTGACACGTTTTAAACCAAATTGGATACACTGTAAAAAAAAAAAAAAAAAAAAAAAAAAAAAAAAAAAAAACGAAAATACGAAAATACTACTGGCAATCTAGACGCCAGTACTATTTTCGTTTTTTTTACGGGAATTTTTACCCATAAATTACAGAAAAATGTCCGTTTTTAATCAGATAAACGGAAAATTTTCTGTAATTTATGGGTAAAATTTCCCGTAAAAAAACGGAAATAGTACTGGCGTCTAGATTGCCAGTATTATTTCCGTTTTTTAGTCCTTTTTTTTTTACAGTGTACTGCTTGGTACATGAATTATAAGAGTTCAATTTTTACAAGTGAGTGAAAAAGTATATAGCGTAGCTGCCAACTTTTACGCTTTTTGCTTACCACTAAAATTTAAAAGAAATTTTTGACTTATTGAATCGCAGAGTTCGCCGATTAAATTTGGAAAATTTTACTATTAAATTTTAGTGGTAAGAAAAAAGCGCAAAATTTGGCAGCTATGATATAGGCCAGGCTTGAGTGAAATGTGTCCGTCGGATTTGCACAGGATAGCTGAGTTCGAAGAGCATTGACAGCTTAAAGCAAAGTTCTGCGTTCGAATTCTGTCATGGAGAAATTTCCGCTCTATTGAAAGAATTGCAACAGTAATTTTAAACCGTAAAAATACGGAAACTGTACTGTCAATTGAATTTTTATTAAACTTTCAGTATCGTTACTGAATCAGTTTGTTTAGTAAAAATGACATTAAAATTAAATTGTACCAGAAATTATAGCTCAAGCAAATTCTCAATTCGACAATCCTTAAGATATTCAGAAAATAATTTTCTTCGTAAAAGGAAAGTAGGAAAATAAGTGATTATTCTGGCAATTCGATTGAAAATATAAATTTCTTATTTTTAAATAATTATTTTACAGTTTAGGTACAAAAGTTTAGCCGAAAATAACTTTGAACATGTGCACAGTTGAAAAAATTAATCTGCAATTTATTTTTTAATTTTTGAGTATACCACTTTTAGAATATGATACTAACACTAGAAGCGCTGTTTGGGATCATTTTGACCACTACCAAATTGATAATATTCGATTCGAACCAGAATTTTTTTCATAATATATGTTAAATGCATGCAGCGCACAAATAGGCTAATTAAAAAAGTTAAATAGTTTTAAATAAACATTCTGGTGTGAATTACTTTTTATAAAACTTGAGTAAAATTGCCGTCTGTTTTAGTGTTAACCGTTTCAGGGGCAATTTACTGTTTTTTCGTAAAATGCTGAAATGAATGAATGACACCAGAATCTGCAAACAAACTTATTTCAAAATAAGCAAATCCTTTTGTTAGTGTACTAAATAAAAGGAAAATTATCATTCTAATATACCGGTGCCAATGTAATATTTAGGAATTAATATTAAGTGGTCCAAAAATGAGCCACCGCCCTTGAAGGGGTTAACAAAGTTGCTAAGTCTCCGGCTTTGGCACACCACTACTATCTTTGAGCAAATGTTGTGCTTTTAAAACGTCCAAATGTTCCCTTTAAATAAAGGGACATTCTCTGCATTAAAATACTAGTACCAAAAAGCCGGAGACTTGGCAGCTCTGTATTAAATAGGAAAAAAGAATGAGATTTCATTTCCCTTCCTTTGCAGAAGTACTCTGAATAACTCATACCGAATGTCCTGGAACTCGAAGTGCAAACATAGAGGGGAGGTCAAACATACTAAAACAACTTTCTTTTGCACAGGAAACTACGCTTTTCAAAATTTGCATCAAACTGCCCAGTCATTGGACCGTTTTTAAATGTAATAGTTATCTACATGTAATTGTAATCGATCTGAGAAATGAGATTGCTTCATAATATGATCAATTTACAGTTATTTTCAAAAACGGTTGAATGACTAGACAATTTTCTGCAGATTTTTAACCGTATACAACTCTAGTTTATCTATTCAAACAAAACATCCAGTGTATCTTACTCCAATTCGAACACAATTTTATCATTTAAAATATAAATAAGGATATTTTAACGAAATTTGCAGCAGATTTAAATTCTTGTGTATAATATATAACCAAAGATACATTTTAATAAAAAATACACTTTTTATGCTTAATAATTAAATATGTAGTCAGGCACTGTTCTATATTATAAAAATATATCATTACATTTTCATCGAAATAAAATCAGCCTTTCTTCTTTCCTGGAAATATATCTATAGACATCTTTGTGACAACAGGATGCCTTTTAGATTTTTTTCCCTTTTATAACTGCAATCCTAGATGCTTATCATCCCTATTTAACAATAGGAAATTGGAGTGTTTCTGATGGGATTCTTCAGTTACACAGCATTTTTCTAAAGATAAAATGTATGTTCGATTTTAAGACTAAATCAAATAAATTCACTGTTTCTACAAACGCTTCAGAATTTATGAATTTAAATTTCTTACTCAAGCTCATTAATCGCTATAAAAATGCATTTCTTCGTTTTTATTTAAATGTAAAAGCAAACTTTCCCTCGCCCAGAAATATTTCTATAGATTGTACATTTGTGATAAGAGGATTTTTATTAGTAAAAAATCTTTTCTATCACAACTGCAGTCATAGATGGTTCTCATCCCTATTAAGCAATAACAAATCGAAGTGTTTCTGATGGGATTCTTTAGCTACATACTATATTTTCCAACGATAAAAGGATGAAATGTTACGAAAAAATATGTCGGCAAAATATAATTTTGTATGGATGTCATATGAATTAGCGGATTTTTTATCATCATTAATCATAAATATATTTTTATTTTCCTTATATATAAAACGAATAGATACGGAACACAGAAATATAGAACGCATGATAAAAAAAAAAAAAAAAATGCTATCTTTATAATATTTTATACATTTCTTATATTTGTTTGGAAATTTTCAGATATATTTTTAAAATATTTTTTTAAGAATATTCAGAAAAAATTTTTCGGTTTTCTTTCCACTTTTTCATTTTACTGAAATGTTGTCTAAATACTTAAGACGCAGAGTTGAACATGTTTGGTCAGATACGCGTTAGTTTCTAATAGAAACTTGAAATTTCATTTTATAATGTAATATGAGGGGGATATTCTTTTTGATTAAAAAACATTAACTCGGGAGGACGCGCGCCGTGTCTGATAGACCATGAGTGCGATGGTTTTTTACAATTGTCACCACTATCTTTATAAAAGTAATCTTCAACTTATTTTATCGCAAAAATTTTAAAAATTTTCTCCGACTAAGTAAGAAGACGATTACTATTTCTATTTATTGGTGACTAAGTAAAAACCATTCATACCCTGGATATACGCGCGTTCTCCCGGGTTAAGAACAGCAATATTGTATCATTATAAATATCACACGGGATTCGTATGCTTTAACCCTCTGTCTACCAGAAGGGTCCAATGGACCCGACATGTACATTCAAAATATTTATTCAAACCAGAAATTTCTTCAAAACAAACTAAATTTATAAATCAGACAATAATAAGTTAAATAAACAAATTAAATAGTTTTAAGTAAAAATTCTGGTGTAGAATATTTTTATAAAACTTGAGTAAACTTTTCGGTAGTTCTAGGGTTAAGGACGTTCAAGCACCTTTTATCAGAATTTTTGTAAAGTAATATTTGACTTATTTAACGAAAAAAAAAAAATTTCTCTAGTCAGATATAGCGACCAGTACATTACGAAATTTCTGGTACTAAAACACCTAAAAAACCCTGAATCCCTCGATGCGTATACGAAACCTGTCATAAATTGTGTTACGTTTGAAGATGCATACTTGAAATGCACTTTCAGGGGTAATGCGGTTGCTGAAAAGTTAAAATGATTGAATAACATGCCATATTTGCGAGCAAATTTATTTGAAAATAAGTAAAAGCCTTTCTTTCATGTAAATTATAAAAAAATATATATAACAAGCTTTTAGTACCGTTGTAGGATTTAGGTTTAATATTTAAAGAGATATAAAATAATCTCACCAACCTTCAAGGTTTAATCAGATACGTATTAGTTTCTAATAATCAAAATAAAATTTCATTATATTGTTTTTATGAAAGAAATATATTCTTTTTATTAGGTTGAGCAAAAAGTTCTGGGAAATTTTTAATCTAATAGTTACCAGAATTTGTACCGAACTAGTTGTATATCTATAGCAGGGCTCGCACATTGTTCGCCGACCGAGTACCAATTAATATTAACAGAAAATTTATGGTAGGTTTGCGCTAGAACTACATTTCAAAGGTGATTCCAGGGCGGTTTGTAAGAAACATTTAAAAAGAGAATTTCTCTAAAATAATATTGGTTTTCGGTTGGCGGACTATTTGGGAGTCCTGCTATAGGAGTTCAGGAATTTCGGCTACAAAATGCTTTCACAAATTTCCCGGAATATTTTGCTCAACCTAGTAATTAAACAATATGAAGAACCACAATGCTGTGATTCCTTATAAATCTTAACAATTAAATGCAAGGTGATGCAGATCTGCATCACTTTTTATTTAACTTTTAATAAATAAATTAAGTTCTTTGCAACCACTATATTTATATTGAAATGTTAATGAAAATGCCTTTAAAAATTAGAAAAATATGCTACTAAATAAAGTTAAAAATCTATCTTAAAATTTCTGGTGTCTAATCCTTAATATAAGAGTAAAAAAACTAAATTTTATAAGAAAAATTCATGCATTTAAGGATTAAATGTCATGTAAATTTTTAAGTCGCTTACTTGGAAATGCGTAATCGGATACTCATTAGTTTCTAATAAAGAGCTTGAAATTTCATTATACTGTTTTGTTCCCTGTTTAGGAGTGATAATTTTGGTTAAGCAATATTCCAACCCCCAAAATTTGTGACTTCTGATAAATCTGAAATGCTGAGTAACTGTTGAAGTTGTATTCTCTGGAATGTTTAATCAGATGAGCGCTAGTTTTTAATAAAGAGCTTCAAATTTGATTATGCAATTTTATTTCCTGTGACAACTGAACTTTTTGATTAAAAAATATGAAGAACCAAAATATTGTGACTTCTGAGAAATTTGAAATATTGTGTAAGCGTTGAAAATGTATACTTAGGAATGTTTAATGATATACGAACAAGTTTCTAATAAAGAATTTGAGATTTCTATATTTTTATTTCCTGTAAGGAGTGATCGTTTTAATTAACCCTAGAACTACCGAAAATTTTACTCAAGTTTTATAAAAACATTTTACACCAGAATTTTTACTTAAAACTATTTAATTTGTTTATTTAACTTATTATTGTCTGATTTATAAATTTAGTTTGTTTTGAAGAAATTTCTGGTTTGAATAAATATTTTGAATGTACATGTCGGGTCCATTGGACCCTTCTGGTAGACAGAGGGTTAAACAATATGCAAAACCGCAATTTTGTCACTTCTGATAAATTTGAAATGTTGTGTAACTGTGAAGATGGATAGTCGGGAATGCTTAATCACGTACGCGTTAGTTTCTTATAAAGAGTTTAGAATTTCATTATATGTTTTTTTTTTCCTGCGTAATTTTCTTTCTTATTAAAAAATACGCAGAACGGCAATATTGTTACTTCTTATAAATCCTAAATTTAATGGAACATTTGATGAGGCATACTTGGAAATGCTCAATATGATACGTGGTAGTTTCTAATAAATATCTTGATAATTTATTTTATTTATTTATTTATTTATTTTGCGAGGAGAGAATGTTCTTTTAATTTAACAGTAGAACCGCGGTGACGGGTCATTTTGACCCGTATCAAGTGAATAGATGCCGATTCGATGCAGAAAACTCTTTATAAAGTAAGTTTAATATAATCTGCACAAAAATAATTGAAATAATTAAATTAAACAGTTTAAAAAAAATTCTGATGTAAAATATTTTTATAAAACTTGAGCAAAGTTTCCCGCGGTCCTAGTGTAACAATATATAGAATCACAATATTGTGATTTCTTAAAAATCTTAAATTTTATGTTATTTTTGAAGGCGCATATATGGAAATGCGTAATCGCATTAGTTTCTAATAAAGAATATGAAATTACACTTTTTTCCTAAAAAGTGGTTTTTAAATTAAACTACAGGGTGGTTCAAATTAAAGTATCCCTGTTTGGGACGCTCTAGTAAGAGAAGCAGTGGATGTAACGTCTTCATATTTGGTGGATATGCATATCAGACCATGGGAAACTGATTAGTGCAAAAAAAAAAAACTTTAGTTCAAACAAAGGCCGCTAGGGGAAATGAGGCACGGCGATCGGCTTAAGGTAGGGCAAATGTAGCGAAACAAATAAGCAAAGAATTCAAGGTGTCAGTAATTAAGATTTAAAAAAAAAAATTCTCACCACTAAACTTTTAGTATTCTTCGCCGAATAAGAATACTAACAAAATTAATCGGAGCACGTGCTTATAAAATTTAAACGAATAACACTAATAAAATTTATTGGTGGGAATCGGCTTATTCGAACCTAGATTTTTACACCCATTGTCATCCCAGCAAAGAGGAAATTGCTAGCCAGCAGCAAGTTGTGCTGGCAATGATGGAGAACTGCTGACTGATGGCCTACCACTGCATAACCAGCGCTGGACAGCTTCAGTCAACTTTGCTGTTGGAAATCATCAGATAAAATTCTGGTGGGCATCCATTTTATCTCATGCGCTGGCCCACCACTACATGGAAGTGCACGAACTTTTGCAGTATCATTGCTGGGAACCCTTACGCTAGGTGGCGCTGCGAATATCGAAGACATCGGAGAGTATTTGAACACAAATCTGAAATGAATATCTTAACACAATTTAAGCTGTGAAGCTAATTTTTTTTTAAACTGTAAAAAATATAGCACCACTACCACCAACAAAATAAATAAGTAAATGAATAAATAATAAATTCTTTATTTCAACGCACTTTTTTTTCTCCTTAAATCTGGTTTTACTAGGTTACAAAGTATTTCGTTTTCATAATTTACGCAGTTCAGAATCAATAATAAAACAAGTAAGAAAAAATCGTGCGTCAAGCATAGATTATGAAACACTTTCCAACACATTCAGAATAATGTAACAAAACTGCACTGTTTAAAAAATTAAAATATTACGTCTAATTCATCCATATGGAATCGCATAATACATTTCAGAACCCAAATTCAGCTGTTCACATCCACAAATGAAAAATTATGCGAATTGCAGCCCTGTATATGATTTATAGATTTAAATCTATTAGCTACATGCAAACGAAAATTTAGTTCACTTAAGAGCTACATATACTTCAATTGATATTTCCTCTAATATTTCCTCTAATAAGAAGAACGGTACGTGAATACTTTTGAGCAGCCCTGTATTTGAGGTATAGAATTTATATATAACGGGTAAGATGCAAAAGATTAGTTAAATTTAAAAGTGCATACCGAATTTTAAACCGTGCACTCCAGCAATTATTACTCAAAGATTGTACTGTACTGTAACCGATTTCTTTTGTGTATCCCTGTAAATGAATAAAAAATGCTACGAATGTCCTGTTCTAACGTGATCGTAGTAAAATTCAGTGATTTATATCAGTTTCAACACATTTGAAATAGCATAATGTCATTAAAATACTCTGCAAACGATTTTCCCCCGTATACCATAATGTAATGGGATACTTTTGAGTGCCCCTGTAAATGAACGACTAATCCTACATACTTCATATACAATACCAAACATGCTTTGGTGACCCTAAATAACCTTTATCAATTTCATGAAAATCCGAATATATTTACGTGAGTTATTCCCCATATACTATAATGTAATGAAGTACTTTTGAGTGCCCCTGTAAGTGAACGATTAATTCTAAATACTTCATATACAATACCCAAACATGTTTTGGTAACCCTAAATAACCTTTATTAATTTCATGAAAATCCGAATATATTTACGGGAGTTACTCCCCATATACCATAATGTAATGGAATACTTTTGAGTGCCCCTATAAATGAACGATTAATCCTACATACTTCATATACAATACCAAACATGCTTTGGGGACCTTAAATAACCTTTATAAATTTCATGGAAATCCGAGTATAGTTACGGGTGCTAGAGCGTAGACAGACGGCCAGACGGACTGACGGCCAGACAAACCGAATGCATAAACACTTTTCAACTTTGTTGGAAAGTGTTAAAAAAGCGTATAAAATACATAGTATTTCTATACAATAGAATAATTTCTGTACCATTTAATGATTGGGAACGTAAATCACAAAAGAAACAAACTTAAAATAGTGTAATGAGAGCTTGAAACCTAGAAGCAGTTGTAGCGTACGCTGAAAGCACTTGTTCCTGTCCGATCACCAGTACTTGTGAGGGTGACTACATGCAGTTCAAATATTTCTATAGACATTTCTATCATAGACATTTCAACAGATATTTCTATAGCTCTTGGTGAAACTAGCTTATAGAAAAAAGAGCCATAATTATATAATACTTTGGTTTTTTTTTTATAGAATTCTATAAGAAATTTTTGTAAGGGAAAGTGCAGGGCCAGCAAAGGAATAGCAGTGGGATAGGTGCTAGCACTGCAGGAAAAGTGCGGATTGAAGTAATGTGATGGCATACCAATGCTGGCCTGCTGTTGGCCATCACTGATGGGCCAGCTGCATTCGGCTTGGACACATTTGACAGGTTTAAGTAATGGCACCCTTGCACTTTACCGCTGATGGCACTGCTGGCTGCCATCTTTTTTCTAGCTGATGGCCCACTGTTTCTTTCTTTGCTGGGATATTTCAATTTCCAAAACGATCGCAGCGCCTCATTTCCCCTAGTGGCTTTTGTTTGAACTATTTATTTATTTATTTTTATTTTATTTTATTTTATTTTTTTTTTTTTTTGCACAAGTCAGTTTCCCATGGTCTGATATATATATATATATATCCTCCAAATATGAAGACGTTACATCCACTCCTTCTCTCGCTAGATCGTACCAAACAGGGATACTTTAATTTGAACCACCCTGTATATCAAGAATCGCCATACAGTGACTCCTGATAAACCTTAACTGTTTTATAGCATTTGTAGACTAATTCTTGGAAATGGATTATTACTATAATGAAAATACTTGGATTAATTTCATACCCGTTAATTTCTAAACAAGAGCATGAAGTTTCATTATTTTTCTCTTGGTTAAATATGTTCTTTTAAATTAAACAACATGAAATACCGCTATACTATGACTCAACCAGTTGCAGAGTATGTGAAACGACCAAATGAAGAAGTAATTGAAAACAAGCTGTATAACGAACCATTGTGTTTCATAAGCATTGTATGAAATATTTACACTTTGGGAATAAAGCAAAGATAAATTAATTCTGAATTTAGAAAGTAATATAATATTAATTTTATAAAATTTCTTATAAAAAGTAAGAAATATCACTTACACTGTAAAAAAATGACATATGTTTCTAAATCTTGGAAAAATAAAATATGTCCACGGTCGATAATATACAATAATCTCCTCCGAGTTTCCCACGATTCCAAAAGCACGTATTTATCTTTAAAAATCTCAGAAATCATTATATTTTAGAGATTTAACCCTTTAGTTCGCAGCTTTGCATATATGCAAACAACAGTGCTTTGAATTTAATAGATTTTTTTTTTTTATTCGTATATTCCTAATTCACACCAGAAAATTAAAATAGCAATATCTGATTTAATTGATAACAGACATTCCTTATTTAAATAAATCGAAGTGGACCATTGAAACTTTCTGGTACAAAGTCAGATTCTCTGAACTAAGTAATTTCTAGAACGTATTCTATCATGGGAATTAAAAGGTTAAAGGTTAAGTTTTATAAAATAAAATTATATAAAACGGGACTTGGAGACATACTTATTAAAATATCCACTAATTTGCAATACTTTTTGCGTAAAACAGCCACACGACAGTAATTTTTACTTATATTGCAGATGTGCAACAGAAGAAAAGATTGACGTATTATATGGAAAATGTATCTCTGATTTTTTTCATTATTTTTCCTGTGTAATAAACCTTTCCGAGAATCATATATAATTTTTACGAAACAAAATAAAAAATCACGCATTTAAGGGCTAAAGGAGCATTTATAAAAAGTTTTTTTTTTTTTTTTTTTCGTTTCTGAGTAGTTTTTATAGCGTATTAATCAATTTCTTTAATAGTAATATACGTTTTTAGGAGACTATCAATTCTGAAGTAAACTTTTTCATGTTCAAAAAACATGTTTAACAGAAAAACATGGTAGATTAACGCAATTAACATTGATATTACTTTTTTACTCTCGCATGTAAAGAGTTTTAGAGCTGAATTCAGTTTTAGAGCTGAATTTGTTTAATTGAGAATTGATAACATCCTAACAGCCGATATTCCGGTCTGAGTAAATTTAATAATTCACTATAAAAACTACTTGGAAACGTTTCGGAAAATCAGCGGCAGCAAAAGAAAATTCGCTTTTATAAATACATTTTAAAATCTCAAATATGCATATATATTTGTATTTTGTTATGATAAAGAACGTTTTTCAGATTCGAGGGTATCTCGAAAGAGGTGAATTTATATTTTCGTTTGTAGATACAGGGTTCATACGGGTACGTGAATTTCCAGACCAGGAAATTCTTCGGTACCTGTATTTTCTTATAGATAATCTTTCATTAAATAAGACGAAATTTCGAGCGTCTGAACTAGATCTATTTTTCTATTATACAAAAAAAATATACTGATGTTTTACCTGGAAAATAACGGGACCCGTACGGAACCTGTTATGTTATATTTTCTTAGATTAATAAACTTTTGACCTTTTTTACAATGCACAACATAAATGGAATGAAAATTACGAAGATTGCATTGAACTTCATTCCCACTGTTTATATCTTCACGTTTAACCCTTTCAGTGGGAAAAGTACTTCTATCCGTAAAATACTGAAATGAATGATTGACACCGGAATTTACAAACAAATTTATTTGGAAATAAGTAAAACCTTTCCTTCAAGTACATAATAAATGAGAGATTTTCATTCCAAAATTCTGGTGTCAATGTCCCATTTATGGATTAAAATTAGGTGGTCCAAAAATGAACCACCGCCCTTGAAGGGGTTAAACTCATTTTAGCTCAGCAAAGAAAATATTCAGTGCTAAAACACAAAAGAGTACGGGAAAACATTAAGATCTTATTGAATCTTAAACTATAAAACTTCTTTCGTTAAATTAGAAAAAAATGGTAACTCTTTAGCTTAAAGCATGAAAGTATGAAACTAGTTCGTAAAAGCCTAATAAAAGCAAGATTTTAAAGAAAAAATACTCAAGATATCTAATTTCTTGGAAAAGATTTTCCTGATGACTCCCTTAAGACTTAAAGAGACTATTACTAGCAGATCATTAATATCATCATAAAAGTAATTACGGTATTTATACATTAATACATTATCTCAAGATTTCATTATAATTTCCTGAGTTAGATGAGAATTTAAGTTCCTTACTTTCTTTCTATAAGATTTCATATTAATTCAGTTGATTCACATTAATTATTAAATGCTCTTGAGTTTTTCAAATGCTAATACTTGCAGAGTTAATTATTTTAAACTCTAATCAATTCATCTTTAACTTTTGGATATTAATGAAGTTACATAATGCCTTAAAAGGTTTTGAGAGTATTTCATTTAGAGAATATACATTATGCTATCATTTGCATTTCTCAATTGAAATTAAAATCAACTGAAAAATTTCTTTATTTCAAATAAAAATTGACACGTTATATTTATAAACAGAAAACTCAGATATGTATGATGTCAGGAGTTTTATTTACAGTGATTATTGATTTTAGTTTGAATTTCAAACAATAGATGGCGCTGAGAGCAATAGGTGCTCAGTCCAGACACTATATTTGGTACTTCGGGATCCAGGCAACGCAATCTAATCTCCTTTTTTCACATGGAAGAAGAGAGAGGCCGAAAAATTGAACCTGGATTTAGCGGTTGTTGCTTTCAGCGCCATCTATCGATGCTATTTGTAACTAAAACTGAGAATCACAGCATAAAATCTCTTGACCATTTTACATAAACTCCTTAAAGAATTTTTTTAATATCTGTCACCGTTTGCAAGTTATTGAATTTTAAAATCCATCAGTCATTTTTCGGCCACCCGGTATATAAATATTAACCTTTTACTTTTTTATATGGTACCATTACTATATTTTAATTATTAGTATTTCAGTCTTAGTTTTATAAATAAGAATTACTATATATTTAATACTAGAATGTCAGTTTCAAAATGTTGAATAAATTAGGAAAAGTCTAATTTGTGAGGATAAAGTCATTAAACAGTTTAGTACACTTTCTTATTCTCTTGCGAATTGAGGAAAAATATAAATTTTGAGAACTAACAAAAAAAAAAAAAACAGGTTTTACTCTACTAGAAATACAAGGTGTAGAGTTAAAGTAGAGTTCTCATAAATAATGTAGAGAAGTTTAAGGCTCGAATGTAAAACTTTTGAGATGCAAAACACAAAAAAGTGTTGTTGTAAATACCATTCACATATTGAAGAAACGATGGTAACAAGAAAATATATTTCTTCAATTGAAATTAAAATCAATCAAGAGATTTCTTTATTTCAGATAAAAATTTAAACGTTATATCTCAAAACAATAACACATATATAAATGTATACTTGGTAAAAAAAACTATATAGTCATCTTTCATGTTCAGTTAGTTTTGTGTTTGTTTATATACACACACACATATATATATATATTATGATTTCTCTTTCTTGCATGGAAACATTTTCTATATTTTAAGCAATAATATATTATTAGTCTTAGTTTTAAAGATAAAAATAACAATATATTTAACAGTAGGAAGTCAGTTTCAAAATCTGGTATAAATTATGAAAAGCCTAAATTGTGAGTAAATTCATAAAATATATGTACTCTTTAATTTTTTATTGCGATTTGCGGAAAAAAATAAATTCTCATATCTAAAAAAAAACAGGTTTTACTTTACTACAAACAAAAGATGTAGAGTTAATTTCTCATAATTAATATAGAGGAGTTTAGTGTTTGAATGTAAAAAATGCATTAGGTCAAACACAAAAAGTTTATTGTAAATACAAATCAGACCTCCAAAAATATAGTAACAAGAAAAAATATAGTATTAGTACCAATAGGATCAAAACTATCGCATTTAGCGATACGGATTAAAGATTCCGTAAACTCTTATAAGCCCACTGTACCTAGCGGTTAACATGCTCGCCGCAAGATGAATGCTTTGGGCCGAAGTTTGCGGGTTCAATAACAGCGCGGTCTGGGCGCACTCACTGCATATGGTGTTCAGTGTTTTCCTTGTAGCAGAGAGAGAATTCGGGTCGCTTTTCTTTCGGATGTCTTTTTTGGAAGTACTTCTCATATGGCATTGGCCAAAACTGATCGGTAGTGTTTTAGAAAATCCCTCCTCTGCTGAAACTCTTAGATGAAACTCACATGAAATTGTCCTTTTTTATGTATTTCCTTAGTCTTTTTCACCCCCCAAATCAGCCTTAACCCTTAAATAGGAGATCTATTATTTTGTTTCGAAAAAATTATATATGATTCCCTGAAAGGTTTATTAACCCCTTAACCCCTTAACCTACGATTTACTTTTAACAGCTCCACGGTTTGGCAAATCCATAGCTACCACTAAAATTTAATAGAGATTTTCGCCTTGTTTAATCATGGAATTTCGACGATTAAATTAAACTATATTTACTGTGAAATTTTAGTGGTAAGGAGAATTTACATTTGGCTCAATCATCGTATGCGGGCTATGCCCGTCATTGTAGGTTAAGGGGTTAACCTACGATTTACTCTCAACAGCTCCACGGTTTGGAAAAATCCATAGCCACCACTAAAATTTAATGGAGATTTTTGCCTTGTTTAATCATGGAATTTCGACGATTAAATTAAACTATATTTACTGTGAAATTTTAGTGGTAAGAAGAATTTACATTTGGCTCGATCATCGTACGCGGGCTATGCCCGTCATTGTAGGTTAAGGGGTTAAACAGGAAAAATAATGAAAAAAATCAGAGATATATTTTTCATATGATTCACCAAACTTTTCTTCTGTTGCACGTAGTAAAATCTATTGTCGTGTGGCTATTTTACGCTAAAATATTTCAAATTAGTAAATATTTTAAGAGGTATGTCTCCAAATACCTTATTTTATATAATTATTTATTTTATAAAGCTTAATCTTTAACCCATTAATTTCCATGATAAACTACGTTATAGAAATTACAAGGTTCAAAGAATCTGACTTTACACCAGAAAGTTCCAATGGTTAATTTCGCTTCATTTAAATACGGAATGTCTGTTATTAATTAAAGCAGTTATTGCTATTTTAATTTTCTGGTGTGAAGTATGTATAAACGAATAAAAAAAATCCATTATATTCAAAACACTGTTGCTTGCATATATGCAAAACTGCGCACTAAAAGGTTAACTGCCACAGTGCGCACCGTTAAGGAGTTTGGCGATCGATAATTTTATACCAGTATTATTTGTATGTTAAATTTTGCTTTGTTTAATAGTATAACGTTCAATGTCTAAATAAAGATAAGTTTTCTATATAATAGTGCTGGTAGTAAAATGATCGAGACCCCCCCCCCCCCCTCGTAACATTTACGCCACTGAAATGCCACTTTTGATCCATGTTCGAAAAATTGGAATTTTTTCTCTATTAACTCTTAAATGCGCGTTTTTTTATTTTGTTACGAAAAATTATATAGGATTCTCTGAAAGGTGTATAACACAGAAAAAATCACGGAAGAAATCAGAGATACATTTTCCATATAATACGTCAATCTTTTCTTCTGTTGCACATCTGCAATAAAAGTAAAAACTACTGACGTGTGGCTGTTTTACGCTAAAATATTGCAAATTAGTAAATATTTTAACAAGTATGTCTCCAAATGACTTATTTTATATAATTATTATTTTATTTTATAAAACTTAACCATTAACCCTTTAATTCCCATGATAGAATACGTTCTAGAAATTTGTGTAGTTCAGAGAATCTGACTTCAAACCAGAAAGTTTCAATGTTTAATTTCGCTTTATTTAAATACGGAATGTCTGGTATTAATTAAAGGAAATGTTGCTATTTTAATTTTCTGGTATGAATTAGGTATATACGAATAAAAAAATCTATTACATTCAAAAAACTGTTGTTTGCATATATGCAAAGCTGCGCACTAAAGGTTTGAATCTAATCTGCAAAGTGTAAAAGCTATTTCCATGAGTACCTGTAGTGTAAGTCACATGCTACGATTTTTGGCTACCAGTATTTTAGAACCGAAAAATGTGGCTTATTTTAACGGAGATATCTCATTAATTGAATAAGCCCATGCAAACTTTTTGAAAATAACGATGGCCTTGAAACATAGCATTGATGAACATAGCATTTTTCAACTATGTGACTTACATTACAAAAAACCCACGGAACTAGCCTAAATAGAATATTCACTAAATTTTGTGTCGTTGGAATGCTCACAAACCTCTATTTTATCTATGGCCAACCTGTATTTAAATTTATTCGGTAAGATAATTAACATCTGATATTTGTACATCGTTTACATTTTTTTGCTTCATACAATATTCTAAAACTATTCAAACATGAACACCAAATTTGCTTCGCATGTAACTTTTTTTTTAAATTTGTCGTTAATTCATAATAATTTGAGAATTACATATTCAAAAATAACTTCAATTGTTCTTTTTATTGCTACAATGAACACATTTAATTTCACCCTTTTAAAATTTAGTGAACATCTTATACTTGAATCACACATAGTAATTAAAAGTATGTTTCACAATTGAATAATTTCTTTTATAAACCGTCAGCATTTATCTCATATTACAAATGAATTACAATGGTAAATATCGTTTTTCTGTTACTTCATTTGTGTGCAAATTTTGACCAAAATGTCTTTTTACATATTCATATTCTGCTTTTAGAATAGGTATGTTTTTAATTATTTTTTCACCATGTATTTAAAAAAAAACTTTATCATTTATCTTTAACTATAGCTGAAACATACTGCGTTGCCCGGGCCCATGATAATAATCTTAAATTAACCTTAATTTTTGTATGATTTTATGTTTTTAATTCGATGTTATCTAAAATACATACCCACTTACTGTGTAAAATATCGTTTTAAAAAATCTGATACTTAACTGTAAAAGAGCTCAAAATAGCTGCAACGGTAAACGAGGGTTTCTTTCAAATTTTTGTCGTAACCAAAAAGCGTAAAGGTTGGCAGCTATGAGCCCCAAAGCGGTGAACAATTAAAAACCCCAAATCATTAAAACAAATATTTGTCTAATATTAACATTTCACTGCAATTATTGGGTCGATCGGAAGTCGTGTCGTGTTGTGAAAAACAATTCGTACCAGAAAATTCTATCATTTGTTATTACACATTGATTCCGATATCTAATTTCTAATAATTACCGGGCAGAATTTCCCGGTAGGAATTGATTTTCCCAGCGCGACACAACTTTCCGATCGACACAATATGTCTTTTTGTAGAGGCGCCAAATTAATACTCTATGCCAATATCCAAACATTTTTTCAATATTGCCTAATATTGCCTAAAGCTAATAATATTTTGCTTCTAATGTTTCATTTCTATATAAAATAAAATTGGGCTTTTATACCTACAAGCTGCACCTGTGATAGACAAGTTCTGCTCTTGAATATGGTAGACGGGAGGTGCTGTGTTCGAACCTAATCGAACCTGTCGGCTTAATCGTTCTGAGTTATCCGTAGTTTTCTTCGAACCTTGCATAAATACGGGTTAGGATCCTTTAGAAATACCCCAAGGAGGGCAAACACTTTTCGGGCCTATAACACTAGTGTAGATAATAGATCATTATGAATAACTCGCACATATAAATGGAGTTATGAATAAAGAGGAGGAGACATATAGTCTACTGTGTACTAGTTGTGAGTGAAGTAACTGAGGAGGTTGTCACAATATGGTGGCTGCTTTTTTAAAAATCTATCTTCAGTTTCTGATTACCCCCAGGGCAAACATCCCACCAGTAAAATTGAATAGAAAATTTCGTCTTATTTAAGCGTCTTATTCATGGAATTTTTTTTTTCACAAATGTGGCCAAAATTTTTATTTGTTCTTACTGGTGTCAGTTTGTTTCTCTGGTTGTCACAATATGGCGGAAATGCAGGGCGTGACTACTGCAAAAGTAAACTGCTACCGGCAAAAATGAAAATCTGTTTCTACCATTATTTATGACTGAAATTTTACAATCATAAAGCGTTTAAATAAGGAGAAAAGTTCTATGTAAATTTACTGGTGGAAGTTTCCGTCGGCGGTAAACAACCCCTGCGATAGTGGTTACAGTTGAAGCTTCACTGTTTTAAGGATATGTCAGTTCCTCTTTATTATTAATTCCATGCACTTATATGCCTGCAAGCAGACATTAAAGAAATTCGATGATGTATGCATAGCTGAGAACATTTACTTTTTTTCCTACCACTATCTTTCAACAAAAAAAATCGCCTTAATTAATCTATATTTTTGATGACTAAATAAGACAAATATTTCAGTTCAAAAATAGTTGTATGAAAAATGCGTAAAAGTTGGCGGGTATGTCTATTTTTTCAAAATTTGCAACATTATGCATGAAATAATCCAAAGAATAATATAGTAATTAAATTTAAAATTGATATGCCTTTATTTCAGTTGGCCTAAATAAACATAAATTACTGTTTTCAAAGAAGTATAAAAATGCCACGCAGGAAACAAGAATAATTTTGTTAAATCTTCACTTTTAGAAGTTAGTTAAATTTCTCAGAATTTCGAAGGTTCATGGCACCAACATTTGAGATTAGAAATGTGGCATTTAATATTTAATTCGCAGAATTTGTAATCGTCTCACTTAATTGCAGGACTTGTACTGGCTAGTTCCATGGGTTTGTAGTGTAAGTCACATAGCCGATAACTGCTATGCTTGTTGGCCACCGTTATTTTCGAAAAGTTTGCCTGGTCTTATTCAATTAATGAGATATCTCCCATAAAAGAAGTCACATTTTGCCTATCTAAAATGCTGGTAGCCAAAAAACGTAGCATGTGACTTACACTACAAGTATTCATGGAAATAGCCTATTATTAATACTCTGCAATTTAAGAAAGTGAAACTTTGTATTTAAAAATGTGGACTGTACGTATGACTGTACTGTAACTGTACGTATACTGTGGACTGTACGTACGTCAAAAATGTTAGAACTGTATGTATCCTTTTTTTTTTTTTTTTTTTAACTTAGAACGTGGTTTCTATTAATTTGATTTTTTTTTTATATATATAATTGCTCATCTTTTTTTAAATATTTGTACACAACATTAATTGTATCAGAAATGAATTCCGAGATTTTAGATCAATTTATCCTGTAACAGGAAAATTTCTGCACCTTCTACAAGATTTTTCAGATTTGTAATGTAGTATATACTGGGGGTGCAATCCCTCAAGTTTCAAGATCCCGCAGCGAGCGAATTTGTATTCAATAAATCTGCTGTAATTTCCGAATAGATTTCCCCCCTTTTACTTAATGACAGACTGGCAGTTATTATATAAATCAAAGATTACTATTCAGAAATTCTGCTACTTTTTAATTAAAAAATAAATAAACTAAATTCACAACACTGTTAACAACGAGTTTTGAATCCAAAATATCAAAATATCTTCCAAAAATTTTGAATAACAATTATTGCTTTATTTAATAACGGAAAATCTGAAATTTCTATTAGGGTTTTTTTATACCGTCGGATCACACAGCTTGAGAGTGAATTTATTATTTCCAAATCTTACATTTTGAAAAATTATACACTGCTTTTTCCGACCTTATAAATTCTTCTTTAGATATTTGAAATGTACAGATCATAATTTCGATAAATATATATATATAATCCGAATTGATAACCAATTCTAATACAATTTTTATATTGCTTTTCTTCTAAAACCTGTTGAAATGATCTTTTCCTTCAAACAAGTTGTCTCCTTTCAAAGGACTTAATTTGTATTTGGTCAAACTATTGCCATCTAGTGGTGACGATTTAAATAAATATTTTAAGTGCGTGTGACCCATCGCTGTTCCGCAGAGAATTCATCTTCTCATTAATGCAAAATATTTTTGTAAAATTTCGAGTTCGTGCAAGTAAAATAACAAATGATATGGAGATACTACGTAAAGTGAAGATCAAATATTTAAGTGCTGAAATGAGATTATGGAGATATTTTCTTAGAAAAGCAGCCAAGTTTACTTTTATTATTATTATTAATATTATTATTATTATTATTAGGGTAAAATAAGGTTCGAGTGTTTTGGCTTCTTTATGACATTGAGATTATCATGCAGTATTAACTATTAATCAAAATTTTTGTATTAATGATACACTTTTGAGTAATGCATCTGTTTGCTATGTTTTTGAATTTTGCAGACACATTTGCACCGAAGGATTGGGGAATAAGAACAATTTAAAAAGGATAAGATAAACAACAAAATCCTTGTTTCGCTATGAATAAATGATGTAAAATATCAAGGAAAAGAAAAGGAAAAAAAAATTGTGAAATTTTTTTTTCAAGGCTTTCATGAAGGATGTTCTTTCAAAGAAAATGGAAGGAAAAGGGAGAATGATAAACAGATGCACACTTACATTGCTTCTTATGTTTCTCATTCACTTTTTTAACCCCTTAACGGTCGCGTTAAATTACGGTTTAAAAATTCAAATTGCTTATTGGCACCACCTTTTTGAAAAAGATATATTAACTTTATTTAATGACAGCAAAAAAATGATACCATAATAACACCAATTACACTATTTTATAAAACTGGTGGGAATCAAACAATCTGAATGAAAGAAACAGACCATGAAATATCATGGCAGCGAGAATTAAGGGGTTAAATTGAACTTTACAAGGGGGGGAGGGGCGGATATTATACAACAATTTAATGGAACCTAGTACCTATAGAACTATTTTATTTATTTGAGCACATTCTCATTATCATGCAGTGTTAAATGTTAATAAAAATATATTTTAATAATTCACTTTTGAGAAATGTATCTGTTTACTGTGCTTTTGAGATGTACCGACATTCCTGCACCAACGAAGTGAGGATTTAAGGGTTAAAAACTCCTTTAAGAACAAATTAACCCGTAAATGCGGGATTTTTTATTTTGTTTCGAAAAAAAATTATGTATGATCCTTTGAGAGCTTTATTACACAGGAAAAATAATGAAAAAAATCAGAGATACATTTTTCATATAATACGTCAATCTTTTCTTCAGTTGCACATCTGCAATACAAGTAAAAACTACTGTCGTGTGGCTGTTTTACGGTAAAATATAACAAGTTAGTAAATATTTTAATAAGCATATCTCCAAATACCTTATTTTATATAATTATTTATTTTATAAAACTTAACATTTAACACTTTAATTCCCATGATAGAATACTTTCTGGAAATTACATGTCTAGAGAATCTGACTTTACACCAGAAAGTTTCAATTGGTTATTTCGCTTTATTTAAATACGTAATGTCTGTTATTAATTAAAGCAAATATTGCTATTTTTCTGATGTGAATTATGTATATACATAAAAAAAATCTATTAAATTCAAAACACTGTTGTTTGCATATATGCAAAGGTGCGCAGTAAAGAGTTAAAACGGATAAGATAAATTACAAACACTTCTTTCATGATCTTAGCTGCCAACCCTTACACGTTTTTGTAACACAAAAAGTTAAGAAAATTCGCCTTATTTAATCAGGAGATTACGGGGATTAAAAATGGCAAAATTTACTATTAAATTTTTGTGATACAAAAAAGCGTAAGTGTTGGCAGCTATTGTCACGAGGAATAAATGATGTAAAAAATGAAGGAAAAGAAAAGGAAAAAGAGCAAAATATTTATGGACAAACTGTTTAAAGGCTTTCACGAAAGATGCTCTTTCAGAGAAAAATGGAAGGAAAAGGGAGAATGGGAAATAGCTGCCTGCACACGTGTATTGCTGCTTATGTTTCTCATTGACTTTTTAAATTTAACTCTAAAATTCGGGGCTCGTTTATAAAACTTAAGGGAATTCGGTGGTACGGGAATAAGGGAATTCAAATGTGGTACATTTTGAATTTTTTTTTTTTTTTTCAGTATTTCATGATATCTTTTTGGTAAGTTAGTAAATGATTTTATCTACGAAAATGATTTCAGAAAGAAAATTCAATTCTTATGATAAAATTTCAAAACGGAATTATTATTATTTTAATTTATAAACACTCTAAAAACTACAATTTTTTAACATTTGGACATATTTTTTTAGACATTTTATACAAATGTAATCTGTAACTATAAGGACAAAATTGACAAAAATTTAATTAGTTTAAAAATAAATAAATAAAATTTCATGATGTACCCTTTGAGCTGAGTATTTTATAATGGCTAATAATAAATCTATATCTATATATACTGTTTAATGTATACTTAAAAGTATATATTAAATAGTTTTATAAAGGAAAATGATTTCATCAAGAAAAAACGCAATTATTTGGTAAATTTATTATTATTATTATTATTATTTAAGAAAATTTTAAAACCACATTTGTCCTTCATTTTTAAATTTTTGCAAGCATTTTTTTTCATCTTTTTTTACAAGTGTGCTCTATAACTGTAAACACAAAATTTCCAACACAATTATTATTTTAAGAAAAAATAAATGTAACGCCATGACATATAAATAATAAAGAAAAACAAATTTTTACGTAGCTGACAATTTTAAAGCATCATTCTTACCTCTAATTTTTAATCGAAGTTTTTGCTTTTTTAAATCGGCGATTAAATAATGCAAACATGTCGATTAAAAATTAATGGCAAAAGAAAAGCGAAAAAGTTGGCAGCTATGTATTTATTTAATATTTTGATTTTTAAACGATAAACAATTTACATTATTGAAAATCTTGTTCTTAAAAAACTCGGTACCCTTTGAACTGTTTTTTTTTTTTGTTTTCTTATTTAATAATTTTTACCTTTTTGATATATAAGTAAATGTTTTTATGAAGAAAATTTCATCCAATAAAAAAATGCAATTGTTGTGGTAAAAATAAAAAAAATAATAATAAATCAAATCTACACTTCTCCAACATTTTAAAAATTTTGGTAAAATTTTTGCTTCATACTTTTCTTATAATAAAATTGTAAATCTTATAAATACTTGTAAAATAATTGCACTATTAAAATAAGCAAAACATCTGTCTGATATGAAAGCTATAATTGAACTCGAAGAACTCGGGAGTTGTCCGAAGAATAAAAGTTTAAACAGACAAATCCTACGGACTGCGGTATCTTTGTTCTGGTCAAGCAGTACTTTTCATGTTTAATTATTTTCACAGAATTCGAATCGGTCCGACGAATTCATCTCCGCCTCTTTTCTTTCGTTGAGTACTTTTGTTGTTGTTGTTGTTGATTCCTCCTTTGAAGACTCCCTTATTTTGTTGGTGACCACAGAACGGTTGGGAAAAATGGCCAGGGGAGTGATTTACGAGTTTTCGTCGGGTAAAGAAAATAATAGAAAATAAACGCAGCGTTTAGGCTGCATGCAAAAGGAAAAGGGATCTTCTACGAAAGGAATAAAAGTGTTAGCTAGCCTTTCTTTTCCATACGCTCTCTGATTATCAACGAAGGAAAGGGCAGTCTTAACAGTTGAGAGAAGTGGGCATGGATTCGTCGAAAAGATTTCCAACCGATTGGAGATTCACAAAAGTAATAAAACTTGAAAATCACTATCTAAACACAACAAAGACAGCGCTATTTGTAGGATGCGTCTATTTGGACCTTTAAACAATTGTCAATGGTGAAAGGGAAATGACACATGAAGGGCACGTGCCGCCTTTTCCGCGAAGTAGTGGCGGTAAACGCCGTAGCACTCGAGTTGGTCGTCCCTTCTCTTTCAACAATGACCAGAACTTTAGAAACCCGATCACCGAAAATCCCACCTGAAAATAATAAAAACTAAATTAAACAAATTAAGACATTGACCTTGCGGGATTGGTTGGGCCAATCCAATTATACAATTACACTCCCGTCCAAAAGCACGCAGAGTAAAATGTTAATTTTTGGAATCCAATCTGAATTGGAGATGCTGCAATTCGCTGTGGAGTTGGATGGAAGTATGCAAATATGTTAAATAACAACAAAACACAATTTCGTGTCGAGAAATATGCAAAAAAGGCAGTCGTATAAGAATCCTGCATTGTGAAGTATTACAGGAGTTGTAAGTATATGCTGATAAAAAGTTATTGGAATTTTCATACGTCTTGTTTTTAAGCCAGACGTATTTTTATGGCTTCCAGAAGATGAATGGAAGATTCTGAGCGATGACATACCGTCGGATGCATTGAAGCGATACTATCAATCACAAATGTTCCTCTTTTCTTTGGCGCCCATCATTCCGTAATTTCAAGATATATAAAAAATTCCTAACCAGTCAAACAATTGTCCGAAGACCTGTGGCCGATCGTCCAATGGTTGCGGTACTCGCGGATGATCGATATATTGCTGTTGTAGGCAAGCAAAATTGAAGAGCGACCGCCACACATGTGGCATCTATAGTTGCAGCACCCATATATCAGACGATATCTGCCATTACTGTGCGCCGAAGGCTACACATGAATGGACTGTACGTGCGTGTACCCCGAGTTTGTGTTCCTATATCCGTCCAGTCAAGAGGTGCACGATTAAAATGGTGTCCGAAAAATATCAATAGGAGTGTGTCTGTTTGGGGTGGCGTTATATTCACAAATAAGTCTATATTCTCCATGCAACCAGATGGCAAGCGTATAAGAGTCTGGAGAGAAGAACGCAGTCGCAATCGACAGAGAACATAACCGAACATAACGCATTCTGAGGTAAAAGTATCATGGTTGTGCAGGGATTTTGTTTTGATATCGCATCGCCCTGCATATATTTAGAGGGCAACTGTCCGGTGTCGTGATGAAGTCTTAGACCACATTGCAACATTGTACGCTTCAGCAGTTGGTGCTAATTTCGTTTCAATGGTTGATAATGCGCGTCCCTATAGATCGGTCTTTGTCGAAGACTACCTGGAGAGTGAGGGATTGCACTTACCGATTGACCGGCATACGCATCCAACCCTAATACCATTGAAAATCTTTGTGATGCCCTCGGCCTTCCTGTGTATACTCATTTCTTACTCCCAGACACTCTCACAGAGTTGCAAACTACTCTTCAGGAGGGATGGTGATTACTTGTTTCTACGTTAGTTGATCACCTCATAAAAAGCACGATCACACTCAGTAAACACTGTATGCCGATAAGGGTTACTCACACACCCTATTAATGTTTGCATTGTATAATAATATTAATGTTGCTGGTTTATTTTCGGTTTAAAGATGTCTTTATTAATGACTCCAATATGACTTCATCCTATAACTTAAATTCCATGTTGTTTTCATCTTTGTATGTAAATCTTTAATTTGTTTCATGCATAAACATATTTTCTACTTTTCTGAGAGCATTTCGTGTCAATCCAAGCAGAGCTTGTCGATTGTTTCGCATTTTACCTCTACGTGCTTAATTTTTGGCTGTGAATGTATTTTCTTTTCAATTATAACTGTACAAACTAAATCTCTAAAGTATTAAATAGTTTAACACTAGAAAGACGGCGAGCGGTCATTTTGACCGCTACCAAATGAATATATTTCAGTTCAAACCATAAAATTCTTTATAAAACTAGTTTAAAAGGTAATGAGGGAAAAAACTCGTTAAATAAATAAGTTAATAATTTAAAGTAAAAATTCTGGTGCGAAATATTTTTTATAAAATTTGAGCAAAATTCCCCGTCTTTCTAGTGTTAAGAAAAAAAAAATCTTATGACATATGCAAAAATAAAATAAAATTGACTATTCATCATAGCTGCCAATATATATGCTTTTTTAAAAATAACTTATTTTCAATCGAAATTTTTTGCCTTTTTTCAATCGAAAATTTCGGCCAAAACTTTCGTCAAAAATTAGTACAAAAGAAAAGTGTCAATTGAAATATATATGTTGAAGTTTTAGAATATTAATAGTTCTGAAACATTGAAAAAACATAAACTGAGAAAAGTTAATTAAAAAATTGCAACCCTGAATTACTTATAAGGGAATGAATCCAGAAAACAGAATTCTTTTGCAAAATTTTAATCACCGGATCCTTGCGAAACGTCGGCATAAATCATGGAACTATGGACAAAAAGGAATTCACATATCCTTAAATGGTGAAGCTTCAACTACTTCCACCAGTAAATTTGAACAGAAATGTTCTCCTTATTTAAAACGCCTTAATCATGTAGATTTTCAAACATAATAATGCAAAAAAAGCTATTCAATTTTACTGGTGGAAGTTTACACCGGCAGCAGTCAGGCTCTGTGATTCCGCCGTATTGTAACAATCTAAACAAGATCATGTCAGTGTCAGTGAAAGAGATTGTGATACCTCTGGGCCAACTTCCGCCAGTAAAATCGATTAGAAATTTTAATATATTTGGTGAGAGAAATTTAACATGAAGAATTCACTTAAATAAGGTGAAATTTCCTATTTAAGTTTAAGGGTGGAAGTTCCGAATTCATGGAATTTTTCTTAACTTTCGACACTGGTATTTTCATATTGAATGCAAGTTTGTATACTTTTGTGACAGTGGTTTTTCACAAAAGTGCGTTTTGGGGGCAAAAACGTATTGTTTACATTAACCCTTTAAGAGGAAAAATGCTCCAGTTGCTTAAATATGGAAATGATTTAAAGATACCAGAACTTCTGAACAAGTATCTGTGAAAATAATTTAAAGCTTCTCTTAAATTACATTATAAAAGTAAAATACCCCAAAATCCTGGTGCCATTGTGGGATTTGGCAACCAAAATCACCGTTCGAAGGCCGATTTTGCTTTTTGCCCATTGTTGCCAATATCGTACATTTTACGTGAATTTGACGACAATATATTTTGACGCGTTTCTGTAAAAACTGTTAACGCTACGACGACTATTTTAGAAACATAAAATAGTACTCTGTACTGTAACGACATATTAAAATTTCGCTGAAAATTTCCAGTTATTACGAAAGTTAGAATCTACAAAGTAAGAAAAAGACTAGAAAACGTGGAAAAAAATCATTTTTGGATCTTAATTAAAATTTATAATGTTGTTATAACCAAAACGAGCTTTTGTGACAAATAAATGAACTTCAGAGCAATCGTTCAAAAGTTATAGGTGAACATACATTAAAAATACATACAAAGAGATTGGATAATCTCCTTTGTTGAAAATTTGTAAAAAATGAAAGAATGAAGCATTATGTATAACCCTTTTTGGCGCTGAGTAAGTCTGTTTGTAAAATGATGAAAGGATGGACCAGAATTTACAAACGAATTTATTAGAAAATAAAAACTTGCTGATTTTCCCGTACTTTGTAAAAGGAAAATTTTAATTAAATATTTTTTGGTGCCATTTGTCAGTATTGGAATTAAAATAAGGTTTTTTTGTGGGAACCGCCCACTAAAGGTATAAACTCAGTACGTATTATATTAATTTTTGAAAAGACAACCATTTAGAGCTATTTTTGTGTTAGCAATTGATTACACTGCAATCCTTTTTTTTTTTTTTTTTTTTTACTAAAACTATTGAGCATATAAACATAAATGTTGGCATAAAAATGCATTTTGTTTTTTACTTTTTATAAATTAACACTAGAACCGCCATAGCGATCATTTTGACAGGTAAAAAAATGAAAATATTTCGAACCAGAATTTTTTTTTCTAAAATAAGTTATATATGCACCACGAAGAAATAAGTTAGATAAATAAGTTAAATAGTTCTAAATGAAAATTCTGGTATGAATGAGTTTTATAACATTTGAGTAAAATTTTCGGCGGTTCTAGTGTTAAAGATCATGAAGTTCGTGCATTTTAATTGTATAATTATTAGTTGAATTCGTGAATAACGAAGCGTACAATCCCAGTAAAGTTTTAGCGAAGATCAAAGAAGATTTTTCAAAATTGTTCGTATCAGATAGTGTGCTAAAATAGTTTCAAGATAGATGAGAAAATCTTCCACAATTTTAAGAAATATATTTTTCTTTAATCAGAAACTTTTAAATTCTCTGATGTACTTTATTTCTTCAGGAAATACAATTACTAATTTTGCCAAACTTGTAACAAATTTTCAAAGATATAATTTCAACAAGGTTCGCACACTCCTTGAAATTTCTAAGGACTTTGGAACCACTATTAATGATAAGAAAATTTACATTTAATTTTTAAACACAGAAAATGCAACCACCGCCTTTATTCACAGATTTTGCAATATTTTTCAGCAGTGAAATTCTTTGAAAATACTGTTAAATTTTAGTGATGCAATTGTGCGAACTCTGTTTCAAACTTCGATTAAAATTTGTGCATTTTTTTTAGATAAAAAATTTTATGCAGTAGAAGAATTCATAATAAAGTACCATATGTTACTTATTTTATGTATCCTGTTTACCATAAAATTTGCAAAATAACTTATACTTATGAATATATGCACAAAAAGGCAGATCAACTGATAAAAGAAGTTCATTATTACTACTTCCGTAGTTCATCATCTGCAAATAATTTTAAAATTTATAAAAAAAAAAAGATATTACGGTAAAGATTAGAATCCAGTCTTAACCACCTTTAAAAAAAAAAAAAAAAAAAAAAAAAAAATTCTGGTGTTTATTTGGTATTTTATGTTTGCAACAAATCATGAATCATTCAATACCACACGGATGTACAATATTTTATATCATCCCTAAATAACGAAGTATAGAATGCCAGAAAATTTCTAGCAAACATCAAAGAAAATTTATCAGATTTTCTTCCATTACATAGTGTGCTGAAACAGTCTCATGGGAGATAAGAGGATCTTTGACAAATTTCAGAATGATAATATTCCTCTAATGAAAATCTCTTAAATTTACAGGTTTACTTCATTTCACTAGCAAATTTTATTACTGTAACTCTCGCAAATATGTTATTAGTTTTCAAAGAGATGATTTCAGTCTTTAATTAAAATTTATGTTATTTTTGTGATAAAGTTTTAAATTTATTATAAAAATGTTAATTAAATATATAATATACACTATATAACTATGTACATTATAATATCAATATATCTTTTATGCATCGTGTTTACTACAATATTAGGAAAACTTAATATTCTTAACTATTTACACAGAAATAGACAAATGAAGTGAACAAGAATACTTCATTATACAGCATTTATATTTCGACATTTACCAATCGTCTAAAGAATATAATACCATTAAGTGAACCCTTAAATGCATGATTTTTCATTTTGCTTCTAAAAAATTATATATGATTCTCATAAAGGTTTATTACACAGGAAAAATAATGAAAAAAAAAAAAAATCAGAGATACATTTTTCGGATTTTTCTATCCTTTTCTATCATTTAATAACACAACCTTGCAACATAATGCAGTTATGAATAAAGAGGAGGAGACATGTAGTGTACTGTCTATGAGTTACGAGTGAAGTAACTGAGGAGGTTGTCACAAGATGGCGGCTTCTTTTTTCGGTGTCGGATCTACGGTTTCAGAATACCGTCGGTGCAAACTCCCAACCAGTAAAAATGAATAGAAACTTTTGTCTTATTTAAGCGTCTCATTCATGGAAATATTTTCTCTCAAATATGGTAAAAACTTCTATTTATTTTTAGTGGTGTAAGTTTGCCTGGTAAAACAATATGTTTCTTTCAACGGTTGTCACAATATGGCGGAAACACAGGGCCTGACTACCGCAAAATTAAACTTCCACCAGTAATAATGCAAATCTGTTTCTGCCATTATTTATGACTGAAATTTTACATTAATAAGGCTCTGAAAGATGGAGAGAATTTCCGTATATCTTTACTGGTGGAAGTTTCAATCGGAGGTAATCAGCCCTTGTGAAAGCGGTTACAGTTGAAGCTTCACTATTTTAAGGATATGTCAGTTCCTCTTTATTTATAGTTCCATGTGCAACATTTGGGCCATATTACTTAGCTTTTGATAATTGATTTTTACGTATTTTGCAGCGCTGAATCCGAAAATTGCTTTCATTTTTTACCATCACGTAATGGTTAAAAATGAAGGTTATTTTCAGATTTTGTGCCAAAAAGTACATAAAAATAAATTATCAAAATTTAAAAATCACAATCATCACATCTATATTATAGTATCTGAATTTTGTTATCTTTGACTTTGAAATTTACGATTTGGAAAACTCCTGAATTGATGGTTAAAAACGAAGGTCATTTTCGAATTCAGCGCTAAAAATATATATAAAAATCAGTTATCAAATGTTAAGAAACACAACATTTCCTGTATCTTTCAGCATCAGATGTTCTCTTTTTTTTTGACGTTTCACCATTGAAATTTACGATTTGCAAAAACTCCTGACTTTATGGTTAACAATGGAGGTCATTTTCAGATTCAACGTTAGAAAAGACATAAAAAATCAATTATCAAAATGTACAAACCACAATCATCACATCTATATTATAGTATCAGAATTTTGCTATTTTTGACTTTAAAATTTACGATTTGGAAAAACTCCTGAATTGATGGTTAAAATTGAAGGTCATTTTCGAATTCAGCGCTAAAAATATATATAAAAATCAGTTATCAAATGTTAAGAAACACAACATTTCCTGTATCTTTCAGCATCAGATGTTTTCTATTTTTTGACGCTTCACCATTGAAATTTACGATTTGCAAAAAATCCTGACGTTATGGTTAAAAATGGAGGTCATTTTCAGATTCAACGTTAAAAAATACATAAAAATCAATTATCAAAAGTTAAACAACACAACCATCGCAGGCTTGTGCAATTAGTACAGTCAATCAGGGTAACTTTGATCTGCATTTTCACTATTTTCATATGCCACACTCTTATTTGAAGAATATTGTCGCAACTAGGGGCATAAAAGAGAAGACATGATTTTAAATTATTGTTTGACTATCAAAAATTAAGGAATAATAAGGATAAAACCAATAAAAAATGGATTTTTAGCCTGGAACAAAGTTACTCAGCCATTTAGGATAACTTTGCCCCATATGATAAATATTTATATAAAATAATTCATTATAAAAAGAGTATTGTAGTCAGGACAACTTTTAACCCCCAAAAATGTTTTCAGATATGTAAAGACTCCGAATTTACATTTCCCAAAATCACAAGATTTCTATAATTTATGATATTACAACAAATATCAGGCATAAGAAAAGAGGAAGGAGAGAACCATGAACATTTAGAAATAAAAGAAAAACCTGTTTTTGTTCATATAAAACATTAAAATGCAGTGAAAAACAATTTTCAATGTTTTAACTCAATAATATATCCATAGTTACAGTAATTCATACCAGTACTAGTATTATTCAAACAAGAATAAAAAACTTCGAACGTATGAAATGTCAAATTTGAGGCTCCGCCCCTAATCACGCCTCTAAATTAATTTTATGTATTTTACACATATTTGTGAAAATATTTACATGTTATATCTAATGCACACTTTCGCCATTTATATAAAATATACGTGCAAGTATGGGAAATTTTCGACAGTAGCACCTATAATCATTAAATTATAAGCATCAGTGTAACTTTGAGCCGGCTCAAAGTTACCCTGAAAATGCGGCAAATGCTAGTGCCTTCTTATTTTATATTATATTAACTATTAATAAATAAATAATCACAAAATATTAACACATTTACAACATTTAGATAATAATATGTCTGATAAATGAGTATATTGTTACTTACTATGAAAATTTAATTGGAATACAACAACTTCAAAACAGCATTCAAAATTACCTTGAAAACAGTACTTCACAAAAATAGTTAGATGATTCATTTAATTGTATATAATGTTGCTAATTTATTTTCTAAAATAAAGAATAGAAATCCCAGTTTAGACCCTTGCCAACAGAGCACAGTTCTGGAGTTTATTTAGTCTTTTAGAGTCAAAAATATTGAAAAATAGGAGGTGGTGCAAAGTTACACCCCGTGGTTCAAAGTTACCCTGATTGACTTTTCTGATGTTGCAGATCTGCAATACAAGTGAAAAATAAATATTGCAAATCAGTAAACATTTTAATAAGTAATATCTAAATATCTTATTTTATATACTTTTTTATTTTGTAAAACTTAATTCTTAAAAGCATGAATTATTCTTTTAGAATTTTGTTTTTTATTCTTATATTAAACATTCGACACCAGAAATTTTAAGATAGATTTTTAACTTTATTTAGTAGCATATTTTTGTAATTTTTAGAGGATTAATATTTCTATATAAATATAGTGACTGGTAAGAGTTAAATAAAAAGTAATGCAAATATGCATCACTATGCATTTAAGGGTTAACTGACAAAACCAACAAAAAATAGTACCACTAATCTAATAAAAGAAAGCTATTTGTCTGTGTGTCTGTGTGCCTGTGTTCGACGGCAAGGAAAATCTACAAGGAGTAGAGGTCTGAATATTGGGAAAACGATGTACGATAGTTCAAGGCAAGTCTTAATGCACCTGAGGCTCAGATTTTTAACTTCTTAATAATTAGTCTAGATGTTAACTAACAAGAGAGAAAAAATCATGCGTCAAATATAGATTATGAAGCACTTTTCAACACATCCAGAGAATTGTAATCAAAACTTCACTGTTAAATAAGGTGAAAGAAGATATACGAGGGTCACACTGAAATTTTTGAGATACGGCTAAATGGTACAAGCTTAACTTACCAACACTTAGGAGTGTTCAAAGTAGTTCCCTCCAAGATCAATGCACTTTTTTAGGCGAATTTTTAAACAATTAAATGCCTCAAGCCATCCATTTCTTGGAATACATGAAAAATATTCTTTTATAGCCTCATCAATCTTATCTTGAATTCGACTGTAATCCTTGCTGAATGATAAGATGCATTGTAAGGGCAGGGCTGCCACAGGCGACTGTTTTTTTTTTAATTCTACTTCGAACCGCTTTCTCAAAACAAAAATCTTTGATATATAGTTTGACAACTTTTGCAAGCGATATATACTACACAATTCATTTTTTTTTAAATATTGGTGCGAGTAAAATATAGTGGTGCGAGGAATAGAAAAATAGTCGCCTGTGGCAGTCCTGTTATGGGGAAACATGAGTCCCCTAACATTCACCTCTTGAATAATGTCTGTAAGACACTTAGTGGTGTACGATTTAGCTTTAACTGTCCTCTGTCCCTAGCTTAATGGTTTTGACCAGGCCTGTACTTCTGAAGAACACGACATACATAAGTTTTTCATTGCCCGTTGTCTTTTCACCATTGTTGATTTGGGATCATCTTCAAAGACCCATACTTTACTTTCTTGACATGTTGGAACTTCAAAAACAAGCATGTACGATCGATCACCAGTTATGATTTTATAAATAATGCTGTGACCACCATCATAAAGTGATTTTAAAGAGATTTACTGATTCTGACACGCTCAGATTTTTGGTGTTCTGTTAAATTACCCAACGACAAACCAATGTTTTCGTATGCAGTTCTTCATGAATAATTTTATGTATAGCTGCAAATCCAATGTTAACTTCCTTCTGTATCATTTGGTAAGCACAGCGATTATCATCGATTAACATTTTTCGTACACCCGACACATTTTCTGAAATTGCAGCTGACAATGGTCTTCCTGTGCGTTCTTCATTCAAATGACAATTTAGACCTCTTCTAAATTCTTTAAACAATCTGCACGAGATGGAGCTTCATTTCCAAATACTAAATGTAGACATTGAAAGCATTCTTCTTGATTTAGCCACCCTTTAAAATCCTAGAAAATCACACCTCGATAATCCTCTCGCGTCAACTCAATTTTCAATTGTTTCAAAATTTATTATACTGTAGCTAAATTGCAATTATTACCACAAATTATCGTCTGCGGACATACCGTAGATCAAATTTACATATCCGAGCAATACACACACACACACACATATATATATATGTTTCCCCAGATCACCTGCCCCTGTTCAAAAAATTCACAGTTACCTTCTTATAAGTAAACAATTCAAATATATATATATATATAACACATTTAAAAACGAACTTTTAGCAAATACCTTCCACAGTCAAAAATGTAGTCGAATTATTTTGTGCCACCCTGTTTATGATAGTACATAGTACATAGCATGCCAAAATTTAGTTCAGTTAGAAAATTCAATTTTAGCAGGTTTCGCCAAAAGAGAGGAATGCACTCTTTTGTACAGCCCAGTTATTATATTAAGGATAATGTAGGCACCACATATTTAGCTAACATTTAATCCATTTCAAAAACACACAACACACCTTAAAACGCACTCTAAGAAAATACCAACGAAGAACAGCAATGTATCTTGTTCTTTGCGTGTACTTGTATATGAATTTATTTATATTCCACAAACGTCTATTATTTTACTAAGTATAGTTCAGTAGGAATATGCTTAGCACAAATAAAAACTGCCCTTAAGTAATTCACTCTCATAATTAGTAATAATTACGAAGTCCTCTGTGTAGCCATGTGTAGCCCTGTGTATGATCAACAGGATTCGTACACACTACGTGCTACGCAAAAATATAATTAATCTTAAACGCAAATCAAAGTTGTAAACCTATTCCAGCAATTATCGCTTATACGCAGAACAGCAGTCAATATATTTTGTGTGTCCCTGTAAATGAACGATAAATGCAATGCACACCATACTTTTTAGTAAGCAAGTTACAATGCAGCTCACTAATGCATGTAAATTTCATTATGTTTAAAATTGTGCAACATCATTAAAATACACTGCAGACGATTTTTCCCTATAAACCATTATGTAACAGAATTTTAGAAAGCTAGTTCAAGCACATTTCATGAATGCATATCAATTTCATTTTATTTGAAATGGTGCAACATCATCAAAATGCACCTAAAATATTTTTTTCGCATTGACCGTAATGTAACGGAATAATTTTGCCTGTTCCTGTAAATGAACTATAAGGGCTACACGGTCGTTTTTAAACAGCGATAGTGCTACAGTAAACGTCAAAAGCATACAAAAATTACAGAGCAATCCGAGTATATTTACGAGAGTTAGAGGCACGGACATAAGAACGTCAGTTATAACCACTTTTTAACTATGTTGGAAAGTGTTAAAAATGGCTATTAAAAACTGGTTGTCCACAAATACTTATCAGGATGCGTCAAGCGCAAAAACAGACAGGAACCAACAGTGCGGAATCAGCTTTTTTAGTCCCACATATTTTCAAAGCGAGAATCGACAAAAACATTGAAAATACGAAAGACGAAAGATTTATTTTTAAATTTCGTACTATTCGGATTAAAACGAAAGCAATTCGTTAAAAAATATTATTATTAAACATTTTCAAAGTAATTTTTCAAAAAGTTTAATTTCGCGATTTTTTTATTCTGAGGTATGGTTTAAAGAAAAATACCCACTTAAAGAAGACAACTTTTTTTTCTATGACTGTGTAATTTGTTTTCAGAAATACGATTGTTAACTTAAAAAAAAAAAAAAAATCGCAACTGCAGGTCATTTCGTGCTTCCTGGTGACACTCTCATTTCTATGCTAAAAATAACTGAACGTCGGTATTTTAAAAAATCTTTTAACACTTTTTAGTACATTCTATTTACAACCCCTAAAAATATCACGAAACATTGCTAAACTAGAAGTATATATATATATTTATATATATATATATATAAATCAGTGGCGTGGCGTGAAAATTTTCGGTGGTCATCGCAATTATTTAAGTTTGTGGTGAAAAATTATTAACTCTAAAATTCAATTGTTGAATGTTCAAAAAAGAAACTTTATATCTTACCTTCACTTATACATGAACTCCAAATGTTCTGCTAAAACTGGATCGTAGAGTTTTAAAAGCCTATTAAGAGTTTTAAAATATTGCTTGGTCATCGCCGCATCGTGCGATGACCGGACGACACGCCACTGAAAAAAAATATATATCACTTACTTCTGGACACGATAACTTCCACAATTCTGAACAAATCTCTTCCAAACTGATACATAAAATCAAGGGGCATAAAATCAAGTTCGTTAATGGGCAAAATCAGACCAAGGGGATGGAAATAGGGAGGGGTTTGTGAAATCCGAAAAAGCCCCATAACTTCTTAATTTTTGTACTTTTCAAATCAGTTTAAAGTTTTTATTACTTCTAAAAATAGGACCAAAAATTTAGGTATCACAGATTTTTGATAAAATTAAAAATGAGCTCAAGGAGCACAAAAATAGGGTTTTTGGGAGAAGAAATTCCTAACTTCGTCAATTCTCAAGATATCAAATCCAATTAATTTTATTATACATCTCCTTAATATTGTCTACAACTTTTATATTCACAAGTTTTTGATAGGACCAATTCCTTCCGCAAAAAAATATAAAAAACGAAAACAAAAAGGGGGGGGGGGGTGAAGAAGAAAAATTTCCATAACTCCGTCAATTCACAACATACAAAATCCCATGAATTTATCATATATCTTCTTAATACTGTCTTCAACATTTATGTAGACAAGTTTTTGATACGACCAATTCTTACAGCAAAAACAAATTAAAAATACATAGCGGTTGAAGAAAAAAATCATCTTATTAAGGGTGTATTCAAATCCAAACTGCTTATTTTCTTACTCATTTTTAAATTCATTTTTGCTCTCAAACGCATCCAATTGATAGATTCTCTTCTTCAGAGACTATATAATGTACCGTTATGATCGATTTTTTGATAGAGGCAGAATATATTTCAAAAAATGATGTCAAAGTGGGTATTTTGAACATAATTTCCCGAAGCGATTGTGTTAGAAATGAAAAATATTGCCCAACTGAGAAAATAATTGTTTATTAATCAAGTTTCAATTAATTGAAAGAAAAATAAAAAAAACATGTCGCTGTAAATCTTTCCAAAAATCACGTCAGCAAGTCTCGTATTTTTTCTATTAAAAATGAACCTGAAAATGTGCCAGAAAATTTCGAGTTGTTGAGCATGGAAAAGTATTTTTTTTAATACCGCCTTAACATGATTTTGATAAAAAAAGCTGTTATATAAAAATTAAATAAAAACTCGTGAAAAGCGGCCAGATAAATCTGTTAAAGTGCATTTATATCTAATCATGATTTTGTTTTTGGTTGTGTAATTAATATACTTAACTTCGAAATCTACCTCCGCCTGTAGGCCGGGCCGGCAGGGATTTTGTTTTATGTTATGATTACTACCTAATTTACTTCACAAAAACGTTGTTTCTGAGATTATACTGACATGTGACTGTGAAATATTGTACCTAATTTGCATATTTTTCATGTTTTTCTAATAATGTTTCTTGGCGTTCAAATATTTCTGCCGCACGAGTACGCTAATATGTTTCTAAACCAGTTTTTTGAGCTGATTAAATATCTTGCATCTGTTTTCTTCTATCACGTCCAGTTTTTGAAAAAAGTGAAATTTTATTTTCTGGTCAAAAAAGCCAGAAATAGTTTTTTATGATAGCTTGTATCATAAACTTCGACTAGTTAGGATAGATTGTACTACTTATTTTTTTTTCGATTATATAAATTTTTGTTTATGTCTCTGATATGAATCTGACCCTGTTCACCTCCTTGCCAATGAATTAACCCTCCGTCTACCAGACGGGTCCATTGGACCCGACAGGTACATACAAAATATTCATTCAAACCAGAAATTTCTTTAAAATAAACTAAGTATATAAACCAGACAAAAATAAGGTAAATAAATAAGTTAAATAGTTTTAAATAAAAATTCTGGTGTAGAACGTTTTATTAAAACTTGAATAAAATTCCCGGTAGATCTAGGGTTAAACACCCTTAAGAAGCATCTTATATCAAACCTGTGTTAATGCCGTGCAAAAGAAAAAAAACATCTTATTCAAAAACTAGACATGACATAAGAGAACAGAATGCAGATTTGAAATCAGCATAAAACTCTAGTCTAGAAAAACATTACGTCAATTCTGTGGCAACTATTTTAAAGTTGATAGTGATGTAAACATTACACCATTGAAAAATATGCAAATTAGGTTTAATAACTGATAATTAAATGTTAAGAATACGCAAATCGTGACATTTATCTGAAGCAAATAGTCAAGTAGTCATTATCTAGAAAACGTAATTAGATGTGGCATATATTGTATCTAAAATTTGCATAAAATAGCACAAAAAAGCTTAAATTTGCATAAATTTAAATATGCAAATTTCTCAAAAACTGGACCACCTCGAGATAAACGGAAAGCATATTTGGAATCAGCGCCAAAAACTGATCTAGAATCAACTAATTTTAGTTCTAGGACAAAACCACTGTTGTAAGTTGTAATTAATGTGTTCGACGATCTCCCAAACTCTCTTTTTCCTACACCGTTACGCTTCGGCGAAAAAAAACTAAACCAGATGTAAGTTAATTTTTGTTTCCATCTGTGCTATGCATTAAAAAAAACTACGATTATTAACCCTTTGAAAAATAAATATATCCGAAACTCACTTTTGGCGAATTTCGTTGTTTTCCCATAGGATTTCGATGTGGAAATAAGTTTGAGGAAAAACACTGCTTTTTACAACTAAATATTAATATCCCACAACAAAAGTTATACATAGTCTTCGGAAACATGATATTTATAATTATTAAAAATTCCAAAGAGTTTGGACGATAAGATTTTTTTTTATGTATAAATGTATTCGATGGTACTCGATGCAAAAACAAAATTAGAAGCACGCTTCTTTCGAACCATTTTTAGTTAGATTTTTGTTTAAAAATATAAAATGATTAGAGATTTATTTTAAGTATACAATAAACTTTCCATTATCCGTCACTTACGTGACCGACTGTGTGGCCATAATCGAAATAGACGTATAATCGGAAGACAGTACAAGACCGTTTCAAAAAATATATTTCTATTTCTCAGTTTATAAAAAAGAATATTTTAATTTTTTTTTAAATCTGTTGTGTACTTTCGTTAACAAAAAGCATAACTGATAAAAAAGGAATTATTTAAGGATACAAATTTAGAATTCTACAGAATGAATATGCAGTAACCAGTTTTCATCCGAAGTAATCCATTAAACGAGGTGTGGCAATTAAATAACTAGACTAATGCTGTAAAATATTTCATTTTAAATTTATACATATATAATTATTACTACCCCCTTCAACATACACCCCTCCTTTATCCCTACAACGCTCCATGCGATTTTGCCATTATTTCAAACAGTGCTGGATGTCTTCTGTGAAATCCTTCATAACGCGTGCCGTTTTTTTCTTTCACAGCTTCAATGGTCTGAAATCTCATTTCTTTTAATGCAGATTTCACCTTAGGAAACAGATAAAAGTTATGGGATGCCAGGGCATGCGAATAAGGTGGATGGTCCAACCCTGGGATGTTATACTTGGCTAGAAACGTCTTGACAGACAATGTAGTGAGAGTCGGTGCGTTGTCCTGATGAAGCACTCAGGTCTTTTTCTTCCTCAGTTCGGGTCGTGATTTTCGTATTTTTTCACAAGAGTTGAGCAAAGATATCAAGGTAGTAATTTTGATTAATAGTTTGATCTTCAGGAACCCTGTGAAGGAACACATTCCCATGAATATCGAAAAATTTCTCCGTTCTTGACGTGTAAGGACGACCCGGACGAACACCATATTCAATGTTTTCTCGGCCATCTTGGAAACACTTAAGCAAGTCAAAAATCCGCGCACGTGATAAACATTCATTGCCGTATACTTCTCATAACAAATGATGAGTTTCCTTAGCGGATTTTTCAAGTTAAAAAAAATCCACATTAATTCGTTGCTCTTTTAAAACACTCAATACTTTTCCGGAAAAACACTAAAACAGGGTCTAGAACAAATGAAAGTCACGGCCAGACTAATTGGAATATATCTAATTTATAGGCAGTAATCGATACAGGAGGTTTTGCCCTACACAACAATTGCTCGTACGAATTTAGCGCATGCGCAGTATTAGTCCCGTTATTAAATAGCCACACATAGTACATTTTTGTTTGCGTTTTACTTGCGTTTTTATTGCAGCAAGATTACGAATTCTACGTAGTAAAAGTACTTTGGTTGCATCGGCTTCTTTTTGTACCTCAGACCAATTAATGCACTTAGTGAGCGTCATTACTTCTGCATGACTGATTTCTGAATCATCATTCCCGATTCAGCACAATTATCCTCCAGATTTCTCTGGACTCAAACAGTGTTGCCAGTGGGCTACTTATTTTTAAATTCAGACTTCTTGATTGCCACCACTTTTTTGAAACAGTAAAATTACCTTTGTTTTCACCTTAATTATTATGTCATTAAATAAGGCGCATTTTACCATTTCAAAAAAGTGGTGCCGATCAAGAATCTGAATTTTAAAAAAGTACCCCATGTAGCAACGCTGGACTCAAATCATTTTGAATAATTTCGACATAAGTTAATTTTTGATAAACAATATCATTCTTGTTACAGTACTTTTGACATCAACGTCAATATCTCCAAATAATCACTATGTGTTTCAGCATCTTATGTTCTATCAATAACGTTAGGTCAGTGTTCGTTTCTGACATAAAAAATATATATATACGGGAAGGGGGTGAAAATTAACCGAGGGTGGCGGTTAATAGAATAACGGATAATCGGACCTTTACTGTATTTAACGCTATTATCACGGACCCGAGCAACGCCAGGCGGATCACCTAATTTTAAAATAATATAAAAGCTGCATTAGAGGAAAATTTTTGAATACACTTTCACCCATTAGGCTATCAAGTTCCTTTGTGTTCATTTGACTTATATTCTGTATTACAAATCATGAATCATTCCCACGCATTACGTTGAATAACATATAAAATTCCAGAATAACGAAGCGTAGAATCCCAGAGAAATTCTAGCAAAGATCAAAGAAAATTTATGCGATTTGCTTGTATCAGATAGTGTACCGAAACAGTCTCAAGGGGGAATTTGAGAACGATAATTTTCCTCTGATGAGAAACTTTTAAATTTGCCGCATTACTTCTTTTCTCCAAGAAAATGTATTACTCTGATTCTTGAAAATTTATGATTAGTTTTCAAAGACAGGATATCAATCTTCAATTAAAATTTGAATTATTAGATAACATTTCGAAATCTCTAAAATATTACTTTATTTACTAACATTTATTGCCTATTTTATACAGCATGTTTACTACAAAGTTAGAAAAATCAATAATATTCTGAAACATACATGACAAAAAACTATAATACAGTTTAAATATTTGTTACACATATATTCTCATATGAATTTTTTAATCAATTTTGATCCACCACTCTACTAAATATCCTGTTGTTCATTTATGCTATACTCTGTATTGTATGTCCCCTTACATATCATGAATGTTTCAAACACATTACGGGGAATAGTGTATAAACCCCCTGAATCGAAGCGTACAATCTCAGAAAAGTTCCAGCGAAGATCAAAGAAAATTTATCAGATTTGCTTGCCTAAGATAAATGTGCCGAAACAGTCTAGAGGGAGATGAGAGAATCTCTGACAAGTTTGAGAGCGATAATTTTCCTCTAATGAGAAACTCATAAATTTTATTATTTTATTCATTTTATTAACAATACTATTAATATATCTCTGGAAATGTTAGGATTAATTTTCAAACATCAAATTTCAATTTTTAATTAAAATTTATTTTATTTTAAAGAAAGTTTTAGGAATATACATATAGAACACGTTATTAACTAAGAGTAATTACCTCTTTTTTATAGTATTTTTACAACAAATTTAGCAAAATTAATAATATATTTAAATGTAAATATCTGAAGGCATACTCGTATATCGATCTAAATACTTGTTACATACGTTCTCATATTTAAAATATATTTTTAAATCTAGTTTCATCCTCCACGCTGCAAAGATTCTTGTTCATTTGGCTTTTACTATGTATTGCAAATTTACCTATAAATCATGAATCATTCATATACCTTATGGATAATATCGTACAATATTTCTGAATAACGAAGCGTAGAATCACAGGAAAGTACTAACGAAGATCAAAGAATATGTATCAGATTTTCTTCTATTATGTAGTGTGCTGAAACAGTCTCAAGGTAGATGAGAGAATTTTTGAAAATTTTGTCAATGATAATTTTTCACTAATGAGAGACTCTTAGATTTACTTCATTTCACCAGCAAATATTATTACGGTAAATCTGGTAAACTTAGGACTAGAATTCAAAGACGTAATTTCAAAATTTAGTGATAATTTATGTTATTTTTTAGATATAGCTTTAAAGGTATAGAAGATAACATTATCATTTATACAGGGTGATTCGCTATCACGTGTTAGAAACTTCTTGAAGGGACTGACAGAGTGTTCGGTATTAGAACCACATAGCAGTGTACAGTCTGAAACGACACTCAGTCTTTCTAATTTGACGTAATTTTTATTAAACTATTCCGAATTCATACCAGAAAATTTAAATTACTAATTTTTCACTTTATTTAATGTCCAAAACATTTGTCGTTAATCCCTTGAAGGGCATCGGTATATTATATACACCAATTAATTTTAATTCCCAAATGCCACATTGGCACCATAATTTATGAATTATTTTTTCCTGTATGTAATGTACGCGAAGAAAAGTTTTTACTTGCTTTCTTATAAATTTGTTCATAAATACTGGTGTGATTCAATAATTTTAACATTTTTGCAACAGAAGTACTTTGCCCCTGAAGGGATTAAAGAAAGCAAAAATCGCTATTTGGATTTTCTAGCATGAATTCGGAATGTTTTATCCCCTTAATTCTTGCTCCCGTCAATATCAGAGGTGTCGTTCGTTATTTCTAGTGCCCGTCATATTTCCTTGCTGGAGATTTAATTGCTGTAAAAAACATCTGAAACCAGAAAAATTTAACTGGCATTTCCGTCTGAAGTCTTTGAATATTAGCTTCTCGGTTTGGCTTTTGACGCTGATTGTAATGCTGGGATTTGTATTGCAATGTTTCGAAATATATAACACTCATAAAAATTACTAATAATCAAAATTTAATGTACGTATATTATTTCAAATATTATTTGTAAAAATTTGTGTGATGATGATAAATAAAGATCTAAGATGTGAAAAATAAAGGTCTTATTCCCATTAATTTGTATGGTGTAAAACAAACATTAACCCATTAACCGCCAAAACTATTACGATAGAAATTTTCAAATTTCTTGTCGAAAGTAGTTTCCCACCACAAATTCAGTAAGGTAAATTTCGCTTTACTAAAATAGCAAAATTCCTGCCAATAAATATGACATTTTTTTAAAATTCTAAAATAGTGGTGCCAATGTAATTAATTCATTGCATGAGCAATTATTTTGACTGTTGCGTGAACGCAAACGTCAGCGGTTAATGGGTTAAGACACAGAATTCTCGCATGATACCTTTTCTACAAATGTGAATTTGTTCTATAACATCTTTATTTTTCGCCTTTAAAAAAAAAAAAAAAAAAAAAAAAAAAAAAAAAAAAAAAAAACTAATTGCATATTTTATTTAGAAACCTTATAATTATTCAATTTCTCTAATAAAATAAATAGGTACTTTTTTATGGTTTTTTTAAATATTAAGCGACCGTGAAGGGGTTAATAACAATTCCGCCAAATTAGAAAGACTGATTGTAGTTTCAGACCCTACAATGCTATGTGATTCTAATTCGTCTTCGAATAACCTATTCATCCAAGAAGTTTGCAACACGCGAATCACCATGTATAATTGATAATGATTTCTTCCCATGGAACTATTAATAAAGAGGAACTGACATATCCTTAAAATAGTGAAGCTTCAACTGTTGCCGCTATCACAGGAGTTGTTTAGCGACAGTGGAAACTCCCACCAGTAGGTTTATACAGATATTTTCAACTTATTTAAACGCCTTGTTATTACAAAATTTCACTCATAAATAATAGTAGAAACAGATTTTCACTTTTACTGGTAGGAGTTTCCTTTGGTGGTAGTTAGGCCCTGCGTTTCCGTCATATTGTGACAACCATGGAAACAAACTGACAGTTTTATAAGGCATACTGACACCAGTAAAAACAAATAGAAATGTTTGCGACATTTTTGAAAAAAAAAAATTCCATAAATAAGATGGTTACTTAAGACGAAATCTTCTGTTCAATTTTACTGGTGGTATGTTTGACCTATCGGTAATCAGAAAAAGAAGAACATATTTTAAAAAAACAGCCGCCATCTTGTGACAACATCCTCAGTTACTTCACTCGCAACTGGTAGACAATACACTGTATGTCTCCTCCTTTTTATTCATAACTCCATTTTTCTTCCAGAGTTCAAACTAGAAAATCCAAATAGCAATTTTTGTCTTTTTAATGACAGATATTTAGGTGATTAAATAAAGTGAAAATTAATAATTTGAATTTTCTGGTGTGAATTCGCAACTGTTTAATAAAATTCCGTCAAATTGGAAAGACTGTTGTTTCCGACCCTACTGTGTGACTAAGATTCGTTTTTGACTTCTTTGCTATCCCCCACAGAAATTTGTACACGCTGTATCAAATAACCCTGCATAATATACATTATATAACTATATGCATTATAATATTGAATATATTAATTGCATGGGTTTTTTATTACATTGCTAACTATTGTATAGCCAACATAGTAAAAAGTGTCCAATCCAAGACTCGAACAGATGTTATTGGTATAGCCGCTGCCATCGAAATATTCAAGGCCAGAGGGCACGAGTTGTGACGTCATCACTAATCGACCGACTTCTCACTAGTGTTCGAATTTACACCGGAAAAATTTTAATATAAATTTTCTTTTATTTGTGAAATATCTATCATCTTATAAAACAAAAATAACAATTTAAACTGACTGGTGAGAATTTGGAATCCCTAAAAAAAAATTCAGCCAAATGCGGAATACCACAGTGTTGCTGCATCTAGCCGATTTTTTATTGGGGGATTCCGAATTCTCACCAGTAAGTTCAAATAGTTATTATTGTTTTATAACATTACAGATTTTTCACAAATAAAATAAAAGAAAATTGCTGTTCAAAATTTTCCGGTGTAAATTCCAACACTAGTGAGAAGTCGGTTGATTAGTGATGACGTCACAACTACAATAATTAAGAATATGAATCATTCTTATCTATTTACATAGCAAAAGACTGATTACCTGAATGTACATATTTTATTATCAAAATTTTATAATTCAATATTTAGCAATAATTTGAAGTATTATTAAATAATACAAGAGAAAAGTTTTTAAACACAGTTTCATCCACTACGCTATTAAGTTTCTCGACTTATATTCTTTATTGCACATTTACCTACAAATCATGAATCATTCAAATTCATTATAGATAATACCATATAACATTCCTTAATAACGAAGCGGAGAATTCCAGAAAAGTTCTAGCGAACATCAAAGAAAATGTATCGGATTTGCTTGCATCTGACGGTGTGCTAAAACAGTCGCAAGGGAGATGAGAGAATCTTTGACAATTTTGAGTATGATAATTTTCCTCTAATGAGAAACTCTTAAATTTTCTGATTTACTTCATTTCACCAGCAAATATTATTACTGTAACTCTGACAAACTTATGATTAGTTTTCAAAGACATGATTTCAATCTTCAATTAAAATTTCTGTTCTTTTTGGGGTACAGTTTTGAATTTACATTTAAAATGCATTATATACTAATATAGATTACTTATCTCATATTGCATGTTCACTACAAAATTAAAAAAATAAATAATATTTTAAAATAGCCGTATAAAAAATAGGTAATAAGGATTAAGTATTTCTTTAATACAATGCTTTGCACATGTGTGGCATTCTCACAATCTCTTGACTTCCAGGAATAAAAATCTGGTGAAATTAAACTTGCTGAAATAACATTTTAATCAGATAGACGAATTCCTTAATAATTCAAAATAAAGAAAAAATGGTCAGAAGCGAAAATTTTTTTATTTAACTGAGGTTTAAGTTAAACTTGCGAGTTTTATTTTCCTTACCATTTTACCACTAAAACTTTATAGTTTCTTCTAAATTTTTACTTATAATGAATTTGCACAGCACCCACAGGACATTCAAATAAGAGGTAATAGCAATGTAGTAATTTTAGTATCAAATTTTGGTATAACATTGTCTTGAAGGGGTGTTAAAGGAGGGACGGTAAAGTAAAAAAAGGGGTAGGTATAAGAAAAAAAGGGATGGTTAGGGAAAAAAAGGGGATGGTATGGATGGGACGGAAATGAAAATTACCACATATTTATAGGCAAATCTTGTTAGGACTAAGTGATAGCCACAATGTTCATTGAATCTTAGAAACAGTTATTTATTTTGGATTAAATTAAAAAAAATAATAATTATAAAATAATTTTGATTATAAATCTTCGGGACGGTAAGACTAATTATAAAGCCACAATGCTTGAAATTGCTATTTAAATGCTGATTTAAATTCTGCAGTAAATTTCCGGTCAAAGAATTTTGGACATTCTTTCTCTAGCATACTTCTGCATAAGAAAAAATTAAAAAAATTTTTTTGTGGCTGCATCTAAGCGATTTTCTGTATAATTTTAGAAGAGGGATGGTAAGGAATCTAAAACCCAGGGACAGAGTTAAAAAAATAATAACAACCATAAAAATGTGTGCAGGTTAACTTTTTGCTAAATATTTATATAAAACAATAGTCCCAGTTTCGGAAAAAAATTACATCGAATTACTTTTATTGAAACAATTTTATACATACAGCTCCAAACTTAAAAATCACCTTCAGGGACACGGGACGGTATAGGAGTTTCCTGGATATTTGAACCCCAACATCGTCCAAAATTTATTTATCTCGTTAATATTGCTATGCTGACATGCAATGGGATGTTCCCCAGTATATGAAAAAAAACCACAAGAATATGTACAAAAAATTACTATTCAATGACTTAAAAGTCAAAAGATTGTGAAAATGCCAATATGTGTTGTCACTGGGCTCCTTTTTTAAATACAATTTACTTGACAGGCACCACGTTTTTGAAATAGTTAAATTCATCTTATTTAATGACATATTACTTAAAGCGAAAAGAAGGGGAATTTTAACATTTCAGAAAAGTGGTGCTAATCAAGAAATCTGAAATTAAAAAAAAGTATCCCACTGGATGTGTGTAGTTGGTATTAATCATTCATAGATGACAAACATTTTAATTTTTTATATTACTATATCTGAATGTAAATAAAAGCTTTATTTAATTACAGAATTTTACGATTGAACAAAACGGAGTTATCTGATGGTAAAAAGTCGCACTCTAATCTGGAAAGATTTAGCAGTTATGAACTTTTATATAAATGATGGTATTAAGTATCATTAACTTTGGCATAACATTTGAGAGGACTTTTGAAGATTAATCGGTCCGAAATCTGGTTTCTGCGCAAGTCCAGAAAAGATTTATTTAGATCAGATAATGTTTAGAAACAGTCTCAAAGGAGTGGAGCGAATCTTTGTCACTTTTGAGAATGATAATTTTCCTCTAATGACAAACTGTTAAATTTTCTGATTTACTGCATTTCACCAGTATATATTATAACTGTGTGTCTGGCAAATATATAATTATTTCTAAAACACATGATTTCTGTATTCAATAAAAAAAATTGTTATTTTTTAGATACAATTATGACTTTACTTGTAGAATGTGTTACAAACTAACAGTTATTATTTATTTTATATAATATGTTTATTGTAAAATTATTAAAATGAAAAATAGTTTTAATCATACGACTCATAGCAAATCAATATTTATAAAATATATATTTTGTTTTAGAAATAATTCAACTGAAATGCGTATATTTCAGAAAGATTTGCTAATCCTTGTAAGTACCGTAATTTCCGGCGTATAATCCGCGGACCAAACAATTATGTTTGGACACAGAAATTTTATTTAATAAAATGTAACATTTTAAATCGCTGTAAATATTTCCCTTCGTATATGAGATAAAATTTTTGGGTCTAAAAATGATTGTTTGATCCGCGGATTATACGCCTAAAATTACGGTAATTGAAATGAAACGCCATTATTGCAGAAATGTTGTTTTTTAGTTGGAAAGATTCGTACTGAAAATTAAATATAATAGAAATATTGGCTTTATTCGCTTTTTGTTAGAAATATATTTTAACAATACTTCCAAAAATTTTTCAAATTGTAACTACCCTAATGTCCGTGTAATATATTATGGTATTATTTTGTCAATGGCAGGACAAATCCAGTATTATACCGATATTTGTTTCTTACTATTAACCCTCTCGCTGCGTAATTGTTTCATCAAAATAGCTTCAAAAATTGCGTACTTAATTTCTTCGCGACGAGTGTCTTTTAAGAATTTTTATTCTTTTGCCACCGATTTTTCAAAACAAAATTTTTCGTCTGATATAATCGGGAAAATGCTCCGATTAGATATGGCAAAATTTACAATAAAAAGTAACTGGTGCGAATGATCAAGGCAGATTAATTAGACGGAGAAAATGTGTCCCCGATGAAATCTCGGGTTGCGCAAATTTTGCTATTTTTCCGTTGCCCAAGAAACTCTCGGGTTGTGCAGCGAGAGGGTTAACCTTCCTATCCGGAATGTGTCTGATCCACCCATTTCTATAATTCATTTCATTCAATTCGAACTAGAATTTTTTTTGTAAGTTAAGATAAATAAAAGGCACCGAAAACTAATACAAATAAATACAAATAGTTTTTAAAGAAATTTCTGGTGTAAGATGTTTTTATTACGATTGAATAGAATTTGAACAGGGTAGGAAGGTTAAAGCATCAAAAGATTGAAAATACGGTTTAATTTATTTATCTGTCAAACACTATGCTACTCAAATTTCAATATTCGGCACTGTTCATATAAAAAATATGAATGGTATTAATTATCAACTTTTTGCAATATGAGCATATGTGATATAATTACACAATCCTTTTTAATAAAAAATTACTATGAATTCTCGTATTCGTCCAAAGCAATCACTGAAAACCTTGCTTACCCATGGAACTATTAATAAAGAGGAAATAACATATCCTTAAAATAGTGAAGCTTCAACTGTAACCGCTTTCGCAGGGCTTGATTACCGCTGGTGAAAACTTCCACCAGTAAATTTTTATAGAACTTTTCTTTTTACTTAAATGCCTCATTAATGTAAAATTTCAGTCATAAGTAATAGCAGAAACAGGTTTTAATTTTTACTGGTAGAAATTTACTTTTACGGTAGTCAGACCCAGCGAGCGTTTTTTCCATATTGTGACAATCAGTAAAACAAATTGACTTTTTAAAAAAGAAAAGTGACACCAGTAAAAAAAAAATTATAAATTTTTACCATATTTGTGAGAAAATATTTCCACCAATAAGACTTTTAAGTAAGATGAAATTTTCTATTCAATTTTACTGGTGAGAAGTTTGTCTCGTTGGTAATCGGAACTGTAGATCTGATTTTTAAAAAAAGAAGCCGCCATCATGTGACACCTCCTCAGTTACTTCATTCGCAACTGGTAGACAGTACACTATAGATCTCCTTCTCTTTGTTCATAACTCCATTTGCTTACCGCCCTACTCCTATCACGTAAGATGCTTCCACGTAATTGCTATGTTCCTATCACCAAGAAATTGTGTAAAAATATGTTTTCGATCAGTATAGTACTGAATTGTTTACTCAGAAAATGGACTATAGGTTCAATTACTTTGAGTAGGAGTTCGAATTTGGCACAGCATCGACTGAGAGAAATTTCTGTCTATATTGCTTTCGGGGTTATGTTAACTCTTTGATTACGAGGTTGGGACATGCAGGGTGGTTCAAATTAAAGTATCCCTGTTTCGGACGCACTAGTGAGAGAAGCAGTGGATGTAACGTCTTCATATTTGGAGGATATACATATCAAACCATGGGAAACTGATTGGTGCAAAATAAAATTTTAGTTCAAACAAAGACCGCTTGGGGTAAATGAGGAGCTGCGGTAAGGAAAATGTAGCGAAACAAATAAGCAAAGAATACAAGGTGTCGGTAATTAACATTTAAAAAAAAATCCCACCACTAAATTTTTAGTATTCTTCGCCGAATAAGAATACTAGAAAAATTAATCGGAGCATAATAAAATTTAAACGAATAATACTAATAAAACTTATTGGTAGGAATCGGCTTATTGGCACCTAGATGTTTACACCTTTGGTCATATTACATTTTCCAAACCGATCGCAGCGCCTTATTTTCCCCTAGCTGCATTTATTTGAACTGAAATTTTTTTTGCACAAATCAGTTTCCCATGGTCTGATACACTGGTGGAAATTGATTTATGAAAACATGGTTTTTTAACAAAAACTTCTATAATATTCATTAAAAATGAATGAAATTCCGTGAGATATAAATACTATGTATGACAAATGAGTTACGAAAATAAAATTTCACACATAATATTAAACATAAACAAAAATTCATATATTAGATTTTCGTAATATGCAAACATGGAAACTGATTTATGAAATATCAGATTTCATTGACTATTCCGAAATAATGGGACCAAAATTTGCATAAAACAAGGTAACGTGACATGCACAGTAGACATAAAAAGCATTGTACATTTGACATATACATTTGACATTATACATTTTTGTGTAAACGAAAGATGTTGTCTGAGGAAGAAAGAGCTAAAACCGATGCATATCTAGAATGTGGAATGTCTGTTCCGGAAATTAGTAAATTAATTAAAAGATCAATTGGTGTGATATAGAACTATAGAAAAGATCCAGAAAATTGTGGCAAAAATTTTAACAAAAAAGGTAATCCACGTTTGTAACAGAGGGAAAAAGGGGATTCTTCAACTTGCATGGAAAACCGGTCACAGTTTAAAGCAGATTTGCGCCCTTCCTATTACTTCTAGAAGAGTTAGGCAAATTTTACATTCTTAACGGAGCTTGAGATAGGCGAAAATGAAAGTTACTTCTGCGTCATAAGCAGATGCGTTTGCAGTATTGCGAGAAGTACATGACAATTGGTGACAATTGAAAGGAAGTCATTTTCTCCGACGAAAAAAGATTTAATTTGGGTGGCCCGGATGGTTTGAAGCATTATTGGTGGGATCTTCGAAAAGAACTAAAATCTACATTAAACAGAAATTTTAGTGGCGGAAGTTTGATGATTTGGGCAGCGATCGCTTATGATGGCAAAAGTAAAATTGTATTTTTAAACGGTCGCCAGAATTATTTTGATTACAGTTTAGTTTTACAAAATTCATTTCTTCCATTTGCATAGCAATATTATGGTTTAGATTGCATCTTCATGCAAGAAAATGCAAGTATTCACATTTCAAATGCAATGAAAGATTGGTTTGACGAACAGAATATTGTGCTTTTAGACCATCTACCTATCAGTTCTGATCTGAACACCATCGAAAACGTTTGGGGACAGCTAGTTTGAATGGTTTATGCAAATAGGATGTAGTACACATCACTTGCAGAATTGAAAGCTTCAATCTGTGAGAACTGGAAATTAATTTATCAGAAATATATTCAAAATCTTGTTTTATCAATGCCATTTAGAATAAAAGAAACTCTGATGAATAAAGGCGGCTTTACTAACTATTAATTTCGGTTAAATGTGATACTCCATAAATCAATTTCCATGTTTTTATGATACTAAAATCTAATTTTTGAGCTTATGTTTTAGTTTATTAATATGTATGAAATTTTATTTTTCTAAATTATTTGTTATACTTACTATGTATATCCCATGAACTTTCATTCATTTTTAATTAATATTATATAAATTTTTGCTCATAAACCGTGATTTTATAAATCAATTTCCACCAGTGTATGTATATCCTCCAAATATGAAGTCTTTACATCCACTGCTTCTCTCTCTAGAGGGTCCCAAACAGGGATACTTTAATTTGAACCACCCTGTATGTCATCCTAACGACTATTTATTTATTCTGTCGCACCACTTTTTGAAAATAATCTCTGCTGAACACTTACACGAGGAGATATTTAAGAGAAATCTACCACAAGAAATATTTTTATAAATTATGATGTGAATGAATATATAAACAGTCGCCAGTGCTAGCCCGTAATCAAAAGGTTAAGGCATGATATTTCACAAGTAATATTGTCATTCTCACAACTGAATAGAAAGAAATCTTTCAAAAAGCTGCTTTCTTGAAGTCAGACTCCGGAATATTTATTGAAAACTCCTCTACCGCCCTCTGAATACAAGGTCTATGTGCTGACACAAAATTGCGTCTGTAGTAGGCAGTTTTTTTTTTTTTTTTTTCAGGGTTTGTATTATCCTTAGAATTTAGAAACCCGTATTTTCTTAATGATTTCTTTGCTTTTATGTTATTTTTTAGAATACGGTGAGGTTTATTGTTAGAATTTATTTGTATTAAAACTCAAGGGGAGATATAAACTCTGACGACCTGCGACACACCTACGACAGCCGCCATTTTTTGGTCAGCGCCTAGGCCTAGGCCTTGGGCGGTGACTCCTCACATTATACCCACATAGCATTTTCAGAAAATTTGCAGAAAATTTTCAGAAGTCTTGCTTTGAAAACCTGCTTTCATGCTGTATAAAATTTATTGCAAATTAACGTCAAAAAAGTAATCAAAAATACCGCAGACTTACTGCAAAGCAGAAATCTTTCCATGCCTCATTAACAGTTTACAACTATTACGCTATAAATTTAAACCTTTCAAGGGGTCCATAGACCTGATCAGGTCTATTGACGCACACGCAACGTTAAAGTGCACGCATCGTTTTACCACCATATACAAGTTAGAGTAATATTTGTACTTTCCAAATCGAACCTTTTTTTGGTATTTGACAGGTATAGCGTTTAAAAAAAGCGGTGCCAACCGAATAAAATCTCTGCAATTTCTGCGTAACTGCTGATTGTCTATTCTCTCAACAGAGGGATTTTTTGCTTTCGTCATTTTCGTGAATTAAATTAGTCTTGGTATCAGTTTCACAACAAACTTCTCATGAAAGTGGGTGATGACCTTGCGAGAGATTTACTGAGAATTTCTCAATTCAAATTTGTCACGGCAAGATAGTATCAGAAAAAATCAAACTTGCTGCTAATGTTCATGCTATCTGGGTAGCGCATTAACACTTTTGCATCCTTATCATGCAATTTAGAAATTTATTTTTTATTTAGCAATTCCGAAATCAAACCAGAAATTCTTAAAAGTAATTTTTCCTCATTTAATAACAGACGTTCATTCACTACGTCAAGTGAAAATTCTTCTTTCCGATTTTCAGCTATGGATTGGAACTTTCTGGATAAAAAAGACATTTCTGAAATGGACGCATATATTCGCTGATCATACAAATAGGTTAACTCCTTGGAGGGTAGTGGTATATAACATAACCCACTTGATTTTAATTCCCAAGCTTCACGATGGCTCGAGGACTTATGAATAAAATTTTTCTTTTATAATGTAAGTTAAGAGAACCTTTTGCATATTTTCAAATAAAATTGTTTGAAAATTCAGGTGTCATTCAATCATATTCACATTTAAGCAATTGAAGTACTTTGCCTCTCAAACGGTTAATGATATTTCACAAAAATTGTCTTTTTTTTATATTTATATACCTTTATCACAACTGCCAACATCTTACGCTTTTTTGTACCCCAAAAATTTAATAGATTTATTTTCCTTATTTAACCCTAGAACTACCGGAAATTTTACTCAAGTTTTATAAAAACATTCTACACCAGAATTTTTACTTAAAACTATTTAATTTGTTTATTTAACTTATTATTGTCTGATTTATACATTTAGTTTGTTTTGAAGAAATTTCTGGTTTGAATAGATATTTTGAATATACATGTCGGGTCCATTGGACCCTTCTGGTAGACAGAGGGTTAATAGTAAGATTACGACGATTTATGTAGACGATTTAAGATGTACTATAGAATTTTTGTGGTAAAAAAAGCGTAAGAGTTGGCAGTAATGCCTTTATGTATAATTCCCTTTCAAAATAAATTTTATGCAATTTAATAAATAAAAATTATTAAAGATTAAAAGTGCGTAGAAATAATAGCTTCGTGAACAACTATTCTCTTTGTCATATGCAAGTTATAAATAAAGAAAATAACTTTTTAATAGAAATGTAACATCAAAATGTCACACCCATAGGCCGAGTTTTGTCGTTCAGTGGATTATACACCGGAAATTACTGTAGTAACTTTTTGTTCTAACCCTTTGCACTCGAGAGGTGACTCTCACTTACCAAATGCAAAGCGATAATATCGTCAGTACCATGTCAAACTATCCAATATGAAAAAAAAAAAAAAAAAAAAAAAAAAAAAAAAAAAACAGTACAGCCAGCGGGCTACTTTTTTAATTCATATTTCATCGTTGAATCCCCTTTTTTTAAATCGTAAAATTCACCTTATTTAAGGAGATATTTTTTAAGGCAAAAAAAAGGTGAATTTTATCATTTCAAAGAAGATGTGTAAATCAAGAAATCTGAATTTAAAAAATGTAGCCCACTTGCAAAACTGATGTCGTTATGTTTTTATAAAGGCCCGTCCGTACGGCAGCGCTGCTATTATTCAAGCTGGCTGTAGCATTTAACCCTTAAATGCATAGTAATGCATATCTGCATAACTTTTTATTTAATATTAGCAACCAGTATATTTATATAGAAATATTAATCCTGTAAAAATTACAAAAATATAAAGTTACAAATCTGTCTTAAAATTTCTGTTGTGTTATCTTTAATATAAGAGTGAAAAACATGATTCTAAAAAAATAATTTATGCATTTAAGGGTTATATTTTACGAAATAAAAAAATATAAAATCAGATATTTAGATTAATATTTATTAAAATATTTACTAATTTGCAATATTTTTGTTTTTATTTGTATTGCAGATATGCAACGTAAGAAAAGGTTGACGTATTATACGAAAAATGTATCTGATTTTTTTCATTATTGTTCCTGCGTTATAAACCTTTCAGAGAATCATATATAATTTTTCCGAAACAAAATAAAAAATCATGCATTTAAGGGTTAAGTAGATAAATTATGGGGAAAATTAAATGGATTCGTAAATAAAATATTAATATTTCTCTTGTAAACAATAAAACTTTACATAAAATTATACTTTATAGTCCTAATTATCTAGCAGGTCTGTCTAGTTTTCTGGTTTAATTTCTGTAAAATTTGAATATACGAGCATTATCTTTTATTAAGGATTTTAGAAACACTTATTTATAAATCAATTTTCGGAAAATTTATTTAAATGTGCATTTTCATTAGTAAAATTAACAAAGAGAAGTAAATTAAATACTTTCATGAGACTTATGAATATTCAAAAAGCTTTTTTTTTTTTTTAACAGGAAAATGCATTCATGAATTCCAAGCACAGGAGAATTATATCATTATCAAAAATTTATTTGCCAGCTTTACTTAAAGAAAACTCAAAAGAGAAATAATATTATATTTAAGATTAGAACATTTTTTGAAACACTTCACTTTTTGTTCCGTTTCACCTTACTTAGAGCATGGCATTGTATGAATATCACGCATAGACACATAAAAAAAAAAATATATATATATATGTATATATATATATATATATATACCGTCCGTTTTTGTGCTTAATCTCACTCTGTAATATAAATATTAAAAGAGTTTCTAATTTTTTATCTAGAAAAATAAATTTTAAAGATCAGTAAAATTACAAATAAATGAAAATCAAAGTAAGTTTCAATAGTTTGCAAAAAGAATTATATTAAAGACTTAAAATAACTTTTGAAACAATGATGTTTTTTTTTTTGTCTGTCTTTTCTTACATGCAATTTTATAAATATCACACAAACACATATTTGAAAATTATAGAAAATCTTTTATTTTAAGTGCATCATTTCATTCCTTAACTCCACTCCCTGAATATTAGGCCCATGGAATTTGGCCGCCAAACTTGGCGAGATATGGTCGAGTTGGCGACAGAACAGGGCCCCCTATGGTAACCCCCCTTATAGGTATGGAGATGCATTAAATGCTTGACATTTACGATAAGCCATTATTGGCATTTCATCTTATAGTTTGGCGATAGATTTTTGGTTGGCGGGTAATCGAGCATTACCGAATTGAGTAAAAGAAACATCCTTATAACGCGAAAAATTATAATCATATTAAATAACAGTTTACAGCGTCGGATTAAGCGTCTCACTTCCAATTAAAATACATCTTTGAATTGAAATTTAAATGAAATACAGGGTCATGAAAAATCTAAAAGTGTGAAAAATAGGATTACAAATATCTCGGAAACTAATTATCCGATCGGCTTCTTTCTTTATGCAAAATTTATGTTTTTGTATTGTCTTTTAAATTCACTCCCTTAAATAAGCAATTTCGAAAACTTTTGTATACCTTTTATCAGAAGGAATATTTCGGGAGTCCGAAAAAAATAGTTCCAAATAATCGAAGTTACTGATATTCAATTGGCTTCTTTCCATTAATACTTCCTAAGTACACACCAAATTTCAAGTCACTATCTCAATTTGTTCGGGAGATCACACAGATACACACGCACACACTCCCAGACAGACTGCATTTTTTTTTTTTTTTTCGTCTAAAAATATGTTTTTCGGAGTCTTCAATATCTGAAACGTGAAAACCCGCAAAAAAAAAAAAAAAAAAAAAAAAAAGATTTTTAAAACGATTACAAGTCACCTTATACTACGTATGATGGGCAAGTAAAAAGAGACATCATTTAAGAATAGCACAAAGAAAAAAGAAGTTAAAATATTAATTTACTAAGTAGATATTTTAAAAATACGAATACATACGTGCATTGCAAGATGCTTGTGATAAAATATTGCGTACATAACCGTTATAGCTAATCTACAGGGACATACACATTCTCGATTAAAGTAGTGTATATGTGCGATAAAAATTTGAGGTGCGTTTTCAGATGTGGTATGCATTTTTTTAGTTTAACCCCTTGTAAGGCGGCGGTATATCATATGTATCATTTAATTTTAATTTTCGAAATTCTACTGACACCGGAATTTTGGTATTAAATTTTGCTTTTTCTAATGTACTAGAAAAAAAAACTTACACTTACTTGGATAAAACAAATTCGTAAATGACGGTTTCAATCATTCATTTTATCAATTTATTTAATCATTTAATCATTTTCATCACATTTTAGCAAAAGAAGTACTCAGCCCTGAAAGTGTTAATGTATCTGCCTACATTAAAATAGAAGTTTAGGTGAAATTTTTCGAAATTGTTTTATTATTTGATTTGAAAATCATTCTTTTACAATTCCAAATATGTTTTAATTTTGTTTAAGATTACTAAGATAGGGGTTATGACCAATTTAATAAACAGGAAGTAATGAGTCAAATACCGCAAGTGAACAGGAAGGCCAGGAGAAATGTAAACAGTGTTTCCATACATGATTTTCTTACTTTTTTACATAAAAATACTAAATAAAGTTTAATTGACACTTCTAGAATAATTTTATAAGAATTAATATAGAAAAGCATTCTAATGATGTTACACTTTTTCAAACATAATAAAATTGATATATATTTACGAAGTGCACTAAAACACGCTTTCTCTAGAATATGTTAGGAAAGCATTTATTAATGATTCCCAGGCTCACTCAGGAGAATTCTGCTACAAAATAGTCAACGGGAATAATTGTTTGCAGCGTGTTTTACTAAGAAATTTTTTCTTTAAATGAGATTTCTGAAAAAACAATTTCTCCGTTATTTCCATGTACGGTAAACTTCATTACGTAAAACGTTTTAAACATATTCTAGTGAAATTTTGTCAGAATGCTTTCCATATTACTCATTATGTTCTGAACTGGAATCTAAGCTTTATGTGATAAAGTAATAGGTACTAGAATATAAAAAATGGTAATTTTTAATGAAAAATATGTATTTTGACGTATTTTTAAATATTTCAGTTCATTTTGAAGATATTGTAGAACTCCTAGTTCAGTGCAAGGTAAAGTGTAACAGTAGTATGTAGTAGAAAGAAAATTGAAATAAATTTAGTTGAATGAAGCGAACGCTATCCGGCGCAAGCATGAAATTTTGTTTAAAAAAATGGCAACCCCCCCCCCCCCCGAAATTTTTTAAAGGGTATGATGATATTGCTGGAAATTTATGTTTTTTCATCATTCTGTATTACAAATGAACTAAAAATATATGTAATTATTCAATATTGCACATTTTTTTAACACGTTCATGCCGGCGCCGTAGGTCACACTCGATTGCCTCAAAGCTGCCAAGTCTCCGGCTTTTTGGATACCAGTATTTTAATACAGAAAATGTTGTTTTATTTAATTAGAACAATTGGGCGATTTAAAGGAACAACATTTTCTCTAAAATAACAGTGTTGGGCAAAAAGCCGGAGACTCGACAACTCTGAGACAGTCGAGTGCGACCCACAGCGCTGGCGTAAACGTGTTAAAGCGCTCTGAACGTATGCAGTTACCTTAACCCTTTCAGCGGCAACGTACTTATTTTCGTCAAATGCTGAAAGTGAATGACACCAGAATTTGAAAACAAATTTATTTCAAAATATGCAAAAGCTTTTGTTCACCTACTTAATAAAGGGAAAATTTCCATTCCAATATACAGGTGCCAATGGGGCATTTACGGATTAATATTAACCCTTTATCTACTGACGGTACTTATAAGTACCATTAAAATAACTCGTTATAAAATTCGTTTAATACACCGATTAATTGTAATACAGTTTAGAATGAGTTATAGATGCATTACTTTGTCTTGTTCTAAAAGTATTATTGGTTACGCAAAATAAAAATATTTTTAAAATGATGATTTATTTTGCCTTTGCATCTTTTCAGATTTCTTGGAGTTTGGGGGGGGGGGGGGGAATTTTTCAATTCGAAAATATTTCTATATTTATATTTTAAGACCATTATGTTTGTATATTTCCTAATTCTGCAAAGTACTAAGAAAAATATTTAAAATAAAATATTTGATTGGGTTATAAATATTGCACAAAATCCCTATAAATTCAAATTTAATTAATCCTTCTAAACCACCCAATCTTTCTAAAGTCCTTCTAAAATTTATTAAATGATTATGTAAATATTCTAATGAAGTTTAAACAATTCACGAAAAATGCTTTAGAAGATAAAATTTTCATGAATTCATAATTCAGTACATAAAGGGTTAAGTGGTTCAAAAAGGAACCACTGCCCTTGAAAGGGTTAAAAAAAAGATTTCCTAATATATTTTTTTTACTATAGCATGCAAAAAAATCCTTGGATATTTGATTACCTGCTTTTTGGAACAGTATTTTTTGATTTATTTAATCACGGAATTTCAACGATGAAATAAAGGAAAAATTACTATTCGAAAGCACTAGTTCCCTAATATAAAAAGAAGTGTACGGTAGCTCTTCATTAAAGGGTTAAATATATTCTGCCTCTATCAAAAAATTGACCATTACGGTACATTATATAGTTTCTGAGTAAGAAACTGTACCAATTGGAAGCCGTTGAGAGTAAAAATGAATTGTAAAATGAGTCAGAAAATCAGGAGTTTGGATTTGAATACACCCTTACTAAGATGATTTTTTCTTCAACCGCTATGTATTTTTAATTTGTTTTTGCTGTAAGAATTGGTCCTATCCAAAACTTGTCTATAGAGATGTTGTAGACAATATTAAGAAGATATATGATAAATTCATGGGGATTTTATATCTTTTGAATTGACGGAGTTATGGATTTTTTTCTTCTTCAAACGCCCTTTTTGCTTTCATTTTTAATTTTTCTTTTTGCGGTACGAATTGGTCCTATCAAAAACTTGTGAATATAAAAGTTGTAGATAATGTTAAGGAGATTCGTGATAAAATTAATTCGATTTGACATCTTGAGAATTGACGAAGTTATGAATTTTTTTCTCCCCAAAACCCTATTTTTTGCACCCCTTGAGCCCATTTTTAACTTTATCAAAAATCTGTGATACATAAATTTTTGGCCCTATTTTTAGAAGTAATAAAAACTTTAAACTGATTCGATATGTACAAAATTTAAGAAGTTAGAGGGGTTTTTCGGTTTTCACAAAACCCCTCCGTATTTCCATCCCCTTGGTCCGATTTTGCCCATTAACGAACTCGACCGAGATTTTATGCCCCTTGATTTTATGTATCAGTTTGGAAGAGATTGGTGCAGAATTGTGGAAGTTATCGTCTCCAGAAGAAAGTGATATATATAGATAGATACATACATATATATATATATATATATATAAAGTTTTTTATTGAGGGTGGTTTTGGGCTCTAGGGGTCATGATCGGTGTAGATCTGCAAAACTTTTTCAGAAATTCCAACATAGGAACGACGCCAATAGGTAGTATTTCATACGAAATCTACCTAAAAGGAAAAATAAGGGGAGGGGTGCATTTTAGTGAACTGTTATTCAAAAACCAGTCAAGTCTCAAACATAAAGTTTACAATTTAACATTACATTACAAAGATGTTTATTATCCTACGTTTTCAGAATTTTTTAGTCAGTCCTTTTGAGATATTAAGTAGTGAAAATTGTCAAAAACAGACTTATTACAGTTTTTGATGAGCTTTACAAAAAAAGGAAAAGGTTTTCAGGATTGAAAGTTGTAAAAATAAGTATAGTCCTATAACAGGTCTGTGTAAGAAAAAAAAATTGAGATGAGTCTGATCCCCTTCATAAAAAATAATGGCAGCGTGTGGTGTTTGACCTTTTCTTTCTCCGATTCGTAACCCTCTCGCTGTGTAAGTAATTCTTCGCGATGGGCGTCTTTTACATAATTTTTAATCGTTTTTCACCGGTTCTTTAAAGCAGAAATTTTTGACTATCCTAATCGGGGAAAATGCCCTGATTAAAGCAGACAAAGTTTTCGCTGAAAAATAACTGATGGCTGAATCCATATCAACTCAGGCAGGGGGGTTACCTTCATAGTCTCAGAAGTTTTTGAATTGAACATATGTTAAAATTTAAGAAAATGTAAGATACTTGTATATTTTCATTTTGCCCCAAAAAAATTCCTGGCCCAAGATACAGGCCGCCAAAGATGACATCCCCGGCATCCTTTCTCATTCGCGATTTTCGATAAACATTTTAAAGTGCTCTATCTCTAGAACGGTGCAAGATATTTTGTTGCGGTTTATTTTATTTTAAAGATAATATTCTTCTGTTTAAAATGATATACCGAATTTTGAAAAATGTATTCAACTTTTCTTGTGGCAGCCTTTTGAAAAAGAAAAATTTTTTTCAAAAAAAATTTTTTTTTTGGAAATGCCAATCTTAAAAATTTTGATTTTTTTGCTGTTGATCAATACCATTGGGAACTACCTTCACTGTAAAGGAGGACTTCCACTTTTGAGTTTAACAAATTTTAGAAACATTTAAAAAAGTCAGAGAAGTTTACAGGAACTGTATATATACAGTTCCAGTAAAAGTCACTGAATTTTTGCTTATTTGTATCATATTTGTAAGGATAAGCCTACTATATATCCTAAACAAGTTAGAAATTGCAATATCAAATGTGGCAAATGAGGTGCATGCGTAATATAACTAGTTTTATAAATATTCAGATCTTGGTGCAATAAGTTACACTCTTGGGCAAAAAGGGCATGAATACAAAATTTATTATGATTCTACATATTAAATTCAGTAATACGGAAGTAATATGAATTCATATTAAAATGACTTAATCGCCATGGCAATCTAGAATCATTACCTATCATGGTATATCATTGAATCAATTATGTATTATAGGATTTTTAAATAGAATGAAGAAAACTTTTATTAATGTCTTTTATGTTTTAATTTGATTTTCATAGCATTTGAAGTGATACATACTTTATTTTCAATACCAAACATAGTAAAACAATCTCAATAACATATATCAATTACACAGCAATACAAATTATATTAATACAAGTTAGCGTTCAGACAGATGGGCAGACAAATCGAATCCATAAAGACTTTCAACTATGTTGGAAATTGTTAAAAACACATAAATAGGTCAGAATTTGACTTTTAGAAATTTATGTCAATAGACGGAAGCATACTTGAATACTTTCATACAACCCTGTATTTTACCTACTATCTTTATATACATGCCACTATTTAGCTAATATTTAATTAAGATTAAAACATCCTTAAAACCAGTGAAATCATACTTCCAGAGATTATCATCCATAGACGGCCATGTATCTAATTCTTTGTGTGGACCTGTATATCATTTTATCTATATTCTCCAAACATATCTTAGTATACTAAATGTAGTTCAGTGTAAAAATGCATAACTCATTTAAAAATCACCTTTAAGCTACTTTCATTCATACTCAGTAAACCCTTAAGATTTCTTTTGTGTAGCCCTGTATATGATCTACAGCATTTATGCACACAACGTAATATGGAAAAATTTAGTTAAACTTAAAAACTCAAACACAACTAAAAATGCACTTCCTGCAATACCCTTACGATTTCTTTTGTGTAGCCCTGTATATGATCTACAGCCTTTATACACACAACGTAATATGGAAATATTTAATTAAACTTAAAAACTCATATCTCAACTAAAAATGCACCTAGCAATCATTGCTAATGTACAGTATTTCCAATAAGGTAAAGTATCCGAAATCTTTTGTGTGTCCCTGTAAACACTATGCACTTTCTATGACACAAGAAGTAATTTTTTGTAAACCTCTGAAATAAAGTATGTATCACTTCAAATGCTATGAAAATCAAATTAAAATATAAAAGACATTAATAAAAGTTTTCTTCATTCTATTTAAAAATCCTATAATACATAATTGATTCCATGATAGGCAATGATTCTAGGTTGCCATGGCGATTAAAACCTTTTAAGATGGATTCATATTACTTCTGTATTACTGAATTTAATATATGGAATTATAGTAAATTTTGTATTCATGCCTTTTTGCCCAAGAGTGTAACACTTATTGCACCAAGATCTGAATATTTATAAAAATAGTTAATACTATGCACGCACCTCATTTGCCACATTTGATATTGCAATTTTTAACTTGTTTAGGATTTATAGTAGGCTTATCCTTACAAATATGATACAAATAAGCAAAAATTAAGTGACTTTTACTGGAACTGTATATATACAGTTCCTGTAAAATTCTCTGAATTTTTTAAATGTTTCTAAAATTTGTTAAACTCAAAAGTGGAAGTTCTCCTTTACAGTGAAGATAGTTCCCAATGGTATTGATCAACAGCAAAAAAATCAAAATTTTTAGGACTGGCATTTTCGAAAAAAAAAAGTTTTTTGAAAAAAAATTTTTTTTGAAAAAAAATTTTTTTTTCAAAAGGTTGCCACAAGAAAAGTTGAATACCTTTTTCAAAATTGGGTAAATCATTTTAAACAGAAGAATATTATCTTTAAAATAATAAAAACTGCAACAAAATATCTTGCACCGTTCTAGAGATAGAGCACTTTAAAATTTTTATCAAAAATGGCGAATTGGAAATGGTGCCCGGGATGCCATCTTTGGCGGCCTGTATCTCGGGCCAGGAATTTTTTTGGGCAAAACCAAAATATACAAGTATCTTATTTTTTATTGAATTTTAACATATGTTCAATTCAAAAACTTCTGAGACTATGAAGGTAAGATTTTTTCTTTGGCTGCCTGAATTGACATGGATCATACCTGATGGGAATAACCAAATAGTATTAATTTGACGGAAAAATGGTTGCCCGAGCATATCTCGGGCTGTGCATCGAGAGGGTTAAGCAGGTTTTTGGCCAAGATCCTTAAGTCTAATAAAAATAATATAATAACGTAATATGTCAACAATTTTATGCTGAACATTTTGGTTTTTGATTCATCTTGATAGATAGAAAAATCGAGCAGTTGCCGAGTCATTTTCCGTAAAACCCGTTTTTCACCCAAAAATGGCTATGTAGCTTGTTAAAATTGGCCACCTCCAAAAAACTACACTATCAAAAAAAAAAAAAAAATGACATGTTTTTAAACTCAGAAATCTATGAAGAACACATGGTTAATGTTGACAGCTATTGTGAAATATAATCTCCAAATAAGGACATTAAAACAATCAAGCTAAGTAAATTGTTTTTCATGTGTCAAATGTGATTTATAAAAACAATTATCAAAAGTGATTATCAGTGGTGGAAAATTGGCGCAGAGGTGGAGCCTATTGACACCACTAAATTTTCGTAGTATTTTTCGTCTTATCTAATGGCAGAATTTCTGAGTTTTTATTAAGGTGAAGAATACTATAATAATTTAGTGGTGTCAATAGGCTCCTCCTCTGCGCCAATTTTCCACCACTGGTGATTATAATCTAAAGGAAGGAAGTGAAAGTGAAAAGTGATTGCACAATCATAAACAAACATTTTACTATAAACATTTCGCGATACTCAAGAGCTATAGACATTGATAGACTCTTATTTTAAATTAATATAAATATAAATATTGATACAAATAATTTGCTATTATGATTTATGTCACTAATTTCCTGTTTTTTTATTGCTGATAATATTTTATACATGTTTTCTCTATTTTTCACTTGTATCCCAGACTCTCCAACGGAGAGATGTATTTCTAAAGCTTTTATTAAATGTTAATTTTCTTTCTATTTAAAAAGTTTCCGGACAAATTTAAGTTTTACAAGTCACACAAAAAACATGTGTCTTTTAAATGACATGAACATCACACGATCATTGCATGTGGATAAATCAGAAATATAGGAGAAGATCAAGACATAATTACCCTTACCGACGTGTGTTACCAGATGATGTACGGATATACATAAATACAAGGGAAGCCCAATTCATCTTACCTATGTTTTGTTTTATATTGAGAAATAGATAATTTATTTTTTGAGGATAAAACCGAACATCACCATTCCAGCCACATAGTAAATTCAAAAGAATTTTTTACCAAAATTACAAATAATAATGAAACAAATGTCACGGTTGCTAATGGTAATAAACTGATTTCATATGGATCTGGAGAGGTAATAATTCATACCGAAAATAAAAACAAACAAGTTATATTGCGTGACGTACTATACGTTACTGACACAGAAACTAACCTGCTGTCAGTGAGTAGGGCAACTAAAAACAGTTGCAAAGTCAAATTTGAAAAAGATAAATGTGACATAATTCATGAAGGTCAGATTATACTTCAAGGTAAACTTAAAAACAATCTGTATGAAATGCATGTTAATAAAGATGAAAATCACAAGCACTATGCAAATGTCAGCTACAACTGCTCAAATGCAAATTGCATAGATTTGTGGCATAGGCGAATGGGGCACAGGGGCTACGACACAATAAAGTCCATGTTATCAAAGGACTTAGTTGAGGGAATTAAAATCAACAACTGCAAACATAATGCGAAATGTGAGGTATGCATCAAGTCAAAAATCAGCGAGACCCCATTTCCTAAATCAGGTGCATATAGAGTTACAGAAAGGCTCGAGTTAGTTCATTCTGATGTATGTGGCCCTATAAATACACTCACAATTGGGGGGAAAATACTTCGTCACTTTTATCCATGATTATACGCGAATTTGTGTAATTTATTTAATTGCAAATAAAAGTGAGGCTTCAGAAAAATTAAAAGAATACATATCAATGGTGAAAAACAAATTTGGAAAAATGCCTACTGAGATAAGATCGGACAACGGTGGTGAATGTACGGGTAACGAAATAGAAAAATATCTAAAAGAAAATGGAATTCATCATCAGCTTACCGTACCATTTAACCCAAGCCAAAACGGTGTCGCAGAGCGTAAGAATAGGTCGCTACTAGATATGGTTTGAAGTATGCTAAATGAAGCAAATCTCCCGCACAAATTATGGGGGGGGGGGAAGTCATATGTACCGCGAATCACTTACAGAACCGGCTACCTTCAAAATCGGTAAGCACCACACCCTATGAATTATGGATGAATAGAAGACCAAATTTGAAATATCTCAAAGTTTTTTGGCTGTACTGCATACGCCTACATACACAAATCAAAGAGAGGAAAATTAGACAATAGAGCGGAAAAGGGCACTTTTGTTGGATACGACAGTCGCTCTAAGGCGTACAGAATCTATACAAGTGACGGAAGAGTAATATTGGCCAGAAGCGTAAAATTTATAGAAAATAAAAATAATCCAGATACTAACGAAAATCTTGATAGAAGAGAATTAATCGCGGAAACAAACAAACAAACACAACAGAAAGAAACGAATGAAATGGAAATAGATCTGACACCAACAAAAAATGAACTAATTCCACCACCCGCGTCACAACAACAAATTCCACAAGTGAGAAGATCAGAAAGAACCAATAGAGGTGTGCCGCCGGACAGGTTTGCTTATGCATTCCGGCACGATCCAGTATATGTACCTAAGAGATGGGAAGATATGATGAGTATAGAAAATCCTATAGAAAAACAGAACTGGATAAAAGCGACAGAAGAGGAAATGAATTCCCTTAATGAAAATGAAACCTGGTGTTTAGTTGATCCCCCAAAAGGAGCAAGAGTAATTGGGTCGAAATGGACTTTTAAAGCGGAATATGACGAATTCGGAAAAATCAAGCGTAACAAAGCGAGATTGGTCGCACAAGGATTTAGACAAAAATACGGAGCAGATTTCGATGACACTTATGCGCCAGTAGTTTCCCATACAAGTTTAAGAGTTTTCATAACTGCCTCAGCATACCACAATCTCAATATTAGGCAGATTTACATCAAAACGGCATTTTTACATAGTGAATTGGAAGAAAATGTTTATGTATCACAACCTAAAGGGTATATAAACACTAGAGAACCCAATAAGGTTTGTAAGTTTAAAAAGGCCGTATATGGACTAAAACAAGCTGCAAGAGCATGGTATTCAAACATTAGTGAAACACTAAAAGAATTAAAATTTAAACAGAGCAATGCTGGTAATTGCTTATTTATAAGAAAATAAGGGGAAAACACGGTTTATATAGCAGTATACGTGGACGATATACTAATCGCAGGAAAAGATGAAATATAAATGACATAATAGATAAACTAAAATCTAAGTACGCACTCGAAGATTTAGGTCAAATTTCCAATTACCTTGGGATAAAAATACAAAAGACTCACAACGGCTTTAAACTAAATCAAACAGGAAAAATAATAGAAATTGCAAAAAAAATTAATTTAGAAGATTCTAAGCCATATGGCACTCCAATGGAAACAGACTTTCAACGATTAGACAATGAGGAAACACAAATGCCAAACAACACTAAGTACCGACAAGCAATAGGTGCGCTGTTATATGTTGCTACAATAAGTAGGCCCGATATTTTAGTAGGTGTAAACATTTTGAGTAGAAAAAACGAAACGCCGTCTGAAAGAGATTGGAAAGGTGTTAAAAGATTAATAAGATATCTATATTCAACAAAAGACTTAAATTTAGTAATCAGCAGGGAAGAACCACCCATTCTGGAAGTATATACTGATGCAGATTGGGATGGAGGTCTAAGAACAAGAAGATCGACAACAGGCAATTTATTCCTTTTAGGAAACGACAAACATGTGTTGCACAATCATCTGCAGAAGCAGAGTTCGTAGCAGTGGCGAGCGCAAAACAAGAATTAATATGGCTGCTAAAACTATTAGAAGATCTTGATATACCGCAAAAATTGCCTATAGTAATTTATGAAGACAATAAATCTTGCATAAAAATGATTGAATCCGAAAAATTTTCTAATAAATCGAAGCATATAGATATAAAATATAATGTGATTAAACAGCTGAAAGAAGATAAAATTATTGAATTTCGTTATTGCCCAAGCAAGTCAATGACAGCGGACATACTCACGAAACCAGAGCCCAAGCCTGAATTTCTAAATAATAGAAACAAACTGAAATTACAGAACAATCCTCGTTAGGAGATTAAGGGGGCAATTGTTGACAGCTATTGTGAAATATAATCTCCAAATAAGGACATTAAAACAATCAAGCTAAGTAAATTGTTTTCCATGTGTCAAATGTGATTTATAAAAACAATTATCAAAAGTGATTATAATCTAAAGGAAGGAAGTGAAAGTGAAAAGTGATTGCACAATCATAAACAAACATTTTACTATAAACATTTCGCGATACTTAAGAACTATAGACATTGATAGACTCTTATTTTAAATTACTATAAATATAAATATTGATACAAATAATTTGTTATTATGATTTATGTCACTAATTTCCTGTTTTTTTATTTCTGATAATATTTTATACATGTTTTCTCTATTTTTCACTTGTATCCCAGACTCTCCAACAGAGAGATGTATTTCTAAAGCTTTTATTAAATGTTAATTTTCTTTCTATTTAAAAAGTTTCCGGACAAATTTAAGTTTTACAAGTCACACAAAAAACGTGTGTCTTTTAAATGACATGAACATCACACGATCATTGCATGTGGATAAATCAGAAATATAGGAGAAGATCAAGACATAATTACCCTTACCGACGTGTGTTACCAGATGATGTACGGATATACATAAATACAAGGTAAGCCCAATTCATCTTACCTATGTTTTGTTTTATATTGAGAAATAGATAATTTATTTTTGAGGATAAAACCGAACATCACGCAATTACTGTTAGCAAAGTTTAAATATTGTTATCAGTTAAAAGATAAGGGAAATTAAAAATGTAGAGCAACATCAATTTGGTGATTTGGAATGGGTTGCCCTTAATTCCAGCCTTTTTGTTTCTATTTCAAATGTCGTAGAAATTTTACATAGGCCTCAATATGTTCTTTACGAGTAAATAGTTTAATTATAGCAGACCAATTTGAAACATAGCATAAAGTTACACTTTCCTTTTTTACTCTAGATTTTCTAAAAGTTTTACATATCTTCAAAATTAAATTTTGCTGCTGTTAAGAGATTTTGTCTAATATCTGATGAGTTACGAAATGTTATTAAATGAAGGAAGTAATCAAACCAGATATTTTTACGGACTAGTTATGCTGTTATTCCATTCATGTCAGAAATGTGTACATTGATTAACACTAGGACGCCCGGAAGGAGTCGATTCGACTCCTACCATACCATTAAATGTCAACTGGAACCAGAAATTCTTTCATAAAATAATTTAAATTTTAACCACTGAGATTTACGTTAAATAGATCAGTCAAACAGTTTTAAATAAAAATTCTGGTGTCAAATATTTTTATGAAACTTGAGTAAAATTTCCGGGCGTTCTAGTGTTCACACCTTAATTGTCGCTCCCGTCGTATTCACCGGCTGTGTCTTTTATTCCGATTATTCTGATTTGTTTGATTCCCACCAGTTTTATAGAATAGTGTAATTGGATTTATTATGGTATCATTTTACCTGTCATTAAATAAAGGGAACATTTCTTTTTCTAAAAAGTGGTGTCAATAAGCAATTTGAATTTTTAAACTGTAATTTAATGCGATCGTTAAAGGGTTAAACAAACAAAATCTTGTAAATTTCATTGCGAACTTCTTTCATTAATTATGTCACGAAAACTAACTAAATGTTACAGTTTGTTTAAGATACAATTAAAAGACATATATTTCTGTCTTTTAATTACATAATGCAACGAATTTTGCTATATATCGTTAAATAAAAAAGATTTAAATATACCAAGTTTTAAGAATAAATATTTATCTAAACTATTACATTGATGCAAAAGTTCTGCCATAATTTAATACCTAATTTTAATACCCCTAAAACCGGTAAAATTTTAATAGCTGATATTTTTATCATACGTGATTGCTTTGAACTCATAGGTAAAATTATCAGGTCACGGTAAAATTATCAGGCAAAATTTTCACGGATATTAAGGGTATTAAAATACGACAGAACTTTTGGAACTTAATATATTGATACATATCCATCATTTACAGACAGAATGCGTAACTGACAATTAACTGGTTAAATGCATAGTGATGCATATTTACATAACTTTTTATTTAATTCTTAGCAACCAGTATATTTGTATAGAGATATTAATCCTGTAAAAATTACAAAAATATAAAATTAAAAATCTTTCTTAAAATTTCTGGTGTCAAATCTTTAATATAAGAGTAAAAAACATAATTCCAAAAAAATAATTTATGCATTATTTATGCATGGGTTAAGTTTTACAAAATAGAAAAAAATACATATAAAATAAGGTATTTAGATTCATACTCATTAAAATAGTTACTAATTTGCAATATTTATCTTTTATTTGTATTGCAGATGTGTAACATAAAAAAGGTTAACGTATTATACAAAAAAATGTATCACTGATTTTTTTCATTATTTTTCCTGTGTTATAATCATTTCAGCGAATCATTTATAATTTTTCGAAACAAAAAAAAAACAAAAAAAAAAACATGAATTTAAGGGTTAAAAAGATTTTTTGTCACCACTTTTCCGAAGAGTAATATTTTCCTCATTTAACGATTATCGCATCATACGATTAAATAAGACAAAGATTTTGAATCTTAGGAAATTGTGGCGACAAAAAATCATAGCTGTTGGATTCATGCGAATGATTAACACTAGAACCGCCGTAGCGGTCATTTTTACCGGTACCAAATAAAAATACTTCGATTCAAACCGGAAATTTCTTTCTAAAATAAGTTAAATATGTACTACGGAGAAATAAGTTAAATAAATAAGTTAGATAGTTTTTAATAAAAATTCTGGTGTAAAATATTTTTGTAACACGTGAGTAAAATTTCCGGCGGTTCTAGTGTAAAAGGCATAAATGTACATTACATTAAAAAATGTTTGACATAAAACAATTCTTAGCTTAATTATTTTAACGCAACCATTCAGCATTTCAGCGAAAAGTCGTAATTTTAATTAAACCTGTAAATTATACTCTAAATGTTAAATGAACTTTTTTTACATTTCCTCGTAGCAAAATTGCATTTGGTCAATATTGGTTGCATCTTTGCCAAATATTCAGATCTCGGATAAATATCGACACGAAATATTGCACCAGTATTGCGGTATTCAATTTTCTCCACTATTGCGACAATATGGGCAAGAAATGTTTTTTAAAACTAAAGTTTATAAACACTAATTTTCTGTCATATTGGCACACCATTACAAATCATTCCAACATATAGCCAATATTTCCGCAATTTCGGCTTTTTATTGTGAGTATGTCTAAAGAATAATCAATATTTAAGGAATATTATTCGAAGTATTTAGAATAAAAGCAATATTGTCATTGATCTATGTTAGTATGCATTTGTTCGTAGTGTATCATTTTTTAATTAACCCTCTGCCATATCCGATAGATCCGACAGGTGCAATCTAAATATTTATTCAAACCAGAATTTTTTTTTCAAATAAACTAAATTAATAAAGTCAGATAAAAATAAGTTAAATAGTTTTAAATAAAAATTCTGGTGTAGAATAATTTTTTATAAAACTTGGGTAAAATTTCAAGCTGATCTAGTGTTAATTCGCATTTTTTCAAATTAAACAAATTAACCCTTTGAGGCGAAAGCAATTATGTTTCTCTAATGTTGAATTCATACCGGAATATTCGAAAAAATTTATTTCAAAATAAAGAAATTGATTTTGCCACTTTTTTTCACAAAAATATTAAAAGTAACATTTAATTAAAACTTTCTGTTGAAAATCTTAGTTAAAATTAGGCGGGATATAATATATCCCTCCTCCCCTCAACGGGTTAAGCAAATCTATCGTTAAAAATCCGATAAACAAACCATAAAATAAAACTGAATTATTAAAAAATATATACATTTCCATTTCGAATGCAGCATAGAGTTATACTTCATCTTTTATACTTTGGTAATAAAAATAAAAATAATAATAAAGACTCATGAATGCAAAATTTATATTGAGCCTGACTGTATTAGAAAATTTATAGAACGTCATATAAATCTTTGATTTACATCACCACTTTTATGAATATCTTGAATGTGATATTCTTCGCTACTTTTCAGGCGTGTGTTATTAAAGAAGCCAAAATAAAATAAAATAAAAACATTATTAGTTGGTGCCAAAAGGGAGTTGACGTACTTTATATATCATATTAATGTGAAATATTTGAAATTATTTCACGGATTTTCATAATTTTTTTTTTATGTCTCACGCCTACTGTAGTTTTTTTTTAACCCTTTTCCAACTGCATCTTTATTTTATTTTATTTTTTTTGGCATTGGCATTTTTTTAGCATTGGCATTTTTTTGGCATTTTTTTCGGCAAAAAACATTGATGCATTTTTGGATACACAATGTAAAAAAAAAAAAAAAAAAAAAAAAAAAAAAAAACATTGTGTATCTTAAAATGCACCAACGTGTTTTTAAACGGAGAAACAAGGAAATGATGTCAGCTATAATAATATTCTTGCCTGAGATTAATGTGTGAATTCGAAATGCAGATGTGTTTACTATGCATCATGTTTTAGAACCTAATGTCGATAATTGATGGATCAGTCTCAAGTTGTTATAATACTCAAAATAGCGTATAAAGATGTTGTAAGGTGTTCTGAGTTAGCGGGCTTTTTGAATGTCAGCTTCGATTTCGTTTTTACGCTGTAGTAGAGTTTTTGGGTGCTACTCTGACATAAATGTGTAGTGTTGAAGTATTTCACTAAAATTATTAATTTATCAACTATGATTTTCTATATCGTGGAGTTTTTTTTTTTTTTTTTTTTTTTTGTCGTTCTAATGTGGTTGGTTGATGACATTTTCATAGCTGCCAATTCTTCCGCTTTTTCAGACCACAAAATTTTAATAGAAATTTTTGCCTTATTTAATCGGCAGATTACGGCGATTTAAAAAGATAAAATTTTCTATAAAATTTTTGTGGTCTGAAAAAGCGTCAGATGTTGGCAGCTATGCATTTTAATAGTTTGACTCCCGTATATCATACCCATGGAACTATTAATCAAGAGGAACTGACATATCCTTAACCCTCCGTCTACCAGACGGGTCCATTGGACCCGACAGGTACATACAAAATATTCATTCAAACCAGAAATTTCTTTAAAATAAACTAAGTATATAAACCAGACAAAAATAAGGTAAATAAATAAGTTAAATAGTTTTAAATAAAAATTCTGGTGTAGAACGTTTTATTAAAACTTGAATAAAATTCCCGGTAGATCTAGGGTTAAAATAGTGAAGATTCAACTGTAACCACTATCTCATGGGTTGTTTACCGCCGGCGGAAACTTCCACCAGTAAATTTATGTAGAAATTTTCTGCTTATTTAAACACCTTATTATTGCAAAATTCTAGTCTTAAGTAATGCTAGAAACAGATTTTTATTTTTACTGGTAGCAGTTTAGTTTTACGGTAGTCACGCCCTGCGTTTTCGCCATGTTGTGACACCCAGGGAAACAAACTAACAGTTTCAATAGGCAAACTGACAGCAGTAAGAATAAATAGAAATTTTGGCCACATTTGTGAAAAAAATTCCATGAATAAGATGCTTAAATAAAATGAAATTTTCTATTCAATTTGACTGGTGGGTCGTTTGTTTCGGCGGTAATTAGAAACTGAAGATCCAAATTAACCTTTAACTGATGTCACGTGGTCTCCCAGACCCCGCAACTCCCAGCTGTAAACACTTTTACAGCTTTTTACTTTTCTGTACTGAAGTAATATGATAATATGAATAAAATACTTTTTTCATGCAATTTAATTCACATGCTCCTAAGAGAAGTACAACGATATTGTTAGGACAAAATTTAAGTAAATTCAACCATTTGAGTAATTTTTTCTATTCATTTTATTCGAGGGGTCTGAGAGACCGGACCACATCAGTTGTGTGAAAAATGTTAGTCACATCAGTTAAAGGTTAAAAAAAGCTGCCGCCATATTGTGACAGCCTCCTCAGTTACTTCACTCGCAACAGGTAAACAGTAGACTATATGTCTCCGCCACTTTATTCATAAATCCATTATCATACCCGTTGCTGCTGGTTAGCGCAGAAAATGCTCTAATAGTATCTAATAGCAATAATAATCACTATTAAACTGACTGGTCATCAGTCAATTTCTATTAATATGACTATCGAACAAGTCTACGGCAGTGAGAGTGTTACCAGTTTGCTACTTTGTTTCCAGATCAGATTGTTTGATTGCCACCAATTTTTTTAAGTAGAAATATTATTCTTATTTAATTACAAATTAAATAATGCGATAATAATTCGAATTATACTATTTTTAAAAAGTGGTGGTAATCAAGCAATATGAATAAAGAACAAGTTTCGATTGTTAATAATGGGAAGCCAATCCGCAGGATCAGATGCCTTTGTATATGATGCTTATATAGTTACAGATAGTGCTGCCAGGTGCCTCGAGTAAATCAGGGCTCAAAACGCTCTGGGCACCACTAATTTCTTACAGATTATTTCTCCATATTTAATCGCAGACAATTCTGCCATTAGAGAAGACAAAGAAAATTAATTTAACGCTTTATTTACCGACGGTACTTATAAGTACCACTCACTTTAAACTTCCATCACTTGGTGAATATTACTAATATTCTAATGATACCTTGCAAAAACACTCTTTTAACTCCACTTTATCCGGATCATGGAAGCAGCAGTTCTAGGTTTCTTATTTTAGCAAGGAAGTAGGCCATGTTTGAAACAGTCGATGTATTTTGTGCCGACATTTTGTACAGATTGTCACGCTCGTTTGTTTATTGCTGCGAAGGATATAAGATAAGCATTGAATTTTTTTTTTTTTTATGTGTTCATTATGATCTTAGAATACAATTTCGATAGCTATTTTAGGTGAACTGTGTATGTATTTGATTTAACAGTTGAATTACTCGGTGGTATTTGTAAGTACTATCAATCGTTTTCCTCTGCTTTAAAATGTAATTACTAAAATGTAGTGTAGTAATAGTCTTCCTAGTATTTATTTTCTGTTTCATTATTATGTTTTTATAGGAAATCGAAAAAGTTGTGGCACCGGCTTTTTTTGCTATGCTAGAAATGGCATATGTAAATTCATATGTTGCATATGTGGAGATGCGAAAGAGCATGCTGTCCCTCGAATATAGATGTCGCATAACTAAAGGACTGCTAACAAGATCGAATTCTTAAAAAAAAAAAAAAAAAAATAGTTATTTTAACACTTTCAGAGGCAAAACATTTTCTATGCTAAAGTGTTGGAATAAATGATTGGCACCGGAATTTGCTGAAAAATTTATTTGTAAATATGAGAAAGGCTATATTTCACATACTTATTAAATCGAAAAGATTTTACCGCAATTCTGGTGCCACTTGAAATACCTTGTGGGTTTTCTGTTTCAATAATATTTTAGTCATAGTGTACTGGTGGTACTTTAAAGTACCACTTTAATTAATTACCTCTAAGAAGTTAAATTTCTCACGGGTGGTTATTTTTTTTATGTTTATTCTTTAATTTTTATTGTAGTAACTGAAAAAAAACGTTACATGGAAAAAGTTGCAGTAGGTCATAATGCAGTAGATAAAGTTGTAAAATGCTCGTGTCCAGAGCATTTGCAGCCCGATTTACGCGGAACACGTGGCAACGCAACTTACAGAGCACATATCGTCGGTAAAATGTCAAACTATCCAATATGAAAACAGTGTTACCAGTGGGCTACTTTTTTTAAATTTAGATTTCGTGATTGGCACAACTTTTTAAAATAGTAAATCCGCCTTATTTAATGATATATCAATTAAGGCGAAAACAAGGGAAATTTTACCATTTCAGGAAAGTAGTGCCAATGAAGAAATCAGAATTTTGAAAAAGTAGCCCACTGGCAACACAGTTTTTATATTGGATAGTTTGAAATGGTACCGGCGATATATTAAAAAATATATATTATCTTATTTTGTAAACGTAGATATCGATAGCTCAACAGCCAAATGATATTTATGATTGTGAAACAAAATGTAATTTATACAAAATTTGAAAAAATAATGTAAAAAATATTAATGCATTACATATGACAGAGAAAACTACAAAATACAAAACGAAATTCAAAATACTATATATAAAAAAGGCATGATATTATTCTGAAAAATAAACAATAAGAAAGTCTATAGATGATGAGGAGTCGGGCGAGTTCTAAAAACATACTGATTACATTCAAAATGTAATAAAAATGCATTCCAGACTAATAAAGAACTTTTCTTTGAGTCAGTTAAAATTAAATGAACATGAATTTTGCTTTTACAGGGTGTCCTAATGGAGTAGCAGTTTTTAGAATGAAATAACAAGCAAACGAGTGATTGCAGAAGATTAATGTATAAGACACGGAATTTCTTTAGTGTACTTACTTGTTTTACTATTAAATGTCCCCAGCAGCACTGTCTCACACTGAAATAATGTTATAACTAACGTTATTAGATGGATCGGATTTCATTTATACATTGTTATATATTGCCCGTCATTCTGTTTAGCTGTTGAAATAGGAAAACAGCAGGTGTGCAATTTTGAACACGCAACGTTACTTTTAGCATTCTTATATATTGAGAGAATTCCGCGCCATCTATTAGTGGTATATTAAACTGAGATAGGGAAGTATACTAACAGAATTTCCAATTTCACCCCAGCAAGAATAATTTCAATAACTGGGAGCGCTTTCTTAGTAGTGACTTAAAAAAATATATAGTTCACTTTAAACCCTGAAGAGCCAACACTAGTCAATCGAAGAATCAAGAACGCTAAGGTTATCCTTTGGGGGTTAATATTTTGAAAGTAACGTTAAGTTATTTTCAAATATCTCGCTTGGATTTTAATATTCTTCAATGATTTTTTTTTCAGTATATCTAAGGACGATCTATAATCGGGCTGGTTTTTAATTTTTCGATTTTGGTTTCAGATTTTTTTTTTAAAATCTTACTCTCGGAACCGGTTCTGAAATTTAAACTTTCCTAATATTAAAAAAATAACTATAACCAATATCGAAAAAGTAAAATCTAGCCCGGCTACAGATAGACCTCAGATATCCTTTGCAAAAAAATCATTTAAAATTGTCAAAGTGCAAGAGAGATATTTGAAAATAACGTTCCCATAGACTTAACATTATCGTTTTTGTTTCATCCTGTGACTATTGAGGACTCTTAATTCTCGCGCCTGTGACTTTCATGGGCAGTGCACCTCCCCATGAATACTAGGCCTGATCGCTGACACAAAAATGGCGGATGGCGAAGGCGGATTTTTTGTACCGTATGTAATGTCCCCTAAATTTAGACACCAGTATTTTGTAAAAGATTTCTTTGTCTTTTTAAATCTCAGGAAAGGAAAGCGGAAAAAAACTTACAAAAATTATTTGTACCAAAATGCAAGGGACCGAAGACACGCTGAAATAAAACCTCCTTCGGCAGCCGCTATTCTTGTATCAGCGATCATGCCTAGTATTCACATGGCAGTGAACAGTGTCATCACCGTCTCAATACTCAAGGCCTCCGGACTGATTTCGTGACGTACCAAATGAAGATTAACCCCTTGAAGGGCAAACAATTGCTTTTGTGTAATGCTTAATTCCCACCAGAATTACAGAAAAATTTTATTTCAAAATAAGGAAAAGCAATTTTACGACTTTTCTCCACTAAAGTCAGAAAACTAAAATTTCCTAAAATTTTTCTTGTGCAAATCCTGATTAATCGTAGGTGGGATAAAATATATCCCACCGCCCCTCAAGGGGTTAAGGGGCGGCGGTATATATTACATACCACCTACGATCAATCAGGATTTGCACCAGAAAACTTTTAGAAAATTTTAGTTTTCTGACTTTAGTGGAGAAAATTCGTAAAATTGCTTTTCCTTATTTTGAAATAAAATTTTTCTAAATTTCCGGTGGGAATTAAGCATTACACAAACGCAATTGCTTGCCCTTCAAGGGGTTAATCTTCATTTGGTACGTCACGAAATCAGTCCGGAGGCCTTGAATATTGAGACGGTAATGCATAGCTGCCAACTTGTACGGATTTTTGCTACCACTAAAATTTAACAGAAATTTATACCTTATTTAATTATCAAAATTCACTGTAATTTGGCGATTGAATGAGGCAAAATTTTCTATTAAATTATAGTGGTAGCAAAAATCCGTACAAGTTGGCAGCTATGGTAATGGCAGTGTAGGCTATTTTTTTATAATTCAGATTATTTTATTCCCACCAGTTTTTTTAAACTGTTATAATTATTTTTATTCATTATTATTTTATATCATTTTATCTGCCATTAAGAGGAATAATTCTACTTCAAAAAAGTGGTGGCAATTAAACAATCTTAATTTAAAAAAAAGTAGCCTATATTTATTGGGAGCGACGCTTAAGGGGAACTGGTAAGCTCTATCTCGGCCATGTTAAACTTTATGTACCCTTTTCTCAGAAATGGTGAAAAATAGAGGTCTAGATTTTTTAGAATAGTTTGAATAACATAATTTACGTATTTTAACAGACCATTTTCTTTCTAAGAGAAACTGAAAATTAATTATTAGTTATTTTTTGAATGTCATTTTTAAATTAGCATTTTTGGTAAGATTTCACCGCCTAAAATAAATAATTATCAACAAATCATTAAATCCCTGTGTTAAAGGATGCACTATAACATAATATAAGTATATATAAAAACCTGAGTTCATAAGTTTACTAGATATTGAAAAAAAGGGAGCATAAACCTGAAAAATGGAAGTTTTGAGAAAAAGTCATTAAAGCTGTGAAGCAGTGTTGCCAGTGGGCTTCTTTTTTTTTTAAATTCTGATTTCTTGATTGGCACCACTTTTTTGAAATAATAAAATTCGTCTTATTTAATAACATATTAAGACAAAAACAATGGGAATTTTACCCCTTTATAAAAGTGATGCCAATCAAGAAATCTAAATCTTAAAAAAGTAGCCCACTGCTGTGAAATGCTTTTAGAAATAATGAAAAAATCCAACACTTTTTATTTAAATATAAATATGTTTAATACATCGTTGAAAAGGTAAAAGTTTAAATTATTTAATGATATAAAAAAGTAAAAAAACCGATTTTTTGGTTGTTTAATAACATATTAATTAAGGCGAAAACAATGGTAATTTTACCACTTCAGAAAAGTGGTGCCAATCAAGAAATCTAAATTTTAAAAATGTATCCCACTGCTGTGAAATGCTTTTAGAAATAATGAAAAAAATCCAACACTTTTTCCTTAAATATAAACATGCTTAATACATCGTTGAAAAGATAAAAGTTTAAACTATTTAATGATATAAAAAAGTAAAAATCGGTTTTTTAGTAGAATTTTGCTTACCCTGTCCCCTTAAGGTATTAACCCTCTCGCTGCATAATTGTTTTATCAAAATAGCTTCAACAATTGCGTATTTAACCTCTTCGTGACGAGCGTATTTTAAGAATTTTTATTCTTTTGTCACCGGTTTTTCAAAACGAAAATATTTGTCTAATTTAACCGGGAAAATGCTCCGATTTAAATAAGGCAAAATTTACAATAACAAAGTAACTGGTGGGAATAATCAAGGAGGGTTAATTAGACGAACAAAATGCATCCCCGAGGAAATCTCGGGTTGTGCAGCGAGATGTTTAGAGCGGATCTGAAAAAAAAAATCAATACTCAACAACGTGAAACTTTCCGACACATTTTGACTCATTTTTTAACATAAATGCATGATACATACAGGCATAATTATTGAAGATATATGTAATCGAAATTTTTTTCATTTTCAGATAAATTGCTTACATCTTGAGTTATAAGCGATTGTCGCCTTAGAATGGCAATTTTTTTTCTTTCATGCACTGTCGCATCCGGAAATTCGGTTCTAAACGTCAACTTTGACAGAATTTTCAGAAACAAATCTTCCGCCCATGCCGAAAAACAAAAAATAAAACCTGGTTCGATAATATAAGAGCTCCTCATAATGTGATTCTTTTCCAAAAAATAAAAAAAATAATAATAATAATAATAATAATAATTAACAGCCTAAATATCGCTCCCGTCAATATGTCGAGCAGAAGTATCGTTCTCTATTTCTCGTGCCCGTGATATTTCCGGGCGGAATTTGTAAATGTGTGTCACTACCGGAAAAAAACTTCTGAAACAAGAAAAATTTAATAATATTTTCTTAATTATAACTTTTACAAGAAGCTTTAGAAAAATCGCTCTCGGGACTGGCTTGTGCTGTCTATGTTAATGTAAATTATGGATTCTGGTACGTCAAGCATTTCTGATTGCAATTGAAGTATTAATGAATTCCGCATTGATTTTGAAGAAAGTAGATTTTATGACGATTCAAAAAGATTTCGAAAAGAATGTAATTATAATGTTGTAACAACATTGCAATGTTGGTCTTTGTATACCGCGGCCCGAAAAATCACATGTCCGACATCAGTGCTGCTACTTTTTTAAAATTTGATTTGCATCACTTTTTTGGAATGGTAAAATTCGCTTTAATTAATCTGCCATTAAATAAACCGAATTTTACCATTCTAAAAAAGTGGTTCCGATCAAATTATAAAAAAGTAGAAACACTGATGTCGGGCATGTGATTTTTCGAACCCTGTTATATACCATATTTCGAAACATATCCTACTCAAAAGAAATATTGATCATTAAGATTTGTTGATTTGAAATATTGATCATTAAGATATGTACATGTACCATTTAAAATATGATTTCTTAAAATTTGTAAAAATGTTAAAAATGAGAATCTTATTCGCATTAATTTCTATGTTGCAAAACAAACATTAACCCTCCAGACGCGGGAAACGCTATTTTTATGTTTCAGTGGGCTAGTTTCTTAAAATTGAGATTGCTTGATTCCCGCCACTTTTTTAAAAAGCGTATAATTCGGCTCATTCCCGCATTATTTAATCTGTAATTGAATAAAGTGACTATTTCTACTTCAAAAAAAGTGGTGGGGATCAAACAATTTTAATTTAAAAAGAATAACCCATTGAAAAAGTAGCCTACGGCTGGAAAGTTAAGATGCTAAATTCCCGCTTGTTGGCTTTTCATGGATTTCATAATGTTGTATAACAACTTTTTTTTTTCCTCTTCAAAGAGAAAACTGCATATTTTATTTAGAAACCTTACAATTACTCAATTTCTGCAAGAAAAAATATAGGTACTTTTTTACGGTTTTCATAAATATTAAGCGATATTTAAGGGTTTAACCACTTATATATGTCAGAAAGTAGCCAGTTTGGATATGAGCGAAAAGTGTTGAGACTCTCTGCAATTCTCAATATTACCCCCCCCCCCCCTCTCCGACCATCCTCGAGGATAAAAAAAAAAATATTTTCGCAATATTGCTTCCTTTTTTCCCCTGAAAGAATAGCTCGTAATTAAATTGAACCTCCTTTCATGCTGTTTAATGTATATTATTAAAATTACGCTCTCCTTAAATTTATGTTCCTTCTTCGATACCCATAGTGCAACATTTCGCCTGAGTCATTACACACTCAAATCTGTGATCCGCTGCATTAAAACTATTATTTTCAAAAGTAAATTCTTGAAGGAGAAACATCTTTACTGTCTTATCCTCGATGCATTTATATTGAGAAATAGAACTCGACTTTAATGCTACATAACTTTACTGATAAAAGTGACTTATTAAGATGCAGATAAAACTTCTGAAACTCATTCCTAGATCTAGAAATCTTTATTCGTATTTAGCAAAACGTATGCCTTTATTTTAGTTTTCAAGATTTAATGAGAATGCTTCCTTAACAATATAAATTATTTACTTTGTTCTAGCGTGTTTTATGAAGAAAAGAAAGATAATATAACTTGCTTAAACAGTGCATTTTATTTATTAAAATGCATTAAAGGAAAAAAATAACAGTAAAATAACCGAAAGTTAGAAGTAAATTTAGGTTTGCTAAATTTCCTACAACAAATTGGTATAGCGATTAAATTTTATTCAAAGTATATTTAAGAAAATCTTTTAAGTAATTTGATAAATTCTTTTCAAAAATATGCAGGGCTGCCACAGGCGACTATTTTTCTATTCTATTCGCACCGATATTTTAAAAACAAAACAAATGTTGTAGTATATTTCTCTTGCAAATGTTGTCAAACTATCTATCAAATATTTTTATTTTGACAAAGTGGTGCGAGGTAAAATAAAAAAATAGTCGCCCGTGGCAGCCCTGTATATGGAAAAAAAAAATTCGTGAAATCTTCAATTTTTAATAAACTTATTTAATAAGTCTTATTTACAATCTAAAACGGCTAATAATTTCTTACAAAAACACATTTATGTCTTTTAAAAAAAAGTAAGTAAAACGGAAAGTCCTACAAAAAACACATACATTAAGTAACACAACTTTTGATTTCATAATACATTTTAAAATGTTTCCTTTATCTAATCAAAGCTTTCCTTGAATAGTGTAAATGCAGTGTCTCAGAAACGGTGCTCGAAGTTTAAATTTTAATAACGCATTAAATATAACAAATATAAAGATAAAATAAGAAAATCTTGTGTAGATAGCTAAAAAGTTTTGTATACAGCAACTACAAAAGTAGTTTAACTTTTCGTCAGTAGATGGTACAGCACTGTCTCTTCTTGTATAAAAGCTCACTCTAATGTAATTATCCGGAGATTTTACAGTTAATTCTATTGATATACTGAAATCATCTCCCTCCCCCCCAAAAAGCTTGCATTTCAAAGTTTTGAAACTTTTTTAGTTTTCGTTTTTGTTAGGTTTAAACAGAACAATGCCGTCTAGTGACTAAAATTCGAAATATATTTTTAATCGTATACAAAACTCATGCGCTACCTTAAAAATATGCCACTTTTTCCAAATTATACGTATTAAAGATAATGAATCACTGACTTTTAAATTTTGGGCGTAATTTATAGAGCTTTCTGTTCCTTTAGCACTTTGAGGGGAAAGCAATAATGTCTCTGCAATATTGAATTCTCACTAGAATAATAAGAAAAAATTATTTTTAAATAAGGAAAAACAATTTTTCCAAATTTCCCCTCCAAAGTTAAAAATATAAAATTTAGTTAAAAGTTTCTAGTGCGAATCTTGTTTAAATTAGGTGGGATATCTCAAGGAGTTAAAATGTTTAATGACTTAAAAATAGAAACATATCATTGAAACTAGAGTTTATGTCAACTAGTTTACATAGTTTATTATATATATTCTTGAAAGAAATAAAAATGAATGTAGTCAGTGATGTTAAAAATTTACCGATAAATGTTTTCGATCACATATTATTAATATAAAAAACTTTTATGCGTAAATTAATTATAATTTACAAAATAAAAGAAAAACTAATAAATATTCAATGTGTTCAACCATGAAATTCCTAACTTTAAAATTGCTCTGAAGAAAACGCTCGTGGAATTTTGCATAAACCATACGCTAATAAGAGACGATTAAACCGAATGGAAAACCGCAAGGTGGAACACTGGAGTCTGTTATGTTAGGGGCTATATAGGCATAAGAAACGAAATTCACAATAATGTTGAAGAATACGAACGCGTGTATATGTCAGCAAGGTGTTTTTTCCAGAAAGAGTGTTGTTACATTATTGAAGTTTATTTTTCCAGGAAGGAATTATTCAAAGAAGCAAAAGGGCAGTTCCGTAAGAATTCTGGTGAACAGTATACCTTATCCGACTCAACAATTAACCAAATAAGACAGCGATTTCTTAATTATGAATTTATAACCTGGCCTGTTTATAACCAGTCTTCGTTCACATAAAAATGTAAATTGAGAAGAATGACATTTTTATCCTCACACTTCCAGACACGCAAGTCTTAAAGTATGAGGTTGATGCAAAAGTTCTGTATTATAGGCATAAAAGTATTAAAGGTAAAACAAATTAGGTATTCAGGGATGATATTCCCGACAAAGCGATATAAGTAAGCGTCCTATCTTAAATGAGAGAGGTAACCGCAAGATTAAAGGCGAGGTCACATCAATCAAGGTCGCACGCCACGTAGCGGACGGGGTTAAACTACAGAAATATGCCTAACTGTTTTCTTACTTCACACCACTAAAATTGTAAAGTTTTTTTCCGCTTGATTAATAGCTGAAATGTTTCTGACAAGGTGAAGAAAACTTCGTGGTGTTAAGTGCATCTGGACGACCCTCTTGGTAAGCCATTATTTTGGAATAAATGTGGTAAACAAAATTCAGTTGCATGATGTTATTTCGTTTTATCAAAACATTTTTTCTAAGACTACACTGTATGCAAAAAGTCGAAAATCTCATCTCTGGTGTTAAAAAAAAAGACAGAAACTGGCAAAGTTACCAGGTATTAAAATTTTACCGGTATTAAAGGTATTAAAATACGATAGAACTTTTGCATTAACGAATGGAGTTATAAATAAAGAATAGTAGACATATTGTCGGTATGATGTCAAACTATCCGATGTGAAAACAGCGGGCTACTTTTTTAAAATTCGAGTTTCTTGATTAGCACCACTTTTTTGAAATGTTAAAATTCCCTTCGTTTCGCCTTAATTAATACGACATTAGATAAGGTTAAATAAGGCGAATTTGAGTTTTTTTTTTCAAATCTGGTTTTCGCTAGAGTGTCTTTCACTCGGGGCGTGGTTGGAGACCTGAGAACCTTGCTTCCGCAAAACAGACGGAAAAGTAGGAAAATGAAGGGCTGCGGACGAAAAGAGGCGGACCTGTAGAAAGCCTTGTAGACACCGGCCCCTGTTACTTCGAGTTTATTATTACTATTTCAAAAAAGTGGTGACAATCAAGAAATCTGAATTTAAAAAAGTATCTCACTGTTTTCACATTGGATAGTTTGACATGGTACCGGCAATAAGTTGTACTGTCTACCAGTTGCAAATGAAGAAACTGAGAAAGTTGTCACAAATGGCAGAAGCTTTTTTTAAAATAGGATCTACAGTTTCTGATTACCGCCGGGGAAAACTGACCACCAGTAAAATTGAATAGAAAATTTCGTCTTAATTAAGCGTCTTATTCATGGATATATTTACCCCACCAGTGACCGAGAGGTTCTGCTTTCGAAGCTGGTAGACAGGAAGAGCTGGGTTCGAATCTAATCGCGTCCGTCGGACTAATCGTTTTGAGTTTTTCGTGGTTTTCTTCGAAGTTTGGATTTCCTTGCGTAAATACGGGATAAACTCCCTTCGAATGACTCCCACGGAGGGCACTCACTCCCCCTCGGGCCTATATCCCTCGTATTGATAATTGGCCGTCATAAAACAACACCAGCATGGAGATATTTTCTCACAAATATGGTAAAAATTTTTATTTGTTTTTTCTGGTGCCAGTTTGCCTGGTAAAACAGTCAGTTTGTTTCACTAGTTGTCGTATATGGCGAAAACGCAAGGCCTGACCACTGCCAAATTAAACTTCCATCAAAAAATTTTTAATTTGATTTTTGTCATTAATTATGACTGAAATTTTCATTAATAAGACCTTTAAACACGGAGAAAATTTCTATATAAATTTACTGGTGGAAGTTTCCCGCGGCGGTAATCAACCCCTGCGAAAGCGATTACAGTTGAAGCTTCACTATTTTAACCCTTTAAGACCTGAAGAGTTTTCGTAAAAATTAAAAGTCTTGGTGTTTAACCCTAATTAATAGGATCATGTTTGAATGAAAACAAAATATTGTAAAAAAAAAAATCAAGGGGAGATCCACACAATTGTGTGGTACATGCTCGTCTGTTTAAATCACATAAAAAGGTGAAATTGCCTTATCTTTTCCTTAGAATCACCGACACAATTGTGTAGGCCAAGTCTTAAAGGGTCAAGAATATGACAGTTCCTCTTTATAATAGTTCCATGCATCGACCTAACAGTAGAAGAAAATATTCAAGAATTATTGGAATTTGGAAAAAAATGAATACTTTTCAATTTGTATGCATTTTTTCAAAATTTCACGGGCATATTCTTTATTTTAACATCATAAGTAATGAATATGATAACATGGTCATAAGGTAGGTTCATAAATTTTGCTTACATAAATTTTAATACAGTCCTAAATTTTATCAATAGACGGTGTCGGTTTCCTTTAAAGTTTTAACACTTAGATGCTCAGGGTAAAATGAGTTCCAGAAATTGCGTAATTCCAGGGAATCGGGATTCCTACAAGAAAATCTATAGATAGTAAATTTCGGTTTATTTAACGAAATGTATGTTATTAAATGAAGTGTAAATTTCTTTTAAATTTCTGGGGGAATACGGAATAGGTGAATAAAAAAATCCAATAAATCGGGAACACTGATGGTATCATTAATGATATCACGGGTATTTAAGGCTGAAGAATGCTGACACAAACACACAATGATGCACCAACAATTATAAAAAACTTAATTTTCATTCCCTTTAACCTGCTGAAATATTAACAAAAAGTTACGAATTCATATTTTGAATCTTATTTAACACTAGAACAGGCGGCAATTTTACTCAAGTTTTATAAAAAGTATTTCAGACCATAAATTTTATTTAAAACTATTTAACTTTTTTAATTAGCCTATTTTTGTGCTGCAAAGATTTAACATATCTTTTGAATAAAATTCTGGTTCGAATCGATTATTATCAATTTGGCGAGTGTTAAAATGACCCCTAATGGCGGTTTTAGTGTTAAGCATTATAACAGGTTGAATCATCTATTAATAAAAATGTTAAATATTTTTTCCTTTTTTTTTAAATATGAGTTAACTTGCAAAAATGCCACACATTCATCCATGTACTTATTTTATTTAATGAATTTTATAATTTTTAATTTAGAGAGACCATCGGCGTACACTCTCTAAGACAGCAGTGTCCAAATGTTTTTTTCTGAAAATCGTTTGCCACCATTTTTTCTGAATTAAAAGTTTTGGATTATTAAATCAGAAAACTTGTGTTGTTCGACAAATCTTTCTTTACGAGGAAAATATATTTCTGTGACCCGCGAGCCACACGTTGGACATGGACATCCTTGAGCAAATGGAGTTATGAAAAAAGAGGAGGAGATGTATAAGTCATGGAACTATTAATAAAGAGGAACTGGCATATCCTTAAAATAGTGAAGCTTCGACTGTAACCGCTATCACAGGAGTTGTTTATCGACGGTGGAAACTCCCACCAGTAGGATTATATAGATATTTTCAACTTATTTAAACGGCTTATTATTAAAAAATTTCAGTCATAAATAATGGTAGAAACAGATTTTCATTTTTACTGGTAGGTGTTTTCTTTGGTGGTAGTTAGGCCCTGCGTTTCCGCCATATTGTGACAACCATGGAAACAAACTGACAGTTTTATAAGGCATACTGACACCAGTAAAAACAAATAGAAATTTTTACGATATTTTTGAAAAAAAAAAATCCATGAATAAGACGCTTATTTAAGACTAAATCTTCTATTCTATGAAATGATTTTAGTTCATCTTTTTCAGTACTATAATATATATTGTACAATGCTATGTTTTGTTAAGAATTCAAATATTAATTATAAAAGATTTAATTTTTTTTGTCAACTTTCTTTCGTTCTTTTCTCATTCTTTTTCCTTATTCTCTTTATTCTCATAAATCTCTTTGATTCTTGTTCACTTCTCGTTCATTTTTCTAACATGTTTATTTATTAAAATAAGTACCACCAATAAATACTGCATTGAATATAGAACCATCAATGTAATCAACCATTTCTCGCTACAATGAAATGTAGCTTTTTTTCTTTAATCAATACCATACCGATTATATAGTATGTGTTCAATGACATGTATTCTTTATTTTCTGAAAAAAAGACCATCGTTTTCATTGTTCACCTAAAACATTATATAAAAATAATGTAAAAACTATTTTATTAGTTTTCTGAAGAAAGTACGGCGTAATAGAATAAGAACATAAAAGTATTTTATTTAATCTACTCTGGTGAAGTATTATTTTCTCAGAAAAATTTAGATAGTACGTGACTGTAATTTCTACTAAATCATCAGATATTTCAAGTGAGAATTATGGATTATAAAACAATTCATATTAGAAATACAACTCGGAACATTTTGTACTGGATAAATGTTTTTTTTCTTCTTAATTCTATGATATTATTAGTTAAAAATGCATTTTCAACACAAAACATAAGAAACATTTGATTGATATCAGTATTGTTAGTAAATATTTACGTAATTTTTTCCGAATTAAAAAACAAAGTATTTATGCAATCCTGAAATATTGGTAACTCTCAGTCTTACAAAACTGCAAGTGTGCACTGCATGCAAAAAAAAAATGATTTGATAATTTTAAAGACAGGTTCATCGGAAAAGGCTGGAAACATTAAAAAAAAAAAATTCATAATTCGAGTTTAAACGAGGAAATGCAATAATTTTCGTTGCAAAGTACTGGGCAGTTCCCCGAGTTTTGTTAGATTTAATTTTTGATTTGATTTGAAATCCACCGTAGTGGAAATTGCTTTGAGGCGTATAGCAACAATGGCTGTCGCCTCAAATGATCCTTATTTATACACAGAAATAGTAACACAAACCAGACATAACAATTTTATTTCTCTACATCAAATATGTATATTATTTTGAAAACACAATCACAATTACATCCATGTCTTACCAAGGGACTCGAACCCGGACCCCCAGTGTGATAGCAGCCTCCGCTTACTGACCACGCCACTGGGCGACCCGAGATTTATTAGATCTAATTGTTTCGCAATCGTGACCTTCAGACAATGCACAGAAGACCTTTAGACGATGCGCCGCAGACCTTTAGATTATGCTCAGAAGACTTTTAGATGATGCGCAGAAGACCTTTAAACGATGCGGATAAAAAGAAGCCTTAGTGCAAACTTTTTGATGATCCCGGGTAATATGGTGCAGCAAGCTGAAAAAGAAGAAGTTCGAGCGTTGCCTATAAGTTAATTTCCAATTGATCGATGAGAAAATAAAAATATCATTTTAATTTATTTGGTGTTTCCTTTATAACTGCGTATTTATAATCATGCCCTGATTACGGAATAGGCACGCAAAAGAACGTGCTTCCCTTAGAAAATTTTGAAAGGGCGCAAAATTAAGAAAACAGGGGTAACGAAATTTTATATTGCATTTCTTCCATTCCAAAATTCTATCTAATTTATTTTGAAATTATTAACTTATTCTGAATTCAACCTTTTTATCCAACTTAGATTTTTTTTTCAAAAACTATGCAAAAATTAGTTTTACATATTTTATTATTATATCCAATTTTACTTTACGTATATAACAGAACATAAAAAAAGATGTTTAATGGAATATACATATGTAAGTTTGACTGCGCCACTGTTTGGAATAATATTTGTAGCATTGGTGAGTTTCCGGATATGTCATGATTAGAAAACACTTCTTAATTAAAAGGGAGCCCTGAAATGGCACTGTGCTTCCCATTGTAATTAAAATATTTTAAAAAGTTTCCCTTTCATCTGTTGATATTTTTTTATTGTATTTTTTTGCACACCTACACGCTTTATCGCTAAAGATTTACGAAGCGACCGCAGTGTTGCCAGATGGGCTACATTTTTTAAATTCAGATTCTTGATAGGCGCCACTTTTCTGAAATGGTAAAATTGGCCTTATTTAATGACATATTAATTAAGGCGAAAACAAAGGTAATTTTACCATTTCCAAAAAGGGGTGGAAATCAAGATATCTGAATTTAAACTAAGTAGCCCACTGGCAACACTGAGCGACCGTATGGTCTTATCTAAAGTTATACTCTTTACAATAAATTTTCTTTTTCTTTTCCAAAGATCAGGGTTTTTTCTTTTACGTTTACTGCCACTAATAAGTTCCGGGCTAAACCTAACCTCAAAATCTGAAAGATCAGAGTCTCTGCTTTCCTCAACTAAAACATCATTATTATTCAGTTGTTGAACCACATTAGAGACTAGGCCATAGCTATCAACTTTTACGCTTTTTTGTTACCACTAAAATTTAACAGAATTTCCTTCCTTATTCAATCGGCAGATTTCGTCAATTTAATAAGACAATATTTACAATTAAAATTTAGTGGTAATAAAAAAGCGTAAAAGTTGGCAGCTATGCTAAGCTATCTAATCTGTTAAGGTTTTGTCCTAATCGAAATGAAGGATTATTAGTACGTAGATCTAAATCTGAACCTGGAATGTAGTCTGCATCAGAGTCCGTGTTGTCGTCAAAAATATCACTTTCATTGCTATGTTCACTCATTTTAGACTATTTTTTGATTGAAATAAGAAAGTAATCATCACAAAGGAAGCAAACATCACACACAGTATCTATATAGTCAGTTCAAAATAACAATAAACTGTTGTACAATAAACATCAGCTGCCATGGAAACATGAAGTTAATCTCGTTGGTCACTGAAACATCTGGACTTATGTTCAGTTGCCAGAGCAAATGGCGCATTCTTGCGGCAAACCATTGAACTGTGGAATTAGTCGTCATGGCCACTGAACAGTATTCACTGATGCAACACAACCATGTTATTAGTTGAAATTCTAAAAAAAAAATGGTGTTAGTCGGATTGACTTCCGAACGACTCAATTCTACCACTCACCACTTTCTCAAAACAAAAATCTTTGACATACATTTTGACAACATTTCCAAGAGAAATATACGTCAATTTTTGTTAATATTGGTGCGAATAGAACAGGAAAATCGTCGTCTGTGGCAGCAACGTAATAACCAAAATTAACTATTCAAACTTTCTGGGGAGAATTCCGAATTTCTTATCGATAGATTTATAATGCATAAATCGCTGCCATCGAAATACTCAAGGACAGAGGACACAAGTGTGAGGTCATCACTAATCGACCGACTTCTCATTAGTATTGGAATTCACACCGGAAAATTTTGAATAGCAATTTTCTTTTATTTTACTTGTGGAATATCTATCATCTTATAAAACAATAATAACTATTTAAACTTACAGGTGAGAATTCGGAATCCCTAAATAAAAATTCAGCAGATGCTGAATGCTACAATGTTTCCGCATCTGTCAGATTTTTTATTGGGGGATTCAAAATTCTCACCAGTAAGTTTAAACAGTTATTATATTTTTATAAGATGATAGATATGCCACAAATAAAATAAAAGAAAATTGCTATTCAAAATTTTCCGGTGTGAATTCCAACACTAGTTGGTCGATTAGTGATGACGTCACATTCGTTTCCTCTGGCCTTGAGTATTTCGATGGCAGCACATAAATACGTCAGCGGCCTGTATACTGTTAAGTACCGTATTTTCCGGCGGATCAAACAATCATTTTTGGTCCCAGAAATTTTACTCAATAGTTGAAGTTAAATACTTACCGTGATCTAATAAGTCATATATCCTTAAATAAAATTTATGGGTGTAATGATTGTTTGACCTGCGGATTATACGCCAAAAATTACGGTATATGCTTCTCAATATTGATATAGCCCCCGAACTCATGTTAAGTCATGTTTGACATGTTTCTCAAAACGAATGAAAGACAATTTGTATATAGCGTTAAATACGGCATTAAAAATTAAATGGAAAAAGTAGTTTCAAGGAAAAGGAATTTCCAATTGCGATTTTAAAAGAAAGTATAAAACTACATATGTATGATGTCTTTCAAATATACAAATACAAGATGAAAAATATTTGTTTGTTTGGAAATCTTGATTATGTTTCAGTTATATCATTTAGACTCTTTTTTTCGATGTGATTCTCAGAATACCATTGTATTGTTTACTAGGGTGGGCCGAAAAAACTTTTTTCGATTTTCGATGATGGGTAGCGCGGAAAAGTTGCCACTAGTGGCACAAAGTTCACCCAAAAAATTTGAGATTTTTTTGGACTATTCCTTGATTTGCCGCAAATGGCTTGAAGTTTTGCTCAAATACTGATTTTTGAACTTTTTTAGCAAAAATTTTAAAAATATTGAATTAAATTTATTTACTTGAAATGTCATGATTAGTGTACGAATTATTTAAATAAGCTCTGATTATGTGTTATTTAATAGTTGTGTGTATTTTGAATTAAGCGATTTTTATAGCCCTTTCGCGTAAAAGTGAGCAAAAATTGTAAGTATTGTTTGGTTCGATCGCCAGTTTCTCTCTTTTGTTTTGATTATGTTCCTCGCTCTTCCTTTTGTTTTTGATGCATTCAGAGTCATACATTTGGATGACGGGCTACAGCATGCCTTGACAGCGATTCTGGAAGGAGATGAAAATAAAGGGACAAGCGGCACCGTAGAGAGAAAGATGAAGTACATATCACTAATGGCGTGCGAAAATGTACGTGTCACTTTCTATGATCTTTTTCCTGTTTCATAGACATCAGAAATCCAAAAGGCTGAAGATATGAGTACTCTATTAATCTAGCTCCGATCGGGTTGTTAAAAGTCTTAATTCAAGTTGTTCTACCATCTAGTTTAGACTGTTGATGCCGGTGTTGGAGTAGAAGCTCGTTCTCATGAAGAATGCGTATCAAATGTTGCAGTTCTCGTCTTAATTTTTTTTCAAAACAGGGTTTATTCTGGCTTAAAAAATTATATAATGATTTTACTATTCACTCGCGGTGACCAGAAGGAGGTGTCAACTGTCCGAAATATTCCGAATTACGTTCGACAACATGGTGATATTTGTTTCGTCTTTTTCTCGATGGTGCTGCTTGTCTCCCGGCTTTATATGAAGATCATTTTATTTTTTCTACTATCAAAAGTATACTTGTGTTTTTTCTTTCTCCAAGAACTTCCCAGTACTGTATCTTCTTTCCAAGTTTCTTTTTCTGTCTCCTGACCTTGCCTTTATCGATGACGAAATCCTTATTCCATGTTGTCACAATTCCTGCATCCTGAAGCACAAACGAAGCTCTTAAGGCAGTTTACTATATCCTATACCAGTTCTAAATGAGACGAACGCTGTATGAGAAAGGGATATGCGTTTGGGAATGCCTGCTTTTGAAGGCCTGGTTCAAACTGATTCAGGCGAACTTCCTGATTCAAAGTTCCCACTATTTGAATCTTCTGAGAATATGTGTATTTTAGATCAGCAAAATAATTAACATCCCATCTCGCAGTTTCTCCAATATTTCCTATTTCGTCCCTCATCCTCATGATGATTGATTGCGTTTTCATTGGGATCTGCTACACACTCTCCTCTTCTTCCAGAATTGCTGTCAAGACATGCTGTGGTCCGTCATACAAATATGCGACTCTGAACGAATTAAAAAACAGAAGGAAGAGCGAGGACCATAATAAAGACAAAAAGGGAAACCGACGAATGAACCAAATAATACTTACAATTTTTGCTCTCTTATACGCGAAAAGGCTATAAAAATCGCCTAATTCAAAATAAATAATGCATAATCGGAGCTTATTTAAAAAATTTAGCACACTAATCATGACATTTCAAGTATATTCAGTTAAAATAAATTTAATCTGGCATTTTTAAAAATTTTGTTAAAAAAGTTCAAAAATCAGCATTTGAGCAAAACTTCAAGCCATTTACTACAACTCAAGGAATTATTAAAAAAATCTAAAAATTTTCGTGTGAACTTAGTGCCACCGGTGGCAACTTTTCTGCACTACACATCACTGAAAATCGAAAAAAAGTTTTTTTCGGCACACCCTATTTTTTGCATATGTGAATATACGAAAAATAAAGTTTAACATATTTTAAAAATACTATGGTCTTAAAAGCGTTTCAGATCAATAAAAAATTAAATTGATATAATTGAAAGCAATAAAATTAGCTGATGAACATATGTTTCTGTTCTCGTGTAACAGATTTAAATAATCTTTAAACCGAAATTAATCACAGAAAATGTAGATCCTGAATTATATTAAGGCATTCAAACAGTGTTGTTAGTGGGCTACATTTTTAAAATTCAAATTTCTTGATTGACGCCACTTTTTTGAAATGGTAAAGTTCCCCTTGTTTTCGTCCTAATTAATATGTCATTAAGCAAGGCGAATTTTACGACTTTAAAAAAGTGGTGGCAATCAAATAATCTTAATTAAAAAAGTAGTCTACTGGCAACACTGCATTCAAAACATGTTAAAAAAAGAGAGAAATGACCTATCGGGGAGGAAAGGGGGGTGGGGTGTAATTAAAGTTTATCTACTCATCTCCTTTTATATTCACATTTATAATTATCGATTTTCTATCCAATGCGATCTTAGGTGATTATTAAGAAAAACCTTACTAACACCCACATTATCATTCTACCGTGACGAAAACATTTGCTAAAACTAAATAAATAAGAAGAGTCTATATGCGAAACATGTAATAAATAATAGGGCGTTAAGGTTAATAATTGCAAGAAGAATGGACCTACATAGGCGGGCCGGAACCTACCTCGAGGGTGAGGGGGTGAACATCCTTTGTGTGATCTTTTTAGTAGGGTGGAGCCCAAGGTAGAAAATTATGAATGATGTGTGATACAATGTGTTAAACTTTTTATATTCCTGTTGCTATATAACCGATACGTATCTTTAAGCTCTACAAATCTTACAGTTTTTATAATTCATTTTCAAACTTCAGCTTTTAATGTCTGGCTGCATGCATAATGTAATAGAATAAAAGACAAAGGAGGTAGATATATGTATAACATTTTTTTAGATGCGAGGTATTCAAATGTTTGTTACAAAGATATAATAAGGCACTAAATTATGCATATAAATTATTTATTTTAAAGGTTATCGTTGTTACATAGCAAAGAAATTTATATCTGAAAGACTGAAAAATGTGGCATGTCTGTTCATCTCTTATGAGTAAGAGTTATTTTGTGTAGGTAGTGATGAAGTAGAATAATTTTTTATGTAATAGAGCACGCGAGTTTCGTATAATTTATTGAAATAATTCAAAAATGTCTTTCAATTGAAAATGTTTTTCTTAAACGAATAATTTTTAAAAAGTTAAACTTCATTCAAATTAAAAGTCGAATATATTTTAATGCAAAAGTCAGCCCCTATGAGAAAAAAAAAAAAAAAAAAAAAACTTTTACCAATACTGATGTTATTGTAGAGCATTGGCTGTATCTTGATCAATATTTACACTATTGGCATGAAAAATTTACTCAGCATTGGAGTATTTATATTTTGAAAATATTGACATTACTGCATATCTTTGGTTATATCTTGATTATTATTAACAATATTAGCGTGTAAAATTTGCCCAGCATTGGAATATTTACAATTTGATAATAATATAAAAAATATAGCCCATTTATAATCAATATTTCTGTAATTTCGGCGTTTTATTGCAAATATTTCCTTGTGTGAAGGAAACAGTTCCGTATTAGAGGGATTTCATTTGCAACGCTAAGCCAATATTTTTATTGTTTTAACAAAATCATTCTGATAGTTAGATAAATCGTACTAGCAGAAAACTTTTCGTATGGAGTGAATTGATGCACCAATTATGCCTTTATTGGACTATTTCTGATAGAATACGAATATTAGTTAATTAATTTTTTAACATGCGAGTAGCAATTTTTCCAACTGAGTGAACTATGTTCAGATCAGAACTCAAACCTAGAGCATTGGCAATTAAATCCGAAGGTTCTGGGTTCTAACGTAGAATCTTAGGCTTTAATTGTCAATGTCCTTCGAATTGAACTACCTGGACGACAGCCCAATCAATTCAATCTGCAGTTTATTCTGTCGAGCTGTTCCAAATAATAGACCAGGTGTCATTATCAAATGGATGTTTCAGTGAACTGTATTGGCTGGGTTGTCATCCATAAAGCTCAATTGGAATAACATTGCCAATTAGAGTCAAATATTCTGGTTTCAAGACACGTTTAGGATACATATTCACTCAGTTAGAAATATTATTATACGTATGTTAAGCCAATAGTTATCTAGAATTGGTGTTTCAGTGGAAATATTTTTGATGAATGATCGTCAATTGTACTCCCATCATTTGTGCAGTCAGGAAAGTTTGACTCCATAACCAATTTTTAATTAGTCAATATTGTGGCACACATTTCTCATACCTTCATATTGAGAAGCTGTTCCAATTTTAAAGACAATTATTAACAACTGGAATTTACACGAAGTCTGACACTATTTTTACCCTTAAATGCACAGTGATGCATGGCTACATCACTTTTTATTTAATTCTTAGCAACCAGTACATTTATATAGAAATATCAATCCTCTAAAAATTACAAAAATATAAAGTTAAAAATCTATCTTAAAATTTCTGGCATCTAATATTTACTATAAGAGTAAAAAAACATAATTAAAAAAAATTCATGCATTTAAGGGTTAAGCTTCACAAGATAAAAAATATACAAAATAATGTATTTAGATTCAAACTTATTAAAATATTTACTAATTTTCAGTATTTTAGATTTTACTTGTATTGCAGATGTGCAACATAAGAAAAGGTTGACGTATTATACGAAAAATGTATCTCTGATTTTTTTCATTATTTTTTCTGTGTTACAAACCTTTCGGAAAATCATATATAGTTTTTTAGAAACAAAATAAAAAATCATATATTTAAGGGTTAAGATTAGAAAATTTCTATTTTTAATTTAAATCTCAGAATTTGAAATTACTACTTTAAATCGTTGAATATGTAATATTGTCTGTGATTAAATAAAACATTCTTAAAAAAATTGGTAATATTGTGCCTACGTTTCATATATTTTAACGTAAAAATACTTATAATTACTAAAGAAATAATAATATGGTATTAACAGATATAAACAGAAATAAAAAAACTAAAATAATATTTTTTTCACAATATTATATATATTCCTTGCAATTTCCTATCTATGTTTATAGTGAACTCTTGCAGAAACAGGATTTTGAATTTCAATCTTTTTGTTGTTTGTTTGTATGTTTTGGAAAACGACACATTTTCTCTGTTTACATTTTCTTTACATGAAATTATATCACATCTTTTCTTCACTCGAATCTCTTTACCTACGTAGCTCTCCAAACGTTGAATATCCAATTACTTTTGTATTCACACTATTGGTCCATACCTCAAGCAAATATCACATACCTGAAAATAATGGAAATTTTTGTTCTTTGTTGTTTTGAAAATATCTGTATGAAAGCATTAAAAGAAATCGTGAAAAATATACTTTTAACACATTTTTTAAGATTTCTTTCTTCATACTCGCATGCAAAAAAAAAAAGCGATATCAACATTCTCTTTTAAGAAAAATACATTTTTAGGTCATATTAAAGATCAGAAATAGCAAACAAACTTATAAAATCTCATAAAAAAGGGGGTATCTTTAAAAGGAAAGAGCTATAGTTGAATTTTTCTCTAGTGTGTTTCAAACTTTCAACAACTGAGTTCTTTAAGGAAACTTTTAAAAAGGTTTCTAGACGGATTAACAAAATCAAACACGTTCTTAAAACAAAATGTTTTTTTCTGTGAGCTTATTCTACATAACAGAGACAAAGACCCAACTTCAAAGGATTTTGAATTCAGGGACTTGAAATGTCACGAAAAAGAAACTGCAATAAGTATTCATTACGTCTTCATAACAAACTATTCATAACAAGAAAAATTCAGAATATGTTAATTTTTTTAAATAGCTTTAACACATAAAAAAAGAAATAATACTAATAATGTTTTTATAAAAGCATTTATTATTGAGAATTTTGAAAGCAGAGGTTTGTTTTAAAAAATGTGGTAATACTGTAAGTACTCTGCACTATGTTTCATATTTTTTAAAATGTAAAAATACTTATAATTATTAAGAAACAATATTATGGCATATACAAACAAAAATAAAATCTAAAATAATTTTTTGCAATGTTATAGATATTCCTTGCATTTTTCTATACATGTTTATAGAAAACTGTCGCAGAAACAGGATTTTGAAAATATATCTTTTTGTTGTTGGTTTGTATGTTTTGGTAAACGACATATTTTCTATGTTTACATTTTCTTTACATGAAATTTATCACATCTTTTCTTCACTCGAATCTCTTTACCTCTGTAGCTCTCCAACGTTGAATATCCAATAACTTTTATATTCACACTATCGTGTCCATACCTCAATCAAATATCACGTATCAGAAAATAATGGAATTTGTTTTTTCTTGTTTTGAAAATATCTGTATGAAAGCATAAAAAGAAATCTTGAAAAATATACTTTAACACATTTTTAAGATTTCTTTCTTCATTCTCACTAGCAAAAAAAAAAAAAAAAAAAAAAAAAAAAAAAAAAAAAAAAAAGGCAATATCAACATTCTCTTTTAAGAAAAAGACATTTTTAGGTCATATTAAAGATCAGAAATAACAAACAAGCTTATAAAAACTAAAAAAAGAGGGGGATCTTTGAAAGCAAAAAGCAATAGTTGAATTTTCCTCTAGTATGTTTCAAACTTTCAACAACTGAGTTCTTTAAGAAAACTTTTAAAAAGGTTTCTAGACGCATTAACAAAATCAAACACGTTCTTAAAACAAAAGATTTTTTTCTGTGAACTTACTCTACATAACAGAGACAAAGACCCAACTTCAAAGGATTTTGTATTCAGAGACTTGAAATACCGCGGAAAGGAAACTGCAATAAGTATTTATTGCATCTTCATAACAAACTATTTTTATTCCCCAAGAAAGCTTCAGAATATGTTAATTTTTTAAAATATTTTTAACATATAAAAAAAGAAATAATAATAATAATGTTTTTATAAAAGCATTTATTAATGAGAATGTTGAAACCAGAAGGTTGTTAGAAAAACGTGGGGAACAAATCTTTTAAGAATTTTGTCATTTTATTTATTGTAATTTAATGCGTGAATGTTACATGTTTATTTAGCATAAATTCATAAGGAATATGGATTTCTTGGGAATCTGAAAAAAAATCGTAGTTTTTCAATAGAATAAATAATTTCAAGTTAAACTTCACGCCAATATAACAAGCATTTTGTTCCTGCAAACAATTGTGGCGCATTCTTTAATTAAAAAACTGTGAAAGCCAGCAAACAAAAACTTTTAACAGAGTTCAAGATGGTGCTTAATATTGTATACCCTTATTTCCAATTACTAAAATCGTTTTTCTCAATGACGTAAATTTCTGCTATTACAATGGCTAATTTTGCTATTCGAAAATAACGGTATTTAAAAATAAGCAACCGTGGAATCCTTGTATGATGAGAGTGTTCATAATTTCTTTTATACTATTTAAACGTGCGACGTAGTTTTGGCGTATTTGTATTTCAGTTTAAAGAAACTTTAATCATAACAAATAAAATCTACAGCCATAGTATCACACAGAAAAATGCTAAGATTAATTTTTTATGATTAATCGAAAAACAATAAAGATGTAACGCACTGATATTTATATTTCAGTACCAGAAAATTGGATAAATTTCGACTAAAATATATTGTCGTAATATTATATAAAAATGACTAAAAATGCATTCTTTAAACATAATTGCAAAAACATGAACTCAATAGAATCGTGCTGGAATAATTCTATTTCAGTTCCAGAAAAATTTATGCCTGGCAACAAAATATATCTAACCGTAATATAATATAATATAAATTAATGTGTTATTCATTAAAAGAAATCCAATAAAAACATGAAACCTACATAGCAGTGCTGAAATATTTGTATTTAACCCAGTGATGGAACAGTGTAGCAACAAAGAATCAATTGACACCGCTAAATTTTAATAGCATTCTTCGTCTTACTTCAGGATGCAATTTCTGTGATTTTTAAAGACAAAGAATACTATAAAAATTTAGTGGTGACAATCGCCCAACTGCTGCGCCACTGTTCCATCACTGATTTAACCCCTTCGCGACGGGAGTCCTTTACGAAATGTTTAATGTTTTATCACCGATTTTTAAATACAGAAAATTGTGCCTTTTTAAATCGGGAAAATGCTCGGATTCAACTTGCAAATTCTACAGTAAAATTTTACTGGTAAGGATAAGCAAGTATTCTTAGGCCTTTTTGCGGCACGTATACGTGCCGCTCGTCCCCAAGCGGTTAAACGCCTGTAAAGTTTATACATAACAACGAAATGTCTACTACCATAATATTAATTCAATGACTCTTGTGAATTTATTCATTAACCCTTAAATGCATAAATTATCCTTTTAGAATTGTGTTTTTTTATTTTAACCCATTAACCGCTGACGTTGCGTTCACGCAACAGTCAAAATAATTGCTCATGCAATGAATTAATTACATTGGCGCCACTATTTTAGAATTAAAAAAAATATCTTATTTATTGGCAGGAATTTTGCTATTTTAGTAAAGCGAAATTTACCTTACAGAATTTGTGGTGGGAAACTACTTTCAACAAGAAATTTGAAAATTTCTATCGTAATAGTTTTGGCGGATAATGGGTTAAGGATTAGACACCAGAAATCTTAAGTTATATTTTTAACTTTATTTAGTAGCATATTTTTGTAATTTTTAGAGGATTAATATTTCTATATAAGTATAGTTGTTGTAAGAACTTAATTTTTGTTTTAAAAATCAAATAAAAAGGTGATGGAAATTTACATCACTATGCATTTAAGGGTCAAATATAATTGAAAGAAAAATAAAACTTGAAGTGATGCTGAAAACTTTATATCTTAATGCTAAAATAATTTATAATGTTACAACTAAAAATATGCAGTCGTAATATTATATAAAATCTATAATAATATTTTGACTAATTTTTAACTTCCTTATACTATTAAAAATCATTTAGAGATAATTTGAAGAATTATAGCTGTTTCTCCTAATAAATTCGGTAAAATAGTGGATGGAAACGGCATTGTTCTTCTACATTCTAATTCATCCTCTGAGAAAATATTCTTACTGTTTAACTGGAAGTATAGAAATATTTCATCCGACAAATGTAACACTTTCATTTTACAAAGCGTTTCCGGTTCATTCATTCACGATTACTTTTTTCTTTCTCCAAGTAACATTGTAATAATCTATGTTTGTTTCAAATATGTTAAGTTTAAAAATATATTTATTCAGAATGGATAACTTTGTGATCATTATTTTAAACAGTAATTGATAAATTCGTAACGCTAAATTATAGTTTTGAGTAATAATTTCTTCAAGTACTTTCTATTATTCTCCAATTAAAAAATTGTTCATTAATTGAATGAAATATTGTGATGACAATCACACATAATTCTTTTAGCTTACAGATGAAATGTGATGGATGTGGTGCTAAAAATTTATATCTTAATGCTAAAATAATTTTTACGTTACAACTAAAAATATACAGTCGAAATATATAAAATCTATTATAGTAATATTTTATGTTATTTTTAACATCCTTATACTATAATATATATTTTAGAGATCATTTGAAGAATTATAACTGTTTCTCCTAATATATTCAGTAAAATAGTGGATGGAAACGGCATTGTTCTTCTACATTCTAATTCATCCTCTGAGAAAATATTCTTACTGTTTAACTGGAAGTATAGAAATATTTCATCCGACAAAAGTAACACTTTCATTTTACCAAGCGTTTCCGGTTCATTTATTCGCATTTACTTTTTCTTTCTCCAAGTAACATTGTAATAATCTATGTTTGTTTCAAATATGTTAAGTTTAAAAATATATTTATTCAGAATGGATAACTTTGTGATCATTACTTTAAACAGTAATTGATAAATTCGTAACGCTAAATTCTAGTTTTGAGTAATAATTTCTTCAAGTACTTTCTATTATTCTCCAATTAAAAAATTGTTCATTAATTGAATGAAATAGTGTGATGACAATCACACATAATTCTTTTAGCTTACAGATGAAATGTGATGGATGTGGTACTAAAAATTTATATCTTAATGCTAAAATAATTTATACATTACAACTAAAAATATACAGTCGAAATATATAAAATCTATTATAGTAATATTTTGTGTTATTTTTAACATCCTTATACTATAATATGTATTTTAGAGATGATTTGAAGAATTATAACTGTTTCTCCTAATATATTCAGTAAAATAGTGGATGGGAATAGCATTGTACTTCTACATTCTAATTCATCCTCTGAGGAAATATTCTTACTGTTTAACTGGAAGTATAGAAATATTTCATCCGACAAAAGTAACACTTTCATTTTACCAAGCGTTTCCGGTTCATTTATTCATATTTACTTTTTTCTTTCCCCAAGAAACTTTCTAATATTCTATGTAGGTTTCAAATATGGCAAGTTTAAAAATATATTTATTGGGTAACTTCGTGATCATTACTTTAAACAGCAACTGATAAATTCGTAACACTAAATTCTAGTTTTGAATAAGTATTTCTTCAAGTCCTTTCTTTTATTCTTTACTAGCAGGCCCGCCTGGCGTTGCCCGGGGATTGTAAATAATAACCTTAAACAAAACCTAAGTTTGTATGATTTTATATCTTTGGAAATTCTTTTAAATTAACCTAATTTCGGAGGCCCCATTGACTTTCGCACCTTCTATTGTGTTCCCATCAAACTACTTCCCGAACGAACCTGTAATCTAGATCCCCACTACTATGGCAGTATTTACCGGAAGTGTCTGCACGTGCCGAAGACAATCGAAAACCAAGTTGAGTGAGCCAAACCCCGTAGGAATCAAGCCCACAGAATCAAAAAAAAAGAATGCACCATTAATGTTAGAAAATGTTGGTCGCTAAAGCCTAAGATAAAATTTCATAATACAGAAAGTAGATGAATTGTAATCTAAGTTAAAGGCAGCAAATCCCGTTGAAATTGAGCCCTTAAACCCGAGGAAATAACGCGCCACCAAGCGCTGGAAGATGCCTCCTCACCTTGTAAATTTAATGAATTACTGTTAGCATTAACACGATATTTAATAAACGGATGGAATCCTTTCTCTAAAGTTACCTTTAAAGTAACGCGAATTTTAATTTACTGCTGTAGTGAGTAGATGTAAGTTGATGCTGAAAAAGGAGATTAATGTTCGAAAAAGTTGGTAGCTGAGGTATAAAGAAAGACCGGGCCCTGGGGGCCAGGTTCTCAACTGGAATGTAATTGGGTATAAGTAAATTTTTTAGGGGTTTTGAAGTAGCTGGAAGACGCTAAAACTATGTTAAAGAAAATTGCAATAGAATAGGATAGTTTTTAAAGAAGCTGGAACAAAGGCCCCAAGAAGACGATTAATATTCAAAAATTATGGTAGCTGAAGTCTTTAAATTTTTTGTCGTTCATGTAAGAGCTGGATAACTTAAGAAGTTGTTAGAAAAAAAAAGTTCGTGAATCGGACCATTTTTAAGGGAGCTGTAAAAGGGGGCCCAAAATAGCCCAACTGATAGTTGAGAGCAGGGTCGTAACATGAAAAAATGTTTAAATGTTTTAGTACTCAGCGTTTTAGATCTTCAATCAGTCAAAATTAATCATAGCATATGAAATAATCATTAGAATAATATTTTTTTAAAAATACGCAAAAATGGGGTAAATGCTTAAAAAGGGGCCCTAGAGCACCAATAAAAGTATGAGGGTATTGATCTAAGAAGAAGAGTCCAAGACTCAATTTTAAAAGTATGCAATGAGAAGGTGAGAAAATTAGAGTGTAAAAAATTCATAGCACACAAAAAGTTCAAGGGGCCCCGGATCGGGCCCTACATGGCCCTAAGGTGCCCCAGATTTTTACTGAAATATAAAAACTGGAGAATAAGTAAATGGAAAAATGTATAAAAAATGAAGATCGGATTAAGAGGGGCAATTTATTAATTATTTATGGTGCAAAAGCTTCAAGGGGCCTTGTACCGGGCACCAAGGGGGGGGGGGACTTAAGTGGCACGTAGTTTGGCATAAATACACTTTTTAGTAGTTTTTAATGTAATCTGATGACGCTAGAAATATGGTAAAGAAAATTGAAAGTAATTCTGATAATTTTTAAAGAAGATGCACCAAGGGCCCCAATAAGACGATTTAAATTCAAAATTGATGGTAGTTGAAGTCTGACATTTTTTTTTTTTTTTGTCGTTCACGTAATAGCTGGAGAACCTAAGATGTTGTTAGAAAAAAAAAGCTAGTGAATCGGACTATTTTTAAGGGATCATTAGAATATAATTTAAAAGAAATGTGCAAAAATTTGAGGAAACGCTTAAAAAAGGGTCCTAGGATCCCAATAAAAATATGTGAATGTTGGTCTACGGTAAAGAGTTCAAGACTCAACTTTAAAATTACGCACTGCGAATGTGCGAAAATTGGTGTTCGAAATACGCATGGCACACAAAAGTTTAATGGGCCCTGGACCGGGCTCATGGTCTTAACTGGAATGTACAAACAGGCGAATAACTAAATTGAGAACGTATCCCAAAAATGAAGTTCGGATTAAAAGGAAGCAATTTATTAACAATTTAGTGCACTAAAACATCAAAGGGCCCTGTACTGGGCCCCTTGCAAGGGTGCCAGGGTCTTAACTGAAATGTAGAAATGGGGCAGAAACTGAAAGGAGGATTCGCCCCCAAAAACGAAGAAGGTCGGATAGGAAAGAGGCATGTTATTAACAATTTAGTGCACTAAAACTTCAAGGGGTCCTGTACAAGGGGTCCTGTTGCAAGGGTGCCAAGGTCTTATCTAAAATGTAGAAATATGATAGCAACTGAAAGGAGAATTCACCCCAAAAACAAAGAAGATCGGATAGAAAAGAGGCATGTTATTAGCAATTTAGTGCACTAAAACTTCAGGGGCCTTGTACTGCGCCCCTTGCAAGTTTGCCAGGTTCTTAACTGAAATGTAGGAATGGGGCAGAAACTAAAAGGAGAATTCACCCCCCAAAACGAAGCAGATCGGATTGAAAATATGCATGTTATTAACAATTTAGTACACTAAAACTTCAAGGGGCCCTGTACCGGGCCCCTTGCAAGCGTGCCAGGGACTTAACTGAAATGTAGAAATGGGTCAGAAACTGAAAGCAGAATTCACCCCCAAAAACGAAGAAGATCGGATAGAAAAGAGGATGTTATTAACAATTTAGTGCACCAAAACTTCAAGGGGGCCTTGTACTGGGCCCCTTGTAAAATTGCCAGGGTCTTAACTGAAATGTAGAAATGGCGCAGAAACTGAAAAGAGAATTCACCCCAAAAACGAAGAATATCGTATAGAAAAGAGGCATGTTATTAACAATTTAGTGCATAAAAACTTAAAGGGGTCCAGGGGCCCCGGTCATTAAAAGTTAAAAATCTGAGCCTCAGGTGCACCAGGACGTGTCTTGGAACAATCACTCTTGAAGTTTCAGACTTGTACGTGAGGTAGATTTTGTTATCCATCGCCGACAGACACACACACACACAGAGCGATTTGTTCTTTTATTAGTATAGATAACCATATATATACGTATATATCACTTTGAAACGAAACTTTGAATATTAAAAGATGTTCAAATCTAAAACTTTCATCCAGAAATACCTCATTATCTTATATTATATGAAAAATATAAAGCAATTAAAAAAAAAAAAAAAAACACAAATACGATTTGAGACGCGAAGGTTTCGAACCCATAACACCTGGTCTCGAGTTCAATGCTCTATCCATTCAGCCGTCTAGCTTACACTTCACTTGCAACAGATTACCTTTATAATTAACACTATAATTAATGAAATCCATGATCTGTTCCTGAACGGGCTGAATGTTTATTCCATCTACGATAAAGACCCACTCCATGTTCCTGTATCCTGAGCTCGCGCCCACGGCCCGCGTGCATATTGAACGCACCCGTTGCTATCCCGGTTTATTTCATTTCTTCGGAGAAAACTTTATACAACCAACCAACCGAAAGCAAGCGGATTCAAAAAAGCCGGGAAAAAAGCGTATTTTTGATGAAAGTGAGTTGCGTTTGTAAATTAATTACTCAGCTATTAATTAGAATATCAAAATTCTGAAAGTCAGGTGCATTAGGAGAGGCCTTGGACTCTCTTCAGAAAAATTTTGAACCCCGTAGATTTTGCTAGCCATCGCCGACACACACACACAGAGCGATCTGTTCTTTTATTAGTATAGATTAAAAAATCTTTCATTAATTGAATGAAATATTGTGATGGCATTTACAGATAATTTTTTTAGCTTACATATCATTTATACTTTATGCAGGATCTCCCGAAAAATCAGAGATCTTGTTAATATAAAGCTAAAAATTAGTGTGTGTTTTTTTGTGTGTGTGGGGGGGGGGGATGTTAAATGTATAAAAATTTCTGCTACAAAAATGTTATAGGGGCCGCGGACTGAATCTTCATCACAGCCCCAAAGTAGGATTAGTCGTCACTCAGAATAATATAAAGATTTTAAACACATAGAATATTGAAAACAAAAAATATATATATGAATATTACAGCATATTTACTCATTTATTTCCGAAATAACACTTTAAATTATCCAAGTGCTACCACTTCATTTATTCACATTTACTTCTTTACTTCTCCAAGAATTATTATAATATTCTTTTTTGTTTTCAAATGTTGCAAGTTTAAATATTATTTTTATTCAGAATAGGTACCTTATTTATCATTACTTCAAACAGCAAATGATAAATTTGTAACACTAAATTCAAGTTTTGAGGCACTACTTCTTCAAGTGCTTTCTATTATCATAGCTGCAAACTCTTCCGCTTTTTTGTACCACAAAAATTTAACAGAAATTTTTGCCTTATTTAATCGGCATATTATTACGATTTAAAAAGGTAAAATTTGCTGTAAAATTTTTGTGGTACAAAAAAGCGTAAGATGTTAGCAGCTCCGTACTGTTCTTTAATTAAAAATGTTTCATTAACAGAATGAAATATCGAAATGCAACCACCATTGCTGCAAGAAGTTCATATAAGCCAAGACTGAAAACTTTTATGAGTAAGGAATAACCAAATGGAAATGAGATAGAAGATTTCCATGTCTTGCATTGTGGCTAAAAAATTATCTCTTACAATAAAAGAAAAGGGTTAAAAGTTCTTGAGTGTAAAATTGCTACAATTTAAGAGTATAAAAAAGAGTTTACTATTACACAAAAATCTCTCCAAGACTGAAATCAGTCCTAAGACTGAAGGTTTTGCAACCATGACAACCACAGATAATTATTTAGCTTAATACTCTGTATACTTTAAGCATGGTCTCCTGAAAGGGACAAAGATCTTGTCACTATAAAGCTACAAATCACAGTTTTTTAAATTAAAATGAGTAAAACTTGCAGCTAGAAAAATGTTATAAGGGCTCACTACTAAATCTTTGTCCTAGGAATTCTTGTATGTTTAGTCAGTTTCTGAGAATAATATAAACACACACGCCAAGCTACTACTAATTTTCCGTAAAATGTGTGTTTATTTGATCCAGGTTTATAAGCTTCGAACCAGAAACATTTTTAAAAGAAATTCTTTTAAATAAATTCCACGTAGAACCCTGTAATTAAATTATTAAAAATTCATCAAATATATTTTCTGGTTTGAAACGTGGTTCGTACACTGTTAAAAATTTCCGCTTAACGTTGAACCGATAAATGGAGTAGAATAATGAGAATTATCAAAATATGTTACTTCTTAATTTTCAAAAACTCCATTTCATGGTGTAACCTTGGACGTTATGGTGGATTACACCACATTTTGGTAATAAGTTGAACCAAGAATTGGAACTACTTATCAGCGAATCAGAACAGCATGGCTTTCTTTTCGCCGCCATTATAAGATAGGCGAAACGACTGCATTTTGACCGTCATTGAATGATTAAACAAAACGTATATAAAAGTGATTATTTACGGAATTAAAGGTAAGTCTTATTTAATTTTAATCTTTCACCCCCGTATTTTATGAATAAGAGTTAAATAGATTTCACGTTTTATAGAAAAAGATTGATTTAGTTTTTCTGAATTCACAAGCAAATGTCTGTTATATTCGTTCTTTATGTAACGGTTGGAAAAAGCAAAAATTAATCGCAGCTTCATTCGTTCTGTCTTTTTGAATAATAATAATAAAAAAAAATGAGCGTAAACATTTCATTCCTCCTATTTAATAGTGAGATATGAAGTATTTTAATTCGTCGGAGCTCGAAAGCAAAAGCAAAACGTGAAGTACTATCTTAGTTTTAAAATGTTGACACCGAGATATGCTGAATTATGGATGCATTCATAGTAGTATGTGTAAACAATTATTTGCAGTGATTTGAGTTCTATTTATATTGGAGTTTTTGGGTTCTTTGCTGTTTCCTGATTATAACCACTAACAGTAAATGAATTAGTATTTATAATTATCAGTATTTTGGAGTAAGACATGATATTCAATGATTCTGATAACAAGAAAAGGTTTCAAATTGAAAAATAGCATACTGATACTGGGAAAATTTCATTATACATGTTACAGGTTTTAAATTAAGAGATGAAACTTTTGAAAGATTTTTTTTTTGTATTACTAATGTTTTAAATTATTATTTAAAATCCTAAATCTTCACACCCAATGTTTCAGATTCATTTAGTATCTACCTAATTTCTAAAATAGATAGGAATTATTTATTAAATCTTATGGCAAGATTTTTGACCCGTTGGTAAATCTAATACTGCATTTATTAATGTATTGAAATTTATAGTTTTGGTTAACAGTATAATTATAAAGTACTAATTATTATTTTAACTGTTTTTTTAAATTGGAATATGATTTTTTTTTATATTTAATTAGCGACATTTTGTATCAGGTATTAAATTTCCTACTATGCAAATGCAATTTCGATGTTTATGATACATGTAAACTATTGGCACTAAAAAAGGAAACGTGATATTTAAGTATTTAAATAAAATGTTGTTTATGCCGATATAAAGTTTATGTACAAAACTGCTTTGGTATAATTTAAGTTTATATTTACATTTTATTTATATAATGTTGAATTGAATATTTATTACAGAGATTAATAACTACTTTTTTATATTTAAAATGTTTTTCAAGCAATGAAGAAGAGTACATACAGTACATTTTTTCTATTTCCTACATGAATGTTTTCTTATAAAATATATAAAATGTATTTAGCTTATATTTATAAAATACAATGTATATGGGAATAAAAAATTAAAATTAAATATAGTTTATCGTATCGTTCCATTAATAAGAATAATTAAGGAATATGATTAAAAGAAAATTATATACGCATTCTGTAAAGTTTAAAAAATTTAGACTCCATATTGATGTTCACATTTTATAAAACAATTACAAATCACCATTAAAAAAATTTACACATTCTTAATATTTAGATCACGCTTAGAACTTATTAAAAAAAAGATGTATGTTGATAAGCAATGCTTTTTGCCCCCACCCCCGTCTGGCATAGTTTTTTGTATTTTTTTTTTAGATGCGTTCATTGTTTTAATGGAATTTAGGATTTATATTTACTCTTTCGCTGATTGATTTTTGTTTAAAGATTGCTTGCATACGTCATACAAAATCAATTTTATAGGTTTATTTAGCAAATTATAATACATTTCAACTACCCCAATATGATATGTTTATATATATATATATAAAGCCCCATAACAGCATCGTAGACTTTCTTATGTATTTTGATATGTAAATTATAGTGTAAGATATATAAAATAGTGTAAGATATATAACTAAACTGTATTAAAATTTGCTGAATAAACTTATGTTTCTGATCTTGAAAGTTATCTTTAAAAAAAAAAATGGAGAGACCGTAAATATTTCCCCTGAATGATATTAAAACAGAATATCTTAACAAAAAAGAAAAATATTTTACCTATGAAAGAGGAGGGGGGGGGGGGCAAAAATCATTGCTTCTTTAACATTTCACTAATTTATGGTTCAACATTTAACCAATTTATGGTTCAACGTTGCATCAATTTATGTTTCAATGTTTCACCAATTTATGGTTCAAGGTTTCACCAACTTATGGTTCATCCTTAGAACCAAATGTTGGTACAATGTTTCACATCTTATGGTGGCAGCTACTGCAGCACCAAAAATTGGTTCAACGCTGTACCAAATTTTTAACAGTGTATATTACGGAGGATTAGTGAAAAGTTGGCAGTTATGAATATAAAGACTTTTAAAACATTGAAATTGTACGAAAACTACAATAAATATTATAACAAAAATGCTATTTCATTTTCGAAATTAACTCGTTGCATGATATTCATTATCATTTTCATTTAACATTCCTTCTTGACAAAACTTTTGGTAATATAATTAATTGCACTATATTTTACTCCGTTTATGAGTCAATATCTGAAAACCGGACAATTGCATTCAATTTTTTTTATTTTTTTTTTCTAATTAATGTACCAAATTCCACATACAATTACATAGATTGTATGCATTGTACCATAATGCAATTTGCACGGATTTTTGCTGTCACTAAAATTTAACAGAAATTTCTGCCTTATTTAATTATCCACATTCGCTGAAATTCGGCGATTGAATTAGGCAAAATTTTCTATTAAATTTTAGTGGTAGCAAAAATCCGTATAAGTTGGCCGCTATGCAATTATATACTATAATACATGTTTTGTCATTTAAATGCTGTAGTATTTTGAGATACAGGATGCATATTTTAAACGTAGGATAAACTTTTATGGAAAAAAGTGTCTGTTAACATCATAATCATAGTGTCTAATAATTAGGACTGAGATGATTGGGACTGAGGTTATGTTTTGTCCTAACAGCTGTACAGCCATTTTGTTGAATCATTTTGCACACATGTAAATTATTAAATATACCATGTGACGTTTGTACGTTACATAAATAAAGTTGCAATAAGCTTTTTTTATAAATAAAAAGTTAAATATGGGAAATTTTTACAGCATACATTTAATATTGGATAGTTGTACCTGGAGACAGGGACTGAAATGATGATTTCTTTTATTTTTAAAGCTTAAAATTAATTATTTATACACGGTTATAAGTCCATTTGTCATTGGTAATTGTTATAACAAATATTACAGTATATTACATTTTTCAGTTTTTGGTTGTAGCATAATTAATGAAATATTATTGGCAGTGAACGCAAATTGTCCAATTTTCAGATATTGACCCTTAAGCAATTTCTTCAATAGTACTTTGGAACGCAATTTCCTAAAGAGTGGCACTACCTTCTAATAAATGCTGAATAATCAATCACGACCAAGCAACATAGAGACGTTATTTTATTATTTGATACATAATATAAAAATGATACGTAATAATCATGGGTGGGAACACCCAATTCTTTCTCCTTTTTCCCACTTTAATCTTCTAATGACTGTCGGTAAAATAAGTGATACGTGACAAAAGTGAGACATGTACAACTGATTTTCAAATGTAATAACTTTTATTCTCATATACTCGTAGCATTTTGCAAAGAAATATTGCACAAGATTTTTTACTTTATTCTAATGTGTATGAAGAATTGTATTATTTTTTTTAAATCCGTAATAATTTTATACACTAGAAAAATCACTGTTTCTTTCAGTATTTTATTTTAACAATAAATGTTGGATTAACTAATTAAGTAATTGTTTTTCGATGAAATAAAATGTTTTTCGATGAAATAAAATGTTTTTCGATGAAATAAAACCTTATTATCCTAAAAAATGTATAAAGTGTACGCATTATTTTTTTATTTCAAATAAACGTCTGATTTTAATATATGAAGTATTTTCTCAGACTCGTTCTATTACATGAATGTCATTACATCGTTAATTTATAATTAAATAAATTAATTTCGTAAAAATTCTTATTTTCTTCGCCTTTTGTGCCAACATTATCTTTTTAATGAAATATAATATGCATTGTATAGCCATCCAAATGCCCATTAAAAGGCAGTATATAATTACAAAAAAAAATTCTTTCTTTTTTTTTTTATGATCTCGCATTCCAAACGGATAACTTCCAAGACACTTTTTATATAGGTATAGAAGTGAATCATGACTTCGAATTCCTCTCTTTCTAAATTAAAAACATATTTTCAGCAACATATATGATATTTTGGACTTCGTTAACCCCTTAATTCTCGCTACCGTCAATATCACGGACTGAGGTGTCGTTCGTTATTTCTCGCTCCCGTCATATTTCCGTGCTGGAGATTTATTGCTGGAAAAAACTTCCGAAACCGGAAAAATTTAACTGGCATTTCGGTGTAAAGTATTTGAATATTTCCGCTAGGGATTGGCTTTTGCGCTGACTGTAATGTTGGGTTTGTATTGCATGTTTCGAAATATGTAACACTCAAAAATTTATTAATAATCAAATTTAATGTGTATATATTATTTCAAATATTATTTGTAAAAATGTGTGTGATGATGATAAATAAAGATCTAAGATGTGAAAAATAAAGGTTTTATTCGCATTAATTTGTACGGTGAAAAACAAACATTAAGACACAGAAATCTCGCATGATGGCTTTTCTACAAATATGAATTTGTTCTATAGCATCTTTTTTTTGCCTTAAAAAAACTAATTGCATATTTTATTTAGAAACCTTATAATTATTCAATTTCTGTAATAAAATAAATAGGTATTTTTTTTATGGTTTTTCCAAGTAACTGTGAAGGGGTTAATAAAAATACAAATAAATTTCGAGTCATAAAAACACCTTATATCAGTTTCTATAATAAATTAGCAATTGACATTTATGGAAAGTAGATATTTTTAGCAATTGAAGTCATCCAGAAAGTCTAATGGATAACAACTTAGTGAACAAGAGTGTATTTAAAGCCTCACTATGATGATATTTGGTTTTAACTCTTTCCGGCACAGAACTATCATGTTCGTAAAATGATGAAATGGTTGACTGACAGGGGAATTTAAAAATGACTTTTTTAGTTCCAGAATCCTGTGCTACGAAAATCTACTTTGAAGTATCCGATTATATCGATGGTAAATGGTTTAACACTAGAACCGCCGGAAAATTTACTCAAGTGTTATAAAAATATTTTACACCAGATTTTTTTAACTATTTAACATATTTATTTAACTTATTTCTCCGTGGTGTATATATAACTTATTCAAAAATAAAATTCTGGTTTGAATGGAAATAGTTTCATTTTTTTACCGGTCAAAATAACCGCTGTGGCGGTTCTAGTGTTAATGAGGTCTTTTTATTCATATATACACATGATCGGATATAGACAGAGATATTTTTCATATGGCTCGTATTTGCACAACATAATTTATTTAATAAAATCTACATTGGCTAGCTTCAGCTGGACCTATGAAGAACGACTATTTATATTCCAATTTTTGATTTTCAATTCCTCACTACACAAATTATTTCGCTTATTTGAGTTACCTTTTCTATAAAAGCCATTAAAAAAGTTCCTTAATATAAAGCCAAACATTGGTATTTAAAAAAATATTTTCTGAAGTTTTATCACACATAAAAAAGACATTAAAGATACTACTTTGTACTATATTTACTTTGGACATTAAAAATTTTATTTATATTTTCGTTGATGGAAAATGACAATTAAGAAAAAAACAAACACTTATCTTACTTGCTAGTCACTATTTCGTTATATTCTTCGACGTAACATATTAAATTTTATGTTTGCTTCGTTTAATTGCTTCAGATAGCTAAATTAATCCTAAAATATCTATTTTTTAAATTAAAAAAATTACCAATTTTCAATCTTGATGACATAAATACTCACTAACTGAAAATTTAAAAATATAAAACGCATAAATTAAAAAGCAAAATTTTATCCATGAAAAAACTGCAGTGGAATTTAATATTTTGGAATGGTGTATCTATTAATATTTCAACCAATGATGAAACTGGGATGAAATCTTAATTAGACTAGGCATTTTTAATCTATATTTTATTTTAGACATTCTTAAAAAATACATCGTAATTAAAGAAATTTTTCTTTTTTTCTGTTCCATGGATATTTTAACACAGAAATAAATTTTACTTGCTGTTATGAAGAAGATATGAGCTAAAGCATGAATATTTAATAAATATATAAGCGAAACGAAAATATTATGCATATAAAAAGCAATAGTTGCTGTTTACTTTAATTATGTATCTCAAAGTGGAGTGAAAAAAGAAAATTAATATAAAATTCTGCATATATGACAGCTTTTGTGGTTTAATTACGAAATAAAAAGAGAAAAATTAACCAGAAGCGTAGACATTTGTCGAGATTAATAAACGTTTATTTGTCTTTAGGAATTAACATTTTGATAGTCATTTGAAGATTATTTTTGAAAGCATAATTTGGGATTAAATAGTGTCATTTTAAACTTTCGTTTTACATTTATACGTAACGATATTCAGAAAAGAAATTCGCATAAAATTCATATTATATATGTATTGTTGCAAAAGAATTAGAAATTTCTTTTTAATACTTTCCAACATTAGTTGAAAAGTGTTTATGAATTCGGTTTATAGGACCTTCAGCCTGGCCGCGCTCTAACTCGCGCAAATATACTGGGAGTGCTATGTGAGTTATATACGTTTTTGAGGATTGACATGCTATGTTCGGCATCGAAAAGAATAGCATAGCATTAATTTTATAGCTCATTTACAAGGGCAATCAAAAGAATTTCTTTACATAGGAGGAAAATCGTTTGTAGTATATTTTAATGATGTTACTCTATTTCAAAATTATTGAAATTGGTATACATCAATGAGGGGCACTAGAAAGTTCTTACTATAGAATTTATAGTATTTATAGTACATTTACAGGGGCACATAAAGCAATTCGTTTACTGTACTAGCACAGCGTCTAGAATATATAGTGTGGAAACCGACTATTCCAGTAATGCTTTAAAAAGTGCTAAAATTTTTTATCCCTTACACGTTGAACGATGCTGAAAGACAAATATTGATTGCAGCGACATCTGCTAATTCCTCACTGACCGAAACGCTTTCTCAATTGAATCCTTATGCAATGTTTACGTTTGAACTACCAAATGCCGCTTCGATCGCCATTCTGCATCGTTCAACATTTATGAGATACAATTTTGTAGCACTTATTAGTTGGCCTATTTCCAGCCTAGATCTTCTAGACACTATATTATTAGTGTTGCGAAGTGTCCCGCATAAATAATGGCTCCAAATGATCGGGACACCGCTACACCACTAATTTCTTACAGTGTTTAACTCGCAATCTTAAATCCCAAGTAATGCTTCCATTAGATAAGGCGAAGAAAATTACTTTAAAATACTGGTGTCCAGAGCATTTGGAGCTCCGATTTACGCGAGACATCTGGCAACACTATACGGTACTGTCTATAATCAACTCTTAATAGAAGTGAGTTTTCAATTGGAGTATGTAATTTAAAATTTAACTAAATTTTTGCATATTACGTGGTGTATATAAATTCTGCAGATCATATAGTCATATACAGGGTTGTATTAAAGAATTCAAGTACATTTCCGCTTACTGGCGGAATTGCTGAAAGGCAATTTTCAACTGTGTTATGAGTTTCCTAACTGAACTAAATTTTTGAATACTATGTAGTATATATCGCTCAGTCGTACGAAAAGTGAAACAACTCAAAATTCACTTTGCGTTTTATTGAACTAATAAGTGCATCTTACTACAGGAAAAGTTCCACAAATGTAGATATCCGGGAACCGCCAAATTCTGCTATGTGCCCATTTCTATCCACAGAAGGGCCAAATTGTGTGGGGGGATAAAATTACCCCATCCTCCAATTCCCTTCTACGTTTTCGTTTTTAAAGGTTTTATGCTTTTATGAAAGTTTTTACTGCTGCAGGCTGTGCTAAGTGCTGTAATTTTACGTTACAGCAAAAATATGCGACCTTATTACTTTACCTCTCCTGTGAAATATAGTACTTTTGAATGGTGTCTCTTTCTTGGCGATATACAAAACCACAAATCATATACAAAAGAATTTTGATGTTTGAAATATTTTTTAGGTTAAATGTGTTCATACCAGTCAGTTTTAAATAAAGCCTTCAGTATTTTCATGTATAAAAGTTTCTTCAGGTGACATACTTCGGAGCAAACAGAAATGCAGGTGTCACCCAAAATATATTTGTAATAAAAGTTGTACAAAAATTCTAAAGTACAATTATAAAAAAAATTACAAACGTTTTTAAATTAAAACAATTTTCTTTAAATATAATCACAACTTTTTCACACAATTATTCCGATTACACTCATATTTTGACATTTTGTGTGCAAGTGTTTATAAATTGAATGTTGAATGTTGATAAGGTTCTTTCCTTTAATAAATGAATTTTTTTTAAAACGACAAAAACTATTTTTTCATTTTATTTAGAAATTCTATAAGTGTTAATTATAGTTTTTGTCTACAACATTGCATTTCCAAAGAAAGACACAAATAAACTGACCGAGAATGTTTAATAACAAATATCAAATTGCCCTCCTTAAAAATAAAATTCTCACCTGCTCCCAGTGGGGAATACGCACCACGTTGGAACCACTGATCTAAAATGATTACAGGATGGTTTTGAAATTAATGAGCACCACCGGAATTTGAAAACAGATTTATTTGTGAATAAGAAAAAGCTATATTTCGCATATATAATAAACTGAATTCTTTTAAACCAAAATTCTGGTGTACTTGTGGCATTTGGGAATTAAAATTCAGTGGTTTCATAAAAATACCACCGCCCCTCAAGGGGTTAAGGCAGCTATTCGCTAGAGTTCTCCCCAAGTTCGACTACGTAGTTGACCTTTATATAAGCATACATTATACTTAATACATTAGCGGGAATGCATTCTATATAATATTCACAAATATTTGTAAAATTAATTTTACAGTGAGTTTGAAAACGCGTAATTCCATTGAGAAGAATTTCAAAGAGTAAGCTTTGTAGACGAAAATTTATTCAAATAACTTTGTGTGGCCTTGTTTCGTGATTAAAAATGATATATTCTCGGCATAATGTATTAAAATTTAATTTAGCTAGAAAATGCATAATATCATTAAAAATGAGTTTCTATTTTGTGTGTCTCTTTTTTGATTTGTAGATTTTTTACACAAAATAATACTTAAATTTAATTTGTCATAAAATTGCATTATACAAATGAACAGCCACTTCCATCGAGTATTGCAATATTTAAGCTATTCATTTCAGTTAAATTGAAGAGAAAGTTGAGTTGAACATGTCCCACCTTTTTTAAACTTGTGTATGACTGCCAGAGGAAAACAACAACAAAAAAAAAAATCAATTATAAAATATTTCAGTTACTCTATTTCCCACCATGGGCTCTAGAAATGAAACAGAAAGTTCAATCCTATCAATAATTTGTTCTATCTAAGTTTAACATTCGATAACCTCTCAGGAAAATACAGTAGCGCTCAAAAGTATTTTGACAACATTAAATTCGCTCTTATTTTGTTTAATAAAAAAATATGAAAGAAAATATATTCCCTATCATTGAGAACGATATGACTGCAGTTATTTAAAGGTATCAAGTTTCAACTTGATTGTTTACATTCGGCGTCACCGATAAAATATGACTCCTCCTTACCTCAAAAATATTTTGTCAATTAGTTTAAATTTAATTGTTGAAGGCGTCAGTTTCTGTATAGCTTTGATTAGTGTTTATATTGGCTTATTTTGATTAGTTTTAAATGCCAAAACGCAAAGATTATTTTAGTGATTTTAGAAAATTCATTGTAAATGCACTGAAGAAAGGAAGGACGTAAGCAAAAGTTTCTCGTTCCTCTAACCCTTTCCGGAACAGGCAATTTTTGTTGTAAAATGATGAAATGATTGACTGAAGCCGGAATTTTAAAACGATTTTTTTAGAAATTAAAAACATGTTTGTTCATTGTAAAAGCAAAATTTTACTAAAATATTTTTGGTACCGTTCGTAAGTTTGGAATTAAAGTTAGGTATCCCGACCCGAGCACAGTGTGCCATAAAGGGTTAACGTGTCTTGGTGCTTTTAACATGTCTTTAACGTGTCTTAAAGTTTTTAATAAACGGAAATACATCGAAAAAAAGCTTCGAAGTGTCCGTCAAAAAAAAAAAATAAAAATAAAATAAAAAACCTTGCAATGCTGATCGTATTAAAAAAAAAGCTATTTACAAGTGATTGTCGTAAGTCAGCTGTAGTAATAAAAAATGAATTGAAAGAAAATTAAGGCATATATATACAAGTTTAAATAGTAAAACGACGCCTAATTCTCTATGGTTTACATGGCCGAATGGGAAGGCTAGACTTACTTTTGCAAAACACATAAATCATGGACAAGTGTAGGGTGGTCTAATGTTTTGTGGAGCGATGAAAGTAAGTTCAATTTACTGTCATCTGATTTAATCAAGTGCATTCGATGTCCTAAAAACATAAAATATGATGTTCGATACCAAATACCCACCGTCAAATATGGAGGCGGTGATGTGATGGTTTGGAGTTGTTTTTCACGCAACGGAGTTGGTTGTTCGAATTGATGGGAATAATATGGATCGGTTCATGTATTTTGATGGATTAAAGATTCATATGCTACCATACGCTAACCAAAACATGCCTGCTTAGTGGTATGTTCAGCAAGATAATGACCCAAAACACAAATCCAAGTACATAAGCGATTTTATGAAACGCTCAGAAGTCAAGGTTCTAGAGTGGCCAAGCCAAAGTCCGGATTTGGATCCCATAGAGCATTTGTGGAAGGATTTAGATCTTTCAGTATCATGCCAAAATTATTCAAATAAGGCGGCTTTATACGAAATTCTTGAAAATGAGTGGGACCGAATTCCTTTAGATCGGATACAAAAGTAAATCGACTTACTGCCCACTCGCTGTGAGGCTGTCATAAAGGCTGGGGAATATGCTACTAAATACTGATTGACTCGCTACTATAACTGATAATTATTGTGTTAAAACAATTTCTTATTATAATGTCAAAATACTTCTGATTTATCATTTTTTATATTTTTCTTGGGTTTCACGTTATTTTCTAGCAAATGATAGTCAATTTATTAAAATTATATAAAACATTGAATAGGGTTATATAAAATAAGTGATTGATTTTTGTATTTTATTATTCTTTTTAATTAAGTCAATTATTATATTTGTCAAAATACTTTTGAGCGCTACTGTATAAATAAATATTTTTCGAATGTTTTATTTACTCTATTTTCCGCCAGACGGCACTACAAGCGTAAAAATTTAGTTGAGTCTAACTCATCTTCTTTTTAACGTGGTTACACTTGCCTTAGAGCAAAACATTATGAAATTATTTTGTTACTATTTTAGTTACTCTAATTATTGCCAGGGATCGTTAGGAGCATAAAAGGATATTTGACAGGAATTTAGTTGCATTAAAAAAAAACATAAAAATTCAATTTCGCAAATATTTTAGTTAGTGCATTTCCAAGCAGTGTTGCCAGTGGGCTACTTTTTTTAAAATTCAGATTTCTTGATTGCCACCACTTTTTCGAAACGGTGAAATTACATTTGTTTTCGCCTGAATTAATATGTCATTAAATAAGGCGCATTTTACCATTTCAAAAAATTGGTGTCAATCAAGAATCTAAATTTTAAAAAAGTAGCCCATCTGGCAACACTGTTTCCAAGCAGTCGGCACTGGCAGTGTACCGTAATTCCCGCGTAAGCGTCGCGGCTTAGTTAAGTCTTTTTCATACCGGAAATTTTATTTTAAAAATGATTAAAAAAAATGCTAAGCAAAAGTAAGTCACATTTTATGTAAAATTAATTCTGGTAGGGAATCGAGTTAGCTGAGCTGCGGCGCATACCCGCGAAATTACGCTAATAGAAAATTCAGTTTAATCTGCCCTATGTGTTTTTAACTTGGGTATAGTGTTCATATGAAAAATCAAAAAAAAAAATTAGTTACTCTATTTCCTGATATGTAACATTAGCGGCCAAAAAGACTTTGAGTTCAATCTGTCCTAACTATTCTTAATTTGGATCCGACTACCTTACTCAAAATGTAAATTTTATTAAACTTGGAATAAGAAAACTTAAATTATCAATTTCATTAAATTTAGTTATTCTAATTCGCGTTTATTAATTTTAGTTAAATCTTTCTTATTCTTATCAATTTTTAACTGAGTTACGTTTGCATATCAGAAAGCATAAAAGTCAATTTTCAACTATTTTAGATACTGTATTACACGGCAGATGGTATTAACAAAGTCAAAGAAATTTCAGTTGAATCTTTCATACCTCATCTTGACTTGTATACAGTTGCCACATAAGAAAACATAAACAAAATGAAATATTATTCTTATTCTGTTTCCCGCTAGGTGGTGCGACTAACGTCAAAGAATTATAAGGTAAATCTTTCTTACTTTCTCTTAAGTTGGGCATAGCTACCATAAAGGAAACAAAAATAAATCAGCTTTTTCCCACTATGTGGCGTTAGCAATGTAAAAAAATGTTGACGACAGATTTAACTCTTTTTTTTTGTGTGCGTGTGTGTGTGTTTAATTGGATAGGCTTACGATTTTAGTGTTGCCCATTTAAAACATAAAAAGGGAATTTCAAATATTTTAATTAGCACTGTATTTACCACTAGGTGGCGTTAGCAACGTACATAAAAGAATGTTGAGTTAAATCTGACCTAACTATTTTTAATTTTGTCGGGATTACCATTCGAAAAAACATGAAAATTCATTTTTATTAAAATAAGGTTTTCTGTTTACCGATTTTAGCAGCGTCATAGAAGGTCAAATTCAATATGTTCTACCTGTTTTTAACTTGGTTATGGTTCCCAAAGGAGAAATAAAGCACTTGTAATATTTTTAATATGTAATCTCAGTTGATTTTATTCGAATAATTTTATAACATTTAATTTAACTGCAATTAAATTTAACTCCAATTAAACTTAACTCCAATTAAATTTAATTGCATTTAGTTTAGTTTGAATGATTTAATTGCAATTAGTTTAGTTCAAATCATTTATTTGCGAAATGAATCTAAATGAAACCAATTGTAATTGAACTTAAATTGAAATAAAATTTAGTCGCAGCTTGCAATCAACCTTTAATTATAAACAAAATAATTGCAATTAAACTTTTTAATCAATTAATTAAATGATTGAAAATTTAATTGATTGATACCTAACACAGCGTGTATATGAGTGATTGCCGCTTATATATATTAAGCATAAAATCTTCTTTCTGAGAGTTTTTCTATCAAACTCTTTAACTTAAGAGCGTAACGTTCGCCAGAGCGTGTCTTTCCTGATGTAAGGAGAAGGAAATAAACATGCCCATTCATTCCACGAGATATAGAAGATTAGATTTTCTTTATTGAAACTGAATATTCTCTACAATCGTACTCTCAAGCTTAATCTGTCTGTACCCAAGTCGAAATTTAAGCTGGTATTTCTTTGTTAGACTTGCATTAAATGCTGTATCCCATATGGATTCCACCAGAATTACCAGCAAGCCATGGTAATGTATTGACCCATTTAAGCATAAAAGGCTTGTATATAGCTTGTCATGCTATTGCTGTGTAAGCTAGCTATGCAGCGTTTGATGCTGTCTAGCATTATAAAGCATATAATAGCATGAAAATCTAACAGACAAAGCGTTACATAGCAATAACTAGCCTATTTTTGTTGCTGGTACTAGCATGAATTTCGACTTGAGTAGAGTGCGATCGGCTGCACAAGAATTAGTAACTTACTCGTAACTCCCTAGATATCCTACATGATGATGTATTCATGTAGAATCCCTAGTAATTCCTCTTTCAGATAACGCCATGTGTTGAAAATGTGTGTAACTTCATTGTACTCGTAATAAAATCAATCAATTAGAAAGAATAACCACATAAAATTGCTGAAAATTGCATTAATTGCTACTAAAATTTTATTTTAATTTTAATCATAAATCTCTTAGAAGTTAAATCATAAGTGTTGTCAAGTTAAATCATAAATCTCTTAGAAGTCTCTCGTTAGAATATTTAAAAGGAACTTTTCGTTTTGTATTAAAATCAGCACTAAAATATGTTGAAACGATTCTCTAATTTTTTTTACTTTACTTAAATTTTACACTAATTTTGATTGCTAAAAGGTGTAAATTAAAACTTTACAAACAGTAATAATAGGTTTATTTTGACTGTTTACATGTTTTGATTCTACCCGAGTGATTTTTAAAACAAATAAATAAAAATATTCTAAAATTGCAACGTGTATACAGTCGAAATAACCTGTTTTTATTGTTTTTAAAGTTTTAATTTACATCTTTTAGCAAATAAAATTAGAATATTAGGTTGAGCAAAAAGTTCTGGGAAATTTTTAATCTAATAGTTACCAGAATTTGTATCGTATATAGGAGTACTAGTGGTATATCTATAGGAGTGCGTGAATTTCGGTTGTTTTATCACATTCTCAGGCACTGGCGTAGCGTTTTGGGGGGTAGATATCGCTACTGTTATATAGAAAATTTTGCTTTATTAATCTTTGTACGTTATACGATTAAACAAAGCAAAATTTAACATACAATTATACTGGTAATAAAATGATCCAGATCCCTCCACCCCCCCCCCCCCCCCCACTTAATGCTACGCCACTGTTCTCAGGTCTCTCAAATCGCCCGTTTTTTAATACCAATAATACCGAAAAAATAATACATTTGCAATTGAAAGACTTTTCAAATAAGTTTCTACAAATTTGCTAAAAAAAAAAATCAAAATAAGTTTTGTTGAAAAAGTTCAAAAAGCGCGCAATCTAGAAGTTTTAAACTCTTCTATTTTTTCCAAGATTACTTGATATTTTTAAAAAATCCTAATTGGAAACTGATAGTTATTTAGGTAGAATATTTCTCTTTACTTGTAATTTCATATGACTAAAATTGTAACAAAAAAAAAAAAAAAAAAAAAAAAAAAAACTCGTTTTCTAAAGCAAAGAACTAGTGTAAGAACAATTCTTAGTTATTTTTTGTCAAAAAAAATATCACAAAGCAAGATTCTTCCTCATTTTTTCCCGTACTTACAAAATTTAATTATATTTAATGATGCTTTGAAGTGTTACAGTATGCATTAAAGAGAAAACAAGCTTGCATAATCTGATTGAGAAAAACTAATAAATTTACATTAAAAACTTAAAAAAGGAAATTACTACAGCACCAATCACACAATTTTTCGCTAAAATTTAAAAAAGTGTTTAAATTAATCATATTATCAAAGGAATCGCATAAAGTGTTTTTTTTTTTTTATTTGAAACTTTTAAAACAGACGTTAGCTTATTGAAAACTTGCACAAAAAAATTTAAATGTCTTATGTTTTTTTTTTTTTCGGAGCCACATTTTTGCACAGGTAGCAATTTTTCAGGATTTTTTTACTGTTTTTATATTCATAAAAGTGTCTTCAGTTTAACAATCGATATTAAAATAGATTTAAAACACTAATATTTACTTACGTACTTATGCATTCGTTCTTTAAAACATCTCAATCAAAATCGTTAAGATAACATTTCTTTGTCCTTTTCTAAGTATTTCTTTTTACTTTTTTATTAAGGTACTTTTTCTTTTGCTGTTTTTTAAACAGAAAATCGTACTTCTCCATTTTCTGTTTGTTTTAAAGCTAATATTTTGTTTTATCTTTAACATCAATGCAGTTTTTCGTATTTTAAGCTCCGAAGCCTTAAAATGTAACATTTAAACACAAAAAGACAAGATTTAATGGCACTTAAGTCTTATTGTTCTTCTTTAAAGTACCATTTTAATTACCTGTCATTCATTGTTTTTTTTTTATTATTTATTTTGTATGTAAGTGAGAGAGTCATTCTTATAATGGCATTCATTTGCAATCAATTTTTAAGTATTAAATCTTCTTTTATTTCCTATTCTTAACTTAAAATAAACATCTCTTTTCTTTTCGTTTATCGTCTTGCAATTATTTTTATTTATTCATTAATTAATAGCGTTGGTTTTTGCTCAATAAACTTTTTTTTGTTTCTGAAAAAAGCTATTTTTCAATTGAATAATAGATTAATATATTTTAGTTGTCTGTGTTTTCTTGTAAAATTTTAATTATGTATCAAATAAAGATTTTAGAATCATGAATCATTCGCTTTTTTCCATTAATGTTTAAATTAGTTTTAAATAACGATTGACTTATTAACTATAACGTAGTTTTTTTGTATATGACGAAAATACTCGTGGATAAGTAATAGTGATTTTCTATTAAATTGAAGTATTCTCTTGATAAAACTTAAGGACAAGGGGGCAAGAAAATGCGTAACAAAGAAAGCAGGAAAAGAGAATTTTTTTTTTTTTTTGAAAACTTAATCAAATTTTTTAAATAAATTGAAATGCTCATAATTTTTAATATGCTTCATTATATTATAATTAACCCTTTCAGGGGCAAAGTAGTTCTATTGCTAAAATGTTAATATAATTGAATGACACTGGAATTTATGAACAGATTTATATGAATGTAACTAAAATCTTTCCTTTTCGTACATTTATTTATATGTTTATGCCTAAGTGAAGCCAAACTGCCAGATCGATAGGATCGGGTGTAAACAATGGAGGTTTGACTAAAGGGGCGGAGACATATGGTGTAGTGTCTACCAGTTGCAAGTGAAATGACTGAGAGAGTTGTCGCAAGATGGTTGTTTGGTTCGTTGATTTTTTACGGCCGATTATCTACTCTTGGGATATAGGCCCTAGGGGATGTGCCCTTCGTGGGGGTCTTTATAAGGGAACATAACCGGTATTTACGCATGGAAATCCAAGGTTTCGAAGAAAACCACGAAAACATCGAAACAGTTAGGACGACGGGTGCGACTGGGGTCGAACCCAGCACCTCCCGTCTACCATCTTCAAGAGCAGAACCTCTCAGCTTCTGGTGGGGCGTATCGCAAGATAGAGGCTGTTTTTTTTTAAATCGGATCACCAGTTTCAGATGACATCCGGGGCAAAATTCCCACCAGTAAAATTGAATAGAAAATTCCACCTTATTTAATCGTCTTATTCATGGAAATATTTTCTGACAAATATGGTAAAATTTGCTGCTCGCTTTTACTGGTGTCAGTTTGTCTGTAAAAATAGTCAGTTTGTTTCACTGGTTGTTACAATAGGGCGGAAGAGTAGGGTCTGACTTCCGACAAAGTAAACTTCCACCAGTAAAAATTAAAATCTGTTTCTGCCATGAATTTTGACTGAAATTTTGCATTAATAAGATTTTAAATAAGCAGACATTTTCCGTATAAATTTACTGGTGGAATTTTCCAATGGCGGAGATCAACCCCTGCGAGAACGGTTACAGTTGAAGCTTCACTATTTTAAGGATATGTCAGTTCCTTTTTATTACCCCTTAAATGCGCGATTTTTTATTTTCTTTCGAAAAAATTTCATATGATTCTCTGAAAGGTTTATTGCACAGGAAAAATAATGAAAAAAATCAGAGATACATTTTTCACATAATACGTCAATCTTTCCTTCTGCTGCACATCTGCAATACAAGTAAAAACTACTGTGGTGTGGCTGTTTTACGCTAAAATATTGCACATTAGCAAATATTTTAATAAGTATGTCTCTAAGTACCTTATTTTATATAATTAATATTTTATAAAGCTTAACCTTTAACCTTTCAATTCCTATGATAAAATACGTACCGTAATTTCCGGCGTATAAGCCGCAGCTAATTTAAGTCTAGTTCAAACTGGAAATTTTACTTAAAAATTAAGTCAAGTAAGTGCTAAGCAGAAGCAAGTTGCATTTTGTTTTTTAAATTTTCTGGTAGGAAACATAATAATCTGAGGCGCGGCTTATACGCCGGAAATTACGGTACTAGAAATTACGAAGTCCAGAGAATCTGACTTTACACCAAAACATTTCAATGGTGGCACCTTATGAGGCACGTATACATGTCACTTGTCTCGAAGAGGCTAACCAATGTGAGCGGAATAATTGGACTTTAAGTTGGATGTGTGCGGTATAACTAAAGGGCCTTGAACATTTGAACATTTGTAAAAAAAAAAAAAAAAAAAAAAAAAAACTAGGTCAGTTTACCTTCAATTTGATGTATGATTTGTTGTAAATTGTCATAATATACCATTGAAACTGGGATATTATTCTGTGGGCACCCTGTAGTTGGGTAGAATAATAAATTCATAAAGTGATTTTACTTGATAAGGAATTATTTATTCACATACTTAATTTCTTAATATTTTAAAAATAATCGTAGTGTGTATGTATATTTATTTTTTGAATCAATTTATCTTTAATGTGTAAAGCAAAAACATTCCTTTTATTAGCCTAAGAAAAATACCACGCTAAATCATGATAAATATTTCAATACACTGGGAGATGATACTCCATAGATATCAACTATGCTATTTAAATAAAAAATATCTCTATTCCAAGAAAAATTTTCAATTCTTTTTATAAACAAAACTTTTCAAAGAATGTTACTTTAGCATTCGAACTTAAGTCGTTCTTTTAAAATATTATCGCGAGATGTATGTGTTAATAGTGATATTTTACTTTAAACAATATTAGAATATCTGGATATGTGTTACAGGGACAGAGGTTATGAATGAAACGTGCGCTTGCATTTAAACAGAGCACACAATCTTTGTATGGTCCCTTTTTGAAATATATGTCAAGAAAATATACTTCGGAAAGGGCGAGATGATAATATCTTGAAAGTAAAAATAGTTATAGAATTCAAGACAATATATACTTGCAATATATTATGAAAATTGTTTGTTTAAGCTCCGCTCCTTCTTGAAAAATAATGATGATATTTTCGCGTAAGTATTTTTCGATAAAGAGATAAATACAACGATAAATCGCTTAAAACTACCGATAATGTATACAAACTTTTATATATTTTAACAGGCTAAGGTTATGAATTTAAAATAATTTAAAATTAATGTTGACTAGGAAGAAGATAAACAGTCATATATTGAATAGCAATATAAATATTAGAATTTTTGGGATTTTTTTAGATTTAGAATAGGGAAATAGCAAAAAATAATCTTGCAATGTTTCACAAATTCTGAAATATTATTTTTATCACAAATAGCACATATTTTTCATACAGAAATTGTGCGTTTAAAAATACTACTAAATAATATTTCTAACAAGTAAATAAATTAAAAAATTAAATACAGTTGTACCTAGCTACTTGAACACAATTCAATCCAAAACAAATGTATGAAAACCGAAATGTTCCAGAACCGTATCAAATTTACCATAAGAAATAGTTAAAATAAGATTAATTGATTTCCAATTTCTAAATTAATGCTTACATTTACCTGTGTCGAATAATATACAGTCGTGGAAAAAAAAGTACCGTAATTTCCGGCGTATAAGCCGCAGCTAATTTAAGTCTAGTTCAAACTGGAAATTTTACTTAAAAAATTAAGTCAAGTAGGTGCTCAGCAGAAGCAAGTTGCATTTTGTTTTTTTTTTAATTTTCTGGTAGGAAACAGAATAATCTGAGCCGCGGCTTATACGCCGGAAATTACGGTAAACACCTCTACTAACTCTGCAACAAATAATTGTAGAAGAAAGTTACTAGTACCAAAAGTTTTGAAATTAAGTCTACTTTTTAATGATGTATATAAAATTTGCTTAAAAGGCCATCTACAAATCAAAAACAGCCTAAACTTTGTTTTTTCAATGGCAATACCCAATTTTGACAGTATATTTTAAATCGTCTGTTCAAACTATGCCTAGAAACGAAATTCCATGTCAATTGGATAATAAATCTCTGAATTATAAACATTCACAATTTAGAGCTTCCAATCTTAATTTACAGTTTCATATTTTTATTAATATTTCCTAAAATTATATTCCTAAAGTGAAATTTTTTTCGTGTGGTTATAGTACTAAAAACCCAAACATAAATACATTGAATTTTTAATTAAAATTGTATAATATGAATTATGAATTATGAAATTAATATTCGAAAAAAATATGAATTGCGAACTACAATTTTTTTTAAGGATTTATATGTATTATGTCCCGCTTTATGCAAATCCAAAATTTAAAAAAAATTCTTCCAAGTAATTTTCCAGTTATGCTTAAAATACTTCAAAATACTGATTTAAGGGGCTGTCTATGATGTGCAGAAAATCATAATTTGAAAAAAATAATTATATTTTACTCATGTTATTGAAGCATTTGGGGTGAGATTACGGTTCCTCGCTTAAGATCAACTTAGAGCGTAAGTCTGTCTTACGATATAAACAAAATGTAAAACTTATTCCAGTACTTCGCGATCTTACGTTAACCTGGATATTTCCTACTTTCATTTGCGAAGCAAATTACGAAAAGAGATAATGATATTGCTAAAAGCTTCATTGAATCAATGACATGGAGATTACAAGAAATTCTTAATAAAATTGGTTTCTATACATCATATTAACACATCCTCTCTTTTAAATTTAAGCAAAAGATGTAGCTTATCGGAGTGGAGAGGGAGGATTTTTTGCCCTCTCATTTTTTGTGTAGTAATCTACCCATAATTTTCTTCTACTCTTTTGTTAAAGTTCTATCATATGAAATAATTTTTCTTATTTGGTGTAATCATATTTTCTTATTTAGATAAATTTCAGTATTTTAAAATTTTGGTTGCAAGTTTGGTAACTGTTGCTGTTTAAGCTTCGTTATGCGGAACAATTTGACCTTGTAAACATGTTTCTATTTAGTTGATGTTTAATTTTATCGAAAGAAACTGTGATAGTCACATTAACATGAAATTTCAGAGAGCAAAGCTTAATTGATAGTTTAAACACAAAATTATTCACTTCAATGCTTTCCACAAAATGAAAGAGCACATGGAATATTTGGAATATTTTTTTTGTTTCTTTTTGAATAGATGCTGGTGTATTTACGGCAAATGATTAGTTTAATTCTAGCATTTGATATCTAGAAAACTTTGGTCAAAAAGACTTTACATGATTTAAGACATTATTACATCCATAATGCAGACATTATGATATTTATACTTATTAATTTAATTTACTCAAACAGGGCTCGCAGCGTTCCTAAAATTTTTGCACTTTGCTACCAGTATTTTAAATCAAAAATCTTCGTGGCAGATTCCTTGAACATCTACTATACAATTCTACAATAAATATTATCGTTGTAAAATTATGGTAGGAAAGTGTAAAAATTTTAGGAACAGTGCGAGCCCGAACTCAAATCTTGTTAAATTTTTCTCTGTATTACACTGAATATATGTTAGATAAAATATTCTCACGAAAGTATTTTATTTTTATTTAAAACTGCTAATTTAGTCTTTTGCTAAATATTGTATATCAATCAAAAATTGTAATCTTTACAAATATGTACCGACGTAAAGTTTTTAACCCAATAATAAAGAGCTTTAAATAATTAAACCTTTTCTTCCACAGCTTGAAATTTAGATCTATTTAGGACTCTAAAAACATTTTAAAAGTTATTTTTATGACTTTCAGATAGGGACGTTTTCTTGACAGTCGGAAGTAGTGTTCAAAAAAAATCTAAAATAGGACAAAAAAGAAACATCGAATGGCAAGTTTTGTTCAACCGGTTTTAATGAGTTAATTGCAAAATTTAAAATAGAATAGCAGAATAAGTTTAATCATAGAATTATTAACCCTATTTCAAATGAGAATAACAAACGCAAAGTTATTTTGATGTCTTTTTAAAGTAGATTTAATTTTAGTTCTTCCAATAAATCTGAATGTAAACCATGCTAACATATCTGAAAATGTCAAATAAGAATCAATCCCTCCCACTTTCTCTTCAAAAAACTTTTTTTTTTCATAATATGGCTTTATTAATCGCCTTGGGATTTATTTTCAGGCAAAAAAGTAGTTTGTCTAGTTTTTTTCTACATTGATTCATCATACTGTCCTATACTATTTTTTATTCTAAATTTTGTATTGGCCGATATTCTTCCTATTTCTGCCAATATATAATAAAAAAATCTGTGAGTTAAATAAATTCAAAATCTGAGAAAAAGCATTATGAAAACACTTACCAAATTCCTATCAGATTCCCATACTCGACTTATATATTTTTAAGTATTATAATTCAACACTTGTAACCATTATACAATGAATATTGAAGAGGATTTTACTGTGTATAACAATAGCCGAAGCATACTAAGTGAGTGAAATGGTCATATTGCTAAGAAATAATACATTAATAGAAATAAATTAGTCAGTCTGTAGCTTTTCAAAAACCTTCGAGTAACGAACATCAGTTTGCATACAGCCCCTAAATTAATCCCATTTAAAAAAAAAATAATTCGTCCTAAATTAATCGTACGAATTTCGTGCAAATTTATATTTAGGCTAATTGAAGGGTATAGAATTTATTTGTGGTATCAAAATTGGGTCTTGCTATTGAAAAAAAACAATGTTTTGTTTATTTTGATATGTAGATGTTCTTACAGTGTTTTCGCATCAATAGATCTGAATAAATCTATGGACCCATCGGAAGGGGTTCAACTTATAGTGTAACAGTTGTAAACAGATAGTGGGGCGTGGAAAGATTACTGCTTTGTAGTGTTTTTAATTACTTGTTTGCCGTCAATTTGCAATAAATTTGATGCAGCATGAATTTGCCTTGCACGACAAGTTAGCTGCATGTTTAAAGTGTGGTGACTTCGGCGTTTGCGTTATCTTGCTGCAGTCTTGTTATGAACTTTCACTCTTGTCATGCTGAGCTTGCTGCAAATTTGCAGGTTTCCAGAGCAAGACTGCTGCTAATTTTCTGAAAATTAAAAATGCTATCTGGGTAGTGTCCCCCCCTGTCGCCTTTATTAAGGTCTTAAAAAATGCAGTTTTCAGTCAGAGCTGAAACCGCCAGAATCGCGACAATGGGTGTTATTTCCAAGAATTTCCGTGTCAGGGCCACAACGCCAGGTGCAAAAGAACCTAACGCGACAGAAGGCAAGTGAGAGAAGATAGTGGATAAATTAACAAAACAAGGTTCTTTCCGCTGGGGAACAGATCCCGTACGTGGCAAGGGACGGAAGAATGTGAGAGAGATTCTGTGCTTGGTGATGTGAATAGCAGCTGCCGAGGTACAAAATTTCCTAGCACGCCCAGGCTACGTAGTTAGTATTGAAATTTCAAAACGGTGTTCATGGATGCATTTAGTTTGTTTAGTAAGAGGGTGAGTGTAAGCATATTATGGAGGTGGAGACGCCGGGTGTTTTAAGTGCCAGCGTCGCGTGAGTTTAGAAAGGAAGTGGGGTTGGCTTGTCGTATCCACCTCACCACACTCACACAGGTTGGACAGGAGGCGCACTTGAATCTGTCTCGGTAAGCCTTGAAGGGGCTATGTTCCCCGGGTAGTTGAGGAGTAATAATTGTAGGAAAATATCGTGCTATTCGACATTGTCGAAGGCGCCCTGGATGTCAATTGAGACCACAGAGGTGAAATCAACCTGGGCTAAACTTTCGTTACAAGCAGACATAATTGCATTTAGTGCGAATTCGCATGAATGCCCTTTTCTGAATCCAAATTGGTGTAGGTGGTATAGGTTATTTGTTTCTAGGAAGTGCTTAAGCTGGAAAACCAGGAGTTTCTCCAGTAGCTTTCCTAGGGCGGGAAGGAGACATGTGGATCTTTAGGATTGGGGCTAAGACGGGGATTTACTTTCGTTAAAAAGTAGACGACCTCGCCCTGTCGTAACACGAGTGGGAAATATTTATGTGTAAGGCAAAGGTTATCCCAGCGCGTGAATGTCTATGGTATGATTTTATGTGTGAACTTGAGGATTTTGAAGTCTATAGCATCCGGTCCTGGGGCTTCCTTGTCATCTAGCGTGTCTGTCCAGTGCAGTTTATAACTCAGCTTTTATAAAGGTCTTGTCATCCGGGGCAGAAGACTTAATATCTGCGTTGTCCGTGGATGGGTGGGCCATGGGGCCAAAAAGTGTCTGTGTGAGGAATTCTATGTTGTTTTGTCGTAATGTTTGGCTTAGAGGGCGTTCAAGACGTACTTCATCCGGAGTGAAGAATTTACCGGTAAAGAATTTTTGGGCAGTGCCGAAAGGGTTATCTTTGCTGCTGCAGAAGAGCTCCCATGCTTTCCTTCTCGCTGTCAGGATTGCGCATTCATGCAATGCTGCGGGGCGCATGCGCTTCGCTGCGACCGTCTTTATTTCTGAGGAGTTTGGATCCAGCTTGCGTAGTGATTTAAGCTTCCGCCTTGGCGCCATCAGCTGAAACTAATTGTAGAACAGTGGTACTCATTACGCGGCCCAGTGGAGACTTAGTAGCGAACTATTTTAATAACAGAATTTCTATCATTAATTAAATTGAATATTTTTTTACGAAAATAGCGGTGTGGGAATACGTTTTAGAAAAAATAGTGAGTATCACTGTTGTAGAAGAATAAAGGATTATAATAAACATAACAAAAACATATGCTAATTAGATTACTATCTTTTACAAAATAAAAGTAAGGATATCTGGCTGCAATAGTTCTTATCGCCATTATTTTCTAACTAAAAGTGCTATTTTAGATGAAAACTATAATAAAATTTAATGTCAGAAAATAAGCTTTATGCGGAGCTGCCAAATCTCCACATTTTTTTACAACTGTTTTGAATAGAAATGCTTGTTTTATTACGGAATTTCTGAATTACATAAACAAAGGGTGTCAAACTGTGGCCCGCCGGATACCACTAAATTTTAAAAGTAATTATCGACTTCTGAAGTTGGTGAAGTTTGATTATTAGATAAGTGAATGATTACTATAAAATTTTAGTGGTATCCCGCGGGCCACAGTTTGACACCCTGACGCAAAGCGATATTTTTTTTTTTTTTTTAAAGTAGTGATACTCAAGAAACCGGAATTTTGGTAGCTTTTTATAAATTTTAATGAAAGCAATTGTTAACTCAATGCAATGAATAGTTTTATACATCTTTTTTATTCTGTATAATATAGGACTCACTCGATCTCGTTTTATAATACCATTTTCATCAAAGAAAAAATTTCTTTACATATTTCCCTTTCGAATTTTGTGGAATCCTAGCTAAAAGTTTATTTCTACTCCGAATGTTGTAAAAAACAACTACGAAAAAAATTCTACTGGTATTAAAAAAATTATCAGCGGGAGCCCTGTATAATATTAAAGCGTATTAAAAAGAAAGTAAAATGATGAAAATCTAGAATATAATGCTTACAATACGCAGATGAATTTTAAAATTATTTAGAAATTAGAATGTGACTTTAAAAAATAAAGTCCAATTTTCTACTTCATTAAACACAAAGAGTATTTATTTTAGATTTCAGCTGTCAAGAAAACGCTCAAAAGTAGCTTTCATTATCATTTCCTTAATTACCACGATTAAAAATCTTATGAATCTTTTAAAGTAATTTTGTGCAAAGCGTTTTCGTATAAATCATGCCAATTAAAAAGCTCTAGTTACTCTAATCCTCTCATTTAAAAATATTTAATATTGTTTGTTTATCGTATTTAAAGCTCTTATAAACAGTTTTAAATAGAAGGTTAGAAAACAATGAGCAAAATTTTGAAATATGAATTTCTTTAAACAGGTCTTTCATACACCTCGAAAATAATATTTTTCTTTCTTTATCGCGGTTATCAGTCACTGTGAATTTGTAAAATTTATTATTTTAAATGAATTATACAGGAATAAAAGATTAAAAACGACGAAAGATTAACATTAAGCTGGTTAGATTATAGTATTTTCCAGAATAAATTATATATATCTGTCTGCTTTAGTTCATACTAATCGTTTTAAAAACTTGAATGTGGACGATAGTTTCTTTTAATATTAAAAACAATTTATATGGGTATGTGCAAACCATCGGGAATTGTCATATCACTATCTCCTGAAAACAATATTTATCTTACTTAATCGCAGAAACTCTGCATTAAATAAAGGGAAAATTTCTATTTGAAAATAGTACAGGGATGAGAATTCTCCGTCCCAAATGTTTGATTTTCACCACTAAATTTTAATAGTATTCCTTACTTTATTAAATCTCAGAAATTCTGTCGTTAAATAAGGCAAGAAATACTATTAAAATTTAGTGGTGAAAATGATCCATTTGGGGGTCTTAGAATTCTCATCCCTGATAGTAGTGCTCAAACACCAAGCGGTTAGTAGCTCTGTATATCCACACACAGAAAATCATCAGCAATTCATAAAAGAAAGAAAAATAATAATGATAAAATAGTCCATAAAAAAAAGGACGAAATTTTATTGAAAAAAATTTAAATAACTGCACTGCATTCATTTATGCAAACACTTTTTCTATATAATACTAAAGCATATTAAAAATAAAGTAAAATGGTGAAAATGTAGAATTTAGTGCCTCAAAAATACTAATGAATTTTGAACGTACCGTGATTTCTGGCAGTGTTGCCAGTGGGCTACTTTTTTTAAATTCGGATTTCTTGATTAGCACCACTTTTTTGAAATTATAAAATTCCCCTTAGTTTCGGCATAATTAATGTGTCATTAAATAAGGCGAATTTTATAATTTCAAAAAAGTGGTGTCAATCAAGAAATCTGAATTTAAAAACAAAGCCCACTGGCAACACTGATTTCCGGCGTATCATTCGTGGATCAAACAATTCTGTTTGGACCGAGAAATTTTATTTTGTAATTGAAGCTAAATATTTCCCGCGATCTAAAAAGTTACATTTTATTTAAAAAAATTTCTGAGTCAAAAAATGATTGTTTGATCAGCAGATTATTCGCCGGAACGGTATTTAGAAATCTGAATGTGGCTTCAAAAAGTAAGGTCCAATTTTCTACTTCATTAAACAAAAAGAGTATTTATCTTAGATTTCATCTGTCAAGAAAATGCTCAAATGTAGCTTTAATTATCATTCGCTTAATTACCAAGATTAAAAATCATATGAGACTTTTAAAGTAATTTTATGGAAAGTGTTTCTTATAAATCATGCCAATTAGAAAGATCTAGTTACTCTAATTCCTTTATTTAAAAATTATTTGATATTCTCTCAGTACAATATATAGAGTTCTTATAAAGAGCTTTAGAAAGAAGTTTTGAAAACAATGAGCTTTAAATTTGAAATATAAGTTTCTTTAAACAAATCGTTCATATACCTCGAAATAATCTTTTCTTATCTTTATCACGTTTATAAATTACTATGCATTTGTCAATTGTTGTTATTTTAAAATAATTGCGTAAGAATAAATGATTAAAAAAGGCATAACGTTAACATTAAGCTGATTAGATTATCGTCTTTTACAGAATAAAATGAATGATATCTGACTGCATTAGTTCTTAACGATAACTTTTTAAAAACCTTAAGTGACATCGCAGATGAAGTCGATAATTATTTTTAACGTCAAAAAAAAGCTATGTTTTTACGCAGTAAATCTTGAGATATTTATAAAAGAAAGAAAGAAAAATAGGAATAAAATAACACAAAACACATTTTTATTGTGTTTTTAACATGTTGCTTGTGTTAATTCTTGCATATGGATCAAGAAAACATTCTATAGTAATTTATCGTATTTACAGCTACAATAGGTAAAAATAAACAAATAAAAAACAGTAAACAAAAAAAAAATTCTGAACAATAGTCATAACACCTCATTTAAAAGTCATACAAGACACCTTTTTTCCATAAAAACTTCCCTGTTTAGGATAGTTTTAATAAAAACTTCCTTGTTCTGTACTACATTACAGTTAGTTTTTACTTGAGAGACAGAATGCATACTTTTTTTTTTTACACACAAGGGAAATCTCAAACCAAATTTATACAAATTTCTTTCTTTAGATTACTCATGCTGTATTTACTCTGAATACAAATTTTCATTGCCGTATCTTGAATAATACGTTAAAAATGAGTCATATGTCAGGAGCTGCGACAATATTGAGAAAAACATTTGAAAGATTTATTAATATTCCGGGACAGAATTATAATAATATAACAGCTATTTCTGACAAGAACTTTAATCCCTAGGACTTCCATATGTATATATATATATATATAGTCTTGCTGCATTTATCGTGCAAAAAACGGCAGGTAGGAAAATTTTAAACTTAACCCTTATCAGTCCTATGTCACTTCTAGTATTGCCAGGTGTCCCGCGTAAATATGTGCTCCAAATACTCTGGACACCAATATTTAAAAGTAATTTTCTTCGCCTTATCTATTGGCAGAATTATCTGCGATTAAAGATGGCGAAATAAACTGTAGAAAATTAGTGGTGTCCAGAGCATTTGAATCCCTGATTTACGCAGGACACCTGGAAACACTAGCCACTTTCCACGTGTTATCGGGCACCACTCTTTTTTTAACCCTTTCAGGGGCAAAGTATTTCGGTTGCTAAAAATTTTAAAACTTTTGAATGACACCGGTATTTATAAACAAATTTATGTAAAAGTAAGCAAAAGTATTTCGCTGAGTACATCTAATAGAGCAAAATTGAATCCCTAAATTCTGTTGCCAACTTGGCATTTAGGAAATAAAATTTAAGTAATAAATATAATGTATCAGCGCCTTTCAAGGGGTTAAGAAACGCTTCCTACTGGTACTTTAAAACATGTGCAAGAGCAATGTGCCGTATAATTTATTTTTAAAAAAAGTGGTACGAATGGAAAAGGAGTCAATAAATAAAAAATGAATCATGTATAAAAAGCTAGCGTCCGATAAGGGTTAATTTATAATTCTAAAAAAATTATGTGCATATTTTCTTATAATGTGACCAGTGTTGCCGCATCTGGCTGTTTTTTTATTTAGGTATCCCGAATTTTCACAAGTAATTTATATATATATATATATATATAATATAGGGTGCAAAGGAAAGTTCCTTTAACCTGAAAATACTTGCGAACGGAGGGAGCTGCAGCTATGCAAGTGAGGTAACAGTATAGTAAAGCGACTACGCCCGACATAATGCAAACGACAGCAGCGCCCCTAGTGGCGAAAATTGGAAGATAGCCGTTGCATATCGAAAACGAAAAGCGATAGAGGAAAATGTTCAATTAGTAAGTTTTAGAGCATCAATTAATTAGCACGAAATGACATTTGGTTTACACGGATGAGACAAATCTTCGTCTGTATACCCAAAAATGTCCGAAATCGATGTAATCCATTTTGTGCAAACGTTTAAATGGAATAGCCAGAAGTATGGTGAAAATGCATAATTTATGGTATAAATACTTACTTATCTCAATACATTTTGGTAACATCACACAAAAAAACAAAAAAGACAAACTGTCTCACAGTGATAAAAAGTTAATATTCAGTATGTTCGAAAAGTTCGCCATTGCTCAAGATATACACTTGTATTCGTGAGAGTGATTCTGCATGCACATTTCTCAGCATGGAACGTCTATTGCAAGCCTCTTCAATACGACGACATAGATTTAACCCTTTCAAGGACGGTGGCTAAACGGTGTAGCCCCTAATTTTAATTATAAAATTGACAAGTTGCACCAAGAATATTTTGGTAAAATTTTGCTTTTGTAATGAAAGTGCAAATTAGTGGGTTTTCATTTTCTAAGAAATTCGTTTGAATATTCTGGTGTCAGTCAATTATATCATCAGTTTACGGACACATTTCTTGTGACCCTGAAAGGGTTAATCTAAAATTTTAAATGCATTGGCAATTAAATTTTTACAGACATTACAGCACAGTACAACGTCACAATCTGCAATTGTGCACTGCTACATTTCCGAAATGTTTATATGCAAAGTAGAATCGTCGCTCATCGATTTCGGACATTTTTGGGTATACAGGCGACGATTTATCTTATCCGTGTGAACCAAATGTCGATTCGTACTAATTAATTGATGTTCTAAAACTTTCTAATTGGAAAATTTGCTCTATCTCTTTTCGTTTTCGATTCTATCAAGCATATTATAGCAATGGCTATCTTCCAAATTTCTTCACTAGGGGCGCTGCTGTCGATTGAATTTCGTCGGGCGTAGTCATTTTACTATACCGTTACCTAACTTTCATAGCTGTAGCTCCCTCGTTCGCAAGTATTTTCAGGTTAAAGGGACTTTCCTTTGCACCCTGTACATCATATTAATTTCTAATAGTATACCATCTTTAAAGAGAATAATATGCATAATAAGTTTATTTGATATAACCAATGTTATTACAGTTTGTATTAAAATTGGGTTATTAGTTTTTTGTTATTCCTCTATACTTTTTAATATTGTTAATTTTGAACTTAGTATTAAATGATTAATTATCGGTTTTATGTAAATGTTAATCCCAAATTCATATTCTTTAGTTTTTTATGATTAATATGAAAATAAACCACACAATTTTTTTGTAATCATTAGGCAATTGGGAACTGAAGATTCTGACAAAATTCTATAAACATCCATTTTTTTCCTATTCATTTTATTAATTAATTATTTTTTATATTTAAAAGTATTTCTTATAGTTTTTTTATATTTTTATTATATATAATTTATTTTGTGTTATAGCATATTGCTAAATAATATTATCAAAGTTATAAAATTATTTAAATTTTCCGTATAGATTAATTGGGTATGGTAGTAGAATATATTGTAAGCATTCTATTAACATTTGTATTTATTTACTATTTATATTAATAATGATATATAATAAGGTATTTTTATATTAGGATTTGTTGGGGTAAAGCTGTTGGTATATTTTGAAAGAATTAGCTTCTAATAGCTTAACCTTATGACATTTTGATCATATTAGTTTCAACTTATTATACTAGATGACAGCACCAAAATTTAATTTGCATTCTGTCTGTTGCTTCGATTAGAGTAATAATTTCAATTTTTCACACATGGTGGTGCTTAATGCTGGTTATTTGCGATATTGTATACTAATAGTTTTGGTATTTTTTTACTTTAGTTAGCAATATAAAAATTTAAAAGTGCTAATAGGTAATTTAAGAACTAATTATGTAATTATTTTCTATTTATATTATTTTAATTGCATTTATCACGGTATTTCAAAATAGATTAACTGTATCCATTAGGTTTTTAAATATGTGTTAACTTAACTTTAAAAATAACCTTAAACTTATCGTGCTTTAGAATACCATGTGCAGGAGTATATTTGGATAAAAAAAACTGGGATTTTATTAGGTATGTTGTGTAATATTACTATTTTTCCTTGCTATAAATTAAATACTTAAAAGGTTGTATTGATCTTTCCATTTCATAGCATTTAATATTTTTCTGTTTTCATCTTGAAACTATTCTCTTGGTTATTTTGGTCGTTTGAGTACAGGAGAAAAAAAAAATCTGCTTTTAGCTTTTTCTCTCACAGAAAACGACTAATTTGCTTATATAATAGAATTCTGTATTCTTGATAAGGTAAATCAATATATAAGCTTTTCAATTATTTTTATCGGTATCCATATTCTTCTTTTTTTCTTCCATATTAATTCTTGTTATATAGTACAAGGGATTTTATTTTATACATAGAAGCTTGTATATTATGTTTTTGGTATCCATTCAGTGTGTTTTGGGGAAACTGTATTATTGCAGGGGTCGCATTCTATAGGGAAACCTTTATTGTTCCTACCACTATTTTGAAAATAATATCGTCATCGCACCTTTCTTTAGAATATGTTAAATAAAACGATCATGAAATTAACTCATTAAGGGTTCTGGTAGGAACAATTAATTTTTCCATATATAATGCGACTCCTGTTATTGTCAATTCATTCATACTATTACAATTTTTGTGGGTGGTCGGTAATGTTTAATTAATGGTTATATATAAGCATTCAAATTATTATGCTACATTTGCGCATGTAATTATGAATGTAAGCTATTTATGATGTTATTAATTATGATATATTTTCATTTTGAATACAACAATTCATTTTGAATTATTATTCCTTATTGGTATCTTATATATATTTTAAATATATACCATGGTAGCTAAATGTTTTTAGCAATCTTTTAAATATTATACGCTTAGATCTCTGCTGCAATAGCGCATAATCTTTGTGTATTATCTATATGATTTCTACTCTGTAGTTATCCGATACTATTATAAGGAAATTACATTAATTTTTTTCATTCTTATCATCGCACAGTTTCATTTAATGATTTTTACCAATCTAGTTATGTATGTTATATGTATTTTCCTTATGTTTTTATATGATATTGTTCTATATAGATTTAATTGTTTAAATTTTGCTATTGCTTTTCATAATTTTGTTTTGTAGAGCTATTCTTTATTTATATATCAATATAGGATAGCAATAAATATTTCTAAATACAGTTTTAATGATCATATGCTTTAGATATCTATATATATATATTGCTCTGTTATGAGAAGTCAAATATCACATAGAACAAAAATCAATGAAATAGTACAAACATTATTGCGCATGTTATGCGTAAGTACTAATAAATACTAACATTTCTCTCGAAAATTCATTTGTTGATCTTTCAGTGATTTATATCTCACTAAATAATCATTAAATATTGATGAAAATTTGCATTTCCACATATTTTGACTTGCAGAAATTAGTTATCTAAAAAAAAGTTATGATACCGCAATTGAACGTTTTAAATTAAATTCGATTTTAGGGACACCTAATGTTCCTTTTCTTTTTTAATTTTAATAATTATAACTCATGTCTTTGCAATCGGTCAGTCGTATTGTTTTCTACTATACAAAAGTAATTCTCTTTTTTTCCGATTAGTTCTGCTCTGGATATGAATTCTTACAAAGATTAGTGCTGTACTTATTTTTTATAATTATTATCATTATTAGTTAAAGAATTGACTATCACTCACTTCAAAAGACATTCACAAGCAGCTGAAAACTAAGCAAACGAGCTGATATCAAAATGGTGTCAGTCGTAAACGTATTTTTTTCGACATTTGTACGGTCATTTAAATTTTAGAGTTTTTTTTTTTAATTCTTCGCCTCACTTAAGGCTGTTCTCAAATCCAAAAGGGCAACTTTATGGCCAAAGTTTTAATTTATTTTTGTTCGGAAATGCACGTAACTAGCAGGCGTTGTTCAAAAACTGAGTAATCGAACTGTGTTTTGCGTTTTTTTTTCTTTGCAAACGCAATAGATCGTTCAGAAAATAGTGTCAAAGTACATTGTAAACTGAAATGTCTGAAATTCAGACATTTAAGTGTCTGAAACGCAGTGTTCAATTTTCAGACGTTTTAAAATGTCTTAAAATTTTCAGACACTTCTTGTGTTTGAATTTCAGATACTTAAGTGCCTGAAACAAAAGTGTTCAATTTTAAGACGTTTTAAAATGTCTTAAATTTTTCAGACACTTCTTACGTCTGAATTTCAGCCATTTCAAATATCTTAATTGCGGCCATCTTTGAGCCTCTTTTTGGACAATATGAAGCCATCTTTGACCAGTTTTATTTCTAAGCCATATATGCAGCCATGTTTGACCACATTGAATCATTTTTTATAAATGGGAATAATTTGTTACCATAAAGCAGAGCTGGTTGCAGCGTGGGAAAAATGGAATGCTTCTCTGCCCCCTGATTTTTGTGTACCCCGAATTGGGTTATATATATTGGGTTATATATTTTCATAAAGCTGAAATTTTAAATTAGTTTTGACCTCATGAGGATTGTAATCAGTATTTTGTAGTTTTAGAATAGGATAATATCTGTATATATATATATATATATATATATATATATATATATATATATATATTCACCTAAATATGTATATATGTGATATCATATATGCCCTACGGCATCAAAAATGTTTATTACTTTTAGTGAGAACTTAAAATTAATTCTAGTCCAAAGATCTAGTATTCATTCTCCCCCTCCCCCCACTGCCTTCATATACTGTTAGAAAAAAAATTAAGCCTGTTGGATGCCGTCAAATACATATTTGGATAAATATATCATTTTCTTTAGCCTAATCATGTTTTAAAAGTACAAAATATTTATTAAAATAAGTATAAGATCAAAACAAATGTAAAATATCAGCTGTATGAAAATTTCTTACCAAATTTAGGGTCTAAAGGCCCATAGAAACAGTCCAGTTTGTCCACGCTGCAATCAGCTGTGCTTTATTACAAGAAGTTATTCCCATTTATATAAAATGATTCACTCCTTCAGAAAGAAACTCATCCCTGCTTTGTTGTATAATATTTTCCTATTTATTTATTTATTTATTTTTTGACAGTATAGGAAATGTGGTTCTAATAAGTTCCAGTACCAGCGGCTTACATTCATTGGCGCCCCTCCCCCCTACTACATATTAGGGTGTAAAATAATCGGATTTTTTTTATTTAAATAGGATTTTTATGATTTTTTTTCCAGCATTCAAATACTGAACAGCTACCAAGAGTTTTAGGTTTCCAAAACAATTAACCCTGTAATTGCTAACATGATCTATGTTTTTGCACTTTAATTAATAAAATTATAATTATTAGTTAGTAATTACAGAAATTATAGAAACTGCAAATTAGTAGTTTCATTAGGTAATATCATACAATAATGTTATATAGGTTAATATTGTAATAATTATGTAAAACTTTATTAAATATGAGTGATATTTAACATTTATTAAAAATATTAATAACTGAATTTAATATTAAATAGTTAACACTACTTCAAATTAATAATTATTAAACAATCAACTCTCTAATTAGTAACACATTATACATTTTAAAGCTTTAATTATTAAAATTATAATTAATAATGTAGTATTCGTTTTAGAATGAAAAGGAGGCACTCATGAGGAAATATATTAGTAATGTGTTTAGTAATGATATAAGAAAAAATAAAGAATTAATTTTTAGTGTGATAAATAAAGTGTCCTTAATTTTTAACAATTTTATGAATCACAAATTAAAAAATACAAATAAATAACAACATGATTTAATAATATCGTGTTTTTTCTAAAGAAATAAAGTTCTATTATTTTTGCAAGGTCTTGGGCACATGAATTTAGAAATGCTGTTGAATGGGAAGTTTTTTACAAGAAATCTGTGGCTACAACTACAGCTGCATTTAAAAAAAAATGGCCCAGAAGAAATAGAAAGTAATTACAGAATTAATAAAAACTGCAAATAAGTAATTTCATTAGTTAGTAGCACAAATAAATAACAAAACTAAAAAATATTATTTACAATTCATTTTGCATTTGTAGTTAGAAAAATTACTGCTAATCACCAAAATCTAAACTTACACACATATATGTGTATGCTAACCAAACAAATTATGAAAATGAGTTAAACCCATTCATACACACATACAGAATAAATATAAGGATAACCAGTTATATCTGAAATCCTCAAAATATTTATATAGCAGCATTATTACATCTCAGTGGAGATTATTAGCTTTCAATGGTTCTTTTTTTTTTCTTTTTAAGAAAAGTTTTGATGCCTTTTCAATTCTTATTTTTTTTAATTTAGTATATATAAATTTGAAAGAAAAAAAAAACATTTATTCAACCTATACTGAAGAAGCTCTTGCTGTGCTTAACATTTTTATACCAATTAGTTCTTTTTCTCTTATGCATTCATTTACAATTTAGCTGTTGAGCAGATGCCACTCTTTCATTCTTCTTTGACTCGAGATTGCTATTAATTTATTATTACAAAAGTAGAGTGGGAAACTAAGACACTGACTATTTATTCTTTTATCTGCAGAAATTTTATACACTTGCTATATTTATTTTATATAAAATAATGCATAAATTGATTACCTAAAGGAAATATGACATTGTAAATTATATTAGATTTAAATATCATTTTTAAATGATACCGTTTTATGTTGGATAAAAAAACATGCTTTTTACAAACTTAACTGTTTTTAATTTCTCACAATACTCAGGAATTAAGCTTAGAAATAATTATTTAATGCTCTTTTTTTTTGTTTATTCATAAGTCAAAATACCTGTAGAAACTTTCAAATTATGTTAATCTTAGATTTAAAAACTTTTTCTTTGACATTTTAAACATTTAATTTTTTTTATTTAATCAATGATTTTTTTAAAAATCGGTTGATTAAAATCACGGTTTAATCGCTGATTTAAATCAACTGATTAAGATTGACACCCTACTACATATACAGTAACGAAAAATTAAACGTATAGATGACTTAATATATATATATATATATATATATATGAACATATAATTATATGTTTGGATGAATATATCCTTTGCCTTTAACTTCATCCTACAGTAAAAATATGCAATATGATATATAATCAGTACAATCAATTGTTTTACGAAAATGGATGCATTTTTCGATGATAATAAAACATTATCCTGTAAAAAAAAAATCAGAAAAATTTTGACTTTGAAAGTTGTCAGAAAATTTCTGTGTCTTAAAATTTAAATATGTTATACAGATGAAACACAGGAAATACATATAAATGTAGTTTTTATATTTTGAACAAGTTTTCATAGTCTAAAAAAAATATTTCATCGTGCAATTAAATACTGTAGAAATTTCGAACTTTTTAATAAAGCTTTATTTCACATAGGAACAATTTAAAATGTATTTATAAAACATAAAATATTTCACCATAACTTCAATTCTGATGCTTTTATAATTATTTTTCACGTTTTATGACCACCGTCTGAAGCAAAAATGTCCATAGCATATACAAAACTAAAATAAAATTTTAAGCAATAAAACAAAGTAAATAATGATTTATTTCCTTACTTATTTTATAGTAAATCATTAAGCTATTATTATTATTATAGAAAAGTATTTTTAATAAAATTAACTATTAAAAAAGGAACATTTGAAATTTATTACTCATAATCATAAAGTCACAATAATTTGTTTGATTTATCTATCATACACATAGTTTAGAAGACATAAATTTGATAATGCAAAACAATTAAAAATTACTTTCAAAACAAATAATGTTATGTGGATTATTTCTAAGATTTTTTTAAGTTGGCATTTCCGAATTAAGGAAAAAAAATGTTTTACTACATAAGTTATTTCAGTTTGAAAACTTATTTCACAAAAATCAGTAGTTTTGAAATGTGTTTAATTTAATAACCCCCCCCCCCCTTCCATAAAAGCACATATCTTATTCTAAAATACAAAAAATGAATCACAACAAGTGTTTGATTATTTTACAATTTTCCTATAATATTAAAAGTTGAGTGAAATACATGTTCTACTCAGCGAAAAGACAATTTAATCAAAATTCGGGTAAATAAAATAGAGTTCTAACCGCGAAAGAAAATATTATGAGGAATTTACTAATATATTGATAAAACCCGTTGATTAAATTGATGGAATTATTTTACATATCGATTAAATTTATTAACAGACCAAAGTGAAAAAAAGGCTACTAAACCAAAGCTGAGTACTTCATTTTCAGCAAATGATTCAACATTTTTTATATAGATTATAAACTAATGAAGTTTTTATATAATATTTACTGACATTTTTACAGACAAATTAATAGCTTATACTTACATAAAAAAAATATATAATGCTGCAACTTCCTTTTTCAAAATTATAATGCAAAAAATGGTGACAGTTTGGGTGTTAATACACAAGCAACAAAAGCAATACTGTGCTTCTATTGCTTATGTCAAGCAAAGGTCAGATTATTTTCCATAAGAAACTTTTGTTTATAAAGTGGAGAATAAAAGAATTATAAACAATTTCAATAATCCTGAAAATGATATAAATTTAGTTAAAAAAAACATAAAAAAATTCACATCTTGTAAAAATACTGAAAAATATTTATTGGACATAAGATACAAATTTGATAAATACATATTATTCTTATTCGTAATTTAAATAATTAATATAATGTTCGAGATATGTTCTCAATTATGTTCGAGAAAAGTTCTATTTCGACATGAAAATTATATATTTTTAAATAATCGCGTAAAATTCTTACCTTGCTAATATATCCTTAAATGTGAAATGTAAATCCATTTTTAATATAACCACCGATAAAAAACACACTTTATTCTTTTTTTCTTTGCTTTATACATTCAGCACTGATGGAAAATTGGCGCAGAGGTGGAGCCTATTGACACCACTAAATTTTTATGATATTATTCAGTTTAATAAAAACTCAGAAATTTGATCATTAGATAAGAGGCAAAATACTACTATAATTTAGTGGTGTCAACAGGCTCCACCTCTGCGCCAATTTTCCACCACTGCATTCAGACAGATTAATGTTGTGAATTGAGTAATGTAGTAAATTATTTAAATATAATCATTCCAGGAATTCAATACAGTTATTTCATAACTGCTTTCTTATTACTCAATCTTCGGAAGCACAAATAACGATTAATTTTTATACGTAGTGGCTGCAGGAAATTTGAAGAACAAAAATATAGATCAAATTCCTCCTAAAAATATATATAACTTTATAGCTGCGTATACACGCACTGAACTGGCACAAGCACAATACGCAAATATGAATAATTACGGAATTTTTTATATAAAAATATCAGGATTCGGGACCGACTTCTTCAATCAAGGAAATTAATGAAAGGACATTCCGTTTTAACGCGCCAAACGCCAGTGGACTTTGAACAAAGGGAAATAGGCGAAGTCAGCGCTTTAATCCAGTGCTTCGTCTCAGCCTAGGGTTTACTCTAAGATGAGATCATTAAAACTTTTTATCAGCCAGAAACAGAACAGTGAATAAGAAGAAATCAGAAATATTTTATTTTCTTTATGTAGTATTTTTTCATAATGCGTTGCCTTTATCAATTAATATACTTATTACAGTTTTTGTATTTTCAGACATACAGGAAACATACTTTAAATACAGATTTTGTTGTAGCACTTGCAAAAATCATATCGAAATTTGATAAAGCGCAAGCACTAGCAAGGAAGGTGTCGGGGAGGTGAATTATCCCTATCCGTATTTTTAAATTTAATTAATTATATTTTCTTTATGTCTGATTATTAAAAAAATTATTTTTTTTCTTTGAATGGGTATATAATAATTAAACGCTAAGAGAAAATGTTATTAAGAATTTTCCTTCAGAGAAGATCCAACCTCCCACACCTGAACCCTCTGCAGAATATTTTAATTCTGTTCTTTTCGTGTTTATACATTTTATGTTAAACGGGGAGGAGAGTTCAAGTGGGAAAAGTCCCCTGAAATAAAGAAAATACATAATAATTAAAAGAAACGCTGTTCTCCTTTTTGAAAAATTTCATTAGAAATATACTTTTGAAAAGAAACGCTGTTCTCCGTTTTGAAAAATGTCATTAGAAACATACTTTTGAACTATTAATATTTCTTAACTGTTACATTTTTATATTTCTTTTTATATTGATATCTTTAACAATTGTCTTGCACGATGAGTTCTTGGCAAGAGATTCATAGTTTAGTCTATTTCATGTTTTTGTTCTGCATTTAGAAAAACGGATTAAACTATACACCGCAGGGACATGCGTTACAAAATCTTGCCCTTCCCTACATTTCTTTCTGCTGGTACTCATATCACTTAGTATTTAGTTGTGCGGTCCCTCCTTCGACGTTCTTGCGAACGCCAATGACAGCAAGTATTTTTTTTTAAATCTTTATATTTTGTGAAAAGCAATTATTTAATCATTTGTTGGGCCAAAAATAACCTTGTTTCAATATTTAGTAGGCGAACTTATACAATGATCTCAAACGTCCCATGACTTAATAAAATTACTTCTTTCATAAAGTTATACCAAATTTAGTACATGGAAAAGTCTTTGAAACATCTTTCTTCCATTCGAAAAAAAATTCTGATGGTGCTGACATACATATTGCAATACAGTTGTGCATAAAGTCATCAGAGATCTGATACAATTGTACTGCACTCAGACACTTAAGTGTCTAAATTTCTAAATGTCTTAATTTCAGACATATCACTATTATTCAGACATCTTTTTGTGTTTATTAATATCATTATCATATTAAGACACTCATGTACCTTAAATTTAGTCATGTATGATGTCTTAAATTTCATATTTAGACACTTAAGTGTCTGAATTACTGTTTCAGTCACATAGATGTCTGAATTTAAGACGCCTCTATTTGCAGTGTAGGCGTTTTGAAAGGAATTTCCGAGAGAAAGAAGAGTTACCACTCAAGGAAGGGTGAAAAACTTCTGTGACAGGTGATCAAAATCGCTTATAACTCAATAGGTAATAACTTATGTATCAAAAAATGGAAAACACTGTTCGATTACAAATAGCTTCCATAGTCAGGCCTTCCAATTTTATATCTCTCCGTTAACAAATGAATTTGTAAATGTGTCAAAACGTTTTGCGGTTGTTGAGCAGAGTATTTGAGTAATCTTAATCACAAAAAAAGCAAGAAGAACACATTCAAAAAAGTGGGGTATTAAAATTCAAGGGACCTTCCAAACGTTGAAAAGAACGAGTTTATGACAGCCGCCATTTTCATGTTAGAACATAGGCATGTAACCAGAAAGCTGTGCAAAAATTTCTAAAATACGCATGGCTGCCAAAGTTTACGCCTTTTTGCACCACAAAAATTTAACAGAAATTATTGTCTTTTTTAATTGACAGACTACGGTGGTTCAACACGAGAACGCCCGGAAGGAGTCGATCCGACTCTGACTATATTATTATAATGGAGTTATGAATAAAAAGGAGGATACATATAGTGTATTGTCTACCAGTTGCGAGTGAAGAAACTGAAGAGGTTGTCACAATATGGCGGCTGCTTTTTTAAAATCGGTTCTTCAGTTTCTGACTACCGATAGGTCAAGCATCCCACCAGTAAAATTGAACAGAAGATTTCGTCTTAAAGAAGCGTCTTATTCATGGAATTTTTTTTCAAAAAGTCATAAAAATTTCTATTTGTTTTTACCGGTGTCAGTATGCCTTATAAAACTGTCAGTTTGTATCCATGGTTGTCACAATATGGCGGAAACTCAGGGCCTAACTACCACCAAAGAAAACTCCTACCAGTAAAAATGAAAATTTGTTTCTACCACTATTTATGACTGAGATTTTGTAAAAATAAGGCGTTTAAATAAGTTTAAAATATCTAAATAAACCTACTGGTGGGAGCTTCCACCGTCGATAAACATCCCCTTTGATAGCGGTTACAGTTGAAGCTTCACTATTTTAAGGATATGTCAGTTCCTCTTTATTAATAGTTCCATGATTATTATATATCAACTTGAATCAGAAATTTTTTCATAAAATAAGTTAAATTTAAAACACACAGATTTATGATAAATAACTCAGTCGAATAATTTTAAATAAAAATTAGGGTGTGAAATATTTTTATGAAACTTGAGAAAAATTTCCGGGTGTTCTAGTGTTAAAGAAGGTAAAAATTTCTATTAATTTTTTGTGGTACAAAAAATCGTAAGAGATGGCAGCTATGAATACATGAAATAATTTTGTTAACAGTTTTTACCTAAGAATAAACTGGAAAGCTCGAGTACTGCATGGGGAAAAAGAGTTTGCTGGCTTCGATACTAAAAGCTTTTGGATACCACTTAATTTTAACCGTAATAATTTGGTTTGCTAAATGGCATACATTTTTCGATTGTACAAAATCAAATATTTTAGTTAAAAAAAAGTGGTGCCAGTCCTTATTTTTAATTTATTGTGTCAAAGAAAAAAAGAAACAATTAAGAGGTTAGAGATAGAATAAACATGATAATGAGGATTCGGGTTTTCTGATTCTTTAGGGTTCCTCTCTAATCATTCGCTCATGAAGAACTCTTCTAGGTAATAGAGTTACGAATAACGATCAGGAGACGTATAGTGTAGTAGTGTCTACCAGTTGCGGGCGAAGTAACTTAGGAGGTTGCCACAAGATGGCGGATGGTTTTTTACATTAGATCAACAGTTTTTGATTACCGACAAGGCAAACTTCCACCAGCATGTTTTGAATAGAACATTTTGCCTTATTTTAGAGGCTTATTCATGCAAAATTTCTCTCACAAGCATGGTACAAATCTCTATTCGTTTTCACTGGTGGAATTTGACGTTATAATCTCTTAATAAATTCATAATTAAGCCTGGTATTAGAATCTCTTTCACTGATACTAGCAGGAAGTTGTTTAGATTGTCCCAATATGTCGAAAATGCAGGGCCTTACTACCGCCAAAGTAAACTTTCTCCAATAAAAATAAATAATCTGTTTTTCGCCTGAATTATGACTGAAATTCTGCATTTGTAAAAGTGCTTAAATAAGGAGAAAATTTCTATTTAAATTTACTGGTGGAGGTTTGCTCCAGCGGTAGTGAGAAACTACGAAGCCGGTTGCAGCTGAAGCTTCACCATTTTGAGGTTATGTCAATTCCTCTTTATTTATAGTTCCGTGAATAAATTTATAATAACTGATTTGAATATAAAGCCTTTGTATAGTAATCCTGCTCAGATGAATAAAATAAATTTAGCGAGGTGAAAATTGTGTCATCTAGCGACCGATTGTAAACTTCGCATTTTCCAACTATCCAGTGATGCCAGTTCGCTAACATTTCTTTATAAAATTGAGATGCTTGATTACGATCACCTTTTTGATGTAAAAATATTCGCTTTTTTTAATAACACATTACATAATACGAAAATAAGGAGAATCATAATATTTTAAAAAAGTGGTGCCATTCAACCAATCTGAATTTTTAAAAAAGTAGCGGACTTTCAACGTTGCAGCTATCGTAGAATATTAATTCGTACCAGAAATTTTTTTTTTTCTTGTTAGAAAAATGTTGAAATTCTACAAAAACATAAAGTAAAAAATGCAGCCCTCTTATTTAAAGTTTTTAATTTATATTTCTGTTTTCGATAGAACATTAGTATTACTACAAAATATCAGCAATAAGAAATCTTTAACGAGGCAAAATTAAAAATAAAGTGCTGCCCCAAACGATAAAAAGCTTAGGAATTAATAGTAGCTGACATCACTGCAACAATCGTCTGTTTTTTAAACGTGCCGCAGGAAAGGAAAGTGGTACTAACCAGTGGTGTAGTCGTAAAAAAACCAGAGGGTATACGTTCTAAGCAGAGGGTATACGCTCAAGACAGGGGGTATACCCTAGTGTATATATACTATAGCTTTCTTGGGAAACAGAGGCTATACGGTGGTCCTTAAAGAAATCCAGAGGGTATACGGCGTATACCTCCGTATACCCTCCACTACATCCCTGGTACTAACGTGCTTAAATTCCTTAGTGCACGCTATCGCCAAATTCCTATCCTGCGGCCGGTTGCAAAAACAAACTAGTGTTTCAGGAAATCTAGCTACCAGTAATTCATAAGAGTATTCATAAAAGAGTATTCAGAAAAGTAATTCATATTCGATTGGAGCATTTTTTTAATCTCTTGTAAAGAATTTAACACGTGCTGCTCAAACTTTAACTATAAACACTTTGATACAATACTAGAATACGTATGAAAACTAGAATACAACCTTTTGTATCAATGCTTTCATCTCTGCATTCAATCTTTTGCAAAAATATTATTTAGGTCGGAATTTTTTGACATATGAATAGCAATATACTAAGTTTTGGTCTTTCTTTCAATTATAAAATTTATTCAGATAGTCTTAAATTATTACAAAAGAGTACCTTAAAACAACGTATAATAAAGATTGTGAATCAAAGGATGTAGAAAGTGGGTAAAATCATCGCTAACAACACTTACGATTGTTTTTACCATAAAAATTTAATTATAAATTTTACCTTGTTTTATCGCCGTAATCTACTGATTACATAAGGCAGGGGTGGCCAACCTTTTTGTCTAAAATTCACTTGACACCGTTTTCTAAGAATTATAATTTTGTGCTTTTTATATTGCAGACCTTCTGTCATTAAACACTGCATTTTTTTCTGTATATAAATACTAGTATCTCTGCGGCACGCGTGCCGCATGTTGGCCATACCTGACATAAGCACATATTTCCATTAATCTTATGTTGAACAAAAAAAGCGTAAGATTTGGCAGCTGTGATATAATTCCTGAAAATCTAAATTGCAATACTTGGCCAATTTTCGGCGCAAAAGCATGAATTTTTTTTTCTTTTACATGTTAGTATAGAAAGATTACTTTAAACCAAAACGAACGTATATGATCCGACATATAGCAATATGTATGTGTACACTACGTCAAATTAGGAAGCAGTCTATCACCACTTTTTGATATTAGAAATCTTTGTCTAGTATATATGTTCATTGAGAAAATATCTTTCTAGAATTAATCTCAAAGGTTATAATACTTTCCTGTGACTGAATAAGGCGAAATATTTTATTCAGAAATTGTGGTGGAACCGTAGTAGAATTGCGGTGAACTTTACGCACCTTGTAAGAAACAGCATTTATAAGCTCTTTTTTTTTTTTTTTTTTTTTTTTGGCATTTATATATTTACATACCCAAACGGTTTATAGAATAAATCTTTACACCTTTTAATTTTTTATGATTGGGAGTATATATATTTATGTTTAAAATTGAAGAATTGCCTTTTTTAAAGGGAAAAAAAGATGTATTAGTCCAAAAATCAACAACAAAATGCTGTTTGCAATTTTATATCTTCCACTGCCTTTCTGCATTTGGAATTATTATTATTTAACACTAGAACGACCGATAATTTTACTCAAGAGTTATACAAATGTTTTTAACAAGAATTTTTATTCGAACTATTTTAACTTATTTAACTTGTTTTTTTTGTTTTTTTTTTTTGTTTTTTTTTTTTTTTTTTGTGGAGCAAATATAACTTATTTTATAAAGAAATTTCTGGTTTGAATCGGAATAGTTTTAAATGGCAGCGGTCAAAATGGCGTTGTGGTCGCACTAGTGTTAAAATAAAGCATATCTGTGAAGTTACGTCTATATATTTTTTATTTATATGCAGTTACATTGTTTACCTTTTTTCTCCAAATAAGAAAAAGCAAATAGAAAAAATTAAGAAAAAAAAAACATTTTTCCCCTTATCCAATATTTCGATATGATTTTTTTTTTTTTGAAATTTACTAACTATTCATAGAAAATTGCGTTAAATGTACTCTCAATTATGTCTCTGTCAAATTTTATAAAATTAAACAATTTGTCTCGTATCCTCACTATAGGAAAAATTTTGAATTTTAACGCTGAGAGATTTTAAATGAAACACTTCATCTCTTCAACAGAAACAGAGATCAAATTTATTTCTACTTCACAGTTCATTTAAAACTGGACACATAATAATGACTACATCGTTGTAATAAGTCTTTACAACAAAATTAATATTCGTGACTTCTAAAGGATTTTCAGCAAACGTAAAGCAAACACGAACGTATATACTCACAAAAGTTATTAACTACCCCTCTTTCGCATTCCATAGTAATTAAAATCATGTACTACAAAGGAATTATTTTGTATAGCAGTTACAAACAAATTTAAATAAAATCAGCAGATTTCATATGAATCAGCTAGTCAGCTAAATGACATTTCAAAATGTATGTTTCAAAGAGTCAGTCTAAAAATTTTAAAGCATGAATTTAAATCCATAATTTTATATTCGATGAAATTTTTGAATTTTGAATTTAAAAAGTTACTTTAAGCAGGCAATCAAATTAAAAGTGCAAAGTTACCAGAAACTTGTTCAATGGTTGCACTGATTTTAAAATTTAAAACTGTATTAAGAGATAATTATAAATCATACATAAAGGCTAAACATGAAAAATATAATTTTAGTAAAATTTAAGCAACATGACTTATTTTTGAAGGCCAAACTAGAAAATGAGAATAACACTTCAAAAATCAATAACAGAATTTAAAATATGTATTTTAAAGGTATAAATATTTCGATAAATTACGCAGATTTCAAAAGTTTACCTAGAAGTTGTATTTATTTGAAATTGTAATACATAAAGCCTCTGAAATTTTTGCTTAACCGTTTCGGGACAGGTGATGCATATATGCATCGTCAAATGGTGCATGTGGTAATTGTTTTTGTAACCATTAATAAATAAATGTTATATTTGCCTTTTTTAATTAGAGTATTTATTATTTTTTTCCATAAGTAAAGAGCACAGTTTAAAAAAAGCGGTGTCACGCAAATAAAATCTATGTAAGGGATGCCGTCTCGAAAGGGTTAATGGATATTCTGTGGGACATAGTTTTCGATTTAGCGACTGTGTATAGTATAACGATATTTTCCATCAACTTTACATTAAAAATTACAGGATACAGCATTCGTGCGCTTCAAAGACTGTTACCAGAATTTTTGTAAAGTAATATTTACCTTATTTAGCGAAAAAAATCCCATGAGTCCCTTGACGCGTACGAACCCTGTCAGATAGTTTCAAAAGTAAGATTTGTTTTTTTTTTTTACAAATTAATCTATACGCAGAGCTGCCACAGGTGACTATTTTTATATTCTGTTCGCACTACTATGTTTAAAAAATACGTTTTTTATTATATTTCTCTTGCAAATATTGTCAAAGCTAGTGTAAAAGATTTTTGTATTGAAATAGTGGTGCGAAATAGAATTAAAAAAATAGTTGTCTATGGCAGCCTTATATACGATGTCAAGACGCAGTAAACCTGACTATTTTCTAACGTAGTAAACAGGGGAATGATGAATATGCATTAATCTTCACGAAATATTATGAGGATACTGTTTTCATGTTCATTAGACAAATTCATGTGTATGGGTCAATATCTCAAAATACCAAAATTGCAGTCCGCACAATAAAATTTCTATTTAATGTTGTACAATGCAATTTTCTTTTTTATATTCTAATAAAAATTATTCTTAGAAGTAATTTCAAGACATATTATATTCATAATAACACAAAACAAAAAACAACAACTAAAAGACTTAAAATTTCAGACTCATAATCATTCATTTATTTCAACTGTTTAGGAATGAAAATGCTTTGCCCCTAAAAGGGATAAACGAACAATCATGTTCTCAAGAAAATTATGATAAAGAATACGAAGTTTTTAGTGTGTATGAATAGAAATTTATTAAGTTAAACACTAAAGTTCAGAAAATTTTAAAGGTTTCCGAAACTGAAAGTATCACGAAACGGAAGTTTAAACTTCCTAACATTGAATTTAAATTATTCGGGGGAGATATTAAAGACTGATTGGTCTTTTGGGCTCAGTTTGAAAAAATACATAACAATTCTGAAATCTCGAAAGAAGATAAATATCAATATTTGTTACAAGCAACGTTAAAGGGTTCAAGGGCAAGAGAAATTGTCGAATCGCATCCCGCTACTGGTGACAGTTATGAAAACGTCATTGATTGTTTAAAGGCTCGTTTTGGTCGTACTGATATGTTAATAGAGGTTTATATAAGAGAAGTGCTTGCTATAATGATGATACAACGGGAAAAGGTCCAAGAATTCCTCTTTTTAAATTGTACGACAAAAGTGAAACATATTTAAAATAATTAAAAATGTTAGGTGTTTCAAGTGATCATTATTCTGCAAGTCTTTATCCAGTGATTGAATCGTGCTTGCCTGTTGAAATATTGAGAATTTGGGAAAGAAATCTAAATTCCATTACTTTAAATTCAAAAGATAAAAGTAATAATAAGTTAGATTCCTTGATGAAATTTTTACGGCACGAAATCGAAAGCGAAGAAAAAGTCTGATTGGCGAGAAGTGGGTTTAATCTAGAAAATGTAAACAAAAATATTTATCCTGCGTCAAGTAGGCGAAAAATAGACATTCCAACGGCTATGGAATTATATAATTGATCGAAAATGAAAAGGGAAACGTGTGCTTTTGTAACAAGTCACATTTCAATACCGAATGTAGACATGCTAATGGTTTATCTCATGAAGAGAAAAAACGCATACAAATGAAAAAGTGGACTTTTTTAAAAGTTTAGAGATAAGAAAACACATATCAGGGTTTTGTAAAACGAAAATACGACCCTGTGATTGCGGTAGATTTCATTTGAAAGTAATGTGTCCAAAGAAAAATAATAATGAAAACCCGATTATGGAAAAGTCAGATATCGAAACTAAAAAAGACACTGTTTTATCCAATAAAACAAGTACTCGCCACGTACTTTTACAAATGCTTATTGTCCGCCTTAGATGTAATAGTAAGATGAAATATATAAGAATATTAATTGACTCAGGCAGCAGTAAATCTTATTTGTCAGCTTTTGCACTGGCTGAGATGGGATATGAATGCATAAGGGAAGATAATTTAACACATAGTTTATTTGGTGGCACAGAGACTGTATCATCACATAAGAAGTATTTGATCAGTCTCAGCGACTTCTTTGATAATTATCGCTGTTGCGTTGAAGGGTTGGATGAAGAAAAGATTTGTTCGGACATTCCTAAAGATCCCCGTGTCTCATTTATAAGTGAAATTAAGAAACAAAAAATCTTTCTTCTGATTTGAATAACCAGGTTGAATTGCTATATCAATTTTCGCCTAACGAAATTCATGGTCTTATAGAAGCTGATGTAGCTGGAAAGTTGTACACCGGAAAAATAAAACAACTGATTTCGGGCTTAGTATTAATGGAAACACATCTTGGGTAGGTTTTGATGGGAAAAACTGGCATATTTAACGTATCCGATAGCACGAACAGCGTCATGTCACTACATGTAAATGATGCAAAAATTTCAAGTTTATGGCGGCTAGAGACACTTGGAATTCTCGATCCTCGTGAAAGCGGAAACAAACAAGAAATCGAAAAGGCAACTGAAGAACATTTTAATAGAAAAATAAAAGTAGACGCAGAAGGAAGATATGAAGTGAGCCTCTCATGGATTGAAAGCCATCTTCCATTACCAACTGGTCGAAAAATCGCTGAACGACGATTAAGAAGTTGTGTTGAATCATTAAAGAAAACGGGAACGTTACAAGAGTATAAAGATGTATTAAAAGAATGGATACAAGAAGGCGTTATTTAAGAAGTTAAGGACACCTGTAGTGACGAAAGTGAGCACTACTTGCCACACAGAGCTGTGATTAAAGAAAATTATACTATAAGAGTTAGACCAATCTTTGATGGTTCAGCAAGACAAAAAGATTCACCTTCAATCAATGATTGTTTAGAGAAAGGTAGAACTCATTCCCACTATTTTAAATGAATTTTGATTCAGGAAAATAGGCGTGATTGCGGATATTCGAAGAGCCTTTCTACAAATTGGTTTGAATGAGCGAGATAGGCCATTTCTGAAATTTTTATGGTGGGAGGAAGGTGACCCCGAAAAGTTGAAAAATTTCCAGCATAAAAGGATTATTTTCAGCCTTACATGTTCGCCTTGTTTGCTTGGTGCTACTATTTGATATCATCTGAAGAAAGTACCTTCTAGATTTAAAGAAAGAGCAGATAAGTTGTTAAAGTCTTTTTACGTAGATAACTGCGTAACTAGTGTTGAAAACCATGAAGAGCTTGAAAAATTTATTGAAGAATCCAAAGTTATTCTCCAAAATGCTAAATTTGATCTTCGAGGGTGGGAGTATAATCTCCATAAAACAGAAGTAGAAAACGTTCCGTTATTAGAAGAAAAGAATGTTCCAGTTTTGGGACTAATGGGGAATTTGAAATTCGATACTTTGAAAATAGATTTACGAAAAACTTTTGAAGACTTCACTATTGCAACGAAAAGAACAATTCTGAGCGCTGTTCATCGAATTTTCGATCGCATAGGCTTCATTGTCCTGTCCCCTTGGGGCCAAAGATTCTCCTTCAAGAATCCCTGAAATTGAAAGTCTCATGGAATGCTGAATTGCCTGAATCTATTGCCAAGAAATTTGAAATGTCGAAAGGATGTCTTCAAATTAAAGGGAATAGAAATCCCTCGATGTATTATTTCCAGTTATGAAGCGCCAGAAAATCTGTCTTTGCACATATTTTGCGATACAAGCAAGAATGTCTATTCTACATGTACATATTTAAGATGTACAACTGAAAATACAATATATTGTCAGCTTGTACAGGCTAGGTGCAGAGTTGCTCCAATGAAAACCATTTCCATTCCTCGACTGGAACTACTTTCCTGTAATATAGGGGCTAGACTAGCACAGAGAGTTAGATACGATCTTCAGTTGAAACATATCCCGAAATTTTTCTGGTCTGATTCAGCAAATACACTATATTGGATCAAGGGAACTGAAAATTCGGCTCCTTTTGTTTTCAATAGAGTTAAAGAAATCTGAGCTTACACAGAACCTGAAAATTGGTATCACACCCCTGGATCATTAAATGCTGCAGACCACTCTTCTCGTGGTTGTAATGCTGAAACTTTAGCGAAATCTAAATGGTGGGAGGGTCCGGAATGGTTGCGAAGACCGGAAAAAGAATGGGTGAAATCTAACGTTGTTCCTGATTTCAACATAGTATATTCCGAAAAGAGAAAAGCTGTTATTAGCACAACAAATCATGAAGAATCAACTGAAAAAAATTATAACCGATTTTCGTCGTACGATAAACTGATCAGATTTATTATTTGGATTTATAGATTTTTTACTAACTGTAAAGTGGAACATGTCAACCGGATTTCTGGACTCTTAACTCTAGAAAAAATAAATACAGCTGAAATAGCTTTGTTAAAAATAGTACAAAAAGCATCATTTTAAGAACTGAAGATAAATGCTTAAAATCACTTCAATGTTATGTAGAATCGAATGAACTACTTAAAGTAAAGACTCGTATTCTGATGAGAGAAGATAAAAGAAATTTCTGATTTCTGATACTGTTACCCAGTAGCCATCCAGTTGTGGAAATACTTTATTCAGACAAGACGTCTTAGTTTAAATCATGGTGGTACCCAGATATTGCTGAATAATTTAAGAGAAGACTTTTGGATTTTGAAATGTAGGAAGACTGTTACAAAGGTAGTTAAAAATTGTGTACGTTGTAAAAGATTTAGTTCAAGACCTAAACCGATTATAGAAACACCACTTCCGGAAGAACGTATAAAAGAAGCTGCAGTATTCGAAGTTGTAGGAACTGACTACGACGGTCCTTTACTCCTTCTAGGAGGTCAGAGGATAGTCATTTTTCCATGCGCTGTCTACAGAGCCATACATTTAGAGATAGCCACATCTTTATCGACTGACAACTTTTTGCAAGCTTTTAAAAGATTTATAGCACGAAGAGGTAGACCTGCGATAGTATATAGTGACAATGGAAAAAAAATTACGAGTGCTGAAAATTTGCATAAGAAAATCGATTGCGATGTTAGTTCTCGGTATAGCTAATCTCAGAAGATCACTTGGAAATTTAATCGTCCATCTGCACCGTGGTTGGGTGGATGGTGGGAACGTTTGATAGGCATAATAAAGGGGATCCTTCAAAAAGTCTTAGGGCGCAGCTCTTTGAACTTAGAAGAAATGCAAACTGTTATTTGCGATACTGAAAGTATTGTTCAGCGGCCTTTGACCTATGTTTCAGGAGGAATTGATAATTTAATACCACTTACTCCTTCTATGTTTTTACAAGACATTAGAGAATCAGGTATTCCTGATCTTGACACTTTGGATTCAACGCCTATTAATATGAGACATACCTATAGACAGCGACTAAAACAAGATTTGAGAAAACGATTCCGCACAGAATATTTGTGATATTTAAGACAATCCTCGAAATTTGACTAAAATCAGAGACATGTCCAGAGTGGTGATGTTGTTCTAGTGTCTAGTGAAAATGTTAAGAAACTTGAATGGCCACTTGCCAAAGTTATTGAATTTTATCCTTCTAAAGGTGGAAATGTACGACTGGTAAAGGTAAAAAAGAAAGGTGGCGAATTTCTACGACCTGTTATTAGATTGATTCCTCTAGAAGTAACTCATGAGAGATGTCCTGAAATGCATTATACTGCTCAAAACTCAATATCTTCCGAATAGACTGTTCAGACGAATGAAAAAGAATGTCCTTTAGATCCTGCTTCTACTAAACCGATGATAAAGCTGACTGGTAGAAACTTCTCTTCAGACTCTGCGACGAGTAAGCCGATGATTCAACATTCTGTTAAAGACTGCTTTTTAGATACTGAATCTACTGAACCTATTTTCCAAAAAGGTGTCGGTGACTCTCCTGTGGTGACTGTATCTGAAAAATGATTCCAATATGGTCATTTATATAAACCCAAAGTAAAGTTTGAGTTTCATGGAATTCAAAACTCAAAGGTGGGAGTTTGTTGCGTTTTATCGCTGCTTCCATGGTCTTTATATAATCGTTTTTATTTTGCGCCTCACGCAGACGATATATTTTGTTGACAAAAAGAATTTGCTGTTTTAGAACTTCATGAACCGAAATGCAGCTGAGAAATATTTTAATGCAATATTTATTGAAACGAAATTATGAATGCGAATGTTATGTATTTGTTTTGTGATCGTCAAATATATGTTGTTATGTGTTAACATTTTGTTCCTGCAAATACTCCTTAAACAGTATGAACTTATTCCAAAGATATTTAAGTGAGCTTTTTATCTCCCGATAAGATGAACTTGGGTAAGCCTAATCCATTTGTATGATTAAATAGTCCATATTTTAAATTGATTTTAACTTGAGTATTGATAATTAAACATCAATATAATAATAATAAATATAGAGTTTTATAAAAGCGAACTAGATTTCAATTCGGCCTAAAACGCTAATTTATGAACAGCAATTAATAGCAGAATTATTTCCTAATCCATTAGCAAATATATCATTCTTATATGAAAATTTGTACCTGAATTGTTGAGGAGAGGTTGTATACATTTTTTTCTTTTCACGAACGTATAGTTCTGGGGGCAGGTAGCATACTCCACCCATTTTCATCACCAAATTTTTGTAGTGAATGGGAGATCTGGGAGTCTGTCTTTTTGAAAATGAATGTTATTTTTGAAATAGATTTCTTCTACATTTTAAAAACTGTACTCACAATAACAACCAGTTTTGACACCATATTTGATTTTTCAGATTAAAAGGCAGCCCGTAAAAGATATAGTTTTTACATCTTTCTTAAATGTTCACAGAGTTATAAAAGAAAATGTAATTGAGGTTTATCCATAACTTTGACTCTTAAATGCATGACATTTTATTTTCTTTTGAGAAAATAATATATGATTCTCTGAAAGGTTTATAAGACAGGAAAAATAATGGAAAGATCAGAGATACATTTTTCGTATAATACGTCAACCGTTTCTTATCTTGCACACCTGCAATATAAGAAAAAACTAGAATATTACAAATTAGTAAATATTTTAATAAGTATGAACCTAAATACCTTATTTTATATAATTTTTATTTTGTAAAATATAACAACACTGTAGCATTCCTCATCTGGCTGAATTATTATTTAGGTATTCCGAATTCTCACCAGTAAGTTTAAATAGTTATTATTGTTTTATAAGATGATAGCTATTCCACAAATAAAGTTAAAAAAAAATTGCTATTCAGTATTTTCAGGTGTGAATTCCAACACTAGTGAGAAGTCGGTCAATTAGTGATGACGTCACAGCTTGTGTCCTCTGGCCTTGAGTATTTCGATGGCAGCGGCTGGATACCCCTGTAATTTTATATAAATCACTGCCTTAACTAATCATGAAATCTCTGGTATTTAAGAAGTCGATTATTGCTTTAAAAAAAATAGTGAAATCAGGCGGGCCACAGTTTGAAACCTCTGCTTTAGAAAGACTAAAAGTAAAATTAATCTTTATCTTAAAAAACAATTGGAATGAAATGTAAACTTACCTTCCAGTGTTTCTACTGATTTTGATTCGTTTTATGTAAAAATTATTGTTGTTCATTATTCATAGATTTTATGATTATGAATTTATTAATAATTTTTATAATTAAAAATTTGTTTTAAAATTGAAAAATGCCTAGAATACATTTTGGTCCATTCTACAGCTCGTGTACCCTTCTTATGTTTGACCAATAGCTAATTCCTAAATAAATACTTTAATAGATAAAATTCAATTCCAAAACTGTTTTGAATGTTGCCTTTCACATATAAAACCATTTACGTCAAAATAGTTTTCATGATATTTACAAAATTTAAAATTTACATGCCCGTGGATGTTGAAATAAGAAAACTTTCTCCAAGCTCTTGCATAATAAAATACTGAAATGTCATTATTATATGACCAAAACTTACCGGGATAAGATACAGTGAACTTTATGGCTTTTCAGAGTTTTCTGCTACTAAAAATGCGTTTATCCATTTACAGTGTCCTAAAATTTCAAAGTATTTACAAATAAAAGTACATAACACGATAATTTTTGGTCTCAGAAGAATGGGAATATTTTTTTTTTTTTTTTGCCTACGTGAAGATTTTTGTGTCAATTGTTTACCGCTGAAAGCAGAACCATTTTCTACCAAAAGGTCTTCATGAATGTTGAAATATTTTTTTTTAATTAAATATCTCTTTAAATGGTTGATTTAACTGTTAAAATTATTTACAGTCTCTTAAATAAACATCGGCATCCTTACAAATAACGCCGATAATTTAATGTTTTCTTTTTGCACCCATGTGAATTTGTTTCTATGACCCTATACCTATTTACACAATTTAAATAAGGCTTTTATCATTTATTTCGATTCAACTTATGTTTTTTTGCACAAAGTAAAGGTCTTAATTGTTTAGCATTCTAACATTTTTCATACGATTAAAACGCAAAGAATCCAAATTCTAAATTTTGGTGAAAACAACATTTTAATTGCAGCAAAATCTAATACTTGATATGTTAAAAATACCCAATGTGACATTTGGGTATTTTGGAGAAATTCATACACCAGAGCTTAAAGGGATTACCCCTTGAGGAGCGGTGGGATATATTATACCCCACCTAATTTTAATCGTGATTCGTGCCAGAAACTTTTAATTGAATTTTACTTTTTAAAATTTGATGGAAAAAAAATCTTAAAAATTGCTTTTCCTTATTTTTAACTAAATTGCTTCGTAAATTCCCGTGTGAGTTCGATATTACAGAAGCACAATTGCTTGCCCCTGAAAGGGTTAAAGAAACCTATAAGTATTTTAATAAAATGTAGAAAAAATTGGTGTGGTACATAAATAAAGATAAACAAATTTTTAATTACGCAATAAAATTTAAAAATACGCAAGGCATTTTGAAATAACTTTGTCTTTCTTTAGCAGGCGAAAAGAAGACATGCTACCAATCTGAAATCAGGAGCAAAATTTATTCTTGCTCCTGCTCCTCCAAAAATACTTGCACATTTATTAATTTTATGGTGTTATTAAGTCCTTATTGCTTTTATTTATAAAGAATTTGCTATAAAATGCGTTTTTGATGACACCCTAAAACATAAAATTCTCAACCAATAGCACCTATCAGTTATTCATTAATCTATAAAAAATACTGATTTTGTCCTGAAAAATTCCGTGAATCGCACGACCCTTGCGATACATATCCAGTTATGGGCGCATTCACTTTAATTTCACCTATCTGATCATTATAGGCTGTAAAAAAGCACTATACATGTAGAAATTGTTACATTTTAAAGAAAAAATATATGGGGCATTCTCACAATCTTTTGATTTTGGGGGGGGGGGGGGGGAAATCTGACAAAATTAAAGTTGCTAAAATAACATTTTAATCTGATAGACAAATGCCTTAATGATTCAAAATAAAGAAAAAATGGTCAGCAGCGAAAATTTTTTTATTTAACTGAGGTTTATTTAAACTTGCGAGTTTAATTTTCCTTAACATTTTACCGCTATAACTTTTTATTTTCTTCTAAATTTTTACTTCTAATGAATTTGCATAGTACCCACAGGACACTCAAATAAGAAATAATAACAATGTGGTACTTTTAATACAGAATTTCTGTATAACATTCTCTTAAAGGGGTGTTAAAGAGAAACGGTAAGGTAAAAAAGGGGTATGGTATTGGAAAAAAGGGACGAAATGGTAAAAAAAGGGACGGTATGGATGGAACGGTAAGGAAAATTACCACCTATTTTAGAAAAATCATGTTAAGACTAATTGATAGCCACAATGGTCATTGAGTTTTAGAAACAGTTGTTAACATTGGATTAAATTAATTTTTTTTATTATTATTTACCTCGAAAAGTGCAGGAATATACTTCGGGGACGGTGAGACTACCAATAAAGAAACGATGCTTGAAATTGATATTTAAATGCTGATTTAAATTCTACGGTAAATTTCCTGCCAAAGAATTTTAGACATTATTTCTCTAGCATAATTCTGCATGAGAAAAAACTTGAAAAAACTCTATGGCTTCATCTGAAATGATTTTCTGTATAATTTTAGAAGAGGGATGGTAAGGAATCTAAAACCCAGGGACAGAGTTTAAAAAATAATAACAACCCTAAAAATGTGTGCAGGTTAATTTTTTGCTACATATTTATATAAAACAATAGTTCCTGTTTTAGAAAAAAAATACATCGAATTATTTTTATTGAAACAATTTTATCCAGACAGCTCCAAACTTAAAAATCAGCATCAGGGACACGGGATGGTATAGGAGTTTTCCAGGTGTTTGGACCCCCAACATCGTCCAAAACTTATTTATCTCGTTACTATTGTTGTGCAATCATGCAATGGGATGTTCCCCAGTATATGAAATAAAAGAAAACACAAAAAAGTGTATTAACCCTTTCAGAACCGCATTTTTATTTACATGAGGGAAAATCTGAATTTCTGGAATTCAGGTTGTTTTTAGCTACTATAAACATAAATATAATTAAAAAAATTACTTACTATTTTTAATCGTTTTTTTAAACGATGCCATTTGGCATCATTGGGACAAAACGGGAACTATACATGAAAAGCATATGATGCCATTTGGCATCATTGGAAGCAAAAGGAAAGAAAATATACATAAAATTTTAAACGGGTATTCATTTTTTAATGTCCATTTCTTGTATAATTGTATTTACTGAAGTTCCAGGCTTTTGGCAAGAATAGAGATTTGTTTGATGCACTAAAGTGGTGTTTGTGTTGTTCATGACAGCCGATTATCCACACGAGATATATATGCCCGAGGAAGGGATGCCCTCAGTGGGGGTCTTTTTAAGGGAACCTAACCCGTTTAAGTCAAGATATTTTAAGTATTTTACAAGCGTCTTGTCTCACAATGTTTTTCAGTAAAAGAAAGAAATTTTATACACCTTATACAGTTAAAATTCCATAATGACTACTGCCGAATAGTGAACGCCTCTGTTTAGAGGACATTTGTAGATACCCAACACCTATGTATTTGTAAATTTTTACCTCGGAACTGCAAACAAATTTAGCGCTTTCGCGACATCCGTTATTCAGAGATTTTTACTGTATTTGATTGGACGCAAAAAAAAAAAAAAAAAAAAAAAAAAAATTATATGGATAATATTGTTACATAGCATTTTTTTTTAATTCAAGTTTAAGTAATTGGAATTTGAATACTGTAACGTAGATGTTCAGTTCATTCATGTACTAGAATAGGCATTTAAATAGAATATCAAAAATTTGTAATGGTAAAGATACTGAAATGTAAAGAAATGTAGTCTTTAAATATATTCACAAAAATGTTTAAACCAGTTAATCAGTATTGAAAGGTATTTGAAAAAAATCAGTTTAGAATTTAAAATATTTTATCTATCAGTATCTCAAAGCTGAAAGAACTTGAATGAATAAAATAAAAAAAAATTACAAAGGAAAACTTATAAAAAACTAAACCCTAATACTTTATAATCTTTAAAAATAAGTTTTTGAAAGTAACTTATTTAAATACATTTCAGAGAAGAAAAAAATTAGAGCTTTACTGTGATTTTTTTCCAACTTATTTCAGATGATTAAAAGAAGTTTTGTGGTTTAATAAGATGCTTTCATTAGTTATATTGTAAATTTCTTTTGGAGTATAGCATAAAAATGCTTTATTAGCTAAAATATTCTTTTACATCCTGATATTCAAAATAGCATCTCAGGGGAAACGTTTTTTGCTTTCACATTCAAATTTAATATTTAAAAATTCAGATGATTGATAAAAAGTTTCATATTAAATGATAGGATTTTTTTGTGAGTGCAATTTGAAAGGAACCATTAATATGTTTACATACTTCCTCTTAAATGATATGTAACCTATCCCAGAAAGCAGTGAAATTTAATAGTGAATATGTGAGGTCTTTTATTTATTAAACGTTCAGTAATGAAACTGCACATAAAGTTTAAAACATATCGTATATACTCACGTATAAGTCCACCCCTACTTTCGGGAAGAAATATGTTAAGTATCAGTATTTTTGACTAGTTATCATCTCCCTATTTAATATCAACTTTTTTTTTTTCAAATACTGCAGTTAGATAAGAAGATGACTTTTTATAAATACTGGTATTCAGTCTGTTACTCCTCTCGAATTCGGGGAATATACAAAAATTGTTTTGTTTCATTTAACCCCTTAATTATCGTTCCTGTCAATATGACGGGCTGACGTGTCGTTGTCTATTTCTCGCGGCCGTGATATTGCCGGGCTGAATATTTAAAACCGGAAATAACTTCCGATACCAGAAAAATTTAACTGGCATTTCCAAAATAAGTCTTTGAAAAATGTAAAATAAACATAAAGACGCAGAAATTCCGCATGATGGCTTTTCGGAAAATGGGAATTTGTTCCATAATTTTCTTTATTTCGCCTCAAACATATAACTAATTGCACATCTTCTTTAAAAATCTTGTAATTAATTAATTTCTGCAATAAAAAATAGGCACTTTTTTGGTGGTTTTTATAAATATTAAGCGGTCCTTAACCCTTTCAGGGGCGTCGTTTGCAGTCTGCGGTTAATTTTAATGTCCAAACTGCCAAGTAGCACCGGTTATTTTTAGTATAATTTTGATGACATAATATACGTGAAAAAATGCCTTTGATTATTTTCAAATGAATTTGTTCGTAAAATTGTGGTGTGAATTAATTATTTGAACATTTTTGGAGCAGGAATGCCTTGTCCCTGAAAGTGTTAAGGGGTTAAGATAACATAAAAAAGGAACAGTGTTGATCCCAGAAGGATGTTTGTTCATGGATACTACTATTTTGAAAGAAAATTGTCACCTCGTTTAAACCTTTCCGGCGCAGAGCACTCCCATTGCTAAAATGATTACATGAATGATTGACACCGGAATTTACGAAAAAATTTATTTCGAAATAAGAAAAGCTTTATTTCACATACATAGTGAACGGAAAATAATTCTAACAAAATTCTGGGGAGGTTGTGGCATTTGGGAATCAAGTTGAGGCCCATGTAATGGAACACTAAGCCACAAAGAGTTAACCATTTCAGCTCTGGCGGGCGAATTTCTTCCCACTTAATTTTAATTTCCAAATGTCACAATGGAACCGGAATATTCAACCAGATTTATTTGAAAATAAAATAATGCAGTTTTTCGTGCATGTAATAAACCGAATTTTTTGTTTGAAAAATACTGGTGCCAATGTGAAATTTGGGTATTTTCAAGAAATACACCCATCAGAGCTTAAAGGGTTAACCCTTTCTGGAGCATAGCACTTCCACTGCTAAATTGTTGAAATGAATGAATGACACCGGAATTCAAATAAAAATTTATTTGTAAATAAGGAAAAGTTATTTTTCACTTACATAAGAAAAGGATAAAATTTATACTAAAGATTTGGTGCCACATTAGCGTTTTGTAATTAAAATTAAGTGGTTTCATAAACATACCACCGCCCTTGAAAGGGTTAAAAAAGGTGTCAATTTCTTTCACAGAATTCAGAGATTAAATAAGGCGAATATTTCTTTTTGAAAATAATAGTATCTCTATTTGAAAATAATGCCACCTCCCCCTACTCTGGGAAAGAACTGAATAAGAGATACTTTCTCAGCGGAGAATGCTATGCAGTAGGAAGTTTCATAATTAAGACTTTTGAAGGGGCCATTTTCAAGTTTCTGAAGAATGAAAATCGTCATTTTAATTGTAATTTCATGAGAAAAAACGTTCAGTCTTTCAACAGAATTCATAGGTAACAGTTGTTTAACCCTTTAATTCTCGCTTCCGTGATATTCACGGGCTATGTCTTTTATTCATTTCATTCTTTTTTGTTTGATTCCCACCAGTTTTATAAAATAGTGTAATTGGATTTATTATTGTATCATTTTACCTGCCATAAACTAAAGTGAATATTTCTTTTTCAAAAAAGTGGTGCTAATAAGCAATTTGAATTTGTAAACCGTAATTTAATGCGACCGTTAATGGGTTAACCACTTTATGAAGTGTCCTCATTAGTCGCATTGAATCTAAATTATGTTTACTTTTCCACATTCATGGAAAATTGCTCAAAAATGACCGTTTTCCTACGGGAATTATTTTTGTACAGTCTATAAAGTATCATGGATTTTTTTAGTCCTTATAACTTCTCCTTTCCTTGTTTATGAAACGTGATATGTAACAATTCCTAGAATATGAATATAAACTAAATACAGTTTGACACTTTTTCAGAAATAAACACATATGATTGAAATATATATATATTTTTTGTTCGATGTAGTCAGGAGATCAGAAGAAAATTATAAACTAATTTTAATGTTTTGTTTGGGCTATACACGCTATGACTATCGATATTTTTTTTTAAACTTTTAAACATAATTTTTCACCCGTGCTCAGGCACGGTTACATTGTGTAAAAGGACAATACAAAACAGACATGAACCACTTCTTTCATAGCTGAATGAATTATTAAAAACATATTGTTTGTTCTCATAGAACAAGAGCGTGAAATTGGGGCCAGGGACTCATTTTACCGCACCCCACCCCCCCTAGTGAATATTACTAATATTTTAATGGTACTTTGCAAAAAATGCTCTTTTAACTCACTTTAACCGAATACATGGCAGCAGTAGTTCTAGGATTGTTATTTTAGAGGGGAATGAGGCTATCTTCGAAGCAGCATAGCTGCCAACCTTTCACTAATCTTCCGTAATATCTGGATTAATTTAAACCAGGTTATCCACTTTCGAACCAGAAAAATTATTTCAACAAACTTTATTAATTTAATTCAAAGTTTCTGGGTGGAACATATTTAATTTCATTTCTAAAAAAAATTTCTGGTTCGAAACATACTAAACCAGGGTCAAATTAACGCACGTATTACGGAAGATTAGTTAGGCACCTATGAAGCAGTCGATGTGTTTCGTGCTAAAATTTTGTACAGATTGCCACGCTCGTCTTTTCATTGCTGCAAACACAGTACAGGATATAAGATAAGTGTTGGATTTTGATTATGTGTTCATTATGATCTTAGAATACAATATGACTAGCTATTTTAGGTGAACGATGCATGTATTTGATTTAACTGTTGAATTACTCGGTGGTACTTATAAGTACCGTCAGTACATTCGGTGTTGGAGAAAATCTTCTTGTTTACTTTTCGTCCGTGCAGTTATCCATCGTTTTCATCTGTTTTAAAATGTAATTACTAAAATGTAGTGTAGTAATGATTTCCCTGGTATTTCTTTTCTGCTTCATTGTTATTTTTTATAGGAAATCGAAAAAGTTGTGGCACCGGCTCTCGTTTTTGCTATGCTAGAAATGGCATATGTAAATCCATATATTGCTTATGTGGAGATGCGAGAGAACATGTTGTCCCTGGAATATTGACGTCGCATAACTAAAGGACTGCTAACAAGATCGAAAAAAGAATAGGGGTTTTTTTACACTTTCAGGAGTAAAGCATTTTCAATTCTAAAAGGTTGAAGTAAATGGTTGGCACCGGAATTTGCCAAACGAGTTATTTGTAAATAAGGAAAAGCATATATTTCACATACTTATTAAATCGAAAATATTTTCTGGTGCCAGTTAAAATACCCTGTGGATTTTCTGTTACAATATTTTAGTCATAGTGTACTGACGGTACTTTAAAGTACCACTTTAATTAATTACCTCTAAATAATTAAATTTCTCACGGGTGAGAATTTTTTTTATGTTTATCCTTTTATTTTCATTGTAGTAACTGAAAAAAAAATATTACATGAAAAAAATTTCAGTAGATCATAATGCCATAGATAAAGGGTTAATGTCAATATAGTGTAGATAAAATATTTTCAATTTTGTGACCAAAAAAAAAAAAAAAGAAAAAGAAAGTTGTATTGAAAATAAAAAACTATTATCTTCATTTTCAAAATAAATTTAGCCATTTATATTTTTTTAAGTTCTTGTGCAATGTTTTCCTGAGTAAAACAATCTCCTCTGTCTATCCCCAATAAATGTTATGTACAATGAAATGATAATCATATTTTCTCATTTTAGACAAATAAAAATTCCATTTCATTAAAATAATCTATTTTAAATGGTAAAGAAAAAAAATCATACATTTCCCTGTTTATCCTTTGAAAAAAAAAAATAGTATCAAACGCTAAAAATAAACATACAAAACATATTATTTTTCATTTGAAAAAGTCTTCTATTTTTTAAAGACACTTATCTCATTGAAAAATAAATTCATATGAACTCCTATAAATGTACTGTGTTGTACGGAAAGTTCGTGCTAATTTTGAAGGACAATTGAAATACAGAACATTTAAATTTTAGTATACATATATTAAATTATATACCGTAATTTCGGGTGTATAGCCCGCAGATTAAACAATTCAGTTTGGACCCAGAAATTTTATTCAGTATTTGAAGACCAATATTTGCCGTGACCTAAAAAGCTACATTTTATTTTTAAAACATTCTGGGTAGAAACACGATTGTTTGATCCGCGGGCTATACACCGGAAATTACGGTAGGTGACATTCTGTTCAACAACCTACCGTAATTTCCGGCGTATAATCCGCGGATCTAACAATCATTTTTCGACCCAGAAAATTTTAAAAACAAAGTGCAACTTTTTAAATCGCGGTAAGTATTTGGCTTCAATAACTAAATAAAATTTCTGGGTCCAAACAGAATTGTTTGATCCGCGGATTATACGCCGGAAATTACGGTACATCCATAATGGAGTTATGAATAAAGAGGAGGAGACATTTAGTGTAGTGTCTACCAGTTGCGACTGAAGTAACTGAGTAGGTTGTCACAAGATGGCGGCTGTTTTTTTTTTTAATCGAATTTTCAGTTTCTGATTACCGCAAAGGCAAACATCGCACCAGTAAAATTGAATAGAAAAATTCATTTTATGTAAGCGTCTTATTCATGGAATTTTTTTCTTTAAAATGACGTAAAAATTTCTATTTGTTTTTACTGGTGTCAGAGTGCCTTGTAAAACTGTCAGTTTGTTTCCCTGGTTGTCACAATATGGCGGAAAAGCAGGGACTAACTACCGCCAAAGTCAACTCCTACCAGTAAAAATGAAAATCTGTTTCCACCATTATTTATGACTGAAATTTTTCAATAATAAGGTGCTTAAATAAGTTGAAATTTTCTATATAAATCTTCTGGTGGAAGTTTTCACCGGCGGCAAGCAACGCCTGTGATAGCGGTTACAGTTGAAGCTTCACTATTTTAAGGCTATGTCTGTTCCTCTTTATTAATAGTTCCATGACTTCCATCTGTCTAGAAGTCTCATAATGTCTCCTTTCCAAATCATTTGAGATTTGATGACAAAATACGTACCTAGATGTTTTATTATGTCTTTTTTTTTTTTTTTTTTTTTTTTTTTTTTTTTTGACGAAGAGAATTTTTGAGAAAAATAGACAAACAGTAATTGGGCACTAAAATGTCCGGGGAGTAGGAAAGGACGGCCAGAATAATGGAGTTATGAATAAAGAGGAGGAGACATTAGTGTCTACCAGTTGCGAGTGAAGTAACTGAGGAGGTTGTCACAGTATGGCAACTGCTTTTTTTAATCTACCTTCAGTTTCTGATTACCGCCGGGGCAAACATTCCTCCAGTAAAATTGAATAGAAAATTTCGTGTTATTTAAGCGTCTTATTCATGGAATTTTTTTCCCAAATCTAGCCGAAATTTCTATTTGTTCTTACTGGTGTCAGTTTGCCTTGCAAAACTGTCAGTTTGTTTCCCTGGTTGTCACAATATGGCGGAAACGCAGGGCGCGACTACCGCCAACGTAAACTGCTACCGGTAAAAATCTGTTTCTATCATTATTTATGACTAAAATTTTGCAATAATAAAGCGTTTAAATACGGAGAAAATTTCTATATAAAATTACTGGTGGAAATTTCTACCGGCGGTAAACAACCGCCTGCGATAGCGGTTACAGTTGAAGCTTCACTCAATGCAGAATATAAAGTAAGCGTCCTATCTTAATTGTGAAAGGTAACCGCTAGATTAAAGACGAGGTCATATCAATCAAGGTCACACGCCACGTAGCGGACGGGGTTGAACTACAGGAATATGCCTAAATGTTTTCTTCTTTGTAGATAATATACTAATTGTACATCTATAAAATAACTGTGCAAGCGTAAAACGACGTCTTTTCATTTGTTTGTTGTATTTATATTTTGACAGTATAGAATATTCTATTAATTTTATTCGTGATTATTTTAATTTATTTATTTTAGATAATTATTTATAAAAACAATTCTTTTTAGAACTAAAATTATTTGTTAAAATGGTAAAATGCTGTCCATCTAATAGCTGTAGTTTTCGAAAGTGTAAGATAATTCTTTTCTGATGGGATTCGCCTCTGTCCTTTTCCATAGAGTAAAACAAGTTAGTTACTTTTTTTATTTTAATTTATAAAAAAAGATAAACCATTATTTAATATATGTTATTAAATGTTGCTGATTTAAATACGCTCCATTTTAATTACGTTTTTTTTAATGTAATCAAAAATGAAGCATAAAAATTAGTAACTAGTTAACCCTTTCATTCCCATGGTAGAATACGTTCTAGAAATTACATAGTTCAGAAAATCCGAATTTACACCAGAAAATTTCAATGATAAATTTCACTTTATCTAAATATGGACTGGTCTGTTATTAAATAAACCAAATATTGCTATTTTAATTTTCTGGTATGAATTTTGAATATCCGAATTAAAAAATCCACTAACATCCTGAAGCCATTTGGACTCACTGGGAGTGAAAGGGTTAATATACAGGGTGTTCCGTTAAAGGGGTCCAATATTAATAGGGGTAATAGAGGAGATCACACGGAGCATAAATCAGTATATAATGCCTGGCCGGATCTCAATAATTTTCAAGTTACAGCAAATAGAATGAAAAATCGGAAATTTGTAAAAAAACCCTCATTGCTAAACTATCGATAATGCTACATAAAAACGAAGCACATGTTTAGAAAGAGCAGAAAAAATCCTACGAAATGACATAAGTTGTTTTAGAATATTGAGAATTAATGGCGAGTTACAAGCTCTGAAACAGTGAAAAAATACAAAATCAAATATTTAGCAAAATAGTTAATCGTTAATTCCAAAAATGCAACTCTACCTACATCAAGGAAAATGTTATAAAATTTGGTCCATTCCGAAAGCTTTCGAAGAAGCTGACAATAAACCATATCAGTTTAATTGTATGGGAGAAATCAAGCAGTTCCCTAGTTACAACTCTGTACTGTTGCACGCTCGGAAAGGGCGAAACTCCGCCCATGACGATTGTAAACACCCCGTTTTAATATCTTTCAATTATACATTTCTGATCAACCTCTATCAATACCCTTTCATTATTCAGTCTGGTCAAGTGAATGACATATTGTGCAGCTCTCGCCTTGTCTTAAAGCAAACTCCGTGACTGCTGCGTTTCCTCCATGAACTTTCAGGATGATGAAGAAGAAGTACTTTTTATGCAAATTTTCTATGTGTATAGGAAGAAAAGTGTAATAAAACAGCAGTCATCAGTGGGCGTTATGTTAAAGGGAGGCTGTTGTAAGTGGGATTGTAGTAAGTTGATGTATAATAATTATGCCGGAATACTCTGACGAAGAATATGCGGACATGCATCTGATGTACGGGCAAGCTCATGGAAATGCATGTCTAGCACAGCGCATGTACCGTGAGAAATTTCCAAGGAGACGTTGCCCAAGTTCGAAACTCTTCATAAAAATCGATAGACGATTACGGGAGACTGGATCGTTTAATACAGCAAGCATTGATGCAGGGAAACCTCGACATGTACGAACACCTGCAATGGAAGAAGATGTACTGAATATTTTTAAAGATAACCCCTCCACGAGTACACGAGCTGCTGCGTCTGAAGTCGGTGTTTCTCACCAAAGTGTGTGACGTGTTCTGCGTGCAGAAAACATGCACCCCTTTCATGTGCAGCGGGTACAACTGTTATCAGTAACAGATTGTGCTCAGCGGACAGAATTCGTACGCTGGTTGCTTAATGTAACAGAAAATAATCCACAATTTCTGGAAAATATTTTATTTACTGATGAAGCAAAACTTCAAAAACTTTTCTTGCAAAATAAAGAAAAGCAATTTTACGACCTTTTCTCCCCCCTTCCCCAAAGTTAGAAAAGTAAAATATAATAAAATTTTTCTGGTGCAGATAATTATTAATCGTAGGTGTTTTATAATATATCCCAGCGCCCCTGAACATTACCGTATCAATACTCAAGGCCTCCGGACTGATTTCGTGACGTACCAAATGAAGATTAACCCCTTGAAGGGCAAGCAATTGCGTTTGTGTAATGCTTAATTCCCACCGGAAATTTAGAAAAATGCTATTTCAAAATAAGGAAAAGCAATTTTACGACTTTTGTCCACTATTTTTCTGGTGCAAATCCTGATTAATCGTAGGTGGGAAAAAATATACCCCACCGCCCTCAAGAGATTAAGAGGCGGCGGTATATATTATATACCACTTACGATTAATCCGGATTTACACCAGAAAAATTTTAGGAAATTTTAATTTTCTGACTTTAGTTGGGAAAAGTCATAAAATTGCTTTTCCTTATTTTGAAATAATTTTTTTCTAAATTTCCGGTGGGAATTAAGCATTACACAAACGTAATTGCTTGCCCTTCAAGGGGTTAATCTTCATTTGGTTCGTCACGAAATCAGTCCGGAGGCCTTGAGTATTGAGACGGTAATGCCCTGAAGGGGTTACCGTAATTTCTGGCGTATAATCAAACAATTCTGTTTGGACCCAGAAATTTTATTTAGTTATTGAAGCCAAATATTTACCGCGATTTAAAAACTTACACTTTATTTTTAAAAATTTCAGGATCGAAAAATTATCGTTTGATCCGCGGATTATACGCCGGGAATTACGGTAAGTTCGCTGAAGTTTGTGAAAGATCTTACATAGATAAAAGATTTCGAATTCTGTGACAAAAAAAAAAAGAAAAATAAAGATGTATTGAAAAAAAAAACTATTATGTTCCTTTTCAAAATAAATCTAGCCACTGATATATTTTTTTAATTATTCTGCAAAGTTTCTCTGGGTAAAACAAACAGCTCTGTGTATCTCCAATAAATGTTATGTACAATGAAATGATAATCATATTTTCTCATTTTACACAAATAAAAATTCAATTTCATTAAAATATCCCATCTTAAATGGTAAACATAGATTAAATCATACACTTAACTTTTTTCCCTTTTGAAATAAATAAAAGCAAACGCTAGACAGACTTCTTTAAACAAAACATATTATTTTTCATTATGAAAGAAAGAATCTACTTTTTTAAGACACTTATCTCATTGAAAAATACAATTATTTATATTTCTTCAAATGTAAACAAAAAGGCTTATTGCTATATTTGATTTATCAGTTTAAAACGTCTGCTTTATTTCTCTCTTTACGCTAAAAATATATACAGAAGATTACATGAAGATTATCCCTTGATTACACCATGAGCAAATTGTATAATGCTGAAAGTCTTATGTCACTGATATAATGCCAGTGCGGTACGTGACAGAAACAACATTTTATGTTAAGGTTAAGAAGTTAGAAATTGTACGTCAAACGTAGCAAATGAGGTTTGTACATTAACTACTTTTATAAATATTCAGATGTTAGTGCAATAGCAGTTGCACTCTTATTCAAAAATGCATGAATACAAAATTTATTACTGTTATATATATTAAACTCAGTAATACAGAAATAATATGACTCCATATTAAATATTACGTTATCACCATAGGAAGTTAGAATCATTACCTATCATTTGATATCAATGGATTAATTACGTATTATAGGATTTAATAGAATGATGAAAACTTTTATTAATATCTTTTGAGTTTCGATTCGATTTTCATAAAATTTAAAATGACAAAATTCTGCAACGTGCATATATATTAAATTTCAAAACATTCGGTTGGGTAGTTTTTGCGCTGTTGTATGCGGACTGACGGACAGACAGACAGATGGACGGACCGGACGACGAATAACCCTTTAAGATGAGCTGTATCCCTTGCAATTGTAAACAAAGCTAGTCATGCCGGCTGAAAGTAAAATATGTATTACATCCACTGTTGCCAGTAGGTTACCTTTTTTTAAATTCAGATTTCTTCATTGGCACCACTTTTTTGAAATGATAAAATTCACCATATTTAATGACATATTAATTAAAAAGAAAACAAGTGGAATTTCACTATTTCAAAAAAGTGGTGCCAATCACGAAATTTGAATTAAAAAAAGTAGCCCACTGGCAAGACTGACTACAACAGCTATCTGTTGATAAAAATTTGATACTTTACTCTTTCTACAAACCAGAACGATCGTTGGATTCCGGATTTTATTACATACGATTGTTACACATGACTCAGAAGCAAAAAATAAAATGAATGTCTAACTCGCACGATCGTGCTTGCTGGGTCTTAACACGTTCACGCCGGCGCGTGGGTCACACCATTACCGTCTCAATACTCAAGGCCTCCGGCCTGATTTCCTGACGTACCAAATGAAGATTAACCCCTTGAAGGGCAAGCAATTGCTTTTGTGTAATGCTTAATTCCCACCGGAAATTTAGAAAAATTTTACTTCAAAATAAGGAAAAGCAATTTTACGACTTTTCTCCACTAAAGTCAGAAAACTAAAATTTCCTAAAAATTTTCTGGTGCAAATCCTGATTAATCGTAGGTGGTATTTAATATATACCGCCGCACCTTAACCCCTTGAGGGGTGGTGGGATATATTTTATCCCACCTACGATTAATCAGGATTTGCTCCAGAAAAATTTTAGGAAATTTTAGTTTTCGGACTTTAGTAGAGAAAAGTCGTAAAATTGCTTTTCCTTATTTTAAAATAAAATTTTTCTAAATTTCCGGTGGGAATTAAGCATTACACAAACGCAATTGCTTGCCCTTCAAGGGGTTAATCTTCATTTGGTACGTCACGAAATCAGTCCGGAGGCCTTGAGTATTGAGACGGTAATGGTAACACTCGATTGTCTCAGAACTGCCAAGTTTCCGGCTTTTCGATACCAGTATTTTAATACAGAAAATGTTGCTTTATTTAATTAGAACAATTGGGTGTTTTAAAGGAACAACATTTTCTCTAAAATAACAGTGATGTGCAAAAAGCCGGAGACTTGAGAACTCTGAGACAGTTGAGTGTGGCCGACCGCGCCGGCGTGCACGTGTTAAAGGGATAAAGATGCTACATATTTATATAATTACGAAAGCACATAAAAATATCCTATTTTTCGGAAAAGTAACACTGAATCTGACAAACTACATAAAACCGAGTAGTTACAGATAAAGGCTATCAAATTATAAAATAAATGTTAAGTACACGAAGCACATATACCTATTCTCTAGTTTCACCAAATTTAAAAATTCGCTTTATTATTAAGTTCTATTTTAACGAAAAATAAATCATACACATCACTGTTTTTCCTTAGAAAGAAATAACATAAAGCACTAAACGAAATTCTTCCATGAAACGATTCTTTTTTCATTTGAAAGCAAGAATCTAATACTTTTGTAAGACTGCTTTCATAGAAAAAAATATTTATACTCATTCAAATGTGAACAAAAAGCCTCCTTGCTATATTTACTTTATCAATTTAACGATTTTCACTTAATTTCTATTTTTACATAAAAAATATATAAAATATTTTCAGTTGATTAAATAACGAGCAATTTATTTAATAATGCAATTCAAAAACCACTCACGTATAATGCTGGCCTAGAAAATGATACGAAACATAATTTTATGTTCAGGTAAAAAAAAAAAAAAAAAAAAAAAGTCCTATTTTTTGAAAAGTAAAACTAAACCTGAAAAGACCAAGAATTGCTAGGTATAAAACCCAAAAAATTTTAAAAATCATTTCATTAAAAATAGCCTTTATATATTTAAATAGTACACAAAAAATTATGAATCTTACACTTCGCTGCTTTCCCATAGAAAAAAGTAATACAAAGCGCTAAACAAAATTTTTAACGCAACAGATTTTTTCATTTGAAAACAAGCATCTATTCTTTTTTTGAGACTCTGATATCCTTGAAAATTATCTTTATTTGTACTCCATCAAATGCAAACAAAATGCCTTATCGTTATATAACTTGCATAAATGTAAATCTATTCACATTATTTTAATTTTTATGCTAAAAAAAAAAAGTATAAGATGTATATCAGGATTTTCAGTTGATTAAATAAAGAGCAAAGAATATATTAGGGTGGTGCATATGTTTCCAGACTTATACTGAAACAGAAATGTCTAATAAGATAATCATTAACCCTTAAATTCATACAGATGCATATCTGCATCACTTTTTATTTAAGTCTTGGCAACCGCTATATTTATAATGAAATATTAATCCTGTAAAAATTACAAAAATATGCTACTAAATAAAGTTAAAAATCTATCTTTAAATTTCTGGTGCCTAAACCTTAATATAAAAATAAAAAACGCAATTCTAAACGAATAATTCATGCATTTAAGGGTACAGTTTTACAAAATAAAAATTTATATAAAATAAGGTATTTAGATTCATACTTATTAAAATATTTACTAATTTGCAATATTTTAGTTATGACAATACATTTACTCCTATTGTAGATGTGCATTGTAAGAATAAGTTGACATATTATACGAAAAAATGTATCTCTGATTTTTTTTTCATTATTTTTCCTGTGTAATAAAATTTTCTGATAATCATATATATTTTTTTCGAAACAAAATAAAAAAATATGCATTTATGGGTTTTAAACAATTAACGATTAACAACTATGAATTTCTGCCATTTATCAGGTAACATTGAAAATACCTGAAAATTACATAGATTAAATACTATAAAAGCAGTGCTGCCACAGGCGACTACTTTTTAATATTATCCGGCACCATTTTTAAACAAAAAATTTTGAGGTACACTTTGGCAACATTAGCAAAAGAAATAGACTACAAAATTTATTTTCTTAAAATAGTGGTGCGAATAGAATATAAAAATAGCTGCGTGTTTCAGACCTGTAAAAGCATCAATGTAGAATCGTACACAGGTTTCTGGGTCGAAAGATTGACCTAAAGGACTTATAGTCCGGGCGGCGGCGACACGAATGACTACGTCATCGATTTACGGGATGAAATCATGATGCAGGACATGATTTTTAGGAGTAGATTAAGGAATAACTTGTCTGTCTCGACATTTCTTGGTACGATAGGCGCAGCAACGGGCGCCAACTCGTCATTTTGGCGTCACTATCACGTCAGCGAATTACGGGATGAAACCGGTGCCAAATTAAAGGTAAAAAAAGTCTTTTAAGAATATTTTGGTCTGCCTGCGCATATCCTGGTAGAAACCCCCAGCAGACTAAAATCTGTAACAAAAAAAATACGTCACAATGCACAATTAAAACCCTATAAACATAATATTTTACATTACATTGCCATATATATTACTTCGAATCGATTTTCAACTTGAATTAAGGGTTTAGGAAAAGATTATTAACAGTACGTGAGAAACTGACTGATTCGGCATAACTTGGTACAAAGGCGAGAAGAACTGGGCGCTAATTCCCTATTTTGACAGTACTATTACGTCATCGAGTTACAGCTTGAAATTTTGGCACATTAAACATATCAGTTAGTACAAAACGAACATTTCAGTTTGCCTATTCATATCTTGGTAGGAGATGAGCAGAACGGGATGTCAATTCTTAATTTTGGCGGTTTTAACATGTCATCGAGTTACGGCATGAAATTTTCCTGCAGAACAAGATTATTAGGAGTAGATTAAGGAATGACTGGTGTGCCTCAACATTTTTTGGTACGATATGAGCAGCAGCGGGCGCCAACTCGTCATTTTGTCGTCACTATCACGTCATCGAGTTGCAGGATAAAACCGGTGAAAAAGTAAAAGTAAAATAAACTGTTTTAAGAATATTTTGGTCTGCCTGCGAATATCCTGGTAGAAAACCCCGGCGGACTAAAATCTATAACAAAAAATATGTCATAATGTACAATTGGACCTCTATAAACATAGTATTTTACATTACATTGCAATATATATTACTTCGAATCGACTTTAAAGATGAATTAAGGGTTATGGAAAAGCTTATCAGCAGTACGTGAGAAAATGACTGATTCGGCATAACTTGGTTTTTTTGCCATAGATTTTATCGTACCAAGAAACGTCGAGACAGACCAGTCACTCCTTAATCTACTCCTAACAATCTTGCCCTGCATCATGATTTCTTCCCATAACTCAATGACGTAGTCGTTTGTGTCGCCTTCGCCCGCTCTATTACATTGAAGCCGAAAATTTGAATAAGACAATCATCAAACTATTGGGCATTGGCAACTATGACTTTCTGCCATTTATCGGGCAACGTAAATACAATTGTTGAAAAATAACATAGACTTGGGATGCTATAAAAGCCCCAATGCAGTATCGTACATCTGCCTGTGTGTCGAAGGACTGTCCGTCAAAGGTGTATAAGAGGGATAGGAAGGAGGAGTAAATTTTGGGATCCAGGACAGGCTGTATAAAAAATAACATTCCGCAAAGTGTCAAAATGACGTTTTTCAAGGCTGCTGTGACATGCAAACAGGAATTTTCGTGCAAGAGGATTATTTTTCGTCCACAACGTACATCGTATAAACGCACTTCGTTTAGCTTTGTGTTCACCTTCTGTAATTGTTATATGTACCACTTAACATTCACAGTTTCACATGGTATCAATAGTTCGTAAAATATGACACCATGTGAATCCTATCACACATAAAACAGCATTTTTTTGCCATGAATGTTGACTTTCGGTGTAGAGCTGTTCAGTTGATAGGGTTCCAGTTTTCGGTTTGGGATCTCGTACACATAGTGCACGTGTGTTTCGTCGGCTGCCACTATGCGCCACAACTGTCATTTATCCGTGACGTACCAGCATTGCGAGGCATGGGTTGAGTCGTTCAGCAGTATTACAGACATAGAAGCCAATGTTTTTAATCTTATCCGTTGCACGTAATCTTCATTGCACGGTTGACTGATGAACATTGAGGCGTTTTGCAGTGTCGCACATAAAAAAGAGGACATCTTCATTCAAAAACTCCTGAAATTATATATGGTCCATTTCCTTTAGTCTGCTGCTTCTGGTTGCATCCTCCAACACTAATTTAATTTTTTGGAACGTTCCTAAACATACCTTTACTGTTGACGCTAGGGTTGCCAGTTTGGTCTCCATTTTTAGACAAAAATTTCAAGATCATACCAGAAATAAAGAATTGCAATTTATCCTTTAATTAATGACATATATTTAGCGATCATTTAAACTGAAAATTCTTCTTTCGAAATTTCCGGCGTGAATTTGAAATTTTGGATTAAAATTGGAGGCCAAACAGGCAACCCTGGTTCACGCTTTAACTCTTTCAGGGGCAAGGTAATTGTATTCGTAAAATGTTCAAATAATTTAATTACACATGTATTAACAAGAGATTTTACTTGTAAACATGTAAAAGTAAATTTTCGCTTACTTAAAATAGATGATATTTTCATCATAAAATTCCGGTGGCAATTTGGGATTAAAATTATGTGATGCCGGGGCGGCATCACCGCCCTTCAAGGGGTTAACCCTTAAATCCGCGATTTTTTATTTTGTTTTGAAAAAATTATATATGATTCTTTGATAGTTTTATTAAACAGGAAAAACAATGAAAAAAATCAGAGATACGTTTTTCATATAATACGCTAATAATTTCTTGTGTTGCACATCTGCAATATAAGTAAATACGACTGTCGTGAGGCTGTTTTACGCTAAAATATTGCAAATTAATAAATATTTTAATAAGTGTGTCTCCAAATACTTTATTTTATATAATTATTTATTTTAGAAAGCTTAACCTTTAACGCTTTAATTCTCATGATAGAATACGTTCCAGAAATTACGTAATCGAGAGAATCGGACTTTACACCAGAAAGTTTCAATGGTTAAATTCGCTTTACTTAAATACGGAAAGTCTCTTATTATTTAAAGCAATTATTGCTATTTTAATTTTCTGGTGTGAATTAGGTATACGAATAAAAACATCTATTAAATTCAATACACTGTTGTTTGCATATATGCAAAGCGGCGCACTAAAGGGTTAATGACGGGCTTCTCACATGATTCACATATGTTTTTAACCCCTTGAAGGGCAGTTGGACATAATATATCCTACTTAATTTTAAATGTGAAATGCCACATTGATACCGGAATTTTGGAATGAAATGTTTAATTTTATTAAATACGTGAGAAAAAGCTTTTACATATTTTAAAATAGATTTATTTTAAAATTCTGGTGTCAGTCAAGCATTTCAACATTTTACTAATAGAAGTACTTTGGCCTTGAAAGGGGTAACCCTTTCCGACCCAGAGCACTTCCATTCCGAAAATGTTGAAATGAATGAGTGACATTGGAATTCCCATACAAATTTATTTGAAAATAAGAAAAAGCTATATTCCCATACATAATAAACGGAAAATATTTATACTGGAATTTTGGTGTCATTGTGGTATTTGGGAATCTAGCTGGGTGTTCCATGAATGGAGTTATGAATAGAAAGGAGGAGACATATATTTTATTGTCTAGCAGTTGCGATTGAAGTAAATGAAGAGGTTGTCACAAGATGGCTGCTGTTTTTTTTTTTATCGAATCCACAGTTTCTGATTACCACCTGTGAAAACTTCCACCAGTAAACTTGAATACGAAATTTCTTCTTATTTAAACGGCTTACTCATAGGACATTTCTCTTACAAAAATGGTAAAAAAATGCTATTTCTTTTTACTGGTGTCAGCTTGACCTGGTATTATAATCTTTTCACTGACACTGACAGGAGGTTGTCTTGGTTGTCACACTATGCGTAACTACTACCACTGAAGTAAACTTCCACCTGTAAAAATGAATATCAGTTTTTCCAATATTTTTGACTGAAATTTTCCATTAATAAGGCGTTCAAATAAAGATAAAATTTCTACTTTAATTTACTGGTGGAAGTTAGCCTTGGCGGTAATGAACCCCTGCGAATGCGGTTAAAGTTGAAGCTTCACTCTTTTTAGGATATCTCAGTTCCTCTTTCTTAATAGTTCCATAGTTCCATGTAATGCAATACTGAGCCAAAAAGGGTTAAATGAGATCTATTTTTGCTGAAGCAGAAACATAAAAACGTCTTTAGAATGGATTGTAACACCGATTAAATGTGTAGATTTAATATGCATTATATTAATAACACTTAAATGTATCTGTCATAAAGTTAGCGTAAACACGTGAAGAAAAACCAAATGATATGTTAAAGTCCTATTCTTTGAAAATTAAAACTAAATTCGTTCAGACCATGAATTATTAGGTACAAAGGCTTTCAGTTTTTGTAATCATTTATAAATATATGAAGCAGAAAATCCTATTTTCTAAATTCAAAAATGTAAATATATCATTCTGTTAAAAACAACGATATGTTTTTACAAATTTAAATAGTAAACAGAAAATAAATCATACACTTCACAGCTTTTCCTTCAAAAGAAATAGTACAAAGTGATAAACTAAATTCCTAAATAAAACATATTTTTTCATTGAAAACAAGCATGTAATCTTTTTTTCAAACTCTGATCTTATTGGAAAATATATTTATATGTACTCTTTCAAATGTAAACAAAAAGCTTCATCGCTGTATTTGCTTTATCACTTTAAAGCTTTTCACTTTATTTCTATTTTTATGTAAAAAGTATATAAAAGATACATGAGGATTTTCAGTTGATTAAATAATGAGCAAATAATGTGATGCTAAAAAACATCCAGTATAATGCTAGCGTAGTACGTGATGGGAAACAAAATTTTATGTTAAAGTGAATAAAGTCCTATTTTTGGAAAAAGTAAAACTAAATCTGTAAAGACCAAGCATTGATAGATATAAAGGCTTTCAAATCTTGTATTCTTAAAACGTTCCTAAAAGTATTTGCCTCGAGCATTTCCTTAAGAATCAGAGTAGCATAGATCTCTGAACATTCCGAGATCAATACTATACTGGAAATGACATAAATCATGATTTTTAAAACTTATGTTTAACCCTTTTAGGGGCTGTGGTATGTTTACGAAATCACTTAATTTTAATTTCCACAGGCCACAACTGCACCAGAATTTTGGCAAAATATTTTCCATTTAATAGGAATGTGAAATATAGCCTTTCTTTTATTTCCAATTAAATTTTATGGTAAATTTCAGTACCAATAATTTATTTAAACACTTTAGCATTCAAAATGATTGCCCCTGAAAGGGTTAAAACATATTTAAATTAAAAAATTACAAACTCTTCAAAGTTTTAAAAATTCGAATAGATTGTGCATGAGAAAAATTATTTTTGTTTTTCTTTTTTAGTTTTCTTATAACATTAATAGATAAATACAATAAATGATCTAATACGGTGTAGCGTTTTAACCCTTTCTTGGGCAAGGCATAGCTTCCAACACTTCCGCTTTTAATTACCACAAAAATGTAATTGAAATTTTGAAATTGAAATTTAATTGAAAATTTAATTGAAATTTTGTCTTATTTAATCGGCAGATTACGCCGATTAAAAAAGTTAAAATTTAATAATTAATATTAAATAAATTAATATTAATTAGTAATAAATAATAAATTTACTAATAATTAAATTTTTGTGCTATAAAAAACCGTAAGAGTTGGCAACTATGACGTCCAAAAATGTTCAAACAATTAATTCACACCTCAATTTACGAACAAATTTATTTGAAAAAAATCAAAAGCTTTTCTTCACGCATATTATGATATCAGAATTGTACTAAAAAATTACCGGTGCCATTTGGCCGTTTGCTCATAAAAACTAAGCATTTTCAGAGTGCAAACACCGCCCCTGAAAAGGTTAACCACTTAATTCTCGCTCCCGTAATATTCATGGGCTGTGTTTTTTATTCAGATTGTTTGATTCCCATCAGTTTTATAAAATAGTGTAATTGGCTTTATTCTGCCAACATTTTACTTGCATTAAATAAGATGAATATTTCTTTTTCAAAAAAGTCGTGGCAATAAGCAATCTGAATTTATAAACCGTAATTTAATGCGACTGTTAACACCTTAATTCTCGCTCCCGTCAGTATCACGGGTTGAGGTGTCGTTCGTTTTTTCTGGCGCCAGTCATATTTCCGGTCTGGAGATTGAATTGCTGGAAAACACTTCTGAAACCAGAAACATTTAACTGGCAAATCCATGTGAAGTCTCTGAATATTACCGTTTACGGTTGGTTTTTGTCGCTGATTGTGATGTTGGTCTTTGTACACTGTAAATAAAAATACAGCCAGTTTTCCTGTAGGAATCGGAAAAAATGTTGCCGTTATCTACCGGAAAAATTTCCGACCCAGCTCGGAATAAAATCCGTGAAATACCGTTTTACTTATTATTTCTTTTCTTTTTACGGATTTTATTCCGAGCTGGGTCGGGAAATTTTTCGGTATGATAAGGGCAACTGTTTTTCCGATTCCTACAGGAAAACTGGTAGCATGTCGTTTTTTTTTTTTTTACAGTGTATTGCATGTTTCGAAATATATCACACTAAAAAAAATTATTATTAATCAAAATTTAATGTATGTTTTTTTTATTTCAAATATCATTTGTAAAAATTTGTGTGATGATGATAAATATAGATCTAAGATGTGAAAAATAAATATCTTATTCACATTAATTTGTATGGTGTAAAATAAACATCAAGACACAGAATTCTCGCATGATGGCTTTTATACAAAGCGAATTTGTTCTATAACATCTTTTTTTTTTTCGTCTTTAAAAAACCAATTGCATATTTTATTTAGAAACCATTTAATTATTCAATTTCTGTAATAAAAAAATAGGTACTTTTGATGGTTTTTCCAAATATTAAGCTATCCTTAAGGGGTTAAACTTCTTCTTTCATAAGGCACTGCAATGTGGTCTTTGAACTTTCACACTGTCTTTGCTGGCTAATTTACAAGATATTAAGTCACCTTTTACATTTCTTGTCAGTTTCCTTACTATATAAGAACAAATTCATATTTAACAAACTTTAGATTTCTTCATGATCATTAAAAGAAGATTAGCGTAATGCTATATTTTTTGTTTGAGATGCTTTTAAATTTCTGTCTCCCGCCTTGAAATGTGTAATTATTAAACTTGAAAAAAAAATCACTTTTCCCCTTTCATAAAGGTAGTATACGTATGCTCACAAAATTAAATAATATACTGTAAAACCTTCGACTAACATGTGGAAGTGGTAGCGTGGAACTTCAGTCAAGCGGAGGCCCAAGTAATAATTAAATCAAACAATTTATTTAAATGCATAAGATAAATGAATATTTCTTGATTAATTTCTTGTATTTACAACTACATTATATTTATGGGTACTTTCAGCTTATGACAATGTTCATTAAAGACTTAATGTTCAGTGTATAAGATTAACATTCAATTTCTATTAGCTTCTTTCTCAATACAAATCCAAAATCTTGTCACGATAGTCTGGTAAGAAACAGCTGCCTCTGTTTTTTTGGTGTATATCAGTCCGTTGTCAACTACACAATATCTCGCGGTTTACACTGGAGAAATCTTACCCAGCCCGAAACGGCAGGTTCCTCTATCCCTTCGGATCTATCCGAAAACTCAACTCCCAACTCAGAGAGCAGCTCTCTCCTTGGGATTCAAAAACGCATCTCCCCTCTTTTCTCTGTTCGTTCCAATTCACCTTTTTAAAACAAAGGCTATCTGTCGGCCCACTCAGAGCCTAGGTTGAATGATATCACTAACAAACTTCGATATCATTGGTCAAGAGAGACCCTCTCTGCTAGCGTGAGAAAATTTTGCATCTAGTTTCATTTTTAAATTGTCCTGGGAAAATATCGGCAAAGTTGCTACTTAAAAGGAATTCCATAACTCCTATTTTTTTCATGCCGTTCTACTTTTCCGTCAACCTTTAAGATTGGTTTAGATGGATTGATTCTTTTTATCATTTCCGGCAGAACCTTGAGACTTAGAAATATTTTGAGCTGTTATGCTTATACATTGCTTTTCCTATCTAGAGTTCTCATTTGAAAATATATGGGACCTTTTTTGTGAATCCCATTGGATTCTTCACAATACCCCCCGCCTTTAAATGATATTTCGGCTGCAAGACGTAATATCTGCAAAGAAAAGGTTAGCTCATATATTAGAGTGGCCCTCCTTTATATATCTCACTCACCTTTTTCACAAAAAACTTTTCATACAGTTTACATTTAACTTACTAATGCTGAGTACCTTTGATTATGAAATTTCACTTTTAAAAGACAAAACACATTTAAAATTTTACACTATGACATTTACACAAAATAAGATAAATTTAATATGTACACCTAGTTAAATCGAATTCGACTCACTTATGTACACTTAGTTAAATCGAATTCGACTCACTTGATCCGGCGCTAAATTTCTAACTGCTAGAGCCTGTCATGTGAAGGCCTATTTCTATATTTAGGATAGTGTCTCGGACGTGAATCTTCGTTTGTCAACCTATTTATTTTCTCCGCGTTTTTTTCTTGTGGTTTTTGTCTATTTACACGATAATTTTGCAACTTTTCGTGTCTACCTGTGGCGCTCGCCACACAATAAGCCGGGGACATTTTAGAGTCGCCCGTCCTCCGACTAGTCCGTCTCGTAACACTTTCGCGCTCTTTATTCCCGTCCAAATCCTTTACTAGATTTTCTGACCTGAGATACTTTTTGTTCTCTTTATTTCTAAACCAAAATTCTCTTTTGTTCCTTCTCAGTGTTATTTTCACCGACGTATCCCTTTGATTATCCGATCTATCTATACTTTGACACGCCCTATTTGCTTGTGTTAAATCCTCACACTCATGATGCGATTTTTCTAACCCCTTTTTCAGTTTGACTTCTCGTATGGGGCAACCCATCTCATGATCCCCTTTGACATCTTTCTTTTTTCTTTTATTCGATCCTAAAACCTGATCTTCCTTTTTCGTGGGTGATACAGTATTATCCTTCCTTCCCTCCCAATTCTCATATCTCGTTTTTGACCGGGTACCTCCCATTTCCTTCCTTTCTCCCAAGTTCACGCTCGTCAATTTTGAGTAGTCCTGTCTTATCTTATTCTCTTCCCTTCGGGATGGATTCCCGTTTTCGTTTTTCGCTTTCGCTATGTTATGGATGACCACTGCATCTGAAATCTGCATTTTTTTCCTTTTAATATCATCAATTAATTTTTGAGTTTTGTTACCCAAAATATAGTAAGACAAATTCGTCTTTCTGTCCGTCACGATAGCTTTTGTTTTTAGTCTCCCGAGTCCTTCAATTTTTAAAACAACTTCGGCGGTCGGTAAGCGACGAGTATTGTTCATTAACGGCTGTCTAACTCGAATGGTGCCACCGTCTAATTGATTGCGTTTAATAAATCTCCTCGAAATTACATCATATTGACTTCCACTGTCTCTTAATGTTGTGCATTCCCTTCCGTTGATTAGCGCGCGGCTTAGATAAGGCTTAAAACTTTCTTCAAAATTTGTACTTCCGCTAATATGATGAACGCTGGTAATTTGCTCTCCATTTCTTTTGTTTTCGGGACAATTAACCTTCAAATGGTTTGGGCTTGAACAAATGAAACACTTAATAGCCCTTTTGCGCTCAAAGATTTTTTCCCTTTCTTTCTCTATATTTCGTTCTCTCCAGTTAGTTCTGGTTTCGGAATGCCTCCCTCTCGTTTCGTCTTCATTTTCCATTTTCTCATCCCGCGAATTTTCTTCGAATTTTAGCTTTTTGTTCCACGATTTTTTTGACGCCCCTTTTATAGTTTCGTATTCATCCAGATCCTTAGCTAGTGTTCCTGGATCTTTATATTTGGCCCACGAATCTATAAAGTGCTCCCTTAATTCTGCTGGAGCACGCCTCTTAATCTGTTCGGTGATTAGCAAATCTTTTAACTCTTTAAAATTAGTAACCTCAAGATCATTTAACCACCCTTCTAGAAAGCTATTTAGTTCAAAAATGAGGTCTTTCCACGGGCTATTCTGGTCTCGCAAATGCTTATCTAATTTTTGTCTATAAGCCTCGCCACTCAATCTAAAACGAGCTAACAGGATTGACTTCACATGCTGAAAGTTGTCAACTCGGTCTGTCGGTTCGCGCAAGATCAATTCAGCTATCTGTACGGGCAACAAAGCTAATAAATGCGTGACCAGATCCTCATTTTCTATCCCAGACCTTAATGCCTGTCGTTCAAACAAGTTTAAAAATAGAGTTATGTCCGAACGCTCTGGATCAAAACGATGCATTATAGTTTTTAGCGCTAATTTAGGTCTTTCCGATCCGTTACTGGAAATCGAGTTACGCCTCCCTGTATTTTGCGTTAGTTTTAATTGCTCTAATTGAAAATTTCTCTCTTTTTCTTTCTCTTCTTTTTCTTTTTTCTCTCTTTCTAAAAGAAGTAGATCTTCCCTATCTTTCACTATATATCCCACTTGTGTTAATGCAAAGTCGGCATCATAATCGTCCGCGCTCTCTATCTTTTGGATAATCGTCGCGATTATGTCACTTTCTTCTATCTGAACTCCTAATACCTCTGCTAAATTTTGCAGATCAGCCTTTCGGCAATATTTCAATGCCGTTATTTTCGCCATTATCTATCGATTTTATATTCCTACCGATACTACAAAGATAACCTAACGATTTCGCTCTTCATATATTTATTTATACATATATTTTTTTTTCAACTACCTCAGAAGAAGTGAATTTGACACTTCACCGAGAATATTCTAACCTTATCTACCGTTATAAAATGTTTTCAAACGTATTCACAATATACATAAATAAATTAGCAATACTATAATAAATTTCAGACATTCTACGTTTTAGTGTTAGTTTCGAAAAGAAAGTATAATTTTTCCACTTTTTACATTCCTTACACACACAAAATATAGAACATAAAAAAAAATATTTCCAAATGCTATAGGTAAACAATTTTCCCTATTTTACTCAGAATTGAACACTCCTTGCAACCTTTTCATATGCTTTTTCTATTTTGAATGCAAGTATATATTTAGGAAAATCAATCATTAAATAATCCAAATTGATTCTAAAATATTTTTCAAACAAACTTTCCTCACAATGGTACTTTTCTTACATGACATCTAATTTCTTTTTTTTTTTTTTTCTTTAAGAATCTAGTTTGATTCTAGTTTTCTGTATTCTTAATTTAAAAAAAAAATTTCAAAATTTAAAGCCAATGACAAAGGGTATCAGCTTCCTTGTACTATAATTAATTAATAAGTTAATAATTTTCTTATTTTAACTAACCAATTTTTCAATTTTAAAATTTTCATTTACCTCAAAACAAAAGTTTTCCTTTAAAATATTAATTTCTTATCAACATTTCAATTAATTAATAAATTAAGAGCCACTCAAAATAATGAGCTTACCTTTTGTTTTACTGGGGCATTTTCTCTCGGGAACTGTACTGCACGGCACTGCACTGCACTTTAGTCTCCTTTCACTGCACACAGTCTTGCATCTGGATGTCGTCTAAAGCACCTTTTTGGGGAACTGTCCGGCACGATACTGGTGTCACTTTTCTCTACACAGTCTTGCGTCTGGAGCACTTTCTTAGGGGAACTGTCCGGCACTATACTGGTGTCGTTTTCCTATGCACACGGTCTTGCATCTGGAGCTCTTTCTTAGAGGAACTGTCCGGCACGATGCTGGCGTCGCTTTTTTCTACACACGGTCTTGTGTCTGGAGCTCTTTCTCTTAAGCTAGTCTTTTAATGTTCAGAGTCCTTGCTGTGCATCCCACCGCTGCCACCAAGTTGTAAAACCTTCGACTAACATGTGGAAGTGGTAGCGTGGAACTTCAGTCAAGCGGAGGCCCAAGTAATAATTAAATCAAACAATTTATTTAAATGCATAAGATAAATGAATATTTCTTGATTAATTTCTTGTATTTACAACTACATTATATTTATGGGTACTTTCAGCTTATGACAATGTTCATTAAAGACTTAATGTTCAGTGTATAAGATTAACATTCAATTTCTATTAGCTTCTTTCTCAATACAAATCCAAAATCTTGTCACGATAGTCTGGTAAGAAACAGCTGCCTCTGTTTTTTTGGTGTATATCAGTCCGTTGTCAACTACACAATATCTCGCGGTTTACACTGGAGAAATCTTACCCAGCCCGAAACGGCAGGTTCCTCTATCCCTTCGGATCTATCCGAAAACTCAACTCCCAACTCAGAGAGCAGCTCTCTCCTTGGGATTCAAAAACGCATCTCCCCTCTTTTCTCTGTTCGTTCCAATTCACCTTTTTAAAACAAAGGCTATCTGTCGGCCCACTCAGAGCCTAGGTTGAATGATATCACTAACAAACTTCGATAACATTGGTCAAGAGAGACCCTCTCTGCTAGCGTGAGAAAATTTTGCATCTAGTTTCATTTTTAAATTGTCCTGGGAAAATATCGGCAAAGTTGCTACTTAAAAGGAATTCCATAACTCCTATTTTTTTCATGCCGTTCTACTTTTCCGTCAACCTTTAAGATTGGTTTAGATGGATTGATTCTTTTTATCATTTCCGGCAGAACCTTGAGACTTAGAAATATTTTGAGCTGTTATGCTTATACATTGCTTTTCCTATCTAGAGTTCTCATTTGAAAATATATGGGACCTTTTTTGTGAATCCCATTGGATTCTTCACAATACATTTTAATTTACTTGCATCACCCAGAAAAAAATCCAAACATTAAAAAAAAAAAAAAAAAAATAGCCACCAATACCATTCTAAGCAGATTTTTCTGCCTTGGCGGCTAAAACAAGTGTTTGTAGGCAGACGGAGGCCCTAACGCTCGCGAGGTCAGAACTATTAAAAGGTCTTGTACCTTTTAAGCACGTCAAAAATTAACAAAAACCTTCAAAGTTTGAGTTAGTCTATTTTCAAAACCTTTTTATGTATTAACATGAAATTTTGGATACTGATTAAATTGATTGTGCTTTGTAATATGCTACCATTAGAAATTTGTTAGCCTTTTACAGAATTTGTGTTTTGTTGAAATCAAAATAGCTCCTTTTAGTAGGAGAGCTGTTGAATATTTTTGAGTAGTTATTTGAGGCACCCTGAAAATTTGTGCAACACTTCTTTTGTAATGCCTGAATACAAAATCGAATGTCTGGCTGAAGGATCGTGGCCCAAAAACTGTGCCAGACACGTGTCAAGTGCCATTTGGCACTTGACACGTGTCTGGCATAGTTTTTGTGCCGACTAAAGTGTCTGTCATTTTCAAAATATTTTTTTCTAAGCATAAATATTATTCTGCCTCAATCTCAGCGTGCCTCAAATACTTTTTTTGGGTAGTCAAAAAATGGCACTTGACACGTGTCTGGCACAGTTTTTGGGCCGACTAAAGTGTCTGTCATTTTCAAAATATTTTTTTCTAAGTATAAATATTATTCTGTCTCAATCTCAGCGTGCCTCAAAGACCTTTTTTTGGGGGGGTAGTCAAAAAATGGCACTTGATACGCGTCTGGCACAGTTTTTGGGCCACGATCTTTCAGCCAGACTTTCGATTTTGTATTCAGCCATTACAAAAGAAGTGTTGCACAAATTTTCAGGGTGCCTCAAATACCTTCCATAAAATGTTTAACAGCTCTTGGACTATTTTTTTAACTCCAGAAGTCATTGCGCGAATAATATCTTGAGAACATATTTATGGATTGTCATGAAATTTGGTAAAGATACTAAACAAATATGTGTATTTAAAATGAACTACTTTTAAGTATTTAAAATGGTAATATTTTCAGTTATGATTATTTTTATTCATTAAAAATACAATTTTTTTATTTTTTTTTTTACAAAAATACTTTTTTTATATAGTTAATATAATAATTTTGGCCTAAGAGTAGTTCATTTTAAACACGCATATATGTTTAGTATCTTTACCAAGTTTCGTGACAATCCATACATACTTTCTCAAGTTATCATGCGCGCAATGATTTATGGAGTAAAAAATAAGAGCTATTTTGATTTCAACAATACACAAATTATGTAAAAGGCTAATAAATTATAATGACAGCGTATTACAAAGCACAATCAGTTTAACTCTTTCAGGGACAAGGCATTTTTGCTCAAAAAATGTTCAAATATTTAATGCATACCGCAATTTAAGAACAAATTTATTTGAAAGTAATCAAAAGCTTTTTTTTCACGTATAGTATGAGATTGAAAGTGTACTAAAAAATTTCTGGTCTCATTTGTTAATTTCGGCATTAAAATTAACCGTTTGCAGAATGCAAACGGCGCCCCTCAAGGGGTTAATCAATATCCAAAATTTCATGTTTATACATAACATAGCTGCCAACGTTTACGCTTTTTTCTTACCACTAAAATTTTACAGTAAATATTGTCTTATTTAATCGTCGAAATCTCAGGATTAAACAAGGAAAAAATATCTATTGAATTTTAGTGGTAGAAAAAAAGCGTAATAGTTGGCAGCTATGACATAAAAAGATTTTGAAGATTTACGTTAAATTTCGTAGCGTTTAAAATATACAAGACCCCTTCAATTTGGATATTACCGAAACTGCATACATATTAAGTGTACAAACTTAATGCTGGAATCTGGCGTAAGTTAACACAGCTACGCCATCTTGCTGACGGGGTTGATAATCCAGATACGCGGGCTTTTAGTATGACGTCATATGGCAGAATATCTACCATCAGCGCACATTTTCTAAATCTTTAGTCATTCATGAAATACGAATCTTGTTTACAAGATTTATTGCAAAAAAAACGGCGTAGCGAGGAGGAGGTAGGATCCAGATGCACCTGCACTACGAAGATTACTTCGCCTTATCTAAACAGAGATAATTCTGCTATTAATCAAGGTGAAAAAAACTTTACAATTTTAGTGGTGTAAAGTGAGAAAACAGTTAGGCATCTTCCTGTAGTTGTTCCCAATCGCTACGTGGCGCGTGACCTTGATTGATATGACCTCCTCTTTAATCTTGCGGTTATCTCTCCCATTTAAGATAGGACGCTTAATATGTATGCAGTTTTGGGATATTACGGTATTAACAAATTCTTGTTATAATTTAATTATAATGGATTTAGAGTAAAACCTTCATTCCGAAATTAAATAATTTAAATTCAGTACTACATAAATAAAAATCTGCGATTAACCCTAGAACTACCGGAAATTTTACTCAAGTTTTATAAAAACATTCTACACCAGAATTTTTACTTAAAACTATTTAATTTGTTTATTTAACTTATTATTGTCTGATTTATACATTTAGTTTGTTTTGAAGAAATTTCTGGTTTGAATAAATATTTTGAATGTACATGTCGGGTCCAATGGACCCGTCTGGTAGACGGAAGGTTAAAATGAGATAATGTTATTCATATCATTACACAATATTTACAATTATTATCCAACACTTTTGAAAATAACATGTAACACAAATTACAAGAGCACAATATACAGGGTGTCCGAAAAGTCTGGAAACGGTCGAATAACTCGAGAAATACAAAGCAGATTTAAAAACGAAAATATGCGTGTTAAATATTTTTAAAAAAGCTACTCAGTGATACCAAATTTGATCCCCGCAACCGACCCCACGGGGGTCAGAGGGGGGTCCAACTTTGAAATTTTGAATGACAACCCCCATTTTTTATTACAGATTCGGATTCAACGGAAAAAATACGTAACATTTGTATTTAACATTTTTTTTTTCTAATCCTCGTTGATCACGGTGTAATTGAGAAAATAAAACAGAAACATATTTTGGTTTTCCCAACAGGTTTTGACATCTCGAAATCTGATTGGCCAGAACTTTTAACGCCAAAGTTGCTGTCTTTTGCGGAATTAGTGTTTCTCTAAAACCACCAGTGGAGATTGTTTTCATGGCGCTTTATATGCTTTTTCCATAAAAATTAATAGAAATATATTAAATTACTTTTCTATTTGCATGTCTTTTTATCAAGTCGATCATTTTAAAATAATAAACTGCGTATTTTGATATTTTAACGAGTAAATAAGCACCTCCCCTCCCGAACAGAAAAATGATAGTATTCATTATTTGGGGGCGGAGTGTGTTGATATTCTGTGTTTCGATGTTTTCTGCTGTAAAAAAATCACTTAATTCGGGGCCGGATGGGAGTGTATAAGATTTTTTAAAATTATTATTCTTGAATAACATGATGGAGCAAAAAAACAAACAAACATATAAAATCTTTTTGTGCTGGCTGATCAAAGGATGGGAAGTAGCGTAAATTTCAGCAGAAGCCATCGAAATGCCGAATATCCACGCCTACCTCTACCAAATAACGAAGATTGTCTTTTTTTCTGTTCGGAAGAGGAGGGGCATGTTTGAACATAAAAAAATAAAAATAAAAAAACGCACGTTAATTCATTAGAATGGACTGAATCTATAAAATAAAAACACAAATAGAAATCTAATTCAATATATTTCTGTTAATTTGCATGGCAAAAGCATATAAAGCACTTTTGCCATCGAAACAACCACCATTGATAGTTTTCGACAAACACAATTCCAGCTAAGGCGACCCAATTTGGCAGCGAAAGTTTTGGCCCATCACATTTCGTGATTACAAAACATGGTTGAGAAAACAAAATATGTATCAGACACATTTTGCTGGAAAACACCGTGATCTACAAAGATTCGAAAAAAAAAAGTGTTAAAAGCAAAAGTTGTGCATTTTCCCCCGTAGAATCCGAATCTGAAATAAAAAATGGGGATTATCATTTCCAATTTCAAAGTTGGAACACCTCTGACCCCCGGGTGGTCGGGATGGGGTGTCAACTTTGATATCACGGAATAGCTTTTAAAAAATATTTAACACGTATTTTTTTGTTTCTCAATCTTATATGAATTTCTTCAGTTATTCGACCGTTTCCAAACTTTTCGAACACTCTGTATTTTGTCACATTTGAAATTTTATTGTAATAATTTATAAATAATTAAACAATTTTCTGCATCATCCTTCCCCTATGAAAATTAAAGCGTCGTCCTCCCCAGAAATAATCAAGAGAGCTTAAAGAGTTTAATTATTTTTTAAATGAAAAATTTTAAAATCTCAAAAATTTTCAAGTGTTTAAAATTATGAAAAAAATGTTAAATTGAAAAATATTTTTAAAGTTCAATAAATTATTACGTTTATAAGAATTATTGAAGAAGTGTCTGCCCGACTTGATATTTTGGAGTTACAGTAACTAATCAATCATCAAAATATATAACTCCACCCTCACTGAAATTTACGCTACTTCCCCATCCTTTGCTCAGACAACATAATTTTTTTTTATATATATATTTTTTAATATGTTGTCCTATGTTTTGTTCTATAGTAATAATTAAAAAAACTGTACACCAGCATCAGCCTCCTGAATTAGATAATATTTTAAAAAACAACAGCAGAAGCCATCAAAACGCAGAATATCTGCACACTCCGACCCCAAATAATGAAGATTATCCTTTTTCTGTCCGGGAAGGAAGGTGTATATTTACACGTTAAAAAATCAAAATACGCAGGTTATTATTTTGAAATGATTGACTGGATAAAAAAATATGCAAATACAGTAATAATTCAATATATTTCTATTAATTTTTATGGAAAAAGCATATAAAGCGTCATCGTAACAACCCCCACTGATGGTTTTAGAGAAACACTATTCCCGCAAAAAACGGCTACTTTGACGATGAAAGTTCTGTCCAATTAGATTTCGAGATGTCAAAACCTGGTTGGGAAAACCAAAATATGTATCTGTTTTATTTGCCCGATTACACCGTGATCAACGAATATTAGAAAAAAAAATGTTAAATACAAAAGTTACGTATTTTTGTCCATAGAATCCGAATCTGTAATAAAACATGGAGTTATAATTCAAGATTTCAAAGTTGGACCCCCTGTGACAACCGGGGGTCGGTTGCGAGGGTCAAATTTGGTATCACTGAGTAGCTTTTTAAAAAATATTTAACACGCACATTTTCGTTTTTCAATCTGCTTTGTATTTCTCGAGTTATTCTACCGTTTCCACACTTTTGAAACACCCTGTATATACAGTATAACGTAACCCTTCGCACTCTAGGGGTGACTCACTCACCTTGGTAACTGAGAGTCACCTCTAAAGTGCAAAGGGTTTACAAAATTTTCAAAATTAGAGCAGATTATAAATACAAAACCCCTAATAAAAATAACATAAAACATATACTATTATTGAAAGTGTTATAAATAATTTTATGAGTTTAATATTGGAAAAATTTCAAATCAGACAGATTCTACAGATGATACAAATATTAAAGTAAGATAATTTGTAAAGCTTTAAACAAGAAGCAGGGCTACCACAGGCGACTATTTTTTAATTCTATTTCGCAACACTTTCACAAGTCAAAAATCTTCGATATACCCTTTGACAACATTTTCATGAGAAATATAGAACAAAATGTATTTTTTTAAAATAGTGGTGCGAACAGAATATAAAAATAGTCACCCGTGGCAGCCCTGCAGAAGTGTCCAATCGGCGACTCACTGATTACCAATATTTAGCCACCTAACTGTTTTCACCGTATGTCGTACGTCAAGAAGAGTTTGCTCCATCCTCACTTAACCCCTTGAAGGGCGGTGATGCCGTCACGGCATCACATAATTTTAATTCCAAATTGCCACATTGGCACCGGAATTATCTGATGAAAATATCATCTTTATTAAGTAGGCGAAAATTTACTTTTACTTGTTTACAAATAAAATCTCTTGTTAATACTGGTGTCATTAAATTATTTGAACATTTTACGAATGAATACAAGTACCTTGCCTAAAGCTTGATTAAAGCTTACCCTGATTAAAGCTTTTTGATATCACTTATTTTTTTAATTACAATTTCATACAATTTAATGACAGAAATCTAGACTAAATATTATGAATATTTTAGTTTAAAAAAGTTAGTGTGTCACATTTTCAACTTATTGTATCAAAAAAAAAAAAAAAAAAAAAAAAAAGAAAGAAAGAAAGAAAGGAACAGTTTACCCTTTCAGAGGCAAAGCACTTCCATGGCTAAAATGTTGAAATTGATGAATGGCACCGGAATTTAAGTAAAAATTTATTTGGAAATAAGAAAAAGTTATTTTTCACATGTACAATAAATGGTTAAAAATCATACCACAATTCTGGTGCCGCCGTGGAATTTTGTAATTAAAATTAATTGGTTTTATAAACATACTACCGCCCTTGAAAGGTTTAAGTGGTTAAGAACAGTATTTTTTCTGTTTTTTTTAATTTCAGAATAATAAAACTAAGATTTATATTTAGAAAGAGTTGTAACGAATCGCTCATCGGTTAGACACCACAGTTTTATATCATGGAATAAAATAATTGTTTCGTTTTCATATTCGGCAGTTATTTTTTTTAGATAGAGGAATGTATTTTATTTAAAGTATTATAAATATTAAGAATTATAATTATTCCAATGTATTTATGAGCAAAACGAAAAAAACTTTACTAAACGGTAAAGAAACTAAAAATCATAAACGCCAAAAGCCATCTCATCAAGGCTTTTGTTTTAGTTGAATGTTCTTCTGAACGTGATGCGAAGTCTAAACCAAAAGAATATGCAATAAAACCCTATTTTCAGCGAAACATAACAAAATAAATTTGTAAAGGCTTAGTGATTCTAGACATAAAATCCACATTATCTTGAATTTTCGCATAGTCACCATAAGTATTTTTACAGACGGCAACACTAAAAATCAAAACACTATAAAAGTTAGTATATTGTGAAATCAATACGGTTACCATTGCCACTACATAAATTTGTGAACCGTGAGTATACTCCGTTTTTACAACCTCGGTACAATGCTACTAAAAATCGGTTTAGTGCTCAGTAAACGGTTTGAGAACGAACCATAAGTAAAAATGAAATACTTTGTAAGTCAGCTCTCAGAAAATGGCACTAAAACAGGAATCACATATACTGTGAATGCAAAAGCTATAAAAATGAATGATGGAGGATGTGAACAGCGCAGTATTCAACAAATAATACATACAGGTATATGTGTAACATATAATAAATTATTACATCGATAGGTAAATACATAATTGTGTATAAGTATATCTATATATATATATATCGTCAAAGATATACGTATATATGCGCCGGATATACAATTGTTTATATGTATACCAGATAGTTCAAAATAAATGTATGGCGATTATCTTTTATGCTATTTTAGTAAAAGAAAACACTGAAAATTCATAAATTTCAACGTATCAAAACTGGGTAAGTTTTGATCGTCGAAGAGTGGGAATTTTTATGTCGTTCTTAGATGCAGGGTAGCATTTTTAAAAAAACATATAAATTACTGAAAAAGGGAGCGTATTAAGAATATAATCTCGTTTTTTAACATATATACTCCCTTTGTAAAACAAATGTCACATTTCAAACTTATACTTGATTTGTATTTTTTTTAATTGGAAGTAAGTGCATTTTTATCATCAGCAGCTAAAGAGATAATCGCCAGTACGTCTATTCTGAATCTCCTGGTGCATATCTTCAAACAGTGGCCTCGTGACTGTCATATTTTGGGCCACTAAATACATGGCAAAAAGTGTTATTCTTTTCTTACCATTATTTTTTCAATGAAATCTTTATGTTGCTTAATGGTCGAAAATTTTACCAAAACCTAAGGCAAAAATTACTTTTAACTCCTTAATGGTCGCATTAAATTACGGTTGAAGAATTCAAATTGCATATTGGCACCACTTTTTTGAAAAAGAAATATTTGCCTTATTTAATGGCATGTAAAATGATACCATAACGAAGCCAATTACACAATGGAGTTATAAATAAAGAGGAGGAGACATATAGTGTACTGTCTACCAGTTGCGAGTGAAGTAACTGAGGAGGTTGTCACAAGATGGCGGCTGCTTTTTATTTTAATCGTATATTCAGTTTCTGATTACAGCCAGATCAAACATCCCACCAGTAAAACTGAACAGAAATTTTCGTCTTATTTAAGAGTCTTATTCATGGAATTTTTTCTCATAAATGTGGCAAAAATTTTTATTTGTTCTTTGTGCTGTCAGTTTGCTTTGTAAAACTGTCAGTTTGTTTTCCTGTTTGTCACAATATGGCGGAAACGCAGGGCGTGACTACCGCCAAAGTAATATTCACCAGTAAAAATGAGAAACTGTTTCTACCATTATTTATGACTGAAATTTTTCAATAATAAGACGTTTAAAAAAGCAGAAATTTTCGATAAAAATTTACTGGGGGAAGTTTCCACCGGCGATAAACAACCGCTGTGATTGGTTACAGTTGAAGCTTTACTATTTTAAGGGCATTTCAGTTCCTCTTTATTAATAGTTCCAGGAATTACACTATTTCATAAAACTGGTGGGAATCAAACAATGGGAATAAAAGATACAGTCCTTGAATACCACGGGAGCGAGAATTAAGGGGTTAAAAAAATAGTGATAAGAGACAGCAAAAAAATTTAATTTAGCTGTTATGATGTTTGTGCACCCCAAAAAGCTAGAACTATTGTTTGATTGTTTATTTTTTCTAATTGCATTTGGGAACTTTTTCTAATGTTCCTATTAATATTGCCGCAGTCCAAAGCACATACAATTCATATTACCGCATTTAATCGCATAATGTAAAGTCCTTTATGTTTTTTGCAGCCCTATTTTTGAAAAGATATTTTTAAAAACATTTCGTATTTTTCACAAGAAGAATATAAGCTAATTTAAATTAATTTAATGTGATTCCATATTAACCAATTGATTAAGGGTTTGGGACGTATGTCTTCCCATGAACTAATTCTTTATTCTTTTTGTACCACTTTTTGAAAAATAATCTCTGCCAGACACTTAGAATACTTTCAGGAGAAATAAAGGACAAATAATGTTTTGTAAACTGTTGTGTGAGTGAATATAAAAATATCCACCAGTCCCAAGCCGTAATTAAAATGTTAATATAAATTACAGTAAAATGAGATATTAGTGTAATCTTAACCACTTGAGGGGCGGTGGGATATATTATATCCTACATAAATTTAAGCAAAATTCTTACCAGAAACTTCTAAATAATTTTTTTTATAACTTTGGTGAAAATTGTTGTAAAATTATTTTTCCTGATTTGGGAATATTTTTTTGAAGATTCCGGTGTAAATTCAACATTACAGGAACACATTTAATTGCCCTTCAAAGGGATAAGCAGCTCGAGAATATTCATTTTACATTTTTTTAAACTAGGTTTCTGTTTGTTATCGATTACGAAAGGGACAAATTCGCCATTATGTATCGCCACTATTTTTTCTCTTCATCTTCTCTTTAAACGCAGTTGGTTTTTCTAACCGATAATAATACTACATCATCAAATGCCTAGTACATTCACGGAATTGAGAATAAAAAAAATTGACATTTCCTCAAAATGGTGAAGCTTCCACTGCAACCGATTCTGCAGCGGTTCATTACTACCGAGGTAAACTGCTAGCAGTAAATTTGAATAGAAAGTTTCTAATTACATCCAACTTCTTATTGACGCAAAGTTTCAGTCATAATTATGTCCAAAACCAGATATTTATTTTTACTGATGGAAGTTTACTTCTGCGGTAGTCAGGCACTGGGTTTCCGCCAAATTTTAACAACCTAAATAACCTCCTGTCAGAAATTTATTCATAACCCCATTGGATATTAAAGCTTTATGTTGAAATTTAATTAATCTATTTAAGATATTTACTTGAATACACCTAGTTGTTCGTGCGTTAAATTTAAATTTTTTACATAAGTCTAATAAATGTCTCCAATCGAGATGTCTTATGAACAACAGTATTTAACCTTCTCACCGCCGCAAACTAATATATGTCCCTTTACTAAACTGTAGGTTTCACTGCAATGGAAGCATTATTTAAATTAATATAAGTATACAGATATAACCCAGTTTTTAAAAAATAAGGTTATAATTAATACTGTCAAGGCTTATATACCTGTACTTAATAAAAAAAATTATATCATGTTGGAAAAAACATCTTTTTTTATCATTAAAAAGAAAATTGTAGAGAAAACAACATTACAATTCTGCTCTTTTGCTGGGTAGTTAGGGGGTTAAGAAGCTTACAAATTATGGTTGTACTATTATCTGATCTAAAATGTTATACTAATATACAAGCATGCGAAGTATCTAATTATCCGAACCAACAGGATGTTTGCAAGTTTGGAGTTTTAATTTATTATGAATTTCCGAATTTGTACTTGGAATTCCGAAAGAAGATTTTTTAATTTATGTTAGACCAAAATTTCTGCCATTAAATAAATAGAAAATTACTATTGAGAATTTATGAATAAAAAAGGAGGCCAAACTGGTAACCCTGGTTCCGAATATACCTCAGACTGAGGTTTTTTATTTTTTTTTAATAATGAACTAAGATATTAATTACAAATCCTCATCGAACGCTAATGAACGAGGAATCAAATCTCTTTCATCATGGTTAGTACGACTCAAAGGAAAATGACCAGAAGTTTCGTAAAGTATTTTTTTCTTTATTTAATGAAAAACATTCTATGTTTAAATATGGCCACCATTACTGTACAAAGTTTCTGTTTTTCAAACGTCTAAAATCCCCTGAATTCCCTGAGAGGTATACAAACCCTGTTCAAGAACAGGCATGGTTCAGTTTTTTCATAAATTTTAAATCGCAATGCCCAGGTCCCGTACGGAGTTACAAAAAAAAAAAAAAAAAAAAAAAAAAAAAAAAAACTATGTTTTTACGGTACTTTCTTGGTTGCAACGGTACCTACTTTAAAAAAAATTAATATTTACTATTTAAAATAAATTCTGAAAGTCGTTTTTACATTTTCCATTTTTTTGAAGTTTTAAATATCATCCGAGTGGCCCAACAGGTATATACACATAATAAATAAATATATGGAAAGAAATAAATACAGACTAGGGTGACCCTTATTTTTCAACATTCTAAATCCCTTCCCCCCCCCCCAGGTTTTGTTTCAATTAACAAAAGAAATTGCATGGAAATTTTTAGCTCAATCGGACAATTGCAAGCGACCCACATCGACCCTGAAAATTTTTAATTTTTGCCCGAAAAGTCATTTTTTCAGGTAAAATTCTTTTGACACTCATATAATTTGCTCTTTAAAAAAGTACAGACTTATTTTTCATATTTGAAAGGTTAAGTTACTATAAATATAAAGGAGAAAGCAATTTTCAAACTAGCGGACAGAGCGCAGGTGTGGGGAAACATCTGTGCTCGCTCCACGATCATCCGTGTGGTCGCTGTCATCAGTGCTTGTAAATAAAAGAAATTTTCTTTGTAATAATACCTAGATACTTATTTATTTTGTTGTGGCATTATCATATAAATGTTTCTGTGTTATCATAGTAGCCGTGCCAATGTTGGAAAACCATGCTTATACAGGGTTGCTACCCTTCAGGGAATTTGCAGAGCAAGAAAGTCTTCGGTACCAGTACTTTCTTATAGAAAATCTCTCCTTAAATAAGGCAAAATTTCGAGCTTTTAACCTAGTTTTATTTTTCTATAAACAAATACTGATATTTCACCTGGAAAATTCCCTGAAGCATAGAAACCCTGTTATAGCCTCTCCATTTTTATAATGTGATATCTTTGTACACTTATTTTGTGGCCAAATATGATGCCTTTGATGACTGATTTGACTTTTTTACTTTCAGAACTGTTTGTACAGCTGTAACATGTTTTTTCTAGAACCGTGAAACGGCATCATCTTCTTTCGTTAGTTCAGAACAGGAGTTAAGAAAAGATTTTTCAGTCACTTTTGTTGACTACATTTCAAATCAAATCGTTACAGCCAAACTACCCTCGTATGGACAAGATTTAACCCTCTCTCTTCGTAACCCGAAATCTCTCGGGCATGCATTTTCCCGTCTATTTAATCCTCCTTGATTATTCCCACCAGTTATTTATTTTTGTAAATTTTGCCTTATTTAATCGGAGCATTTTCCCGATTAACTTAGACAAAAATTTTTGTTTTGAAAAACCGGTGGCAAAAGAAGCTATTTTAAATATTTTGAAGCTGTTTTAATAAAACAATTACGCATCAAGAGGGTTAAGTGTTTTCTTTTCTACAAAGTAAGCGTGATAAAGTTTTAACCCTTTCAGCGGCAAAGTACTTTTGTTGCTAAAATGTTAACATGATTCAATGACTTCGGTTTTTATGGACAAATTTTTATGAAACTAAGTAAAAGATTTTCTCCGCATACATTGTATTCAGCAAAATATAATTCCTTTATTCTGGCGCCAATGTGACACTTGGGAATTAAAATTAAGTAGTATATATAATATACCGGTGCCCTTCAAGGGGTTAAACAGAGGAAAGAACAACACTGGTGATTCAAAAGGTTTCCATTTTTTGGCAAAAAAAACGGATTTATACTAGAAGAACTGACCACTGCTTAGATAAGTTACTCAAACTCTATGACGAATGGAAAATTTTACAGAATAATTTAACTACAGCTGATGGCAAGGAAAAAGAAACCATTTTCTGGAAACAATGGAAGAATTCTTTGACATAGAGTATTCCGATTCTTTGGCAAACATAAAAATTGCAGTGGATAAAAAATTCTTAATATTTCAGCGCCAAAAAAGAATGCCGGACTCCGTGGTGGGTGTAGATCAAAAATTAAAACAGAAGGAAGAATGAGTACCGTTTTGGAACAGAATTATTCGTTGCATGTACTATGTTTAACTTCAAGTCATTTGCGGGTCGCCTTGATGCTGTTCAATTGAGCTAAAATTGTGCACAACCCATTTTTGTTGTTGTTGTTGATGATGATTGGAACAAGATTAGTCGGTGGGAGCAGGAAAACTTTTACTTTCTGAAAATTGCCTATTGCTAAGGGCCACCCTAATACAGACTTATGATGAAAATAAATCTCGTTTCAACGGTGCCCTTTACTTTTGAAAAATATGAATATTTACTATTAAAAAATATTTTTTTCTGGAAGTCGTTTTCATATTTTCAAATTTGTCTGCATTTTTAAACTAATGAGGGACATAGTGAATGATTTTTATATTGGAATGAATCTTTCGGGTATGCGCAAAATCACAGCTGAGAACATTCGTAAACTTTTTAATCCCTAAAAATTAGAAAAATTGTAAAAATAAAAAATAAAATAAAATGAAATAAATAACGACATAAAAATAAGGGGTATTTTTCGTGGAAACATTTCAATATGAAAATCTTTACTATGCTCATCACTATTTTAAATTTCCGTTAGCGTGGCCCGCGTGGATCTACAACCCCCCCCCCCCAAAAAAAAAAAAAAAAAAAAAAATATTCATTTACTGAAAATTCTTGCCTAATCTCAGCGGTAATTCTCATTAAAAATTATGAATATTTACTATTTCATAAAAATATTTTCTGTATGTTGTTTTTATATTTTCATTATTGTCTGCAGTTTCAATCGCAATCGCAGATGACTTTTTCTTTGTTTTTACTCATTACCTTCGGAAATATAATTTGGATTTTAAAATATGGTCCTGGGTTTCTCGTTCTTTTTCGCGTGGGAGTGCAGATGTTTGTTTTTGAATATTTAAATACTGAAAGTTAAGTATAAAGAAATAGTAAAATTTTATAAATTCAGAGGTAAATTCAATTTCTGCTTGAACCTGTCACCCCCCCCCCTCCCTACACACACACACAACGACCCGAAACTTCCTTCCCGGAGAAAAATATCTGAAGTTCACACTGATTTTAGCTATATATCACATTATTATCCCGGAAACGGGCGAATCAGATAGTTATTTGATAAAATATTCATCTTTAAAGCAATTCATTAGTTGCCCCCACCCAGTATTTCCTCGATAAATATTAATATTTCAGCTACGGCTTATTTTCGTCTTTTTAAAATTTTTCTCCGTCAATGGGCGTTACACTTGCAAGTTGGATCGTATAACCAAAATATTTTCTGTATTCATTTTAATTACAAATATATCTACAGGGTGTTTCATAAAAGATGGGGAAAACTTTTAGAGGTGACAGTACACATCAAAACAAACAATTTTCATCAAAGAATGTATGGTCAGAATTAAAACGCAAAGGTGCTAGAGTGAGCCAAAGGAGGTATTCAGTGTTACTAGTGTGCTACTTTTTATAAAAATTTAAATATATTGATCGGCACCACTTTTTTGAAAGGTTAAAATACCCCTTGTTTAGCCTTACCTTTAAAAAAAAATCATTAAACAAGGCGTATTATACAATTTTATAAAAGTGGTGCTAATCAAGAAATCTGAATTTTGAAATAGCAGCCCACTGGCAATACTGGATATGTTGTTATGCAAGGCAAAAACAAGCAAAGAACATATAAGTGACAAAAGCAAAGTAGGAAACTCCTCTCCGTACAATCGTTGAGTCGCTGAGCCATTTCCATTTGCAGTTCCTTAGATAAAAAGCATAACAGCCTTTTCCCTATTAGTGAAGGGTAACATTTTCCATTGCGTTCCTACTGCGATTGACAGCTGCACCTCAGATCAGCAGCTTCCATGTAATAATCGAGGCGAAATTTTTCATACGCGTTCTTCTTCTTCCCAGTATCACATTTGCATGCTATTAGTGTCATTCTTCTCCCTCTAACTCCCAATAGGAATGGAGCTTTAACGTTTGCATGGAACAAGTCAGTATTTCGAGTGGGCTACTTTTTTTAAATTCAAATTTTTTGATTGCCACCAGTTTTTTAAAATTGATGATCCTTCTTGTTTTCATCTTATTTAACGTGTCTTTAAATAAGGCGAATATCGCTATTTAAGAAAATGGCGGCAATCAATAAATCTGAATTTAAAAAAAATATCCCGTTGGCAACACTGTACAAAGTTTCCAAGTGCCCCGGCACCTTTGCGTTTTATTTCCAACAATGCATTCTTTGATGAAAGTTGTTTGTTTGGATGTGTACTATCACCTCTTAAAGTTTTGTCCATCTTTTATGAAACACCCGTATATATAATACGGGGCTGCCACAGGTGACTATTTTTATATTCTGTTCGCACCAGTATTTTTCTGATATAAATTTCTCTGTCTTGCAAATGTTCTCAAACTGTTTGTTAAGGATTTTTTTAAATGAAGGTTGCCAGTTAGAATTAAAAAATAGTCGCACGTGTCAGCCTTAACAATATTACTTTTTCGTATCAATTTATTTATATGCATATATCACTGATTGTTTAACCCCGTAACTGTGACATTTGTTTTCTTACAAAAAAATTAAAAATGGGGCTGGACACCACTTTTTCCATACTAAAATACTTACCTTACTTAATCGAAAAATATCTGACAATCAATAAAGATAAATTTACAGTTACAAATTAGTGGTACCAAAATGCTTTTAATAACGAAGCAAGCAAAGTGTTCTTGTCCGAATCCAGTTCGGGCCACACTGTTAAGGGGTTAAATATGGATTATGTGTATATTTTTGAGAAATAATGTAATATAAAAAATACAAAAGTTTCTCCCATAGGTGAGTTACAGATATTCAAAAGGTTTAGATTCACATAAGCCTTCCAGAATGTGTTAATACCAATAAATATAATTTGATTATAGAATACGTACCACTTTTTGAAAAATTATATATGCCGTAAACTTTACACTTTGAATATTTTATACAGAAATTGATCAAAGAGGAAATTTTTTGTAAAATGTGGTACGATTGAACGCAAAAAATAGTCGACAGCCCTGCCCCGTAATTAAAAATTTAAAGAAAATAACTCCCGTATTTTCCACACCCTGCCATTGTCATTCAATGAACACAGAAATAATATATATATATATATATGTGTGTGTGTGTGTGTGTGTGTGCGAAATATATGAGAGCAAATACTATGTATCCGTTAAATGATTTTCAGTGTTTTACAGTTTTATTGAGATAATTCACATCCTGCCACAAAAAACATTTTTTATAGAATTTTTTTCGATATGTGGAGTACAACTATAGAAAACTGCAGAATGTTTCCACAAATAATATATATACACATCAATCACATTTAGCTGTTTTCTTTATTACATTTCTATTCTAAATCGAATGCAGTATATTTTTTTATTTGAGTTATAACATGGTAATTATTCTCCATCATAATATTCTTATAAGATCGACTTTTAATCTGAAAGAAACCTACAAGATTATTCTAAACAATGGACACGGTCACTTATTTCTTTGAAGAAGACAGAATAGCCTAACCACTATAGATCCAAAATGTTGAAACTTATCCTGTGGGAAAAAATTTTGACGTTGATGAATGATATCTAGGCCTTTTTGAAGACAAAACCAAACCCATGATGATACTATTATATCTTACGACTTGTTTCTGGAACTGGTGGAAGAATGTCATTGTTTAAAATCTAGTAGACAGTCATCCATCAGGATCCGGAATGAATTGAAACAAGATGTCTTCTTAAGTAGAATCATATTATTTCAGGAAAAAGATTATTAAGGAATGCTTAGAAAATGGTCTGTTAGATAAAAAACTAAGGTGGTCTATGGTTTTATGCATTCATTTGAAATTTAAAAAGATGAAATTACCGGAATTAAATATCACAAATTCTGTGAAGGTTTTGCAGAATAATAAGAATATTTCAGGGAAAATATTATTTGAAAGTATTTTGGAAAATAGATGAACCACAGTATTAAAAATTAAGGAGCCATAAATTTTATGCATGCATTCAGTGTTGCCAGTGGGCTACTTTTTTATAAATTCAGATTTCGATTGCCACCACTTTTTTGAAACGGTAAATTTACCTTTGTTTTCGCCTTAATTAATATGTCATTGAATAAGGAGCATTCTACCATTTCAAAAAAATGGTGCCAATCAAGAATCCGAATTTAAAAAAAAGTAGCCCATCTGGCAACACTGCATACATTTGAAATTTAAAATGATCGGAATTGAATATGACGAAATGTAGGTGGTTTTTAAAATAAAATCTCATTATTTCTGGAACAAGGTAAAACACAGGGATGAAAATTATGGAGACATGCGATTTTATGCACCAATGATGATACTATTTCATCTTATAACTCATTTCTGGAACTGGAGAAAGAATCTCATTGTTTAACACTAGAACGCCTGGAAGGAGTCGATTCATTACCGTCTCAATACTCAAGGCTTCCGGACTGATTTCGTGACGTACCAAATGAAGATTAACCCCTTGAAGGGCAAGCAATTGCGTTTGTATAATGCTTATTTCCCACCGGAAATTTAGAAATTTTTTATTTCAAAATAAGGAAAAGCAATTTTACGACTTTTCTCCACTAAAGTCAGAAAACTAAAATTTTCTAAAATTTTTCTGGTGCAAATCCTGATTAATCGTAGGCGGTATATACTATATACCGCCGCCCCTTAACACCTTGAGGGGCGGTGGGATATATTTTATCCCACCTGCGATTAATCAGGATTTACATCAGAAAAATTTTAGGAAATTTTTGTTTTCTGAATTTAGTGGAGAAAAGTCGTAAAATTGCTTTTCCTTATTTTCAAATAAAATTTTTCTAAATATCCGGTGGGAATTAAGCATTACACAAACGCAATTGCTTGCCCTTCAAGGGGTTAATCTTCATTTGGTACGCCACAAAATCAGTCCGGAGGCCTTGAGTATTTTGACGGTAATGGTCGATTCGACTCCGACCATATGATTAAATGTCAATTGGGACCAGAAATTCCTTCACAAAATTAGTTAAATTTTGAAAGCGCATATTAACGTTAAATAAATCAGTCAATTATTTAAAAAAAAATCTGGTGTGAAATATTTTTATGAAACTTGAGTAAAATTTCCGGGCGTTCTAGTGTTAAAGTCTAGTAAACAGTCATCCATTAGGATCCGGAATGAATTGAAACAAGATATCGTCTTAAGTAGAACAATATTATTTCAGGGAAAATATTATTTAGGAATGCTTAGAAAATGGTCTGCTAAAATAGACACGTTTCATTTAAGGTTGTCTCTGGTTTTATGCATACATTTGAAATGTAATGTGATGGAAATATAGGAATTGAACAGGGCCGGCCCAAGACAATTTTGCTGCCCGTGAGATTATTCTCTTGGGCACCCCCCCCCCCCACACACACACACCATACCTGTTAAAAATATTTGGCCTTTTTTCACACAATTTTTAAAATATTCGTAAATTATTCGTTCATAAACTTTTACACATGCTTTTCTTAATTATTTAAGATATTATTTAAAAATACTATAAAATAAATAAACGTATCCCTATTTAATCATATCTTTGAGATCTGAATTTTGTAATAAATATCAATCTCAATATGTAACCTTGTGATCCAAAAATTAAGCGCCATTCATTATGCCATGGTATAGGACAAAAATAACAATAATTAATTTATTGAAAGAAGAAATTTTATTAGAATAGTTATGTTTATTATTTGGAATATACTCAACAGAGTAGTACTAATAAGCAGCAATTATGTAAGATGAAATCTGTAACCCTGCCTTGTTATTTACTTTCAAGGAAGCATATATTAATTTTATATTTCGTGAGTCGTGAGTTTTAAAATCTTTAAAAAGATGATTTATTATTTTTATACTCTTTAAAAAATTACGTGATTCTGGATCAAGCAAAATAAAAACCGCATAAGAATATTCGAATTACAAACGAATCACTTTGAAATTAAAAATGAGTACTTTAACACAGACTCTGATTGATAACTCTGGGTAAGCTTTCCACAAGACTGTGTTTTTGCTACTTATATACATTGAAAATAAGAAATAATAATAATAATAATAGTTTTCTTTGCAGATAGGTAATTTCTTTTGAATATAGGTGTATATAAAATGAGTATACTTACATACTCTAACAATGTTTGTGTCAGTTATATGACGCGTTTCTTTTTTTTTGGGGGGGGGGGGGGTAGAATGTGCTTTTTAAAGGTGTATCACATACAGGAAACACGTTCTAATTGCAACAAATAAATTTTACGCCTTTTAAGTAGTAAAAAAAAGTAGGTAGAATCTTTACTATAATCATTTTACACATATATGTTGAAAATAAATTAACTATCTTTCAAAACGTCTTTTTTTTTTTTTTTTTTTTCCCTACAGTGTGCACAAGTAGTAAAAACCCACGCAAAGTTGGAATTCAGTTTGAATCTGTGTTAAAGTGTGCGTTATCAATTAATTTCAAATTGACTCGGTTCTAATTTGAATATTTTCACGCAATCTCTTTTTATAGTTTCAAAAATTAAAAGATATATCGAAAACAAGAAAATCGATTTTTTTAAGGTTTAAAACTGATCACTACACTAAAATGTTGAATTCTGAAAAGGATTCTCTTATCATAATAAGGAATTTTGATAAATTAGAAAAGTCATTCATCTCTCGAAAAATTCATTTAAGAAAAGAAAAAAAAAATTAGTCTTGTCTTTAAAATAAATAAGATAAGAACACGGATTTTGAAGCACAGTATATAGCATGCATTTCGGTCAAGTAGTGATTACACACACACACATAAAGGGAAAAAAGGTCTATACAATTGTTGTTTATCTTCAAATTTTGCGAGATAATTTCGATTTAAAGCTTCCCTAAACATGGCGTAATCATGTAAAGAACAAAATGGGTTTAGAGAAACTTTTTATTTCTTCATTTTTCGGATATAATAAAATATTTTACTAAAGAATGCATTCACAAACCACATACAAGGGGGGGGGGGTCTACAATTCTTGTTCATCTTCAAAATATGTGAGATAATTCCGATTTAAAGCTTCCCTAAATATAGCCCCCTCCCCCCCCCCTTTCTCTCCAATTAATCATTTGGATCCTCCTTTCAGGTACGTAATCATGTAAAGAACAAAATGGATTTAGAGAAACTTTTTCTTTCTTCATTTTTCGGATATAATAAAATACTTTACTAAATAATGCATTCACACACGACACACAAGGAAACAAAAAGGTCTACAATTCTTGTTTATTCTCAAAATATGTGAGATAATTTTGATTTAAAGCCTCCCAAATATGGTGCGCCCTCTCCTCCATTTAATCCTTTTGAGGGTCCTGTCAGGTACGTAATCACGTAAGGTACAAAATGGGTTTGAGCTATCTCTAGAAACATTTAGAGAAATTTTTCTTTCTTCATTTTTCGGACATAATAAAATATTTTACTAAAGAATGCATTCAGACATACACAAGGTGGAAAAAATCTGCAATTTTTGTTTATCGCCAAAATATGTGAGATAATTTCGGTTTAAAGCTTTCCTAAATTTGGCGTCCCTCAGCTACGGCGCAATTAATTAGTCAAAAGAATTTAGCACTCCATAAGGAAGCAGAAGAGTTGAATAGGTGGTGGTCCTTTTCCAGTTTCAATGAAGGTAATCTGAACCTTTAGCTTAAAGGGATTTCTTTAAAGCTGCTCTTAATTGCTCTGCTCAAAGATATAAAATTGGAAAGCCTGGCCATGGAAGTGATTTGGAATCGAACTGTTTTTTTTTCCTTTTTTTTTTTTTTTTTTTTTTTTTTTTTTTGATCAATCAATTACCCATTGAGTTATAAAACGAATTCGATCACGTGACAAACACGTTTTTTGCCTGCTCTTGAGTGATTTTTCTACTTTCGCGCGTAAATTCGGTTCAAAACGTCCACTTTGACACAATTTTCTGAAAGACCTATTGCGTTTGCAAAAAAATAGAAAAAACAGCTCCAATGCATAGTTTCTGAACAACAACACCAGCTAGTTTCATGCATTTTCGAACAAAAATAAATTAAATCTTATGTCAGAATGTTGCCCTTTTGGATTTGAGAACACTCTTGAAGAACGCATCCTAACGTCCTACGTTCTTCTGATATGTTCATCACAAGTTCTTTGTATTTTACTCAAATAAAGAATATACAAAAGTCGCTGCATGTGAAAGTTTAGTTCCTTTAAGAACAAAGAAGGTCCCCTGCTCAGCAGATCTATCTAGACCCAACAGATGATTCTCACCTGGTTATAGGAAATGTTAAAAAAAAAAAAAAAAAAAAAAAAAAAAAAAAAAAAAAAAAGTAGAATCCAAAATTATTTACGCCGCTCTTTACTCCTACCGCCGGTGCGGTGGCACACTTCGCACACCCCTTGGTCCGGCCCTGGAATTGAATAACACAAATTCTATGAAGCTTCTAATATATAATAGTTCAGATAAAATATTGTTAGGAAGTTTTGGAAAATAGAAGAAACACAGGAATGAAAATTAAGGAAAATTACAATCAAATAAAAATAAATTGTTATGCATAGGGGAGACTAGGGAGAGTTGATCCACTTTTTACAAAATGTATTTTGATTTTTTAAATATTAAACGTAGAATAACGTTTTATATATCATTTTATTCGTTATACAATCAGTTATCAAAATAAAATTGCTATACAAGTTTAATATATAATAAATTTGAAAAATTATTGATTTTAATCATAAGAAAATAATGCGTCAAGACTCCCCATATATGGGAGGGTTGAACAACTAATTGGGAGGCTTGATCGACTTTGTTTTATATTGAAATTTGTGAAGAGAAATAAAATCAGTTTAAAAAAAGCAAAATAACTTAATGCTACATGCTTTAATTATTATAAAAAAAAAATTTGAAAATAGGATGTTTAAACAAACCTGTTTAGACATAATCGCAAGTCAGAGGAGAAAATTTTTGTTTTAAACAGGATTTTGTCTGAGCAGGTATAATTGTACAGCAAGGAAAATGAAATTTTAACAGTTAAAACAGTATTCCGTTAGAGACAGGTTCCGTTTCGTAGAGTTTCATGTATTAATATGTCCAGATTTAGGAGTCACTGTCCGGGATTTTTTGTCCCCTTGTTCTACATTTTGTGACACTCGACCTGACAACTCTAATTGTCACATAATTTGGCTTCATCTCACTGTATTCATCCTGGTGAAATTTTCGACATACCTTCCTAAAGTTTTTCGATCAATGCTATGTTCCTTTGCAGCTGCATGAGTAGTTAACTTATCATTAGCATCTTTTAAAACTTTTAGGGGAAAAGTATACTTTAAGTACTAAAATGTTGAAATCCATGACTGGTACAGGAATTTACGAACAAATTTATTTGGAAATAAGAAAATGACTATATTTCACATACATATTAAATGGAAAAGAATTTATAAAAATTCTGGTGCCATTGTGGCGTTTGGGCATTAAAATTAAGTGGTTTCATAAACATACCACTGTCTCTGAATGGGTTAAGACTGCTGCTTTCATACTTTCTAGTCCTTTTTAGTTTTTTCCACTGTTTCTATTTACCTGTTGTAAGTAATATTTAAATGGAAAAAAGTTCCTATCAACTTTCCCATTTATATTCCAATATATTTTTTTCTTGCGTTGCATACTAATGCAATTTTTCACATCTTTCTTTAATCAGTTTTAAACATTTTATTTTCCATCAACCCATTTTATTGTAGTTTACAGGCTAAATTTACATTCTTTTTTATATATTATCATTAACCTTTCATTACGCACAGTGTATAATAAAAAGATTTCCAAAACCACTTAATTAAGAGAGCCTGGAGCATCTGGTTAACCCCCCCCCCCCTCACATTGACTGGGCCAAGCCTCCCGCATAGCCCTTTTTAAAAAAAATAGCCCATTGTTATGTTAAGCCTAACTTACTGTACAATCTTTATGCCTGGAATGAAATCTCGATATTTCTGCATTACTTAACCCTTTATTGCGTAGCTTTGCATATATGCAAACAACAGTGTTTTGAATTTAATAGATCTTTTTTATTCGAATATACCTAATTTGCACGAGAAAATTAAAATTGCAATATCTGCTTTAATTAATAACGGGCGTTCCGAATTTAAATAAAGCGAAATTAACCATGGAAACTTTTTGGTGCAAACTCAGATTATCTCATCTACGTAATTTCTAGAATGTATTATATAATTTGGAATTAAAGGGTTAAAGGTTAAGTTTTATAAAATAAATATTTATATAAAATAAGTTATTTGGAGACATAATTCTTAAAATGTTTTCTAAATTGCAATATTTTAGCGTAAAACAGGCACACGACATTAGTTTTTACTTGTATTGCTGATGTGCAACAGAAGAAAAGATTGATGTCCATATGAAAAATGTATCTCTGATTTATTTTCGTTATTTTTCCTGTGTAATAAATCTTTCAGAGAATCATTTATGTTTTTTTTATGAAACAAAATAAAAAATCGCGTACTTAAGGGTTAAAACCTACTTACTTAAATTTCTATTATATATTTTATCTGAAAAAAACGCCTTAAAAATATTTATAAAAAACGCACCTTTTAGGCTGAAAACGCCTCACAATTAATTTTTTCCACACCCATTTCGATTATCTGTATGAAACAAAGATTGTTGTTTGAACATTCCAGTAGCTTTGGTTGGCATCTATTGATAAAACTCTGAAATTCTTTTAAATATGAAAACTGATGGGTAGGTCAAGCCTCATCCCCTGTGGTCAACCCTCCCTAGTCTCCCCTACATTTGAAGTTGAAAATGATGAATTTATCGGAATTGAATAGGACGAATTGTATGTGATTTTTTAGATAAAATTCCATTATTTCAAAAACAAGGAAAAACATAGAGATAAAAATTATAGAGACTTATGATTTTATGCACACATGATGATACTATTATATCTTATGACTTGTTTCTGGAACTAGCGGAAGAATATCCTTGTTTAAAGTCTAGTAAACAGACATCCATCAGGTTCCGGAATGAGCTGAAACAAGATGTCTTCTTAAGTAAAATCATATTATTTCAGGAAAAAGGTTATTAAGATATGCATAGAAAATGGCCTGCTAAAAAAGATACGTTAAATTTAAGGTTGGGTACGGTTTTATCCATACACTTTAACCCTTTCAGGGGCAAAGCACTTCTATGCATAACATGCTGAAATCACTGAATGACACCGGAATTTTATTGTAAACAAATTTATTGTAAAATAAGTAAAAGCTTTTCTTATTACATTTAGTAAAAGGAAAATTTTCATTCCAAAATTCTGGTGCCAATGCGTCATTTCGGATTTAAAATTAAGTGGTCCAAAAATGAACCACCGCCTTCGAGGGGTTAAATGCGAAGTGATGGATTTTTAGGAATTGAATAACAAAAATTCTTTGAAGTTTCTGAAATATAATAATTCTAGGAAAATATTATTAGGAAGTGTTTGGAAAATACATGAAACCCAACGGTAATAATTAAGGAGGCTTAAATTTTTTATGCATACATTTGAAATTAAAAATGGTGAATTTATCGGAAGTGAATATGATGAATCGCTTGTCGTTTCTAGAATAGAATTGCAATATTTAAACGAAAAGCTTATTAAAGACTGTCTGAAAAAAAAAGCTAAAATATCGGGATACAAATTTACGAGCAAATGGCACACATTTCAAAATTAAGATGATGAAATCATTAGAATAGAATATGACGAATTGCATATGATTTTTAAATAATATAATATTATTTCAGAAAAAATATTATTATAAAATACCAGATAATAACTAAAACACAGAGGTAAAAATTACGGAGTCATATGATTGTACAAAGACAATTTGAAATTAAAATGATGAAAGTACCAGAATTCAATATGATAAATTGTATGTGTACTGTTCCACAACATTTTTTAACAGAATTTTTAGGTTTATTTAATCGCAGAAAAATGTTACAAATTGTACCATTAAATGTGGAGACTCAGAATTCTGCAATTCAAATATTAAATAGAAATTTTCTAATCTAAAATAATGGTGGCAGACCACTTGTAAATTCCAAGGGGTGTGCACAACTTGATGTAGTTTCTAAAATATAGAGAATTGTTATACCGGGTGAATCAAAAGTCCGGTGCGAAAGTAAAACGCAATAAAAAAAAGTTCTATGGGTCGGAGAGAGATGCGGTTTGCAGATAAAGATTCAGCGTGGTACGTGATTTTGTATGGCAGCAACTGAAAAATTAGTTGAAAATCTCGATAATAGAGGATGCTATTACAGAGAATTCCATGGAATAATTCCATATTGCTCATAGAATGCAAGGTTTGGATACAAAAATTGTATATGCAGTATTCCCTAATGTTTTTGTATCCAAATCTTGCGTTGTGTAAGCAATATGGAATTATTCCCTGCAATTATCTGTAATAGCGCTCTCTATAATCGAGATTTGGATTTTTTTTTTTTTTTTTTTTTTTTTTTTTTGTGGTGCCATAGAAAATCCCGTACCACGCTGAATCTTTATCTGCTAACCGCATATCTCTGCGACCCATAGATCTTTATTTTTTTTTACTTTCGATCCGGACTTTTGAATCACCCGGTATATAAGGAAATAGTATCAGGGCTCCTACTTGGCCGTTTAATGAACACCACTTTTTTTTTTTTTTTAAGAAGAATTTTCTAAATAAATTTCGTAGAAACTTGCCTAGACGCGTATTTTTCTTTTAATTATTTCGGAAACCTACCACGAATATTATACTAAGAAAATACTGGTTTTCAAAAAACGGACCATGTGGAGCCCTGTAGTATTATTAAGAAATGAAAGAACCTAGCTGCCGAGTTTTCCTATTTTTAATTATCTCAAATTAATAATTAATAATGCAAGATTTCGATTTATTTAGTTCTAAAAATGGCGATTATGTAAAGCTAAAACTTTTATATGCAGGGCTCTCACTGATCAGTTTTTTTGAAAATCAGTATTAGCGCAACAATTGCAAGAAAAACGCGCTTCCAGGAAAGTTTCTACGAAATTTATAAGGGCAATTTTTCTTTGAAAAAAACTCATGTTCAAAAAACGGACTGAGTGGGAGCCCTGAATACCGGAATAATTACATTCAAAAACGGGAAACTAGGCAACTATGATTCTCAGCAAATAAATCATTGAGCAGGGTCGTCCAACCTATAAATGCTTTAGCAATTTTAAGAAAGAAGAATTTTAGAATTCTCAAGGTGCATGGCACCCAATTTCGAATTATTATTATTCTAATAATTTTACGCATAAAAATTACTTATGCAATTAATCATAGGAATTCTAATTTTTCCTACTATTAAATAAGGTGAAAAACCCCACTCAAAACTTGTGTGAGAACTGGTCGCACTCTATGTACGCACCCTATGCCAGCCAAAAGTTCGTTAAAACTTTAAAAACTCATAAAAAAGGAAGAAATTATGATAAAGGAGTGCGGTCTGCAAGAAAGTGCTCATAAGGTAGCCGGATTTTTTTTTTAGCCGACATATAGGAGACATATACCGGGTGAGCTGAAAGTTCGTTAAATCTTTAAAAATTCATAAAAAAGGAAGAAAAAATGATAAAGGAGAGCAGTTTGCAAGAAAGGGCTCACAAGGTAGCAAGGTAGGCAGAATGTTTTTAGCAAAAAAAAAAAAGTTAAAAAATTACATGTAGAGGGCGCTCACAACTCGAAACACAATGAACACTACAACAATACGCTCCATTCATTTGTTCTTCCAATAACGAATGTTCAGCATAACCTCCAGGACATTCTGCAACACAGCTGTTGTCCTGTTCATTGTGTTTCGGGTCGTCAGTGCCCTCTATATGTGATTTTTTAACTATTTTTTTTCTGCTGCTAAAAAAATCCGACTACCTAGTGAGCTCTTTCTTGCAAACCGCTTTCCTTTATCATAATTTCTTCCTTTTTTATCAGTTTTTAAAGTTTTAATGAACTTTTAGCTCACCCGGTATATGTCTCCTTACAGGTTGTCCAAAAATAAACTGAACAGATTAAAAATTAAGCAACAACTAGCCAGTGACACCTATTTGTATTTTCTTGTAGAAGATTAAAATATGAAGTCAGGAATTTTTTTATAACACTTTCTTGCTTTAGTCAAAATATCATCATAGGTAGACCTTTGTGTTTTCACAAACTGTAAGAATGCTTAAACTCAGATATATCTGCCAACGTTTACGCTGTTTCCTGATATTATTTTTAATCAGAAAAACATTCCCTTATTTAATCCTATGTTTTCAATTATTCATGAAGACAAATTTATTTATTAAAAAATAGTGTAGAAAAAAAAGCGTAAAACTTGGCAGCTATGCTCCCGTATAAAAATAATTAAATTTCAATCTCTTTCAACTGTCATTCTGTTTAGCTCTTGAAATTTTAACATACATTTTGAAAATAAGTTTTTGAACTGCAAGATTATTTCACGATTTCACGACGACACTACATGGCTATTTATCGGTGATGCTTGGTACTAAACTAAGGCAGCTTATTAAAGAAATATGACTTCACAAATTACTTCCCTGTAATAATAATTTTAATACCTGGCACTGTTTACCTGTTATTGAATTTTAACCCCTTGAGGGGTAAGCAAAAATGTCTCTACATATTGAATTCTCACCGGATTAATCGAAAAATTTTATTTTTAAATAAAGAAAAGCAATTTTTTAACGATTGTCCTTCAAAATTAAAAATATAAAATTTAGTTAAAATTTTCTGGTGAGAATCTTGTTTAACCCTAGAACTACCGGAAATTTTACTCAAGTTTTATAAAAACATTCTACACCAGAATTTTTACTTAAAACTATTTAATTTGTTTATTTAACTTATTATTGTCTGATTTATACATTTAGTTTGTTTTGAAGAAATTTCTGGTTTGAATAAATATTTAGAATGTACATGTCGGGTCCAATGGACCCGTCTGGTAGACGGAAGGTTAAATTAGGTGGGATATATTTTATCCCACCGCCTCTCAAGGGGTTATGACAATTTTGTCCATCTTCAGGCAAATTGAATATATAATTAAATTATTTCCAAAAAAGAATTATTAAGTAACGCCTGGAAAATAGCTAGCTTTCTAAAACATAGAAGTAAAAAAAATAATAAGTTAACGCACGATTTTAATTATTCATTTGAAATTAAATATAACTAAATTCCCGAATTTAAAAATTAGGATATATGTGTATGTCTTCTTTATAAGAAACAGATTATTTCAGAAAAAAGATTATAAGTGACCACTTGAAAAACTTTATCTTGAAATATAGAAGTAAAAAAATAAAGTGGTATTTGGTTTGTGTTTTCTTATATATTTATAAAATGATATAATATGATTAATTGTGTATGATTTCTTAACCCTTTTAGGGGCAATATATTTCTATTCGTAAAATGCTGAAATCATTGACTCACAGCAGAGTTTAAAAACAACTTTATCTCAAAATAAGTTAAAGCATTTCCTTACGTATTTATTATAATTGAAATTTTCATTCCAAAATTCTGGAGTAAATGGGGAATTTCACAATTATAAGTAAGTGGGATATATTATATCCCACCGCCCATCAAAGGGTTAAATAGAAACACATTATTTCAAACAGAAGATACTTTAAAGTGTTCACAATTCGGCCCGCAAAAAATAGAAATTAAATTAAATTATCACCATAACAGTTTCAATTTTTGCCCCAATAAAATAAAAATAGGGAGGAAATACCATTTTTCCCATAAAATATCAACCTTGCATAGTCGAAAAATATTTGCCAATTAATAAAGTAAAAGTTTTAGTTAAAAATTAGTGGTGTTCAAAAGCTTTTAGTAACGACGTAAGCAAACTCTTTTTGAGCGAGTGGTTCTCATCAAAAACAATTAAGGCATTAACCCCATAAGAGTTGCGCCCGATAAGTGTAGGCTACTGTTTTTTAATTCAGATTGTTTCATTGCCACCACTTTTTTGAAGTAGAAATATTCACCTTATTTAATTGCAGATAAAATCAGGCGAGAATAAAGCTAATTACACTATTTTAAAAGACTAGTGGGAATCAAACAATCTGAATAATAATAATAAAAAAGTTGCCCACACTGCCCGTGAATGTCATGGATGAATGAATTAAGGGGTTAACCCTTTAGTGCGCAGCTTTGCATAGATGCAAACAATACTGTTTTGAATGTAATAGATTTTTTTTATTCGCATATACCTAATTCACACTAGCAAATTAAAATAGTAATATTTGCTTTAATTAAAAAACAGACATTCCGTATTCAAATACAGCGAAATTAACAATTGAAACTTTCTGGTGTGAAGTCAAGTTTTCTGAACTACGTAATGGGAATTAAAGGGTTAAACGTTAAGTTTTAGAAAATAAATAATTTTATAAAATAAGGCATTTGGAGACATACTTCTTAAAATATTTTCTAATTTGCATTATTTTAGTGTAAAACAGCCACACGAAAGTAGTTTTTACTTGTATTGCAGATGTGCAACATAAGAAAAGTTTGACGTATTATATGAAAAATATATCTCTGATTTTTTTCATTATTTTTCTTGTGTTATAAACCTTTCAAAGCATCATATATAATTTTTTCGAAACAAAATAAAAAATCGCGCATTTAAGGGTTATGCTTATGATATTATGTATTCCTTTAAAATTGTAAATAAATAAAAATTCCCCAGAAAGTTATTTTCAAAACTAATTTGGTGAATATGACATTACAGGAAAATTGATCGAAAATTGACATCTTTTACCTAATTTTAAGGATCTCAAATTAGGAAAAGGATTTTTAGTAATAATAAGCTTTACATTAATACTAAAATACGCTTTAAGTAGTAATGTAAAGCACTTACTCAATTAAAATGTTTAATTATGTATTCTAGTATTAATATAAATGGTGATAAATGTTTACAAATAAAAGTTTCATTCACCAAAAGTTTATTTGAAATACCGGAACTTTTTTTCATTATTTAATTATTTAAATTTTATCATTGATGAAACTTTCCATTTATTTTTTTTTTATTATTAAATGTATAAAATTATTGTTTTGCTTAATGTATAAAACTATCGAATCAGCACAAATTGATGTAGGTTACAGAAATAATTAGAATAAAAGTACCCTATTTAATCTACAAAATTCTTCTAATTCAAAAATTTTCTAATCGCTTCCGTGAGAAAACATCCTCCTTCGTTTCAAATCACAGATGTATGGATAGTTCGATTTTCTACATTTATTATGGGTCCATCGGAAAAAAAAGAGTAAATATAAAATGAGCGATGATAAGAACAAAGGCACATCCCGTTTTTATTTAAAATAATTTAGTATTGTATATATTTAATAAAAATATGACTTTCGAATTCATTTTTATATACGTCTTAGCAGTTAACCCTCTCGCTGCGCAACCCGAGAGTTTCTCGGGCAACGAAAAATTAGCAAAAGGGCATATCCGGATAAGCATTGGAAATATGCCTTTCAATCAAATTCCCTGATTTTTTTCCCAGATGTGGCTACATATCTGATAATATACTTCACCTGTTATCACCCTATAAATATTGATATTTAATGAGATAAAAATGTTTTTCCGATTTTTTAAAAAACGGATTTTCTCAATAACTGCTGCACGGAATTTCATGCCACTAACTGAGTATATATAAATACAAAAGATGCATAATTGGTATTTTTTGTATAATTTTCTGTTTATAAAAACTGTGTGAAATAGCGAACTAAAAATTCAAAAAAAGAAAATCATATCTTATGGTAATCCCAAAATTACCATTTTCTTGTAAAAAATTCCCCTTATGTGCCCGTATATTCTATATAAATGCCGAAAGTTTGCGTTGGGTACTACATATAAATATTTACAAAAATGTATATTAAAATTATTGAAATTCATTTCATAAGCCGTCAGCTAAGGTGACTGGTCAAGATAATGAAAGCTTTTTCATCAAGGAGGGATTTAACATTAGGTCGATATATCTATTAATTTGTATATTATCCCTATATGTACACACTTTAAGGCTAATGATGACAATAAAAAGAATCACATCAAAATTCATGAAATAAGATTAAGCGTATTTTAAACTGTTCCAGTGGTGTAGATTACCACGTTGAATGCCAAATCAATTTTGTCTGACTTTCCGTTTAGGCCCCAAAATAAAACTCTCGTTACAGTATCTATAAGTGTCAGTCACTGATGACGTGGTATTCAACTTGTTAACACTAGAATAGACATAGATAGGGATGTAAAAGTCTAGGCGCCAGCGGACAGTCACTACTAAATTTTATCACTTTTCTTCACTTAAATTTTATTGGCATTCTTGCAAAAAATTTAGACGAAATATTAGACGAAAAGTAACGAATAAAATTTAGTGGTGTGAGACTGCCCGCTGGCGAATAGATTTTTACACCCCTGGACATAGATCAGGTTTCGTATGCATACTTTTTTCCGGGTATTTTATCTGTTATCGTACCAGAAATTTCGTAATGTACTGGTCGCTATATCTGAAGATAGAATTTTTTTTTCAATAAATAAGTCAAGTATTAGTTTACAAATATACTGGCAAGATATGCATGAAAGTCCTTGAAGCGTTGATCCTGTAGCATAGCTGCCAAAGTTTACGATTTTTTCTTACTATTTTTACGTGTTTAGTCGCAGACTTCGTCGATTGGATAAGGCAAAGTTTTCTTTTAAATTTTAGTGGTAAGAAAAAAGCGTAAAAGTTGGTAGTTATGACATAGTGTTTAACCCCTTCACGATCGCTTAATATTTGGAAAAACCATCAAAAAATACCTATTTATTTTATTACAGAAATTGAATATTTATAAGATTTCTATATAAAATATGCAATTTTTTTTTTTTTTTAAGGCGAAAAAAAAAGATGTTATAGAACAAATTCATATTTGTAGAAAAGCCATCATGCGAGAATTCTGTGTCTTAAAGTTTGTTTTACACCATTCAAATTAATGCGAAAAAAATCTTTATTTTTCACATCTTAGATCTTTATTTATCATCATCACACACATTTTTACAAATAATATTTGAAATAATATATATACTATAAATTTTGATTATTAATAATTTTTTGAGTGTTACATTTTTCGAAACATGTAGCACAAAACCCAACATTACCGTCATCGCAAAAGCCTAACCTAAACGGTAATATTCAAAGACTTCACACCGAAATGACAGTTAAATTTTTCTGGTTTCAGAAGAATTTTCCAGCAATAAATCTCGAGCCCGGAAATATGACGGAAGCGAGAAATAACGAACGACACCTCAGCCCGTGATATTGATGGGAGCGAGAATTAAGGGGTTAATTTGACTAGTACCTAATAAATGTATTTTAATTCGAAGCAGAAATTTATTCATAAAATAGCTTAACTACATGCTACACAGAAATAAGTTAAATAGTCTTAAGTAAAAATTCTGGTGTAAAATATTTTTACGAAACTTAAGTAAAATTTCAGGACTTTCTAGTGTAAAACATTTTATTACATTCATAGTTTTTTTAAAAAATAAACACAAGCCTTTTTACTCAGTACGTGTTAATTTTAATAAATGAATTCAACAGAAAACTACGCAGATTATATCATTTTACTACCAGTATTATTGTAAACTAAATCTGGCCTTATTTAATCATATAACGTTCAAAGATTAAATTGGACAAAATTTAATATATAATAATACTAGTATTTACTATAATAAATGGAAATCACGTAATTTCCAAAATGTAAACTTTACCACTTTCTGATTCCATTAAAGTTATTATCAAATTCATATTACCAAATCCCTAAATACTTTCTGACACATTTCCGTAATCAATTTAATCGGGAAACTATTTTCAGTATTAACCCATTTTAGGCCAAACATGGAAATTTTATAAAATATGGTATTATTTTCATTGAAATCTGCTTAAATTACATTCATAAAAAAAAAAAAGTTACGTGCATGAAAAAGTAATATTTTATTTGAGAAATAAAATGCATTCGACATTTTCATGCATTCGGTCAATGGTGCGCTAACGCACCATTAAATTAAAAAATAACATTTTTTAAAAAATTTTTTATGTCGTTTGTTTTATTTTTATTTTATTTACAGAACTTGCAACTTTAATCCATTTTAAGAACATATGATTAATCACAAGTGGAATAATTATACATTTCCAAAATGTCGAATTTGTCAATAACCGTTTCAATTTTAAAAGACTAGCGTATTTTAAAAATTTCTCAACAGAAAGGGCTTACACCAATTGAATTACTGATATTTTATGGATATCTCCAGAACCCTTAAAAATAGCAGAAAAATAAAATTAGTGAAAAATATTCATCACAGTGCTAATAAAAAAATATTTATTGAAATGGTGCATTTACGCACCGTCGGCCGAAAATGGGTTAACACAGAAACTCTGCTAGCAAATAACGGACTTCTTTTAGCGTATTATACTATACAAAGCATTTTTAAAAATAAAAGTTAAAACTGCTTCTACACATTCATAATTAAACAGGAAAAAAACTCAAACAAATTTAATATTTGCATGAAGTGATAAAAGTAAATTTAAAAGACAAAAATAGCTTTATTTATTAATTAGCTTTATTTATTCGACATGTTTCATTACTCTGACGGCAACATTCTTTAGAATTAAAATGATACAAATATTTTGCAAAAAAACTTTAAATTAAAAACTGGTAACCACGCGAACTTGAGCATAATGAAATTAACTGCAATATTAAAAATGGATATTGCAGAGCGTGAATTATTTTATATTTTTGTTTCCTTATTCTGTAGAGCACCTCTTTCCAAATTTTCAGGAAACATGAAACATGTCGAATATGAATAAAGGTATTATTTGCCTTTTAAATGTATTTTTTCACTTTAACCCCTTGAGGGGTGGTGAGATATATTTTATCCCACCTACGATTAATGAAGATTTGCACCAGAAAAATTTTATTTAATTTTACTTTTCTAAATTTTGTGGAAAAAGGTCGTAAAATTGCTTTTCATTATTTTGCAATGAAATTTTTTGAAGATTCCGGTGTGAATTCGACATTACAGAAACACAATTTCTTGCCCCTGAAACGATTAAGCAAATATTAAATTAATTTCATAGCTGCCAACTTTTATGCTTTTTTCTTAACAGTAAAATGTGATTGTAAAACTTTCCATATTTAATCGGTGAACTCAAACGGCAATTCAAAAAGTCAAAAATTTCTCTTAAATTTTAGTGGTAATAAAGAAGCGTAAAAGTTGGCAGCTATGTAGTTTGATGTTTTCAAGTGATTTATATATATATATTTTTTATAGGAAAATACTCATTTGAACTTAACAGCTTAAAATATGTACAGAGCATTTGAACAGTTTTTTGTTTCACCCTATATGACTATCGCGTGAGATGGATTGCAAACACTTTGGGCACAAGCAAGCAGCATTCTAACTCTTTTTTTTCCGTCTCTTTTTTTGCCGGAAGTATCCCTATCTTTTTTCTTTATGAAATGCACTCATAAGGATTCTAAGGGTTTCACAACTGGATTTATTTTTTTTTTTTCGTGATTTTAACTTATCCGATTACTTCTGAAATCCATTTTTTGAAATAAAGCATTGATGAATATATTTATGGTTTCTTTCGTGTTATTCCATAAAAAATGTTTATTTGATAGTATATATCGTGTTAGGAATGTTGTCGTCTTTTTTGAAATGATTACTCATACGTATTTTTTTACTGCACACACTTACAGAAATATATGTATTAAGACAGCTGCTAAAAATAGAGAATGGAAATTAGTGATAGATCGTGTATAATGCAACTCACCGAAAGAAAAAAAAAGAAAGCAATAGCGCGTTGATGAAATTCCTCATTCAGTAAAAAGGAAACTTTGACGAAATACGACTCTTCCCCCTTACTTTCATTACAAAAAATGCAACCGTAAAATTATAAAAGAGATTACAACTTAGCTATTAAAAAATCTTTCTGCTACAACGGGTACACAAATGATGACTTCGTTATTTTGTCACATGATGACTCTAAGGCGACTGCCACCTCATGACTCCACTGCGAAATTAATTTATTTTCTTTTTACAGAAATTCATATTTCTTCCATACTTTATAAATTAAAATAACTCAGTGGTCTATCGTTAATGCTAAAATCTATATAAACGTTCAATTACCGTATTTATGCGTACATAATGCATACTTCTTTCTCCAAAGTTTTAGGCTTAACATTAGAACACCCAGAAATTTTACTCGAGCTTTATAAAAATATTTTACGCTAGAACTTTTATTTAAAGCCTTTTCACTTATTTATATGTGGTTTATAATTGTAGAGCACAGATTATATGGTAAGTGACATAATCATCATTTTGAGAAAATGAGCTGTAAAGCTCCAAATCTTCATTTGCGTTTATTGTCAAATGCCCCCTTTATCAAATAAAACCACCTTTTTTTTTTTTTTAAATAGTGATCTAACTGATGTTAGAGGACCATTTATTATAGTCAATCGCATCGTCGGCACCATATCAAACTAACCAATATGAAAACAGTGTTGCCAGTGGGTTACTTTATTTTAATTCAGATATCTTGATTTCCTAACTTAATGACATATTAATTAATGTGAAATGGAGGGAATTTCACCATTTCAGAAAAGTGGTGCCAATCAAGAAATCTGAATTTTAAAAAAAGTAGCCCACTGGCAACACTTTTTTCATATTGAATAGTACGACATAGTACCGCCAATATGATTAACTCTTTTTTTATTTTGTCACATACCACATTTGTCATCTGAGCTCTTCATTTAACTTATTTTATGAAGAAATTTCTGGTTCGAATCAGTGTTGCCAGTAGGCTACTTTTTTTTTTTTAAATCAAATTTCTTGATTGTAACCACTTTCCCGAAATGGTAAAATTCCCCTTGTTTTCGCCTTAATTAATATGTCATTAAATAAGACGAAGTTATTCTTTTCAAAAAAGTGGTGCCAATCAAGAAGTCTGAATTTTAAAAATGAAGCCCACCGGCAATATTGCTTCGAATCGGCATTTAGCCTTCTGCTGAGAGTACAAACGACTCCTGCTGGACGTTCTAGTGCAGTGTTGCCAGTGGGCTACTTTTCTTTAATTCGGATTTCTTGATTGCCATCATTTTTTTGAAACGGTTGAATTACTTTTGTTTTCGCTTTAACCCTAGAACTACCGGAAATTTTACTCAAGTTTTATAAAAACATTCTACACCATAATTTTTACTTAAAACTATTTAATTTGTTTATTTAACTTATTATTGTCTGATTTATACATTTAGTTTGTTTTGAAGAAATTTTCTGGTTTGAATAGATATTTTGAATATACATGTCGGGTCCATTGGACCCTTCTGGTAGACAGAGGGTTAATTAATATGTCATTAAATAAGGCGCATTTTATCACTTCAAAAAAGTGGTGCCAATCGAGAATTTGAATTTTTAAAAAAAAGTAACCCACCTGGCAACACTGTTCTAGTGTTAAAAGGTAGGCTGCACTGTATATACGGACTTTTTCTGATATCTGTATGTAGGATTGTCACAGGCGACTATTGTTTTATTCTACAGTGGTGGTCAAAATTATAAGGACAAGTGAAAAATCGCCAAATCTTGGCTACATTTGGCCGGAAACTTATGCAAATTTAATGGATGGAAACTAAAAGAAAAATGAAGAATATTTTTTATAAGTTTTTATGGAAATAGGGGGGAAATCCATATTCATAAAATGTATTATGGATTTATACAGCCATCTGATATGGACAAAATTATAAGAACAACTGTATTTGTGTGTTCTAAAAAGTAAAACTTTCATGTTTTTTGCTCTGCACATGGAACTCAGCGACGATATAAATGCGTAGTAAGCGTTTGGGGTCGTCATATTCTGTTTTTCAGTCATGCCGCTAGGTACAAAGCTTTCGGAGTTTGAGAAAGGGAAAGTGGATGCATTTAAAAGTTCAGGACTTTCTGTACGCCAAATTGCGACAAAGCTTAATAGATCAAGAACGGTTATTTACAGTTATCTTAAAAATCCCGGTAAATATGGACGGCAAAAACATACACGTAGACCATCTTCTGTTTCTGTACGGGGGAAAAGAATGATAATAAGGCGAGCTTGCTCCAAAAAATAAACGTCAACAGAAATAAAACGTGAATTGAACTTAGAATGCAGTACTCGAACTGTTCGACGTGTTTTACCAAAAGAAAAAAAGGTTCGCTATGGTAAACATATGTCACGACCGCCTCTTACAAAAGTTCAAAAGAAACTGAGGATGGAGTTTGCCAAAAAATGCATTACTATGGGAAAAAAGTGGGATGATGTTGTCTTTTAAGATGAGTAAAAGTTTTATTTGGATGGACCAGATGGTTTTCGCAACTTCTGGTATGATCTCCATAGAGAAAATGAAATTTTCTCAAAGTGTGCCTTTGGAGGTGGCTCAATGATGGTCTGGGGAGGATTCGCAACTGGTGGAACTACACCAATAGTTTTTGTGCAGGGTAGCATGAATTCTGAGAGTTATGTTGATGTATTGGGCGATAATCTTTTACCGGAAGCACCGTTAATAACGAGTGGAGAGTATTTTTTCCAGCAGGACAATGCCTCAGTACGTTTCCCAAACTTCAAAATCGTGGTTTGATGCTCATTTCGTGAAACTACTTCATTGTCCGGCCAGAAGCCCTTTTCTGAATCCAATCAAAAATCTCTGTGGGGTATTCTGGCACACGAAGTATACAAAATAAAAACAAACAAGAACTCATGTCCTCCATCGAAAAAGCCTGGTCAAAAATTTCCAAGAACGTTCTTAAGGAACTGACAAAATCCATGACGTCAAGACTGATCAAAGTGATTGAGAAAAAGGGAGAGATTATTAATTATTAGTGTGTTTCAGGCAAAACATTCATTGTCCTTATAATTTTGTCCAATTTTTACAATGGCATACTTTGTTAATTATGGCAAAACATTCATATTTTACATTTTCCAATGTTTTGCATTCTATAATGATTTCTAGCATAAAAAAGCATTTTATGTATAAATTTCACTTTATTTACTTCAGAAATATTTTTTTTCTGTGCAATTTTCAATTGTTCTTATAATTCTGACCACCACTGTATTAAAGAGTTCATAATTCTTTTTACAAACTGTAATATTTGCCATTTACTTTTACAACAACTGCAACAGAAATATACTACAAAGAATATATATTTTTTAAATATTTGTACTGCTTGGATAAAAAAAAAAAAAAAAAAAAAAAAAAAAAAAAAAAAAAAAAAAAAAATAGCCGCCTGTGTTCACCATGCACATGAAATCATCCATTTTTCACTAAATCACTGCAAACTCCACGAATTTTCCATGATAATATTGAACGAATATTGATGGAATAATTCAAATAGTAAGTCAAATAATTTCACTTTTTAGTGACTTAAAATGCTTATTATTTCAAAAATAAACAATAATTCTTTCTCTTATAACTTAACGTTTTAAAATTATGTTTAAATAGTTTTAACATAATATGTGACGATTCTATTTTGTATAAATATTGATTATGCTTTAAAAATAAGTGTTCTTTAAGAAACTTTGGAAAAGCTGTTTGGCCTAATCGGTTTAATACAAAACGATGTATAGCAAGTAAGTTGTAAGTTATACTGTTATATTATATATTGTACACTATTAGTGAAGTAACGTTAACCCTAAAGGGGAAAGTGGACCTTTATTTAAGAAAAAATCGACCACAAAATCGACATTTCTTTTTGTGTGGATTATTATTCTACAAATTGTACTACGTCATTCGTGGAAAACCGCATACAGATGCAATTATTTTACGCAAAGTTACATGTGTTTAATATTGATCACAAAAATTTTTGGACTTTTAATATATAATTTAAATCTCTTTTTCTCAATACTGATGGTTCAGCTTTTTTTAAATTTTTTAAATGCTCTTTGGTACTTAATTTTTGATAAAAATTCATGAAACTGATAAGGAAGAATCCTGATATTCCTTAAAAAGAAACAGTGTATGCATTTTAAAATTCGACTTCTTAAGACAATTAAATTTGATTTTTAACTTATTATAAGGCAATTGAAGCAAAGGAATATTGATGAAAATCGATATAGAATTCAGAAAAATGTCTCTAAAAATTAATTATTTAGGGAATTAAAAAATCGATGCACAGATTTGTTTATAATAGATTTTTACATGATTAAAATCTAAAATCGAGGAAATATGTAAAAAATAAAGACGCAAGGAGCATTTTAAAATTTCGTTTTAAAATTTTAAATTTTTTAAGACATCTTAAAATTATAATAAGATTGGAAATTTCTTTTAAGGTGTTCTGTATACCATAGCTTCCAACTTTTATACTTTTTTGTTACCACTAAAATTTAACAGAAATTTTTATATTACTTAATACACTGCAAATAGAGGCGTCTTAAATTTAGACACATATGTGACTGAAAAAGAATTTTAGACACTTAAGTGTCTTAATCTGAAAATTAAGACATTATAGATGTCTTAATTTAAGATACATAAGTGTCTTAGTATGATCATGGTGTAAATGAACTGAGAATAGTGTCTAAAATATCCGCAAACGTCTTATTTTAAGACACTTCGTTGCTTCAAACGTGTCTTAATTTAAGACGTTTTGATTCTTCCGACGCAATAACCACCAGGGGGCACTGGGGCACTGCCAGTCGTGCATGCGTTTTAGATGTCTTCGTTCAAAGTTGGTATATGTTGTAATTCAAACGAAGTTTGTTTTTATGTACGCGTGTATTTTAATTCGTTTTTCGCGGAATGTGAAGTTCTGTGATTTAAATTCGTATTCACTTGGATTATTTATTTATTGAATACATGCATCTGACGTGTGTGCTTGACATCAAATGTCTCTTAGAAGCTGTCGTCCATATAAGAGCGGGATAGACACAGAACAGAAGTAGACGACGCTTGAAGATTACACCCGGAAATTCTACAAAGCGTGTGCAATGGACTTAGTGTTAATTCGTATTAATTTATATCAATAATATTGTGTTATTCATCTTCGTCCTGTCGAAGCTAGCAAAAAAAAAAAGAAACTTTTGTCTGGCGGGTCCTATTTTGAGGATGAAACATTTCATTCTTTAAATATGGCTAGTCGGATATATTATGAAATATCGTACTAAAATGATGCAAACCCTTCTCCTTCACTGGGGTAATTTTTGAAATTTCAAATCGAGGAATTTTTCTGACCTCTTGCAACATCGATTGAAGTAAGTGTCATAATTTCTTTATAGTACTGAAATTAGTGTCTTTTATGATTTTATTTATAGTATAAACAAAATCTTGCATGAAATTCAATTAGTTTTGAATCTGTTTGAGAAAAAACCCATTAATTCTAGAAGTATATATTTTTAAACTTATGACGTTGTCTTTTATTACAAATTATATATTCTGAATTTTCATCTTTTTTCCCAAATTTAAAGTAATAATATTACTAAAAGAGAGACATTTTAAGTTGAATATTCATTCTCTTGCTTTCAATCGCAGTTTCGTTTCAATGGTTAATTCTTATCTCACGTAACGACCACAATGAAAGATAAAAAAAAGCTTTGGAAATATCTTTCTTCCTAACGTAAAACCGCAGATTAAAAAATAAGATAAATAAAGTACCTGAAAACGTATGACGTTGTCATGATTCATCTATTATGTGCTCCTTAATTTTAAAACTGCCAGTAAAAATATACATATGTATTTGATTTGAAATCAAGTATAATATTGATTTTTTGATTATTTTTAGTAGAAAAGTAATTTGAAATTTATAATGGGAAAAAGTAAAAAGCTATAACTATAGATTTTGTACTTAATATTGTGATTTTTGTAACTGTATTTATATACACTTATACGAAAATTACAAGAATGACAATTAGATGTTAAGATATATATTTAAGACAAATGAAGCTTGGAAACTAAGTTATTTTTTCTTCTTGCTATTAATGTAGGATATTTATTTATTTATTTTTATTGATAGTTGAATAGCTTTTGTGATTACCCTGTGATCTACATAAAAACTTGCTGAAGTGGCATGTGGCAATATATTTTTTTTTAAATTTAATTTTTAAATGATAAGAATTTAAAATTTTTTTCGGGAAGGGAGGTGGGGGGAGGGGGATTTTGTATTCAATTTTCGCAAAGCTGATATCATAAATCCTTTTCGATATTGCACTGATTATAATGAAAGTTTTGAACTTTTAGAGTAGGGCAAGATTAAAAACACAAAATATATTTAACAAAATACCGAAGTAATTTTTTTCTTAATGTTATTAAAGTGGAATATTTATTTTTTAATTTTTTTACTCATAGTTAAATAGCTGTTGTGATTATCATCTGATAGATATGTAAAATTGCCTATGTGTCAATATAATTTTTTTTAAATCTAATTTTTAAATTATATGAATTTTCCTTTTTCGGGGAGATGGGGGGATTTTATTTGCAATTTTCGTACATCTGACATTTTAAATCTCTTTCGACATTCAACCGAGTATAATAAATATTTTAAACTTTTAGAATAGGACAAGATTATAAAAAAATATATATTTATACATGTATCTTAAAAGCCCTTAATAGCGGAAACTTCGGGATCGCGGAATTTGTCTGATGATCGGAGATGTCTGCTTTTGTGAGGTAAAAATATACAAATATGTATGCGTGTGCTTTGCGGATTAAAAAAGTATTCGCTAAATAGAGGTGACCGCTATTCGTGAATGTCCATTAACCTCCACAATGGATACTCCCGAGTACCGGACATCTCTATTTAGATAACCATAGTGTAGGGTTGCATTTTTGCAAAAGAACTTCTTGATTAAAGCATGGGTATTAAAGCAGTGTCCCGTCCCCCTACGATTTAAGTGCCACCAAATTTAATGTGCAATATTTGTAAAGCTTATATTTTAAATCCGTTTCGAAATTGTACTGAATATAATCGATGTTTTGAACTTTTAAAGTAAAATAAGATTTTAAAAAAATCATATTCAAAATCATATTTATGAACAAAACAAATATTTAGATAAATATTTTTTGCTTTAATCTTGTTCTATTCCTGAAGTTCAAAATATTGATTATAATCAGTAAAATGTCGTAAAAGATTTAAATAAACAGCTTAACGAAAATTGCATACCAAAATTAGGAGCACCAAAAAAATCCGGCTGCGGGGGGGAGGGGGAGGGCTGTTGGAGGGGGCAAGACCCCAGCCAAATATTTTTCCAGGGTTCAACGTGGTCAAACATGGCTACGTATGATGCTTACAAAAAAAAATGGATGCTATTAAGACGTTTGAAGTGTCTGAAATTCAGACGCAAAAAGTGTCTGAAAAAATTCAGACATTTTAAAATGTCTGAAAATTGAACACTCCGTTTCAGACACTTAAGTGTTTGATTTTCAGACATTTTAATTTACAGTGTAGGCAGATTTCGTAGATTAAATGAGACAGCATGTGCTGATAACTTTTAGTGGTGATAAAAAAGCGTAAACGTTGGCAGCTATGATATACTTATGGTAAAATGTATATTTGCAAAAAAAATCAAATCTCTTTTATTAAAATTAAAAGAATTTTTTTTAAACGTCCACCGTCCCATTAACCCTTTCAGGGGAAAGACTTTTCTGCTCCGAATATGTTCAAATAATTAATTCACGCCGCAATATACGAACAAATTTATTTGCAAATATATAAAAGCTTTTTTTCACGCTTATTATGAGATCGAACTTGTATTAACAAATTAGTGGTGCCAATGGGAATTTTAGGCATTAAATTTAACCGTTTGTAGACTGCAAACGGCGCCCCTCAAGGGGTTAAAAAGGGCAAAGTACTCCTGTTGGTAAAATACTCAAACGATTGAATGACAACTGACAAATTGACGAAAAAAATTATTTGAAAATAAATAAAAGCTCCGCCCCCCCCCCCCCACACACACACACACATACACCACCCCACCACACGTACAATATAAATCAAAAATTTCTTACAAAACATTTGTGCCATTGGTACATTTGTGGATTAAAATCAAGTGATATAAAAATGTGACATCACCCTTCTAGGTTTTAAAGGCATTGGGTAATTTGGTTTATGAAGCTGACAGTAGACATAAGGACAGATTCGAGAAATTTTATTTATATGTAATTTACGACACTTTTTGGTAGAGTTTTTTTTTCTTCTATTCAAGATTACTACAGAAAATTAATTTTACATTCCCAGATTTCTTATGTTAAATTAGCATAGTGTGTTTTGTATGCGAGGCATAGCCAATTTTCTTTTTTTCCTAGATAGATTCGCGATATATTACATGCATAAATTTAGTAATAGTGTCCCGTTATGAAAATTTTGTACTCTTTACAAAATCCCTTTTAAAAAGCATTCAAAATTGTAGTAGTTTACAAAAAAAAAAAAAAGATGAAATTTTATACATATTCTTGGATTAAACAATTAAATGTTTTAAAAAATACAGAGTGGACTAATTTTCTATATAAATTTTGAAGTAATGTCTTTAAGGTTACAAATTTTGCTTAAATCTAAAATTAAAAATATGCAAATTACTTGCAAATGCAGCAATCAGTAGACTAATAAACCTTTTTTGTTGTTATAGGGGGTTTGAAAATTTAGTGTAGTGTTATATTTTTTTTCGTCAAAAAATATTATTATTAACATGAACAATAACAAGAATAAAAGAAAAATAACCTGCATTATTTTTTGTATTTTAATCCTATACTTCACAATTTTTTCTCTTGGAAATATTTTTTTAAACTCATAGTTAGGAAAAAGAAATTTTAAAAAGAAATTCTCCGGCTTATTTAACAGCAGACTTCGGTGGTTACACACTCTATCGACAGATGGCTGCCACAGTCGGCTATTTTTCTATTCTATTCGCACCTCTATTTAAAAAAACAAACAAATTTTGTAATGTATTTCTGTTGCAAATGCTGCCAAACAGTACGTAAATAATTTTTGTTTTGAGAAAGTGGTCAGAGGAAGAATTAAAAAATATTCGCCTGTGACAGCCCTGCCAAGGCGTGCAATGGTTAATTTTCTCCGTTTTCAATTAGTTTCTAAAGCTGGATAAAGATTTGATATAAGACCAAAATTAGTAGTTTAATCATGATTAACTATCAAACAATTAGTCTTGAATGGAAAATATATACAGGGTGTATCATAAAAGATGGGAAAAACTTTTAGACGTGATGGTACACACCCAAAAAATTAATTCCATCACAAAATGCATGGTCGAAAATAAAACAAAAAGGTTCTGGCGCATTTCTAAACTTGGCCCATGCAAAAGTTAAAGCTCCATTACTGTTGTGGGTTATCTGGAGACGAACGACACTAATATCATGCAAGTGTGGTACAGTGAAGAAGAAGAACGCGTATACAAAATTTTGCCTTGATTAAAACATAAAAGCCGCTGATCCGAGAGTGAAACCGTCAATCGCAGTAGGAAAGTATCGGAAGACGGTTGCCCTTCACTAATATGGAAAAGGCTGATATGCATTTTATCTACGGAACTGCAAATGGAAATGACTCAGAGGCGTACATATTGTAAGGAGTTTCCCAACTTACTTTTCTCATTGAATCGTTCTTCGTGTGCTTATTGCCTCCTATGGCAACGTCAAATTTGACACCCTCTAGCACCTTTGCGTTTTAAATCCGACTATGCATTCTTCGATGAAAGTTGTTTATTTGGATGTGTACTATCACCTCTGAACCCTCTCGCTGCGCAACCCGAGAGTTTCTCGGGCAACGTAAAAGTAGCAAAATTGGCGCAACCCGAGATTTCATCGGGGGTGCATTTTTCCGTCTAATTAACCCTCTTTGATCATTCCCACCAGTTACTTTTTATTGTAAATTTTGACTTATCTAATCGGAGCATTTTCCCGATTAAATCAGACGAAAATTTTTGTTTTGAAAAACCGGTGACAAAAGAATACAAATTCTTAAAAGACGCTCGTCGCGAAGGAATTAAATGCGCAATTTTTGAAGCTATTTGATAAAACGAGTACGCAGCAAGAGGTTTAAAGCCCATCTTTTATTAAACACTCTATATACATATTTTATGGGGTGAATTCATCACACTTTACAGAAAAAATGTTAAAAGAAACACGGCGTCGAGCAGAAATGTAATAAATACACTTTTTGCTAAGTTGAAGACCATGGGAATGTAGCAGATGCTTACACCGAAAATAGGGAATTCCTATAAATTTTTGTGTTCAAGAAGACGTTTAAAAATTAAGGAAAAAAACAAGATAGAATCAGAACGATCCAGGCCTCACTCATGCATGTCGAAGAGAATTCAAATTTCCAAAACATACGTATTTCGTAATTATTAGAAAAACTACACAAAATTTCCATACACCCAAAAAGAAAATAAAGACTCATTATTCTATTATTTTTTCTATATTTGTAAATAATATGTATCTTTTATATTTTAGTTTGGCGTAAAATTTGTAAATGCAAAAGTATTAGCGCTAAATTTATTAACCTATGTGCGTCATTAGCGCAAATTTGCGGGCATTGCATTAATTTATTTTTTATTTAGAATTTCCGAACCAATTCCGGAAGTTCCGAAAGACGAATTTTTACTTTACGTAACAATGAAGTGGCTGTCTATAAATAAATCGAAAATTACTATTCGGAATTTCTGAATAAAAAAATAAATTCTTGAAATCTACGCATATATGCGCTAATGATGGAAATGGGTTAAAAGAAAATCTTGCTTTTTTAATTATAGTCGAAGTTGTATATAAGCAACCGCCCCCTGAATACTAGGCCTGAGCGCTGACACAAAAATGGCGGCTGCCGAAGTCGGATTTTTTTCAGCGCGTGTACAGCCCCTTAAATATTCCTACCAATATTTTTTTTAAGTTTTTTTCCGCTCTGTTTTTCTGAGAATAAACAAAGTAGAGAAATCTTTTATAAAATACTGGTGTCTACATTTAAGGGACCGTACTTACGCTAAAAAAAATCCACCTTTGGCACCCGCCATTTTTGTGTCATTTTTGTGTGAGCGCTCCGGCCTGGTATTCAGGGGGCGGTGATATAAACAATGAAATACGTATGCTTCTTACTTACGATATCAAGCCACAGCTATTTTCAGAAAGGATATGGCACCAGCACCGCCCCCTGAATAATAGGCCTGAGCGCTGGACCAAAAATGGCGGCTGCCGAAGGCGGATTTTTTTCAGCGTGTGTACGGTCCCTTAAATATTCCTACCAATAATTTTTTGAAGTTTTTTTCCCCTTCATTTTTCTGAGAATAAACAAGGTAAAGAAATCTTTTATAAAATACTGGTGTCTACATTTAAGGGACCGTACTTACGCTAAAAAAAATCCACCTTCGGCACCCGCCATTTTTGTGTCATTTTTGTGTGAGCGCTCCGGCCTGGTATTCAGGGGGCGGTGATATAAACAATGAAATACGTATGCTTCTTACTTACGATATCAAGCCACAGCTATTTTCAGAAAGGATATGGCACTAGCACCGCCCCCTGAATAATAGGCCTGAGCGCTGGACCAAAAATGGCGGCTGCCGAAGGCGGACTTTTTTCAGCGTGTGTACGGTCCCTTAAATATTCCTACCAATAATTTTTTGAAGTTTTTTTCCCCTTCATTTTTCTGAGAATAAACAAGGTAAAGAAATCTTTTATAAAATACTGGTGTCTACATTTAAGGGACCGTACTTACGCTAAAAAAAATCCGCCTTCGGCAGCCGCCATTTTTGTGTGAGCGCTCAGGCCTAGTATTCAGGGGGCTGTGGCACTAGAGGTAGAGACGTCACAGTAGAAGTGTACACGGCCAATCTTCCTAAAGAAAGTTTATAAAGGTCGCCCCGTGAGAAGTGCATTGCTTACTTTATGCAATCATGAAATGCCTGTCATTAAATAAAGCTAACATTACTTTTCGGAATTTCTAATATGAGTTCAGAATTTCTGAATAAAAAAGAAATTTATTCACGCATATATGCGTTAATGACGCAAATAAGTTAAGGAGAAAATCTTTCTCGGTTCATTATAGCCGACATTGCATATAAGCAACAAAAAACGGATGTTACTTATTAAAGATATTGGTCACGCATATAAATATTGTCAAAAAAAATTATTTTAGCCTTTTAAAATTATGCTAAGCTTGTTTATATAAAAGGACTTTTCATGGAATAATGTATAAACTTATAATGGATGTGAACTTCACTCAAAACACAATTTCATAAGTTAACGAAAACATTTATTTATGTCCCTCGGGTAAATTATTCAAAGCATTAGTAGGAAATTTGGATGATAATGTGCATGAGTTGACTTATGGGGATAAGTATTCGTTCAAACGTTATTAACCCACTGGCGTCATTAGCGCATATATGTCGGCATTTCAGGAATTAATTTTTCATTTAGAAATTCCGAACCAATACGGGAAATTCCGAATGAAGAATTTATACTTTCTGTTATGGTAAAACGTCTGGGTTTAAATGAATCAATAATTACTATTTGAAATTTCTGAATAAAAAGAAATTCCTGAAATGCAAGCATATATGCACTTGTGATGCAAATGGGTTAACCCCTTAACCCTTTCCGGCGCGGAGTAAATATGTTTGTAAAATGATGAAATGAAGGACTGGCACCAGAATTTACAAACGAATTTATTAGAAAATAAAGACTTGCTTATTTTCCCGTACTTTGTAAAAGGAAATTTTTAATTAAATGTTCTTGGTGCCGATTGTCAGTTTTGGAATTAAAATTAGGTGCCCCTTTTGTGGACACCGCCCACTAAAGGGTTAACCTCTTCACGGGTGGTGGTTCATTTTTGGACCACTTAATATTAATTCCTCAATGTCACATTGACTCCAGAATATTGGAACGAAAATTTTCTTTTTATTAAGTACATGAACAAAACCTTTTGCTTATTTTGAAATAAATTTGTTTCTAAATTCTGGTGTCGCTCACTCATTTCAGAATTTTACGAATAGAGATACCTTGCCCCTAAAAGCGTTAACAGGTTTCCCCGAACACTTACGTGCAAAAGAGTTTGGCTTGTTTCGTTTCTAAAAGCTTTTCTATACCACTAATTTAAACTGCAAAATTCGCTTTATTTAACCCTTTCAGGGGCAAGGTACTTGTATTCGTAAAATGTTGAAATAATTGAATGACACCAGTATTTACAAGAAAATTTATTTGTAAACAAGTGAAAGTATATTTTCGCGTGCTTAGTAAAAGTGAAATTTTCATTCAAGGTACACTTTTAAAATTTTCAAAAATCGTTTTTATTTTTTATTTTTACATCGTTAGAAAAATTATTACATTCTGAATAAGTTGATATCAATCTTTTAACTGTGTGATAATTCTTTACTGATAGTCCAGGCAATAGGGAATTTTACCTTGCAAAATTCTGGAAATCGGCTTACTTTATGTTTTTTGGGTCGCTAAATCCGAATTTGTAACTTCTCACCAAAATTTCCCCCGGCAACCCCCCCCCCCCCCCCAAAAAAAAAAAGGTTTTTATTAAAAAAATCATATAACTTTCGCCCTCCCATCTCCCCTCGGAACTTTCCTTATAAGGTTTACTTTAAGTTTTTTGGGTCGCTGAATCCGAATTTTTAACTTACCCCCAAAATTCCCCCCCCCCCCAAAGTTGTTGTTATTAACTTAAATTTCTTATTGTTTTAGGGGAAAAGCATTACGAAATTCAGAAACTAGACAAAATTTGCAACAAATAGGATATATGACATTATGACGTAGGATAAACGGGGAGAGAGGGGGCTGCCTCGGAACATTCCCCGCGTTCTTTTACCAAAAACCAAATTTTTTTCAAAAAATCAATTTTTTGGGGGGTTGCCGGGTGAAATTTTGGTGGGAACCTAGCAAACACAGAGCCACTAAAATTTAATAGAGATTTTCGCCTTGTTTAATCATGGAATTTCGACGATTAAATTAAACTATATTTACTGTGAAATTTTAATGGTAAGTTAAACCAAATGGTAAGAATTTACATTTGGCTCGATCATCGTACGCGGGCTATGCCCGTCATTGTAGGTTAAGGGGTTAAAAATTCAATAAAAAGGTGATGGAAATTTACATCACTATGCAATTAAGGGTTAACACTTGTTTGGAATTTTCTTGTAGTCATACCAATGTAATTTAATATTTTATATGTTTCTTTACTTCTGTATGGGATGATATAAACTCCTGACTTATTTTCCATACTAATAGGATCAACTTTTTTTTTTTGCACAAGGTTAATTAATTTCATGTTATCTCTAGCTATTAACGTTATGCTATATTTCCTTAGGATGTATTTTAATTTTTCATATGAACGCGGAATGTAGTCAACTGCCATAAATTTATCTTCTTTTTTACTAATGCACTCTATTTTAGCTTGTTCTGCGTGCTTAAACTTATAAATCAATTTTCCAATAAATTTAGTGGAGAAATCATTAGTTTAGCAAGTGACTTAATTTTATTCAGTTCCAATTGCAGCCTTGCAGGTGGGTATCAGAGGAAACTTCAAACGCACGTCTAATATAAAAACGGTAAGCTGAAACTTTATAATGAAATGGAGAGTGGCTATTATAAGGAATTGTATTGTTTACAGAAAATCATGTCGTTCAAATCATGTCGGCATCCCAAAGAGTGTTTCCAGTTAATGTGTAACAGTGATCATCGAGCGTCGAGTGTTTTCTCAGTCAATTCTCTTCTCATTGACAAAGGCTTAAGGTTAACTGAAAGTGCTTGGAGTAGCTTTTTTATCATTTTAACTTCTAGTGTTTTTAATTAAAAAACATTTGTATATGTTTTATCACACCTATGTTGTAATGTGTTTAAATGAAGCATTTTAAATGCTTTCATGTTTTTATATAATGCTATTAAAATTTAAGCATAGAAAACTAATAAAATTTAGTTGTGGGAGACTGCCCGCTGGCGCCTAGATTTTTACACCACTGTGCATTAATATAATAATTTTGTAAGTAATCTATAACTTTTATCACTATTGACTTCTTTTATTTTCTCGTCGAATGGCTAAAATTGTTATGTGGAAAACGAAAAAAAAAAAAAAAAAAAGATGAAAACAGGACGATCTACGCCTCACTGTAACCTTGTCGTAGACAATTAAATTTTCCAAAACATGCGTATGTCGTATTTATTCTAGAAAAATCACAAAATTTTCATACATCCAATAAGAAAGCAAATGCTTATTTTTATATTTATCAATATTTGTAAATATTTTGCAGATTTAACAATAAAATTTGATTAAATATTTTGACGTAAAATTTGAAAATAGAAAATTTATTATTCAAACGTTTTTAAAACATTTGCATGATTAACGCATATATGCCGGCATTTCAGGAATTTCTTTGTTATTCTGATCTTCCGAAATCATACGGGAATTCCGAAAGAAGATTTTTTTACTTTGTGTAAGCATGAAACGTCTGTCATTAAATAAAGATAAAATTACTGTTTGAAATTTCTCACAAGAGTTCGGAATTTCTGAATAAAAAAGAAATTTCTGAAATTCACGCGCTAATGACGTAAAATAGACGGCATTGTATATAAACAATGGAATACGTATGTTTCTTACATAAGATATTGGGCACGAATATAAATATTATAAGGAAAAATTATTATTTTAAACTTTTAAAATTATGCTAAACTTATTTATATAAAAGAACATGGAATAATGTATAAACTTATAATGATGTGAACTTCACTCAAAACACAATTTCATAAGTTAACGACAACTTTTATTTATGTCCATCCGGTAAATTATTCAAAGCATTATTAGCAAATTTGGATGATAATGTGCATGAGTTGACTTATGTAAAACTAAATCAGTTTAGTTACGAAACAGGGTTGTAGATTGATCAATAATAAAGCTTACACTGCGTACAAAATGCATTAGTATCATAATTTTGTAAGTAATCTATAACTTTTATCAATATTGACTTCTCTCATTTTCTCGGCGAATGGCTGAAATACCTTTCATGAAGCGAAACGGGCGTATGATGGATCGTGTTAAAACACAGATAAAGAAATGTTCCTCACTGTTCTCATTTTGGAAGAGATAGGAAACAGTTGACAGCATTTGATTGAACTGTTTCTGCAGTCCGAGGAACTAAATCTCGCAAATGAAGAAACAACAACAAAGTCAGAGAAATTCGTGTTCAGAAATCTAAATAGAAGAAGTACTCGAAATCAGGTGATACTTTATTTCTTTTTTGTTGAGATTTTTTTTATATTTTATTATTTAGATTCGAAAGAGGAACGAGATTTAAGAGACTTTGATCAAAAGTTAGAGATGAAACGTATCCGAATGATGTATTAACAGCGGCACAGCCATAAAACTTTTTATCGGGGTGATGAAAATAACCGGAGGGAACAAGATTTACAATCCTGTTCATCAAACTATTGATAACTTGAATCATGTCTTTTAATCTATCGCGTATTTTTCTTTATGTCGGAATCAAATGTTCGATATATAATAGTCTTTTCGAGAAAAGTACAGATTTTCGAGTGTGTTTCAAATATTTTAAAATAGAAAGAAATATTAATAGTAACTAAATGTAATTTGTTTTTTAAAGAGTTGTGAAACTTTAAATATGACATGAATAATTACTATTAACATACTGATAAAAGACATAAGTGTAACATGTAATGTTGTTGGAAGAAAACACATACCTTATTAAAAAGCAGAAAAACCAACGTTTAAAATGCACAAATATTATACGAAAAGCAGCAAAAAGCAGCAAACTAGAAAAGGCAAGGCTGAGCGATAGTTTGGCTCAGCCTTGCTTTTTCTAGCATGCTGTTCCATTTTCCCTATCTTGCACTGAAGAAGAATCTCGTTAGTAGATTCGAAACAGCTGTTTGCTGCTTTTCGTATATTATTTGTGCATTTTAAACGTTGGTTTTCTGCTTTTTAATATTGTTGCACAAAAGCTTTATTTGCTATTTTGACATACGCATAGCTGCCAACATGTACGGATTTTTCTTACCACTAAAATTTTATAAGAATTTTTGACTTATTTAAACGTTGAAATTGCTGGAATTTCGGTGATTCGATTAGAAAATATTTTCTATTAAATTTTAGTGGTATGAGAAATCCGTACAAGTTGGCAGCTGTGCATACGTTATTGTAGCATCACAACAGGCAGTGTAAAACCGAATGTTACTCGATATATGACTCTAAATATTTTTATTAAGCAACAATGATAAAACATATAAGCATAAATGTGAAGCTATTGCAATCGTGTAACAAGTCCTTTCAGCCAGATTGGAAGAGACGGTTGACTTTTTTTTTCAAGGTACAGTCGGAATTAAAAAAAAAAAAAAAAAAAAAAAAAAAAAAAGATACACCTGACCGTTTACGACTGTTTAAGGCCATTGAGCTCATAATACCTTCCTCTTTCATCATATGGATGAATTTTTTTTAACGGGGGTTGTCTATATATTACAAATTGCACCAGTTTCAATTTTTCGAATTGTATCAGATACTTTTCGCATTTTTTTAAAAGTTACTTAGATAAAATCAGCCCGGATAAGTACATAGTTTGTATATATATATTTTTTTTCATGGAGTTAGAAGAGGTCAAAAATTGAGGATGCTAATATTAAATTCGTGTGACAAACTTTATTTTTTATCTTTTCAAAAATCCATCCGATTTAAATGTTTTGTTTTAATTGGGGAACTTTGAATTATCCAAACATATATTATTTTTTTTACTCAAATGTCTAGGTTTAACAATGAAATTTCTTATTTGATATGGATATTTCGTAAACGATATGAGCTGTGTTGCCAGTGGGCTACTTTTTTTAATTTAGATTCGTTGTACTACTTTTTCGAATGATAAAATTGTCTTGTTTTTGCCTCAATAAATGTGTCATTAAATAAGGCGAATTTTACCCTTTCAAAAAAGTGGTGCTAATCAAGAAATCGGAATTTTTAAAATGAAGCTCACTGGCAACAGTGGATCTGAGAATTTAGGTAGGTATATCTTTTTTTATACTTACTGTACAGTGTACATAGATCACATTTTATACAATATATAGATAAATTGGTCCTACCCCTTCTAAGTTCACTATTTTTTCGAGAAAAGTAATTTGCAGGGAAATTTTAAATTAGACTTACCAAATGTAATAAAATAAATATGAAGCAATTATATAAAAAACCTTAAAAATTTGTTAAAATGACAAATAAAAAATCACATGTATGTTGTAATATAATCCAAATCATTCAATGAATGCAATCGAAGTATTGTTCTGTGCCTCTGTAAACGATTCGTAAGAGCAACATACTTCATTAACATTTGCATTCAAGATACTTCTAAAATCAATACACAGTCTCAATTAGGTTTGAATTAGTGCAGTGTTTCGAAAGTTATCGCCATGATAAATTTTGCATGTTTTGATTTGTGTGTCCCTGTAAACGGAATATAAGAGCTACATGTTTGATCAACCAACTCATCCAGGATACTTGGAAGATCAATTCACTGCCCCAATATGACTGTTATCGGTTCAGTATTTCGGACGTTGTACGCATAGCTATTATGACATGGTTTTTTTTAATTTTGTGTGACCCTAACAAACTGTAATAGCTATATACTTGGTTAGAAAATTCATCCAAGATACTGATAAGATCCAAATGCATTTACCCATTTAGACTTGAGTTGCTTGAGTATTCCAGACGCTATCGTGATGACAAGGTTTGCATTATGTTACGATAGAAAGATATACATTATATGTGTAAGATATACTGTAGGTACCATCTCAAACTATCCAAAATGAAAACAGTGTTGCCAGAGAACTACTTTTTTCAAATTCAGATTTCTTGATTGGTGCCACTTTTCTGAAATGGTAAAATTCCCCTTGTTTTCGTCTTAATTAATATGTCATTAAATAAGGCGAACTTTACTATTTCAAAAAAGTAGTGCCAATCAAGAAATCTGAATTTTTTTTAAAAGTAGCCCACTGGCAACACTGTTTTCATATTGGATAGTTTTACATGGTACCGACGACATAATTGAAGTGATTGCAATAGGTCGATTTTTAACCTTTAAATGCATAGTGATGTAGATCTGCATCACTTTTTGTGTAGAAGCTAACAAATAAAGTTCTTAGCAACCACTATATTTATATAGAAATATTAATCCTGTAAAAATTACAAAAATATGCTACTAAATAAAGTTAAAAATGCATCTTAAAATTTATGGTTTCTAATCCTTAATATAAGAATAAAAAACACAATTCTAAAAGAAAAATTCATGCATTTAAGTGTTAACCCCTTGAGAGCCACCGAATTTTAATCATGATTGTCACCAGAAACTTTTAATTAAATTTTCCTTTTAAATTTGATGGAAAAAAGTTGAATAATAGCTTTTCGCTGAAGTTCTAACTAAATTCTTTTGTATATTCCGGTGTGAGTTCGACATTACAGAAACACAATTGCTTGCCTCCGAAAGGGTTAAAGAAATCAAATTGAGCCTAAAAGTAAAACAAATTTTGAGTGCGGTGGAAATCATTAGACAGAAGCAAAATTTTCCAGGTTATGGACGTGAAATTGACATGAAACTAAAAAATAATATAAAAAAGCGAAAAACGGTCACAACGTGGACGACCTGGACTGCTGCCATCGAAATAGTAAAGGCCAAAGCACACGAGTTGTGACGTCATCACTAATCGACCGACTTCTCACTAGTGTTAGAAATCACACCGGAAAATTTTGAATAGCACATTTCTGTTATTTTATTTGTGGAATATCTATCATCTTATAAAACAATTATAACTATTTAAACTTACTGTTGAGAATTTGGAATCCCGCAATGAAAAATCAGCCAGATACGATAACACCGTGGCATTCCACATCTGGCTGAATTTTTATTTAGAATTTTTTTTTTTTCAAAGGATTTCATTCTTTATTCCCCCGTTTCAAAGTTAACAAAGGAACAAAGTTAACAAAGTTACGGCTCTGAAATTATCGGATGACACTGTCAATTCAAATTTTACAAAAATAAAATTACATCATTTTCTCGTCGACCCCTCACCCCTTTGTTTTGTTTTTTGCCGAACTATTTTTTTTTTTTTTACTTCACTAGTGAATTAATCTAATATTCAGTATACGAGTACATATAACATTCTGTATTTGACGGAAAAAGTTTATAATTTATTAAATGTACCTTTGCACTGTTGTACTATATAAAGTTTCAAATACAGAATAACCTTTTGTAACTTTTGTGATACAGTCAAATTTTCATTCCCTTTAATCCCAGAACACTGTTATCAATTTGCCCACCTTGTTTAATCACAAATTGTGAATTCATTACCGCGAATTCTGACAGGTTTTTTTTTTTTTTTTAAGTAATCACGAAATGTCTATCATTAAATAAAGCAAAAATTACTCTTCGTAATTTCAGGTATGAATTATCAATTTCTGGCTAAAGAAAGGGGTCAAACTGGAAGCACTGTCCAAAAATAACCTAAAAGCATAACAAAAACAAGTTCGACTAATGCACTGTTATTAATTTCATTTAGGTACTTATATTTTTACACTGCGCAACGACTGAATCACATAAATATGAATTTTGATTTACTGTGAACGAAAACTTGAAAACAAGCACTTTGCGCCCAATCAAACAGTGTCTGCGGAAGGAGCAGTAATCGGCAGACAGATATCGACTGAGAAACATGGAAGGAATTTCTGACACTGCGAAGCACAACCTATAGCTACATTCAATGGAGTTATGAATAATGAGGAGATGACATATAGTGTACTGACAACCAGCTGCGAGTGAAGTAACTGGGGAGGTTATCACAAGATGGCGGCTGCTGTTTTTAAATCAGATCTTCAGTTTCTGTTTACCGCCGTGGAAAACGTCCCACCAGTAAAATTGAATAGAAAATTTCGTCTTACTTAAGCGTCTAATTCATGGGAATGTTTTGTCACAAATCTGGTAAAAATGTCTGTTTGTTTTTACTGGTGTCAGTTTGTCTTTTAAAACTGTCAGTTTGTTTCTCTGGTTGTCACAATATGGCGGAAACGCAGGGCCAGACTACCTACAAAGGAAACTTCTACCAGTAAAAATGAAAAACTGTTTCTACCATTAATTATGACTGAAATTTTGCAATAATAAGGCGTTTAAATAAGGATAAAATTTTTATATCAATATACTTGTGGAAGTTTCCGCCGGCGGTAAACAACCTCTGCGATAGCGGTTGCAGTTGAAGCTTCACTATTTTAAGGATATGTCAGTTTCTCTTTATTTATAGTTCCATGCTACATTCATGTAATTTTTTGTAACAGTAATATAAACAAAAACTGATTGTCAGTATTCTTTATCTTCAGATAATTCTAATCCGTTATGCAGTCACAGCCCGGGTTTTGTTTCAAGTCAGAAAACATACGTAATATCATAAAAGTTATTTCATAAAATTACTTAATAAAGTGACTTGTTTCAGTATGATACTTATACGGTTGCATTTTTTTAGCAATTTTTCTGGTTGAAAGTGTGGTTATGATTTAAAAAAGCTTAAAATAACGGAAAATTGTCAGCTGTTTGTAGTGATGTCGTATAAAATTACTCAACATTTTGTATAGTAGGGTTGCCAGTTTGACGTCTATTTTTATTCAGTAATTTCGAGTTCATACCAGAAATAATGAATAGTATTTTATGATTTATTTAATGAGAAACATTTAGTGATCACAAAAAATGTCTTCTTTCGAAATTTCCGATATGGATTTGAAATTTTGCATTAAAATTGTGAGTCGAAACTGCCAACACTGTTGCATAAAAGAATGACTTGAATTTAAAAAATATTCAGCATCTCTAAAAGAAAATCAATGGTATGGTAATAATGTTCAGTAATGACAGCTTTCTATAATACAGGCGTTTTCGATAGGACAGTATCATAGCTGCAAACTTTTACGCTTTTTAATTGCCTATTAATTTTATATATTTTCTTTTGCCTTACTTAATGGCAATTTTCACCGAATATATAACGATATCTACTTATAATAAAATCTGAGTTCAGAAAATTGTCGGTAACTATGCCGGTGCGGACCACTCCAGTGTGCGAATCGACAGTAGCTAAACGCCATGTTAGGCTTAATGAAAAACATATCTTAACATGTGACAGCCAAATGATAATTTTTTCTACTTGAAATCATGTCTGTTCAGTATATTTTCACAAAAACATGTATATCATATCCAATTATAATGTATTAAGTTCAAAATTAAAAATAAGCTATTATAAACATCAGATTACTAGATATAAACAAAAGAACACTGTTGTCATTCACAATTTCTGAATATTGAAACAAATGAATGAATCTTTGAACGCTTCATTAAAAAAAACACAGGTTAATTATCTGATTTTGTTCTTAAAATATTTGTAGAAGCCTATTAAAGTCTTTAAATATTTTAATTTTGTTTAAAACCTTCAAAAACTATTTTTGCTGCCATCTATCGTCAATTAATATAAACAATCGAAGTTTGTTAAAAATACAAGTTTATATTTTCATATAATTAGCATATTAAAATTTAATGTGAAAATTTCAGAAAGTACATTTCACTTTGCTAATCATTATTATTATTGTTGAAAAAAAATGTGGTGAGTCATTAACGTTTGAGAATCATTCCTCAAAATTATTTGTACTGTACTGATTGCCAACTGGCAACGTGTGTTTCACTCTTTTAATATTTTTGTTGATCTTTCTAAAGTCTGTTTTGAAAACGCGGTGGATTTGAATTTATTCATTCAAATCAGTTTTTATTGTTGTTTTCTATAGTTTAAGTTTAAGGATCGTTTTAGCATTGCCTGATGAGCTACATGATGGCTACATAAGGCCGAGCCGCTAATGTTACGAAGTTATATTAAAAAATCATTATGAAATAATTTTTTTTCTGAAGTTTTTATCCCTTGATTCGGATACATTGGTAAAAGAGGTATTATTTGCATAAATGTAATTAAGTTATTTGTAACTCAGATTTATGTTTTTTAGTTTTAAAATTTAGAAAATGCAAATGTTCATACAGAAAATCCCAGCAATATAGTTCTAGGCGTGGCGAATTATGAAACTAATATTTAAAAAAATGTGAGATGCAACCTACAATTTTTTGATAGATTTATACTTATTATGTCCTGTTTTATGCGAATTTTCAAGTTCAAATTTTTCTTTGAAATAGTTTTCAAATTATCATTTTAAATGTCAAAATGGTGGTTTAAGGGGCCGTATATGATGTCCAGAAAAGCATAATTTGAAAAATAAAATATTTTACTCATTTTATTGAAATATTTGGGATTGGAATAGTCGAAACATGTTAGCCCTTTCAGGGGCGCCGTTTGCAGTCTGCAAACGGTTAATTTTACTGCCCAAAATGCCAAACGGCACCAGTAAATTTTTACTAAAATTTCGATCTCATAATATACGTGAAACAAGTGCTTTAGATTATTTTCAAATAAATTTGTTCTTAAATTGCGGTGTGAATTAATTATTTGAATATTTTTGGAGCAGAAATGCTTTGCCCCTGAAAGGGTTAAGCGAGTTAAATTGTCATATTGGCAAGAAATTTCACATTAATAGAAGGGGCAATTCACAGCTTCCAAGTTTTAAGCTTTTTTCTCTCCACTAAAATTTAATAATAAATTTTCACTTATTTATTCAGCTATTAAATAATACAAAAAAAAAAAAATTCAAATTTTTGTGATATTAGAAAAGCGTGAAATTTGGCAGCTATGGGCATAGGCATTCTGTAGCATTTCAGCAATCGAGTACGGAACTACAATTTGGACACAGCCCCCAAAAAAGGCTGATTATAAAATAATTAATTTTTCGGAATCTAATCGTACGAATTTCATGAAAAATTGGATTTAGGCTAATTGAAGGGTGTAGAATTTATTTGCGGAGTCAAACTTAGGCAATGGTATATAAAAAACAAAGTATGGGTTCGTTTTGATATGTAGATGGTCCCCTAAGCAAATTTTATATACATATCGTAAAAAAAGACTTTATTTCCAATCGTTTTGTACCTGTAACTTTATTGTACGATAATTTTTTGCAGAGTTAGCAGGGGGTGTTTACTTTTTATTCCACTGTACATATTTCAAAATTCACTCTAATGATGTACTTCTATTGCAACAGTTATTATGTACACATATTAACTTTTGGCAAGATATATCAAAAATAAACGTGACACTGATTTTTTTTAACTATCTAATTAAATTGTATTGCTGTTTCATTGCATAAAATTGTATTTCCAGATCCGCTCAGTCTCCGAATTTTTAAATAACAGTTTTTTTCGTATAGAAAAGTGTGCTTCATTTAATTTCAGAATTATTTTATTAAATAAAGAAAACTTTTCTATACGAAAATGCTGGTATTGAGAAATCAGGTTGCTTGGTAGATCTTCATTTCTTTTAGCATTGTGGGGTGCCTGTATCCAGTGACGTAGCGTTAGGGTGGCTGGATCATTTTTTAATCAGTAGAATTATATAGAGAATTAGGCTTTATTTAATCATTAAACAAAGCAAAATCCATCATACAATAATTCTGGTAATAAAATGATTCAGCCTCTAATCCCCCCCCCCCCCCCAACGCTACGCAACTGACTGTATCTACGCATGCATCGGAATTATTGTACAAAGTCAGCATTTACCCAATTGTGACCCAACAGTTAATTGCAGAGATATAAGTACAATTCGATATTACCGACGAAATTACATTTTATTGGCCAAATAACTCTTCAAATTAGAGGGGCTTCGATGGCTTATTGTTCGCGTACCAACTCCGCCATTTCCCAACAGTTTCAACAAACTGCCAAAGATAAGCCAATTACAGTGTTGCCAGATTGGGGATTTTTTTTCTCCCCAGATTATTGACTGCCACCGCTTTTTTGAAATAGAAGTATTCGGCCTATTTAAATATAGATTGAAAATTCTGAATAAAAAGGTAAATTATACTATTTTTAAAAAGTGGTGAGAGTCAAATAATCTGAATTTAAAAAGTCCCCATCTGGCAATACTAGCCAATTACTCTACTTGGGTAGACTTTTTTTTTTTTTTTTTTTTTTTTTTTTTTTTTTAGGAAATGTCACCACTTTCACATATCAGTTATAATTATAATAAAAATGGTATTTCAAAAGCATCTGAAGGATATAATCTACCTATTACTTACATTTTAAAATAGAGAATGCCTATATGCATCATTCTAATTTCCTATAAAAACTGGAAACTGCCAAAAAAAAGGCCGCAAAAATTCTTATTTACATCATAAACAACAAAGCCAGCTTTGAGCCAGTTTTTATTCATTTAAAAGTCATAATAATAATCGATGAATATTATAAGTCTTTGAGATATTTTTTAAAGTTCTCTTAAAAAAAGTTTACACCTTTCAAAAAACTAAAAGTGTGGTGAAATCATCAATATCCCGTAGGTTAAACTTATTTTTATATCATTAAGCAAGCAATCATCTGTAATCTTTCCGAGCACAGGAATTTTTTTTTATTTATATTTATATTATATATATATATTTAAAATAATGCCTTAAATCTTTAAATTCCTCTTTTGCATCACTGATCTCTTAAAGCTACCCGCTCTGTTTTTTTTAATTTAATTAAACATACCCTTTAAATTATCTCTTTCTACTTTTTGCCGTTCTTCAAAATTAAAAACATCCCGGCATCCGAGAGATAAGCTAGAAATTCATTTTTAAAGTATTATTAATAAGAGTTTTTAAAGTACTTTTTTTTTTTTTTTTTTTTTTTTTACTGTGAGATGAAACATTTAGCATCTTAATTGTTTTTTTACTGTGGTTTTATTTTTCTCGTATGCACTTTCAAGCTTTATTATAGCAGTCAAAATGCAGCAAAATATAGAAAGAAAAAGTCTTTTTTTTTTCAAACAACTTTTACATCCTCCAGATACTTTTCGGTAATTGCTAACATCAATAACTAATGAAGGCAACAGCAGGAGAACATCACCTCAACTCCTTTCCCCCTAAACCTAGAGTAAGAGATTGTAACTTCCTTTGCCTTATCCTTAATTAGCTGTAGTACTGATCAGTCAATTTAGAGATATTTGCAGTCTTAACAGAAGTAGAATATAATGAAACTATTGAATGAAATCAAGTGCACGCTACGACTAATTCAGGAAGAGTTATTTTGCATTAATTTTTTCAAGTAAAGAAAATTGAGTAACCCTAAGTACTTGTTTCAAAATCCATTAAATTTAATAGATTATTTTAAAGTTAATGACCCTTTTTTATGCCGTGACTGGAAAAGCTAAATTCAGAGCAATGTTTAAATGAAGTAGTTTTCCATAGTTTTAACATAAATTTTAATGAATCGTTTATGAAATCTAAGTAGCATACATGTTTTCACATTGACATATTTATTTATAAAAGAAGTTTTTTTCTGGTACAACACAAATTTTAATTGAAATTTTGACTTATTTGTTTAGTTTTGCGAATTTTTTGTGTAAAATAATACTTAGATTTAACAATTATAATTTTTCAATAAAGCCGACTGCAATATCATGTTAAATTCCCTAACTACTATGCAAAGAAAAAGGTTTAGATAACATATACGCCGTACTAAGTGGGAAAAAACCTGTAGCAAACGGTAAAAAATCATTTACAAGGAAGACGTTCCAAAAAAGGGTTATTTCATGGGAGAATTTTTAAGTGAAAGATGTGAACATAATCACAAAAATAATTTGTTTAATCCCACCATGTACCTTTACAAATTAATTTTATCATAAAATGTAATTATTTACTACATAGGTCCGTAGCACTAACCTTACGAGTTTTTTTCGAAGTCAAAAAACTTATGTGGTATCACGAAATTTATTTAATAAATTTATTGAATGATGTAGCTTGTTTTTCCGTGGTACTTATTTTATTAAAAAAAAAAAAAAAAAAAAAAACGGTTTTTGGTTCAAAGTGCGTTTATTAAAAATTAAAAAAACGGCTAGGTTGGCAGGTATGCACATTGTATCGTGGAAAAGTATGGATAAAATAAAACATTAGTATTTGACAGGTAACTTTGGTAATTATTATTTAACTAGCTGTCACCCGTGACGTCGTTCACGTAACATAAAAAGAAGAAATTAATTAATTAAGCAAAGCATTTCCCTTCCGATAATTCAGAACATATACAATAAACCAATTCTTTATCACATTTTATAGGAGAAAATCTCTCCATATATATATATATATATATATATATATATATATATATATATTACGCTATCGCACGTGGCACAGGAAGCGCAATTATTTGTTAATTGTTTAATGGCAACGCCCAAATGAAACACATCTCATTGGTTATTGAACAACATTTAATGCATCCCCATACCTATAAGGGGGTTACCATAGGGCACCCTGTTCTGTCGCCAAATACCGCCAAGTTCGTCGCCAAAAGTGACGCCAACTTGGTGATATCTCTAATATTTCGCCAAATTCCCATAGACTTCCATTGTAAACCAATAGGGTTTACTTGCTTACAGAAAATCAACAAATTAAGATATTTTAATGCAACAAAAACTGTTATTATCTGGGATTATATTCATTATATTTAACCCTCTCTCTGCGTATTTTTTTTCTTTATCAAAATAGGTTTAAAAATCGCACCTTTTTTTATTACATGTGTCAAATCTATATATAGCTTAGAAGCTTAGAGTTTAAATATGTAAACATTTTTTGTAAAAGAGTTCAGGATCTTAGATGGGATAGGATATTAGAAATTAGGCGAAATCAGGGTTGTCACTGGAGGACTATTTTTATAGTCTCGCACCACTATTGTAAAAAAATCAATTTTGTAGTACAGTTATCTTGTAGATGTTGTTAAAGTCTACATGGAATTTTTGCACTTAAAAAGTGATCCCAGTTGAATTAAAAATTGTCGCCAGTGGAAAAAATGAATCCCCGAGGGAATCCTGGATTGCGCAAATTTTGCTACTTTTACGTGCCCCAGGAAATCTCGGGTTGCGCAGCGAGAGGGTTAAGGGAGTCCAAGTAAATTAAATTATGAATAAAAGTAACATGATGCAATACTTAGCATAAACATAAATTTTAAGGGAGACCAAACTGGTCGCCAAGGGCGGCTAGTATGAGTAATTTAAGGTATTTCTTTATTATAGGATCATGGACATAACTCAGGTTTATACGCTGACCCAGGATGTCTGTTTACATCACGAAGTAATAAGAAAATGGCACAGATGTTATATACGCACCGGAGTACCTAATTGTTGCTAAAATAGATTATTTTGCTTGACATGGTAACCCAGCTATTGCTGTTTATTTATTAATAAATTGTTTATTTACTTTAACTTTCTTTTAAAATTACATAAATTAATGAAACATTTTTTTTTAATTTATTGCTATTTCCTTTTTTAAGTAATAGAACATAATTTAAAAAAATACATGTAATTGGTATTTGAAAGCGATGTTTTCGCCAAATTGGCGTCAAAAACATATCGCGCCAAACCAGGTAAGTATGTGACATCTGTGGCAAGAAAATTATCGGATGATACTTTTTTATATGTTTTACAATCATACTTGGCATCAAAGGTGGGCGAGAAATGATCATCTAGAATATTATTAAGTCTTTACTACACAAAAAACAAACCTGTTTACAACAATGTATTTATTTTTGCAACAAATGTATTTCCCTAAAAAAAGCAAATTGAATATGAACCCGATTACAGAACATAACCTTTCTATCTAGTTAATTTTTTAATTTTTAAGAATGAAAATACATATTTCCTGCTAATCATTAAGTCATTTTCGACATTGATAATTTTACTGTGCATATTATTGACATTTGTTATCCATTTGCTCTTCAAAAGTTTTTATTTTTATTTTTAAATGTTAAATTAAAATTTAAATCTTTATGTTAACCGTGCGCAGACGATAAACCGTAAGCATTGATAACAATTTTCTTTAAATAATAAGGATTAATACAATAACACAATCTCATTTTATTTCAACATCAAGGCATATCCGTTTTAAATTCCATATATGACGTCGCATTTGCCTTCATTCCGCACATACTCAAAATTCATGCACCTTGTATTATTAAAAATGCTTGAAAATTTCCGTTTTAATCTTTCAATCAGAAATTAAAGTATTATTCTGGGTTTTTATCGTTTGGAAACGAAAGAAGGAAGATGGTTAAATTTTATCGGAAAAATATCAATTCATTGCGTGTGAAAAATAATGAAATTTTGGAATATTAAGCAAAATAATTGAATAAAATAAATTAAACATAGCATATGTTCATCTCCAGGTTGTAATCCATGTGTATCCAAAAATGCAAAAGCATTAATTCATCCGTTTAGACGCAGGCTTCATTCAAACTTTCGGACACACATTGACATTTATAGTATTATAAGGATTTGAAACAAAAGCCAGGTGTCTCGTGTAAATCGGGGATTGAAAAGCTCTCAAAACCAGTAGTTTTAAGTAATTTTCTTCACATTATATAATGACTGAATTACCTGCGATTAAAGATTGCAAAATATATTGTAAGAAATACTGGTGTCCAGAACCTTTTGAGCCAGGGTTGCCAGTTTGGCCTCCGCTTTTATTTAAAAAATCCAAATTCGTGCCATAAATTAAAAATCATATTTTTTGCTTTATTTAATGACAGAAAGTTTGTGATTACATAAAGTACAGATTCTTCTATCAAAATTTCCAGTGTGAATATGAAATTTTGAAATAAAAATGGAGACCAAACTGGCAATCCTGTACTGAGTACTGATTTACGCGGGATACCTGGCAACACTTCCCAGATTGTGCACCCAAAGCAAAAAAATTGATAAAGATCGGAGTTTACCCCTTTACAAACCCTCTTTATCAGATTCTAACAAAATAATTCTCCTATTTATTAAGGTGAATATTCGGAAAGAATGGTAGACAAGTGTAAGCAGCTGATCAAGTATTCTTTTTTTGCATAAAATGCATAAAAAGCAGTTGATCGGTGTAAAGTCTTATAGTCAGAAAAGAGAACTTTACAATTAGCCTTTTACGTAATGGCGAAATATTGAAATCTAAATGTGATTTTAATGTTTTCAAAACTATAAAAATAAAGTCAACTTTAAGATGTATTTTTGATCTCGCGAATCTTACTTCTATATCAGAAATTTCTCATGAAAGTTAAGTTAAACCTATCGCTACGAATATTTTTTTAACTGTAAATTGCTGCAGCTGGCGATTATTTGTTTTTATTCTGTTCGTACCACTTTTTCAAAAGTATAATCTTTTCCATACGTTTCTATGATACTTTCAAGAGAAAAAAAACTTTTTTTTAAATTGTAGTACGAATAAAATAATAAAATAGTCGCAATTGGCAGCCTTGCTATCAGCCCATGGGGCATGTATAGGCTTAAAATATATGTACAGGTCCAAATTTCCCTTGTAAATAACGGTGCTGACTAAAGATTAGTTTTATGGGGACACATTTTGTTTACACTTGAAGGCCACTGAAGTGGAGATTGCTCCAAAAGGACCATGACCTGTAAGGAAAGCTGTAGTGGATGGAGTGAGCAGAAGATCCAAAGATACCGCTCATTTTTTTTTACATATACACAGAAATAATTACACAAACTGGATATACAATTTCGTCAACATACAAGGACGAGATAGCACAAGGAAATTTACACCACCAGAGAATTACAGCCGGGAGCTCCACAAAGAGTGTGCAACGGAGCCAGCGGGAGTCGAACACACAGACCTCCTACGCTCTCAAACGATTAGCGGCGTGGTGCTTTAACCACTCGGACACGGAGGCACCATTGGAACACATCTCTTATTTATATTTATCAACAAACAGAAATTCAGCTTATCGTGAAATTATTCGATCATAAATTATCTTAGTCTGGTGTAACTAAAACCTATTTAATCATTTGAAAAAATTCTCGGGACTAATTTTTTCTCACACTGATAAACATTTTCTATGAAATAACAGAAAATCTAAGGTCAATCTAAAGACATGTGAATTTACGGGTAGCGGAAAATCGAAATTCTGTTATAAGAATGATAAATTGATAATTTTACGGTAGACACAGTATACTTATATCAATAAATTGTACACATGATTCTGAAAATTTACTTGAATAAAAAGACTGAAAAGTTTGCAATATTGCATGAAAAATATCAGAAAACACTTTTTCGGTTCATTTTGTGAATGAATTATAAAAATTGTAAGCTTGTGTTTCTTGAATGCGCATTATGGCAGCGCCAAGCAACGATTAGAAAACTTTGAGTTATTTATTGTTCCGAAGTCTCGAATAAAGTCGAATACTGTTACATTTCTGTTGTAAACCGAAATAAATTTTATTTGCGATTCCTGTCTTCATCTGTAAAAAAAGCCGTTGGAAGCACTGGTTTATTTTACCAATTAAATAAAAACATTTGAACAAATGATATAAAACCTTTTTCAAATGCTTTTTGGGGGTTGACATATTTTCAGCATAAATACCAGTATTATTATGTAGAAAAACTCGTCTTATTTAATCGCGCAGTTGCAAAAGGGGAGTTTTTCTCTAAGAAAATATTGGTGTTTATCTAGTCAGGGAAATTCCCTAAACTGTAGGAACCCTGCTTTAATAAGTAACTACTGCAAATGTACAGAGAATCTCTGTTTCATCACTGTGATTTTACAGAAATTTTAACAGTGCAGAATAAAATCATAACACTTACGTACTCCTACAATTCAATTTATACGACCGTCGTCAGAGGAGTGAGGCGTAATTTTTTTCCGTTACTATTCAAGGTTAATCGGAGACAGGGGTGTAAAAATCTAGGCGCAAGTGGGCATCCTCTCAACTCCAGGGCTCCCACTGGTCCGTTTTTTGAACACCAGTAATTTTTAGAAAGAAATTTGTGGTAGGTTTCTGCAACAATTTCAAGAAAAATGCTGTTCCTGCTATGTTTTTACGAAATTTATAAAGGAGATTTTTCTTTAAATAAAATTGGTCTCCAAAAAACGGACCGAGTGGGAACCCTGCAACTCTAAATTTTAATCGTTATTTTTTGTCTAATATTTCATTTAAATTTTTTTGTAAAAATGCTAATAAAATTTAGCGAAGAAAACTAATAAAACTTAGTGGTGTGAGACTGTCCGCTGGCGCTTACATTTTTATACCCCTGATCAGAAAACTAATTTACCTTTACAAAGCCTTCATTCCGAAAGTCTTTTTAACTGGAAAAATGCAAAAAAATTCTTTCGAATTACCCCCAATAATTTGCCACGTATTACAGAAGCATAACGTAAAATATTCTAGGACTAGCTGACCCGCCCGGCGTTGCTCGGACCCGTGATAATATTCTTAGATGAACTTTAAATTTGTATGATTTTATACCTGTCACTCGATTTTGTCTGAAATTCGTTCCCGCTCACAGCGTAAAAAATCGATTAAAAAAAACCCCTGATGTTTAGAGGTAAAAGATTCAATATAACTGAAGGGACAAATGAAAGGGGGGAGGAGATATGTTTCCGACGACTGCGCAATTTTCGTGCTAAAATACTGATATTTGACTGCAAAAAGCTCTGACTTACTCGCAACCCATTTTTTTCACATCGAAATCCTGAGTGAATATTTCTTTTATTTCCAAACTAATTGTTGCCGGAAAATCTTGTATTTCCATCTTCCATCACCAGGTGGCGCAACCTGTTCGTGACGAAACTTTTACGTCGACACGTATCCTAGCTGGCTGCGGAACTGTATAACAGGAGTGCTGCGCACGCGCTGCAAATTCCTTTAGTTGCACCTTCTTCCGCCAGGGGCCGCAATTTGCTTTATACGAATACTCGACACTTGTGCCTGCTGTCGTCGGCACCGTATAGCAGACGTGCTTCAAAATATGTTAGTTCCACATTCCACCACCAGGGGGCGAACTCTATTCCAAGCCAACCTCTATCTGAACGAAACTCCGTTTTATAAGCTCTCCAATGCTATGCCACAAGAGAGGTGTCAGCCAAAGTTAGAAAAGTGCCCCCGGGTGTTGGAGGTGGGGCAAGAGGGAACCGGAGGTGCATAATAATAAGAGTGGTCACGGTACTTTCCTATGATATATCAGAGGAGGGGTTGGGAAAAAGGTGGAAAATCCCCCCCCCCCGCCCCGTGTGTCGTTGTATAGCGCACCCTGGCTACAGCAGGATGAAAATAAAGGAGAAGCTCCTAATTGTTAATATTTGTTATGTAATTTTTTTTACATAATTTTTTGGAAATTGTATGGGGTAGTAGTGAACAAATTAATACATTAAAACGCCCTCTAGTGGTGAAAAAATGAGTTAAAAGGATGTGGAGTGGGTGCTTAGTAATGCACAGTCCAAAAGCTTTAACCCTAGAACTACCGGAAATTTTACTCAAGTTTTATAAAAACATTCTACACCAGAATTTTTACTTAAAACTATTTAATTTGTTTATTTAACTTATTATTGTCTGATTTATACATTTAGTTTGTTTTGAAGAAATTTCTGGTTTGAATAAATATTTTGAATGTACATGTCGGGTCCAATGGACCCGTCTGGTAGACGGAAGGTTAAAACGATATGTCACATGAAAAAATCCATTTCCGCACCCCCAACCCCCCACGAGAGGAATCCCCCTAATTGTCTCTGGTCAAAATAGACCCACTAATCGGAGGCAAGTGAAGAGTTTCACCCTCTGTCAAGCCTCCAAATGAGGTCGAATTTCGCTGTAGCTTAATTAGGAGCTGAGTTAGAAAATTGACACCCCGGCAAGACAAAATTAGGATGAGCGAGGAAGAAAAGTTAATATTATGAAAAAGTGGCCCGAGGTCTTTCCGATGATATATCCAATGAGGGGTTCGGAAAAGTTTGAAAATTGCACCCACGTGGGTCCACTCTCTCGCCTCCGGAACCCACACCTCTCTTTGAAATTTTTATATTTAATAATAAATAATATTTTTCGGCGGTCTCCATCAGAAAGCACCATCGAAAGGACATTTATTGTAGAAAACGCTACGTTTTTTTTTTTTTTTTAATTTCGCTCCCTCCTCACTCTCCCGAAATTCCACTCACCCATCTTCTTTAAAATCTAAATATCTGAAATGTTAAAATCAATCCAAAAAATCGGACGTGAAATACTAATTATTGGACAAACGCTTTTGTAGAAAACTGTACTATTTTAAAATTTTCTTCCCACCCCTCCCCCGAAATTCAATTCCGACTCTTCCATTAAAATTTTTAAGTGTTATGAAATATTTGAAATTTTAAACTCGATCATAAAAATCGCTCGCAAAATAAAATTAATTTGTGGAGAAAAATTAGATTTATATAATATGTACCGTGTCAATCTTTATTTTTCTTTTTAAAAATAAATATTTTTGTAAAATAAAAAGTTTTCAATCGATTTTTAAGAAAACTAGATATTCGAAGTCAGCGTCGAAGAATATTAATAGATGCATACCTTTAAAATCTGTAAACAATTTTTTGTAAAAATTTCATGCCCCGCAAAAAAATCCTAGTCCAAAAATTATCTGTGGTCTACCTGCAAGTGCTAAGGGCGCCGTTTGCAGACTGCAAATGCTTAATTTTAATTGCCAAACTGCTAAATGGCACTAGTAATTTTTTAGAACAATTTCTGCGGTTTGATGAAAATCTATGTTTTAGTTGAATTATGAATACTTTTCTATTCTTTTAATTGCTGATTTTAATTAATAACTAAGCTAAATATTATAATTTTAAAATTCTGGGCCTCGGATGCGTCAGGAGAAACTTTGAGCTAGCCTCACAAAAATTTTCAGCCTCGTATGTGCCGTAGATTTTGCTAGCCATCGTACACACACAGAAACAAAGACCGAAACTTTCTTTTATTAGTACTGATTAATCAGAACAAATCAACCATTTTATATTGTAAAATAATATTTTATTCCTAATTATAGTTTTTACTTAACACTCTCAGGCTGTCCGTCTTCGTCAAATTGACACACAATTTCCCAGATATGCCAAAAAATATGTAATATAAGCTCCTTGCAATAACCATTCATTATGTCATTATTACATATGGTATTCAGTTATTCAAATGCGCTTCTGATTAAACCTTCGAAACTAAATTACCAACTGATGTTGAAACTAGTTGTGTGCTAATACCATACGGAAATCTAGTGTATCTCCACAGTAATTCGAGACACGGAGTTTCTCTACTGATGCTGCCGTCGATAACTCTAGATTCTAATACTGTCAATAACAGAGGTGAATTTGACCCTTGTTTGAGTCAATTCAGATAGAATCAGCTTATAATTAATATTTAGATATGGTTTCTAGATAAAATACGCCTATTTAAAGACCGTTAAGATTTTATCATGTATGTATTTATGAGTTAAGCTTTTTTACAAAAGGATAAATCAATAACAATTAACAATATTTATATATATACAGGGTGTCCTGTCTTATTGAAGTCCAATAACTAATTCCTAAACCGATAGTTTTAGAGGTGTAGTTCCATTTGAAAAAATAAATAAATAAATATATAAATATTGTTTGCCACACTATTAAAAACAATTTACTTCAAAATAGATGTTTATGTAAAAGTTATGAAATTTAAATTTGTATACGTTTCAATTACGTATCTATTACGTATATTATATCCCCGTAGTTCCTATAGAATTTGTATTCGGAATCCATGCTCTAACTAGTAAAACAGAAATTTCTTACAGAGTTATTATACTTTGAATTTTATGAGCTTTTACTTCTCGACACAAAAAGCATAATGACGTGTTGTTAATGAAGTAAAACTCTAAAAACTCCACAAACCTCAAAATATCATAACTGCGTAAGTTTTGTCGTAACAGAATTTTCTTTTTGTTTTACTTGTTAGTGCATGGAGGAAGTTTTATTTAAATATTGTTTACAGGACACAGGGGCTTTTTTAAATGTTAAATATTAATAATAATTAACTTTTACACAACCGCTATCTTGACGTAAATTTGTTTTTATAGGATGGAGAACATATGTGATATAGCTCACCTGAAATTTGATATTTTAAACATTAACAAAACAAAAATTTCTTAACGATTCCACTTCATGTTAATTGTTTTATGTAAATTTTCATGAATTCCAACTTCTACGCCTTTTTTAAAGTCAAATAAACATATCCGAACAAGAAATGTGTCGCAATGAATATAATAAGGTCTGTACTACATTTCATTAAATAAAATCACCATATCATTATTAAATAAATTTTATGATAAAAAACTTTTTTATTTGATTTAAAAAACGTAAAAGTTGGCACTCAAATAGTTTAATAGATGCATTTCATAAAGCTATAATTGTGAAGTTCTCAGTGGACCTTGAATACTGACGCATTGGTGTAGACATGCTAGTGAAAAATGTCCTTTAAAAACACTCAGAGTCATAGACTACGGACATATACGAGATTTGCAATACCTAGGGTATTAAATACTAAATTTCATAATTTAATGCAACAGAATGCAAGAGTAAAATATGCAAGGAAAATCTAAATTATATTTGCATATAAAATATAACAAGCAAAATACGTATTATCTCATAAACCAGCTCATTTTTTTAATGCTACAATTTTTTTTAATTTTTAAATTTTTTTTATTTACATGAAAAACGAATGTTGCGCCTGATTTATGCATGCTTAAAGCGACTTTTTCGTAAAGCACTTAAGTTTAATACAACTTTATTATTCACAGTCTAATTCCAGAAATTTGTCGAGCTCGATTGTATTCATGCTGCACCTTAACAAATAATAATTGTTATTTTTGTATTGTAACCATGGTTTGGGAAATAAAAAAAAAATCCAAAATTGTATTATTCTAAAACGTACTACTTTAACTAAACTGATACAAATAAGTGTTTTAATAAACCTTACTTAATTTAGCTGTTCAAAATTCGAAGGCATTTCCAGCTAAAACTATATCAAGTGGAATGCGAAAAAAATTATGTACTGTCTGTTGAATTTTTTGAAGAAAAAAGTAAAGAATTGTGTTTATACCTGTTATCTATTTTAGATTACCTAAATCTAACCTTTTTTACATTAATTAAATTCTAATCTTGCATTTGCAGACCAATGTCCCAATTCAGATCATAAAAACATAGAGAATTATAGCAAGTGTAATTTTTACTTGTAATGTGAATCATTTTATTTATGTCTACTTGATTGTAGAAGTACTGGAACGCAGGGTTCGCAGCGTTCCTAAAATTTTCGCCCTTTGCTACCACTAAATTAAAACGATAATATTTGTTGCATAATTAAATTATAAATGTTAAAGGAATCCAATATGAAGAATTCTTATTTAAAATACTGGTAGCAAAGTGCGAAAATTTTAGGAACGGTGCGAGCCCTGGGAACGTGTTTTAATTTTATATAAATTTTTAATCGGACCATTGTGAAAAAAGCAATAATGTCGTTATGAACTGCACGTACACCGATATATTGGCTAACGATGATAAATCGTTAAGGGATCAAACTCCTTACCAGAAATCTTCGTTAACTGGAATATTTTTTACCAACCAATGAAAAGTCAAAGCGCCTGCGTTATGTTAGCTTTAGTACAGAAAAACTTACGTAATGCAATGGCAAAAACTTTGCTATCATACGAGATTGGATACAAAAAAAAAAAAAAAAAAAAAAAAAAAAAAAAAAAAAAAAAAAAGGTCACAAGCAGCAGCATTTAAAGAATTATTATTTTGGAGAGAATATTTTTCTTGAGAGTGGAGACAGATGGCCTAGTTGTCTTACAGAGGTTGTACGGGTAGGCAGTGTAAGTTCGCAGACGCTTCAGAGCAGTTAAAATTTCAAAACATTTAGAAAAGTGGTTTCGCTTGTGCCACTTTGACAAGGTTACGGGAAACCATCCAACGCAAACGCACTGGCATTTTGAGTGATGGTGTCATCCTCCTGCATGACAATATCAGGCTCCATACTGCTCACCAACTCACGAATTGCTGCAAAAGTTCAAATTGAAGGTCTGGAGTCACCCACAATGCAGCCCAGATTTGGAACCCAGTGACTATATCATTTTTCCGAAGTTAAAGGAACTTGTACCTGGAACTAGGTTCACTTCAGACAGTGATGTGAAAAAAGCTTCTGAGATCTGGCTCAGTGGGCAGAGATGCGATTTATACCAACCCGCATTACACAAGTTGGTCCTGCATCCAGATAAATTCCAAAATAGATTTGGCGATTATGTGGAAAAGTGATCGATAAGTATGCCTCTTAATTCCTTTTAGTGTTTTCTGTCTATTGCTAAAAAATATTTTTTTTACTATCCTTTTAACCTTTTTTTTATCCAATCTCGTATAAGGTGAATATTACTTTTCGGTATTATTACCGAAATTATTCTGTTTCATTTCAAGGCTTTTACACACGCACGTGCACAATCCTTGAATTTTTGCAAATTTCGTACTATCCAATCTTAAAACTCCAGCAATTAAATTATGCAAAAGAAGTTTGTCAGAAACAGTGCTGCCAACAAAGTATTTGAAAATTACATATTTAGACATTAAAAATTGGTTCTCGTGAAAATGGCGACATTCGATCGTAAAGGGTTAAAATGATTTTTGAATTCGATGGTTCCAACTGGGAACTAACCGTAAAACATTAAATATTAAAACCAGTTTTCTTTCTCATACTGAACCAGAAACGAAAACAAACTTTATCAATCAATTTAAAAGAATTTGCTAGTTCATAAAATATTCACAAACTCTAAAGAAAACATTTCTCTTTTAAGATGCTAACGACTTTAATCCGGTGGTTTCATTAAAGGATTAGGACAATGAATTACGGTCAAACAAGGCTCTGAAAGAGATTACAAGTTCTGTGACTTAAATAATTAAGAAATTTGAAACAGCTGGCGTTTCGTCTGCTAAGCATACAAAAGATGTCGACAGATTCTTCTCAACCCCAACTTAGAATTCAAATTCGTAACAAAGAAATACTCTCGCAAACAAAGAATCACATACAAGAATGCTTTATTTTGCATTTTTCTGAAACAGGGGGTATTTCTTTATTAATATTCAATTTTAAACTTCTTTTTAAGGTTTTTTGAGCTCTGGTTGAAATTTATAAAAATATACCATTATCGTAATAAAATTTTAAGCATTTAATTTCGTTTTTTCATGAATCTCTGGGAAATATGTCAATGTTTTAATACTGATTATAGTGTTAATAATAAAATGTAGTATTTAATAATATAAATGAGTTTTATTAGCTCTAATAGTACTTTTTTCTATATTAATTGTAATGTAAGATGTAAATTTTCAACTGGGCTAAAAATGTCCGGACCAGGATTCAAACCAGGGATCTGGCTGAAGCCGTCAATGCTCTACCATCTGAGCTATCCCGAGCAAATATGTTGTATCTAATTCATCCAGCTAACCTGTAATGTGGTGGATCTAATTCACCAGATAAGCAGAGTTAGCTGGGTGAATTAGATTCACCATATTCGTCCGGGATAGCTCAGATGGTAGAGCATTGGCGGTTTCAGCCAAGAGATCCCTAGTTCGAATCCTGGTCCGGAAATTTTTTGGCCAGTTGGAAGTTTGCGTCTCATATGGTTTATTTATCAATTAGAATAATTGTGTTGAAATAAATCTAGCGTGATTCATTGTAATGATTTATTTTATACTAATATTTTGGTTTAAAAAAAGTATCATGGATGCAGGGCTGCCACTGACGATTATTTTTTAATTCTATCTCGCAGCACTTTTTTTTAAAATAAAAAAAATCACATACACTTTGACAAAATCTGCAAGAAAAATATACTACAAAAATTATTTTTTCAAAATAGTGATGTACTGAAAATAGAGGCGTCTTAAATTTAGACACATATGTGACTGAAAAAGAATTTCAGTCACTTAAGTGTCTTAATCTGAAAATTCAGACGTAATAGTTGTCATAATTTAAGATACATATGTGTCTTAGTACGATCATGGTATAAACGAACCGAGAAATATGTTGGAATTATCTAGGAATCATCTATTTAAAACAGTAGTTGAACATTTCTTTTTTGTACCATTCTGAACAGTCAATCAGAGCACGGATTTCCGCGCATGTCATCTACGGCTCTTCCATGGGATAAGAATAGAAAGAATCTCATTTTAAGCGTCGCCATCGCTTTGATTAAAAGAAATGTGTATTTATGGGATATTTATCGAATGAAAGCATAAGTCATATTTAATTTTAACCTTTTACTCCAGTAGGATTGTATCTTATGAATATGAATTAGTTTTTAAAGATTGATCTCCTTTTTTTTTCCTGTAGTTTAATGTTAATTTTTTGATTTCACAAGCTGCCGTCTGTTATAACTTCTTCATTTAACGGTATATAATATAATTGTTTTGATAATTAAATCACAATGCTTTAATTCAATTCGCTTGGTTTCTGTGAATAAGTGAATAAGTGCTAAATAGTTTAATCTTCATTTTCGATACTTTGAAAGGAAATATCCTAATTTGTCGTTGCCCAAAAGCAAAACGTGCAACATAAACATAGGTTCGAAAAGCTGGTTGATTCATATCACAGTTCCATTAAAGGGACATAATAACTTGAAGGTGTTTGAAACTGTGTTTATCTATGTTGTGTTTCTTCTGTATTTTACTGTGTACGGATCATAAACACTTGCAGTATATGCATCAGTATTTATTATATTTTTGTTATTGTTATTATTTTGGAGCTAAATATTATATTCATATATGATTATGGTATTAGGAAAAGTTTTCAGATTTTAAAAAAGCATTAATACTGTGAAAATTTCCGTTACATATTACTGTTTTTAATCTCAGAACTGAAACTTTTTAAAGATTTATTCTTATTATTGGTATTTTAATTTACTATTGAAAATCGAAAATTTTGATAGCCAATATTTCAGATTTAACGTTTACCAAATTTCTAAAAATATAATAGGAATTTCTTATATCATACCGTGAGATTTTTAAAACATAAAACAAACGCTGAAGAATTTTATTCATCTGTTGCAGGTTGTGTTGTTGTTTAACGGTATATTTATAAAGTATACATTAATATTTTTTGAGTTTTTAAAATTAGTACCTATACAGGGTTCGTACGGGTGCATGAATTTCATGAGTAAGAAATTCTACTGCACCAGTATTTTCTTATGGAAAATCTCTACTGAAATAAAGCGAAATTTCGTCCGTTCAAACTAGATTTATTTTTCCATAAAAAAAATTCTGATTTTGTCCTTGAAAATAACGGTACCCGTACTAACCCTGGTATATTATTTTTTTTTTATTTATGCGTAAGCATTTTTCTGCTATGTTTTGTCCATGATTTTAAATTTTGAAACCTGAGTAATATCAGAACAATTATTAAATTTCCTTTTATTGCAATCGCATATGCAACGTTTCTGATACAAGTAATTATTAGCACTAAAAAATTAAACATGATAATTTAGGCATAAATATAAAAAGTTGTTTATGCTTATGGATAAAACTGAATCAGTATATATTTTTAAAAGTCCATATTTACTTATATAATACAGGATTGAATATATTTTTAAGCGATTAATAACTACTTTTTTGTATTCAAAGTATTTTTCAAACAATTAAAAACAGTACATATTCTGTCATTTCTTTTCCTTTTCTTCTTTTTTCTGTTTTCTAGGTCAATCTTTTCTTATCAAATATGTAAAATTTATGTAATCCATATCATAAGATACAAAGTTTACAGGAATAAAGAAATAAATAGACTTATATCATGTTGTTCCAAAAAAGATTAGGAATATGTTTAAAAGAAAAAATTGTACATATTCAATAGAATGTATAAAATTAGACACCAAAGTTTATTTTTAATTAATGACAAAGCACCACACATTTAAGAAATATACAGGGTGATCTTTTTTAAAGTGACAGTGTTTGGAGCGCCCTGTAACGCGATCTAATTGCCGAAATGGCACCAAACTTGGTATTTAGACTAATCAAGACATGGGGAAAAGGAATCCATGAAAAAAAATTTAGTTCCAGAAATCGCCGCTAGGGCCTTTTGTGGCGCTGCTGTCGCTTACAATAACGAGAATTAGCATAAAACACAGGTATCAAAGAAAAATGCAAATGTCGTGCGATGACAGCGCCAGTAATAGGGGCTATAAAAGCAAGTAGCCTTTTATTCTTCTACTCTACTCCGACTCTTTTGTGGAAGCAAGATTCTTAGGTCCCCAGCCACGTCCCGAATGAAAGACTCTCTAGCAAAAGCCAGATTAATTTAAAAAAAAAAAAAAAAATCAAAAATCAAAAATCAAAAATTGAAACCGGACAAATTTAAAAGGGAAATTACACAAATTAAAGACACCGAAAAGCGGAAAGGGTTGGGTTCGGGGCGATGCAGCTACCGAAAGACTCCTAGCTACTTCCAAATCATTATTAGTCTTGGCGGTGGGCGGGGGGGCCAACCGCTGCGGCGAGCGGCCCATCCTCGTCCGCAGCCCTTTATTCTTCTACTCTACTCCGTCTCTTTTGTGGAAGCAAGATTCTTAGGTCCCCAGCCACGTCCCGAATGAAAGACTCTCTAGCAAAAGCCAGATTTAAAAAAAAAATCAAAAATCAACAATTGAAACCGGACAAATTTAAAAGGGAAATTACACAAATTAAAGACACCGAAAAGCGGAAAGGGTTGGGTTCGGGGCGATGCAGCTACCGAAAGACTCCTAGCTACTTCCAAATCATTATTAGTCTTGGCGGTGGGCGGGGGGGCCAACCGCTGCGGCGAGCGGCCCATCCTCGTCCGCAGCCCTTTATTCTTCTACTCTACTCCGTCTCTTTTGTGGAAGCAAGATTCTTAGGTCCCCAACCACGTCCCGAATGAAAGACTCTCTAGCAAAAGCCAGATTAAAAAAAAAAATCAAAAATCAACAATTGAAACCGGACAAATTTAAAAGGGAAATTACACAAATTAAAGACACCGAAAAGCGGGAAGGGTTGGGCTCGGAGCGATGAAGCTACCGAAAGACTCCTATCTACTTCCAACTCATTATTAGTCTTGGCGGTGGTTGGGCGGCCCATCCTCGTCCGCAGCCCTTTATTCTTCCACTCTACTCCGACTCTTTAGTGGAAGCAAAATTCTTAGGTCCCCAGCCACGTCCCGAATGAAAGACTCTCTAGCAAAAGCCAGATTAAAAAAAAAAATCAAAAATTGAAACCGGACAAATTTAAAAGGGAAATTACACAAATTAAAGACACCGAAAAGCGGAAAGGGTTGGGTTCGGGGCGATGAAGCTACCGAAAGACTCCTAGCTACTTCCAAATCATTATTAGTCTTGGCGGTGGGCGGGGGGGCCAACCGCTGCGGCGAGCGGCCCATCCTCGTCCGCAGCCCTTTATTCTTCTACTCTACTCCGACTATTTTGTGGAAGCAAGATTCTTAGGTCCCCAGCCACGTCCCGAATGAAAGACTCTCTAGCAAAAGCCAGATTTAAAAAAAAATCAAAAATCAAAAATTGAAACCGGACAAATTTAAAAGGGAAATTACACAAATTAAAGACACCGAAAAGCGGGAAGGGTTGGGCTCGGAGCGATGAAGCTACCGAAAGACTCCTATCTACTTCCAACTCATTATTAGTCTTGGCGGTGGTTGGGGGTGGGCGGCCCATCCTCGTCCGCAGCCCTTTATTCTTCCACTCTACTCCGACTCTTTAGAATGGAGTTATGAATAAAAAGGAGGAGACATATAGTGTACTGTCTACCAGTTGCGAGTGAAGTAACTGAGGAGGTTGTCACAATATGGCGGCTGCTTTTTTTAAATCGGTTCTTCAGTTTCAGATTACCGATAGGTCAAACGTCCCACCAGTAAAATTGAATAGAAGATTCCGTCTTAAATAAGCGTCTTATTCATGAAATTTTTTTTTCAAAAATGTCGTAAAAATTTCTATTTGATTTTACTGGTGTCAGTATGCCTTATAAATCTGTCAGTTTGTTTCCATGGTTGTCACAATATGGCGGAAACGCAGGGCCTAACTACCACCAAAGAAAACTCCTACCAGTAAAAATGAAAATCTGTTTCTACCATTATTTATGACTGAAATTTTGTAATAATAAGGCGTTTAAATAAGTTGAAAATATCTATATAAACCTACTGGTGGGAGTTTCCACCGTCGATAAACAACTCCTGTGATAGCGGTTACAGTTGAAGCTTCACTATTTTAAGGATATGTCAGTTCCTCTTTATTAATAGTTCCATGCTCTTTAGTGGAAGCAAAATTCTTAGGTCCCCAGCCACGTCCCGAATGAAAGACTCTCTAGCAAAAGCCAGATTTAAAAAAAAAAATCAAAAATTGAAACCGGACAAATTTAAAAGGGAAATTACACAAATTAAAGACACCGAAAAGCGGGTAAGGGCTGGGCTCGGGGCGATGAAGCTACCGAAAGACCCCTAGCTACTTCCAACTCATTCCAACTCCGACAAATAGTCTCAGCTGAAGTAAACGAGCTCAAGTGGACACGCCTCTCACGTTACCGGAACGTGCGTTACTGTTGAAGCTGTATTATATGAATCAATGTAATTCATCTGCAGCTCTTCGGAAATTTCGAACAGGAAAAACTTACGAAAGGGGCCTTTATCGTCTTAAGAAAATGATTAAGAAGTTCGAGGAAACGGGGTCACTGACCATTCGCTCTGGGAGAGGACGTAAACAAGTATCAGAAAATGTAATAACTGATGTGGCAACTGCAATTGTTGAAGTATGGCAGGGAACTATTGCTGGTACTAGCAGCGCCCGGGATGTAGCTCGACAATTGAACATGAATTATTCCACGGTATGGAGAGTTTTGCGGCGCGTTATTGGATTTTACCCCTACAAAATCAGCCGCTTGTACGAACTGAAACCAAGTGATTCTGATAAGCAAGTGACATTCGCTCTATCGTTTCTTGCCAGGGTAGAAATTGATGATGCTTTCCCATGGCATATTCTGTGGGGAGATGAGTGCCATTTTTATCTCAATGGGTCCGTAAACACACAGAATAGCCGAATTTGGGCTTCTGAGCAGCCCCACACCGTGCATGAAATCCCATTAAATTCCCCAAAAGCACTGTTTGGTGTGGTTTCACAGCCGAATTCGTAATTGGGCCATTCTTTTTTTAGACCAACACTCCGACAGGACCCGAAAAGTGCACCATAATTGCAGAAAGGTACCACGAAATGCTGCAAACGTTTGTTATTCTACAACTTCAGCAAAGAAACCGTCTCCAACAGACAATCTTTATGCAGGATGGTGCTCCGCCACACATTAGTAGTAAAGTACAGCAGCTGTTGCGCCAAAACTTCACAGATGATAGAGTCATAAGTCGGAGTTTTCCAGTTGCATGGCCGCCTCATTCCCCTGACCTCACGCCGTGCGATTTTTGGCTCTGGGGTTATTTGAAATCTCAAGTTTATGTTGGTGGAGTATCAAATTTGTCTATTCTAAAGGACAACATAACAAAGACAGTGCGGAATATTCCTCGTGATATGTTACGTACGGCTGTGGAGAACGTTGTGCACAGGATGCACGGTGTTATTTCTGAGAACGTTTCTCACATTGAAGGTGGTCTAATTCCTCACCGGGGAAGTTAATGAGTAAATAAGCATTAATAATTTAACTGTACGATTGTATGTGTTAGTATTTTTCTTTTCTCACATTTTATACATTGCAAAGCGCCACAAAATACCCTATCGGCGATTTTTGGAACTAAATTTTTTTTCGCGGAATCATTTTTTCCATGTCTTGACTAGTCTAAATACCAAGTTTGTTGCTATTTCGGCTATTAGATCGCGCTACAGGGCTCTCCAAGCACTGTCACTTTTAAAAAGATCACCCTGTATATTACACATGTTTACTACCTACACTATGACGCAAAAGTTTAGACAATGACGTCATTCAGCTTTAAAATGTAGAATTATGACGTCAGAATTACAAAAACCTGTAAATATATTCAAAAACTGATTTAAAATGCTATGTACAAAAGACAGTCGTTTTATTTGCTATAATACTAATTTTTTTCATAAAAATTCAAATGTGCTTGTCGCAAAAGTTTAGACACTATTCTAAATTTCTTTGAATATTCGCTGGCATATGCAAATTTAGAATCGATGATGTCACAAATTTGGAGTACTTAAGTTCTGCAAACGATTGCGCTTCGTAGTCGACATGCCGAGAGCTAAAGAAATTCAAGTGAATGAGGTTTCAAGGATTTGGCAGTTGAAAGGTGAAGGGAAGAGCGTTTCTGAAATTTCTGCTATTATTAATAGGTCAAAAAAATCTATTTATCGAGTTTTATCGAGTGGTTCCGAATATAAAGCAAAATGTCGGTCTGGGAGGCCACGTGTGACAAATGTACGAGAGGATCGCCTGATACAAAGACTAGCGAGTACTCAACAAATGAGCGTACGTGGAGTTCAAAGCTCATCGGGACTCTCTGTATCAAAGGATACGATTCGTAGGCGAATTTTGGAAAAAGGAACAATCGTTTATAGCAAAATGCAGAAGAAACCAGCTCTGAAACCGTATCATAAGTTACAAAAACTTATGTGAACTCGAAAGCATATGTCATATGGAGAGAAATGGCAGTCAGTCATATTTAGCGATGAAAAAAAGTGGAATCTGGATGGTCCAGATGGTTGTTTATCGTATTGGCATGACTTGCGGAAGGAACCTCGACGTTTTTTTAGTCGCAGACAAGGAGGGGGCTCGGTGATGGTTTGGGCAGCCTTTTGCTATAATGGACAAGTATCTCTGACCTTCACCAGTGGTCGTCAAACTTCACAGCATTATACACAGACATTAGAAGAAAACCTACTGCCATTTGCTGAGCTTCTAGGGGGTCCTCAGTGGGAATTTCAGCAAGACAATGCTTCAATTCACACTGCAAAACATTCAAAATCTTGGTTTAATTCCCATAATATAAGAGTTCTCGACTGGCCAGCATGTAGCCCAGATCTTAACCCTATAGAAAACCTTTGGAGCATCATGTGTCGCAAAGTTTATAGCAACGCTAGACAATACTCTTCTGAAAAGGAACTTAAGACATCTATTGAGAATGCATGGTACGATATCGATCCACAAACTATGCAAGATTTAGTTTCTTCCATGCAATCTCGTGTATATGACGTAATACATAAGCATGGATGCGCAACCAGGTTTTAAAAATTGTTTATTTCGATTTTATTTAATTTGTGTCTAAACTTTTGAGACAGCAGTTTATTTTTGTTACCATTTAATTTATTGCAATATGCACAATTCCACTTTTCTTTGTTATAAATATTGTTTATATGTACAGCACATTAATTTCAAGCAGTGATTTGAAAATTGAATAAATATTTTTCAAAGTATGTAAGAATTTCTTCATTGTCTAAACTTTTGCGTCATAGTGTATAATGACTGAATGTGTTTATTTATATGTACTAATTGAAAAGTATATTTGCAGAGCTGTCAAGTCTCTGGCTTTTTGGATACCGGTATTTTAATACAGAAAATGTTGTATTATTGAATTGGAACATTCTGCAGATTTAAAAGAACAACATTTTCTCTAAGATAATACTGGTGTGCAAAAAGACGTAGACTTGGTAACTCTGATATTTGAGACAAGTTTTGAAACTAGCAGTAATTTTTTTCTGAATGTTATTAAAGTAGAGTGTTTATTTATTATTTTGTATTGATAGTAAAATAGATCTAATGATTATCTGATCTATGTAAAAAAATTGTCTATGTGGCAATATTAATTTTTAAAAGATCTAATTTTTAAATTGTATGGATTTTTATTTATTTGGTTTTTTTGTGGGGGGGGGAGAGATTTTTTTTACCATTTTCGTACATCTGATATTTTAAATCTCTTTAATTTTATACACTGAGTACAATGAATATTTTGAACCTTTAGAGTAAGACAAGATTAATATATATATATAATCCATGTACCGTAAAAACCCTCAATAGTGAACACTTCGGGGCTGCGGAATTTGTCAGATTATCGGAGAAGCCTGCTTTTGTGAGGTAAAAATATAGAAATATGCATGCGTTGTATATAAAAAAAGGTATTCGAAGTCCACTTTTTGGAAATGTTCATTAACTTCCGCAACGGACACTCCGAATACCGGACACCTCTATTTAGTGAAAAATAATGCAGGGTTGCATTTTTTTGCAAAAGGACCTGATTAAAACATGGGCATACTGGACAGTGTCCCGTCCCCCTACGATTTTAGGGTCCACAAATTTGATGTGCAATTTTTGTAAAGCTTATATTTTAAACCTATTTCGAAATTGTACTGATTACCATCAATATTTTGAATTTTTAAAGTAAAATATCATTAAAAAATAAACAGGTAAAATAATTCTAATATTTAGATGAATATCTTTTTGTTTTTAGTCTTGTTCTACTCCTGAAATTAAAATTTTTTATTATAATCAGTACAAATGTCGGAAAATATTTAAATTATCAGGTTTACAAAAATTGCATACCAAATTTGGGAGTCCCAAAATCAGGCTGTGTGGGGTTGGAGGGGACGGGATCACAGCTAAATATTTTTCTAGGATTCACCGTGGTCAAATATGGCTACATATAATGTTGACAAAAATTGCATGCAATTAAGACGTTTGAAGTATCTGAAATTCAGACGCAAAAAGTGTCTGAAAGAATTAAGAGTTTTAAAATGTCTAAAAATTGAACACTCCGTTTCAGACACTTAAGTGTCTTAATTTCAGACGTTTCAATCTGCAGTGTGCTATTACAATATAAAAATAGTCGCCCGTGGCCACCCTGTGTATGTATTGTCTTAAACCTTTCCGGTGTGGAGTAATTCTGTTTGTAAAATGATGAAATGATGGACCGACACCAGAATTTACAAACAAATGTATTAGAAAATAAAACTTGCATATTTTCCAGTACTTTATAAAAAAAAATAATTAAATATTCTGGGTGCCAGTACTCTTAATGGATCTCAGGACACTTAAAGCTTCAAAATTTTCGAAATTTTATTTTTTTTAGATGTTAAAATCATATCTTTCTCAACATTTTGATATAACAGTTTCCTTGAAATCCCCATAAGAACAGAAGTTATGGCGTTTAGAATTACACCCGTTCAATAGCTGAAGCGGTATTTCCGAAAATTTGAAGTCATTTTTCTCCAAATGACGTTTTTGAGCATAACGCGCACGATATCTCAAAAACTTCTGAATATTTTTTCATGAAATTTTCTAAATATATGCTTCATGTTAGTTGTATAAACTGAACCTAAAATATATATTTTGTAATCCTGCGCGTAAGCTGTTATACCAATTTTCTGCTCGTCAAATGTCTGACAGTAAGGAGCCCCCTATAATTGCTAATTCTGCAACTTGCAATTTTTTTTAATTCATGAAATGAAAGAAGACACTTGTATCTTTCATCCCAATAAAATTTTGTTTTGAAATCATATACTTTTTAAAATATGAAATGTTGAAAATGGTCTTTTTTTTTTCTTTTTTCCCGATTTTAAGATTCCTGAGACTCCTTAAAATTGGGTTTCCTTTTTTAGGACACCGCCCGCTAAAGGGTTAAAAGAAACTGTGATATATTTTGTTTTATGAATTCATATGTTTTCTTTTCATTCTCGGATTCTCTCATGCTATATTACAGATCCTTTCTGCAACTTTTATAAAAAAAAAAATTAATAAATATATTTTCTATTGAATTCATCCTTTTTTTTTACTTTTTCTCAGTTATTATGTATGTTTTCTGTTATAAAGTAATATTTTAAATTCATTTTCACACATTAGACAGACTTGACCACACTTAAATTAAAAAATATATAAAAACATTTAATTAAAAACTAAAAATACAAAAAATACAAAAGACGTTTCGCAGTGCAAACGCACAGCCGCATCAGTACAAAATCAGCTACAGCAAAATATCGAAACCATGGAACTATTAATAAAGAGGAACTGATATATCCTTAAAATAGTGAAGCTTCAACTGTAACCGCTATCAAAGGGGTTGTTTATCGACGGTGGAAGCTCCCACCAGTAGGTTTATATAGATATTTTAAACTTATTTAAACGCCTCGTTTTTACAAAATCTCAGTCATAGATAGTGGTAGAAACAAATTTTCATTTTTACTGGTAGGAGTTTTCTTTGGTGGTAGTTAGGGCTTGAGTTTCCGCCATATTGTGACAACCATGGATACAAACTGACAGTTTTATAAGGCATACTGACACCGGTAAAAACAAATAGAAATTTTTATGACATTTTTGAAAAAAAAATTCCATGAATAAGACGCTTCTTTAAGACGAAATCTTCTATTCAATTTTACTGGTGGGACGCTTGACCTATCGGTAGTCAGAAACTGAAGAACCGATTTTAAAAAAGCAGCCGCCATATTGTGACAACCTCCTCAGTTACTTCACTCGCAACTGGTAGACAATACACTATATGTCTCCTCCTTTTTATTCATAACTCCATTATCGAAACATGTCCTGGACACAGTCAAAATCAAAGTTAAAGTTAATCATTTTAAAAACAAAAAATATTCCATCGGGATCGACCGGATTAGTTGAATGTATAAGGGTACAATTTTGTAAACCAGCTCTCCATGAACAATCTGTAATCATAAGTGTTGCCATTTCTCTTCAAAATTAAAGAATTTTCGAAGGCTGAGGTGTAGTCTGTTTCATACGCATGTTGTACTAATTTAGAGTCCAATCTTCCATTTTTAAAGGCACCGACATGTTCTTTAAGTCTCATATCCAACGATGTGCTGGTTTCACCTACATACACGTTATCACAGTTACTGCATGGAATCATGTAAACCACACCAGTGGATTTTTTTACATCGTAATTATGTTTATGGCTATTTAAAAAAGAACTTAATTTATTTACTGGTTTAAAAGAAACCCCAATGTCAAAAGAATTAAATACAGATGAAACTTTTTCTGACATAGTATTATAATATGGTAAAGAAACAAAAAATGAGGTTTAAACCGCTGGAAAGGGGGAAGGGTTGAATTCATGCACTCCAAAGTTTTTTTGAAAATTTTTCTGATTATATTTTATTAGATATTAACCCTTAAATACCTGATTTTTCAAAAATCATTGTAATAATGTTTTTTGGCTTTCATTTTTTAAATAAATCATGGGAAAAATACTTAAAAAATCATATTTTGTTTTAAGTATGGTTTACGGCTAAAAACCTGTTGTTACTAATCAGCAATACTGGTCTTTAATTGAAAAAATAATTTTCCTTGATAAAATTCTATAATGTAAAACACACAAGAATTTTAGGAACTATAATAAGAAATAAATTTTACTTGCTCACTGCAGAACAAAATAGGGTATTTTGCAAGCTTCCAAACAAAACAAAAAGAACATGTAGCAACAATTTAAAAAAGAAATATATCTTTTTTCTTAAACAGCACAAGTGTTGCCATCTACATGTTGAAAATCGATTTAATAATATTTTCAGAATGTATTTTATTGGCAACATTAGGAATTATAGCTTCAATTTTATTCTAATAGTATTTTAGACCCTAATTTGGGTATGTTGCCGAAAAGCAACACCCGGCATTTAAGGGTTAATATTTTATAGCAAACCACTTTTTTAAAGTATCAAATTTAAATTCATATTAAATATATTCAGTTTTTATTTAAACTTCTTATATGAATTTATACAAATTTGTGATGATTTTACAGCGTTTGATATGTTTACATCTCCTTACAAATCCCTTATTCAGTTATAAAAATAAGTAACATGTTACATACTAAACGTATTATTTTACCCCATTCTTTCTAATTAGAAAGATACGGTGAAAAAATTTTAAACCAAATATATCAGTTTGGTCAAACGATTCGATTAATTTTCAAGCGACACAATAACAATTTAGTTGGAGGAAAAGCACGTACTCTTTATGTATATATTTTAGGTGCCTCGATATCGGTCCTCGACAATTGTAATGCGGTTTATTGGTGTCGTGTTTAGGAATGAAAAAGGGCCGCCAAGATCTACTTGAAAACAATAGATTATGCCATTTACTGTTAGCCTTTTATAGACTAAATTAAGATCCAGACATACAGGGTGTCATAATTAAACGGCTGTATTTTAAAGTTGTCAATAAACGGAACTATTGTTCAGAATATTGTGAAATTCTGTGGATGACATGATAAAAATATAGGAACTTGAGTGAAAAAAAATAAGGCAAAATGGCGCCACCAGAGGGCGATTTATAACGAATTACACATTTGGCATACGTTTACGATAGTATACAAATTTTATTACAACCAAACATGTTCCACATTACGGTCATCAGTTTCAGATACCATGTGGAATCGTAAGATAGCACTTCCCACTGTTAACCGTAGTCAGTGGTGGAAAATTGGCGCAGAGGAGGAGCCTATTGACATCACTAAATTTTAGTAGTATTTTTCGGCTTATCTACTGACAGAATTTCTGAGTTTTTATTAAAGGGAATAATACTATAAAATATTAGTGGTGTCAATAGGCTCCTCCTCTGCGCCAATTTTCCACCACTGCCGTAGTGTATTCTGGGAAATGCTAAGCAGAGGCGCCAAGTTCGCACTAATCTTCCGTAATGCGAGGATTAATTTAACCCAGTTTAACAAAGTTTCGAACCAGAAAAATTATTTGATGAATCTTTATTTATTTAATTCCAGTTTTCTATGTGGAACTTATTTAATTTCATGTCTGAAAAAAAGTTCCGGTACGAAATGTATTAAACCAGGGTTAAATTAACCCACATATTACGGAGGATTAGTGGCAACTTGGCACCTATGGCTAAGAACATGTCGTGAAATGCTGTCTTTAAGATCAGGTAAAGTTAATAAATAAAATTTCGAAACTATCGTAAATGTATTTTAAACGTGTAATTCATTAAAAATCGCCCTGTGGTGGCAAAATTTTGAAATATTTTTTTCACTTAAACAAATTCACATCCCTTTATTATGTCTTTCACAAAATTTCCCAACTTTATAAACAACAGCAGACAAATTTAAAGCAGGGTCGTTTAATTATGGACATCCTGTATTTTAAATAACTTTTTTGCATAAGTTGTCTTGCAATAATTTTGTTTAGTGGAACGTTTTCACGTGTCAGAGAGACCAATGTCACCACTATTTCTAAACAGTAATCTTCGTCTAATGAGAGAAACACTTCTATTAACCTATTGAGTGCCATATCGCACATATATGTGTACCAGAAATATTTTCATTGAAGTCAATTTTTGCTATGAAACGGGATATTGATAATTTATTACTATGTATTTAAAAAAAAAATAAAAACGTAGCGCTACAAGCAAGTTTATTGATTTCAGTTTGGCGTACAACGCGCAAAAATAACTAAAAATTGATACTTTTGAAATAAAAAATGTTCAAAATTAACAAATATTCCCCCGATTGGGAATTGTACACTGCCTTGATAAACACTGAAAACCGCTTTGTAAATGTCTGCTGAAAGTGCACCTTCGTGGCACCGTCGCAACACGATTTTATTTTGACCTCAATGGGGAACATTGGCTAATTTTCCTATTCGCTCTATAGTTACTTCAAAAATAGAATTTACTGATTAGAACATCACATAACAAGTAAAGCAGTAGGATGTTTTCAAAGATTAGTTTCTGAAAATCACATAAATACACGTCTAAAATTTGTAAATTTAAACAAAAATAAATTTTTACATCAAAATATCATAAAATTTACGTTTATACCTTTATTTATTTGTACAATTAAAAGCTCCCTAAAAGTAACTTTTTTCCTAACTCCATTAATTATCGCAAGCTATTCTTTCATTTACAAGTCAATGACCCATTTGGTAACATGAAAGTTTAACAAATTGCTGCGAATGCATTTCCAGTTTCATATGTTCTTTCAATAAAGGAAGTTATTTTAAGCACATCTACTAAACTGTAAAAGTATTGGACAGTTTTTTAATTTTACATGCATTTTTAGGGTTCTGTACTTAAAAACTAAAAACGGAACCATTATAAGATCACTCCTGTGTCTGTCTGTCTCTTGCAGCCATTTTACTCGTAAACTATGGAACGTGGAAAGTTCCAATTTGGGAGGTAATAAAGACTATTGACTTCACATATAATATTTACAGATTATTAAGCATTCACAAATATATTTAGGAAAAATGTAGAGGAGTTACTCGAAAAAAAATCTTTTCTTTGTCTATCGTGTGGGGTATCGTGTGAAAGCTTTCGTAACGCTGAACTGAAAAATACATTTATTTTAATTTTAGATAGTTTATTTTCAGAGATATCGTCCAAAATGTAGTGCAAAAATATGTCCTCCGAATCTACTGAAACTAAAATTATGAAAAAATTAGAGGTAGTAGACGTTAATTTAAACCTTACAGGAAAACTATAGCGATTACCCTAGGTCACATAGTTTTTGAGAAAAGCTCATTTTCCCGTTACACACAAATTTCGATTTGCACGCATTCAGCAAAAGTGTTGAGGAGGACTGGAGGTACCTATCGTAGCAGAAGTATAAAAGTAATGTTGATAATGATTTTTTTAAAATCGTCGGAAATTAGCCGAGATATTAACCCTTAAAAACACGGATGCTTTAGACATACATAATAACAGGGGTGGTATGCTTTATGTACCATCAGCTTTTAAAGCCCAGATAACAATTTTTAATGGTATATTTGTGTAATGCAATGCCCAGAAGCTGTATAAAAGCAATAATGTCAAATTGTTAAAACAGACTAATTTAATTAGAATTAATCACATAAATACTATGAGATTCGCAACTAGTTTACATTGAGTGGATCTCTCAATACGCCTCCCGTGTCTTTGAAAGTTAATTAAAATCCTATCTGGAAAAATGTGGCACGGATCAAGGTGGAATTGCAACTTTGCGATCTCCTTTCGAAGTGCACTTAGCACAATACCAAGATTAAACATTGAACAAGGGTTTTGTTTTAGCTACACTGTAAAATGAAAAGTTTATTACTACGCTGAATTTAGTTTTATGAAATGCGAAATGAAGTTTAAACATGCTCTACTTTTATTGTCAGTACCGATTTAACCCTTAAATGCGCGATTTTTTGTTTTGTTTCGAAAAAAATATACATGGATTCTCTGAAATGCTTATTAGACAAGAAAAATAATGAAAAAAATCAGAGAAGCATTTTCATTTTCGTCAATCTTTTCTCCTGTTGCACTCCTGCAATAAAAGTAAAAACTACTATCGTGTGACTGTTTTACGCTAAAATATTGCAGATTAGTAAATATTTTAATAAGTATGTCTCCAAGTACCTTATTTTACATGATTATTTATTTCATAAAACTTAACCTTTAACACTTTAATTCCCATGATAGAATACGTTCTAAATATTACGTAGTTCAGAGAATCTGACTTTACAACAGAAAGTTTCAATGGTTAATTTCGTTTTATATAAATGCGGAATGTCTGTCATTAATTAAAGCAAATATTGTTTTTTTTTAATTTTCTGGTGTATATTAGGTATACATGTATAAAAAATATCTATTAAATTCAATACATTATTTTTTGCATACATGCAAAGCTGCGCACTAAAGGGTGACGTTCCTCCGAAACAGATAAGGACGAGATTATAAAAAGTGTTATACAGAGTAGCAATTTTTGATATAATTTAGGATTCATATGTCTTTGAACTTTTATCGTATACCCATTCATATTTTTCTAGTATATACAGCTATACCCTACATTGTATAGTTTTTTTACAAAGGATTATTATTCTTTAAGCAACGATTTCTAATTATAATACAGTTAATAATTCATATATTTATTGTATGGAACCCTCTGAGCGCGAGTGATACTCGCACTTGACCGCATATTTTATTAAAATGCACGCAGTAAAAAGGAGCAGAAAGGTCGATTTTTCGATTTTCTGCACTTTTTGTCTTTTATGTCTCTGTAACTTTATTGCTATCTCAGACCATCTTTCGGCTATAATAGCCATTTTTTTCAAAATGTGAAAGAAATGCAAGTTTTATTTTTTATCTATTCAATATTTTGAACATTTATCTGTCAATGGTTAAACAACCTCTCTAAAATGAAGTTTTCCTGACTAAAGGTTCTCAAACGGTTCGGACGATTTTAATTTTTTTTTTAATGTAGGCACATTCGATAGATTATCTCTAAAAAAGTAAAGAACCACCAGGTTTTGTTTCGCAAATTGCGGAAAATCAAATACGTGTTTTCCTTTAATCGTCCATGGTACACCAAAACTGCATACATATTAAGCGTCCTATCTTAAATGGGAGAAGTAACCGCAAGATTAAAGAGGAGGTCACATCAATCAAGGTCACGTGCCACGTAGCGGATGGGGGTTGAACTACAGGAAGATGCCTAACTTTTTTCTTTCTTCACACCACTAAAATTGTAAAGTTTTTTCACCTTGATTAATAGCTGAAAAGCACGTGCCTAAGATAAGGCGAAACAATCTTCACGGTGTCAAATGCATCTGGACCACACCCCCTTCTCACTACCCTATTATTTTGCAATAAATCTGGTAAACAAGATTCAAAGTCCATGAATGACTAAGGATTTAGAAAATATGCACAGATGGTAGATATTCTGTCACGTATGACGTCACACAAAAAGCCCGCGAGGCTAACGAGAAAGACAGGCTACCGCGGTGGGTCCAATTCTTCTTTTTTTACAGACCGCTGGAGTCACGTGATGCTCTTTTCACACACCTTCATTGGTGCATTCAAGCATCACGTGACTACAGTGATCTCTAAAAAAAGAAGAATCGGACCCACCACGGTAGCCTATCTTTTCCGTTAGCGGCCCCACCAGTGGCCGAGAGGTTCTGCTCTCGAAGCTGGTAGACGGGAGGTGCTGTGTTCGATCCCAATCGCGCCCGTCGGCCTAATCGTTCGGAGTTTTCGTGGTTTTCTTCGAGCCGTGGATCTTCCATGCGTTAATACGGATTAGGTTTCCTTAGTAAGACCCCCACGGAGGGCACTCCCCCCGGGCCTATATCCCTCGTGTAGATAATTGGCCGTCAAATATCAACCCAACCCAACCCTTTTCCGTTAGCCTCGAAAAGCCCGCGTACGTGAATTATCAACCCCGTCCACAAGATGGCGCAGCTGTATTAATTTACGCCCGATTCGGCCATTAAGTTTGTACGCTTAATATGTATGCAGTTTTGTGGTACACTGGTATCACCACCCCCTGAATACTAGGTCTGAGCACTGACACAAAAATGGCAGCTTCCGTAGGCGGATTTTTTTCAACGTGCGTACGGTCCCTTGAACTTTGGTACCAATAATTTTTTTAATTTTTTTTCCGCTTTAATTTTCTAAGATTAAACAAGACAAAGAAATATTTTATAAAAGACTGGTGTCTAACTGTAATGGACCGTACACACGTTAAAATAAGCCCGCCTACGGCATCCGCCATTTTTGCGTCAGCGTTCAGGCCTAGTATTCAGGGGGGCGGTGCTGGTAGCCTGAGTTACTCATTTCTTATGGCTTTCTATCAAGTTTGAAATTCTTTGCAAGTGTTATTTCAACAAGAACTTTGTATTTGTGATATCCTCTTGAGACCCAAGCTCGCATTTTTCGCACAAATTTTACCATTTTTAGGATTAAGGCTCACTCACTATGGGGCTAGAAAACTTTATATATATTCATTTATTTTTAAAACTAAAAAATATAGAGAGTTTTGGCGTGTCCAATATAATGGACATTGGGTCTTAGTCCAGTAAAAACCATATTATTGAATTACATGATTCTGAATGAAAAGTTCTTAATTGCAAAATTTCTTTCATTATAAATGTGTTTTTATCGTTCATACATCACCTTTAAATATTGCACAATCATAGTTTTTTCATTATCAAAGAGAAAAATGTATTTTTGGATGAGATTTATTTGAAAAGTATAAATAAATTTAGTGATTTTTAAGTAGTTTTTTAACGGGAATAAAAAAAAAAATCTGTCACATCGATAAAAGATTTTTTCTAAATAAAATTATAAATAGTTAGTGGCACGGTTATCACAATTGACATTTGAATGCCAATAGGAAATTAAAAAGAAATAAAACGCAGTTTATTTATAATCTTAAATTATTATCTTCAGTTATATTTTCTTTCATGTTAAATGTGCTTTTACCGTTCATACACCACCTGTAAATATTGCACAATTTTAATTTTTTCATTATCAAAGAGAAAATGTATTTTTGGATGAAGTTTATTTGAAAAGTATAAATCAATTTAGTGACAAAAACATAATTAGAAAGTTAGTGGCACGGTTATCACAATTGACATTTGGATGCCAAAGGAAATTAAAAAGAAATAAAATGCAGTTTATTTATAATCTTAAATTATTATCTTCAGTTATATTTTCTTTAAATATTTATTTCTGTGTAAATTTGATTAAATTAACTAATTTAATTATAAACAACTTGCGAACAGTAAAATAATATAAAAAGCTTGCATTTATTATTAATTGTTAAACGAATATACAAATACAAGTTGCATTTCATGCTTTCTTATTTTACATGCTTACTTATTTTATTTTACACTTATCAAGTAAGATGAGATAGCTACATAACCTTCAAATACCAGATTTTTAGCGTCAAGTTTCTATTTCTTTCACTACAAACTTTTCTGCCATCAGAAATGTGTTTTTATCGTTTATATGTTACTTCTAAATATCACATAAATTCAATTTTTGCATCATCAAATAGAAAAAGTGTATTTTAACTAAGAAACGTGTCGATCAATTAATTTAGTAATAGTAATAAAAAATTAATAACATTTTGTTTTGTTTTTTAACACTTCTCAACACCAGTAATTTGTTTGTTAGAATAATGATAATAAATAGTGGTACAGCTACCACAATTGGCAAGTAAATGCCAAGAAGAAATTTAAAAGAAATAAAAATGAGTTTATTTAGAATCTTATACCGTTATCTTTAATTATATTATCTTAAAGTTTTTTTGCTAATCAAATATGATTAAATTTATTAATTCAATTATAAATAGTATACTAACAGAAAAATAATACCAAAAATAGTTATGAATAAGAAAACACATAATAAAGGCTTAATTGTCTATATTTACCAAATGCTGAAAAAAAAATATATATATATATATTTCACTGAAATCCAAAATTTAACAATGTACTGATTTAGATTAAGCATTTTATCAGTAAAATTATACATTTTTAGAATAATATTTAAATATTTTTTTATTTATTCAAGAATGTATATTATCTACTTCTGTATCTATTATTTGTGTCAATATTGTGTTGATTTTTAGGTAAGAACTAATGTCTCTCTTCAGTATACAAAAAGAGTCTAATATGAATAAAAAACAACTGATGAAGACCAAACGTCCAATAGAATGGACATTTAAAAAAAAGTTGTTTATTCTCTAAAATATACATTAGATTATTTAAACTGCGATGTCATTTCATTGATACAACACTTAACATTAGATATACGTAGCATTAATATCAAAATACTTTTTAAAAATATAAAAAAATAGCGTTAAAACTGTATGCTTACCTTCAACAGTCTTTCTCTTGTTGCCCGCCACTTTCAAATGATTAAAATGCATATTTAGTTACAATTTTTTTTATTATTTCAGCATACATATAACAGCACTGGACTATCTAGTATAATGCACAGCAAGTATTTACAAGTTCCAGCTGAAATTAAGTATTTTACATAAAAAATAAAAATGTCCTATAGAATGGACGCGGTGTCTCAGGAGGATAAAATACTAATGTGTGAAGTAATGACATGTGGTAAATAGTGATAATAATAATAATAATAATAATAATAATAATATATTAATAATATGTGAAGATAAAGCGTTCCTGTGGGTACTCTTCCTTCGTTTCATCGTCTGATACAAAAACAAAAAAATAAATAAATAAAAATTCGAGAAATTTCAATGAATGACCTAAATTAGCACTGGCTTCTGCGGTCTTTCGTTCAATTTTGTCTTTGTATTTCTGCTTAACCCTTTCGGGCGCAGAAACATTCGATTCGTAAAATGACGAAATGATTGCCTCACAGCATAATTTACTAGCGAACTTCTTAGAAAGTAAAATATTGTTTTCTAAACTTTCATTGTAAAAGCAAAATTTTATTAAAATATTCTTGGTGCCGTTTGTAAGTTTGAATTAAATGTAGGTATTTAGGTGGTCTCGCTGTGAGATCAATGGGCTTGAAAAGGTTAACCCTTTCCGGCGCGGATTAAGTCTATTTGTAAAATGATGAAATGGTGGACTAACACCAGAATTTACAAAAGAATTTATTAGGAAATAAAAACTTGCTTATTTTCCCCATACTTTTTAAAAGCAAAATTTTTATTAAATATTCTTGGTGCCGTTTGTCAGTTTTGGAATTAAAATTATGTGTTGTTTTTTGTGCACACCGCCCACTAAAGTGTTAAAGAAGAATTTTCGAAATAAAAGCAGCATCACTTTATTTGAACTTGATGAGTACTGTCGATTGATACCCATTTCATCCATTTTTATTCGAGCTGGTTGAGTGCCCCACCCTTGTGAGACATAACTGAATTGAGCCTTCTTGAGATCTCACCCAATTGTGCTATATGTAAAAGAAATTGACTACTGATAAATATAAATCCACCTAATAATTTTATTCTAAGCTACATAGCTAATCGACTTATTTGCTAAAATTTGCTTAGACTTTTTAAAGAAAACAATTATTTTAATCTGCATTTTGAAAAATATATAAAAAGCACTCCATTCATTTTGTAAAGGGAAACTTAGTTTAATGTTGTTTTTTATGGCATAGATGCCGTACCTTCCCTCAGCCGTTGTTGTTTTGAATTGTTTGGCGATTTTTTGTTGGCGTGTTGGCGGTGTTTACAGATATGAGAAACTCGATATGTAAACCCCGTGTGACGTGTGTGTTGTGACGTGTCGTGTTCTGGCAACACCCGAGAAGCTTAGAATTTTGTGAATGTATTTTGATATCGTGTTCTATCGTTAACTTTTTATTTTTATGTTAAATTTATTGGATGTATTTCATTGACTATAGTTTGTGTAGTCCGTTTAAACGATGTTGCTGAAGTAATTAAGAAATATGAGGAAATTTTGACAAGAAAGGGAGGTTTGTTTATAGCGTGTCAATGCGTATTAAGCCTATTTTGGAAAATGACGGCGATGTTATGAGAGATATTTCGTGCTGAAGGTTTCAAGAAAGCAGATGTCTGTTAAGGTATGTTGATAATTTTATGTATATATTTTGTTGCTTTAAGAGTTCTTTACATTTTGAGATTGCTACAAAACGAGAACTGCTGAATTTTGAGAATTCTATACCGCGAAAAATGCTGAATTCGGCGATGTTTTTTTCGGTAAATGTGCGCGAAGCGCTCATACAACTATTGCTGATTGCCACTTTAGTGAGTTTCGTTTTTTATGTATATTTTGCTGCTTTAAGAGTTTTTTACGTTTTGAGATTGCTACAAAACGAAAACTGCTGAATTTTGAGAATGCTATACCGCGAGAAATGCTGAATTCGTCGATGTTTTTTTTTGGTAAATGTGCGCGAAGCGCTCATACATCTATTGCTGATTGCCACTTTAGCGAGTTTCGTTTTTTAGGTATAATTTGCTGCTTTAAGAGTTTTTTACATTTTGAGATATCTACAAAACGAGAACTGTTGAATTTTGAGACTGTTATACCGCGAGAAATGCTGAATTCGGCGATGTTTTATTCGGTAAATATGCGCGGAGCGCTCATACAACGATTACTGATTGCCAGTTTAGCGATTTTTTTATATTATTTACATTTTATTTTTGTTAAGCCAAACATGCGTATAAAGTGGTTCTTGGCGACATTTACTACTTGGCGGAAAAGGGGTTTTCATGCCAAGAAGAATTCCGAGATGACGGCCGAGGGGAACTTTTGACATCTGTTCCTTTTTTCTTTTAAATAACTCCTAGTATGTCTCTTATTGGAAAATTCAATATCTAAGTAATTAGTTTCTCCGAATAAAACTAATTAAATTTTATTTCTTTAAAAAACCGTTCAAAATCTTTTTTATTTTAACAATATTTTTTCATAACATATTAAAAAAGTAGATATTCTACATCTTTTATGTCTGTTTCACTATTTTATTATTTATATACCAATTTGTCAAACATCATTACATGTTTTCTCTTCAATGGTCAGTTATCCCTCAGTATTCATAAATGCATGTCTTTGAAAATCAATTAATTTTCTTTTCAAAATTTATAATCTTTATTATCATTTAAATATATTGGTCTGTCTTTTAAAAAATATGTTAAAATATCTTATATACAAGAACGGTAGACATAAAGTCCTAACAAGTCTTGTAGTTCATACACAGCCCAACACACAATAAAAAAAAAAACCTTTTCGCTGCAGCTAGAGAATCTTCAGTTGTGATTTTCAAATGATTTACTTTCCTTATTAGTTTAAGATTGATAAAAAAAGTTTATAACATTTATCATTTTATTTTCAGTCTGATAATCACAAATAGAACTTTCTACCATTAGGCAATCTTCTTATTTCCTACCTCATGGAACACCATACTATAGATAATGCCTAAGAGCTTCAGACTACTGCCCTTCTGAATTCTAGGTCTACGCTCTGATACAAAAATTGCTGTCGTAACGGGGGGTTTTTTTCAGCCTCTGTAAGGTCACTTGAATTTGAATACAAGGCTCCCACTCGGTCCGTTTTTTGAACACCACTTTTATTTAAAGAAAAATCTTTTTATAAATTTCGTAGAAACATACCAAGAACAGCGATTTTGTTTTTACCGCGAATTTATTTCTAAAAAATTACTGCTTTCAAAAAACGGATCAGTGTGAGCCCTGTGAATACCAATCATTTCTAAAAGTATTAACACTACGAGTTTTTAAATTTTAAATAAGTGAAAAAACTTTTTCGAAAATGCTGATGTCCAAATTCAGCTGCCTGTACAAATGCTGAAAGAAATTGCCTACGACAGCCGCCATTTTGTGTCAGTCCTAGAATTCAGTGGACGCTGATCAGCGGATCAGCACTAGTGTTGGACCGATTGCATCTAACACCAACCATTTTGCACATTTCGTAGTTGTTTACTACCGATGTAAAATTTTAAGTACAGTAATTCCCCGCGTATACGCCGCGGCTTAGTTAAGTCTATTTCATACCGAAAATTTTATTTAAAAAATGAAGTCAAATAAATGCTAAGCAAAAGCAGGTAACATTTTACTTGAAACAAATTCTGGGAGGAAAACGAATTATCTGAGCTGCGGCTTATACGCGGGAAATTACGGTAGTAAATTATTTGTTACTTTAATCCCATAAGCTTCGCCCCCGATAAGTGTAGGTTACTTTTTTATAAATTCCACATTGTTTGATTACCATCACTTTTTTGATGTAGAAATATTCCCATTTAATGGCAGATAAAAGGATGCAAAAATAAAAAGACAACTACACTGTTTTAACACTAGAAAGACCGAGACTTTTACTCAATTTTTAGAAAAATATTTGACACCAGACTTTTTTTTTAATTAACTTATCCATTTAACCAGTTTTTTTTTTTTTCGTATCTTTCAAACTAGTTCTATAAAAGAAATTTCTAGTTCGAACCTAGATATGTTCTTTTGGTAGCAGTCAAAATGACTGCTCGCGGGCTTTCTAGTGTTAAAAAACTGGTTAAAATCAAACAATCTGAATAAAGTAAAAGTAGTCTACACTTTCCGGGAAAATCACAGGCTCGAGAATTAAGGGGTTAAGATGTAAGTTGTAACAAATAAGTAAATATCAGCAGACTAATAAATTGATTTAGAAAAGGCCAAACTCTGGATCATAATGCAGGCAATTTGGATTAATATTTAGTTGATATGTATTTGGAATGAAAAGCATGTTTATTTTCAGACAAAAAACGCCAATCTTGAGTATTTACAACATAAAAACTAAAATTTTGTAGTTATGACATAACAAAGTTATCTTTAAAAATTAAAAGAAAATGTACATTTTAGCAATACCACATAAAATTTCGTGTTTCCTAATTAAATTTCAATCTTTTCATCTGCATCTAATGAAGAAATATTACTAATCTTTTAAGTTTTTTAAAGTATTTCCTTCCACACGGTTTCAAGACATGTTTCGATTAATCATACATGCTCAATTTGTTCTGTTATTGATATTCTTTTATTTTCTCTTTATGTTAATGAAAAAGAAAATGAAAACTTAAAACTCATAAATCAACAATAAAAACAAACACGAGTTTGTATAGTTGGAACATAATCCTTTTGATGACTAGCCGCAATCCATTTCATTTTCAGTTCTTCATCTTTTGGAAAATCGAAAGTGGCTATTTAAGAGTGTGTTTCATAATTAGCTTCACAAAAGAGTAAGGAGATATATAGCACTTTTGTGCCCCATTTAAAAAACTCATAATCATAAATAAAATTCCTCACAATGAATTTACAAAGCTAATGTATATCAGCGAGGTTGAAAAACAAATAAAAATATCGGCCATTTCACAAATACGTCACCCAATTTTGCGTTGCCAGTCCTGACACAATATCTATAGGACTGTGTTGCCTCACAGCTGATAGACATTGCACATAATCTATAGTATTTTTAATTTATTGTTAATCTAGAAACTCATTACGTCCTAAAATGTATGATAAAATGATAAAATTTAGGTTAAATATCAACAGTTAAAAAGAGATTTTGCATTTTCTTTTAGATGAAATGGCGTCATTTGACATTTGACATAAATTATTACGTTTGCAAAAGGTTTTTCCTTTAAGTTTCCTATTAACTTCTTGTCGGTCTATATATTTTTAAACAAATATTGAATGATGCAATTATAATACATTAGAAATAATCGTACCGTAATCTAAAATAATCCTCAGATTTTTCCAATTTTCTTAGATCATTTCACTGAATATTGTAGTTTTCGTTTGTGAAATTATAGTGCATTGTTGATATTATTCCTACACTGTTAAAACTTTTGCAGCATTCTGGCAGGTCATTCGACCTTTTTTTGAAAAAACGGATTCATAACCGTAATTTAACTATATTCTGGCCATAAAATGGCCAATAATATGGTTAGAATAGTGTTAAATTCACGGTTGTGTAACCGTTTTCAGAAAAAAACGGTCAAATGACCTGCCAGAATGCTGCAAATTTTTAACAGTGTAGCAAAATTACCAGCGAATGATTTTGAGCATACAAAGTCACTACGAAATTAAAGTAGGGTATAAAAACTTATAGTCGGGTGAAAGCTGTATACCTCTGTTTAACTCAATTTGAGCAGTTTTGTAGAAGCTAATGGTTGAAATACTTATCTTTAGGCAAGAAGAGGTGGATATTACGGTATCTTCATAGCTGCCAACTTGTACGGATTTTCCTCACCACTAAAATTTAGTAGAAAATTGTATCAAAAACAATCGCCGAAATTCGACTTTTTCTAACGATTAAATAATATAAAAAATTTTGTTAAATTTTAGTGGTAGCAAAAATCCGTACAAGTTGGCAGCTATGTATCTTAATACTGGCATTGATGTAGTTTCTGTATGAGAAAGCTTAATCCTTTTTTTTTTTTAATTGCTTTTTTCTAGTTTACAAAATTGTTAAATATGAACATATTCAAATTTAATGAAACTTTTTATATTATTGTGTATAGAATGTTTAATAAGGATTTTTTTCCAACGATGAAACTATTGCTAGCATTTATAGATGCAGTTTATTTGACTTTCTTTGCGACCATCTTTCTCTTTCGGTAAAATGTTATATTAGACATGAGATAAAAAAGGGTGTTTGAAAACAACAATAAGAGCCCTTAAACATTGTTCAAAGTAAAGAAAATCAAAACTACATGGACAAAAGTAATTATGATTTTTATAAAACTCTTAAAGATATGATTTCTTTTGTACTATTTTCCAATTTATAATGAAGATAATTATCCTTTTCTCTTTAAATATTAAATATTTAGCTTTATGATGAAATATTATTAATTTAGTTCCTTAGTAAAAGTAAAAAAAAAAAAAAATCCGTTTTAAAAGAAAGTATACACATTTGCATTTCATGTAAGATTAACATAATCATATTTACCCCACCGGTGTGGTAAAACTGGATGATTTAGCTTTTTATAAATAATCATTTATTAATAAAAATTTGATGAAGTAATAATATATTCATTAAAATGATATCATGATACATGCAAAGTGTGCATGCAAAGTTATATTCAGTTCTGTTGGAAATATTCGCTTTAAGATTCAACTAAAAACTAGTCGTTGGGGTCCACCGTAATACTTACCCATCATGGATATTCATAGTATAAAATGTAAAAAAAAAAACATGTGTAAACTACTTATAAAATGCTTATTCAGGGGTAATTAATGTTACTGAAATTTAATAGGCTATTACATTCTCAGTACATGCCAAATTTCAAGCCTCTATCTCAATTTATTCGGTAGATGGAGTGTTTAAAAGCGGGGCTTGATGACATCATAAACTTTAAATGCGCTATTACTGAATTGCGCAAAATAAACATCCTTATAACTCAAAAATGACAATCATGTTAACTAACAGTTTACTACGCCGGGTTAAGCGTCTCATTTGGAATTAAAATGTATCTTTGAATCAAAATTTGAATGAAATACCGGGTCATGAAAAATCAAAGAGTGTGGAAAATATGACTACAAATATCACGGCAACTAACTATCCGATTAACTTCCTTTTTTATGCAAAATTTATTTTTTTTTATTGTCTTTACATTCACTCCTTAAAATAAATAATTTCGAAAGTTTTTATATACCTTTTATCAGAACGAATATTTCGAGAATCCGAAAAAAAGGTTCCGGAAAATCGAGTTTAATGAAATTCAATAGGCTTCGTCTCATTCTTACATACTAAGTACACACCAAATTCCAAGTCTCTATCTCAATTTGATCGGGAAATAGAACATTTCGATACAGACAGACGGACGGCAAAATTTTTTTCTAAGAATATGTTTTTCGGAATTTCCAGTGTCTGAAACGTGTAAATCCGTCACATTTTGTTTTCAATTTTTAAAGCGATTACAGGACTTACTCTATACTACGTATGATGAGTAAGTAATAAGGCATAAAGGTTTCACCCTACTTACCTCTACTTAAAAACAAATCGACAAAAAAATAAGAATTTGAATATATTTCAAGAGTATTTTTAATAGTGTAAAATATGTTTGAATTAAAGATTATTTTACCAATTTCAGTTTAAGTATTCAGTTTAATTTAACAGAGCTTTGTTACTAGACTGATATTAACTAAACTTGGGTAATTTAGCAGTCTATACAGAGTGTCCCAAAAGAGACGCCCTAACTTTAAATTTCAATACTCCATGACAGATATAAAACTGAATAAGTGACATGTGCTCATAAATTTTATCCAAATTAATTTTTAATCTCTTTGTAATTTTCGTCAATATATATTGTTCTCCGCTGTCTCAAACTGTGGGGTTACTTATATTGCCCTAATATTTGTCTTATTTAATCGTAAAACATTCTACGATTAAATAACCAATAATATCCTTAGGGTATTATAATAATGTAATGATTGGAAAATTTAAAGACTATTTTGTGAATATGAGGTCACGAATCCAATTTAATTAAACAGAACTTTGTTAATAGTTATACTAATAATAACTGCACTGAGGTCATTTGGGAGCATATACAGTGTGTCCCAAAACAGATGCAAAATATGTCCCAAAAGTTTTGTCTTATTTAAGGGGCTAATCACTCAGCTTCCGATTCCCCCTCACTAATGTAAAGTCTATGGCAGGGTTGGCATTAATCGATTACTTTTTTAATCGATTGATTAGTCGATTAAATATTCAATCATACGAAATTGACACCTAATTCAATTTGAAGCATTGATTACATTAAAATAATCACTGATCGTTAATCTATGAGTTGGATTGAAACTAAGCTTAATCGGTCAATCTTTAGTCATGAATAAAAAATTAATCGTTAATTTTCAATTGTTAATCTAATTAAAATTTTGCACAACTCTGATCTAAAATACATCATTTGACATATTGTCTGCTGACTCTGTTCCAAAAACTCTTCGGATGTCGAAATTGAGTAGCTCCGCCTCAAATAACGCCTTAAAAGGAATTTCAATAATTTTAATATACATTTTTGTAAATATTTATATGAAGTACCCAACGCAAACTTTCGGCATTTATATAGAATACACGGGTACATATGGGCGATTTATGGGCGATTTTTTACAAGAAAATGGTAATTTTCGGATAACCATAAGATATGATTTTTATTTTTGTAATTTTTTTATCGCTATTTCACACAGTTTTTATAATCAAAAAATTATGTAAAAATTATCAGGTATGCATCTTTGGTACCTAAATAAGCTCAATTAATGGCATGAAATTTGGTGCAGTAGTTTTTGAGAAAATGAGTTTTTAAAAAAATCGAAAAATCATTTTTATCTCATTAAATATTAATATTTATAGGGTGATAATAGGGTAAATATATCCTCAGATATGTAGCCAAATTTAGGGGAAAAATCAGGAAATTTGATTTAAAGGCATGTTTCCAATGCTTATCCGGCTATGCCCTTTCCGGTAGTCCTAGTGCTAAACCTTTTAAGATTCGGGATGTAATTTCAGAGCTGATGAATGAAAATGAGATCATTTCGATGCAAATATTGAAAGACATTCCCGTTTCATGACTAAAATAGTATCCATCTCTTAGAAATGGTATTACTTTTAACCACAAAAATATTCCTTATTTAAAGTGGTAGAGAACAAACAGCCAAACAAAATCTATTGAAATTGGAAACGTTTCTATTTTCAATTAAAATAAGAAAATGGGCTACCATAATCCTTATTATATCTCAGTTCCTCTCTTTTTTCATAATAATAGAATAAAGTAACTGCCAGATTTGGAAAACTTTCATTACAATTAAAAATAATTAATTTCTCGAAAAGTTATTTACATTTCGAAATTTCGAGAGTTATTATAACATTTTTTTTTTATCCTTACGATTTAATTGTTGCTTAGAAACTAGCTCTGCTAACAGTTTGTCATATTCTTGCAGAAGTAGATTTAGAATACTTAACGTACACTCAGATTTCAATACATAAGTTACTGTACCCATAAAATTTATATATATATGCTTTTTAAATTTGTAGAATTTAATTTCGAAATGATTTTCAGATTTTTATGTATGGATTTTATGCTATTATAATATTAAAGCACTGAAAATACGAGCTCAAAATTCTTTTTACACAAATTATCATATTACATTATCTAACTACAGTGCTCAGCAAAAGTTTAGACAATGATCGATTATGCTTCTGTGCTGAGAAGTATGTAACGAATTGTTGTAATTCAACTGTCATATATTACGGGGACTTATCTTTCATACACAAACAATAAATTTTAATTTATACACTTTGCATAATATATAATGACAAAAAAACAAATTTAACATTGTTGCAAAAATATAGGCAATCTGTCTGTTAACAGAAAAATATCCATAAATTAAAATCGGACTGCACCTACATTGTCTGCTATTAATGCAAAAATGTGACTTTCCATCGAAGAAACTAAATCCTGCGTCACTTGGGGGTCTATTTCGTGCCAAACACGTTCAACATCTGATCGAAGTTCATTTACAGAGGAGTATTGTTAAAAAATTGCATAAACCGTATGAGATATGATGCCACAAAAGTTTTCGACTGGGTTCAGATCAGGGATACACGCGGTCCAGTCGAAAATAGTAATATTTTGAGAGTTAAACCAATTTTTTGATTTGTATGCAACATGAATAGACGCATTATCTTGCTCAAATACATACTTTGGAAGAGATAAAAGTTCACCAAATGGCTGTAAATTGTTTTCCAATGTATGTATGTAGTCTTACGCAGCTTGGCGACCACTGAGAAACTCCGGAGATACTTGAGAATTCAAACAAAGTGAGGCCCAAGTCATCAACACATTCGAGGGCAAAGGACACATAATTTTAATTCCAAAAATGGCAAGAATATTTAATTAAAATTTTCCTTTTTTAATATACGTGAAAATAAGCAATTTCGTATTTTCTAATAACTTCGTTTATAAATTCTGGTATCGGTCCATTATTTCCACCGTTTATAAAAAGAATTACTCCGCGACAGGAAAGGGGTCAATTTGTTGTGAGATTTCAAGGCTGGTTGTTTTATCATTTTCATGTAAACTTATGTACATTTTTCTTTAATGCATCTGCGAAATTACCGTTGACACAGAAAGCTCTGGCTCACCTTTAATGCGATTAGCAGTCATCATTTGTCTAGATGCCAGTTTATGGATCCTACTATAATCTCGTTTTCTGGCCACATGAGTCCTTCCAGATCTATGTTTTGCTTTGAAAGAGTCACCCTTAGATAGTACGTAATAGACAGACTTCTTTGGCCGATTCAAAGTAGCTGAAATTTCTGAAACAGTCTTCCCTTTCGATTTCAGCTTCCATGCTTTAATTACTTCATCTGACTGAAAATTTCTTGCTCGCGGCATCTTAACTAACAGATGCTATCGCGAGGTGCACTTACATATTTCATGCATGTGACGTCATAAGTTTGAAATATGCGTTTTTCCGTGAAAAATTGCCAAAAAATCACAAAAGTGTCTAAACTTTTGCAATATGCAAATTTCACTTTTTTCAGTTAAATTAAATAATATCCTACATTAAAACCGTTATTTTTGTCCTAAAACGTTAAAAATATATTTAAAAATAAGTACAGCCATTTGTATAACCCAAGTGTTCGTATTTTTTATTTAAAGGTTAAAAATCACCAGTGTCTAAACTTTTGCTGAGCAGTGTATATAGAAATAGACGATTTTGATTTTTTAAAAATGATGTACAATACGAACAAAAACAAATTCGAAGAATGACTGTGATTTGAGAAATTTAATGGGAAAATGAGAATTTAATGTGAAAAGGACAGTATACACGCTCAAAAATAATTCGTCAGAAAACAAATAAATTACAGGCAATAAGTTTCCGGCACTACCCTGTGGTTGAATAAGATTTTTCTTTTGTTTAAAAAAATTCACTCTGATGACTAGAGAATTTCAGGAAATTTTCATATTTGTTTGCAGAATTTTTCGTACTTTGAAGGGAAAAGGACATCCGAAAATCTTCCGTTCGTAATGTGAAAAGTAACATGCAGCGATGTTACACGAACACACGTTGACGAAATGCATTTGACGAAAATGCAGCTTTAGATTGACGGATTTTAGATACGTTTTACTTTATATTTATTAAGTTTTGGTATTTGGAGTGGAAATGGGCAAATTGGAGCGAAAAATTTTGTTTTAACTGAAAAAAACCAAGAAAAAAAATGTTTAATTCACTTTTTCTTTTTTTGCTGTACATGTTTTAATTCGTATAAAGATTTTTTTATTGTATGTTCATTATTTTTTCATAAGGATAAGTCTACAAATTAAAAAATGAGCCAACTTTCATTTTGCAAACAATTAACACCTATATTTGACACATTATTTGATTCCTTGAGATAAAGCAGTCTAGAAAAGATTTTGATTGAAATCCACAATAATTATGCGAAGTTTACAGAATGAAATCAGTGTTAAGAAATAGTTGCAACAAGTGGATACTCAACAAGTGGTGGACGGTCTATAGTCTTAGCAATTTGAGATGACATGCAACGTATTCTACCAAGTATTTGGAAAAATATTGAACTAGTAATATAAAATTACTATTAGACAGGGAGCCGGCAGCACATACCTCCTCATCAAGTTGGAGGCTGAAATTGCAGAATTAGCTAAAACTCGATTCCCATATTAAAACGCAATCGCTCTGCCAAGTCATATCTTGGTAGAAAACACCTAATTTGTTTTTCAAACATCGTAACAAACCACAAAGTATTGTATACAATACTTTGTGCATATATTCACGAAGTATATTCTGGAATTGTCGGCAATTTTTTTACAATCTATGCGTGGAGCATGATTTTTCTTTGCTTTTGAATTAGAATTTCATATATATATATATATATATATATATATAACGAAACAAACTGATGGGTTAAGTCGAACAATCACCTCGTACTTTTTACGACATATTACTGGATTAGTACCACATGTTAATCAGCCGTTGGTGAGTTTGTATAGCAGTCATACCACTTAGCGCAAGCATCGCTAGTGGAGGTGTCAACTCTGTGGAAATTTAGCAGCTGTGGAGCGATGATAATATTGGTAGAGTCCAATTAAACACTCATTTATTCATGATGAACAATCATTTATTCATGATGAGACAAGGCAGGTTAGGCCGCGTGAGTGGTGAAAAAAGGCTTATGAAGAAATCTGGGGTTTTCCAAATTAAAAGCATGGAAACGTAGTCATAGGAAACTGTTTATTCCATCAGAACATACCAACATTAAACAATTCCCACAGGATGAGAAATCAGAGTCATCCCGTTTGAGCACTAACTAGTTATTCATGAGAAAGAGATGTTAAATAACGAATTATATTCTACGCGACTGAGGACATCAGGTAACAGATTATGTAAAAAATCAAACAGAAAAAAAATCTACTTCTGAGCTCATGCTCGAGGTATTTATTAGAATGCGTGGAGGAAATCCGATTGAAATGGAAACTTCAGGCTAACCAAACAAAATCACGAACGAGACTCGAAGTGAAACTGCGATCCGTCACTCAGCCAATGGAGAGCGAGCGAGAAACGTCACAGAAAAGAATCCCGACGCTTCTAATGGAAGGATTTCGATGAAAAAAACTGTCGCCCAAATGGCGGGAAAATGAGATGAAATAGAATAAAAATGTAAAAATGGCTTTTATAAACATTCAAAAAATAAGTAACTGCGTTCAGAATTTTACAGTTTGGTAGACGAAAAAATTAATGAAGGGATTAAAAGTTTAGATTACGTTTTTGAATATAACTATTATTAAGATACGCGTTTTAAACTTATAGGAATTTAACTAAAAATAAATAATAGAGCGTATTAAAATAAATGAAATAATGAATATGCCGGCAATTTAGAATAATTTAAATGAATAGTAAAAGTAAAAACATTTTTATAACATATATATATATATATACATATATATATGAAACGATGTATATATGAATATATATGTATGAAGTGATAGACATATATATTGAAAACGATAATAAAACAATATTTCTAATGCAAATACTTGAATGTATATATATAAATATGTATATATATATATATATACATGCAAGAGTATACATTGTATTAGAAATAGTGTATTATTATCGCAGTAATGAGCATAAAAATATTTACTTATCAAAATAGTCATTTATTGTGCCTTGAATTAAGCTATATTTGATTGCAATAGTAATGTTAAGTGTGGGCCGTCGTTATAGGTTTTTAGCAATTTAAAGTTTAAAGGGAAATGATAGGTATTAATATGAGAGAAAATCTACGCATTAAAGAGCGGAAAATATATGAGCCGGAACAATGAAGCCTCTTAGGCTCGTGTTGAGAAATGGGAGAAATTTAGAACCACTGGACAGTACTAAAATTATCTCAGTTGATTATCTGGGAATCTCTATTTTATATAGATATTTAATCAATACTTGGAAAGAACAATTTTAAATCAAATGTAGTTAGAAGACGTTAAAGCGATAACAGAAAGGGGTAATAAGAGACGAGGCGAAAACGCATCATAAATATATATTTTAAACTTCTAAAATGTAGTTTTTAATTTTAACTTATTATCCCCCCCCAAATTACAAAGATATCATAATATATATACATCCCTCATAGCATGCATGGTCACGGTGACTCGTTGTGACGTCACTGTAAGTCACTGTGGTCACGTCACATCTGTGACCAAAATGCCACCACTCAGTGATGTCACATTGTGACTGAGATGTGAACTTCTTAGAAAACTTTAAAAAATTACGAAAATTCTTCAAAACATGTTATTTACTGTAAAATTATGTTGTTTCTGGCAATTAAAAAAAAATTGTGAGGTCACTGTTATGTTACTGCTATGTAACGTACGTCACGTCACATATGTGACAAAAAAACCACCATATTGTAAGTCACAGTGTGACAAAAATATGAACTTCAAGAATCTTTGAAAATGAAGAGAAATATTTTAAACAGTCACGAGTTACATGGCATAAGGAATAAAATATATTAGTGGATAGCAAATGGTAAATTCTGTCACTAAAGGAGAGGGGGGGGAGGCATAATAAATAAAATGCACGATACAAGCATTAATAAACTAAATTTTCAGGCTATATTTTATCAATTTGATATCTAAGATAGTGAATGTATACTTTTTCATGATTTCAATTTTATCTAGCATTTGGATAATATATTTAGAATTAGGAATATTAAATTTATACACTTTACATATTTAGTTTGCTGCGAAGAAATTTATTTATTTATTTCTTTTTTTACCGACCAGGATTATTCGAAACACTTCTGTGGTTTCAAAATAAAAAATTTCTATTACAGTTAAATCTGCACCTTTTAATGAGCACGTAGAAAGAGTCTTCAGAGTTTAGTCATCTATGCATTTCTTGCTTAAGAATATTTTTATAATTTGTATTCAAGTCCTAAATTCTACTTCTTTCACACTTTTTAAATAAAATTAGCATTTTCCGAAAATAAAAGATATATACAAAATTTGTGCAAAACAAACTTTACTTTAAAAAAAAAAAAAGAAAAAAAAGGGGGGGCTCGTTATTACCATTAAATTTATTTTTACACCTTTTGAAAATTTAAACAATGGTATATCTAATAAACTCTAATTATGAATATTATTATTATAATTATTTAGAAAAAAAGGAACTTTACAATACATTTTAACTTGAGTTATTTGGTACGGATAAAAAGAAAAGGTTAAATACATTGGACATTTCTTCAAATACAAAATTTTAATTAACCATACTTTCAGAAAATTACTGCGCATTCAAGTTTCATATCTCTTGCATGCAAAAACAAATAATCTGTACCATCTGCTTGAAAATCGTCTGCCCACAAAAAAATAAACATGAGAAGACGCGGGAAATAAATAGTTCACTGTTTTTAGAACATCACCTTCACCACGTCTACAACACTTTAAGATAAGGAAATGACCATTTTAGGATACAAGGATATTAATAGAACGTATATGTAAGTTTTATTTAATTTAAATATTTTATTCCTGATTTGTACATATGAGTTAAATAGTTTTATGTTATATTTGTAAGAGGCTGATCTTTAACTGTCAGAAGCGATATTTTCAAATTTGATAACTATAAAGAAAAATATCTTAATCTGCCATCGCTTGAAAAAAAAAACTGCGCAAAGACTGTGCATGCCTACATTCATACTGGAATTAATATAAACATTAATTTACTCTTACTTGAGATTGAAAATATATGGAACGACAATGATTTGGAATTATTTTATCGGCTTCTTACTATTTTTTGATTACTAACATTTATAGTTATTATTATTTTGGGGTTAAATATGATGTTCGATTATCATGAGATTACGAAACTCTTTCAGATTAGAAATTAACATTATACTGGGAAAATGTATTTTTACATATTACTGTAGTGAAACATTTGAAAGAATTTTCTTTTAGTGCTAATAATAGTTTAAATTATCTTTCAAAATCCTAAATCTTCAAACCAATGTTTTCAGATTTAACATTTGCCGAAATTATAAAATAATAGGAATTCCTTATACCATATGGAAATATTTTTGAGATATTGTTAAATCTAATAATACATTTAATTTATCTATTGAGTTTGCTGTTGTTTAATAGTACAATTATAAATACTAATTATTATTTTTAGTGTTTTTCAAATTGGTATATTTATTTTTTATATTGTATGTAAGCATTTTTTCTGTTTGTGATTTTAATCAAACATTTAATTATAGACATTCTGAATCGGTTATTAAATTTTCTTCTATTGTAAATTCATTTTCTACGTTTATGATACGCGTAATTATTGGCACTAAAAAGTAAAATATGATATTTAAGCATTGAAACAAAGTGTTTTTCATGCCTGATGGGAAGTTATACATTAAACTGCTTTAGTATATATTTTTTAAAAGTTCATATAATACAGGATACATAATATAGGACACAAGTTGAAAAGTGCTTATGACTTCGGTTTGTCTCTCCGTCTGTCCGTCTAGCAGTCTGTCCGCACTCTAACTCTCGAAAATATACTCGGATTGCCCTGAAATTTTTGGATGTTATTGACGTTTACCATAGCACGGTACCTATTTGTAATGAAATTTGTAGCATGCTTTGTTCATTTACAGGGACAGCCAAAAGTTTTCCGTTACATTACCGCCTATGGGAAAAAATCGTTTCAAATGATTTTTTATGATTTTACGCACGCTTTCAAACAGAATAAAATTTATATGCATTTATGAAGTGCACTAAAATATGCATTCTGTTGACTATGCGATGCAAAGAATAGTTATTGTTCATTTACAGGGATAAAAAAGGAATTCAAATACATAAAGATATAGGGGTGGAGGGAATTGTTTGCGGCATACTTCAATTATGTTAATCTATTTCATATATAATGAAATTGATATATGTCGCTGAGGTTTACATACTGTAAATTATTTCATGTATAATACGAATAATACGTATATAGCATTTACAGGGACACACAAAATATTTCAGATACTATATTGTATCCGAAGTACTGTTCATTAGCGATGATTGCTGGAAATGTATTTTTAATTATGATATGCGCTTTTACACTCTAAATTAAAATGTCTGAAATTCAGACACTTAAGTGTCTGAAATGGAGTGTTCAATTTTCAGACATTTTAAAATGTCTGAATTTTTTCAGACACTTTTTGCGTCTGAATTTCAGACACTTCAAACGTCTGAATCGCATCCATTTTTTTGTAAGCATCATACGTAGCCATGTTTGACCACGTTGAATCCTGGAAAAATATTTGGCTGTGGTCCTGCCCCTCCCCCCCCCCCCACCCAATACAGCCTGATTTTTTTGGTGCTCTCAGTTTTGGTATACAATTTTCGTTACGTTGATAATTTAAATCTTTTACGACATTGTACTGATTATAAAACAAAAAATATTTATCTAAATATTAGATTTTTTTAAATTTATTTTGTTTTTAACCTTATTTTACTTTAAAAGTTCAAAATATTGATTATAATCAGTACAATTTCGAAACAGATTTAAAATATAAGCTTTACAAATATTGCACATCAAATTTGGGGGCACTACAGTCGTAGGGGGACGGGGCACTTCCCAGTTTGCCCTTCCTTTAATCAAGAAGTACTTTAGCAAAAAACGCAACCCTGCATTATAGTTGTCTAAATTGAGATGTCCGGTATTCGGGAGTATCCGTTGTGGAGGTTAATGGACATTCTCGAATAGCGAACACCTCTATTTAACGAATACTTTTTTAATCAGCAGACATACATATTTGTATATTTTTACCTCAAAAAAGTAGACATCTCCAATTATCGGACAAATTCCGCGGTCCCGAAGTGTTCGCTATTAAGGGCTTTTAAGGTACATAGATAAATATATATATATATATTTTATAATCTTGTCCTACTCTAAAAGTTCAAAATATTTATTATACTCGGTTGAATGTGGAAAAAGATTTAAAATATCAGATGTACGAAAATTGCAAAAATCCCACCCCCCCCCCCCCCAAAAAAAAAATGAAAATATAAAAAAATATATTGCCACATAGGCAATTTTACATATACATCACTTGATAATCACAACAGCCATTTAACTATGAATAATGAAAATAAATAAATAAATATTCTACTTTAATAACATTGGGGAAAAAATGACTTTGGTATTTTGTTAAATATATTTGCGTTTTTAAACTTGTCCTACTCTAAAAGTTCAAAACTTTCATTATAATCAGTGCAAGATTTAAGATATCAGCTTTACAAAAATTCATGCAAAATCCCCCCCTCCCCCCCCCCCAAAAAAAAATGAAAATACTTATTTAAAAATGATGTTTTTAAAAAATTTATATTTCCACATGGGCAAGTTTTTATGTAGATCAGAGGGTACTCACAAAAGCTATTCAACTATCAATAAAAACAAATAAGTACATATTCTATATTAAAAACATGAGGAAAAAATAACTTATGATTTCCAAACTTCTTTCGTCTTAAATATATACAGTAACATCTGTCATTTTTGTATTTTTCGTTTACGTGCATATAAATAAAGTTACCACAATTTTAAATACGAAATCTAGTTAGAGGTTTTTACTTTTTCCCATTATAAATTTCAAATTACTTTTTTATTAAAAATAATAAAAAAATCAGTATTAGAGTTGATTGCAAATCAAATACATATGTATATTTTTACAGGCAGCTTCATATAATAGACCAGTCTCATTTACTTTATTTATCTTTTTTTAATCTGCGGTTTTATGCCAGGAAGTAAGAAAGCATTAGGTCATCTTTCAAAGTTTTTTTTTCTTTACTTCCTTGTGGCCGTTATTTACTGCGAGATAAAAATTATCCATTGAAACTAAGAACTGACATTGAATATATAATTCGTAATAAAAAAGAACGTCATAAGTTTAAAAATATATACTTCTAGAATTAGTGGGGTTTTTTTGCGAACAGATTCAAAACTAATTAAATTTCATGCAGGATTTTGTTTAGTACAATAAATAAAATCATAAAATACACTAATTTTACTACTATAAAGAAACTTACTTGAGTTGCTGCAAGAGGTAAGAAATATTCCTCGATTTGAAATTTTAAAAACTACCACAACCACAGTGAGGGAGAAAGACTTTCATCAGTTTAAAAGGTAATCCCATAATACATCCGACTAGCCATATTTAAAGAATGAGATGTTTCATCCTAAAAACAGGACCCGCCAGACAAAAGTTTCTTTTTTTTTTGCCAGTTTCGACAGGACGAAGATGAATAACACAATATTATTGATATAAATTGATACGAGTTAACACTAAGCCCATTGCACACGCTTTGTAGAATTTCCGGGTGTAATCTTCAACCGTCGTCTACTTCTGTTCTGTGTCTATCCCGCCCTTGTATCGACGACAGATTCTAAGAGACATTTTGATGTCGAGCACACACGTCAGATGTATGTATTGAATAAATAAATAATCCAAGTTAATACGAATTAAAATCACACTACTTCACATTTCGCAAAAAACGAATTAAAATACACGCGTACATAAAAACAAACTTTGTTTGAATTACAACGTATACCACTTCGAACGAAGACATCTAAAACGCATGCGCAACTGGGAGTGCTAGTGCCCCCTGGTGGTTATTGCGTCAGAAGAATCAAAACGTCTTAAATTAAGACACGTTTAAAGCAATGAAGTGTCTTAAAATAAGACGTTTGCGGATATTTTAGACATTATTCTCAGTTCGTTTACACCATGGTCATAGTAAGACGCTTATGTATCTTAAATTAAGACATCTATAGTGTCTTAATTTTCAGATTAAGACACTTAAGTGTCTAAAATTCTTTTTCAGTCACATATGTGTCTAAATTTAAGACGGTTCTATTTGCAGTGTATGATTCACTATATTTATGCATAGTATATGGTGTATATAAATGCTATAATTCCTATACAAGGCTACACAAAAGTATTCGTAAGGATTACTGGGTATGGACGCAAATTGCTTCAAGGTTGTTTTTAAATGAGTTATGCTTTTTTTGCTGAACTGCAAAATTTAGATAAAAATTTATAAAGAAATAAAGAAATATATAATTAATTATAATTTATTATTAAATATAATTAAATATAAATATTAATTATTAAATATAATTAAATATAATTAATATTATAAATAAATAAAGAAATATAGATAAAATGATATACAGGGTCACGTAAAGAATTGGATACATGGCCGTCTATAAATTATAATTTCTGGAAATGTGATTTCAGCAGTTTTAAGAGTGTCTTAGTTTGAATTAAATTTTAACTAAATAGTGGCGTGTAATAAAGATTCTAGGTAAACTACAGGGTTGTACAAAAGTATTCAAGTATGTTTCCATACATTAGTATAAATTGCTGAAAAAGAATTTCAACCTGTTAGGCGTTTTCTTGCTAAACTAGATTTTCCCATTATATAGTATATATACACTTAAAAAAATGGGAAGTCAAAATTGAGTAAAAAGTACTCAATTTTAAATGCGTCACATACTCAAAATAGCTCCGATCCAAATGTACTCAAAGTTGAGAAACACATGTACTCATTTTTTATTCATTGGTTTTGATCAAAAATGAATCGTTATGTACTGCCCCCCCCCCACACCAGAAAAAAGGAAAAACCTAAAATTTAAAGTAAAAATGTACTGACATTTATTTCCCGTTCAAAGTTCTTAACAAGAAATGTTTAATTGATTATTTATTAAGAAAAATAGCAAAATTCTTAACAAGATACTCAAATCGAATATTTTTATGACAAGAGCATTATTTCCAAGCACTTTTAAATTATTTTTAAAATGCTGTGCATAATTTAATATTTACATTAATAAACATCATTTATGCCGCCATAAATGAAATGAACCATTACAGGGTACAAAACTATTCGTTTGTTTGGGTTTGATAACATGTGACGTTTCAAAATAGAGAAAGCATGGGTTCATTTTTGATCCAAAAATATTCAATTCGATATGAGTACGTCGGTTTACTTATTTTTGAGTACTTCATTTTTCTCAGTGTATCAACCTACAGATCAAATACAGGGCTGTTCAAAAGAATTGGAAAACATATTTGGCTATGTACGGTAACTGCTGAAATCAATTTTTCAAATGTTTTATGAATTTTCTAAAATGTTTACTTAGTTATCTTATTTACGTCATTTCCCTAAATTACGATGTCTTGTTAAAGCATTCAGAAAGTGTTGGAAAGTATTTTATAATCTATGATTAACGCATGATTTTTCTTACTCGTTTTTTTTCTATTTCCCAGATCAGTCTTTTCCTATAAAACATACCAAATCTATTTAGCTCATATTCACAAAATACAATATACACGGGAATAAAAAATTTAAATAAATATCGCTTATCATGCCGCTCTATAAATAATAGTTGTATTAATATCCGTTAGTCTCTATGTTCGTATTTAATAAAGCAATGACAAATCACAACAAATTAAAAAATTTACACACTCTAAATATCAAGCTTGAACTCAATATCAAGCATAGAACTTAATATCAAGCATAGAACTGAATAAAAAAATATGTCAGTTGATAAGCATTGTTTTTTAAGTGGAAAATTTTAAAATGTTTTAGAAGAATAGGACTCCAAAATAGCGATATTTTGCTAAAAAGTACGGTAAAAAGATAAGATTTTATATTTACAGCAAAATGTTATTTCAAAATTCATCGCTGTATTAATACTTAGAAATTTTTCCAGAGAGAATCCTTCGCCTTATATACAATATTTCAAATGAAAATCAAATATCAAATTAATTACTTAAAAGGCGCTAAGGCCAACATAGTGAAAAAGATTCCATGCCGGGACTCGAACCCGGGCCATCAGTATAGCACACTGATATTCTACCGACTAAACCACATGGAACGACGCCCAGTCTGTAAAATTTCTCACTATTACAGGTTGGCAAGGCTACAAACGCAGCACAAGATGGAATATTTATCGTGAGCCACCGACATGGGGTAAACACGAAACTTAATGAAATCCAGCATCGATTGAAAGTGAAACTATATTAATAATTGGAAATTTTTCCTGGGAGAAACATTCGCCTAGCATACAACATTTCAAATTAAAATTGCCTTTTAAGCAATTAATTTGAAATTTGATTTTCATTTGAAATATTGTATGTAAGGCGAATGGTTCTCTCTGGAAAATATTCCAAGTACTAATATAATTTCAATCGATGCTGGATTTAATTAAGTTTCATGTTTGCATCATGTTGGTGGCTCACGTTAAATATTCCATCTTGTGCTGAGTTTGTAGCCTCGCCATCATGTAATAGTGAGAAATTTTCCAGCCTGGGTATCGTTCCATGTGATTTAGTCGGTAGAATGTCAGTGCGCTGTATTAATGGCCAGGGTTCGAGTCCCAGCATGGAATCTTTTTCACTATTTGCGTCTTTTAAGCAATTAATTTGAAATTTGATTTTCATTTGAAATCACAGTGTTTATGACAAGTTCGTCACAAATGACACATATTTCACAAATTGGTCACAGTGTGAATTCAAAGCATTGTCGCTTTCGTCACAGGTTCGTCACAAAGTTAATGCCAAAATAGTCACAAATGACACACTTTTCACAAATTTGTCACACCGTGACATCACAGAGTGGTCACAATGTGACGTCACAAACGACCTCTGAAACGGCCATAACGACCTCGCATTCTAGTCACTGTGACGTCACATCGACGTCACGTGACGTCACATCGACGGTCACAAAATCACAGTGTGACTTCACAACGACGTCGCCGTGACGTCACCATGCCTTACGGGATTATATTATGATATCATCACACATTTTATGAAAATTAAAGGGAGTTCTACCCTAACCCAACTTTAGTGACCGTTATAACTTTCAGAAAACTGGAGTATATTGCTCAACTTTGCTGTAAATATAATAACACCCCAAAAAAAGTGACAGAAATTTCCGTTATAATCGCCAGCAGTATGCGCTTGACGGTCCACATTTTGAACTATGATTAGTAGTACATACAGTATCATCAAATGCGTGAGCCCCCAGTTTTTCCAGAACTTTTTGTGATGTTATCACATTTCAAAACAAGGTATATTGGGGAGATGGAGGCACATGTGACAGGGGGCAGATGTGAACATCGCAATTTTTCAATAGTTATTATAAGTTTTTTTATTTGAAAAAAATTACTAAAGATGACACCACATGTAGACATATGGTAAAAATTTTTTGAAGCTCTTTGACATTTTGTTTGTCCTCTGTAGCCAAAACACTGTTTTTAGATCTCAAAAGTAAAATATTTGTTCCAAGTTGATAAGCGTATAACTTTATTTATTTATTTATTTATTTGAATTTGAGTGTTTTAACACATACTGTGAATACTAATAAATATTTTTGATAACGTTCTTTTTCTTCTAAAATTGAGAAATGTTAATGATTGATCAGTTTAACAGAAGCAGCAATGTAGGGCACTTGTGAACAGACAAGTTGGGGCAGATATGAACAGTATATAAGTGCCCCAATAATCATTCTGTGCAGGGTTGCCAGTGGGCTACTTTTTTTTATTCAGATTTCTTTATTACCACCACTATTTTGAAACGGTAAATTTACCTTTGTTTTCGCCTTAATTAATATGTCCTTCAATAAGGCGCATTTTACCATTTCAAAAAAGTGGTGCCAGTCAAGAATCTGAATTTAAAAAAAAGTAGCCCATCTGGCAACACTGATTCTGTGATTCTGTTCCTTTCAGTTAACTTAATGATAAATAATGTCAGTTCCATTATCTATAATTTTCCTGAAACAGAAGATTTTTCCTCACGCAATATTGAATTTGCATTGAAACTTCATCAAACATATATTTCAGCAAACACATAAAGAGCAACAAGCTCGTTTAGGTTGAGGTTGAATGTTGACGGCCAATTATCTACACGAGGGATATGGGCCCTAGGGGGAGTGCCTTCCGTGGAGGTCTTTCTAAGGGAACCTAATCCGTATTAACGCATGGAAATCCACGGTTTGAAGAAAACCACGAAAACTCCGAACGATTAGGCCGGCGGGCGCGATTGGGTTCGAACCCAGCACCTCCCGTCTACCAGCTTCGAGAGCAGAACCTCTCAGCCACTGGTAGGGCACAAGCTCGTTTACATTCGATTGTACTTCAAATAAATTTAATGTTTTCTAAAATGCACTAAGTGTTATATATTATTTTACTAAACACTTTACAACAATATTTTTTATGCATTGTTTATACAAAAGTATTACCTTGAACAACTTTGCAAATTTTTCTACTACATTTGTTCTAAACTTGCAATGATGGCTTACTTCCATATCTAAAACAGTTATGTATATGATGCTTTGAATGGAGATAGATATGAGTAATATTTTAAGAAAGTAAAATTTTTAAACTGATAACTACCGTAAAACCTCTATTGTAACCCCTTCCCTCTTACAAAAGCAAAAGAAGTTTGGGAGGGGGAGGGGAGGATATTGTCGAGATTTTTTTTAAATTATTAAAAAACCCTCATTTATCTATAATTTACAAGTAAATAAGGCAAATACAACAGTAGGGATCTTTCGTATTTCGGCAGATTTGAGATAAATAGTATGTAAACGCCCCCTCCCTAAAATTTTACCCAAACAAAAACCCCTAAGCAAAATTTGAAAGTTTTAATAACTTTTTTAAAATTGCTTCTTTATTTTTTTTATTTTATTTCAGCAATACTTAATGAATCATCTAAGTCTCCACCCCCAAAATCTACTTATTTTCATTTTATAATCTTTTGCTTAAACATATCACCCAGAAACTAGAGAAATATATATATATATTACGAAACAATTTAATGGGTTAAGTCGAACAATCACGTCGTGTTTTTTATTTCATATTACTGAATTAGTACCACATATTAATCAGCCGCTTGTGATGTTGTATAGCAATCATACCACTTAGCACAAGCATCGCTAGTGGAGGTGTCAACTCTGTGAAAATTTAGCAGCTATAGAGCAATGATAATATTGGTAGAGTCCAATCACACTCTTATTTATTCCTGATGAAGACAAGGCAGATTAGGCTGCGTGAGTGGTGAAAAAAGGCATATGAAGAAATCTGGGGTTTTCCCAATTAAAAACATGGAAACGTAGTCATAGGAATCTGTTTATTCCATCAGAACATACCAACATTAAACAATTCCCACAGGATGAGAAATCAGAGCATTCCACAAGAGCATGAACTAGTTACTCATGCGAAATAGATGTTAATTCACGAAATTAATATTCTACATGGCTTAGGACACCGAGTAACAAATTATGTAAACAATCCAACAGCACAAAAAATCTACTACTGAGCTCATGCTCTAGCTATTTATTAGAATGCGCGGAGGAATTCCGATTGAAATGAAAACTTCAGGCTAGCCAAACCAAATCACGAACGAGACTAGAAGTGAAACTGCGATCCGTCACTCAGCCAAAGGAGAGCGACCAAGAAACGTCACATAAAAGAATCCTGGCGCCGCTAATGGAAGGATTTCGATGTGAAAAGGCTGTCGCCTAGCGGGCGGGAAAATGAGATGAAATAGAATAAAAATGTAAAAATGACTTTGATAAACATTCGAAAAATAAGTAACTGAGTTCAGAACTTTACAGTTTGGTAGACGATAAAAATTAATGAAGGGATTAAAAGTTTGGATTACGTTTTGGAATAAATCTATTATTAAGGTACGCGTTTTAAATTTATAGGAATTTAACTAGAAATAAATAATAGAGCGTATTAAAAAAAGGAAATAATGAGTATGCCGCAATTTAGAATAATTTAAATGAATACTAAAAGTAAAATATTTTATATAACAATATCCCCCCCTCCCTAAAAACTGGTGAACTGGTGGCTCCGTGACCCACAAGTTCATTAGGGAAAAGCATGAACTCGGATTACAATAGTGTTACCCGGTAGTCTGAAATTTTTCTCCAATTCTGTCAAAAACCAAGTCAATAAGTTACTGCTTAAACGCGAAACTGTGGGAATTGTTTTTTAAAATTACAAAGATAATATAAATATTTCTCCAACATGGAGTAAATTATATTCTAAATAATCTCCTCTTGTTTTACTAACAACTTATTACTTACAATATTAACAGATATTGACAATACTACAATTGTCTAGGAGATTTCTTAGGATTTTACACTCTTTCCACATCACGATTAAACATTAGTTTAATCTCTATAACTTAAACTCCATAACGTAGAAATTTTCCGTACAATTCACAAGTTATATAAATAAAAGGTAAAACATGAATATAATAATTTTTAAATTTATGTACAAAAATTTCAACTAAGTATCAATCTCCTACAGTTTTTTTAACTGGGATGACATATTATTGCTCATTTTTGACACAAGAAAAACTGTCAAAAAATCTAGTGCCATATGCACTCTATAGTATTGTATTGTTATGATAATAGCGGTACCATACTATTACCACTTTTCCATAAATTCTCTAGTAAGTATTTTACTTTTATGTTCAGATGTTATCACAATATTTAATTTATGAGTATTCTCAGATATCTCATATATTAACTTCATTAATTCATAACACTTATTTTTCTTTATTACCACTCTTTTATCTCAGTATTCAATAATAAATTATCTATACTTTCTATCATACAAGATCTAGCAATAGCAAATTTAATTCAATAATAACAATAACTCAAATTTCTCATCAATAATTTCAAAGTCATATTTTAATTCATCACTTCAGTAAATAATAATAACAGATTATTGCACTCAATGATATTGGCTGGGTAAAAGTTACATAGCATAAAAAGGAATCTCCTATCAATACTAGATTCAATAAGAAATGAAATTATACCAAGTCAAAATAAAAATATAAAAAAAATAAATTCTTAAATTCTCCAGCAATATCATTGAAACAAAATCTTAACATGTGCTTTTCGATATGTGTCGAAATTTTTCGTTCATTTCCTACATGGTTACGCAATCAGTAAAAAATAAATAAATAAGTAAGCAAGAGAAAAACAAGTTGGGTTTGAAATCCAGGACACTTGCATAATCAACAATTATTCGCATAAATTCTATAATGTTTTAGTATTAAAAATTATAGTTCAATAATTGATATTTTTAAAATTATTTTAATCCAGTTAACATTTATTCATAGTTTATATATAAATTTAATTTTTTTTTAATATTCTAATCTAATTCAATTCAACATAAGAAATTTCAACTCAAATCAACCCATTTACGCCCGCGTAAACAACTAATTCAAGTAAAATTTCAGCAGTAATGATCTCGTGGCCTTCGAGAACACACTGTTATATATAAAAGCATTGATTGATTAATTAATTTATTTAGTTATTTTTTAATTAATTTTATGACTGTACTAAATTTAATATTAAGTCAGGGCTTTAACATTAGTTTGCTGTGAATTCCCATGGGATAATTTTAATTGATCTGGTGAAAAGTAGGGGCGCAATTTAGATACATGGACAACTTCCGTATTTCTATTTTGACTTTTCCTATCAATTCGAACATTTACAGGAGATAATTTGTTAAGAATTTGATAGGGAAACAAGTTTTCACTGGTCCTTAATAATAATTATAATTATATACTTTTTTTTCGAAATCACAGTAAAAGATTCGCTCAGTCCCACTTTTCCTACATAATTTAGTTAAATTATAAGAAATTGGGGAAAACTAACCTTAACCAGAAATTTTACTCAATAAAAACATAGAAACTTAAGTATATTGCAGTTATAATTTTTTTTAATTCAATAAATTCTTTTATAATTCATAATATATATTTTAAAAATTTAAATTATATGCTATCTTAATTTAATTTACAAAATTTAATGAAGTTTTAAATTATAATTTATCTGAGAAAGCTCTAGCACAAGTCTCGCTAATTCCATCTATCCAGGTAAAGGCTCAGCAACATTTTTCATTATTGCATTTAATTTACGATAATCTACACACATTCTAGTTTTCTTACCTTCATCGCGTTTCATAACTAAAGTAACAGGGGCAGAATAAGGACTATAACTCTCTTTAATTAAACCAGCAGCTAATAAAGATTGAACTTAATCTGAAATTTCTTTTTCATCCACTGCAGAAGTGCGATAAGGCCTCATAGATATGGGTAGGTCAGAATTAAGAAAAACGCGCTGAGGTTCAATATTAATTTTTCCAACATCATATTTATTTTTGGAAAAAATGTCTAAATAATCCCTTATATTATCCCTTAACGTTTCATTTTTTATAGCATTTACCTCCCCAAGTAATTTAGGATCATTAGAATTAATTTGATCAAAGGATTGAGGAATCATGACATTTCCATAATCGGGTTGCACTCTCTGTTACTTTTCATTGACATTAAAATGAAGTAACTTTAATTTATCAATGGATATGCTTTGAGATCGATTTAATACAAGGTTTCCTTGTAATACTTCACATTTATTACAATCTATAACCAAGTTAAACTTAGAACAGTCTGGCAATCCTAGTATGGCATAATTTAAATGAGTTTTACATAACAAAAATTTAACAAAACATAACAACATTTTACATAACAAAAATTACCTATTTTAAACAACAAATTACAAGATTGGTTTATTTCAACAGTTCCTTTGGCTTGGCCAATAATAATAGGTGGGATATTTATAACTTTAACATGTAACAACTTAACAAATTTTAAAGGTAAAATTGATATTGTAGAACCAGAGTCGATTACACAAGGTAACTCCTTGTTATTTGCATATCCATTAACGAATAAATGTCATATATTATAACTAGGTTGTTGTTGTTGACTAGGAGGAGGAACATAAGATTGCATAGGTTCAACATTAAAAATACAAGTCCTCTCCCAGTGGAAAGCATCCTGTATACCCCTATTCATACACATTCGACATGGTCGACTAGGATAATTATTTTGAAAATGAGCAGTAGGTAATCTAGGGCTAACAAATCTAGAATTTCGAACATTAAGTGGGTTTTGTGGCCGAAAATTAGAATTTGTTCTTTGAAAATTCTGGTTTGGGCGAACCCAATATCTAGGAGCCTGGTTATTAAACTGGAAAGATCCACGACTTTGAGAATTATTCCTAGCATTATGGTTGTTTGCATGAGAGGTGGGAATGACAACTAGTTGTTTAGCCATTCTGTACCAATCTATAGTGCTCTCTGGAGGATTAATAATCATATAATTCTGATATTCTGGCTTCAAATCATCCGTCAAACCTTGGATTATGATGGTTTCACATAAATGAAGTTGTCTACCAATCTCAATCTTTTTTTCTGAAATAACTCTCTAATTCATTAAGATCATTTAGCTTCACAGAAGCAAAATCAGAAAATCTAGGAACTTGTACTTTTATAAATTTTTCAGAAAGAATTTCAACTATCTTACTGAAAGTAGTACACTCTAGAAACTCATTAATGAACATTTTTAAAGCTTCTCCCTTCAAAAATTTAGAGATATTTTGCATTTTCCATTTTTCATCTTTTTTATCAGAAATGCATGCTTGATCAAAATGTTTCATCCAGGATTGTATATTCATCTCTGACCCTGGGTCAAAAGAGATGATATTTACTTCACTTTCACTCATTTTATCACTAGAGTTTTTAACAAATCCGGATAGCATTAACATAAAAGAGGGACAACTCATTTATATATGGATTCATTGTATAATCATAATAAATAATGTAAATAAACTTTAAATAAAACAACAAATATAAATATTTTCTTTTCTAATAAATAATAACAGTAATACAACAAATGTAAATAAGGAAATATGGTAAAAGATAAAATAAACAAATAAATAAATAATAAATCTTTCAAAACTTACGACCTTGGGTTGTTTACAAACATCGAAGTTTTCTTTCTTTCCTATAACTTTTTATTAAAAGAAAACAAAATGACTTTCATCTATATAGACGCACATTCAGGGTAAACGTAGAATATCAAATTGTGGTTACCAAGTGTCATCGAAGGTTTCTATTGGTTTCACAATCCCAGGAACACTTTTTATTGAAGGTCTCATAAGGTGGTGTAGAGCAGGTATACATAATCCTTTGCCGGCTTCTTATTGCGAAACAATTTAATGGGTTAAGTCGAACAATCGCGTCGTGTTTTTTATTTCATATTACTGGATTAGTACCACATATTAATCAGCCGCTGGTGATCTTGTATATTAATCATACCACTTAGCACAAGCATCGCTAGTGGAGGTGTCAACTCTGTGAAAATTTAGCAGCTGTAGAGCGATGATAATATTGGTAGAGTCCAATCAAACTCTTATTTATTCATGATGAAGACAAGGCAGATTAGGCTGCGTGAGTGATGAAAAAAGGCGTATGAAGAAATATGGGGTTTTCCCAATTAAAAACAATGAAACGTAGTCATAGGAAACTGTTTATTCCATCAGAACATACCAACATTAAACAATTCCCACAGGATGAGAAATCAGAGCATTCCACTCGAGCATGAACTAGTTACTCATGCGAAATAGATGTTAATTCATGAAATGAATATTCTACATGGCTTAGGACACCGGGTAACAAATTAAGTAAATAATCCAACAGCACAAAAAATCTACTACTGAGCTCATGCTCTAGCTATTTATTAGAATGCGCGGAGGAATTCCGATTGAAATGAAAACTTCATGCTAGCCAAACCAAATCACTAACGAGACTCGAAGTGAAACTGCGATCCGTCACTCAGCCAATGGAGAGCGACCGCGAAACGTCACAGAAAAGAATCCAGGCGCCGCTAATGGAAGGATTTCGATGTGAAAAGGCTGTCGCCTAGCGGGCGGAAAAATGAGATGAAATAGAATAAAAATGTAAAAATGGCTTTGATAAGCATTCGAAAAATAATTAACTGCGTTCAGAACTTTACAGTTTGGTAGACGATAAAAATTAATGAAGATACGCGTTTTAAATTTATAGTAATTTAACTAGAAATAAATAATAGAGCGCATTTAAAAAAAGGGAAATAATGAATATGCCGGCAATTTAGAATAATTTAAATGAATAGTAAAAGTAATTTTTATATATAACATATATATATATATATTTCTTTATGGTCAATTTCACAGTTAATTAACTAATGATTACGATGACAAATGAATAACAGAATAAAAAGCATGTCAAAGGATATTTTTCCTTGTGTTCACATGTGCCCCACATGTGTTCACAACTACCCTTCTGATGGGGCACATGTGAACAATTTTTCGAATTTATAAAACTATTAAAAAATGTAAGAAGAACTATACAGGTGATTTTTAAAAAATTACCATGTATAAAAGAAAGCTCTATTTACTATATTGAGTAGGTTTTGTTTATAGAAATTAATCCAGTCATGAGAAAAAGCTATATTTATGCGAACTGTTCACATGTGCCCCTATCTCCCCTACCGTTATATTTTTTATTGAAATATTTTTAGTTATCGCAAATTATTACCGTCAAGCCGACTTCAGTTTGATTGAAACTCCAAGTATTTGTGACTAAATAAGTAGTTTGCGACACCATGTTCTATGGCAATTTTTCATCCTCTTTATGTCTACTATAACTCCTCTAAATTTCTCGGTCCAATTAGGCAATACCCTGAGTATATATTTGCTTTTGAAAAATACCTGCACTTATAACTGTTAATTATTCAAGACTTTTTCATGAAAAACAATAATGTGTAAAATGGAGTAAAATTTTATATACAAGTTAAATGCCAGTTTTTGAGTAATAAGATGCTAATTCATATTCTACTTTGTAAATTATTATAAATATATTTAAGGTAAGTATTAATGTCTCTTTTTACGCCGTTTTACTTTTTTGCTGAGGGTAACAACATACTCTAGTCTCTTAACTCCTTGAAGGGCACCAGTACAATATACATACCTCTGAAATTTAATTCCCAAAATCCCCATTTGCACCAGCATTTTAAAGCTAAATTTTGACTTACACTATATACTCGAAGAAACGCTTTTAGCTATTTCATATCAATTTTCTTTTAACACTAGAAAGCCCGCGAGCGGTCATTTTGGCTGTTTCCAAACGAATATTCCCCGGTTCAAAGCTGAATTTTTTTTTATATAAAACTAGTTTAAAAGATACAAAGAAACAAAAACTAGTTAAATGATAAGTTAATAATTTAAAATAAAAATTCTGGTATGATATATTTTTCTGAAATTTGAGTAAAACTCCCGGTCTTTCTAATGTTAAATCCTGGTGCAATCAATCATTTTACCATTTCAGCAACCGAAGTGCATTGCCCCTCAAAGGGAAAATACTCTATTTTAATAATTCTGACTTATTTCTGCATAGTCCAAATTGCAGCACTGAACGATATTATTCGTAAACAAGTTTAACAACTTAAAAAACTGTTAAATGAGGAACATGTGACCTGTCCCCGCCACTAATGAGTAGCTAGCAAAAATAGTCTCTACATATAGAAATCTGCAAAAAAATATTTTTAACATGTTTAGACAAGGTGCTTTTAACATAACCTAGGTTATTGGAGTTTTGTTTTGTATGAACTAATGTAAGTAGGTGATGCTATTTTTTAATCTATATTACTAATACTATATATGGTTTAGATTTTCTTTTTTTAAAGTAAGCCTATGTATGCAATTTAAGTGTGAAAAATTGTAGTGATGAATATCATTACCTTGAGTTTAACTTGAAATATCATATACTCAGTGGTGGAAAATTGGCGCGGAGGAGGAGCCTATTGACACCACTAATATTTTATAGTATTATTCCCTTTAATAAAAACTCAGAAATTCTGTTATTAGATAAGCCGAAAATTACTACTAAAATTTAGTGATGTCAGTAGGCCCCTCCTCTGCGCCAATTTTCCACCACTGTATACTAGCGAAGCTTCACACTCTTTTCTGTTCAGTTTATCCAAACGGACCTAGTAGGAGGGAGGGACACTTAATTTTTAAAAAAAATTATTTGGAAACGGAAACGTTAAAATTAGTTTAAATATAATATACGAACGAACCTATTGCTTGGGGCTCCACTGTCATCGATTATCTCCGAATATATATATATATATTTTTTACATTAGTAAACTAAAATTTAAATTACTTTATGTTTATTATACAAACTAACCTAGTGGTTAAGGCGAAACTGCTTTCGGTAGTGTACAGAGAAAACATAAAAACTGCGATCACTGTAAAGGGGACCCTTCGATAACACGCGAAACCAAAATGAAAAATTTATAAAAATAAATAACAAATTTAATCAAAATTTTTTATTCAATTCGTTTATTAAACTTTTGAGCTCTGATAGGTGAATTTCTTCCGACTTAATTTTAATCTAAAAATGTCACATTTGCACCGGAATATTCAACCAAATGTATTTGAAAATACTAGCTTAATGCATTTTTGCGTGTATGTTATAAGACGAATCTTTTGTTTACAAAATACTGGTGCCAATGTGACATTTGGGCATTTTGAAAAAATCCGCCCCCAGAGCTCAAAGGGTTAAGTATCTAAAATCATTCCTAAGGCAAAACACATCCATTGAAAAAGAATACGTTATTAAAAAGATAGTATCGCAAATGAATTCAAAGTCAACACACAACACCGACCACTTTGCAATTAATTTAAAAAAAGTAACATATAGAATGGTACCCAGTTTAACCCTTTGAGAGGCGGTGGGATATATTGTATCCCACCTAATTTTAATGAAAATTTCCACCGAAAAGTTTTAATTAAATTTTACTTTTGCAACTTTGATGAAAAAAAAATTTGGAAAATTGCTTTTCCTTGTTTTGAAATAAAATTTTTATAATTTTCCAGTGTAAATTCAACATTCCAGGAACGCAATTACTTGCCCCTCAAAGGGTTAAAAAGAAAGGAGCTTAACTTAATTTGAAGATCCGAGAAAACTTACTGTTTCGTCCTGTATTGCCATGAAAGCGCGCTTGCTGTGGAAATAATTAACGCTTCGCAAGATTTTTAATTTAATAACACAACAACAAAAAAAATCAAAATTCTGGTTTTTAGGAGGACAATTCCAGATATATGGGTACATTTTGGTGCATATCCTATGTATCTGCGAGCAGCGGTTTCATATACAAATCGCACACAAATACCTATCTTACATCTATCTGTCATTATTATCCTAGTTACAGTCGTGGAGAAAAACATAAACACACCTTTACTAATTTTGCAAGAAATTATTGTAGAAGAAAGATACTGGTACCAAACGATTGAAAATAATGATTACTTTTAAATGATGTATATAAAAGTTGCTTATTAGAATATTTTGCTACGTGTCAAAAGAAAACAAACTTTGTTTATTTCATTCGCAATACCCAAGTTAGACTCCACAAATAAATTCTAGGCCCTTCAATTAGCCTAAATAAAAATTTGCATGAACTTCGTACGATTAGTTTCATATAAATTAATTATTTTAAAATGAGCGTATTTTAGGAACTGTATACAAACTGAAGTTCGGTACTCGATTGTTGAAATGCTACAGAATGAGTGTGTCACTTCTGTTAATGTATTATTTCTTGCCAATATGAACATTTCACTAGCTTAAAGGGGACCGGGTAAGCTCTTTCTCGGCCATGTTAAAATACACCAACTTTATGTACTTTTTTATCATAAATGGTGAAAGATAGAGGTCTAGACATTTTTGATTAGTTTGAATGACATGATTTACGTATTTCAACAGACCATTTTCTTTCTAAGTGAAACTGAAAATTAATTATTATTTATTTATTTAAAAACATTTTTTAATTAGAAGTTTTGGTAAGATTTCACTGACTAAAAAAAATTCTCAGAAAATCACTAAATCCCTGTGTTAATGTATGCACTATAACATATTATAAGTATTTAGAAAAATCTGAGTTCTGAAGTTTAATAGATATTGAAAAAAGGGGAAGACAATCCTGAAAAATCGAAGATTTGAGAAAAAGTCAATTAAAGCTGTGAAGCAGTGTTGCCAGTAGACTACATTTTTTTAATTCTGATTTCTTGATTGGCACCATTATCTTGAAATAGTGAAATTCGCCTTATTTAATAACATATTAATTAAGGCGAAAACAATGGGAATTTTACCACTTCAGAAAAGTGGTGCCAATCAAGAGATCTGAATTTAAAAAAAAAGTAGCCTACTGCTGTGATGTGCTCTTAGACAGAATGAAAAAATCCAACACATTTTTTTTATATATAAACATGTGTAATACATCGTTGAAAATATGAAAGTTTAAACTATTTAATAATATAAAAAAGTAAAAATCGTTTTTTGGTTGAATTTCCTTTTCTTTTCTTTATTTCTAACCGATGACCAGGCACCTACCTACCGGTTTGCCCAAGCTTAACGGGTTTAGAACCTGACATCGGGGCGGGTGACCGCCTTATCGCCGCGAAGCGGCAATAAACCTGACATCGTTGCCTCGATCGCCATCCTATCTGCAGTGCCTACTGCTCGTTTGTGTATACTTTTTTTTGCCGGTTACTTAACGTTATATCCTGTTGTTTGGCACCTGCACATTGCTACTCAAGTTGGTCTCGTAATTTAGAACCTTGATCAGATGACGAGACCTTCACCTGGCAAGGCACCTCCAGAGGTGTAATTCACAGGTAACTTGGAGGACTTTGCACCCCCGACGGATTTTACATGCACCAGGCGCCATTAGCGTACATGGCGGAATTTTAGCCGGCAGATAGCCTGGGTCCTGCGACCAACGGCTACGAGTATAATGCTCTACCAGCTTGGTCGCCGCTGCCTAATCTAGTTGTGATAGCTTGGAATTTTTGAAGCCTAATTGTTGATGCATACTTGTCAAATGAAAATGATAATTTTTTATATGGAGGGGGGGGGGGTAGACAAAACAAAGAATAGGGCTCTGCAGATAGACAAATTGCATCATCTGTTAATTTTTTTGGCCCAAATTTTTAGGCAAACTTAACGTTGCAAGGGACATGAGACTACGCCTTTCTACCGTACCCCACCGGGTAAAAACTGGCTCCCTGGGCTTTGACATTGGAGCGGGTCCAGTAGCTCGTGCAGAAAGCGCATATATAAAGAGAGGCGTTGTCAAAAAAAAAAAAAAAAAGATAAAAAAATAATACATAAAATAAAAAAATATATAAATAACAATAAAAAGGCATAACATTATTTAACATTTCATATTTTTTTTTTCTTTAACATCCTCTTCATGCGTGCGCATGAAGAGGATCCTTCATATGCTGCCCCGAAATACGTATCATAATGATAATTCAACGTGAGCAATTTTTTTTAAATTTATAACCTGAAACAGACAGATTGCTAGTATGGGGCGGGGTCCCCCTGAAAATCGATGTGCGTGGGTTTTTTTTTTTCTACTGTGATATTATGTCTATGTTTTCAATTAGCAGTCTGGCCACTGATTTACCCTTGTTCTGTACGTGTTTGTTGTTTACTAGTTGGTTGTGCCAAAGTTGCTCGTTATTTGTTGTTATTGGTTGAATTTCGCTTACCCGGTCCCGTTAATATGTTTCGAGTATTGCCAGCCCAAATGTTTCCATAAAATAAGTAAAATATAATATTTTTCAAATTATGTTTTTCTGCACATCATAGAGAGCTTAAACGACACATTAACGTTTTTCAACAATAATTCGAAAACTACTTGGAAGAAAAATTTTAAATTGAGAATTCGCATAAAGCTGGATATAATAAATATAAATTTATAAAAAATTCTAGTTTGCAATTAATATAGTTTTTCGAATAGTTATTTTATAATTCATATTATACTTTTTTTTAAATTACAAATTCCATATATTTACGTTTGGGTATTTTAGTATTATAACCACACAAAAAATTTATCACATTAGGATTGTAATTTAAAGAGATATTAATAAGAATATGAAAATGTAATTTAACATTAGAAGCTCTAAAGTTTGAATGTTTATAATGAAAACATTTATCATCCAAATGACTTGAAATTTAGTTTCTAAGAATAGTTTGAACCGAAGATTTAAAATATATTGTCAAAATCGGGTGTTGCCATTGAAAAAAAAACAATGTTTGGTCTAGTTCATAAAGCTGGATATTATAAATATAAATTTATAAAAAATTGTAGTTTGCAATTAATATATTTTTTTCGAATAGTTATTTTATAATTCATATTATAATTTTTTTTAATTACAAATTCCATATATTTACGTTTGGGTATTTTAGTATTATAACCACACAAAAAAATTATCACATTAGGATTGTAATTTCAGGAAATATTAATAAAAATATGAAAATGTAATTTAACATTAGAAGCTCTAAAGTTTGAACGTTTATAATTAAAACATTTATCATCCAAATGACTTGAAAGTTAGTTTCTAAGAATAGTTTGAACCGAAGATTTAAAATATATTGTCAAAATAGGGTGTTGCCATTGAAAAAAAACAATGTTTGGTCTAGTTTAATTTGCAGATGGACCCCTAAGCAAATTTGATATACATCGTGAAAAAGTAAACTTTATTTCCAATCGTTTGGTACTATTAACGCTCTTCTATTATAATTAGTTGCAGAATTAGTAGGGGTGTTTACTTTTTAGCTCACAGGCTATCAAAGCCTGAGAGCTTATGTGCCCGCCTGTTCTGTATGTAACGTACGTACGTATGTACATAACGCGATAATTCTTGATAGAAACATCCCATTTGCTTCAATTTTTTTTTCTAGGTTCATTCTGATAAGGCGCTTCCCTGATTACTTTTGGGGGTTCGTTGGTTAAGGATAAAGGGGGAAAAGGGGGGCTAGTCCATCCCCCTTAATTTAGATAAATGGGTTTTTCATGCAGAATTATTTGATTTGCTCCAAATTTGGTGTACCGGTTTATTATGTTAAGGAGATTCCTTGATTAGTTTTGAGAGTTTATTGGTTAAGGATAAAGGGGGGGTTAGTCCCCCTACCCTTAATTCAGATAAATGGGTTTTCCATGCAAAATTATTCGATTTGCTCCAAATTTGGTATACCGGTTTATTATGTTAAGGAACTTCCCTGATTAGTTATGGGGGTTCATTGGTTAAGGATAAAGGGGGATAAGGGGTGTTAATCCACCTCTCTTCTTTCAGATAAATGGATTTTTCATGCAGAATTATTCGATTTGTTCCGAATTTGGTATACCGGATTATTATGTTAAGGAGCCTCCCTGATTAATTTTGGGGGTTCACTGGTTAAGGATAAACGGTGAAAGGGGGCTAGTCCACCCCCCCCCCTTAATTTAGAAAAACGTGTTTTTCATGCAGAATTATTCGATTTGCTCCAAATTTGGTATACCGGTTTATTATGTTAAGGAGCTTCCCTGATTCGTTTTGGGGATTCATTGGTTAAGGATAAAGGAGGAAAAGGGAGGCTAGTCCACCTCCTCTATAATTTAGATAAATGGGGCTTTTGCAGGATTATTCGATTTGCTCCAAATTTGGTATACCGGTTTATTATGTTAAGGAGCTTCCCTGATTAGATTTGGAGGTTCGTTGGTTAAGTATAAAGGGGGAAACGGGGGCTAATCCTCCTTCACTTATTTATTTATTTATATTTTATTTATTTATTTTTTTTTTTGAAGGACATTATTCTTTAAAATAAGAGTATAATATATACAATTAGTGTGAATAGCCTGTGAGCTCAATGCCATCAGTTTAGCTGGGCACTTTTATTTTCCATATTTTTACTCATATACCTATTCTATATATGCATGGACAGAGTCGTTTTCTAAACCTATGCAGCATGTGAAATTTTCCACCAGTATAAAATAACAGTAAATTCAAACTTATTTATTTGTGATAATGCTAAAATTATTTTTCGTATTTACTGATGTAAGTTTGCACATGCTGCACATGTTCGGAATACGGTCCTGTATACGTACATATAGTTCATACATCAACAAAGCTGTTGCTCAAAATGCTTTGACCATGATTTCAATTTGTCAGACTCTGGCATAGATTAGTCTATTTCACATGTTTTGGCTTACCCTAACAATAATCTATATTTTGAATGTTTTCTGTTGGCTATTTCCATGAGTACGTGTAGTGAAAAATCACATGCTGCAATTTTTGGCTACCAGTATTTTAGAACGAAAAAATGTGACTTATTTTATGGGAGATATCTCATTAATTGAATAAGGCCAAGCAAACTTTTTGAAAATAACGTGGCCAACAAGCATATCAAATCAGCTATGTGACTTACAGTACTAAAACTCATGGATCTAGCCTGTTGCATTTAACCCCTTGAGGGGTATTATATCCCACCCAATCTAAACAAGATTCGCACCAGAGACTTTTAACTGAATTTTATATTTATTACTTTTGGGCGAAATGTTGAAAAATTGCTTTTCCTTACCTAAAATAAAAATTTTCGATAAGGATTCGATTTCGGAGAGAATTCAATATTACAGAAACGTTATTGCTTGTCCCTCAGAGGGCTAAAAACTAGGTTTTCCATAATATTTAACAAATAAATACTTACTTTACCTTTTGTGTACTTTCAATTAAAATTTCTCGTAATAATTCAAGAATTTGCCACAAAAATTTTTTGTGAAAAATAAATTTGACAGGTGAAGGTGGGATAGTGTTAGACAAAGGTATAATGCATGTCTGTGTAACAATTCAGATTTAGACCTTTGTTTCAGTCTATATATAACGTGAGTACATTCATATTCTGCATCAATAAAATATATAGAGCTCTATAAGAATTTGTATGACAAATAAAGAAATTTTGTTGCGTAATTCCAGAAATTTATTTTTTATCATTTCAAATAAAAAATTTATTTTTTAACCCTCCAGCCGCGGGCGACTTTTTTATTTTCTTCGATAAAACCGCGGCATAATTTTAAGTTTTAAAATTAGATTGTTTGATTCCCACCACTTTTTTAAAGTAGAAATTGTCACTTTATTTAATTACAGATTAAATAATGCGAGAATAACGCGAATTATACGCTTTTAAAAAGTGGTGGGAATCAAGCAATCTGAATTTTAAAGAAGTAGCCCACTGGAACGCGAAAACAGCTTGCCCCGCGGAATTGTATAGAATATGTGATATGCGACATGGAACTATTAATAAAGAGGAACTGACATAGCCTTAAAATAGTGAAGCTTCAACTGTAACCGCTATCAAAGGGTTTGTTTATCGACGGTGGAAACTCCCACCAGTAGGTTTATATAGATATTTTCAACTTATTTAAACGCCGTATTTTTACAAAATTTCAGTCATAAATAGTGATAGAAACAGCTTTTCATCTTTACTGGTAGGAGTTTTCTTTGGTTGTAGTTAGGCCCTGAGTTTCCGCCATATTGTGACAACCATGGAAACAAACTGACAGTTTTATAAGGCATACTGACACCGGTAAAAACAAATAGAAAATTTTACGACATTTTTGAAAAAAAAAATCCACTATTAAGACGCTTCTTTAAGACGAAATCTTCTATTCAATTTTACTGGTGGGATGTTTGACCTACCGGTAGTCAGAAACTGAAGAACCGATTTTAAAAAAGCAGCCGCCATATTGTGACAACCTCCTCAGTTACTTCACTCGCAACTGGTAGACAATACACTATATGTCTCCTCCTTTTTATTCATAACTCCATTATATGCGACATGAGCGTTGCCCGCGGCTGGCTGGTTAATCTGACAATTTGCGTTAAAGTGTTTTTTTTTTCAATGTCTCTCGAATTAACCCCATCACTTTAGCATGTTCTTCAAATGGTTGTCAGAAAATCGTCTCTTATTACCCTCTGAGGTAATAAGAGATAGGCGATTTCGGAAAGATTTTTTTTTTTTAATTAAAACAAAAATCGACATTAAAGTTTGAAAAAGAAATAGTCAAAACATCATTAACCCTTTCAAGGGCGGTGGCTAGAGGGTCTAGCCACCTAATTTTAATTCCAAAACTGACTACTGGCACCGAGAATATTTTAATAAAATGTTGCTATTGTAATTTAAGTGCAAAATAGCGTTTTGCTATTTTGTAAGAAATTCGTTTGAATATTCTGGTGTCAGTCAAATATTTCATCCTTTTACGGGCAGAATTTCTCTGCCCCTGAAAGGGTTAACAGGAGTTTCATTATACAGGGAAAAGTTTAATTTTCCTACCAGAACCCTTAATGAGTATTCTTCATGATAATTTTATTTAACCTATGCTACAGAAAGGTACAATTAAGATATTATTTTCAAAATACTGGTAGGAACAATAAAATTTTTCCTATGTAATGTGACCCCTGCATTAAATTTGCATAATTTAATAAAATTTTTTGCAATTTACTTTTCTTATTGCAATTTTTTTCTGTATTGTTTTAAATGTACTTTTTTCAGTTCCACGAATTTCAATGTATTTCTTCAAATCTATACATTATGAACAGGGTCATAAAACTAACATTTTATACATGCTTATAACATGTCTTAGAGTAAGCATAATATTTATGAGGTGATTAACGCTTAATTACTGTAAGCGGTCTCACACGCAGATGCTGTTTTAAATTTTCAATCTTGTCTAATTTTCAAATTGTTTATATGTACTGGTATAGATACTTTTTTTCGTCTGGAGTTTCACTAAAGGGAAATATCATATAACTCGTCCTTTGAAAAAAAAAAAATTCATTTATGACGATTCTCTACGAGAAAAAAATTGTACTCACCAAAATATTTCCCATATTTTGGATGTTCATACATGAAATATGCAGTGCTAGTATACTATTAAATAATGCGCTCTGTCAGTTACCTCTGTAACTCATGACTTTTTTATTCTAAGAACTCAAGAAAGGAATTTATCGATTATGTAATTAAAATTGATTTCAGCAAAACGTACTTCGTTTATTTTTTTTGTCATTCTCTTATATTATTCCAAACGGATGAGTTAATATCAAGTAAGATATTAAAAAGCTTGTAATTAAAGTTAGTATTTTTTTTAGCTTAAAGCGCTTTTTTGGTGACTTTTCCAATATTTGTCCTAGTCGCTCGAAAACAAACGAATCTTTTTAAAAATTCCCAGATGAATGACTTTCATATGTGTTGCATTTACTTTATATGAGACTTTTCGATTTTGAGAGGAAAAAAGTTTAATTACATTCTACCATTAGAAAATATTTATATTATTGTTTCATTTAATTTCTTATGGTATGATACAGGGTTGGCCAACTGTGGCACGCTAGACACCGCTAAAATTTTATAGTAATCATTGTCTTATCTAATCGTCGAATCTCTGCGATTCAAGAAGTCGGCTATTTCTTTAAAAAAATTAGTGGTATGTGGCGTGCCACATTTAGCCACCCCTGGTATAATAAGTAGAAAATCTCATTTATAATGTAGGTTAAAACTAAACGTACCGATATTTATTTATACCTATTCCTACCAGAAGGGGTCATATGATCCCTGTATAACAAGGTTTCTGTTTTACGATGTTGTGCGAAAAATATACCAGTTGATACACTTTAATGTATGAATAAAACATTTTTTTTTAAATAATTATTAAAAATTGTTTATTTATTAAAATGAAAAAAAAATTATAATTAAGCAAAAATTTTAAGAAAAATTAATTATTTCAATAAATTCGAAAATTTAATAAACAAATATTGTGCAAATTTGTTTTATGCTCACCACATATTTTTAAGATTATTTCGTTTTCGATGTAACCTGAAATGTTCAAACTAGAATTTCACTTGGAGTAAAGTCAATTTCTAACTATACAATCACACATTAACCCTTTCGAGGGCGGTGTCCTTAAAAAAAGACACCTAATTTTAATTCAAAAATTGACAATCGGCACCAAGAATATTCAATTAGAATTTTTCTTTTATAATGTGTGTAAAAATAAGCAAGTTAGTATTTCCAATAAATTCGTTTATAAATTATGTTGTCAGTCCATTATTTCAACAGTTTATAAACAGAATTAACTCCGTGCCGGATAGTGTTAACAGATATGATGTAATACTGTAGAATAAATGATGTAATATGAAAAATACGCAATTTACTAATATTCTTACAAAATAAAACATTTATATCTTTATGATTTCACATAAATTTATTCTGGGGTCAAATGACCCCTTGCGGTAGTATAATATTTCTTTAACCCCTTAACGCTCGAATTAAATTACGGTTGAAAAATTCAAATTGCTTATCGGCACCACTTTTATGAAAAAGAAATATTCCCCTTATTTAGTGACAGGAAAAACGATACTAAAATATAGCCAATTTCACTATTTTATAAAACTGGTGGGAATCAAACAATTTGAATAAAAGACACAGCCCGTGAATATAACGGGAGCGAGAATTAAAGGGTTAAAAGCCTAAAATGTCTTATTTTACTAATGTTTACTAATATTTTTTATTTCTTTTTATTAATATTCTAGCCTATTTTAAGCCTAAAATATTTCTTTAAAAGCAAAAAAAGTAGTTCGGAGAAGAGGCATTTTAAGGAATAATATGACCATATATTTTAATAAAAGTCGTGAAAAAGAAATTTCGTAATGTTTTAGTTTAAGAAATTCAAAAAGAAAATTCCAAAAGGATCTTTTGACCCCTCGCGGTAACTTTGGTGTTAAAAGGAAAATATCAAATTTGCAGTTTTGGAATTATGTGATTTTGATATGAAAAAGAGTAAAAGGTTCGAGTATTCTCAATGAACACGCAAGATGTCAAAATCATTTAACACTAGAACTACCGTGAGCCGTCATTTTGGCGGCTACCATATGAATATATTTCGGTTCAAACCAGAAATTTGATTATGTAATAAGTTTAAAAGATACAAAGAAGAAAAAAGGTTAAATAATAAAGTTAAACTGTTGTAAATCAAAATTCTGGTGTGAAAATGTTTATAAAACTTGACTCAAATTTCCGGTAGTTCTAGTGTTAATACTTTCGGCTCTAATTTCAGAGCTGATGGAAAGAAACTAAGATCATATCCATGCAAATATTGAAAAATATTCCCGTTTCATGAACTAAAATACTATCTCTCTTTTAACAATGGTATAACTTTTAACCACAAAAATATTCCTTATTTAAGGAGGAAGAGAACAAACAGTCAAATAAAATCAATTGAAATTGGAAACGTTTCTGTTTTCAATTAACCCTTTATCTACTGACGGTACTTATAAGTACCACTCACTTTAAACTTTCACCCCATAGTGAATATTACTAATATTCTAATGGTACTTTGCAAAAACACTTTTTTAACTCCATTTTATCCGGATACATGGCATCAGTAATTCTATGTTTGTTACTTTAGCGAGGAAGGAGGTTACCTTTGAAACAGTCGATGTTCCGTCAATTAGTACAGATTGTCACGCTCGACTTTTTATTGCTACAAAAATATTAAATGATATCATGTAAGAGTAGGATTTTTTTTTATGTGTTCATTATGATCTTAGAATACAATTTGACTAGCTATTTTAGGTGAACGGTGTATTTATTTGATTTAACAGTTGAATTACTCGGTGGCACTTATAAGTACCGTCAGTACACTGGGTGTTGGAGAAAAACTTCTTGTTTACTGTGTTTACTTTTCGTCTGTGTAGTTATCCATCGTTTTCATCTGTTTAAAATGTAATTACTAAAATGTAGTGTATAAATAATTTTCCTAGTATTTCTTTTTTGTTTCAGTATTATTTTTTATAGGAAATCGAAAAAGTTGTGGCACCGGCTCTTTTTTGCTTTGATTGAAGTGGCTTATTTAAATTCACACATTGCATATGTGGAGATGTGAGAGAACATGTTATCCCTGGAATATTGACGTTGCATAACTAAAGGAAGATCGAAACCTAAAAAAATAGTTTTTTTTTTTTTTTTTACCCTTTCAGGGCAAAGCATTTTCAATGCTAAAGTGTTGAAATAAATGATTGGCACCGGAATTTGCTAAAATATTTATTTATAAATAAGAAAAAAGGCTATATTTCACATATTTTTTAAATCGAAAATATTTTACCACAATTCTGGTGCCATTTGAATTACCTTGTGGGATTTCAGTTACGATATATTAGTCATAGTGTACTGACGGTACTTTAATTCGTTGGTTTGATAATCATACAGAGTGTGACTAAAATATTGAAACACGCATTACTTTTTAAACTGTTGCAATGTAAATGGTAAAAGTGTTCAAAATAAGGTAGGAAGTAAGATTATGCTGACACTAAAAAATCTTGCAATTAATTTTAAAAAGTAACACTGTTTAAATTTTACATGGTACCTGGTTCCTATAAGGTATATCTAGAAACATTTTTTCCATGCTGTGATATTACGACAGCAAAAAATTACATTTTTCTACGACCAAAACTCACCGATTAAATCAATCAAATTACCAAGGAAAACATACAAACATATCTTGAAAGGAATTTTGAAAAATGAAAAAGTGTTTTTAAATGAATTTCAAAATTATTATGATACATTGAATATTATGAAATTTCATAGCTTTCCGGAATTAAAAATGTATTCGTTAATTTTTTTTTTTAATTCCTATTAGTATTTGTTCGTACTGGATCATGCTTATTATGAACATAAAAAATCGTATATATCGATTACAAATAGAGAAATAAAAACTGTCTGAATAAGAAAATCTCTAGAACCGAGATAATTAGACTTTCGGAGAATTTAAAAAATAAATTTTATTTTTATTTAGTTTTTAATTAAGGATTTAATTATTTAAAAATACTTTCTCATTTACCACGAACTGCATAATGCATTACTTTCCAAAAAAATGTAGTGGAATTTTAGAAAATTAACTTATTTATTAATCTGGAGGCCACAAACTAAAGTTGATGTCAAATCCTAAAAATGGCCAGTTTATCATTTAAGTCAATTGCAAAATTTGCTTCGAAATTACTTATGATGATTGAGTTCTTCTTTGTAAATTTCGGTTAGTTGTGTGCCATTTTTATTTCGAATTTAAATAGTCATTTTCTATTGAATGATGATTTCAAGTAACATGTATAGGAGAGGGGAAAATTCAATGTAGTTTCATGTGAATCTAAACAGAAAAACATGAAGAGATGACTAGGTCAATGAATAAAAAAACAGTGTTCATATTGGTAAATAAATTTTTAAACACATTTTAAGCAAATTACCAAGGAGAACTTAAAGATATATCTTGCCATGAATTGAATTTTCAAAAATTACAAAGGGGAACATAAAGACATATCTTGCAATGACTTTAATTTTGAAAAAAATCCAAGGATAACTTAATGACATATGAATTTTGGAAAATTTAGAATGTTTTTAACCAGTGTTGCCAATGGGCTCCACTTTTTTCAAACGGTAAATTTCCCTTTGCTTTAGCCTTAATTAATATGTCATTAAATAAGGCGCATTTTACCATTTCAAAAAAGTGGTGCCAATCGAGAATCTGATTTAAAAAAGTAGCCCATCTGGCAACGCTGTTTTTAACCCTTTCAGGGCGGCGGTATGTTTACGAAACCACTTAAATTCCAAATGCCACCTTAACACCAGAATTTTTTTGTTTGTTTGTTTGTTTATTCTGTGTGTGAAACATAGCGTTTTCTTATTTCAAGCTTTTTACGTAAGTTCCAGTGTCATTCATTCATTTCAACATTTTAGCAATGGAAGGATTTTGTCCCTGAAAAGGTTAAACGTGTTTCAAAATAGTTATGTTTAACATTTTGCCAAACCCGAGTCTGACTCGTGATCATTTTTTCTTGTAAAATTTACTTTTGGCACCAGTAATATAGGAAAATAAAATTTGCCTTATTTAATTAGAGCATTTTCGAAACTGCGTAATTGAAGGTGCCTTCTTTTAACCCTTAGTACGACGTAGCCTCCGTTGCTGAAACATCATCTTTCTTTGCAAAATTTGTTTTGGGCACCAGTAATAAAAAAAAATAAAATTTCCCTTATTTAATCAGAGCATTTTTGAAATTATGTACTTGAAGGAAACTTCTTTTAAAAAGTGGTGCCGATCGAATAAAATTTGGGTAAGAGACGCCGGAGTCCGAAGGGTTAAAAAATCGGTGCCAGCCGAATAAAACTGGTGTAAGAGTCACCGGACTGCAAAGGATTAATGATTGCAAAATGTCAGCATAGGAAATCAGGAGCCAAACTAAACTTTGGAGAAATTTTCAATTAAATTTCATTTTTATTACTCTCCAAATTACAAAGGAGAAAAATAAAGACATATCTTGCCATGAATTAAATTTTTAAAAATTACCAAGGAGAGCATAAAGACATATCTTTCAATGAATTGAATTATGAAAAATTCCAACGAGTACAAGACATATCTTGCAAGGAATTGAATTTTGGAAGATTTAAAATGTTTTTAAATGAATTTCAAAATTCTTAAGTTTAAATATTGAAAAATATCAGGATAGGAAATCTTCGAACCTAGCTAAACCTTGAAGAACTTTGGAATTAAATTTCACTTTTATTTAATTTTTAATAATTAATTTAGTAATCGTAGCTTGAAATTAATTTTCATATTTCCCACAACCTACGTATTTCATTACTTCTCTCAAAATGTAATGGAATTTTACCAAATGAACTTAACTATTGATCTGAAATTCACAAACTAAAGTTGTTGTCATACCTAAAAATGATCAATTCATCATTTCGCACAAATGAAAAATTTGTTTCGAAACTACTTAGTACGTTTAGGTTCTTCCTCGAAAATTTCCGTTAATTGCGCGTCATTTTTATTTTGAACTCAAATAGTCATTTTCTACTGAATGATGATTTAAAGTAAAATGTAGGAGAGTGTAGGCATCGTTGTACACTTTCATGCGAATCTAAATAGAAAGAAAAATGGGAAAACAGGCTGTAAAAATGAATAAGTTAAAAGAAACTCCATATTGGCAAATACACTTTTAAATATATTTTAAATAAATTACCAAGAAGAATTTAAATGCGCATCTTGCTTATTTGTAAAGTTAATGTACTATTGACTTTTAATACAATTACTTAGTTGCTATTCTAAACCTCTAAACGTGCTTTAATTGGAAGGAAGTTTTAGAGAAAATCTATGAACTCTTTTCGTAAGTTCATGTTGTCTTAGTAATTCATCTTCTTATGTCATATAATTTTAATTAAGTATGTATTGACTTTATACTTTTCTTAAAAGGAAGTAAACTATGGAAGAGAAGAAAACTGTGTTTTAATGGAATGTCAATAACACTTGAATATTGGTAAAGTAAAAGGATATTCGTGATACTTCAATTAAAAATACAATAACTTAAAGAACTGGATTTTACTCAGCCTTATCTTTGGAATTTTTTATTAAACAGTGGCTTAGGGTTTGAAAAATAAGTATAAAACACATTAGTCTTAATTTTGATTTCGTAATATTTTTATTACTCGCGTTTATTATTTTTACACAATGTTGCCAGCGGGCTACTTTTTTTAAATTCAGATTTCTTGATTGGCACCACTTTTCTGAAATGGTAAAATTCCGCTTGTTTTCGCCTTAACCCGTAAAAGCTTAGCGATACCATATGGTACCGGACAAGTTTCAACCATTTTTTTTTGCACGTATACCAGTATTTTTTAACGGAAACATTATCTTTATTTGCTGTCTTAAACTTCGTGATAAACCAAACAAAAATTGCTATTTTAAAACGGAAAATAATTCCGGCTTTAACGGGTTAATTAATATGTTATTACATAAGGCGAATTTTACTATTTCAAAAAAGTGGTGCCAACTAAGAAATCTGAATTTTAAAAATGTTGCCAACTGGCAACACTGTTTTTCCACCATAAAAAATTCTTAAAAATCATTATATCTACTGCTGCAAAGTCGCCGTCTATTCACGAATTTTCATAAAATTTCCGTTTTAGTATTACCCAGTTTTCAAGATGGAAATTTGTCGCTATCTAAGGCGGAAATTTTATGTTTCTAGAAAGAAATATAAGCAATATCACAACACTAAAAAAGCTGCATAATAATTATGTATACTAAGGCACACTTTTACGGAACAGGTAACTGCAGGGGTGTAAAAATCCAGGCTCCAGCGGGCAGTCTCCCACGACTAAATTTTATTAGTTTTCTTCGCTTAAATTTTATTAGCATTCTTACAAAAAATTTAGATGAAATATTAGACGAAAAGAAACGAAAAGGATTTAGCGGTGAGAGACTACCCGCCGTTGCCCTCGTTTTTTTGCTCGTATTTCAGGATTCAAACATATTTATTGGCCAATAGAGGACCTTTGTTTGTATTTTTCTACGCGATTTCTTCATATTCAATGCCTTTGTGATGGCCAAAACATTAAGTAAAAAAAATTAACTTGATAATTTTCTGTTTTCTCACAGTTTCAAAGGAAAATTTCCGTTTGTCTATCTTGAAAGGAACCTTTTTCGTTTTACCAGTCAACTAGTAAGGATAAAAATGAATTTTTCCGTTTATTCTTGGAAAATGTATGATTTCCACTTCAAAAAAATGTTTTCCGTTAAAAAACAGCAATTTCACATAAAATTAGCTATATATATATATATGGAACTTTTTTGCAGCGTTTTAATCCTGGCTTATTTTTTTAACCGTTTGAGGAAAAAGTGGTTGTGTTCCTCTAATCTTGAATTCATATCGGAATCTTTGAAAAGTTTCATTTCAAAATAAAGAAAAGCAATTTTCTACCTTTTTTCCACCAAAGTTATAAAAATGAAATTTATTTAAAAGTTTCGGGTGCGAATCTTGATTAAACTTAGGTGGGATAAAATATATCCCACCATCCCTCAAGGGGTTAAAAACATTATTTATATTCTAACCTTTTATCAACTGCAATTTTTTTCATGTAATTTTTTTTCAGTTACTACAATGATAATTAAAGGAGAAACATAAAAAAATACTCACCCGTGAGAAATTTAATTAATTAGAGGTAAATAAAGTACTTTAAGTAAATAAGTGGTACTTTACCGTCAGTATACCATGACTAAAATATCGTAACAGAAAACCCACAAAGTATTTCAAACGGCACCAGAATTGTAGTAAAATATTTTCGATTTGATAAATACGTGAAGCATAGCCCTTTTTCATATTTACAAATAATTTTTTGCAAATTCCGGTGCCAATCATTTATTTAAACACTTTAGCATTAAACATACTTTGCCCCTGAAAGGGCTAAAAAAATTTTTTTTTTAAGGTTTCGATCTTGTTAGCAGTCCTATAGTTATGCGACGTCTATATTCTTTACTTATTCTACGTCTATATATACGTATATATTATTCTACGTCTGTATATATATATATATATAATTTACATATGCCATTTCTAGCATAGCAAAAAAGAGCCAATGCCACAACTTTTTTTATTTCCTATGAAAAGTAATAATAAACCGGAAGAGACATACTAGGAAAATTATTACTACACTAAGGTCAGTCTGCCTAAATGAGACAGATACCCCGTAGTTTTGTCGCGTTTAGGGTATATTTGGGATTTTATTATACAGGGTGATTCAAAAAAGATGGGAAAATTTTTAAGAGGTGATAGTAACACCCAAACAAACATTTTGTATCAAAGAAGTTACGAAAACAAATTTAATGGCATTTGATTACAATAAGTGCTCAAAACATTGACCAGCAGCTGTTATGCACGCAGTACAACGGCGAAGAAGAGATTGTCGAATTTTCTGAAACACACCAGGCACCACCGCGCTCGCCAGATCTTTCATGGCTGGATTTTTTTTTGTGGGGACAGCTAAAGGCTATTGTGTATGAGACTCCCATTGAATCCGTAGAAGAACTTGTCGCCAAGCTTTCGGCTGCTGTAGGGGAAGTTCGTGATATGCCTGGTGTGTTTCAGAAAATTTGCCAATCTGTTCTTCGCCGTTGTACTGCGTGCATAACAGCTGCCGGTCAATGTTTTGAGCACTTATTGTAATCAAATGCCATTAAATTTGTTTTCGTAACTTAACTTAATCGTTCATTGTGTGTTTTTGCCTCGTATAAGAACATAACTTTTGGCGCCCTCTAACTTTTTTACGTTTAGTTTTCGACCATGCATTCTTTGATACAAAATGTTTGTTTGGGTGTGTACTATCACCTCTTAAAAATTTCCCCATCTTTTTTGTATCACCCTGTATAAATGTATATTTTATTAAGCAACAAATTACTGAATACTGTACTTTTAGTTGAAAACTAACTTGTTTTGTAGAAATTTAATATTTATCTGCAGTATAAAACTCAGTATAGGATTGTCGCATTTAGGTCATTTTTGTCGTATTTATGGCAGCTAAAACCTAAATGAGACATTCATAGTCCTATATGTGATAATGCATTTTATACATGATAATTCACCTGAAAAAGTTCATTTAACTATTAACCGCTGTGACAAAAAATTGCCGCATTACAACTGTGAGCGTTCTGCGAAACCATTCGATTTAAAGATGAATAAAATGCACGATTAACTCATAAAATACTGTTTTTGCACTAAACTGTTTGAACAGTTCTATTTCTAATAAAATTTTGAGTTTTCAAACATTTCAAACAATAGTACTAGGCTCCAAATGAAGCAAAATTTCGCTGTATCGATAGTTAAACTGGAAATTACAAGTTAAACTGTGAAAATTTTAAAAAAGCGGCTCTAACAGCAGTTAAGGGCGAACTGTAATTATTTTTTGAATAAATTAACCCTTAACTGCTGTGAGCGGTCTCCGAGACCACTTGATTAAAAGATGAATGAAAGTCTCTATTAACTCACAGGGTACTGTTTCTGTACTAAAATTTAAGTACAGCACTATTATAATTAAACTTTTCAATATTATTCTTAAAATGTTTATCACGGCGCAGCACCGTGCTGTTTGTCAATTTTACACGGCTAATCTGCAAAAGTTATTTGAATGCTGCGTATAATGCCTGATATAACTAACCCTCTAATAAATAAATGCGTTCTTAATATAAAAAACTCTAAACCCTCTTTGCCAAGGAGCTATGGCCATAACTTTAATTAAATGATTGTCGCAGAAAACATCGTTTAAGATTCGCAAAATTCGCTCGTCAATATTAACCCATAATTTATACACCAGTGCGATTTGGGTTTCCGTAACCGCATAATTTTGCTGACAATCTGGTGATAATGAAATATAACTACATGATCCATATACGAAATTTAATAAGGAATCCAAATGAAATATTTGATTTTATCAAAATTCTTATTTTGTGAATGAAAAATGCGAGCGAATTAATTAAAGACGCCAACATTTCAGTCGGTGCGAATTCACAGTGTTAAAAGGGGGTTAAAAGAGTATTTAAAAGATATTTATAATATTGTTAACTAGACTACTTATTACATATAACTTTATTTTAAAATGTCACATGATAAATATATCAGCCTTAGAAATAGATAAAATCGTACAATATTTCTAATAATTCTGATTAAGCCAAAGAGAAGCTCTGCGCCTGATATTCTGTTGCACCCACCCACCCCTCCTCTTCAATTTTCTTGCACTTTCACAAAAAGATTAACATTTTCTGTACTTAAAAATACGTATATGGAAACAAATATTCGTTTAGATAAACATGGCTTTATTTTTGTTATCTTTTACTAATTTAAAAGTAGAAAATGTCGATAATAACGAATTAAAATTGAAAACATAAAATATCATAACATAAAATATCATAAAATATCAAAATTTAAAATATCAGATTTTATAAAAGTGCTAACAAAAATTATGACTCCTGAACCAGGAACTAACTCAATCTGATAATCTTTGGCATTGTATTCGTTGGCAGACAGGTGAATTGAATGTATCAGAATAAGAAATTAGCCCCCCGTACAATACTGGGGCTCCGTGGATTATGCCTGTTTTTCTTTTTCGAAAAAATAAGCACCAGTTTCTTTCAACTATCTTATTAACCCAGAATTGCTCGCGCAGGATATGAAATACCCATGGTGCGCACGGTTATTACATTTCTCACCACTTTTTTTGGAGAAATAATCATCAAATTATTTTAACGCAATATTTGTGAGTAATGTCAAAAATTAAGTAACATGACGATTTTTGTCTGAATTTACTGGTGTCAAAGAATAAATCGTACATATCATGGATATGCGCGAGCATTTCCGGGTTGAACATTTAAATAACTGAATGTTAGTGTAAATATAGATGCAATCACACTTTGATATATAGGATGTGTTGCTTGTTAAAGACGTCTTTTATTTGTCAATAAAAATGATTGAAAGAATTGGATATTGTTCTGTTTAAACAACCATTTGTACGAAAATTCTCAAACATTATGCATTAAATATGCTTGGAATGAACACTTTTCCCTTTTACAGTGGAAAAAAATTACAGAAACGTTTTTTTAATAAAAATCAGACGTTCGCATGAACTCCAGTATTCGTGGGTAATTCGGGTGTTTCTGAAGGTGGTTTAAATTTTCAAAAATGTTTTGCAGTGCTGCTAAAATTGGATGCAACGCAATATCAGAGTATATCGCAAAATTGTACAGAGTACGCATAAAAGTAAAAATATATTTCTAATACTTTGCATCCCGTTGTCGCCGCTGCAGCGACATTTGTGAGGTAGGTTGAAAACTCCGCTGCCGCCGCTGCGGCGATATTGTCTTTCCTTGCAAAATTTGTTTTTGCACCAGATTTTTTCTTTCTAATGAAGAATTGTTGGAAATGTGTACTTGAAGGAAACTTCATTTTAAAAAGTGGTGCAGACCGAATAAATTTTGTGTGATAATGCGGAGTTGCTGGTAGCCCATACTCAAAATGACGCGGAGGGCAAAGCGTTAAAAATCCTATTTTATAAGCATTTAATGTCTATCTTGAAAATCAGGTGTTATTTTTTTAGTACGATTCATGTTTTTGTTTTCATTTTTTAACAAAAATTCCTTTTCCAATCACAGGGGTATTCCGGAAAGTTGCTGCCTGTACTTTTTACGTTTTTTGGTGAAATTCTTTTTCGAAAGAGAACTAAAAATAATTGACAATATCAAATTGCTCCGGTAGATCCTATGTAGGAAGAAAAGGGTTAAAGTTTGTAAACCTGGTACACAGACATCCTGTAGATTGAATGGTTAATTTCGGTTTCGATGAACAAATCATTCTTTAGATCAAAAATAAATTCAGCTGAATTGAATCAAGATAAGTTTTACATACATAATTTCAAGCAAAAATCAACCATAACCTTTTCGTTAGAAAAGAAAGGTCTCCACGAAGCTATAATACAAAAACTTATCCGTCTGACAGGTGCATATCGTGCTTTTAAGCGTGATAAAAAAAAAAAAACTACACGTTGTGAAATAATAGAGGTAGGTCTTGCGCATGCTTTATTCACATATTTTATTTCTTTAACCAAGATCTAGTTATCACATTTCCTTCAAGCATTATCATATTTTTTAAACAACATCTTTCTCACGTTTTACACGGGATCGCGATATCTGACTTAGAAATCTTCCGATATCTCGTGCTGTAGAAACCCAGGCGTGATTTCACCTTTGGTGGCGGTCTTTGCACCTTACAATATATCTTGGTTGTGAGAATTGTTATCGGGAAAAAATAAACTGTAGAATGTTAAACACTGATATTCCCAAAGCATAGAATATAAGATTGCAATTTCTTTTTTGTATTATTTATGAAAATCTTTTTTCGAATAATTAAAAATGCAGATTTCAGCTGAACCGCTTAACCCCTTGACAGGCGGTGAGATATATTATATCCCACCTAAGTTTAATCAAGATTCGCACCGGAAACTTTTAAGTAAATTTTATGTTTATAGCTTTGGTGGAAAACAGTTGTAAAAGTGCTTTTCTTTATTTTTAAATGAAAATTTTCAAAGATTCCGGTGTTAATTTAGCATTACAGGAATACAATCACTTGCCCCTCAAAGGGTTAACAGTTCTGCAGGAACGCCGCTCGGGCAAGAAGAGTTATATTGCTTCGTTACTAAAAACTTTTGGATAGCCCTAATTCTTAACTGTGGTCTTCGTTTTATTATTTCAGACATTTTTTAAAGAATAAAGGTGTTTCGTCTCTATTTTTTAGTTTATTGTGTTAAAAAAAATGAAACTTTTAAAGGGTTTAGCGTACTTTCGCGTGTATCGAGCCGCGGCTTACTTAAGTCTTTTTCAAAGCGGAAATTTTTTAGTAAAAAAAAGTCAAATAAGCGAAAAGCAGAAGCTAATGACGTTTTATCAAAAATAAATTCAAGTAGGAAATCGACTTGTCTGAGGAATGGCGGGTACGCGCGAAATTGCGGTAGAAAAACGTTATAAATGTATCGTTGTATTTGTGACACGCATGAGAGTAAAATGTAGAAATACATTTGAAAAAAATAAGGACGGTAAACTTTAATTAACAAAACTAGTTCAACAACATTAAAATTTAAATAAAATCGTTGATTTTAAACAGCATTAAATCAAGACTGCTACGAGCCAGACAATTTAATTTCTTGTCAGTAGCCTTTGCCTGATTCCATTTCCTCTTATTTAACCCCTTCACGGTCGCTTAATATTTGAAAAAACCATCAAAAGTGTACCTAATTTTTTTATTACAGAAATTGAATAATTATAAGGTTTCTAAATAAAATATGCAATTAGTTTATTTTTAAGACGAAAAAACAATATTTTATAGAATTATTCATATTTGTATAAAAGCCATCATGCGAGAATTACGTGTCTTAACCTCTTAAGCTCCGCTTCCGATAAATGTAGGTTACTTTTTTTTATTATTCAGATTGTTTGATTCCCACCACCGTAGTTTACGGCAGATAAAATGATGCGAAAATAAAGCCATTTACTCTATTTAAAAAAAAAACTGGTGGGAGTCAAACAATCTGAATTAAAAGATAGTAGCCTACATTTATCGGGGGCGGAGCTTAAGAGGTTAAGACACATAATTCTCGCATGATGGCTTTTATACAAATATGAATATGGCTATAAAATATTGTTTTTTCGCCTTAAAAATAAACTAATTGCATATTTTATTTAGAAACCTTATAATTATTCAATTTCTGTAATAAAAAAATAGGTACACTTTTGATGGTTTTTTCAAATATTAAGCGACCATGAAGGGGCTAATATTCCAGTTATCATCTGAAAGGCTTGATTCATCAGAATCCATATCAAAATGACAAAAATATTACAAATCTATGACAAATCTATGGCAAATTATAGATCGTACAAATCAAACCAGAGTGCTAATATTCAAAGACTTCAAATGGAAATTCCAGTTAATTTTTTCTGGTTTCAGAAGTTTTTTCCAGCAATTAAATCTCCAGCCCGAGAATATGACGGGCACGAGAAATAACGAACGACACCTCAGCCCGAGATATTGACGGGAGCGAGAATTAAGGGGTTAATGGAAGATACTATATAGAGAAAATATTACTACTCGGTAATGCTAATAATCAAATTCCCTAATCTATATAAACCCTATGTTAACCCATTAGGAACCACCACATCTTCTTATACTTGACTTAAATAAAATAAAATTTTATTTTATACATATTAATGACGTACAGTCGTGGAAAAAAAAGAAACACCCCCTACTAACTCTTCAACAAATTATCGTAGAAGAAAGTTACTTGTACAAAACGATTGGAAATAAAGTCTACTTTTAAATGATGTATATAAAATTTGCTTTAGGGGCTATCTACATATTAAAACGAACCTAAATTTCATTTTTTAAGGGGCAATACACAATTTTAACAAGATATTTCAAATCTTCGGTTCAAACTATGCCTAGACACCAAATTTCAAGTCATTTAAATGACAAGTTTTTGAATTATAAACGTTCAAAATTTAGTGCTTCTTATGTTAAATTACATTTTCATATTTTTATTAATATCTCCTGGAATTATACTCTTAATGTGCTAATTTTTTGTGTAGCAATAATACTAAAATACCCAAACATAAATACGTTGAATTTACAACTTTTATAATTTTATGATATGAAATTAATATTCGAAAAAATTATGAATTGTAACCTACATTTTTTTGATGGATTTAGATTTATTATGTCCTGCTTTATGGAAATCCAAAATTTCACATTTTTCTTCGAAGTAGTTTTCAAATTATGCTTAAAAAACGGCAAAATGATGGTTTTCTATGATACAAGAGACTAGATATTTTGATATTTATTATGCTATCCTGTAATCATGGAACTATTAATAAGGAGGAACTGACATATCCTTAAAAAAGTGAAGCTTCAACTGTAACCGCTATCGCAGGTGTTACTTACCGCCGGTGAAATCTTCCACCAGTAGATTTATATAGAAATTTTCAACTTATTTAAACACCTTATTATTGAACAATTTCAGTCAAAAATAATGGTAGAAGCAGATTCTCATTTTTACTGGTAGGACTTTACTTTGACGGTAGTTAGACTCTGCGTTTCCGCCATATTGTGACAACCAGGGAAACAAGCCGACAGTTTTACAAGGCACACTGACACCAGTAAAAACAAACAGAAATTTTTATGTCATTTTCGAGAAAAAATTCCGTGAATAAGGCGCTTAAATAAGAGGAAATTTTCTATTCAATTTTACTGGTGTAGGGTTTAATCTATAGCTAGCCAAATAGCCAAAAAGCTAACTGGAAGTGCTTTTTGCCCCCAAAGCATTTAGTGAATTAGCCAAATAGCGACAGGCAAAGAAATGTGCTATATCATTCTCATTTTGTTGTTCCACATTTCGTAAACTGCTGCCATTGCACAAAAATGAAAAAAAAAATCTCATATTGCATCCGCGCTGTGGCAATACTTCAAAATTTGTCTCGTGCTTTCTATGCAAGTGTCTTCAAATAGTGTGACGTCATTTACATCAGACAACTCCAGCATATGGCGAAAATGAAAATTGCAGATTGTATAAGCATGGCATGTGATGTGCACTAGCTTTGAATCATCAATGTGCCAGATGCATGTGGTATAAACTTTTCAGACTTGAATTTATTACAACGTGTAAAGAAATGAAACTAGCTTATTGTATTATTTTTCTTTTCATAAAAATGGCATTACTAGCATGTTTTCCAATGTGACTTCTTTGTATGAATTTGTAGCATCACTTTTGTTGTCTGCAGCAGACTGTGAAGGGGGATTCAATCTTATGAATGTAACAAAAATTGACTTGAGAAACAAACTGACAATCAAGAATTTAAGTAACTTACTTAATGGTGATTAATTTGGACGGGGAATTTTGAAAAGAATTTCCATTTAAAAAAAAAAAAAAGCATTTCCTGTGTGGTATACAGCCAAATCTCAAAGGGTCAATCTTACAGAGTGATGTATTTGTTTGTATATTGCATAACTAAAAATAATACTCATGTATATAGAAATTTTGTATAAATAAAACTTTTTTTTTTCCCTTGGCTAAAGCTATTTTTATTTGGCTAGAAGTTATTGGCTGCAATTAGCCAAAAAGCTAAAAATCCCTTTTTCCTAGATTAAACTCTACTGGTGAGATATTTGCCTTTGCGGTAATCAGAAACTGAAGATCCCATCTAAAACAAGTTGGAAATTGCTCGTCAAACGTGGCAAATGAGGTGCGTTCGTACCATAACTAGTTTTATAATTATTTTTTGCACCCCATATTGTACTGAATGTATAATTTTTTGCACTTCATAAAGCGCATAGTCTGTTACATCATTAAAATGCACTTCCAATAATTTTTTCCCATTCCCCGTAATGTAACGGAACACTTTTGACTGTCCCTGTAATTAAACTATACATCCGATTTTCCTAAAATTTGAAATGGCTCGACAAAATTTTGCAACAATTATATCTTTAAAATTTCAGATCATTCGGAAGGCTCTAATATCATTAAAATGCACTTGCAATAATTTTTCCCATTGGCCGTAATGTAAAGAAAAACTTTTGACTGTCCCTGTAATTAAACTATACATCAGATTTTCCTAAAATTTGAAATGGCTCGACAAAATTTTGCAACAATTATATCTTTAAAATTTCAGATCATTCGGAAGGCTCTAATATCATTAAAATGCACTTGCAATAATTTTTCCCATTGGCCGTAATGTAAAGAAAAACTTTTGACTGTCCCTGTAATTAAACTATACATCCGATTTTCATAAAATTTGAAATGGCTCGACAAAATTTTGCAACAATTATATCTTTAAAATTTCAGATCATTCGGAAGGCTCTAATATCATTAAAATGCACTTGCAATAATTTTTCCCATTGGCCGTAATGTAAAGAAAAACTTTTGACTGTCCCTGTAATTAAACTATACATCCGATTTTCATAAAATTTGAAATGGCTCGACAAAATTTTGCAACAATTATATCTTTAAAATTTCAGATCATTCGGAAGGCTCTAATATCATTAAAATGCACTTGCAATAATTTTTCCCATTGGCCGTAATGTAAAGAAAAACTTTTGACTGTCCCTGTAATTAAACTATACATCCGATTTTCATAAAATTTGAAATGGCTCGACAAAATTTTGCAACAATTATATCTTTAAAATTTCAGATCATTCGGAAGGCTCTAATATCATTAAAATGCACTTGCAATAATTTTTCCCATTGGCCGTAATGTAAAGAAAAACTTTTGACTGTCCCTGTAATTAAACTATACATCCGATTTTCATAAAATTTGAAATGGCTCGACAAAATTTTGCAACAATTATATCTTTAAAATTTCAGATCATTCGGAAGGCTCTAATATCATTAAAATGCACTTGCAATAATTTTTCCCATTGGCCGTAATGTAAAGAAAAACTTTTGACTGTCCCTGTAATTAAACTATACATCAGATTTTCCTAAAATTTGAAATGGCTCGACAAAATTTTGCAACAATTATATCTTTAAAATTTCAGATCATTCGGAAGGCTCTAATATCATTAAAATGCACTTGCAATAATTTTTCCCATTGGCCGTAATGTAAAGAAAAACTTTTGACTGTCCCTGTAATTAAACTATACATCCGATTTTCATAAAATTTGAAATGGCTCGACAAAATTTTTCAACAATTATATCTTTAAAATTTCAGATCATTCGGAAGGCTCTAATATCATTAAAATGCACTTGCAATAATTTTTCCCATTGGCCGTAATGTAAAGAAAAACTTTTGACTGTCCCTGTAATTAAACTATACATCCGATTTTCATAAAATTTGAAATGGCTCGACAAAATTTTGCAACAATCATATATTTGAAATTTCAGACCATTCGGTTGGGTAGTTTTTGCTCTGTTACATGCGGACAGACGGACGGACGGACGGACGGACGGACTGAACGACGACTATAGGTGCTACGTATTTATATAATTACGAACGCACCTAAAAAAGCAGCCGCCATCTTGTGACAACCTCCTCAGTTACTTCAGTAGCAACTGGTAGACAGTACACTAAATGTCTCCTCCTCTTTATTCATAACTCCATTCCTGTAATCTAGCAGTCTTGAATGACTGCTTAAGAGGCGCTTAAGATACCTTGGTCAACAATGGAGTGCCGAACTTCAATTTGGATACAGCCCCTAAAATACGCTCGTTTTAAAACAATTAATTTCTCGGAAACTTATCGTACGAATTGCATAAAGTTTTTTTTTAGGTTAATTGAAGGGTGTAGAGCTCATCTATGCTGTCAGCATTGTGTACTATTATTGAAAAATAACAAAGTTATGGCTCGTTTTAATAAGTAGATGGTCCACTAAGCAAATTTTATATGCATCATGTAAAAATAGACTTTATTACCAATCGTGTGGTACTAGTCACTTTCTTCTACGATACTTTTTTGCAGAGTTAGTAAAGGGTGTTTACTTTTTTTTTTTTTTCCACGACTGTACATTATATTTACTACACCATAGTTAGCTACAATATCCGTATCTTGAATTTCTGAATTTTATTTTATTCCTTAACCCTTTCAGGGGAAAGGTACTTGTCATCGTAAAATGGTGAAATAATTTAGTATCACCAGTATTTAGAAGATAGTTTATTTGTAAACAAGTAAAAGTATATATTTCGCGTACGTAATAAGGGTGACATTTTCATTATAAAATTCCGGTGCCAATGTGGCAATTAGGAATTAAAATTATGTGATGCCGTGACGGCATCACCGCCCTTCAAGAGGTTAAATGCATCTATGAACACAATTAGAAATTTATCGATAAAAATTTTCAAAAATAAAAAATCTGTACTTTTTTATTCATATTTTTAATTTTTTACAACTCGAATCAATAAACAATTTTTTTTCTTGAAAATGAAAGTCAAATATACAATATGTGATAATAACTTTCTTCAGAAAATATTCACTATAAAATAAAAAAAAATCACAAACTTAATGTTGCTAAAACGTAACATCAGACTTTCATGGGTTAAACACATAATTTACGAATTTATAATAAGATTAAATTTTGAAAACCACAATACTTAAATGTATTTTTTCTAATATCATCGCTATGTTATTTCTTAATAGAGGGATAATGATGTAAGTCCCTTTTTATTGTATCGTTTACGTATAATTACACATAAGAATATTATAATAATTTCCATCGCTATAATAATGCTTCTAACAATATAACAATCTTGCGTACATTTCTAAAAATATTATTGTAAGAAAAATCTTGATACTATGTTCTTACCTAAAACAACATATTAAGAGGAGTGTCTTCCGGAAAACTTTCAAAAAATAGAAAACAAATTTGCACTTTTAATCCCTTAAACTGTCTAGAAAAAATCCTCAAAACATTTCTTCCGCACTAACAAGTTTAACCCTTTCAAGGGTGGTGGTATATTTATGAAACCCCTTAATTTTCATTACAAAATGCAATAATGGCACCGGAATTTTCAGTTTAGAATTTTCCGTTTCTTACGTATGTGAAACGCAGCTTTTTCTTAATTCCAAATAAATTAGTTCGTGAATTCCGTGTGAGAAATTCATTTCATTATTTTAGCAATGGAAGTGCTTTGCCCTTGAAAGAGCTAACGTACCGGTGTCATGCTGACGAAAGGACTGATCAAAAATTTCAAACGCATTTTCCTGGAAGCACTTTTTTTTTCTTTTTGAACAGGTATACATTATCACGCTTAACCCTTTCAGGTGCGTCTTTTGCAGTCTGCACACGCTTAATTTTAATGCCCAAATTCCCAGCGACACCAGTAATTTTTTAGTACAACTTTGATCTCGTGATATACGTGAAGAAAAGATTTTGATTATTGTCAAATATATTTGTTCATAAATTGCGGTGTGAAGTAATTATTTGAACCTTGTTGAAGCAGAAATGCTTTGCTTCTGAAAGGATCAACCAGTGTTACCAGTGGGCTACTTTTTTAAAAATTAGATTTCTTGACTGGCACCACTTTTCTGAAATGGTAAAATTCCTCTTGTTTTAGCTTCAATTAATATGTCATTAAATAAGGCGAATTTTACTATTTCAAAAAAGTGGTACAAATCAAGAAATCTGAATTTAAAATAAGCAGCCCGCTGGCAAAACTGGCTTAACCCATTATCTACTGACGGTACTTATAAGTATCAGTCACTTTAAACTTTTATACCATAGTGAATATTACTAATATTCTAATGGTACTTTGCAAAAAACGCTCTTTTAATTCCACTTTATCCGAATACATGGCAGCAGTAGTTCTAGGTTTGTTATTTTAGAGAGGAATGAGGCTATCTTTGAAGCAGTCGATGTATTTTCTGCCGACATTTTCTACAGATTGCCACGCTCGTCTTTTCATTGCTGCAAACACAATAAAGTATATAAGAAAAGTGTTGGATTTTTTTTTATGTGTTCACTATGATCTTATAATACAACTTGATAAGCTATTTTAGATGAACGGTGTATGTATTTGATTTAACAGTTGAATTACTCGGTGGTACTTATAAGTACCGTCAGTACACAACGTGTTGGAGAAAAAACTTCTTGTTTACTTTTCGTCTGTGTAGTTATCCATCGTTTTCATCTGCTTTAAAATGTAATTACTAAAATGTAGTGTAGTAATGATTTCCCTGGTATTTCTTCTCTGCTTCATTGTTATTTTTTATAGGAAATCGTAAAAGTTGTGGCACCGGCTCGTTTTTGCTATGCTAGAAATGGCATATGTAAATTAATATATTGCATATGTGGAGATGCGAGAGAACGTGTTGTCCCTCGAATATAGACGTCGCATAACTAAAGGACTGCTAACAAGATAGAAACTTAAAGAAAAATAGTTTTTTTTAACCCTTTCAGGAGCAAAACATTTTCAATTCTAAAGTGTTGAAATAAATGATTGGCACCGGAATTTGCCAAACGATTTATTTGTAAATAAGAAAAAGCCTATACTACATGTACTTGTTAAATCGAAAGTATTTTCTGGGCCAGTTGAAATACCTTGTGGGTTTTCTGTTATGATATTTTAGTCATAGTGTACTTATGGTACTTTAAAGTACCACTTTAGTTAATTACATCTAAATAATTAAATTTCTCACGGGTGAGTATTTTTTTTTATATTTATCCTTTAATTTTCATTGTAGTAACTGAAAAAAAAATTACATGAAAAAAATTGCAGTAGATCATAATGCCGTAGATAAAGGATTAAACTGTTCAACCTATCGACGATTTGTTTTTTACAAATTTAACCCATCAGCCCCAAAAGCTAAAAAGTAGGAATTTTCAAATTTCTTGTTGAATGTATCGTTTCCCACCACAAATTCAGAAAGGTAATTTTCGCTTGATTAAAATAGAAAAAAATTGGCGAATAAATAAGGCAGTTTTTTTAATTATATAATAGTGGTGCCAAAGTAATTAATTTAAGCATGAGCAATAATTTTGACAGTTGCATCAAAGTAACAGCAATGGGTAATGGGTTAACTCATCTTTTTTGATTAGAGTAAAAGACACTAGATTAATTTTACCACAATTATTCCAATTGGTAAATAAATCATATTAGATGTAAATTTCCAACTGGGTGAAATATGTTAGGACCAACTCAGATGGCAGAGCACTGGCGGCTTCAGCCAGGAGATCTCTAGTTCGAATTCTGGTCCGGACATTTTTCGCCCAGTTGGAAATTTACATCTAATAGGATTTATTTACCAATTGGAATAATTGTGTTTAAATTAATCTAGTGTAATTTCGTATCCAGCAATTTCTGGAGTTCCATTACCTGAGATACATATTTGTTGAGCTGAACCAGGTTTAAGACCAGATGCTAATATGATTAAGGTTAACAGGGTGAAAAAGTTCCACCAGATTCGTCCGGGATAGCTCAGATGGCAGAGCACTGGCGGCTTCAGCCAGGAGATCCCTGGTTCGAATCCTGGTCCGAACATTTTTCGCCCAGTTGGAAATTTACATCTAATAGAGTAAAAAACTTAAACAAATAAAAAATTTTTAAATATCGAATTTTAAACAGTTTTAAAAATAAAAGGCGTGTCCCAAAAATTGACCTTAAACTTGAAACATACGTCATTTTGGGAAGTTTTGGCATATTTTATAATTTGAGGTTTGGTATCCAACTAATTTAATACATTTTAAGATTCCGCGTGAGTTTTCTGCTTCAGCTGATCATTAACACTAGAAGCACCATAACAATCAATTTAACTGCTGCTAAATATATGTATTTCAATTTGAACCAGAAATTTCTTTAAAAAAGAGTTAAATATATATATCACACAGAAATATGTTAAATAAACACGATAAAAATCTTTAAATAAAAATTCTGGTGTACATTTTTTTTAAAATATAAAACTTAAGGTGGCTGGTCACTCAGCTTCGGAATTCTCCTCCGTAATGATAAATCTATGGACTTTTGATGCATTCGTATATTTAAAATATCTTCTCGGAAAATTAATATTTTTAACATCTGTTTTCTGTGTACTCTTTTTAAACGATGTGTCTTTTTTTCTTAGTTTTCAAAATATATCTAAAATCTATGCTGAATTTAATATTTTATGTGTTAAAAGCGGGCGAACTGTGAGTAAGATTTTAACACTTCAGTCTCATTTAAGTCTGTACTTTAGAAATATTTTGAGAACTAAGAAAAAAAAGAGACATCTTTTAAGTAGTCTTCAGAACAAATAGAAGTTAAAAATATTAATTTACTGAGGAGATCTACATTAGTGAGGAGAAATCGCGAAAACCTCTGATTACGTCCATTGGTTTTCATTGTAAACCAAGACTTTACAATGGCAGAAATACAGGTTAAAACTAGCTTTTTTTTTTTTTTTTTTTTTTCAGACTGTTGTCTTTCTTCAGTGCAGGTTTACCAATAGAATAGATTGATAGAAAAAAAAAAAAACATTTTTTTTTAGTTTTGGATAAGGCGAGTTATGAAACTCACGTCCTCATATATATGTAGATATTAACATGGATATTCTATAATAAAAAGGGAAAATCGACTGAAGAATAAAATAATAATAATTTAATAATTAAATACCTTTAAAAAGTAAATATGTGTTATTAGGTTACAAATAATCATTAAAATAACTGTGCTCTTTATCAGAATCATTAACTTCAGTGGACTTTTAATAGTTCATATTCAGTTTATACGCCTGTCGACACTTGAGACTGAGCCTACAGATTGAGAATACCTCCACAAAGAATATGTACTGCTCTCAAATGCCCGAGCCTTGCGCCTAACATTTTATTAATAAATCATTTTAAAAGCATATTTTTAACCCTTAGATGCAAGATTTTTTCTTTTGTTTCGAAAAAATTATATATGATTCTCAGAAACGTTTATTACACGGGAAAAATATATAAAAAAAAACAGAGATAAATTTTTCGTATAATACGTCAACCTTTTCATTTATTGCACATCTGCAATACAAGTAAAAACTACTATCATAACTAAAATATTGCAAATTAGTAAATATTTTAATAAGTATGAATATAAAAACCTTATTTTATATATTTTTTTATTTTGTAAAACTTAGCCCTTAAATGCATTAATTATTCTTTTAAAATTGTTTTTTTATTATTATTATTCTTATATTAAAGATTAGACACTACAAATTTTAAGACAGATTTTAAACTTTATTTAGTAGCATATTTTTGTACCTTTTACAGGATTAATATTGATATATAAATGTAGTGGTTGCTAAGAGTTAAATAAAAAGTGATGCAGATATGCAACACTATGCATTTAAGGTTAAAATGAGAGTCATTTTTAACTTATTATCAAGGAATTTGTCTCGTGAAAGAAAGTACATATTTATTTCCATATTTACTGCAGAGAAAAGCACTTTCTTGCCACTAAGTATAGCGATCTAGAAATATGCCACTGGGCTTTAATGGGTTAATAGGTTTGCCCGTAAACCGCACGTGCAAGAGGAGTTTACTTGTCCTGTTACTAAAAGCTTTTCGACACCACTAATTTTAAGCTGCAATATTCGCTTTATTTTATGGCAGAGATATTTCGATTATATAAGGAGAATATTTTAGTACTATAAAAGTTGTGTATGATCGCTATATTTAGGTTATAGTGTCAAAACAAATTAACGTCTTAACCCGTTATTTCCCAAATTATGAATTCATGAAAATGTCATCTTCTAATGCACTTTTCGTGACTTTCTGAAACGAAATTAGAAGATTTATGCAATCATTTAAGAAATTTTAGAAGTATTTTGCGAATTAAAATTAATTAAAAAATTTGAATTTATAGGGATTTTGTGCACTCAAATCTTATATTTAAAATCTTTTTTTAAATATTTTGTAGAATTAGGAAACTTCCCCCGCCCCTTCCCCTCCAATCTTTCAACGCCAAGGAAGCTGAAAAGATGCAAAGGCAAAAGTAATCATCCTTTAAAAAATATTTTGTTTCGTATAGCCAATAATGCTTTTGGAAATAGATAAAGTAGTATTTCTATAACTAATTCTAAACTGCATTACTACTAATCGATTTCTGAAATGAATTTTATAACAAGTTATTTTAATGGTGCTTTAGAGTACCGTCGGGGCATAAAGTGTTAAGCAGTGGTGGATAATTGGTGCAGAGGTAAAGCCTATTGACACCACCAATATTTTGAAGTATTCTTCACCTTAATAAAAACTCAGAAATCCTACCATTAGATAAGACGAAAAATACTACTAAAATTTAGTGGTGCTAATAGGCTCCTCCTCTGCGCCAATTTTCCACCAGTGTGTTAAGGGGTTAAATTTATAGGCAACACCACTAAGAGATAATAAAAAATAATACAGCAAAATATACCACATGTCTGAAAAATGACGAGTTTATATAAAAAAGTATTTTATTTCATTTTTATATCTCTTTATATTATATTAATTTTACTTAAATATCATGATTATCCGGAAAATTTGTTGTTTTCTTAAGCACAATGCAGCAAACGTTGCTTGCCATATTATCGCTTACCACACTCTAAACTGAAATGTCTTAAATTCAGACACTTAAGTGTCTGAAACGGAGTGTTCAATTTTCAGACATTTTAAAGTGTCTTAATTTTTAAGACGCTTGTATCCTCTGAATTTAAGACATTTCAAAAGTCTGAATTGCATCCATGTTTGACTACTTCGACAGACATTTTTTCACCTTTTGTTTTTTCTTTTGTAAGCATTATACATTGTAAATATATATATATATATATATATATATATATATATATATATCAATCAAAATATGGAAATCGTACTGCCACTTCAAACTCTAATACTATTTACATATTTTAATTTAAATTTTCTGTTGTAAATTCCAGCAAAAATTCCATTCATTTTGCATATTTTTGTATTTAAAATTTTCCATTTTAAAAGATAAAAAATGCAATTCCTCTGGCACCATATTTCAACGACCACTCTCCAAAGGTACATATTTGATCTGATTTATATATACACTAAATTCAAAGTACTGTAATCTTTTAATACTTACCAGAGCCGGGTATCTAACCACGGTACCGCTGGTCTCCAGAACGGCGTCCTATCCTTTCAACCGCGATTTCATTAGCAGAGTTTCGAAATAATGTTATTTATCAAGGAAAAGCAATGTATTTTAACCCATTTATGCCTAAAGTTTTTTTTTTCAAATTTATTGGTAAAATCACTTTAACACTAGAAAGACGGCGAGCGGTTATTTTGACCGCTACCAAATGAATACATTGCGGTTCGAACCAGAATTTTTTTTATAAACCTAATTTAAAAGGTAAAAAGGGAAAAAACTAGTTAAATAAATAAGTTAATAATTTAAAATAAAAATTCTGGTACGAAATATTTTTTATAAAATTTGAGTAAATTTCCCCGTCTTTCTAGTGTTAAAATGTTCCAAAATGAACTCGAAAAATTCTAAAAAAAAATCACTCTAATATATATATTTTTTTGTATTTATTTGGTAACATTTAATCGAACTAAATATGGGAATATGGATAATATTTATAACAACATAATACGCATAATAGCATAATTATATGTTTTGCCTAAATTTATATAAAACAAGCTTTTAAATTGTATATTATATACTATAATTAGTATTTTTATGAATTGCTAAAAAAGTATGTTTGTTTATAGAGACAAATAACATTATAAATATTATTAACAGTAATTTAAGAACAATCGTATTTGGGTCTTAAAAACAATTTACTCCATAATAATCTTGAAAAGAACTTTACATAAATAACTATCCTCTAAATGGCTAACAAAAAATACGCACCCATTTGAGTCTAGTTCCCTATATTTTGTATGTTACAAAAATGCAAAAAAAATTGGACTAAACCTATATTTTCGCAATTTTAAAAAGTACGTATTTCAAAGAAGTATACAAGCTAAGTTTATAACTAATCTATTTGAATGCTTGATAAAAAAAGAAAAATAGAAATAAACTTACTTTTTAAATTTCGCAATTTTGAAAATTAAAATGCCTATAAAAACCGAAAAAAACCTTCATTTAAGCAAATAAATATCCATCTCATGCTGTCATCTGTCGGTAAGAGATAAAGACATTTATAGACAAAATTTTCACGCAATTTTTATGTAAAAGAATAAAATGTAAAAAGAATAAAATGTGTAATAAAAAGAAAATTACACAAATGTATTAAAATTCGGAGCGTCCCAAAAATGGACGCATCGAATTAAAATTTAAGTTACGTATAAGTTTGCGTTAAAAAAAAGTTTAAAAAAAATCTACTATGACTAACAGTAGATGGAGCCACAATTCAGCTCCTAAGAAAGATTTTTCTGAGATATGTTTGATGTTCAGAAAATGCAGAATTTTAATTCATTTTCCTTCTTAAACGCATGAAATTGGCAAGTAATGTTATTCAGAAACTATGTGATCGAAATGAGTTTTCCCTTTTTTGATGAATGAATTACTGTGGAATTATAACTGATCAGCGGTGTATCTAGACATACCATTTCGGAGGGGAACGCAGATATTTTTAAAACAGACTATGGAAATTATCTGCTAAATGTATTTCAATAAACAGTAAATAAAACCGAAGTAAATCTCTATATAACGGAAACTTGGCTGAAATGAAAAAATTCATGGTTTTCACGAAATAACACCACATTCTAAGATTTAAACATTCATTTTTCTAAACTTTCGTAAATAAACTTGACATTTTCTATAAATTTCGGAGGGGGCTGTGTCCTCAGCAGCGCACCCAGTGTTAAATTCAAGAGGTGACCCGGGGAGGGCACATCTTCCCGGAGCAATGAGATGTCCCCCCCCCCCCCCGAAGTGTTGAGATTTTGTGTTTTCTCTGGTCAAAAAATGCAATTCCCTCCCCCCCCCCCCAGAACCACAGAAATCCCTCCCGGAGAAAAGTGTCTCAATTCAACACTGAGCCCACTCCTGGATACGCCACTAGTTTGAATAAACATAAATAAATCATGTCTAACATACCGGGTGTCCCAAAAAGGACTGACTGATTTTTAAATTCAATAACTTGCAAACGGTGACAGATATTAAAAAAATTCTTGCAGGAGGGTTATGCATAAGGTCAAAAGTTTTATTACAGTGATTTTCAATTTTAGTTCGATTTACAAACAATAGATGGCGCTGTGAGCAACAGTCGCTAAATACAGACTCGATTTTTGGTCCTTTATCTTGTTCCATGCAGAAAAAGGAGATGGAAATGTATTATCCGGGCCACGAAGTACCAAAAATCGAGCCTGAATTTATCGACTATTGCTTACAGCGCCATCTATTGTTTGTAAATCGAACTAAAATTTAAAATCACTGTAATAAAACTTTTGACCTTATGCATAACCCTCCTGCAAGAATTTTTTTAATATCTGTCACCGTTTGCAAGTTATTGAATTTTAAAATCAGTCAGTCCTTTTTGGGACACCCGGTACGTTAGTTTAGAAAGTGCGGATTAAAATATATATGGGCTTGTTCTTGAAAGATTATATTTCATCTTTAAAATGGAACTTTTTAAATACAGAAATACGCAAAAAATGGAAATTTTACTGGAATTTACGGAAAAAAATTTACATTAAAATACGTAAATTGGTGTCTAAATTGGCAGTGCAATTTCGATATTTTAACGGATAATTTTTTACAGCGTATAAAGCTTACAGAAAAAAAAAAGAGTAAAAACGGCTGCTATTACCGAACATGCAGGTTGATCAAAGATGGATGCGATTCAGACGATTGAAATATCTTAAATTCAGACGCATACACGTGTTTTAAAAATAAGACACATTAAAATGCCTGAAAATTTAACACTCCATTTTAAGACACTTATATGTCTGAATTTCAAACATTTCAGTTTACAGTGTTTATCATAGTAACACATAGTAAGACACTTAGGTGCCTTAATTTCGGACACCTATGATGTCTGAAATTATTTCATATTCAGACACTTAAATGTCTGAATTACTTTTTCAGTCACATATATGTCTGAATTTAACCCCTTTAAGGGCGGTGATGCCGTCATGGCATCACATAATTTTAATCCCAAATTGCCACATTGGCACCGGAATTTTATGATGAAAATATCTTCTTTGTTAAATATGAGAAAATTTACTTTTACTTGTTTACAAATAAAATCTCTTGTTATTACTGGTGTCAGAAAAATATTTGAACATTTTACGAATACAAGTACCTTGCCCCTGAAAGGGTTAAGACGCCTTTATTTGCAGTGCATTAAAAAAAATCATTTTCTAAATATATCCTTCATTGTGGGACACCCGATATATACAGGACTGCCACAGGTGACTATTTTTCGATTTTATTCGCACCACTGTCTAAAAAAAAAAATTTTTTTAGTATATTCAGGGATGAGAATTCCGACTTTTTGCACACCAGTATAATCTTAGAGAGAATGTTGTTCTTTTAAATCGCAAAAATGTTCTAATTAAATAAAATAACATTTTCTCTAAGATTATACTGGTATGCAAGAAGTCAGAACTCGCATCCCTATACCTTTCTCTTGCAAATGTTGTCAAACGGTATGTCAAAAAATTTTGTTTTGAGAAAGTGGTGCCCGGTAGAATTAAAAAAATAGTCGGTAGCAGACTTACCAACTTATGTGAGTGAGAGATGCTAAGCTGGGCATCGTCCTCGTGGCTTAATGGTGGAGCACTGGAGCGTTATTCCAGGGGTCCGGGTTCGATTCCCGACTTGGACATTTTTCACTCTAATGGTTTACGCTTAGTTAGCAATGTGATAATTCACGTCTTTAATATTCAATAATTTCAAGCGTAATTTCACTGCTGAAAAGTAGTTGGAGAATTAATTAAAATTGTATATATATTCACCGATGCTGGGTTCATTTGCGTCTCATGTTACGCCTCAAGATTGTGTGCTCATGAAGACTATTCCATCTAATAGCAGCGGTAGCAGACTTACCAACTTATGTGAGTGAGAGATGCCAAGCTGGGCATCGTCCTCGTGGCTTAATGTTAGAGCACTGAAGCGTTATTCCAGGAGGCCGGGTTCGATTCCCGGCTTGGACATTTTTTACTCTGTTGGTTTACGTTAAGTTAGCAATGTGATAATTCACGCCTTTAATATTAAAAATTAGTCGCCTGTGACAGTCCTGTATATACTATCTGTAAGGGAAATAGAGTTTTTATATTGGGTTCGCAACTAAGTTCCCGCCGTTTGTTTAAATACATATCTTCTACCGGAATCTATATTCTCTTTTTTTCATCGAGTTAATTTATGTTCAATATCACATCCTTAAAATGTAATGTCAGTTATAGGTTGTCAAGGGGGTTGGCAACTAAGTTCCCGCCGTTTTTTTAAAGACAGTTTTTTTTTTATCGGATCTACATTTTTTTTTATTTTTTGATCGAATTAATTTACGTTAAACTTCAGATCATTAACTCTTTGAACTCGTATGTCCAGTCTGACTAGACATCATCTTTCTTTTCAAAATTTATTTTGTGCACTAGTAATAAAGGAAAATAAAATCTGCCTTATTTAATTACAGTATTTTTGAAATTGTGTATTTGAAGCATACTTCTTTTTAAAAGTGGTGTCAACCGAATAAAATCTGTCTAAGAGACACCCTAGTCGAAAGGGTTAAAATGGAATGTCAACTACGGAATGCCAACTGAGTTGGCAACCAAGTGTTCGCCGTTTTTGTTGTTGTTGTTGTTGTTGTTTAAGTTTATTTTTCAATAAAAAATAACAAATAATTAAACAACAATGTATTCTCCCTTGTTGTTTACAACTTCTTCCCAACGTTCAACAAGATTTTCAATACCTCGTTTGTAGAAATCACTAAGTTTCGACTCTAAAATTGCATCCAGCCAAGCTCTCAATCCTGCATTAGTATTGAACGAAACTCCGCGCATAGCATTTGATAGAGATCGAAAGAGGTTGATATCCGTTGATTTCAAATCGGGAGAGTATGGCGAGTGTGGCAGCACTTCCCAACAATGCGTTTGAATGGCTTCCTTGGTCATATTGGCGATATGAGGGCAGGCTTTGTCGTGCAGCAAAAGAACTCCATGCTGCCAAATAGGTCTTTTCCTTTGAATAGCCGTGTTGAGTTGTTCCATTTGTCGAACATAGGATTCCGCGTTGACCGTTTGGTTCCGTTCAAGCAATTCGCAATGGATAATTCCTTCCGAGTCCCATCATACGCAGAACATCGTTTTACGTGAATGAAGATCTTGGTTCACGTGCGGTGTCGCTAATTTACCGGTGCTAAGCCATTCCTTGCGCTGCTTCATATTAATGTACAGACACCATTTTTCGTCGCCAGTAAGGATTCGGTAAAGAAATCGTTGCTTGTATCCGTGAGTTGATCGGTGACGAGCAAGCAAACCAGCGGAAATTGTGGCTTGTTGATTTTTGTTGTCACTTAAATCATGCAGAATCCATGCTCCACACTTCTGAACATTTCCCATCGAGTGAAGATGTTTCTCTATCGTTGAGTGGGAGAATTTCATTTTCCCTTCCAGTTCCCTCGTCGTCTGACGCGAATTTTCGTGCAAAAGGTGGTTTAATCGCACTTCATCGAAATCAATACGGCCAGAACGAGGTGCCCCTTTGATGTTAAAATTCCCATTTTTTAACTTGGAATAACAATCATGAGAGGTTCTTTGAGCTATGTCACCCTCTCCATAAACAACACAACACAACACAAATGTCACGAGCACGTTTTGCTGCCTCACAAATTTGATTAAAAGCAAAGAGAAGGAGGTGCCGAAAATGCTCATTATTCTCAACTTGACACTCCATTTTATGGATCTGAATTGAAAAACAAATTAGCTGGATCCGAAAAACAAAATATAGATTGCGGTGGAAAACTTTCATTTAACCCTTCCGTGGGTAAAGTACTTCTGTTTCTAAAATGTTAAAATGATTGATTGACACCGGGATTTATGTACAAATTTGTATGAAAGTAAATAAAACCTTTTCTTCGCGTGCATTATACAAAGCAAAATTTAATTCTTAAATTTTGGTGCCAATGTGGCATTTGTGAATTAAACATAAGTGGTATATATAATATACCGGTGCACTTCAAGGGGTTAAAAAAACTGCGGGAACTTAGTTGTTAACCTAATATTTTGTTTAACTCCTTGAGGGACGGTTAGATAAGTTATACCCCAGCTAATTTTAATCAAGATCTTCACCAGAAACATTTAATTAAACTTCATTTTTCTAACCTTGGTGGAAAAAAGTGGGAATTGCTTTTCCTTATTTTGAAGTAATTTTTTTTTCGAAAATTCCGGTGTGAATTCAACATTACAGACGCAATTACCTGCCCTTGAAAGGATTAATTTTCTTTAAAAGAATCATTTTTTTCATATTGCACAAACAGACATGTCTATTTTATTTCTGTAATTATTTCCCTTCATAAGACCATTAAATTATATTCCAAAATGGCATTGTAAAATAGTTAAGTTACGAAGATTGTCAACCCTTTGAAGAAATGTGCTTCATTTTGGACCGCTTAATTTTAATTCCTAAATACCACATTAGAATCAAAACTTTGGAGTGAAAATTTTACTTATTTACAAATAAATTTTTTTGTAAATTCTGGTGTCATTCAATCATTTCAGTATTTTACGAACAGAAGTACTTCAGGGTTCGTGCGGGTCCTTGAATTTCCAGATTAAGAAATTCTTCGGTACCAGTATTTTCTTATGGAAAATCTCTCCTTCAAAATGGCGAAATTTCGTACATTTAAACTAGATTTATTTTTCTGTAAAAAAAATACTGATATTTGGCCTTGAAAATAGCGGTACCAGTACGAACCCTGTACTTTGCCCCTAAAAGAGTTAAAAGAATAGCGGGTCTTTTTAATCCACATATAGACCATTATTTCTGATAAAAACGAAATATTTCCGATTGTCTGTTAAATGCACAAATTTACACAGCCAAACCCAAAAATCACATCTATCACTGAAATCGTACTTAATAATTTTATTTTTAAATCAATAGGAGTCTTTAATGTAATGTTATATAGTTATGAATTAATAATAATATTGAAGATAATAACTGTTTTTCACATGTCTCAGTAATTCGTTTTATTGATGCTGTTTTTTTTTTTCATATAACATTCTAAAATATTTTAAGGATAAACGCCATTAAAATATGAGACTACTTCTCTTCATTTAGGAAAAGACTTAACAAAAGGAATTTCTTTTGTCAGTGTTTATTTGAAGGATATTTGGTATAAAATTGCACATTATTTTGGTTTTACAGTCGAACTTTCACTTTTTAACAAAATATCTCCATTTTTTCATTTGAATCCTGTTAAACATTTTACGAACATGATATATGAAAAAAAAAATACTTTATGAAGTGTATAATTATAGTAGAAATGTTGATGTTTATATTAATAGAGAATGGAATTGAAATAAATCTTATGAAAACTTATAACCGATAAAAAAAAATTGAAAATCTTAATTCATTTTTAATTGCTATAAGTGAAACAGTAGTACACGTTGAATGAACGTTGAAGTGAGTTTTTGGTTAAGATAACTTTGACCTTTGTATAACTGTAGATAAATAGATAACTGACAAAGTAATAGGAAAATCTTAAATAATTTTAAATTGCTATAAGAAACACAGCGGAAAATAAACATTGTTTTGTTTATATAACCCTTTAAATCCCAAAGTAATAAGAAAATCTTAAATAATTTTAAATTGCTATAAGAAACACAGCTGAAAATAAACATTGTTTTGTTTATTTAACCCTTTAAATTCGAAATTATCCCTTTGTATCCCAAGTAACAGGAGTGAGATTTCCGACTTTTTTACATACCAGTATAATCTTAGAGAAAATGTTATTTTATTTAAACGGAACAGTTTTTAGACCTAACCCCTTCAAGGGCGGTGGTTCATTTTTGGATCATCTAGTTTTAATCCTTAAATGGGACATTGACACAAGAATTTTTGTTTGAAAACTTTTATTCTATTAAGTACGTGAAGAACAATTAACATGGTTTCATGTATTCCGTGGGTGCCCGCAAGGGTCATGTCTTGGGCCGTTTATCTGGACACTAGTTGCTGACAGGATTTTAAAGAGTTGCAAGCAGAGAGGATTACTGATTATTTCTTATGCTGATGATAGCGTTATTATAGAGGGCGCAGATACGCGCTCTGCGCTAGAACATAAAATGAATACTAGTGTTCATCACTTTTCGGATATCTGTTCTATACATCATTTGCAAATTAGTGCAGAGAAGTCAGCCGCAATGCTGTTTGGGAGCCACACTCTTAGTAAAAGAAGACCAATTTTTAAACATAATGGCAAAAGTATCAGTGTAAAGGACAATATTCTTTATTTGGGATTTCTACTTGACAGCAATTTTCGCTGGATGGATCACCTAGATATGATTAGAACTAGGCTTAACGATTTCACGTGTAAAATGCGCCAAACCAGAATCCGTGACAGAGGTCTTCCTTCTATTTATCTTAAAATATGGTACAATACCGTCTTGAAGAAACGTATTTCATATGGGCATGAGATCTGGATGCCTGACTTAAATCAACATGGAATAACAAGATTACTCTCATGTCAACGTCTATGTCTGCTATCTGTCTTAAAGGCATATCGTACGATTTCTAATGACGCATTGTGTGTTTTGGTGGGTGCTCCACCACTTGACATAGAACTGAATTTGTCTTCTAAGCGTTATAATATCATTTATGGAAATGGTACAGTCTTGATTGACAATATGTGTTTTAAAGGTGAAGATTTTATGAATAAACTGAGGACATATAATTATCCTTACTTCTTTGAAAACTTAAATATAAAATTTGTTAAGCCAGTGGTTGATACAGTACCAGTGGTGAATCATCCGATACTGTATACTGACGGTTCTCGAATGATGAACAGTGTAGGAGCTGCATTTACGGTTTGGTATAGGGATTCTTTTATGCTAGACATGAGATTAAAATTACATGACTATAACTCTGTTTTTCAAGCAGAATTGGCTGCGATAGACGAGGCTATCAGTTGGTGCATCGACTCCCCGCATGATTCATTTCATCTTTATACTGACAGCTTGTCATCAATTTACGCTCTTCAACGCTTATTTCCATCTAACGGTCAGCTTTTTAATATCTTCAACTCTTTGCGCCTGTTACATAATAAAGTCATATATATTGGCTGGATAAAATCGCATGTTGGAATATCAGAAAATGAAAGAGCGGACATGTTGGCAAAATCAGTTATTATAAATGATCTGTATGATAAAGTTCTACGCATTCCTGCACCATCTTCTATTTTAAAGCGTCATTTTAAAACACTTCTACATGATCAATGGCAGGTTTCTTGGGAAAATTCGGAGAAGGGAAGAGATACTTATGCGATATTAAACAAGGTTAACGATTTATTTCTATGTGAATCCCAAGTGATAGGTTATTTTCTTTCTTCACATGGAGCATTTCCACAGTATCTGTTTAAAATAGGAAAGCGCCCAGATAACAGGTGTAACTGTGGTGATGTAGGAAGTATACAACATTATTTGTTTGGACATTGTCCGTTAATGCCTTGTACATTTAAATTCAACAGGAATTGTACACTGAGATGGAACATTCGAAACGTTCTCATCACCCGTTCAAACTATAGAAGACTGTGTGCTATGTACAACGCACTTAATAGGGAATACTCATTTATTAAGTATAAATTTTGATAATTTTTACACTTGTAACTTTTTACTTCTATCATACTGTTAATACTCATCAGTGGTTCGCTACGGACATTACGTGGTTTTCTGACACTACATCAAAGGCTCAACATTGTGCCTTTTATAGTAACTGTCCTTTGTCTGACATTTTTGTTGGCGGCGATTTTCTCTTGAGGTCTGAACATTATGGTGATCTTTCTTCAAGTTAGTTTTTCTTATATAAAACTTTTGTGAACATTTTTCTTTCGAACACTGAACTCATTTGAACATTAGTGAACAGTGAACTTTTATGAACATTTACACTTCATAATCTCGAACAAGGATTTATAGTCTTAACTTTTGTTATACATTTAAGTCACTTCACTTTTGTTTTTATTTTTATTATTATGATGAAAGCAACATCAATTGTTTTGTAAATTTACGATTTACTATGTAAGTTCGTCAGAATATGTGCCCTTTTCCTTGTTATTTTGGGTGCTTTCCGATGTCCGGCATCGGTGATTGTTGTGGGGATTTTCCACCGGAGCGTTACATCCTATGCCATTCTTTGGTTGGTGCTCCGGTCGGGTGATCAAGTACGTGAAGAACACACGTGAATCCAACATGGAATAACAAGATTACTCTCATGTCAACGTCTATGTCTGCTATCTGTCTTAAAGGCATATCGTACGATTTCTAATGACGCATTGTGTGTTTTGGTGGGTGCTCCACCACTTGACATAGAACTGAATTTGTCTTCTAAGCGTTATAATATCATTTATGGAAATGGTACAGTCTTGATTGACAATATGTGTTTTAAAGGTGAAGATTTTATGAATAAACTGAGGACATATAATTATCCTTACTTCTTTGAAAACTTAAATATAAAATTTGTTAAGCCAGTGGTTGATACAGTACCAGTGGTGAATCATCCGATACTGTATACTGACGGTTCTCGAATGATGAACAGTGTAGGAGCTGCATTTACGGTTTGGTATAGGGATTCTTTTATGCTAGACATGAGATTAAAATTACATGACTATAACTCTGTTTTTCAAGCAGAATTGGCTGCGATAGACGAGGCTATCAGTTGGTGCATCGACTCCCCGCATGATTCATTTCATCTTTATACTGACAGCTTGTCATCAATTTACGCTCTTCAGCGCTTATTTCCATCTAACGGTCAGCTTTTTAATATCTTCAACTCTTTGCGCCTGTTACATAATAAAGTCATATATATTGGCTGGATAAAATCGCATGTTGGAATACCAGGAAATGAAAGAGCGGACATGTTGGCAAAATCAGTTATTATAAATGATCTGTATGATAAAGTTCTACGCATTCCTGCACCAACTTCTATTTTAAAGCGTCATTTTAAAACACTTCTACATGATCAATGGCAGGTTTCTTGGGAAAATTCGGAGAAGGGAAGAGATACTTATGCGATATTAAACAAGGTTAACGATTTATTTCTATGTGAATCCCAGGTGATAGGTTATTTTCTTTCTTCACATGGAGCATTTCCACAGTATCTGTTTAAAATAGGAAAACGCCCAGATAACAGGTGTAACTGTGGTGAAGTAGGAAGTATACAACATTATTTGTTTGGACATTGTCCGTTAATGCCTTGTACATTTAAATTCAACAGGAATTGTACACTGAGATGGAATATTCGAAACGTTCTCACCACCCGTTCAAACTATAGAAAACTGTGTGCTATGTACAACGCACTTAATAGGGAATACTCATTTATTAGGTACAAATTTTGATAATTTTTACACTTGTAACTTTTTACTTCTATCATACTGTTAATACTCATCAGTGGTTCGCTACGGACATTACGTGGTTTTCTGACACTACATCAAAGGCTCAACGTTGTGCCTTTTATAGTAACTGTCCTTTGTCTGACATTTTTGTTGGCGGTGATTTTCTCTTGAGGTCTGAACATTATGGTGATCTTTCTTCAAGTTAGTTTATCTTATATAAAACTTTTATGAACATTTTTCTTTCGAACACTGAACTCATTTGAACATTAGTGAACAGTGAACTTTTATGAACATTTACACTTCATAATCTTGAACAAGGATTTATAGTCTTAACTTTTGTTATACATTTAAGTCACTTCACTTTTGTTTTTATTTTTATTATTATGATGAAAGCAACATCAATTGTTTTGTAAATTTACGATTTACTATGTAAGTTCGTCAGAATATGTGCCTTTTTCCCTGTTATTTTGGGTGCTTTCCGATGTCCGGCATCGGTGATTGTTGTGGGGATTTTCCACCGGAGCGTTACATCCTATGCCATTCTTTGGTTGGTGCTCCGGTCGGGTGATCAAGTACGTGAAGAAACTAACTCATTCAATTATTCCTCATCACCTGATTTTATTCCATTTAAAGAAAAAGAACTCTTTCATGTACTGCGCCTTCAGGACATAAATAAAGCTCCAGGACCGGATGATATTGATGGAATAATTATTATAAATTTGTGTAACAGATTTACAACTCTTATGTTGACGCTATTTAATACTTGTTTTTTCACTTGGTCACTTCCCAAAATGTTGGAAACGAGGAATGATCATCTTTTTTCGAAAACGTAATAGGACAGCTGAAAAAATTAATTCGTATCGACCTATTACTCTTCTCCCTATGATGGGTAAGTTAAATGAAAGTCTTTTAAAACTTCGAGTTATTACAATGCTGGAGTCTTCTAATTATCTTGATGATGGACAACATGGCTTTCGTGAGGGACGGAGCACCTTGACAGCACTTTCTGCGTTAAAGAATATCATTGGAGAAACACTATCAGTATATAAATACTGTGCAATGATTTCTTTTGATATCAGTGGTGCCTTCGACATTTTGGATTGGCATATTGTAGCCGATAGCATAAATATCTTACCTATTTTTGATTACATGAAGTCTACAGTTAAAAATTACATGAGTCATAGACTTATTTGTTTTAAATATACGCATGGATTAACATGGTTTCATGTATTCCGTGGCTGCCCGCAAGGGTCATGTCTTGGGCCGTTTATCTGGACACTAGTTGCTGACAGGATTTTAAAGAGTTGCAAGCAGAGAGGATTACTGATTATTTCTTATGCTGATGATAGCGTTATTATAGAGGGCGCAGATACGCGCTCTGCGCTAGAACATAAAATGAATACTAATGTTCATCACTTTTCGGATATCTGTTCTATACATCATTTGCAAATTAGTGCAGAGAAGTCAGCCGCAATGCTGTTTGGGAGCAACACTCTTAGTAAAAGAAGACCAATTTTTAAACATAATTAAAAAAGTATCAGTGTAAAGGACAATATTCTTTATTTGGGATTTCTACTTGACAGCAATTTTCGCTGGATGGATCACCTAGATATGATTCGAACTAGGTTTAACGATTTCACGTGTAAAATGCGCCAAACCAGAATCCGTGATAGAAGTCTTTCTTCTATTTATCTTAAAATATGGTACAATACCGTCTTGAAGAAACGTATTTCATATGGGCATGAGATCTGGATGCCTGACTTAAATCAACATGGAATATCAAGATTACTCTCATGTCAACGTCTATGTCTGCTATCTGTCTTAAAGGCATATCGTACGATTTCTAATGACGCATTGTGTGTTTTGGTGGGTGCTCCACCACTTGACATAGAACTGAATTTGTCTTCTAAGCGTTATAATATCATTTATGGAAATGGTACAGTCTTGATTGACAATATGTGTTTTAAAGGTGAAGATTTTATGAATAAACTGAGGACATATATTTATCCTTACTTTTTTGAAAACTTAAATATAAAATTTGTTAAGCCAGTGGTTGATACAGTACCAGTGGTGAATCATCCGATATTGTATACTGATGGTTCTCGAATGATGAACAGTGTAGGAGCTGCATTTGCGGTTTGGTATAGGGATTCTTTTATGCTAGACATGAGATTTAAATTACACGACTATAACTCTGTTTTTCAAGCAGAATTGGCTGCGATAGACGAGGCTATCAGTTGGTGCATCGGCTCCCCGCATGATTAATTTCATCTTTATACTGACAGCTTGTCATCAATTTACGCTCTTCAGCGCTTATTTCCATCTAACGGTCAGCTTTTTAATATCTTCAACTCTTTGCGCCTGTTACATAATAAAGTCATATATATTGGCTGAATAAAATCGCATGTTGGAATATCAGGAAATGAAAGAGCGGACATGTTGGCAAAATCAGTTATTATAAATGATCTATATGATAAACTTCTACGCATTCCTGCACCAACTTCTATTTTAAAGCGTCATTTTAAAACACTTCTGCATGATCAATGGCAGGTTTCTTGGGAAAATTCGGAGAAGGGGAGAGATACATATGCGATATTAAACAAGTTTGACGATTTATTTCTATGTGAATCCCAGGTGAATGGTTATTTTCTTTCTTCACATGGAGCATTTCCACAGTATCTGTTTAAAATAGGAAAACGCCCAAATAACAGGTGCAACTGTGGTGATGTAGGAAGTATACAACATTATTTGTTTGGACATTGTCCGTTAATGCCTTGTACATTTAAATTCAACAGGAATTGTACACTGAGATGGAACATTCGAAACGTTCTCATCACCCGTTCAAACTATAGAAAACTGTGTGCTACGTACAACGCACTTAATAGGGAATACTCATTTATTCGGTATAAATTTTGATAATTTTTACACTTGTAACTATTTACTTCTATCATACTGTTAATACTCATCAGTGGTTCGCTACGGACATTACGTGGTTTTCTGACACTACATCAAAGGCTCAACATTGTGTCTTTATAGTAATTGTCCTTTGTCTGACATTTTTGTTGGCGGTGATTTTCTCTTGAGGTCTGAACATTATGGTGATCTTTCTTCAAGTTGGTTTTTCTTATATAAAACTTTTATGAACATTTTTCTTTCGAACGCTGAACTCATTTGAACATTAGTGAACAGTGAACTTTAATGAACATTTACACTTCATAATCTTGAACAAAAATTTATAGTCTTAACTTTTGTTATACATTTAAGTCACTTCACTGTTGTTTTTTATTTTTATTATTATGATGAAAGCAACATCAATTGTTTTGTAAATTTACGATTTACTATGTAAGTTCGTCAGAATATGTGCCTTTTTCCTTGTTATTTTGGGTGCTTTCCGATGTCCGGCATCGGTGATTGTTGTGGGGATTTTCCACCGGAGCGTTACATCCTATGCCATTCTTTGGTTGGTGCTCCGGTCGGGTGATCAAGTACGTGAAGAAAAGCTTTTACTTATTCTTAAATAAATTAGTTTGTAAATTCCGGTACCATTCATTGATTTCTGTATTTTACTAATATAAGTGCCTTTCCCCTGAAAGGGTTAACAGAACAACATTATACTGGTATGCAAAAAGCCGGAAATCTCATCCCTGAAATAAGTTCTCGAAACTTTTTTCCTTGTGATACATTAGAAGAAGATTCGTCGGTACCATGTCAAACTATCCAATGTGAAAATAGTGGACTACTATTTTTAAATTATGATTTCTTGATTGGCACCACTTTTCTGAAATGGTAAAATTCCTCTTGTTTTCGCTTTAATTAATATGTCATTAAATAAGATTAAATAAGAGGAATTTTACGATTTCAAAAAGTGGTGCCGATCAAGAAATCTGAATTTTTAAAAAGTAGCCCACTATTTTCACATTGGATAGTTTGACATGGTACCGACGATATCTGTACTAAAAGTAAAAAATTTAATTTTTTTTATGTTAATTACGGCTAAGTACTTGATGTAATATTTCAAAGTACCGTCGGGTCATAACGCTTGGACAAAAATCGATACATAACTATATTCATTTTTTTCTTAATAATGTAACTTATCATGCATGTATCTAATGTATGTATGTCTATGATGTATATATGACTAGATGATGATGATGATGTTCCATTATGTGTGAGCATTTCGCCATCAGAAGAACATTCTGCAGTTCTAACACTATCGTCCGATGGAAAGCATATCTGAAAGAAATTTCCAAACTTTTAGTTGTAGAAAACTCAAAAAGGATTCATAAAAATGCTAAAAGATATTTTTAGATTTGTTTTCTAATTTCCATTTTTTTCCCATTTTGTTTTATAAAAATTCAGTATTATTTCTAAAGATAAAAATAACATATTTTTTGCTTTACTTGATAAAACAATATCATACGTAAACCAAGCAATATCTTAAAGTATATAAGTTTTTCGCACTAAAAATTTTTCAATATCAAAAGATAATAAATAATTGAAATATTTTTTCTTATTGCTAAGGTAATCATCGAAGCACCACATAACAATCATTGAAACTGTTATCCCTGAAGTATTATTTATTAATATTCCTCAGATTTTCAACTGCTTAAATTTAGTATGCTTAAACAAATATCTATAACCTAGATTGAAAATATATATTCTGTCATATTTCATAAAATAAATAGGAAAAAATCTTCACCATACTCTGGGGAAAAGCTGATTATCAAAATTTACGTGAACATAACATTTAAGATTTTCAGATGTTATTGATTAGGTAAAAATAAAGTCCATCCTTAGGGTAGAATTGGTTCCCATAAAAATGACAAGACAAGAATAACGGTAAGTACACTTCTGCGTTACTTTACAAATGGACTGAGCTCACAAGTTTTTAATGGTATCTTTTTCGCAGACGTCTTCTTGGAATGATTTGCTGTTTGTATAAGCAATCATGAGAAATGGGTATTGTTTTTTGGTTGTCGGTAGTTTGTTGTAAGCTATCTGGGTGGGATAATATCGTGTCAGGCTTGAAAAGACAAAGATACGGATTTGAAAAATGGTTATTGAACGGTAAACATTTCTTTCAGGCATGAAATAGCCATGATATTCGAAATCTAAATCTTTGAGCTGTTCTGCCTAAATATATGGGCGCTATATTTGAAATGTATTCTAATATTTTTTCTAAACCCCTTGAGGGAAGATTTTCGGAACAAGCAATGTTAAAACGCTATATTTTATGTGACTGTCTTCGGTTCGATTATGAGTAATTCGTAAAAAAAAAAAAAAAAAAAAAAAAATTAATAATAAATCACCTTAAAAGGAATTATTTAAAAATATTTAATTTTCAGTTAGCAATTATTAATTTTTGCTACTTGAATATTAGATAAATTATCATTTTTTATTCTTTTCATTTTTAAAAATGATTATATTTTCAGTGTTAAAATACTGAGTTATTCGAAAAGCGAAAGCAAGATTATCTTTATAATACCGTTTTAGTTTCTTATCAAGAGAAATGTAATAGTGAGTTAATTTTTTTAAAGTTTTAGAAAATATGCTGACTTTTATTTATACTTTTGTCTTCACATAGCAGCTGTTCTTGATACCTGTTGAGGAAATCTATATTTCCCTTACCGAAAGCGGTAGCGTGTATAATGATATCCGATGCCGCCAATAAAAGTCCATCAACAACTGTTCGTGACTCTGATAAGTACATAGCTGCCAACATCTTACGCTTTTTCAGACCACAAAAATTTTATAGTAAATTTTATCTTTTTAAATCGCCGTAATCTGCCGATTAAATAAGGCAAAAATTTCTATTAAATTTTTGTGGTCTGAAAAATTGGAAGAGTTGGCAGCTCTGTAAGTAGTAAGCATGGATGATAGTGCTCCAACCCAAATGGTTGATTTTCACCACTACTTTTTAATGGTATTCTTTTCTTTATTAAATCTCAGAAATTCTGTCATTCGATACGGAGAGAAATACTATTAAAATTTAGTGGTAGCAATCGGTCACTTGAGTCGGAGCAACCTCATCCCTGGTAGTAAGCAACGTGAAACACGAAAGTGAAGAAATTTACACTAATAATAAAAAAATAAAGTAGCACTCACTTTTTAAGTGTGTTCTCAAATCCAAAAGGGCAAATTTCTGACATAAATTTTATTTAATTTTTGTTCGGAAATGCATGAAATTAGCATGTGTTGTTGTTCAGAAACTATGTAATTGACCTATTTTTTTCGTCTTTTTTTTTTTTTTTTTTTTTTTTTTTTTTTGCAAACGCGATACATCTTTCAGAAAATAGTGTCAAAGTCGATGTTTTGAACCGAAGTTCCCGAATAAAGCAGAAAAACCAGTCCGTAAAGGGCGAAAATCGTGTTTGTGGCGTGATCAAATTGCTTATAACTCAATAGGTAATTTATTGATTTAAAAAAATGAAAAAAACAGTTCAATTCCAAATCGCTTCCGTGGCCATACTTTCCAATTTTATATCTTTCCGCTAAAAAATGAATTTGTAAATGTGTCAAAACATTTTGCGTTTGTTGAGCAGAGCAGTTAAGAACAGCATTAAAGAAAAGTCAAGGATCTGGGTTCCATTCCTGGCCTGGGCATTTTTTCACTCTGTTGTAAATATTCAATTCGTAGGTAAAATGATACCATAATAAAGCCAATTACAATGTTTTATAGAACTGGTGGGGATCAAACAATCTGAATAAAAGACCCAGCCCGTGAATATCACGGGTGCGAGAATTAAGGAGACCGGGTAAGCTCTATCTTGACCATGTTAAAATATACCAAATTTATGTACCTTTTCCTCAGAAATGGTGAAAGATAGAGGGGTAGATCTTTTAGAGTAGTTTGAATAACATGCTTTAAGTATTTTAACAGACCATTTTCTTTCTAAGTGAAAAGGAAAATTAATTATTAATTATTTATTGAAAGACATTTTTAAATTAGCGTTTTTGGAAAGATTTCACTGTCTAAAATAAATAATTCTCAAGAAATCCTTAAATCCCTGTGATAAAGTATACACTATAACATAATATAAGTATTTAGAAAAATCTGAGTTCTTAAGTTTAATAGATATTGGAAAAAAGGAACACAAACGTGAAAAAAATCGAAGTTTTGAGAAAACGTCAATTAAACCTGTGAAGCAGTGTCGCCAGTGGACTACTTTTTTTAAATTCTGATTTCTTGTTTAGCACCACTTTTTAGAAACAGTAAAATTCGCCTTATTTAATAACATATTAATTAAGGTGAAAACAATGGGAATTTTACCACTTCAGAAAAGTGGTGCCAATCAAGAAATCTGAATTTAAAAGAAGCAGCCCACTGCTGTGAAGTGCTCTAAGAAAGAAAGAAAAAATTCAACACTTTTTTTTATATATATAAACATGTGTAATGCATCGTTGAAAAGTAAAGTTAAAAGTTTAAACTATTTAATGATATAAAAAAAGTAAAAATCGGTTTTTTGGTTGAATTTCGCTTACCCGGTCCCCATAAGTTGTTAATCAATGGAATTTTTGTGATTAGTTAAAACTAATAACATTTCTGTAAAATTTTGGTATCCAGAGCCTTTGGAGCTCCACCCTGGCTACTTCACTGCGAAATAGTAATGGTAATATTCCAGTTTAATGACAGGTATCTACTATTGTATCTTAAATTTACGGATATACATTTTACCTCGGTGCTGAAGTCAGATAATGGATTGATGACATCGTCGGTACCATGTCAAACTATCCAATGTGAAAATAGTGGGCTACTATTTTTAAATTACGATTTCTTGATTGGCACCACTTTTCTGAAACGGTAAAATTCCCCTTGTTTTCGCTTTAATTATTATGTCATTAAATAAGATTTAATAAGACGAATTTTACGATTTCAAAAAAGTGGTGACGATCAAGAAATCTGAATTTTTAAAAAGTAGCCCACTATTTTCACATTGGATAGTTTGACATGGTATCGACGACATAGCCACCACGATAAGCAATTCTTTTACCACTAAATTTCAGTGTATAGTTTTAATTAAACATCATGTTTGTAGATTAAAGAAGGACAGCCACATTGAACATTTGTGAAAAAGATAAACTTTGTGTGTATCACTATCTCGTAATCACATGTCATGTTCAGTACTATCATGTTTTCTAAATACAGGGTGGACTCGAATTAGCTGTTCTGTTTTGTAACTGAATAATTATCGATATATTAATAGTGAGGTTCAAGTTCAGTGACAAGTTTCTATTATCGTACCATAAATTTACGTATATACTTTTACCTTGGTTATGGAGTCTGATATACAGGGCTCTCACTGGATCAGTTTTTTGAACACCACTACTTTAAAACAAAAATCTTCTTCTTAGATTTATTTCTACACTTTTGTAGAAACCTACCCAGAAGGTTCTTTCTATTATATGTATTGTTATTTCTATTATAAGTATTGTTATTTCTATTATAAGTATTGTATATTCTAGAAATATAGACTCATTTAGTGTTTTAGGAATTTTTTCATTTAAAACTTACTCAAGGAGCTTCTATTTAATTTTGCTGTTTTTGAGTGATAACTGATCTACATTTCAAGCAGTATTAATTAAAACATTTTTTTTTTCAAAAATGTAATTCTTTGTACACATTTGAATTAATTTTATCACTAGTAGTTATTAATTTGATTGAGTTGTTAATATTTTCTATGAATGATCAATCAGTAAAAAATGTTTGGTCACAGATATAGATGTACAGATATTATATACGTAGATATGTATACAGATATAGATGTAAAAAACGACATTCGTAAAAGAAATTATGTTTTAATCTTTAAGCTAAATCTAGTAACTTTTATCCACAGCAATTTTTGAAATAAGTTTTAGCGATTTTGTTTTCGTGACCCGTTGCGTTTTTTTTTTCTTTTTTTTTTGCGATTCACTGCAATTATTCAACATTAGTAAAAGAAACCCGGTTTCAATCTTATAGCTCAATACAGTAAATTTGTTTACTTTTCAATATAGTTTATAAAATTGCAGTGATTTTTTAATTTTTGCCATTTTTGCAATTTTGAGTTCTTTCACACTTCGTGCCTTTTTGCCCAGCATCGGGCCCAGGCGCTCATGGTGGGTCAGCTAGTTTCTGATTAAAATAGAAATTCCTGAAATGGACGTATATATACGCTGATTATGCAAATTGGATAATGGTAGGTTTTATGCTATTAAATAAAGCAAATTTTTTATTAATATATAATGATAACAAAACATTGTAAAAGTTGGCAAATATGCTGTGAGTTACGGAGAACGTCAGCACTGAAAAGAAAATATTATTGATATTATAAATTTTTCTTTAATTAAATGTATCAGAAGACTTTTTTTAAAAAACGACAAAAAATGAATAAAAAAGTAAACAAAATATGGATATGCTTAAGTATAACATTTATAATTAACATCTATTGCATATATTTTCTTATTTAATTCTTTTCTATAGATCAACAAGTGGTAGTAAATACCTTCCTAAAGAAATTCATTAACATTTACAGTTATATTTCCAGATTACAACTAACCTTCTCGAAAAATTACCTAAAATGTCATTCCAAATTCTTAATTCAATCTCACATAGCATGTGAACTCTCTTTACATTACTACCAAATAACATCCGAAACTATACTACTTATACTTAAGTTACGATATCTTCCTTAAAGATAGGTCGTAAAATTTTCAACAAACTGAAATATTCTTTGAAAAGGAATTAAAGGCAGGTTTTCTCAAATACATGTTCAACTTTTAAATGAGACATTTTATCTTTGGGATAAGTTACGAAGGCAATTATTTTAATCCTTAAAATAAGGGGAGGGGCACATTTATCTCGAGGATATTGCACACCCTCCCCTTTAGTTAAAGCTTATTGGTTTTCTGAAACGGTTGTTTGGTATTGATTTTATGATCTTCAAAATACATCGCTAGATTTGAATGGGGATACAAAAGATTGCAAAAGGAAGAAATTTACTTCTTCGTTTCCCGATAAAAATTATCAGATTCAAAAGTAATGCTTTTCAATATACTATCGCGAGAGGAGCGATTTAACTCGTATTTCAGACATGTTTATTTCAATGTCTGTGAATGTGATGATTTATTGTCAATGCAGGCCATCTAAACTGACGTATTAAAGCGCTTGAATTAAATTGGTGTGTTCAAATGCCACTCAATCAAATAGAGAATGGAGTCTCAAATATTTCTTAGAAGGGTCTAGATCATAAATACGCGTTATTGATATTTTATGCTGATTGTAAAATTCCGTCCTGATAGTTTGGCTCAATTGTGTGAACCCTTTGAGATGATTTTCTATTCATGAGTTAAGTCAATTCAATTTGAGATCCCTCAGTTATGCGAACGTCATATATCGATTCTTATACTTCTTCAAAAAGTATAAGCGAAAAGGAATTCTTTTATATTCTTCTTTAATGTTTGAATACAATAGCTTCTGAAAATCTCATTATTTTTATTTAAATAAAAATGTTAAATCTCGTATGTTTAGTCCCTTCAGAAAGTCTGAAGTTTTACATGCAGAAGCTACGAAGTTTGAAGATCTTCATGTCACATTTGTTCTTTAAGTCAACCAATGAAATAAAATATCCATTTATTCAGCTTTTATAAATGAATTTTTCCATCAATAAATGATATCAAAATCCTATTCAGGGACAATACACATGTTTTGTATTTGAATTTTCATTGTCAATCTTGTTGAGTTATTCTTCTTTTGCAGAAGGGAATATATCAGCAAAAGTTTTTCAACCCTATCCTCTCTGGAATGACTTTTATAGTGTCAGTCAATAAAAGTATTTTAATTACACTGTTAGTTTTCCAACTAATAATTAACAATGATATGAATCGATTATTTCCATTCATGCTCCGATGTTATTCAGAATTATCAATTCTTTTAGTGAAAATAAAACATTTATCTTCAAAACGATATTATTCTCGTTCTTTCACATGTAAACAAGTAATTCTACTCTTGCCAGTTTGGCCTCGATTTTTTTCAGAAATTTCGAACTCTGAGAAGAAATTCCGAAGTTGTTTTTGATTTATTTAACCCTCCAGCCTCGGGCGACTTTTTCAGTGGTTTACTTTTTTTAAATTAAGATTGTTTGATTCTCACCACTTTTTTGAAGTAGAAATAGTCACTTTATTTAATTACAGATTAAATAATGTGAGAATAAGCCGAAATATACGCTTTTAAAAAACTGATGGGATTCAAGCAATCTGAATTTTAATAGCCCTCTGGAACGCGAAAATAGCGTTTCCTGCTGCTGGAGGGTTAATGACTGATAATTCGTGATTACTTAAAGTAACAATTCTTCTTTCGTAATTTCCGGTATGAATTCCGAATTTTGTAAATAAAAAGGGAGACCAAACTGGTAATCTCTTTTCCTTGGCCTGTATAATCATATTAAATGTGAAATAATATGCTTTATTTCTCGGCAAACTGCGGAGAAAAAAAATCTATCATTCAGCAAGTACTTGTTATTTCTTTTTTTTCTGAAAAAGGGACAACTTTCTTTGTATGTTTTAGGTAGTGATGGGCAGAATGAAGGATTTTGCTATTTGAATGAATCATTCGGGCATGCGCAAAAGCATAGGTGTCAACCTTTGTTTTGTTTTTTTTATACAATTTCTACCAGAAATTTTGTATAGAAACAAATTTCTTATTTTAATTAAAATTAATTTTACCCTTAAATGCCGGATTTTTAAAAAATCATTGTAATAATGTTTTTCGGCTTGCATTTTTTAAATAAATCATGGGAAAAATACTTTAAAAAATCATATTTTGTTTTAAGTATGGTTTACGGCTAAAACACAGTTTGTTACTAATCGGAAATACTGGTCTTTAATAGGAAAAATAATGTTCCTTGATAAAATTCTATATTATTAAACACACAAGAATTTTAGGAACTATAATATGAAATAAATTTTACTTGCTCACTGGAGAGCAAAATATGGAATTTCGCAAGCTTCTAAACAAAACAAAAAGAACAAGTAGCAGCAATTGAAAAAATAAATCTATCTTTATTCTAAAACAGCACAAGTGTTGCCATCTGCATGTTGAAAATCGCTTTAATAATATTTTCAATATGTATTTTATTGGCAACATTAGGCATTATAGCTTTAATATTATTCTAATACCATTTTAGAGCCTAAATTGGATATGTTGCCGAAAAGCAACACCCGGCATTTAAGGGTTAAGTAATCGCTAAAAACGTAAAAAAATCTGTTTATCATCAAAATGTCTAAAGTGATTAGAAAAATTATGAAGTTAGGCAGCTATTATTTCGTTTCTTTTTATGTTTTTTTTTTTACTAAATTTCTGGTGATATTTGATTAAAAATATATACAAAGGTTGAAAACTACAGGGGTGCTACAGGCGACTATTTTTATATTCTGCTCGCACCACTATTTTTATAAAATACATTTTGTAGAACATTTCTCTTGTAAATGTTGTCAAATCGTATATAAAAGATTTTTGTTTTGAAAAAGTGGTGCGAAATAGAATTAAAAAATAATGTGACCCCTGAAACTATGTATTTGCGCATGACCGAATGGTTCATTCAATTTTTAAATCTTTAAATCCGCCCGTCTCAAGTTTTTGGAAGAAATTTCAAAATTAGAACAGCTTGATATCAAACTATAAACTGTCATGACAAGTAAATACGCTCAATTGCAATAAAATAATTTAATCAGAGATAAAGCAGAGGTACATTCTACAAAAAGTGCTTATATCGTCTGATAAAATATATTAATATCAAACCAACATTGGCAATGTAGGCGTTCAATATCGCGCCATTGTTGCATTCAATTGAAATCCTTCCACTGTCTTATGAAAAATAGTAAAAATGATAGTATGTAATTAACCCCTTAACAGTGACATTTGGTTTCTTACAAAAAATTAAAAATGGGGCTGGACACCACTTTTTCCATACTAAAATATTTACCTCACTTAATCGAAAAATATCTGACAATCAATAAAGATAAATTTACAGTTAAAATTAGTGGTATCAAAATGCTTTTAATAACGAAGCAAGTAAAGTGTTCTTGCCCGAATCCAGTTCGGGCCACACTGTTAAGGGGCTAATTATGTCTGCTAACTTCATTTACGAAGAATTACATTAACGTCCGGGACTTTAGACTCATAAAACAAGGGTCAATTTTGCTTAATAAATGTCTAAAATGGAACTACGTTTTGCGTACAGTCATTCAGGGTAACTTTGAACCATGGAGTGTAAATTTGCACCACCTCCTAATTTTCAATATTTTTGACTCCAAGAGACTAAATAAACTCCAGAACTGTTATCTGTTGGCAAGGTTCTAAACTGGGATTTCTACTCTTTATTTTAGAAAATAAATTAGCAACATTATGCGCAATTAATTATATCATCTAACTATTTTTGTGACGTTATGTTTTCAAGTTAATTTTGAATGCTGTTTTGAAGTTGTTGTAATCCAATTAAATTTTCATAGTAAGTAACAATATACTCATTTATCAGACATATTATTATCTTAATGTTCTAAATGTGTTAATATTTTGTGATTATTTATTTATTAATAGTTAATAAAATGTAAAATAAGAAGGCACCAACATATTACCGCATTTTCAGGGTAACATTGAGCCGGCTCAAAGTTATACTGATGTTTATAATTTTCTGATTATAGGTGCTACTGTCAAAAATTTCCCATATTTGCAGGTATATTTTATATAAATGCCGAAAGTGTGCATTAGATATAACATGTAAATATTTTCACAAATATGTGTGAAATTCATAAAATTCATTTAGAGGCGTGATTCGGGGCGAAGCTACTCAAATTTGACACTTCATACGTTGGACGTTTTTTATTCTTGTTTGAATAATACTAGTACTAGTATGTATTACTGTAACTATGGATATATTATTGAGTTAAAACACAGAAAATTGTTTTGCACTGCATTTTTATGTTTTATATGAACAATAAACAGTTCTTTTTTATTTCTAAATATTCATGGTTCTGTTCTTCCATTTTTTTAATGCATAATATTTGTTGTAATATCATAAATTATACAAATCTTGTGATATTGGTAAATGAAAATTCGAAGTCTTTACGTATCTGAAAACATTTTTTGGAGTTCAAAGTTGTCCTAACTATAATACTTTTTTTTATAATGAATTATTTTAGATAATATGTATCATATGGTGCAAAGTTACCCTAAATGGCTGGGTAACTTTGAACCAGGTTAAAAATTCATTTTTTATTGCTTTTATCATTATTATTCGTTAATTTTTTATAGTCATACAATAATTTAGGATAATTTCTTCTCTGTTATGCGCCTAATTTCAACAATATTCTTAAAATAAATGTGTGGTATGTGAAAATAGAGAAAATACGGATCAAAGTTACCCTGAATGACTGTATTGACCGCTTAAGTCCTTGAGGGGCAAGCAATTACGGTTGTGAAATGCTGAACTCCCACCGGAATCTTTGAAAAATTCTATTTCAAAATAAGTCAAAGCAATTTTACGGCTTTTTCCCACCAAAGTTAGAAAAGAAAAATTTCATAAAATTTTTCTGGTGTAAAACTTCATTAATCGTAGGTGGTATATAATATATACCGGTGCTTCTCAAGGGGTTAAGCGTTAGGATTTGGACAGATTTCACAGTAAATGCCCACTTTAGTCTAATGGAATAGAAAGGGTTGCCAAAAATTATCTTTTACTCTTCCCACATTCCGTGTTTTGAAGAAATTATTCGTGAAGGTTTTGTGTCAGAGGATCTGTAAGACACAGGGGTTATAAGCAGTGCCGTAGCCAGGGTGAGTCTTCAAATGCTCTGGATGCTCTAATTTTGTAAAGTTACCTTTACCTTATCTAATTGGAGAATTTTCTGTTATTAATGAAGGGGAAGAAAACTTTAGATTATCAGTGGTATAAAGAGCATTTGGACCTCCTCCCTGGCCACGCCACTGTTTATAAGTGAAAACAGATAAAAAGTAGAAAATTATGTCCTAAACATTTGACTTACTGAGCCCGCTATTCCTGCAGATGAACGGTCGACTAAGAAATCCACCCTGAAAAACAAAATCCGTTATTTTCATTTATATTTTCTCTATTTTTACGGGAAAATTTCATCACTTGAATGTTATTTAATGAATAGGTTAGAAAATAGCTGATATAGATTTAGGAAAATGCTTGATATATAAACAGATAACTTTTATTTTGAAAAAAACTTTGGTCATTTTGGTTCCGTCATTCTACCCACATTACGTCAATTGTACTGCTATCACCGCCCCCTGAATACTAGGCCTGAGCGCTCACACAAAAATGACACAAAAATGGCGGCCGCCGAAGGCGGATTTTTTTTTAGCGTAGGTACGGTCCCTTAAATGTTGACACCAGTATTTTATAAAAGATTTCTCTACCTTGTCTATTCTCAGAAAAATGAAGCGGAAAAAACTTCAAAAAATTATTGGTAGGAATATTTAAGGGACCGTACACACGCTGAAAAAAATCCGCCTTCGGCAGCCGCCATTTTTGGTCCAGCGCTAAGGCCTAGTATTCAGGGGGCGGTGCTGCTATATAACAGAATTTTTTTTACGGTACATGAATAGCAGAAGAGTTACTAAATATCAAATTTGATAATTTCCTTGAGTCGAATCTAAGCGCCGTAGTTCGTGTTCATTTCCGTTGGATTCCCTTGAAAGTGAGGATCGTCATAAACCAAACTGCAGCTTTCGTATATTTCGAGTATCCAGATATTTGAGAATTTTCCACTATGTAGAGAAACACAGTGAGGAACTTATAAATCCAAATCACTTCAAGAATTATGTTTTGTCATTAATATTGCGCAGGTTTACACATAAACATCAAAACAACATATTTAAGATTGATCTTTCTGTACAAATTATCTTTCTTTTGTGAAACGATGAAAAATTTAATTTTATGTATACAACCTGTGGCCAGAAAATTCGGTGAATGAGCCTGTAGAGGTCGCTGCTGTACTAGTAGAATATGAACGCGCCGCGCGTGGTGAAGGCTCAGATTAAAGAACTCTTTTTTCCTGTGTCTGAGGTGAAGGTCAATATCTTTTTGAACGTTTGGCAAGGTTCCAAGTGCATTTATTCCCTGTTACGTTTAACGCCGAGCACGAAAGTTTTATTGTGGATTGTCGCGGTAAACAAAATGGATCAGAGAATAAACATGTTGTTTTGTTTCAAACTTGGAAAATCAGCAAAAGAAACTCACGAAATACTCAAAGAAGTTTATAAAGATGAAGCCGTCACATAAAAGAGTGTTTATGAATGGACTCCTGGACTCTTCTATACGATAATGCCCGGCCACACACCGCCTTGTTTGTACGGCAGTTCCTGGCCACGAATGGAGTTGCGACACTTGATCACCCCGTTATTCACATGATTTGGCACCTGCAGACGTCTTCCTCTTTCCCAGATTGAAGTCATCCCTGAAGGGAAAGAGGTTTACGGACATCACCGACATTCAACGCAACGTGATGGCCAAGCTGAAAGCCATTCCCAAAAGAAATGTTTTACAGGAGTTTGCAGGACTTATATACACGTTTCCAACAGTGCATTACCATCCATGGAGATTATTTTGAAGTTCAATAAATTGTATTTGATGCTGTACAATACTGTATCTGAAATAAAAATTCATTCACCGAACTTTCTGACCACAGGTTGTATGAAAATTAATCTCGTAATCTGCGTCGTTAGCACCCAGGGACTCTTACGCATATATTCAAAATTGCCAACTTCTCACCTTAAATATATATATATATATATATATATATATATATATATATAATATTTAACCCTCCTAGTAACAGGTTTTAATATTTTCACAGCATTCTTAGTTTTACATGATTTGAACCAGAAATTTAATTTTATTATATGTCACTTTTTCATAGGAGGGGGTCTGTTTAATTTAATATATTAGGCACAAATTATTCATTTTTTCTGGTTTGAAACATTAAAAATTCCAAAATAGAAAAAAACTGGTACTAGAAGCCAATGGTACTAGAAGGGTTAATTAAGTTTGTCTTGCTTCAATGTGTTCGTCATTTAAAATCTATTTGAATTCATTCATTAAAAAAATACTGGTTCAACTTATGTTAGTATTTATTTTTTAAAAAAAGCGAGAGGTTCGCAAGTATAATATATTTTATAATGGACAAAAAAAATGATGACGCGATATTAAGAATTACTAATTAACAGATGTCTTGAAAATTATATATGTTAATTATTTTCCTATTTACATCTATGCCCGTTAAAAAATAAGACTATTTAGCTAATTAAAACCTTAGTACTAAGTCCAAGGATACATATATATTTCTTTATTTAAATGTAGGAAGGTCCTAAAGTCTATAAACAAGTAACAGGTCTGAAAATATGCCTCAAGGCAAACGAATATCCTTGTTGTACATTAAGACTTTAGGGTGTCCGAGCGTCACAATTTTATTTTCTTTAATTATGGGCATTTTTTACTAAATATTTTTCCTGAAATTTCTCCTTATATAATGATTATTTTTTAGATAACCATTTTGAAAACTTTGATTTTTTTTTATTTAAAATTTAATCTTAATTAATTTTTTATATAACATATTAACCACATGCCCGATTTCATTACTTCTTTCTCCATTGTGTGCAGAAAATGTTTTTGTTAATTTAGCTTTAGCTTCTATAAAAGTATTACTTACTAAATTTATAATAAGTCTAAAAGTAAAGAAAGAGTGTCCAGTAGAGTGACTTTCATTTCGAGGACTATACAGAGTGTCGTAAAATTTCCCTTACTGAGGACATATGTATGTCTTATTCAAAAAACAACAAGATTTAATCCTTTCAAGGGCAAAGCAATTATATTGCTAAAGTGCTGAAATTAATGATTGACACCGGAATGTGAAACAAAATTATTTTTAAATAAGAAAAAGCTATATTTCGCATATATAATTAACCGAAAAAAAATTACCAAAATTCTTGTGAGACTTGGGAATTAAAATTAAGTGGTTTCATAAAAATACCACCTCCCCTCAAGGGGTTAAAACGTTTACTTTTATGCTAATGATAAAAAGCACTTTTAACATCACGTAGGAAAAAATACTGAGCTTTCATTTATAGTACATGTTCAAAATGTCCACCCCTTTCTGCGAGGTAAAGCTGAACTCTTTTGCGCATGTTTGCAAAAACGCGTTTTAACATTCTGCAAGTGACTTCTTGTATCCTTTGAGTAACGACAATCTATTCTAGATCATCTATTTTTTGAGGATTATTCTCATAAATTTGTGTTTTAAATATACCTGCAGAAAAAAGTCCGGAATTCTCAGAGCAGTGGATTGATGTGGCCAAGAATTAGGTGCGAATAAATCTCCGGAATCGCCGGCTGTAATGAATCCGCTTCTCAAAGTACGGTGGATTTATCTCCTGTTACATTTTTACACGATAAGCACAAAAATGCAAAGCTCTTAAAGCTTTATGTGTCGCCCCACGAGATGCACCCATTTCTTCTGCCGAACGCCTCACGGATTTTTGAGAAGATTGCAATGTTCTTCGTTGAGTGTTTTGCAAAAAGCTGGTATAACAACTTTCAGCCTTCTACTCCCGTGCTTGTCTTCCACCGAACCTATATTACGAAATCGTCAAACGAACCGACATAGCGTATCTTTACTCGTTATTGCATCATTTGGATATTTATTTCGCCAAACATCTTTGCACCTTTCATACGATTTACATTCAAAATAAGATTCAAGTAGCGCAATTCTCCAAATGCGTGATAACCTCATTTCACTATGAGGAACAAAACAACATAGAACTCTCCAATTGAACGCGAAAAGAACCAAATGATAAAAACTCAAGAATTGACGCAATCATAAGCAAACGATAAAATTTAATATTTAAAAAAAATCACGGGTTAATCTTTAAGTTGGAGTACGGGAACTTTTAGGACGTAAAGTACTTTCAAAATTTTCACATGAAATTAAAAATCATGGATACATTTTATTAAAAACTCTGTATAAAATTCGATACACATATCTTGCAAAAAGATGTTTAGATATATCCAATTAACCGGCCATATTGAGAAAAAATCCATTCTGAGATAAATGGACATAAAGTTTTAGTTCTGCAAAGTTTAGTTTACATCTGCCGGTGTAACCATCATAGAAAACGTGGTTTGATTTATTTACTATGTTTAATTTTGTAGTATTTTATTAGCAAGAAAATAAAAAAATGCATATTTTCTTTTTGAAATTTTGGGTCCCGGATACCCTTAACACTAGAACCGCCGGAAATTTTACTCAAGTGTTATAAAACTATTTCTCACCAGAATTTTTATTTAAAACTATTTAAGTTATTTATTTAATTTATTTTTTCCGTGGTACATATTTAACTTATTTTAGAAAAACCAAATTCTGCTTCGAATCGAAAAATTTTCATTTTTTACCGGTCGAAATTACCACTATGGCGGTTCTAGTGTTAAGGCATTGATTGATTTCAAAATACCGTTCCCGGTCCAATTCACATAAGATTTGGTCTAATAAAAGAAAACAATAAACTTTTCTTGCTTTATTTTAAATAGGATAACACTAAATACGTGAAATGTCTTTCACGTGTAGAGTGTTACGGTCATCTCCATATAGAGCATTCAATTCAATGTTGCTTAGAAACAAATGATGGCCACTTTCAACATGTTGCATTGGCGCAACATGTCCCAAAAGGGACTTTGCGCCATATAACCTCAACCAATCAATACAACATGTTACGATGCCATCACATAACTCACAAAACCTGGTAAGTTTATTGAAGATTCAGTTATACCAATTTTACTTTATGTTAAGTTATTTGTGAAAACTAGGGATCACTTTGAATTAGAATAACCTATATTTTTCTGAATAAATAAGAGAGTTGCTATCGCAGCGAAAAGTTAATGTTTGAACTGTAGTGTTCATCTTGCGTTATTGGTATGTTTATAGATTACTTTCATTTTAAACATTGCTAAAATCTGCCCTAATATATCAGAAACTCTTCAGAAAATTCAGTGTAACTTCGTCCTCACAACAGGTTTCCATAAAACTTTTAGTTATCTTTAGAAAATATTTGAAAGAATATTAAAGCTATACAGACTGCAAAAAGTGTTGCTAAATCTGGCGCTTTTTGTATTCAGAAATTTTGAGTTCACACTAGAAAATTGTTAATACCTTTGTTCCTTTATTTTATTTACGAAATTTATATCATTATAATAACGGAAAATAACTATTCAAACTTTCTGGGGGATGGGTGAATTTAGAATTCCTTAATAATAGTTTTCTAAATGACACATAAACGCGTCAGTGGCAGTATTGCCAGTGGACTACTTTTCTTTTAATTCGGATTTCTTGATTGGCACCACTTTCTTGAAATAGTAAAATTCGCCTTATTTAATGTCATATTAATTAATTCGAAAACCAGGGGAATTTTACCATTTCAAAAAAGTGGTGCTAATCAATAAAACTGAATTTAAAAGAAGTAGCCCACTGGCGACTCTGGTCTGCGGCCTGAATAGTGTTAATCATAATCCTACCAAAAGAATGTTTCAAAGTTTTATCAAAAGTACTGCTGAAATTCAAGGGTCCTTTTCCTGCCAGTAAAATTCAGAAAAGACTTTTCTGGCAATATGGGATATGTATTGCGCTCTGGGGTTTCTGACTGGCTCTTCTCCTAAACGTTTCTGTTGAAAAGAAGATATTTTCCAGAATAATAGATAACTGTAAAGTTAAGCTGAATTTTTTTTAAAGTTTCTTCCATATTAGCACATTCACGATGGGAAACGAGATTCTCCATTCAAAAAACATCATTGACTAAGGGCGTGGCTTCTACCTTCCATAAAATGCTTTAAATCATGTTTTCCATAATTATTTAGATTGTAAGACATTTTATATTAAATTAGTACATTGAAAGATATTTACCGATGCACGAACTTGGGAAACCTATCTAGAACACCAATTTACACAAGACTTTCAGAACGGGGAGGAGCTTCTACTGTTTTAACCCTTAAATGCATAGTGATGTAAATTTCCATCACCTTTTTATTTAATTTTTAATACATAAATTAAGTTCTTACAACCACTATATTTATATAAAAATATTAATCTTCTAAAAATTACAAAAATATGCTATTAAATAAAGTTAAAAATCTATCTTAAGATTTCTAGTGTCTAATCCTTAATGTAAAAATAAAAAACACATTCTAAAAGAATAATTCATGCAGTTAAGGGGTCTTGTACCTTTTAAACGCGTCGGAAATTAACGAAAAACTTCAAAGTTTGAATTAGTCTATCTTCAAAGCCTTTTTATGTATAAATATGAAATTTTGGATATTGATTAAACAGATTGTGCTTTGTAATATGCTACCATTAGAAATTTATTAACCCTTTACATAATTTGTGTATTGTTGAAATCAAAATAGCTCTTTTTTTTACCCCATTAGTCATTGCGCGCATGATATTTTGAGAAAGTATGTATGGATTGACATGATATTCGGTAAAGATACTAAACATACATGTGTGTTTAAAATGATCTACTCTTAGTCTAAAATTATTTCATTTACTATATAAAAAAATTTTTTTTTCGTAAAAAAAATAAAAATTTTGTATTTTTAATGAATAAAAATAGTCATAACTAAAAATATTACCAGTGCAAATACTTAAAAGTAGATCATTTTAAACTCACATATTTGTTTAGTATATTTACCAATTTTCATGACAATCCATACATACTTTCTCAAGATATCATGCGCGTAATGACTTATGGGGTATAAAAAAGAGCTATTTTGATTTCAACAATACACAAATTCTGTAAAGGGTTAATAAATTTCTGTTGGTAGTATATTACAAAAAATAATTTGTTTAATCAATATCCAAAATTTCACGTTTATACATAAAAAGGTTTTGAAGATAAACTAATTCAAACTTTGAAGTTTTTCGTTAATTTTCGACGCGTTTAAAAGGTACAAGACCCCTTAAGGGTTAAAATTCTTATTTGATAAAAATAACCCATAGGCAATGTGTTAAAAAGTGTTTCAGTAGTTTTTTTACAGTGATATAGAATGCTAAATTAGTGCTCTAATGCTCCGAATATCAATTTAAAAATGTTATTATTTTTTTTTATACTGTAATTTCCAATTTCAAAATTTACATAATTTTTAGGAGTCTAAAATGCTGCTTTATGTTACTGGACTATTTTAACTTCAGAAATTCATTTAATTTGAAACTTCAGGGAGTCCCAAATTCTTTTTTTTTTTTATTTTGATGAAGCATATTGGAAACGAGAAATAATATGACAAAACTTTTCTTTTTTTAATTTTTATATTCTTAGAAACAGAGTACAATTAAATGTCCGATTCTCATCTTTTCTAAATCAAAATTGAATTTCAAAAAATCCTATATTCTCATAAAATGTAAAAAGGTCTTTCTGAATTATAAGCCAAAAATGTCTAAAATTTGAATAAAAAAATGTAATACATTAGTGAAATATTCCTTATCTCCCAAATATTTGAATCGATCATAAACCAGACTTATTTTGAAAGTATGAAATGTACAGATATTCAGATTTATATGACAATTTTCACATCGAGGATTAATCTTAGTTTCATTTCTCCCATGCACGAAAAGTTTTATTAAAACGCTTTTGAAATGATTGTATTGCTTCATATATTTCTTACTAAAATTTAAATTTAAGTAAATTAATTGATATGAAGTTGGAGGTGGGCTCTGAATGGACTTATAATTATATAAATTATGACTATAATTATTTACAATCAGAAGATTAATCATAAACACGAAAAGTTCAGAAAAAGATCTCATACACCAACAAAATGCATACATACATACATACGCATACATACATACAATACATACGCATCCACGTAATTCAACCGGGCACAGAGTCGCTGCCATCGAAATACTCAAGGCCCGAGGACACGAGTGTGACGTCATCACTAATCGACCGACTTCTCACTAGTGTTGGAATTCACACCGGAAAATGTTTATTGGCAATTTTCTTTTATCTTATTTGTGGAATATCTGTCACCTTATAAAACAATAATAACTATTTAAACTTACTGATGTGAATTCGGAATCCCTAAATAAAAATTCAGCCAGATGCGGAATGACACAGTGTTGCCGCATCTGGCTGATTTTTATGGGGGGTTTCGAAATTCTCACCAGTAAGTTTAATAGTCATTATTGTTTTATAAGATGACAGATATTCCACAAATAAAAGAAAATTGCTATTCAAAATTTTCCGGTGTGAATTCCAACACTACTGAGAAGTCGGGCGATTAGTGATGACGTCACACTCGTGTCCTCTGGCCTTGAGTATTTCGATGGCAGCGACAGAGTCCGATTGCCGCAGGTGCAAACTTCCACTAAAATTTACGAATTGTAAATTTGCCTTGTTTATGACAGAAATTCTGCGTTTAAATAAGACGACAATTACAATAAAAGTAGCTGTATACATGTGTTTGCGGAAATCAGGCTCAGGCGGGACCTAAAACAATATAATTTCTTTCATAAACTATTCAACTAATCTCATAATGGTATTTTTGTATCCAGTGTCTTGCGCACTATTCAGCACATATACAAAAGCAACAAGGACTGTTCTTCAAGGTAGAGACCATTATAGTCCACGACTTTCTGCCATCGTTCTGTCAGATTCCGGATTTGCTGGAAATACCACGGCGGCTCCTTGGGAATCGAAAAACACTTGACATGCTTCTTTAACTACATTAACCCCTTAATTTTCGCTCCCGCAAATATCACGAGCTGAGGTGTCGTTCGTTATTTCTCGTGCCGTCATATTTCCGGGCTGGAGATTTATTGCTGGAAAAAACTTCTGAAACCAGAAAAATTTAACTGATATTTCGGTGTGAAGTCTTTGAATATTTGCGTTTGGATTTGGTTTTGGCGTTGATTGTGATGTTGGACTATGTATTGCATGTTTCAATATATATCACACTCAAAAAAATTCTTAATAATCAAAATTTAATGTACATTGTATTATTTCAAATATTATTTATAAAAGTTTGATGATGATACATCAAGATCTAAGATGTGAAAAATAAAGTTGTTATTCGGGTTAATTTCTATGGTGTAAAACAAACATTAAAAGACAAAAATTCGCGCATGATGGCTTTTCCACAAATGTGAAGTTGTTCTATAACAACTTTCTTTTTTTCGCTTTAAAGAAAACTAATTGCATATTTTATACAGGGTGTTCCGTTAAAGGGGTCCAATATTAATAGGGGTAATAGAGGAGATCACATGAAGCATAAATCAGTATATAAAGCCTGGTCGGATCTGAATAGTTTTCAAGTTACAGCAAATAGAATGAAAATTCGGAAAATTGTAAAAGAACCCTCATTGCTAAACTATCGATAATGCTACATAAAAACGAAGCACATATTTAGAAAGAGCAGAAAAAATCCTACGAAATGACATAAGTTGTTTTAGAATATTGAGAATTAATGGCGAGTTACAAGCTCTGAAACAGTGAAAAAATACAAAATCAAATATTTAGCAAAATAGTTAATCGTTAATTCCAAAAATGCAACTCTACCTACATCAAGGAAAATGTTATAAAATTTGGTCCATTCCGAAAACTTTCGAAAAAGCTTACAATGAACCATATCGGTTTAATTGTGTGAGAGAAATTAATCAGTTTCTTAGTTACAACTCCGCTTTCCTTGACACTAGCAAAGGTTAAACTCCGCCCATCACGATTGGAAACACCGCCTTTTAAATTACTCTCAACTATACATTTTCGATCATGCTTCTTCTGAGATGCAACATTTTTAATTATTCAAGAGTTGGATGAACCAAAATAACTTTACAATAATAGTCTACATTTTAATGTGGTCTTTTATTGATATAAAGCTTAAGTTAAATTCTTTAAAATTAAACTGGTGGTGAAAATTCGGAAATAATTAAAAATATTGCGATTTGTAACTATGCAAGAAGTTTCAGTACATGTTTTACATGGACAATTATTGTATGTATATGTGCATCATAATTTATGATAGGAAATAATAATAACAAATAGCATAATAATTTTATTAATTATAAATTTAAAAAAGACACTAAATTTTAAATTAATTCATACAAACTTTGTAATTTACAATTTGAGTACACCACAGTCTGTGACTTACAAAATACTGTGCCAAAAAGTGTTGAAAATAAAAGAAAAATGACAAATAAAGAATTACATTCCACGTACTTTATGGCATATGTGAAGCATAGTCTTCTGGCCTGCGCTGCACAGTTCAATGTCGGAAGGCAGACGAACGGACATTATTATAATAGGTGTTCGAAGTTGCGCCCATTAACAGAATCGCACAGCCGACAGCGACGTCGTAAAGATTGGCGAACACGCCGAAAAACTCCGACGGAGTTGGGAATGTCTCCTGCAGCGACAACGATTCGCGCTAGTAAATCCTCCGGCGTTTCATACACCAGCGATTTAAGGTGTCCCCAAACAAAAAAGTCTAACGGATTGAGGTCTGGAGAGCGTGCAGGCCAAGCAACAGGTCCACTGCGTCCAATCCATTTCCCAGGATATGTTGAATTGAGGTGATTGCGAACACCTATGAAAAAATGTGCCGGTGCGCCATCGTGCATAAACCACATATTGTGGCGCAATGTTGCTGGCACATTTTGCAGTAACTGCGGTAAGATATCCCGTAGGAAAACCAAGTACGTACTGCCATTGAGTACATCTGGGAGTAAATATGGTCCTATGAGATAATCGCCGAGGACACCTGCCCGTATGTTCACACTGAACTTTTGTTGTGCGTTCGACGGGAAAACAGTGTGCGGATTTGTATATGACCATGTGTGCATATTGTGCGTGTTTACCACGCCCTCTCTCGTAAATGTTGCTTCATCAGTAAATAAAATATTTTCCAGAAATTGTGGATTATTTTCTGTTACATTAAGCAACCAGCGTACGAATTCTGTCCGCTGAGCACAATCTGTTACTGATAACAGTTGTACCCGCTGCACATGAAAGGGGTGCATGTTTTCTGCACGCAGAACACGCCACACACTTTGGTGAGAAACACCGACTTCAGACGCAGCAGCTCGTGTACTCGTGGAGGGGTTATCTTTAAAAATATTCAGTACATCTTCTTCCATTGCAGGTGTTCGTACATGTCGAGGTTTCCCTGCATCAATGCTTGCTGTATTAAACGATCCAGTCTCCCGTAATCGTCTATCGATTTTTATGAAGAGTTTCGATTTTGGGCAACGTCTCCTTGGAAACTGCTCACGGTACATGCGCTGTGCTAGACATGCATTTCCATGAGCTTGCCCGTACATCAGATGCATGTCCGCATATTCTTCGTTAGAGTATTCCGGCATAATTATTATACATCAACTTACTACAATCCCACTTACAACAGCCTCCCTTTAACATAACGCCCACTGATGACTGCTGTTTTATTACACTTTTCTTCCTATACACATAGAAAATTTGCATAAAAAGTACTTCTTCTTCATCATCCTGAAAGTTCATGGAGGAAACGCAGCAGTCACGGAGTTTGCTTTAAGACAAGGCGAGAGCTGCACAATATGTCATTCACTTGACCAGACTGAATAATGAAAGGGTATTGATAGAGGTTGATCAGAAATGTATAATTGAAAGATATTAAAACGGGGTGTTTACAATCGCCATGGGCGGAGTTTCGCCCTTTCCGAGCGTGCAACAGTACAGAGTTGTAACTAGGGAACTGCTTGATTTCTCTCATACAATTAAACTGATATGGTTTATTGTCAGCTTCTTCGAAAGCTTTCGGAATGGACCAAATTTTATAACATTTTCCTTGATGTAGGTAGAGTTGCATTTTTGGAATTAACGATTAACTATTTTGCTAAATATTTGATTTTGTATTTTTTCACTGTTTCAGAGCTTGTAACTCGCCATTAATTCTCAATATTCTAAAACAACTTATGTCATTTCGTAGGATTTTTTCTGCTCTTTCTAAATATGTGCTTCGTTTTTATGTAGCATTATTGATAGTTTAGCAATGAGGGTTTTTTTACAAATTTCCGATTTTTCATTCTATTTGCTGTAACTTGAAAATTATTGAGATCCGGCCAGGCATTATATACTGATTTATGCTCCGTGTGATCTCCTCTATTAGCCCTATTAATATTGGACCCCTTTAACGGAACACCCTGTATAGAAACTTGATAATTATTCAATTTCTGTAATAAAAAATGGGTACTGTTTTGCGGTTTTCCCAAATACTAAGCGACCGTTAAAGGGTTAAAGGATTCAAATCGACGACCCTTGAAAAAGTGTTGCATTGACCGAAAGAGGCCATATACGCATAAGGCCACGTCTGGACTGTACCGCTACTACTGCTATATATGATACAAATTCTGGTAACTATTTGATTAAAAATGTCTCAGAACTTTTTGCTCAACCTAATAAAAAACATAGTTTTTTTCATATAGTTTAATGGTTTCCACATTATTAAAGTGTATTTTTAGGTTTTAACAGAATCCTTGACAAACTTTCAACGTTCAAAAAGAAATATACAATGAATCTCTTTTAGAAAAGGTTGTAACTAAAAAAAAAAAAGAATTTCCTTGAAAGTTATGTAATTTTCATTCAGAGTTAATCTGAGTATATTAGTCCAGGCAATAGAGACCGTATACGGACTCTACCGAGCAAAATTAATGGTAGTACTGGAAATCAGCTTTCTAGATGTTTTTTTGGGTCGCTGAATCCGAATTTGTAACTTTCCACCAAAATTTCCCCCGGCAACCCCCCCCCCAAATTTTGGTAAAAAGCCCCCCAAAAAAGGTTTTTATTAAAAAGTTCCATTTTTTATTGTTTTAGGCGAAAAGTAGCTAGAAATTCAGAAAGTAGACAAAATTTGCAACAAATTAGATATATGACATTATGACTTAGGATGAAGGGGAAGGGGGGATCTGCCTCGGAACATGCGCGCGGTGCTGCGTAAACTAAGTTGCGCAATTCCACTTAACGACTCACACGTTTACACTAGAACTCCCATCTTCCCTCCGAACTTTCTCTATAAAGTTTACATTAAGTTTTTAGGGTCGCTGAATCCGAATTTTTAACTTACCCCCAAAATTCCCCCCCCCCCGAACCCCCCCCCCAAAAATAGTTGTTTTTAACTTAAATTTCTTATTGTTTTAGGGGAAAAGCATTACGAAATTCAGAAACTAGACAAAATTTTCAACAAATAGGATATATGACATTACGACGTAGGATAAACGGGGAGAGAGAGGGCTGCCTCGGAACATTCCCCGCGCGCTTTTCTCAAAAACCAAATTTTTTCAAAAAGTCAATTTTTTGGGGGGTTGCCGGATGAAATTTTGGTGGGAAGTTACACATTCGGATTCAGCGACCCCAAAAAATATCTAGAAAGCCGATTTCCAGTACTACCATTAATTTTACGAGATAAAATCCCCTATTGCCTAGACTTCATCATTTAGTGCACGTAGCGCCACAGTGCATGTTCCGAGGCAGCCCTCACCCTCCCCGTTCATCCTAATTCATAATGTCATACATCCTATTTGTTGCAAATTTTGTCTAGTTTCTGAATTTCGTAATGCTTTTCCCCTAAAACAATAAAAAAATTAAGTTAAAAACAACCATTTGGGGGGGGGATTTCGGGGGGGGGGGGGAATTTTGGAGGGGAAAGTTAAAAATTTGGATTCAGCGACCCAAAGATCTTAAAGTAAACCTTATAGAGAAATTTCGGAGGGGAGATTGGAGGGCGAATGTAAACGTGTGAGTGGTTAAGTGGAATTGCGCAACTTAGTTTACGCAGCACCGCGCGCATGTTCCGAGGCAGATCCCCCCTTCCCCTTCATCCTAAGTCATAATGTTATGTATCTAATTTGTTGGAAATTTTATCTACTTTCTGAATTTTTAGATACTTTTCCCCTAAAACAATAAAAAAATTGATTTTTTTAATAAAAACCTTTTAGGGGGGCTTTTTACCAAAATTTGGGGAGGTTGCCGGGGGAAATTTTGGTGGGAAGTTACAAATTCGGATTCAGCGACCCAAAAAAACATCTGGAAAGCCGATTTCCAGTACTACCATTAATTTTGCTAGGTAAAATTCCCTATTGCCTGGGCTATATCATATGCTTGAAAATAAGCAATTATGTCTCAAAAGTAAAAATCCCATTTAAAACGGTATACGAAGACTGACAATAAATCGTTATAATTTCTAACTGTAAGATTGGACTTATGTTGAAGCCGCTCTGTAGTATCAAAACAGTTTTAGACCAATATTGATTATATTGTCTACATCTTTTATCGATATAAGTAATATAGGTGTGTGCATATTTTGCCAATACCGTACGAATATTAGCAAGAAATATTTCACCTTTTCATAGCTTGCCAAATCTATGTTGGCGTTTCTCACACTTTTACACATAAATTAGTTTCGTAGTTAAAAGGTAAACAGTCTAAACATTTAAAATTAAGTATTTTTTTATGAATACCCAGCATTTATACATCGTAATACAGTAGCATCGACTTTTTTATTGATCAGCGTCATGTCTAAAAAAGACAATTTAAATCTATTGCGTGGGTGACATTCATATCACACCCAGAACTGAAAAGTAATATTTCTTGAAGTACAGTCGAACTCGCTTATACCGAGCGTGAAGGGACGTGATATCTGCTAGTTGTAACCGGGTGCTCGTAAAAAACGTGTTCGTAAAAAAATTATACAAATTCATGCATACTAACTTTATTATACATATTTATTTATTTTTCATTTCTGTACAGTAGAAAAGAAGTTGGTTAATTTGCTTTCAACTGTCTTATTGTTTCTTTCTTGTATTATTGTTCTTCGGAGAAGATTCATGGCCCAAAAAACATCGTCATTTGCACCCATGGCTTCGAAAAACGTTTAAAGTTTTTCTGTGCACTCAAAAGCCGTAGAGTATGCTGGGGTCCGTTCAGCTTGAAAGTCTTCACATTCATGGTTATGATCGTCGCTGTCAAGATTTATGACTGATCACTAACTTTCGGTTGACTTCGGAATGCTAAAGGATTTTTTCCATGAAACGATTACCTGAGCTGGAGAGGTGGAAGTCAATAGAAATTTTAAGAATCACAAAAATATTGTTCGCAATAACCGGAGGTTGCTTGTTAAATGCGAGTTATAATCCCATAGATTTAACATTGTACCAACCAAGTATTTCTGATTTCCTCGTTAAATCAGGGCTCCTTATAAGCGAATTCAACTGTATGTAAATGATAATTTAACGCGTTTACGCCGGCGCGGTGGGTCACACGCAATTGTCTCATAGTTGTTAAGTCTCCGGCTTTTTGACCACCACTGTTATTTTAGAGAAAATGTTGTTCTTTTAAATCACCCAATTGTTCTAAATAAATAAAACAACATTTTCTGTATTAAAATACTGGTATCCAAAAAGCCGGAGATGTGGCAGCTCTGAGACAGTCGAGCATAGGTGCCAAGTTGCCACTAATCCTCCGTAATATGTGGGTTAATTTAACCCTGGTTTAATACATTTAGTACCGGAATTTCTTTTCAGAGATGAAATTAAATAAGGTCCACGTTGAAAACTGGAATTAAATAAATAAAGATTCATCAAATAATTTTTCTGTCTCGAAACTTTGTTAAACTGGGTTAAATTAATCCACGCATTACGGAAGATTAGTGCGAGCTTGGCACCTCGGCAGTCGAGTGTGACCAACCGCGCCGGAGTGAACGTGCTAAATACTCTTGGTGGAAGTATTCTATATTACAGTAAATAAATGTTGGTTCAACATAAAAATATTTAATTTAAAAGTTTGGGCTTGAACCAATTTAACCCCTTAAGCGTAGCTCTCGATAAGTGTAGGCTACTTTTTTTAAAAAATTCAGGTTGCCACCACTTTTTTAAGGTAGAAATATTCACATTATTTAACGAAAGATAAAATTATGTGAGAATAAACCCAATTTCAATATTTTTAAAAACTGGTAGAAATCAAATAAACTGGATTTTTTTTTATAAAGTAGCTTTAATTCTTGCGACCGTGAAAGTCACGGGCGCGAGAATTAAAAGCCTACACTAGTCACTCAAAAAGACCCGGATGATAATGTTAATCCTATGAGGGAAGTTATTTTCAAATATCTTGTATGGATTTTAATATTTTTACGTGATTTTTTTTTTTTTTTTTTTTTTTTTTTTGCATAGGATAGCAGAGGATGATCTACACCCGGGCTAGCTTTTACTTTTTCGATTTCGGTTTCAGATTTTCTTTTAAAAATTACTGTCACTTTCGGAACCGGTTGGAACCGATTCGGAAATTGAAACTATCTTAATATAAAAAACTATAAACAAAATCTAAAAAATAAAATCTAGCCCGGTTGTAGATCGTCCTCAGCCATCCTATGCAAAGAAAATCATTCAAAAATATTAAAATGCAAACATGATATTTGAAAATAACTTCCCCATAGGATTAACATTATCATCCGAGTCTTTTTGAGTGACTAGTGTAGGCTCAAAGGGGTAAAATAGGAAGCTAATTTATGGGTAAATGCGTCGGACACGCCCAAACCCGCATGCAGGGATTCACCAAGCTAATTTTTTCAAAGTAAATCCAATATTTTTGCAATATATAATTATGAAAAAAATAATTGTATTTTGAGAAAAATATTTGAGAAAATTTATATTTATAAAATGATTCGAATGCGGCGTTATTTAAAAATTAATTTTAATAGAAATTTCTTGAAAATGCAAATCTTTTAATATTTAAATATCATTTGACAGATGAAACATTGAGTTTCATGAAGTATTAAACCGAAACGTTCAAAAATGATTAAATGTATTTTAGAGTTAAAAATTTTAGATTTATGTTTTATTTTCAAACGATGCAATTTAACATAAACATGCCTTTTTTTTTTTTTTTTTTTTTTTTTTTTTTTTGCATTGCATCAACATTGAACTACTTTTTTTTTTATTCTACAGTTCCTCAAACTCTTTCAAGTATGTCAAATTACTTAAGAAAAATAGAAGTTAAAATGTCAAAATCGACATTTTAACGTTTGATTTTTCTATCAAATTTTCTCAAAGCCTCTCAGCATTGATTATTGATATTCTATAAACGCAAGACTTGATGTCAGCCATTTGGAGTTCGATATAAGCATTCTCAAAATGGCCTTCACTCGTTTTCAAAATTTCAGCCGGAATGTTTATCAGATCTAGTTCTAGTTTCATTTCTTCCATTTCAGAATTTGCATCTGAGAGAACAGCGTGAACTAGTGGCAGAATTTCTTTTAAAAAGGAAAATTCAAGATATTTAAAACATTCTTTCATGAAATATCGGGCAAAGACGGAGATTGATTTGGGGACTTTTTAACATGGTAAAGTTTTTACTTCTATTAAAATAATTCATAAATAGAGAAGTTATTATATATATATATATTCCGGTATGAATATATGTATATATATATATATATATCTACAGGGTGTCCAAAATGTATCTTTACACTCTTAAAAAATAATTAAAAATAAACAAACAATGATATGAACTTAAGATTTTTTATTTTCTATAAAGAAAATATATATTTTTTTAATTAAGTGTAAACTAGATGGTGCTACGTCAATGTTTTACCGGAGCCACCTAGATTTCCAAACAAAACACCTTTGAACCAGTGTTGTCAGTTTGGCCCCTTTTTTTTTATTCTGAAATTTTACATTCATAAAAAAATTGCCTATAAATTTTTTTTTTCATTGAAGGACAGACATTTTGTGATTTCCTAAAGTAAAGTTCCTACTTTCAAAATTTCCGGTATGAATTCGAAAATTTTGAATTAAAAAAAGGCCAAAATGGCAAACCTGCTTTGGACTTCTTTTATGGGGATAAGTGAAAAACTTTGTTTACTAAACCTCAATTCGTGACACTGATGAACTGAAAAGTCGAATTACAGCTTCCATCTAGACTGTTGATTCTAATGCTTCATAGACCGTGGTTAGGAATCTTGTCTAGACTTGATGTGTTGCGCGAGCCGCACATTGAAATCGTTAAATAAAACATAGAAAAAAACCCTTTGATATTTTCTGTATAGAACATAAAAAACCGTAAGTGCATATCACTGTTAGCTTAGTTTTAATTATTTTTTTAAAGTGTAAAGATACATTTCTGACAGCCTGAATTTAAATATCATAGCTGCAATCTATATATAGATTTATTTACCACTAAAATTTAATAATAAATTTTTTCTCATTCTATCGTCGAAATCTAACGATTAAACGAGTCAAAATTTTCTGTTAAATTTTAGTGGTCTCAAAAATCTGAACAAGTTGGCAGCTAAGAAATATATTTTCCGGGTGTTTCAAAAGTTCGGTACGAAAGTAAAACGCGATAAAAAAGATCTATGTGTCGGAGAGACATGCAGTTTGCAGACAAATATTCAGCGTGTAACGGGATTTCTCATGACACCAACAAAAAATTAGTTCAAGAGATGTTTATTTTTACTAGTGGAAGTTTACTTTGGCAGTAGTCAAGGTCTGCGTTTCCGACATATTGTGACAGCCTAGACAAACCTCTGTCAGTGTAAAAGATTATATTACCTGGGGAAACTGACACCTGCAAAAACAAATAGAATTTTTTATCATATTCGAGAGAAGATATTCCAGTGAATAAGACGCTTAAAAAGCAAGACATTTTCTATTGAAATTTACTAGCGGCAAGTTTGCCCCGGCGGTAATAAGAAACCATTGATCCGATGTAAAAACCAGCCGCCATCTTGTGACAACCTCCTCAGTTCCTTCACTCGCAACTTGTAGACAGTGCACTATATTTCTCCACCTCTTTATTCAGAACTCCATTAATCAGACCATAAAAAGTAATTTAATCCGAGAAAATAAGACTTCATATAGTAAAATTGCCTGCAAACTCGAATACTGCTTGTTAAATTCATGCCCAGTTCTGAACGCTGTATTCCACTAACGAAGAATTTGTTGTTTCCATGGCAACAACGCATTCCATTGAAATAATATCGAATGAGCAGAGTTCGCAGAGGGCTACTTTTATACAATTGAGATTTCTTGATTAGCACCACTTTTTTTTAAATTGTAAAATTCGCCTCATTTAATGACATATTAATTAAGGCTAAAACAAGGGGAATTTTACCATTTCAAAAATGTGCTGCCAAACAATAAATCTGAATTTTAAAAAAGTAGCCCACTGGCAACACTGAATGTCTTCTTTGGCTCCTTCTAGCCTCTTTGCGTTTTGATCCCAACCATACATTCTTTGATGAAAATTGTTTGTTTTGATGAGACCTCTAAAAGTTTTGCCCATCTTTTATAAAACAACTTGCATTTTAATATTTACATTAAAGATTTGCCGGTAGCAATTTAATATTTTAATTCACTTTGTATTCACACTCTTTTCGTTATATTTTTATTCCAACACAGGAAGAGAAGCGTGGGATACAACATACCCAGGATGGGTACGGTCTTTACTTTTGTCACTACTTTTTTTTAATAGCCTTATTTGCTTTAGTTACTTTCAGACAATTCTTAAAAATTCGGCAATAAAATAAGGCAAAGATAGTTCTTCAAAAACAGTTATGACAGATTTAAAAAAGCCCCACCAGTGGCCGAGAGGTTCTGCTCTCGCAGTTGGTAGACGGGAGGTGCTGGGTTCGACCCCATTCGCATCCGTCGACCTAATCGTTCCGAGTTTTCGTGGTTTTCTTCGAACCTTTGTTTTCCAAGTGTAAATATGGGTTAGGTTCCCTTGGAAAGACCACCGCAGAGGGCACTCTACCCCTCTTTGGGCCTATATCCCTCGTGCTGATAATTGGCCGTCATAAACACAACCAACCAACCAGATTTAAAAAAAACCGTACGCATCCTGAGTACAACTTATTCCCTGGTTAATGTGTTTCGGAATTTTCTATAATAAAAGTTATTGCCATTATTATTTGAACGGAGATAATATTTCGCAATATTCATTTTGTAAAAATTACTTTACTTCCATGAATTATCTACTATTTATCAATTCATACATTAATAAAGTTTCCTAAAACAATAATGAGCACTGCATATGGATATGAAGTTTCAACATCTTTAATGATAAAGAGTAATACTTATTTAAATTGCCACCGCGCCGTTAAATATTTCCTTCGATGCACAACACTTTTCATAAAATAGATAACATTTTTCTCAAAATGTGCTAATAGCTTCACTGGTTCCGTTGTTCCATAATTCTATTCACTTTTATGACCATCGATACAAAGACGGTTATATTAAATTACAATCTTCTATAAAGTACAATCTGCAGGTTTACACGTTTATTTTCTCACTATATTGTATTTAAATAACTTAAGAGTTAAAAATTGACAACATTAAAATATATTAAAACTTCCTGTCAAATATTCCATTTGAAATATATTCAAATCAGGCAAAGAAATTATTTATACTTTAAGAAATTAAGAATCTGCAGTGAATTATGTTGCAACCTGTTTCATATTATGCAACGAGATCAAATTTAAATTAAGTAATAAATAATGTTAAAAACAGGTATGCGACCGAGTATTTTTAGCTAAACTATTATATCTTCTAAACTATACAAAATACACTAACATGTTTAGAAATAATAACAAAATTAACTAGCTAAAGAATTTTTTAGTAACTGAAATAGCTTGTTAGAAATTAAGATGAGACTGTTAACACTAGAACGCCCGGAAGGAGTCGATCCGGCTCCGACCATATGATTAAACGTCAACTGGAACCAGAAATTCTTTCATAAAATAAATTTACATAAAATACTTTAACTACGCAGATTTACGTTAAATAAATCAGCCAAATAATTTTAGATAAAAATTCTAGTGTCCAATATTTTTACGAAACTTGAGTAAAATTTCCGGGCGTTCTATTGTTAAATGATTAGTGCACCATACTTTTCGCCATTAGCTGTATTAGTTAAAGTTTAATTGCTGTTATTTTATATAAAGTTTCTAATCAAGTTAACACTTTTCAGGAAATAACAAGATTTTTTACCTTTTGCACAGATTCTTCAAGGGTAAAACCAGGCTTAGCGAATGACACACGTCATATAAAATGACACTCCCTACTATCGAAATAGAGAGTAACATTTTTCACATTGCTGATTGAATTATATATATATATATATATATATATATGTGTGTGTGTGTGTGTGTGTGTGTGTGTGTTTATTTAAAACTATACTGGCCTCTGTAACAAGTGATATATGTCATAGGTGAACACTATAAAAATATGCGGGAGTCACAAATTCTAGTGAGCTTCTTCTTATCTTTGACCCATAAATGAATTGTGACGCATATCCGCATCACTTTATACTTAACTCTTAGCAACCACTATATATATATAGAAATATTAATCCTGTACAAGTTTACAAAAATATGCTACTAAATAACTTTAAAAATCTATCTTAAAATTTCTTGTGTCTAATCCTTATTATAAGAAAAAAGCACAATTCTAAAAGAATAATTCATGCATTTAAGGGTTAAGTTTTACAAATTAAAAATTTATATAAAATAAAGTATTTACCGTTCGTTTTCGAAAGCCGCACCTAGCACTGTGGGACGATTCTACTATTCAAAGGTGTGTTACGCTGAGGTGAGTACTTTCCGAAGTTCTACTTCCTTGTTCACTTGAACGTTTGTCACTAAGATTGGCACTCCGCAAAAGCAGTCAAATAAACTCCGATCACCAGTATTTTGGTAAAATCAAAGCAGACCTGACGCATGCGCAAAAGCTCGGAGGGTTTCATTTTCCAAAAACAAACAGTAGATTCGTACCAGGGTTCGTACGGATACCGTTATTTTCAGGGCAAAATATCAGAATTTTTTTTATAGAAAAATAAATCTAGTTTAAACGGACGAGATTTCACATTATTTCAAGAGAGATGTTCCATAAGAAAATATTGGTGCCGAAGAATTTCTTAATCTGGAAATTCTACAACCCGTACGAACTCTGCATACGTATTAAAATATTTACTAATTTGCAATATTTTAGTTATCGCAGTAGTTTTTACTTGTATTGCAGATGTGCAACGCAAGAAAAGATTTCATATTATACGAAAATTGTAACTCTGATTTTTTTTCAATATTTTTCCTGTGTACTTAACCTGTATGAGAATCATATATAATTTTTTCGAAACAAAATAAAAAATCATGCATTTAAGGGTTAAAACGGCTAATTCCGGGAATATAGATGGGAAGGGGTAGTACCGTTATAATATGAAACTGGTGGGGTTAATATTTGTAAACGCAATCAGCACAGCCCCATCTGATATTTATTTTCAGCTACAAATTTCATAAAACTTTTCATGTTAGTAGTATGAATTAGGAATGTCGATTAGATAACACTAGCCTGAAAAATCTGGGTTGCGTCATGATTTTTAGCTTTTGATAATGGATTCTTATATAATTCGTAGCGCACAATCGCTGCCATCAAAATACTCAAGGCCAAAGGACATGAGTGTGACGTCATCACTAATCGACCGACTTCTCACTAGTGTTGGAATTCTCACCGGAAATTTTTGAACAGCAATGTTCTTTTATTTTATTTGTGGAATGTCTATCATCTTATAAGACTAACATATAACCTATACAACTATTTAAACTTACTGGTGAGAATTTGGAATCCCCCCCCCCACAAAAAAATATTAGCCAGATGCGGCAATACTGTGGCATTCCGTATGTAGCTTAATTTTTATTTGGGGATTCCGAATTCTCACCAGTAAGTTTAAAAAGTTATTATTAGTTTAAAAGATGATAGATATTCCACAAATAAAATAAAAGAAAAGATATTGAAAACTTTCCTGTGTGAATTCCAACACTAGTGAGAAGTCGGTCGATTAGTGAAGACGTCACACTGGTGTCCTCTGGCCTTGAGTATTTCGATGGCGGCGGCACAATCCTAAAATGACCGGCAAATTTAACCATAAAATCAGGTATTTTTTTTCGCAACTCGTAAACTTCAATATAAAAAAACCAAAAAATAGAGAAAATCTGATACTATAAAGTAGATGTGATGGTTGAGGTTTTTTTTTTTTGATAATTTATTCTTATGTATTTTGTAGCGTTGAATCCGAAAATGAGCTTCATTTTTTGTCATTCATTTTTTACCACGATTTTTCGCGCATCACAAATTTTTAAATATTTAAAAAGTCGCAATATTGCGAAAATTTGATACTTTAAAATAGAATTAAAACTCTGTTTCATAATAATGAGTGCATTTTTACAGACAAGCATGTAAAATGCTGTATATTTAAAATCCTTACAATTTTATTCCATGTGTGGACGTTTCTTTGAACCGCTCATGCTGTGCCACTCGCTTTTCTTTTATACTCTCTGTGGGATTCATTTCCATGTGCTCTTTTATTTTGGGGTTTGATTAGGCTGGAAATTTGTCGCGGATGTCGTCGCTACCATACCAAACTATCCAATATGAAAATAGTGGGTTACTTTTTTAAAATTCAGGTCTCTTGATTAGCACCACTTTTCTGAAATGCTAAAATTCCCCTTGTTTTTGCCTTTATTAAAATGTAAGTATAGAAGGAGAATTTTACTATTTCAAAAAAACTGGTGCTAATCAAGAAATCTCAATTTTTAAAAAATAGCCCCCTGGAAGCACTGGTTTCATATTGGATAGTTTGACACGGTACCGACGATGTATTGAAAACACTTGCATTCTTTTGGGCAGGCTTTGACAAATTTTCGCCCTTTTTCTACTTTTTAACTTTAAAATTTACGATTTGCGAAAAATCCTCACGTGATGGTTAAAACTGAAGGTCATTTTCGGATTCAGCTACAATATACATAAAAATCAATTATCAAAAGTTGAAAAACACAGCCATCGCAGGCTTGTATAATCTTATGATTATCAAATGTAATAGAGGTTCTCTTTACTTTTTGTACCAGTAAATGCAATAGGGGATTTCTGATGGTAAAATTAGTCACTCTCTGTATAAAATATTAGTTCTGTAAATAACTGTAAATTAAATTTTTATTCTGAATAAGTTTTCTTTAATACACTTAATTTTAAAAGCTCTGTAAATCATGAAATGATATTTTCAACATATTTTTGTGATTTCTGTCTGATATTTCTCTGATTTTTGGTTTTTGAAACTGGCTTGTAGAAAATAACTTACAAGCCACATTGTCAGGTAGAATATTTTCATTTTTGCTAAGCGTGGGTACCTTTCGAAAATACAGAGTGAAAACAAACTTAACTACCAAAATTGGATGTCAATTTCTACATGTAACTATACGAAGATTTTCCTATATGTTAATTTCACTTCGGTAGTTTGTTTAGTGGATATTTTTTATACCAATTAGCACTAGAGACAAACAAATGTCTCCTATGTCTTCGATCAGTGGAATTTATCATCGAAAACTTCATTGGAGCAACCGAAAATCCAGAAAGAATAATATGAAAATTAAAAGTGATGTCTGGAGTGTCAAAGTTGTCTCATACATACAATAATAAACAAACTTTAAGAAAATTATACAGCTTTGCCGCTGTTCTCAAGCAACTCGATATGGACGGCCTTTCCCGCTGCCATCAAAATACTCAAGGCCTGAGGACACAAGCTGTGACGTCAGCACTAATCGACCGACTTCTCACTAGTGTTGGAATTCACACCGGGAAATTTTGAATAGCAATTTCCTTTTATTTTATTTGTGGAATATTTATCATCTTATAAAACAATAGTAACAATTTTAACTGACTGGTAAGAATTTGGAATCCCCTAATAAAAAATCAGCGTCACTGTGGTACTCCGCATGTGGCTGAAATTTTATTTAGGGTATCGAATTTTCACCAGTAATTTTAAGTAGTTACTATAGTTTTATAAGATTATAGATATTCCATAAATAAAATAAAAGGAAATTGTTATTCAAAATTTTCCGGAGTGAATTCCAACACTCGTGAGAAGTCGGTCGATTAGTGATGACGTCACAACTTGTGTCCTCAGGCCTTGAGTATTCCGGTGGCAACGCCTTTCCCCGGAGTAGTAATTATCTAGAAGGGAAGATCTCGTCCTGAATTTGTTCAATTGAAACAATTATTACGTTCAACAAAATTCATTGAGGCCACAAATATGTAATATAATTTTAAACTAATCACATCCAATATGAGTTTAGACATTGGTGTTTAATCTTGGTAGGAAGTTTCTGTGCCAACTTTTATATGGTAAAATTTTAACAATGAGAAAGAAGTAACGTAATTTATATTCTACAAGTGCACGGGTGTCAATGCTTCGAAAAGAACTATTTATACCAAGTAGCACAAATAGTTGTCCCATTGTTGGCAGTTTGTGGAAACCGTTGGAAAAGGGTCGGATTGATATGGTAACAATAAGCCAACACAGGCTCCGTCTAATTTGGTGCACTGTTCAGTCAACTTTAAAAATAATTTCTTCGAGTCACATCGACTATTACTGATACATCAGCTGCTAATGTTTGGCCCACTGTTGGACATTTATCGGCAAATAGTTCTTTGACCAATCATAAGGCGATACGGCTATGCGGATATTTCTTAATGTTGGCCATATCTCCACACAATCAGCAAATATTTGTCCACCAGGTACTGATATCGTTATTTTACAGGGTGATTCTATACCCATGGGCAAAACTTGATGGGATGTTAGACAATACTACAACATATTTCCTTCGTCAGTAATCAGTCAAAAATAGAGAGCATCTCAACAAGCTGAACCTGGATTTTCTATTATAATTTGTCAATAAAAAAATCTTGTAACGATATTTTCAAGAGACTTACTTGCTTTCTGCGAAATCTACACCATTTTTAAGAGCAGCGGTATAAAAATCTAGGCACCAGCGTTAAGTCTCTCACCACTAAATTTTATTCGTTATTTTTCGTCTAACATTTCGTCTAATTTTTTTAAGAATTCTAATAAAATTTAAGCGAGGAAAACTAATAAAATATAGTGGTGAGAGACAGCCCGCTGGCGCCTAGATTTTTACACCCCTGCTTATGAAGAACGTAAATGTCCAGCCCTCACGCCCAAACATTCAGTTAGGGTCAGTTTACACGCTTTTAATTTCCTTCAACTCTAAATTTGATTATAAATGTTATTCTCCAACCATTTGCGGTTGATATCAAAAGTATGGGAAGATTCGACAATAGGAAAAAGCGGAGATGGGCAGATCTGTATCTTTCGTCCTACAGAATGGTACTTCAGTATACTTGAGGAGCAATTAAAACTGAAAGGCGCCACTTCCCCAAGACAAAAACGCCATGAAATCAAGTTTGGGTCTATTTGGACCTTTACACGTTCCGTAATTTGGAATGTAGCGAATATTACATACAGTCCAAATTATAATGTACTTTACATGATGCCATCACATTTCACACAAAACAAAGTTATTCTTCTGACATTTTCGATAAAACTCCATTTTAATCGTAAAAATATATATAGATATAGTATTCGCTATTTTTCGTCTAAATTTCTTGTAAGAATGCTAATAAAATTTAAGCGAAGAAAACTAATAAATTTTAGTGGTGAGAGACTGCTCACTTGCGCCTAGATCTGTACACCCCTGTATATATATATATATATATATATATGTATATACACTTACGAGAAAAAAAACGCAACACCAAGAAAGACTTTTGTTAGATAACCGAAAATTGGTAGGCGTGTTTATACATCTGAAAGACGACATAGATTCAAATTTCGAACTTCCAGCATAAGCGTGGCGCTCGTAGCCCCACTCAGAACTTGGATCTCAGGTTTGCTTTAATTGCGTGCTGTAAAGCTCGTGAGCGTTATTTATCTTCGAAATTTGACGTATTGAGTAGATGTTAGCTGAGAATACCTTTAAGAAGACGAAGACGCCATTATCAACCGCTCGCTGTGTTGGAACGAGGTCGTATAATTGGGATACGAGAAGGTAGGTTTTCTTTCCGCGATACTGCAGAAAGACTTCGCCGGGATGTATCCACTGAGCATGATTGTTGGGAGCAGTGGGCAAGGGATGCTACTGCCTAAAGAACACCGGGTTCCGGACCGCCAAGTGGCACTACTGAGAGGGAAGACCGCCGTATTCGGCATACGGCTGTGGCGCATCCTACAGCGTCTGCGAGAGAAATTCGAACTGCAGTTGGTACCACAGTGACACAACGAACTGTTAAATCGGTTACTTCAAGGACAGCTTCAAGCCAGGTGTCCTGTATAGATCCAGTGTGTCTAGGCCGCATACAGTTTGGTTGCACGCATTCCCCTGGCCTTCTTCTGCCCCACACACGGCCATCACTGGTACCAAGGCAGAACCTGCTTTCATCAGAAAACACAAACGATATCCATTCCGTCCTCCAATGAGCTCTGGCTTGACACCAGTGGGGGTCGCAAACGGCAATGACTTGGAGTCAGTGGAATGCACGCCTGTCTGGGAGCTGTCTTTGAAGTATCCGATTTCTAGCAGTTAGTTTTGTCACTGTGGTACCAACTGCAGCTCTATTTTTTCCCACAGACGCAGTACAATGCGCTACAGCCGTTCGCCGAATACGACGGCCTCCCCTCTCAGTAATTCCACGTGGCCCTCCGGAACCCGGTCTTCTTGAGGCAGTACCATCCCTCGACCACTGCTCCCAACAATCATGCATAGTGGATACATTCTGATCAAGTCTTTCTGCAATATCGCGAAAAGAAAATACACCTTCTCTTAAGCCCTATTATACGAAACTCGTTCCAACTCGGCGAGCTGTTGATAATGGCTACTTCATCTTCTTAAAGACATTCTTGGCTAACATCAACTGAATACGTCCAATTTTGAAGATAAAAAACGCTCACGAACTTTACAGCACGCGCAAGCGCAAAATTTGAATCGATGTCATCTTTTAGATGTATAAACCCGCTTACCAAATTTCATTTATGTAACACAAGTCTTTCTTGCTTTTGGGGTTTTTTTTCTGTCAGTGTATATATTAAAATATAAATAAAGGAAATAAATTTTCAAGAGCAATGCAATATTGAAAACTGAAAACTATAAGAGAAGCTACGTCTATGGGTTTTGAAAAGCGCTATTCGTAAAGTATTAATAATTCAAAAGATTTACTTTCAAATTCTTAAAAATAAAATGAAAAAATTGCTTTTTTTTATATTGTACGTATTTAATAAATAATGAAAACAGCCATTTTAAAATAAAAATAACTTTCCTCAGTTAAATTACGCACTACACTGACAAGGCCAGTCAGTGACATGAACGAACATTTCTCAACAATCGATTTTAATATCGTTGTATACTTTAAAGGAGGTATTAATATGAATCCCCCGTCTTTGAAAACAATATACCTAATACCTTTTACGAATAAAGGAGAAAGGTCGTCAATAATTTTTAATCAGTGACAGAAGATTTTAATAAACGTCAAAAGGTACTTAGCCGGAATTGAAGAAAAGAATTAAAAATCTTTTTAAGTAGAAATTTATTGACACGTTCACCGTGGGGGAAATATAAATCTCATTACAGAAGTATCACAACTGCCAATATATCAAGGTGCACGCACACTTTAGAATTTCTATGGGTTATGGCACCACTATTTCAGATTAGATATCTTTACCAAATACAGGGCTCCCACTTGTTCCGTTTTTTGAACACCACTATTTTTCAAGGAAAAATCCTCTTTATAAATTTCGTAGAAACTTACCTAAAACGGAGTTTTTCTTCTAATTGTTGCAGAAACCTACCACGAATTTTTTTTTTCAGAAAAATTACTGGTTTTCAAAAGCGGACCAGTGGGAGCCCTGCAAATATATTTTCTTAATATTAGAAATCATGGTGAGAAAAATTTAAGAGTTTGTAATATTTTTTGCGATTAAATATGAAAGATTCGATTCGAAATATGTGTGCGTAAATTCCGCCATATACAGCTCTATTTTTGTTTTTAATTAAACCATCTTTCGCCATTGTCAGCTGATGATTACGAAAAATGTATAGAAGTATATATTTATGTGTTTGATCCATTATGTTAGGGTAATGTAATATTCTGGTGAAAAATAGTCATCACCCTCTAATTCGCCACAAATCTTCATTATCCCTTTGAGGAGCAAGCAAATGTCTCTGTAATATCGAATACTCACCGGAATAGAAAAATTTTATTTTAAAATAAGAAGAAGCAATTTTTCAACATTTCGCTCCCAAAATTAAACAATATAAAATTTAGTTAAAAGTTTCTGCTGTGAATCTTGTTTCAATTTGGTGCGCCCCTCACCTACCAGTATCGATCGGTTAAAAACAGTGACTACTGCTAAATGACATTAATTAAAAAATAATGCATTAAACTTTGGAGGCCAAATATTCAGTAAAATTAGAACTAATATTTATATTAATTAAATATCAACACCCGACTTTTACAAAATTCATTATGCCCACATATCAAATTTCAAATATGTTGGAGAAAAGTTTCGGAATTCAGACTTTTTAAAGCTTTGTCTCCTTAATTTTGAAATACTTGCATATATTTTTCTTATTTAAAATAAAAATCTTATGCAAATTTTTGTATGAATATACTTCTTACAATTTAAACATAAATATCTAAGTTTTGTATACCCCATCATTTTATGCATAGCCTAATTATGACCAAGGCAAAACTGGTTGTATTGAGCTTAAAAGTATTTTTGAATACCATAATTATCGAACAGTAATTTTCATTTTATTTAATTGCAGATCTGTTTATTGTTCATAATCAAGACCTGATTTTTTGATATGACATGCGAATTATGAAAGTAATATTCGAGGAAATTAATTATAGCCTATGAAAATTCTCTTATATTTTCGATTCAAAAATGTTTTCTGTATGCGTTTACAAATTTTTCTTTTTCGTATATTCTTACTAATCTTCAGAAATAGTTATAATACTGGCCCAGGGAATGCTATTTTAAATAATAAAATAATGCACAATTATTTTAACATTAATAAGTCAAAAGTTTTAATAATTTGAATTCCGAAATTCTTCGTTTCAGTATATTTTTACTAATCTTTAGAAATCTCTGTAATACTGACTTAGGGAATGCTGTAGGAGTAGGAGATAAAAGAATGGCGGATTGTATTTAATTGTAACTTCTTTTTTTAATAAGTGCGATTTTCTGTGGAACATTTTGTTCAAATATTTCCTTTTCTTAAAAAAAAAAGAAATTTATTGTAGCGCTGAAGAATTTATTATTATTAATACTCGATTTATGTACAGTATTTCAATTTGCGTATGTGCAATTGAAATACGGTACTTATATAATCTTGAACCGTAAAATTTATGTAAATTTAGCAAGTTTCAAAACGAATAACTATTTTGATGTAAATGAATGTTTATTTGATGAAGTACTATATTTGAAAATTTTTTGACCTGAGCTTTAACCTGAGCTTTGACTTTAAAACTAACGCTTTAGGAATTATCTATTAGGAATTAGCTTCAGTGAAGTGAACTATTAAATCATGTAAATAATTAAATGCACAGCTAGTTAAGAAGAATAAGTGCATCTAATCTTTCTATATAAAAATAAAGGCGTTGTAAGTCATTCCCCTAATAGCACAGCCAGTCGATAGTATGTCAATGTGATGCACAAAGTCATAATATAACGAGCTAAAGGTATCATATTTTGGTCACCTTTGTGATTGTGACTTTTTATGACGCATAAATGGTCGCAAGTGTCACAGTCAACTGTGAGCAAATTGTGTTAGCTTTAAACTGTTACATTATGATTTTCAGCCGATCTAAACTTCATGAGTTTGCTGTGGAGTCCTACCTGCGAAGACAGAGATGGCGATTTTGAGTTATTTTCACCTCGTCACAAAATAGGATATCACACAGGACTCACGGCCTTTTTAATACTAGGCCTAATCGCTGACAACATGATGGCGGCTGTCGCAGGTAGATTTTTTTCAGTGTTTGTACGGTCCCTTAACACGTTCACTGCCCCCATAGGAATTTAAAGTGATCACGAGGGTGCCAAGCTTAAAAAGTCTAATAAAAGTGCTTTTTACCCCTTCGGGACGAGCGTCTTTTACAGAATTTTTAATCTTTTATCGCCGGTTTTTCAAAACAGAAATTTTTGCCTAGTGTTCGGATTAAATAATGGAAAATTTACCATAAAAATTTACTGGTGACAATAATTACGAATTCTGAGCTATTTTTATTTAATATTATATGGAAAGCTCCCATCCGCTGCCATCGAAATACTCAAGGCCAGAGGTCACGTGATGTCGTCACTAATCGACCGACTTCTCACTAGTGTTGGAATTTCCACCGGAAAATTTTGAATAGCTATTTTGTTTTATTTTATTTGCGGAATATATATATAGATATAATCTTATAAAACAATAATAACTATATTTCAAATGAAAATCAAATTTCAAAGTAATTGCTTAATAGGCGCAAAGGCCAACATAGTGAAAAAGATTCCAAGCCGGGACTCGAACCCGGGCCATCAGTATAGCGCACTGACGTTCTACCGACTAAACCACTTGGAACGATACTCAGCAAGGAAAATTTCTCACTATTATATGTTGGCAAGGCTACAAACGCAGCACAAGATGGAATAGTAATAATATAATAGTGAGAAATTTTCCTTGCTGGGTATCGTCCCAAGTGGTTTAGTCGGTAGAACGTCAGTGCGCTATACTGATGGCCCGGGTTCGAGTCCCGGCTTGGAAACTTTTTCACTATGTTGGCCTTTGCGCCTATTAAGCAATTACTTTGAAATTTGATTTTCATTTGAAATATTGTATCCAAGGCGAATGTCTCCCCCTGGAATAATTTCCATGTATTAATACAATAATAACTATTTAAACTTACTGGTGAGAATTTGGAATCACCCAATAAAAAATCAGCCAGATGCGGCAACACTGTGCCATTCCACATCTCACAGAATCTTTATTTTGGGATTCCAAATTCTCACCAGTAAGTTTAAATAGTTATTACTGTTTTATAAGATGATAGCTATTCCACAAACAAAATAAAAAAAAATTGTTATTGAAAATTTTCCGATGTGAATTCCAACACTAGTGAGAAATCGATTGATTAGTGATGACGTCACAACTCGTGTCCTATGGCCTTGAGTATTTCGATGGCAACGGTGATGCTCACGGCACCGAATAAAACATTTTTTAGACCCACCGGTGATGCTCATGGCAGTGAACGTGTTAAATTTGTACACCAGTATTTTATAAAAGTATTTTTCAAAGCTATTTAATCGTAGAAAATTAAGGCGAACTGTATTTTTAGAAACGACTGGTGTTCAAATTAAAAGCGCCGTACCTGAATCCGCACGTGTACCGCTCAAAACAGTCCAACTACGACAGCCAACATTTTTGTGTCAACGCGTAGGTGTTATACATGGAACTACGAATAAAGAGGAATTGACATATCCTCAAAATGATGAAGTTTCAAATGTAACCGATTTCGCATTGGGTCATTACCGCCGGGGGAAACTTTCACCCGTTAATTTTAATAGAAAGTTTATCCTTAATTAAACGCCTTATTTATGCAGAATTTCAATTATAATTATGGTCAAAAAAAGATATTTATTTTTACTGGTGGATGTTTACATCGGCGTAAGTCAGCCCTAACGTTTTCGTACTATTCTGAAACCCTAAACAACCTCCTATCAGTGTCAGTTAAAGAGATTATAATACCGTGACCAACTTAAACCAGTAATAACAAACAGAAATTTTACCACATTTGTGAGCGAAATTTTTTATGATTAAACCTCTAAAATAAGGAGAAATTTTATATTCAAAATTTGCTGTGGAACTTCCGGTCGGTGGTAATCTGAAACTGTTTATCCGATGTAAAAAATCAGCCGCACATCTGGTGACAACCTCCCCAGTTACTTCACTCGCAACTGGTAAACTATACTATATGGCTCCTCCTCTTATTCATAATTCCATTGCCTAATATTAAAACACTGCCGACGGGCAATATTTATTAAATCCGAATTTTAAAACCGTATAAGCTCCTCCCTGTTCTGAAAGTCCTATGTAAATTGTTGTTCTAGATAGGTTTCCTAAGTTTATGCATCAGTAAATATCTTTCAATGTACGAATTTAATATAAAATGTCTTACAATCTAAAAAAATATTTACAATATGATAGAAATGCATTTTCTGTAAGGTAAAAGCCACGCCCTTTGTCAATGACGTTTTTTGAATGAAAACGAGAATTTTCGTTTCCCGTCGTGAATGTGTTAACCCATTAACCGCCAAAACTATAAGGTTGAGTTTTTCAACTTATTTGCAGAACGTCGTTTGCCAGCAGAAACTCGTAAAAATAATTTTATCTTTATTTGGTCTTAAAATGTTGTGTCTTTAAAAAGGGCCATTTTTTATTGAAAAATAGTGGTGTGTATGCAAATAGTATAAAAATGTGCTTTAATTTTGACCGATGTGTCAACGTAACACCAGCGGGTAATGAGTAAAGAGAGCTGTGATGTACTTCGTAGTGACGCACAGTAATTATTTTTCTACGTCACGGGACGACAAAGTGGATAGTTAGAGTTGCATTTGGGTTGCATTTGTGTTTCACATTTTGGTTGCATTCGGACCAGGATATATTAGGGTCACTTTCGAAGCTGTAATTTATACATTCTGTATCATTTAAAAATATACTTCATAACATGATCCAGTTCCCATAGAAGTTATTATTACTCAATTAGTAATTCCTTATTTGAGCATCTAGCAAAAAATAAAAGATGATTTTGTTTAACCCATATTGGACCAAACCGATTAAATATTTTTTAAAAATTTTAAAACTTCAATTATATCATTAATATGGTGAAATTAAGCAGATAGTAGCAAAATTTTGAAAAAAAGTTTTTAATTTTTTAAGTAACTAGTTGTCCTATGAACAGGACATATTAGTAGAACACATAGTACCCTCATAGCATGCATGATCACGGTGACGTCGTTGTGACGTCACTGTAAGTCACCGTGGTCACGTCACATCTGTGACCAAAATGCCACCACTCAGTGATGTCACATTGTGACTGAGATGTGAACTTCTTAGAAAACTTTAAAAAATTACGAAAATTCTTCAAAAAATGTTATTTACTGTAAAAGTATATTTTTCTGGCAATTATAAAGAAATTGTGACATCACTGTTATGTCACTGCTATGTAACGTACGTCACGTCACATATGTGACAAAAAAACACCATATTGTAAGTCACAGTGTGACAAAAATATGAACTTCAAAAATCTTTGAAAATGAAGAGAAATATTTTAAACAGTCACGAGTTACAGCGGCATAAGGAATGAAAATATATTAGTGGATAGCAAATGGTAAATTCTGTCACTAAAGGGGAGGGAGGGGATAATAAATAAAGTGCACGATACAAGCATTAATAAACTAAATTTTCAGGCTATATTTTATCAATTTGATATCTAAGACAGTGAATGTATACTTTTTCATGATTTCATTTTTATTTAGCATTTGGATTATATATTTAGAATTAGGAATATTAAATTTAAACACTTTACATATTTAGTTTGCTGGGAGGAAATTTCTTTCTTTCTTTCTTTTTTTACCGACCAGGATTATACGAAACACTTCTGTGGTTTCAAACTAAAAATTTTCTATTACAGTTAAATCTGCACCTTTTAATGAGCACGTAGAAAGAGTCTTCGGAGTTTAGTCATCTATGCATTTCTTGCTTTAGATTATTTTTATAATTTGTATTCAAGTCATAAATTCTACTTCTTTCAGACATTTTAAATAAAATTAGCATTTTCCGAAAATAAAAGAAATATACAAAATTTGTGCAAAACAAACTTTACTTTAAAAAAAAAGAAAAAAAAGGGGGGGGGGGTCGTTATTACCATTAAATTTATTTTTACACCTTTTTAAAAATTTAAACAATGTTTTATCTAAAAAACTCTAATTATGAATATTATTATTATAATTATTTAGAAAAAGGGAACTTTACAATACATTTTAACTTGAATTATTTGGTACGGGTAAAAATAAAAGGTTAAATACATTGGACATTTCTTCAAATACAAAATTTTAATTAACGATACTTTCAGAAAATTACTGCACATTCAAGTTCCATATTTCTTGTATACAAAAACAAATAATCTGTAACAGACCACCTGCTTGAAAATCGTCTGCCCACAGAAAAATAAATATGAGAAGACGCGGGAAATAGTTCACTGTTTTTAGAACATCACCACGTCTAAAACACTTTAAGATAAGGAAATGACCATTTTAGGATACACGGATATTAATGAAACGTATATGTAAGTCTTATTTAATTTAAATATTTTATTCCTGATTTGTATAGTATGAGTTAAATAGTTTTATGTTATATTTGTAAGAGACTGATCTTTAACTGTGAGAAGCGATATTTTCCAATTCGATAACTGTAAAGAAAAATATCTTAATCTGCCATCGCTTGAAAAAAAAAACTGCGCAGAGACCGATTCATGCCTACATTCATACTGGAATTAATATAAACATTAATTTACTCTTACTTGAGATTGAAAATGTATGGAACGACAATAATTTGGAATTATTTTATTGGCTTCTTACTATTTTTTGATTACTAATACTTATAGTTATTATTATTTTGGGGTTAAATATGATGTTCGATTATCATGAGATTTCGAAACTGTTTCAGATTAGAAATTAACATTATACTGGGAAAATGTATTTTTACATATTACAGTAGTGAAACATTTGAAAGAATTTTCTTTTAGTGCTAATAATATTTTAAATTATCTTTTAAAATCCTAAATCTTCAAACCAGTGTTTTCAGATTTAACATTTTCCAAAATTATAAAATAATAGGATTTCCTTATACCATATGGAAATATTTTTGAGATAATGTTAAATCTAATAATGCATTTAATTTATCTATTGTAGTTTGCTGTTGTTTAATAGTACAATTATAAATACTAATTATTATTTTTAGTGTTTTTCAAATTGGTATATTTATTTTTTCAAATTGTATGTAAGCTTTTTTTCTGTTTGTGATTTTAATCAAACATTTAATTATAGACATTCTGAATCGGTTATTAAAATTTCTTCTATTTTAAATTCATTTTCTACGTTTATGATACGCGTAATTATTGGCACTAAAAAGTAAAATATGATATTTAAGCATTGAAATAAAGTGTTTTTCATGCCTGATAGGAAGTTATTGATTAAACTGCTTTATAATATATTTTTTAAAAGTATTACCATACCACGGTACCTATTTGTAATGAAGTTTGTAGCATGCTTTGTTTATTTACAGGGACAGCCAAAAGTTTTCCGCTACATTACGGCCTGTGGGAAAAAATCGTTTCGAATGATTTTTAATGATTTTACACGCTTTCAAACAGAATAAAATTTATATGCATTTATGAAGTGCACTAAAATATGCATTCTGTTGACTATGCGATGCAAAGAATAGTTATTGTTCATTTAAAGGGCTAAAAAAGGAATTCAAATACATAATGATATAGGGGTGGAGCGAATTGTTTGCGGCGTACTTTTATTATGTTAATCTATTTCATATATAATGAAATTGATATATGTCGCTGAGGTTTACATACTATAAATTATTTCATGTATAATACGAATAATACATATATAGCATTTACAGGGACACACAAAATATTTCAGATACTATATTGTATCCAAAGTACTGTTCATTAGCGATGATTGCTGGAAATGTATTGGTGTAAAATGTATTGGTATGAAAATGTATGGGTCACGAAAAGAATTGGATACATGGCCGTCTATATATTATAATTTCTGGAAATGTGATTTCAGCAGTTTTAAGAGTGTCTTAGTTTGAATTAAATTTTAACTAAATAGTGGCGAGTAATAAAGATTCTAGGTAAACTACAGGGTTGTACAAAAGTATTCAAGTATGTTTCCCTACATTAGTATAAATTGCTGAAAAAGAACCTGTTAGGCGTTTTATTTCTAAACTAAATTTTCCCATTATATAGTATATATACACTTTAAAAAATGGGTACTCAAAATTGAGTAAAAAGTACTCAATTTTAAATGCGTCACATACTCAAAATAGCTCCGATCCAAATGTACTCAAATTTGAGAAACACATGTACTCATTTTTATTCCATGGTTGTGATAAAATATGAACGGTTATGTACTCCCCCCCCCCCAAAAAAAAAAAAATAACCCTAAAATTTAAAGTAAAAATGTACTGACATTTATTTCTCGTTCAAAGTTCTTAACAAGAAATGTTTAATTGATTATTTATTAAGAAAAATAGCAAAATTCTTAACAAGATACTCAAATCGAATATATTTAAGAGCATTATTTCCAAGCACTTTTAAATTATTTTTAAAATGCTGTGCATAATTTAATATTTACATTAATAACCATCATTTATGCCGCCATAAATGAAATGAACCATTACAGGGTAAAAACTATTCGTTTGTTTGTGTCTGATAACATGTGATGTTTCAAAATAGAGAAAGCATAGGTACATTTTTAATCCAAAATATTCAATTCGATATGAGTACGTCGGTTTACTCATTTTTGAGTACTTCATTATTTTCAGTGTATCAACCTACAGATCAAATACAGGGCTGTTCAAAAGAATTGGAAAACATATTTGGCTATGGACGGTAACTGCTGAAATCAGTTTTTCAAATGTTTTATGCGTTTTCTAAAATGTTTACTTAGTTATCTTATTAACGTCATTTTCCTAAATTACGATGTCTTTTTAAAGCATTCAGAAAGTGTTGGAAAGTATTTTATAATCTATGCTTAACGCATGATTTTCCTTACTCGTTTTTTTTCTATTTCCCAGATCAGTCTTTTTCTATAAAACATACCAAATCTATTTAGCTCATATTCACAAAATACAATATACACGGGAATAAAAAATTTAAATAAATATCGCTTATCATGCCGCTCAATAAATAATAGTTGTATTAATATCCGTTAGTCTCCATGTTTGTATTTAATAAAGCAATGACAAATCACAACAAATTAAAAAACTTACACATTCTAAATATCAAGCTTGAACTCAATATCAAGCATAGAACTTAATAAAAAAAGATGTCAGTTGATAAGCATTGTTTTTTAAGGGGAAAATTTTAAAATGTTTTAGAAGAATAGGACACCAAAATAGCGATATTTTGCTAAAAAGTACGGTAAAAAGATAAGATTTTATATTCACTGTAAAAGTTTATTTAAAAATTCATCGCTGTATTAATACTTAGAAACTTTTTCAGAGAGAATCATTCGCCTTATATACAATAAATCAAATATCAAATTAATTGCTTAAAAGGCGCAAAGGCCAACATAGTGAAAAAGATTCCATGCCGGGACTCGAACCCGGACCATCAGTATAGCACACTGGCATTCTACCGACTAAACCACATGGAACGACGCCTAGCCTGTAAAATTTCTCACTATTACATGTTGGCAAGGCTAACGCAGCACAAGATGGAATATTTATCGTGAGCCACCGACATGGGGTAAACACGAATCTTAATTAAATACAGCATCGATTGAAACTATATTAATAATTGGAAATTTTTCCAGGGAGAAACATTCGCCTTGCATACAACATTTCAAATTAAAATTGCCTTTTAAGCAATTAATTTGAAATTTGATTTTCATTTGAAATATTGTATGCAAGGCGAATGTTTCTCTCTGGAAAAATTTGCAAGTATTAATATAATTTCAATCAATGCTGGATTTAATTAAGTTTCGTGTTTGCATCATTTTGGTGGCTCACGCTAAATATTCAATCTTGTGCTGCGTTTGTAGCCTTGCCAACATGTAATAGTGAGAAATTTTCCAGCCTGGGTATCGTTCCATGTGATTTAGTCGGTAGAATGTCAGTGCGCTGTATTGATGGCCCGGGTTCGAGTCCCAGCATGGAATATTTTTCACTATTTGCGTTTTTTAAGCAATTAATTTGAAATTTGATTTTCATTTGAAATCACAGTGTTTATGACAATTTCGTCACAAATGACGCATATTTCACAAATTGGTCACAGTGTGAATTTAAAGCATTGTCTCTTTCGTCAAAGGTTCATCACAAAGTTAATGCCAAAATAGTCACAAATGACACACTTTTCACAAATTTGTCACACTGTGACTTCACAGAGTGGTCACAATGTGACGTCACAAACGACCTCAAAACGATCATAACGACCTCGCATTCTAGTCACTATGACGTCACATCGACGGTCGCAAAATCACAGTGTGACATCACAACGACGTCGCCGTGACGTCACCATGCCTTATGGGTAAGGACATATAAAATGCATACATAAACTAATTTTATGAGAAAATATTTTATTTTACTTTAAATATACTGTTTATGTTGTACAAAAATACTCTATGATTTCTCCAATAAAAAGATAATAATAACGGTAAAATTATAGATTATAAAATCACAATTCTTAAAGAATTTTTTAAATAGATTTTTTTCAATTCAATTTTAATTGGTTACTTGTTTTTTTGTTTATATGTTATACTTTTATCTATTTTAAAGACGTCATAACAAAATGCATCCAAAAATTCTTTACCAATTTTATTTTAAAAAATGCTTTATTAGCTGTCCTATTTATAGGACAGCGGTCAAATATGGGTTAAGTATACAACATCAACGTATTTGATAGCTATTTTCAAATTCAAAGTTGTGAAATAGATGTATTTGAATACATTTTTTTGTATGTTAACCAAAAAATATGTATGATACGAGGGCAGTATGATAAGTACCTGGCCTCGGCCAGAGATGTTGCTACTAGAATTTAAAAAAGGATTTATTTAGCTAAAGTGATCTTTCACATCAAATCTGGCCATTTTCCAAGTCACTAAGTTGTTTAGTTTGTGAGTATAAGCCATTTGAATAAAACAACTTTGGTAATATGTCAAAAATGAAAAAAAATTAATATTGAGCAGTGATAAAAAACCTGTTTTTGAAAAAAAAACAATTGATGAGATTAAAGGGGAACTTAGAAAAGTTTATGGGGAGTATGAACCTTCGTTAACAACCATAAAATTTTGGACAGCTGAATTCAAACGCGCCGTACAAGCATTTTTGATGAAGAACGTCCAAGTCACCCAACTGAAGTTACGACATCAGAAACGATTGAAAATATCCATGATATTGAGATAAACGATCAGAGTGTGAAAGTGCACGAGATTGCTGAGACTGTGTGCATCTCTAATGAATGGGTGTAAAAAAATTTAACAACAAATTTGGATATGAAAAAGCTTTCCACAAAATGGGTGCCGCAATTGCTCACTATTGACATTAAACACACTCGTATGCCAATTTCAAAATAATGTTTTGCGAAGTGAAAGTGAAATAAAAATGATTTTTGGCATCGATTCATAACTGTTAACGAAACATGGATTTTTCACTGTACACCAGAAACTAAAGAACAGTCCAAACAGTGGGTTTTTCGTGGCCAACTTGCACCAAGAATGGCTAAAGCGACTTTGTCTGCAAACAAAGTCATGGCTACAGTATTTTGGGATTCATGCGGCATATTTCTCATCGATTACCTTGAAAAAGGTAAAACGATTAATGGAGAATATTATTCCAACTTTCTGGATAGTTTCAACCATGTTATGAAAGAAAAACATCCGCATTTGTGGAAGAAAAAAATTCTCTTTCATCAAGACAATGCATGCGTGCACACCTGTGTCCTTGGCATGGCAAAATTCTATGAATTAGGATACGAACTGCTTCTGCATCCACCATATTCGCCAGATTTAGCCCCTGCGAATATTTTCTATATCCAAATATGAAAAAACGGCTCGATGGAAAAAATGGCTCTAACGATGAGGTTATTGCTGAAAAAAACGCCTATTTTGAAGGGTTGGAGAAATCGTATTTTTTAGAGGGAATAGAAAAAATAGAAAAACGTTGGTCTAAGTGAATCTAACTAAAAGGAGATTATGTTGAAAAATAAAATACATTTTTGACATAAAAATGTGTTTTTCTTGTCAAGGCCAGGTACTTATCATACAGCCCTCGTACTTTTCATGAAATCTTTCCTAGATATTTGTTTTCCACTTCACTGGAATTTTTCAACAATTATACGCGAAAGAATCCTCATAAAAAAAGGCTGTTAAATTATAATAGAAAATAAAGAGCTGTCAATCCCACATTTTCCCCCACACATATTTTCCTCAATAAGGAAGTTTCTATTAGAATTCAGTCAATATTAATTGTAAAAGTTTTAGCCTTAAAAAAGCAAACATTTAGCTAATTATACAAGTTTGTAAATGAGGAAAGAGCGGAAATGCGTCCAAAATTAAAAGTGAAAAAACATAATTAACTTTAAGTTACATGTTTTTTATACGTATTTAAAAGACTTTGGAATATTTACACGAAATTATTTGAATTTCGATTGCTTCATTTTTAAACTGGGTTAATTTTTATACTCTAATAAAAAATAGATACATACTTATTTAAACGATAACAGATTTCCTTTAGAAGAACGTTTGTGGAAAAAATCATTTTTATTGACCGACATTCATAAGTTCTCCTCCAATAAACTTTTAATGAAAAAGTTTTTTTTTGTGATGCTTAATTTGGAATCGGCATTATAACTTCTAATGAGAGTTAATTATGTGTATGTTAAAGTGGTTTAACAATTTTATGCTTCTTATATGTAGTTTAATAGTCACAGAAGTTGTTACTACTCAATTAGTAATCACATTTTTAGCGTCGTAAAAAATGAATGTTTGTATTTTTATGGATGTGACATCAACATATTAAATGTTTGCAGTTTCAAAGTTGTGAAATAAATGTATTTGAATAACATCTTTTATTAACTAATAAAAAAAATTATGATTTATTTTATGAACAGTGTTGGCGCATCTGGCAAAGTTTTTACTTAGAAATATTGAATTCACACCAGAAAATTTTGTATAGCAAATTTCTTTTACTTTACTTATGGAAAGTCAAGAATCCCTTAAAGCCAAAATAACTATTAAAACTTACTGGTGAAAATTCGGAATGCCTAAATAAAAAATCTTTCGGATGCGGCAACACTGTTTATTATACAGGGTGCATAGGAAAGTCCCTTTAACCTGAAAATACTTGCGAACGGAGAGAGCCACAGCTATGTAAGTGAGATAGCGGTATAGTAAAGCGACTACGCTCAACCGAATGCAAACGATAGCAGCGTCGCTAGTGGCGAAATTTGGAAGATAGCCATTGCAAATCGAAAACGAAAAGAGATAGAGCAAAATTTCCAATTAGAAAGTTTTAGAGCATCAATGAATTAGTACGAAACGACATTTGTTCCCACGGATAAGATAAATCGTCGCCTGTATACCCAAAAATGTCCGAAATCGATGCGAGACGATTCTACCTTGCACATTCACATTCCGCAAATGTAGCCGTGCACAGTTGCAGATTGTGACGTTGTACTGTGCTGTAATATCTGCAAAAATTTAATTTCCAATGTATTTAAAATTTTAGTTTAATCCTTTCAGGGGCTTCAGGTGAATTCTGTTCGTAAACTGATGAAATAATTGACTGACACCAGAATATTCAAACGAATTTCTTAGAAAATAAAAACCCGCTAATTTGCACTTTCACTACAAAAGCAAAATTTTATTAAAATATTCTTCTTGCCATTTGTCAGTTTTGTAATTAAAACTAGGTGGCTAGACCGTCTAGCCACCACCCTTGAAAGGGTTAAATCTATGTCGTTGTATTGAAGAGGCTTGCAATAGACGTTCCATGCTGAGAAATGTGCATACAGAATTACACTCCCGAATACAAACGTGTATCGTGAGCAATGGCGAACTTTTCGAACATACTGAATACTAAATTTTTATCACTGTGAGACTGTTTGTCATTTTCGTTGTTTTGTGTGATGTTATGAAAATGTATTGGTATAAGTACGTATTTATAGAATAAATTGCACGTATTTCTTCATAGGGTAGACCGACCAATAAATGAACACTTAAGCTCATTTAAAAAGAAAATTATTTATTATATTTTAATAAAGAGTACCTATTGGTGTTTGGCACTGCAGATATATTTGTTGGTTTACAAATGATTAAAAAACAACGAAAGGAATTTTATACTTTACTTGTTTGGGATGCTAGGGGTGTCTTAATAGAAACAGATACAAAAAGAAAGTAAATGAACGCAAAATTTTCCAGTGAATGAACAGGCAGCAATTTAAAAATACTTAAATTTTATAGTTCTTTATTTATTTTACAACTTCTACAAATAACTTATAACATGTTTTTACTGAATTACGGTTTTTTAAGCCCAGATCGACAATTAAGTAGCTTGAAAATTGTCACTTTTAAGTTTTGAAATTAATCATAAATTACAGATTAAAAAAAAAAAGAAAAAATCTCATTCTATTTCCTGAAATCATTGGCCATGTACTTCTCTATTTCAGTAATAGCCCCAGACGAACGTGAGGATGTAGCAGAAATAAGTTCAGGTGTTTTTATTATGCCTTTCATAAGATGCTTAAAATACCAGATCTTATACGTTACTGCAGGCCACTTCCAATTCCACCACATGTGGACCTGTGGTCCACATATTGTTCCGGTGCTTACTACATATTTTCAAATTTTGATGCTATTTTAAAAAATGACTCATCCATTTCTCCCCTGGATGTTTGTCTATAAATGGATTTTTCCTGTTTGTTTCATGACATTGTAAACGTCATCTTTTACTTCATCCTTATGCATTGTAAATTCAATTTTCCCTTTCCAACTATCCAATGTTCAAGGAGTTTTTCTTCTTCAAAGGACAACACAGGCAATGTCCCATACGCTTACTTTCAATTGTTTTCCCTCGCAGTTTCACAGACAACGTTGCTTTTAAAATATTAAAATGAAGAGATGCCTTCTTCAAATTGAGCTGGCCTGACCCTCATAGCTTGTCCATTTTCAAGGTCCTTTGTAGAGTACTTTAACCTCCCATATTTCCTTTTCGTGGAATCTTCTTGGCCATCAGTAAGAATATTTCTATCAATCATTTGAAAACATAGAAAATTTAAGATTTGAAAGTCATCAATAATTATTATCTTTAAAAATGTACCTGTATATGTCCTTTTGTTACTTTTTATATCTGCTAACTTTTCATTTGTTACCATCATTGTTGAAAAATCACTTAATTCAAAATATAGAAATAAAAGGAGCCAGAAAAACATAAAACCCAAAACAGTTCATTCACTAGAAAAGTAGCCTAATGTATTCCTCCCAGTGAATGAACAGCTGTTCATTCATTGGATTTTTAACATTTGCCTAACCAGTTATTTAACATCCCTATTCTCAAATTGTACATATTCAACAATGTTTAAAACAATCAGAAATATGTCTATAATACATATTTTTAATGTATGTACAATAAAATTAGTGCATAATGGAAATAAAAGCAGTAAATTCTTATGAAACATACAAAATGACATAGCACTTACCTTATAATTTCAGCATAGAAACAATGTGTTTCTCAAACATGAAAAATATAACATGGTCTCAGAGTAAAGTAATGTGACTTCAGTAACAATTCAGGAATGGGATAGCTTCCTATTGAATAGGATTAAGGCAATCTTGTAACCCCATCTAGTGGGAATATTTTCAAACCTTATTCTATTAAAATATATACCAATTGTTCATTCACTGGGGGCTGTTCACTTACTGGTCGGACTACCCTACTTCTGGCTATTCCATTCAAACGTTTACACAAAATGGAGTGCATCGATTTCGGACATTTTTGGGTATACAGGCGAAGATTTATCTTATCCATGTAAACCAAATGTCGTTTCGTATTAATTAATTGATGCTCTAAAACTTTCTAATTGAAAAATTTTCCCTATCTCTTTTCGTTTTGGACTTGCAATGGCTATCTTCCAAATTTCGTCACTAAGGGTGCTGCTTTCGTTTTCATTAAATCGGGCGTTGTCGCTTTACTATACCGTTACCTCACCTTCATAGCTGTAGCTCTCTCCGTTTGCAAGTATTTTCAGGTTAAAGAGACTTTCCTATGCACCCTGTATATATCCTACAGGGTTCGTACGCATCAAGGAATTCAGGAGACTTTTTGTGTTTTAGTACCAGAAATTTCGTAACACTGGTCGCTATATCTGATGACAGAATTTTTCTCATTATATAAGGCAAATATTACTTTACTAAAAATCTGATAACATGTGCTTGAAAGTCCTTGAAGCGTACGAATTTTGTCCTAGGTATTTGTTTCACGCTTCAGAAGAGTTTTTCTACAATTTTATGTCTTAAAAAAGCTATTAAAAAATAAAGAAAATAAACAGCTGTTAATTCCACATTTTCTACCACACATACACTCTATTTTAAATTCTTCTATCTATAATACAAAAAGTATTGCAATTGAAATTTTTTTCGCCTTCCTGTTTTCTGCGGATTTACACTTTTTCGGTGTCAGAGATCTCGAAAAACACTTTTTTGCAATTTTTATTTTTTGTCTATCTTTTCCGTGTGTTACCTTTGTATAATCGATAGGTGCATGAAGTTATGCATACAATTGGACCAAACTTCATATGTACGTTTTTGGATATTGCCAGGGGTCCCAGTTGAAATTGTTGATATTCCGCCGCAACGGGTCGCTTTGATAGCGATTTTTCTGTCATTTTCCTTATTGTATCATCGGAAAGCGTACGAAGTTACACACAGCATGGAACCAAACTTCATATAAGGTGTGTCCCACCGAAATAAAGCGACCGTGATTGTGTGCTGTACACGAAACAAAACAATAAGAACGAAACAAATATATTAAGAAAATGTATATACAAATACATATTTACACGGAGTAACTCACTCCCTGCATTACCTGGACTTGAAAAAAAATTAATTTGTAAAAAAAGAGGGGGGAAAGGTGTCTCGCCGAAATTAAGCCACTACCGTTATTAGACAATATATCCGCTATGGTTATATATGACTTGGAATATACGATGTGGCATACCATTTACCACTCCTTGGAGGACAGTAGCATAAATGTTCTCCCACGCTTCAATGATGACGAACTTCAATTTTGCCACAGATTGAAACTGCCGGCAATAGGCATATACAGCCCTACTGAGGATAGCACACACATTTTCTTGGAGATTGAGATCATGGAAAAGGGGCAGGTCATTTCGTGACATGCATCCGATTCTCCAAAAATCATTTCCAGGATGATTTTGTAACGTGAATGGAGGTTTTTCCTCATGTCCAACTTAAAGCAAAATTCAACTTAGGCTATCAATTCTATTTGAAAATGGCAGAAAATGGTTTTCAAGCATTTCTTAGTAAACGGAAGCCTTCCTGCGGCCTGATAGAACAGCCAGGTTATGTTTATCCCCATAGCCGAAGACGCCCCACAACATTAATGAGCCTCCACCTTGCTGTCATTTGGAGAAAATTTCCTCTTCTTTCCTCATGTCATACCAATAGAAAGCAAGGCCATCTGGCCCATCCAGTTTAATTTTTTTCTCATCTGAGACTGTAACACGATGTGCCTGGTCCTTCCAGGTTTGATTATATTTGGCCCAGTCGACCCTGCTTTCCATGTGGATAGCTTTCAACATGTGCTGATGTTCCTTTTCTTATATCGCAAGTTGCTTGTACGTTTTTCAATTCGTGACAGTGTTGATTTTGTCACAGGTTTGTTATCCTCTTTGGCCAATTATTTTAGGGAAATATCACCTCCTGAAAGACGACGTAAAACTGCTCTTGCCTGCCTGGAAGTCATTTTTCAGCAGGTACACCTCCTTTTTTTATACTCGTACGCAGTGCCCTCATTTACAAAATTGTCTATTACGGTTTTAGATCGTTTGATTGCTTAGATATTGGTTTATGTGACAGACCTTGTTCCTTAAAAGCTGTTATCTGACCTTTCCCGAACTTTGATAGCTGGGTTTTCTTTCCCATTGCAATACAGCAGGATAAATAGAAAATACAACCTTCTTAAGTCCGTACAAAGTTCAACTGGCACAGAACAAGTACTTGACGACTTCCTGACGTCATAAGCATGTTGAACTCAGCAGCTCGAATGTCCGTAGTTACTAATAAATACTAATATTGGCAGTGGCTTTATTTCGGCGGGGCACTTTTTCCCCATCTTTTTTTACACATTTACCTTTTTCTCCTGCCCTGGTGTGGCTGGAAGTGAGTTACGCCTTGTAAATATGTATTTCTATATAGACATTCTTAATATATTTGTCTCAATCTTATTTGTTTGTTTTGTGCCCTGTTACGGCACTAAATTACGGTGGCTTTATTTCGTTGGGACACACCTTATACCTTTTTGACTATGAACTTCAGGTCCCAGTTGAAAATGGTCATACTCTCCCGGAAGGGGGCATTTTGATAGCGATTTTTTTTTTCGATTTTCTTGATTTTTTATAGTTTAAGCGATTTTATGAATATTTTTCGACAAAATTTTATAATTAGATTAAATATCATAGAACGAGGTTTGTATATAAAAATTTGTAGAAAATTTGCCTGGAGGTGGCTCTGAAATAGCGAATTTAGGTGCGATTTTTCATTTGTATCATCGGAAATTGCATGAAGTTATAGATAGAGTTAAACCAAAATTTCATATATATATATATATGTTTCTGATTATAGACGTCAGGTCCTAGTTTAAAATGGGGAAAGGGCGCTATTATAGTAATATTTTGAAATTTTCTCGACTTTTTAAAGTTTAAGTGAAGAATTTATGAATATTTTTCGACGGATTTTACGTATGCAATGTAACAGGCCGAGTCTTGTATAAAATTTTGGATCAAATCGGTCTGAAAGTGACGTTGTAATAGCTAATTTTGTTCGATTTTCGACATGGGTGTGGTAGCTGTGTGAAAAAAATTGTATTAAATCACGTAATTGTCCAATCTTAATTGAATTAAATAATTTTAATAAGGAAACATTTTTACGTGTTTGATATTTTACCCATTGATTAGACATCATTACGAAATTGTTTTTCCTCTCCACGGAAAGGGAGACATCCCATGGTTTTAAAAAATATTTAACAAAAAACATGAGGTGTACTTAAAAAATAAATAACAGATATGTTATCTACCCTTTTTTTGTTTCTAAAACGCATAATTAAAAATTTTATGCCTTTTGAAATACTAATATGCATGAGATAGAAAAAGGTTTTGAGATTGGCACATCCGGCTAGTTAAAACTAATATTCTACTAAATCGTAATTATATTCAGAAATTTGAATTATTTTTTTCGTAAAGGAAGCTGTTATTAGAATTCCTCCACTGTTAATAGTAAAACATCCATTCTTTAAAAAAAGTAAACATTTAGCTGTACAAATTTGTAAATGAAAAAAAAAAGCGGAAATACATCCAAAATTAACAGTGTAAAGACATAATTAAAGTTTAAGTTGTGTTTTTAATACTTATTTAAAGATTTCGGAAAACTTACACTCACTTTTTGAATCGTGATTGTAAAACTTTTAAACTGGGATAAATTTCCTTCACAAATAAAAAAAAATGCTTTATTACGTCATTTGCTTACTAAGGTTCACGGTTGATATATTTTATTTTTCATTTAAAAAATAAATATTTCATAACATAATTTAGTTAATAAATAAGTTGTAATTACTCTATTATTAATCACCTATTTTAACATCGTAAAAAAATAGGATTGGGGTACATATTTTTTTTTATTTATAAGGTAAGGTGCCCTATTTTCGTCCCTCCAATCACTTTTAGGCCCTAAATGTTGTAATTGTCTGTGAAAGCCTACCAAATTTGGATTTTACATAGACTAACTACCCACGCACATAGAAACATAGGCAAATATCGTACAAAAATAATTTAACAATGCGAAAAATTGTTTTTTCAAAAGTATCTATATATGGCGAAAGAAAACAAATGGTCCCAATTTCGTCCCCCTCAAAAAATCCAATACGCCAAGGCTTAACTTATAGCTAAATCGAAATTTATTTCTAAATGAGCAAGTGATTTAATTTACATTAAATTAAGGCAGAAAGAAATAAACTAATTATCAGTGGAAGAATAACATAACGAAACATTAGCCATCCAAACATGAGGAAAAAATTGTCATGAAAAAGCATTCCTATTTTCGTCCCCGGGACGAAAATAAGAACTGCAAGGGGGACGAAATTGGGACCACGCTACTGCCCAATGTGGCGGAGCTTCAGTTCCCGTAATATGAACTGAGCGGCCTAAAACTCACTGTATGCTACTGTAAGCATCGTACCTACGTAAAATACATGCAATGAATAAGAAATAAATACTTAAAGTACAGTAAATAACGTTCTACAAACGACGTAATAAGAACTCAGGTCTTCTAAAAATAGGAAATTCGGCGTCTTTAATACATGTATGCGTCTTGGCGAACGAAACTTTCCCTACTGAACCCTTTTACCTTCCGTTCCTTGTGCCTTACGTGATAAGTGGCGCCACTTTCGCAGAAGCGGAGAAGTAAAGGAGGACGGAATTAGGAAGGGTGAAGAAATATGGGCATTTTACCCTACTACAGTAACATATCCAATAGTTGTTCGCAATTTCAAAGGTGTGAAATATGTGTATTTGAAAGGTTTTTTTATAAACTGAAAAATATTTATGATAAGTTTCATGGAAATGTTTTCAGGAATCCTACTAGGTCCGTTTTTTGAACACCACTTTTATTTAATTAAAAATCTTATTTATAAATTTCGTAGAAACATAACGGAAAGAGCGTTTCTCTTGCAATTGTTGTAGAAACCTACCACAAATTTCTTTCTAAAAAATTACTGGTTTTCAAAGAACGGGCCAGTGGGAGCCGTGTTTTATTGTTTTAAGTCTTCAGTATCAACGTATTTTTCAACAATTTTATGCGAGAACATTCATAAAAATGCTGTTAAAAATTATTAAACAAAACAAAGGTCTTTTATACCACACATTTTTCGCCTTTTTTATAACTAATTTATACTAACCCGAATTATAATCCTAAATTTGAAATATTTTCCACGTTAAGGAAACTTTTATCAGAATCCAGTCACTGATAATTGTAAAATTTTTACGCTTAAGAAAAAAAAAAAAAAAAATGCTAATTATACAAGTTTGTAAATTGGGAAATGGGGGAAATGCGTCCAAAATTAAAAGTAAAAAAATATAATAAAACTTTAAGTAACATGTTTTTTATACTTATATAAAAGACTTCGGAATATTTACACTCATTCTTTGATTTGCAATTGTATATTATTTTTTAAATGTGGATAAATTTTCCATTAAAAAAATAGTTAAACGATAAACACATTTCTGTTAGAAGAATGTTTTCGGAGCTATCTTCTTTGTTGAACACTGTTCGCACGTTTACTCTTTTTTCTATCGATAAGCATTTAATACAAAAGTTTTTTGATAAGCTTAACCTGGTATCAACATAACTTTTAAGGAGAGTTAATTATGCTTGCATTTAAGTACATATACTTAAAATAAGTATACTTTTTATAAATAATTCATCTCATTTCCTTTATTAATAATATAAAAATGCATGTATATGTTTATATTATTTCAATAAATTTATCATTTAATTGTCGTGGTGATACTTTTATTATCTTATTAAGGAAGGTCATTGTGACTAAATGAGAAGCGATTCCCCATAGTTTTGTCGCATTTAGCGTTTATTTGGCATTTTATTAGATAAACTAGCAGGTCGGCCCGGCGTTCCCCGGGGCTTGTAAATAATAACCTTAAACAAAACGTTTCGAAGTTTGTATGATTTTACATCTTTGAAAATTCTTTTAAATGAACCTAATTTCGGAGGCTCCATTGCCTTCCGCAGTGTCTAATGTGTTCCCATCAAACTTCTTTCCGAACGAACCTGTATTCTGGATCCCCACTACATATGGCAGAATTTACCGGATGTGGCCGCACGTGCCGGAGACAATCGAAGACCAAGTTGTGTGAGCCAAACCTCGTAGGAATAAAGCCCAAAGAAACCAAAATAAAAGGGATTCACCAATAATGTTAGAAAATGTTGGTAACTAAAGTCTAAGATAAATTTTCATAATACAGAAAGTAGCTGAATTGTAATCTAAGTTGAAGGAAGCAAATCCCGTTGAAATTGGGCCCTTAAACCCGAGGAAATAATGCGCCACCAAGCGGTGGAAGATGCCTCCTTGTAAATTTCATGAATCACTGTTAGCATTAACACAATATTTAATAAACGGATGAAATCCCTTATCTAAATTTACCTTTAAAGTAACGCGAATTTAATTTACGGCTGTAGTGAGTAGACGTAAGTTAATGCTCAAAAAGGAGATTAATGTTCGAAAAAGGTGGTAGCTGAGGTATAAAGAAAGACCGGGCCCTGGGGGCTAGGTTCTTAACTGGAATGTAGTTGGATATAAGAAAATTTCTTAAGGGTTTTAAAGTAGCTGGAAGACGCTAAAACTACGTTAAAGAAAGTTGCAATAGAATAGGATAGTTTTTAAAGAAGCTGCAACAAAGGCCCCATGAAGATGATTAATATTCAAAATTGGTGGTACACTATGACGCAAAAGTTTAGACAATGAAGAAATTCTTACATACTTTGAAAAATATTTATTCAATTTTCAAATCACTGCTTGAAATTAATGTGCTGTACATATAAACAATATTTATAACAAAGAAAAGTGGAATTGTGCATATTGCAATAAATTAAATGGTAACAAAAATAAACTGCTGTCTCAAAAGTTTAGACACAAATTAAATAAAATCGAAATAAACAATTTTTAAAACCTGGTTGCGCATCCATGCTTATGTATTACGTCATATACACGAGATTGCATGGAAGAAACTAAATCTTGCATAGTTTGTGGATCGATATCGTACCATGCATTCTCAATAGATGTCTTAAGTTCCTTTTCAGAAGAGTATTGTCTAGCGTTGCTATAAACTTTACGACACATGATGCTCCAAAGGTTTTCTATAGGGTTAAGATCTGGGCTACATGCTGGCCAGTCGAGAACTCTTATATTATGGGAATTAAACCAAGATTTTGAATGTTTTTCAGTGTGAATTGAAGCATTGTCTTGCTGAAATTCCCACTGAGGACCCCCTAGAAGCTCAGCAAATGGCAGTAGGTTTTCTTCTAATGTCTGTGTATAATGCTGTGAAGTTTGACGACCACTGGTGAAGGTCAGAGATACTTGTCCATTATAGCAAAAGGCTGCCCAAACCATCACCGAGCCCCCTCCTTGTCTGCGACTAAAAAAACGTCGAGGTTCCTTCCGCAAGTCATGCCAATACGATAAACAACCATCTGGACCATCCAGATTCCCCTTTTTTTCATCGCTAAATATGACTGACTGCCATTTCTCTCCATATGACATATGCTTTCGAGCCCACATAAGTCTTTGTAACTTATGATATGGTTTCAGAGCTGGTTTCTTCTGCATTTTGCTATAAACGATTGTTCCTTTTTCCAAAATTCGTCTACGAATCGTATCCTTTGATACAGAGAGTCCCGATGAGCTTTGAACTCCACGTACGCTCATTTGTTGAGTACTCGCTAGTCTTTGTATCAGGCGATCCTCTCGTACATTTGTCACACGTGGCCTCCCAGACCGACATTTTGCTTTATATTCGGAACCACTCGATAAAACTCGATAAATAGATTTTTTTGACCTATTAATAATAGCAGAAATTTCAGAAACGCTCTTCCCTTCATCTTTCAACTGCCAAATCCTTGAAACCTCATTCACTTGAATTTCTTTAGCTCTCGGCATGTCGACTATGAAGCGCAATCGTTTGCAGAACTTAAGTACTCCAAATTTGTGACATCATCGATTCTAAATTTGCATATGCCAGCGAATATTCAAAGAAATTTAGAATAGTGTCTAAACTTTTGCGACAAGCACATTTGAATTTTTTTTATGAAAAAAATTAGTATTATAGCAAATAAAACGACTGTCTTTTGTACATAGCATTTTAAATCAGTTTTTGAATATATTTACAGGTTTTTGTAATTCTGACGTCATAATTCTACATTTTAAAGCTGAATGACGTCATTGTCTAAACTTTTGCGTCATAGTGTAGCTGAAGTCTGTAATTTTTTTTTTTTTTTTTTTTTTTTTGTCGTTCATGTAGTACCTGGAGAACCTAAGAAGTTGTTAGTAAAAAAGTGTTCGTGCTTCGGACCATTTTTAAGGGAGTTATAACAGTGGGCCGAAAAGGTCCCAACTGTTAGTTGAGAGCAGGGCCCTAACATGAAAACATGTTTAAATGTTTTAGTATTTAGCGTTTTAGATCTTCAATTAGTCAAAACTAACAATAGGGTATGAAATAATCATTAGAATAATATTTTAAAGAAATGCGAAAAAATTGGGTAAATGCTTAAAAAAGGGCCCTAGAGCACCAATAAAAATATGAGGGTGTTGGTCTATGGGGAAGAATCAAAGACTCAATCTTAAAATCATGCAATGAGAAGGTGGGAAAATTATGGTGTAAAAAATGCATAGCACCCAAAAAGTCAAGGGGCCCCGGATCGGGCCCTATAGGACCTTAAGGTGCCCCAGGATTTTAACTGGAATATAGAAACTGGAGAATAACTAAATGGAAAAATGGTTCCAAAAATGAAGATCGAATTAAGAGAGGCAATTTATTAATAATTTATGGTGCAAAAGCTTCAAGAGGCCTTGTACCGGGCCCTAAGGGAGAAGGGATTTATGTGGCACGTAGTTTGGTATGAATACACTTTTTAGTAGTTTTTAATGTAATCTGAATACGGTAGAACTATGGTAAAGAAAATTGCAAGGAATTCGGATCATTTTTAAAGAAGATGCACCAAGGGCCCTAAGAAGACGGTTTATAATCAAAATTGGTGGTAGTTGAAGCCTGAAATATTTTTTTGTCGTTCATGTAATAGCTGGAGAACCTAAGATGTTGTTAAAAAAAATCTAGTGAATCGGACTATTTTTAAGGGAGTTATAATAGGGGGCCCGAAAGGGGCTAACTGAGAGTTGAGGAAAGCCCTAAAATGAAGACATGTTACAACGTTTTAGTTCTTAGCGTTTTAGATCTTCGATTAGTTGAGATTAAGCATAGGGTAAGAATTAATCATTAGAATGTAATTTAAAAGAAATGTGCAAAAAATTGGGGAAATGCTTTAAAAAGGGACCTAGGGGACGATAAGTATATGTGAGTGTTGGTCTAAGGAGAAGAGTTCAAGACTCAACTTTAAAACTACGCATTTCGAAGGTGAGAAAAGTAGGGTGGGAAAAACGCATGGCACACAAAAAAATTAAGGGACCCTGGACCGGCCCTACAGGACCCTAGACGGGACCATGGTCTTAACTGGAATGTAGATACGGGAGTATAACTAAATGGAGAAAGTATCCCAAAAATGAAGATCGGGTAAAAAGGAAGCAATTTATTAAAAATGTAATGCAGTAAAACTTCAAGGGGCCCTGTACTGGGCCCCTTGCAAGGGTGCCAGGGTCTTAGCTGAAATGTAGAAATGGGGCAGAAACTGAAAGGAGAATTCACCCCAAAAACGACGAAGATCGGATAGAAAAGAAGCATATTATTAGCAATTTAGTGCACTAAAACTTCAAGGGCCCTATACCGAAAACCTGGACAGGGTGCCACAGACTTAACTGAAATGTTGAAATGAGGTAGAAACTAAAAGGAGAATTCACTCCAAAAACGAGGGAGATCGGATAGAAAAGATGCTTGTTATTAACAATTTGGTGCACTAAAAGTTCAAGGGGGCCTGTACTGGGCACCTTTCAAGGGTGCCAGGGACTTAACTGAAACTTGAAACCGGAAACAAACTGAAAGGAGAATTCACCCCAAAAACAACGAAGATCGGATAGAAAAGAGGCATGTTATTAAAAATTTAGTTCACAAAAATTTCAAGGGGCCATGTATAGGGCCCGTTTCAAAGGGTGAAATGTAGAAATGGGGCAGAAACTGAAAGGATAATTCACCCCAAAAACAAAGAAGATCGGATAGAAAAGAGGCATGTTATTAACGTTTTAGTGCATCAATACTGAAAGGGGCCCAGGGGCCCCGTCCCTTAAAAAATTTAAAATCCGAACCTCAGGTGTATCAGGACCTGTCTTGGACTAATCACATCTGAATTTTCAGACTTCTATGTGCGGTAGTTTTCTCTAACCATCGCACACAGACAGACACACACACACAGAGCGATTTATTCTTTTATTAGTATAGATATATATGAGGAACACAGAAGCCAAGTGGTATAAGTGACAAAATTAAAAAAATTGAGTTAAGTGCACAGGCTATCTGGAAATAAGTCTATTTGTTTATAGCTAAAGAGATATAAGTGATTTTTTAATTATACGCTGCGTTCTAGGGGTCAATTACTTAACCTCCTTCCCGAAACCGTGAAACGCTTGGAGACTAAGGGGTGTAAGTGCATTTGTATCTGTTGACATCCACATAGCTGAACCGTGACCAACGACATACAAGGCCATTTCATGACTTTTAAAACGCCACACGAATTTAATCATCTTTAAACGGCGATTGGCACAAAAAGACGAAGATGTTTCTAACAAACGGTTGCAGAACATAGTAAAAAAAAGGGGGGGAGAAGCAGTTTATGCTGCACCTTCTCGCGATGAAAGAGGAAGAAAAGAACCGTCGAATAAAATTCCATAAGACCGTATTGATGTCATTTAAAGAACACATAAACAAGGTTTTACGATACGCAAGCCATTATACTAGAGAAGGGTTCCCAACCGTAAATACCTGAATCCAGATCTCAGTTTAAAGGAGATGTAGAAACTCTATGCTTACTTTTGCATAGAAGTAAACCGCGTGCAGCCGGTCAAGCGACGTTTCTATAGACACATTTTTAACACCTATTTTAATCTCAGTTTTCACCGATCGGGTACTGATAAGCTACAATTGAAAAATTGAAGCTACAATTGAAGCTACAAGTGACAAGCTACAATTGAAAATAGACCATGGAAATACAGATGAGAAACAACAAGCAGAAAATTAAAAAGAACTAGATTTCCGCAAAGCAGAAGCTGCCAGATTACCCAAAGACGCGTTCCAAAATTTAAAGGATGATCCAAAGGTCGCGATATGCTCTGACGTGCAAAAACATCATGCCAACTCCACATGTAACCAATTCTAAGGCTTATTACCTACGTCAACTTTGGACGTACAACTTGAACATTCATAACCTTGAAAGCGGAACTGTCCACACGTACATGTGGCATGAAGGCCAGGTTTTTCGTGGTTGCCAAGAGATCGCATTCTATCTTTTTAAGCTCATAAAGAATCTTCCCTCTCAAGTCAGGGATATTACAGCTTTTAGTGACAATTGTAGAGGACAGAATAAAAGCCACTTGATTGTGAATTTCTGGCGGTACATCATATAAAATACACACATAGAAACAGTTGATCATCACTTTTTGATTTCAGGACACTCCTACAATGAATGTGACCAAGACGTTGGGCTTTTAGAAATCAAAAAGACGAGGAATAAAAGGGATCAGCATGTTCCAGAGCACTGGGCTGAACTTGCAAATGATTCCAGCAAAAACTTCACTGTAAAAGTGCTTGCTAAATGATGAAGATTTTATTAATCAAGTCACTTCACCATTCTTTATAAAGTCAGTAAAAGGTATCTGAAATATGCAGTGGCTGCATTTCGAAAAGAATACTTCACATTTTTCTACAAAAAACAAAAACTGCTGGTTGTGAATTAGGTAAAGTCCAACCGTACCGGAAGATGCCCTACAGTTCTGTCTGAGCTTCCCATAGCACAAGAAAAACCAAAACTCAAGTACCTTAAGTTTAAAAATCTCATTGAATTATTGCAGTTTGTACCTCGAGTGTACCACTTTTTCGACCAAGATCTTCCTCACCAAGTGACATCGGGACAGAGTGAAACACTGCATGGCTTCTGAAGATCAGACGGATGAGCCTAATCGTGATTATGAAACTGATGAGGATGAGATAATGTAGATGAGCTGTTCCCATGTTATCACTAGAATAATATTGTTCCATATTTTTAAATTGTTTTGCGTCATTTTTTTTTTTTTTTTTTAGAATTTACTTTCTTATACGTTAAATATAACCATTTTAATGGTTAAAAATGAAAAAGCTTAATGTTTCAAGACTTATAATAAAATTTTAAAACTTATATTAGAACAAAATTTTGTCCTTTCATTCATTTGTATTAGCATTGTCCTTAAATTTTTCATCAATTCTTTTTTTTATATTTCATAACTTTTCATTTTTAACACTTATATTAAAACAAATTTTTGTCCTATCATTCATTTGTATCAACATTGTTCTTAAAATTTTTATAAATTCGTTTTTTATTCCATAATTTTTTATTTATTGTGTACCGCTTCGAAGCCAAAGGGTACAAGTGCCGAATGATTATAAATATTGCTCAGTTATAAATTAAAAAAAATTGTACTCCCCTTTTTTTTCCGCAGTTATTGAAATAGGAGTTTATAGACCACTAAGAAATCAGCAACATTTTCATATTTCAATTCAGTCAATTACTATTCACGTTCAACTTTGAACTCAATTTACTCGAAATCTAAATTTTGTCACTTGCATCCCTTGGCTTCTGGGGTCCTCATATATCATTATTCAGAAAACTATTGAATACTGTGTCTTTCGTTCAAAACTAACTTGTTATGTACGAAAGAAATCATTATCTGTAATAAAAGCCAACAATGTCAGGGGTATGTTTAGGAAAATTTTAGATCCTTTGCCCTTCACAAAATAACTTATCTTAAAACAGGACCCTTCACAAAATTTTTTATACCCAAACAGGACCCTTCACAAAACATTTTATCCCAAAACAGGACCCTTCACAAAATTATTTATCCCTTAAATAGACCTTTCACAGAATTTTTTTCACCTTCAAATTAAACCTTTCACAAATTTAGTCATTTAAAAATAAAATCTGGCCTGTAAGTAAGCAGTTGAATTCACCAAAGAGCTTATTACTTAGCTTTTTATATATGAAGGATAGAACAAGAAGACATCGATAATTTAAAATTCACAAAATTATGCTTAGAATTTTCCCAAATATAAGAAAAACTTCACAATTTCACAAAAAACAGGACCCTGTAAGAAAAGTCTGGACAGACCCCTGAATGTACTATTGTCGCATTAAGATCATTTTTGTCGCAGTTACTGTAGTTGAAACCTAAATTAGACGTCCAAAGTCATTTTTGAACTACTTAATAATAAAGATTTGAAATACACAAAATTGAATGTTAAATAGCTTATTATTGAACTACTTAGTATACTAATAATTTTGTTTAATAATAACATAAATATCTTTAAAATACCTTTGAGATATACAGGGTGTCCACGTATAGCCTGACCGACCTTTATTTTCACAACCGATGGTCCTAGATGCATACTTCCAATTACAAAAGTGGTCAAAATTAGGTGCGGAGTTAAGATAAAAAAAGAAAGTTTGAAGCGAAAAAACAATTTAGTGAAGAATTACAGAATCTAAATTTTATACGTTCCCCCGGTCCTATAAGTTATATTTAGTAATATTCTCCTGTTACGCTGATAAGAAAGCAAAAAAAGTCCCGTTATTCTATGATTAAAATTGACCGAGTAATAGCTGTTTAAAGTTGGAGCATATTTTTTGCTGCAAATTAAGGGTCATTCACAAATTTAGTAGAAATATAACTTTGGCAGATATATTAAGGAAATGGTTGAGAGTAAAATTAGCATTGCAGTATATATTTGAAATCTTTAATCATTCTGGCATATTACTGCAAAATATACAATTTGTACTGAACGTACAAGAGGATAAAAAAAACAGAATTTTTTTTTTTTTTTAAGATGAAAAACAACTTCCTCAATTCTTTACAAAATGATACATATTTTAAAATGATCGCTGTCTTCAAATTTTGGTATGTGCCATGTTTTTTAGCTTTTGAAAATTGATTCTTATCTTTTAGCGCTGAATCCGAAAATGGCCTTCATGTTCGAGGATGGAGTAGCACAGTTGACGTTTATTCCAACTGAGCGAAAAATGTCCAGACCAGGAATCGAACCTGGATACTTGGCGTACCGTGCCAATGCCTTACCTGTTAGGCTACTCCATCCTCGAATATGAGTTAATCCAGTTGGAAAAAATATTCGTTCCCTTCATTATGACCTAATACATGGTATACAGGAGTTTCCGTGTTAAAACACACTTTCATCATGTAAATGCTATAGTTATAGCTCGGACGAATGAAACTAGCGCTGCAGTTCGCAGCCAAGTCCAGCAAATAAGAGTGAATTATGTCAGCCAGTTATCGCCCGGTTAGCCTAACAAGTAAGGCATTGGTACGGAACGCCAAGTATCCAGGTTCGATTCCTGGTCTGGACATTTTTCGCTCTGTTGGAATAAACGTCAACTGTTCTACTCCATCCTCGAATATGATTTAATCCAGTTGGAAAAAATATTCGTTCCCTTCATAATGACCTTCATTTTAAACCATCACGTAGGGATTTTTCTCAAATCGCAAATTTCAAAGTTAAAATTGATCCTCCCAACCTCATCGAACCGCTGAGCTGTTTAGCTGTAAGAAACCCAATATAAGCCAAAAAATTGAACAAATTATTGAATTAAATAAAATTAAACTGAATAAAAAAGTCTTACATATTTTCTATAGTATCAGATTTTTCGCAATTTTTTAACCTTGAAATTTACGATATGCGAAAAACCCTGACATAATGGTTAAAAGTGAAGGTATTTTTTTGTTCAGCGTTAAAAAATGCATAAAACGTAATTATAAAAGTTAAAAAACACAACCATCACAGGTTTATGTTATCTAATCTAAAACTCTTTCTTAAACTTGTTGGTGGTAATCTATCCGAAATTTTTTGTGTTATCCTCTAATATAAGTATGTACTGGGTGTCCCAAAAATGACTGAAGGATTTTAAATTTCAATAACTTGCAAACGGTGACAGATATTAAAAAAAAATTCCTGCAGGAGGGTTATGTATGATGTCAGGAGTTTTTTTTTTTTTTTTTTTACTGTGATTCTTGATTTTAATTCGAATTTCAAATAATAGATGGCGCTGCGAGAAGTATGTGCTAATTCCAGTTCCAATTTTTGGTACTTCGGGATCCATTCAGAACATTTTAATCTCCTTTTTTGGCATGGGAGTAGAGAAAGGCCGAAAAATCGAATCTGGATTTAGCACCTATTGCTTGCAGCGCAGACTGTCGCTGCTATTTGTAACTAAAACTGGGAATCCCAGCATAAAAACTCCTGACAACTTACATAAACCTCTTGCAATTTTTTTAAAAATATCTGTCACCGTTTGCAAATTATTGAATTTTAAAATCCATCAGTCATTTTTGGAACACCCGGTACAAGATGGTAAGCGTCGAAAATCATAATAATATTACATTGTCATCGGATTTAAGTCAGTATGTAAAATTTAACTTCGATTGGACATTTGAAAGTGAGTTAAAGTTCGAGTACACATTTGAAACTGGAAACACGATCGTTGCAAGTTAAATAAAACCTTATGAAAATAACATAATTTTTGTTAAAAGAAATCATAGCCTCACATCCCTACAAAATAAAACATATGTTAAAATACCATTATTTTAACTAATCTGAAACTTACCTAATAAAAATTAACTCAATCGTAATAGTTGTACGATTTCTTTTAAAGGGGATCAGATACCTTGAAATAAGTTTAAGTACTTTATATACGACCTCTGAAAGCATGGCTGAAATCATCTGTTTTGAGATGCAGAACAGTGGTATAAGTCATGCATTTCAAAGTTTCATAACTCGGTCACTTTTAATGTTAGATGAATAGGATTTTTTTGTCTCACTTGTTAGTGTCACAGTAAATTCTTACTAAATATCACTTACAGGACCGGGGGGGGCGTATAAAAATTTTAATTTCGTTAATTTAATTTTTTAATAAATGTTTTTCTTGACCCAAATCGCTTTAAAAATAATTCTTTACCTTATTTTTAAACCATTTTTGTAATTGGAAGTATGCATCTAGGACCAACGGCTGCGAAAATAAAGGTCGGTCAGGTTATAAGTGGACACACTGTATAATCTTGAGCACATTTTCATTAAATATTGCATACTTCAACTTTCATACTTTACACATTTTTAACTTTGATCATGTAAAAACCAAGACTATATAATGAATTACGGATACAACAAGTTTTACCAAATCTCTTTTTATTCAGTTTGCTTAAAATGGTTCGTACGCTTGAAGCACCTTGTACCAGAATTTTTGTAAAGTAATAGTTGCTTTCCTGAATGAGAAAAAAAAATTCTATCTTCAGATATACCGACCAGAACTTTACGAAATTTCCGATACTAAAACACCTAAAATCCTCTGAACCACTTGATGCGTGCGAACCCTATTAATTCGGGAGCAGTCGCATGGGGTGTGACATACCCCTGGTGCTTACGGTTTTTGTAAGGCTATGATTATTATTTGTATTTATTGGTGACGAAGTACAAACTAATCACACTCTGGGTATGCGCGACTTCCCCCAGGATTATAACGCCTTTTCTCTTTTTATCTTTCTTGTCTGTCTCAACTTTTTATTTTTATTTTCTGAATGTTATGGACCTGGAAAAGATTGAGGTTTAGGCTTCTTCGTATCTGACACCTTTACTTCCAGATTTTTCAGGCAACTGGCTTCGAGTTTTTGCTTTAATAAGATTTAATTATTCTCCCTTTTCCAATTCTTGAATTTGTTTTTGCTCTTTCAATTCATTATCCTCTTTTGTTGTTTTAATATATGATTCATTTGTTAAGCATTCACCAGTGTTTTAAGCTACTGCTATACACTTCCTGGCTGAATTTTGATTTGTTGGTGAACCTGTTTTTAACAAAAATCTCTCAAAACTGTAAGATCGATTAGCTCCAGGAAGAGATAATTGCGAGTGTAATTCCAGTTCAAAAAATGATTCTGGAATAGTACTTTCCAGGATTGACAGTTTGGCCTTTATTTTTATTTTGAAATGTCAAATTTATAGCGGAAATTTTGAAAGAAGAATCTCTACCATATTTAATCACAAAATTTCTGCCATTAAATAAAGCAAAAAATACTGTTTTTAATTTCTGAGATGAATGCGCATTATATTAATAAAAAATGGAGGCCAAACTGGCATCCCTGCCGTGTTGCCAGATTGGAGATTTTTTCGAAATAACGGGTAGCTGGGTTGCCGATTATTTCCATAGCACGTTTCCTCTAAATAATCGAAATTTTACTGAATAGGTTCCACTAGAATATCAGTAAGCTTCCGGCGAAACACTTCTATTCTCTCTTCGTAGGGATGCTTCTATTCGTTTTACAGGAAGCTTACTGATTTAGCAGTGCAACGTTTCGTTTGTCAACAGAAACAATTCTTCTGTATTTCAGAGAGCTTGCGGATATTTCACCGGAACATTCCAGATTTATTCAGTAAAGATTTTGCTCTTCGTAATAAACTAGGTTTTTTTTTCAGTGCAGCGAAAAAACACGCTGAAATAGCAATAGCAACGTACGAATGCATACTCTTTGGTACGCAATAGGAGACCATTACACGAGAAGATATCTTCTTTGTCGAAGGCATACTCCAGAATCAGGCAAATATGAACAATGGAACTATGCATAATGAAGAACTTACATAGCCTTAAAATAGTGAAGCTTCAACTTTAACCGCTTTCGTAGGAGTTGATTACCGCCAGGGTAAACTTCAACCAGTAAATTTAAATACAAATGTTCTCCTTATTTAAACGCCTTATTAATGAAGAATTTCCCTCATAAGTTATAGCAAAAACATTATTCATTTTTACTGGTTGAAATTTACTTCGTAGTCAGGCCCTGCGTTCCCGCCATACTGTGACAACTAAATAACCTACTGTCAGTGAAAAATATTATAATACTTGGGCAAATTGCCACGCATAAGCACAAATAGAAATTCTTATCATATTTGTGAGAGAAATTTTGCATTAATAAACCGCTAATATAAGGAGAAATTTTCTTTTCAAATTTACTGGTGGAAATTGCCTCGAATGTAACCAGAAACTGTTGATCAGTTTAAAAAACAGCCCCCACCTCGTGACATCCTCCTCAGTTACGTCACTCGCAACTGATAGAGAATACACCACATGCCTCCACCTTTTTATTCATAATAACTCCCTTGTATAAACCAAATGCATTCTAAATGTATATTTCAACAACATTGCTTTTTGTAGAAACTGATGGAGATGAAATTTTTTCATCAATAAATAAAAGCAGAGTAAAAATATTACATCGTAAACCTTTAAAAGCAGTCAAACATTTTAACCTCTAGACTTTAAAACAAATGGTAACGTTCCACGGGTATTCCAGAAATATTGGAGTGTATTACTGTTGTTGTCAGTGTGTTAGTATATGCAAGATCACGTGATGTATATGTTAAAAGCACCAGTGGATTAGTGTATGCAAAATCACTTGATGAATATGTTAAAACATCAGTTGGTAAGCGTATTCCAGATCAAGTATAGTTTAAAAATTATTATCAGATAAATCAGTAAGCTGAGAATTGGTTCTGAAAAATATGCAGGCATATTAAAAAAAATCCAGAATCAAATTATAGTTAAATTTAAAAATAAATTTAAGACTCAATAAATTTACACTCAAAAGTTGAATAATTTCAGTTTCAACCAGAAGCACTATATATATAGGGCGTTATCTTAATGTACAATCTAAAATTACGCAGGTGCCTAGCAGTTTTTATGCAAGAGTATCAAACATCTAATCAGAACAGGTTAGTTTGAGATCTGACTAAGCAGAACTTGGAGCCATAAACACTCGAAAGACCCACAAATTACACTTATCAAGGGCGAGATTAATATAATGATACAGCTGGACTTACCCACTTCCCTCCTTCCCTTTATCTTGAGCTAATCTGGTAATCATCGTTTTGTTCGGACTAGTCACGAGGTCAGCAGCCTGAAAAATTGGACGTCTGATGCACCGCCACATGAATACTAGGGCTCAGCGCTGAAACAAAAATGGCGGCTGCCGAAGGCGGATTTTTTTTAACGTAGCTCCGGTCCCTCAAATGTGGACACCAGTATATTGTAAAAGATTTCTCTGACTGGTTTAATCTCAGAAAAATAAAGCGGAAAAAACTTAAAAAAATTATTGGTACGAATATTTGAGGGACCGTACACACACTGAAAAATATCCGCTTTCAGCAGCCGCCATTTTTGTGTCAGCGCTCAGGCCTAGTTTTCAGGGGGCGGTGTCTGACGTATCAGTGACGCCATATTCTGGACGGTTCAAAGGTCACTTGGACGTTGGACGTCTTCGAACTTAGGTAATAACATGCTTAGTTGAAAAGGAAGAGGTCCAAGATCGCTTGTCAGAACATTAAAACGTCTAAGATGGCACGCGTTCATGGATTTTTAAAATCCAAGATTGCGGACGTCCAAGATTTTTGGATGCCCAAAATGGCGACCAGCCAGTTACTTAAATATCTTTAATTGGTTAAAACTTAATTAAAATCTGAAAATTGAAAATTTGTTAATTAATAAATAAACAAACAAATTTTAAGTTTTCAAAATGCTAATGCACGCATTTATTTTTAAACAATATTCACGGAGGTATATATAAATTTACATTAAAATAAAATAAATAAAATAGAAACAAGTTAATTATTAACAGGTATTATTGTATAAACGTAGGCTTTTTTTCTAGAAAAAAAAACAGGCTGTAAATAACTTGTACATATATTTACGTGCAGATGTAGGTCGCATCACATATAGCTCATTTTGGACGCTTTGGAATAGCAAAATGTCGTCCTCGCTGTCCACATCAGAAATCGAACTAGGAACCTCCTGATCCTTCCAATGCGAGCAGCCAGGCTTACTCTCCACATACACAACACCATTAATAACACATGATTCTGTTTCGTCCCATAGATTTGTTCTTTTTAAGCCTTTTTTTAATAATTAAAATATATTCTGAAGTTTTTGCTTTTCGTTTTTTTAAACATTAATTCTAGAATTTCTGTCATTAAATAAGTCACTATTCAGAAATAGTGATGACAACAGGTCCACTGGCAATCGGTTTCACCACCCCTAGTTTCAAAAATACATATTCGTATTTTGAATTTAAAATATTTAACAGCTTTCGAAATTGTTTGCCATGCAATAAATTTGTCCTGCTTTTACTTACAAATAAAAATTTCTATTTACACCAGTTTATACTATAAATCATTGTTCATCTATATACTTCTCCTGTGTCCTTACATGTAAGCTGGTACCGGATGAAAAAAAAAAATACTCCTGTATAGGGTTGCCAGTTTGATATTCATTTCTGTTCAGAAATTTCGAGTTCAACCCAGAAATAAAGAGTAGCATTTCATGCTTTATTCAATTTAATAACGGACATTTAGCGGTCATATGAAGTAAAAATTCTTCTTTCGAAATTTACTTTATGAATTTGAAATTTTCGATTAAAATTGGAGGCTAAATTGGCAACCCTGCTCCTGTAATCCATGATCTCTCATTTGCTTTCGCGAATTGTGGTTGCTCGGCGATATTTTCGTTGCTCTATATGTATAAGACGAGTTCTGGTGATACCTGACAAAAAAAAAAAAAAAAAAAAAAAAAAAAAAAAATGAGTTATTCATATGATTGATGATAATCAATGGTCCTCTACCATCTGTTAAGGAATCATATGTTAGGAATATTCTAGAAAAGAATAAAACTTTCCAGCAAATTTTTTGGTTATTATAAAAACGTATCACAATGGAAAACGTCCCCGCAGACCGCTACCATTCTTTTTTTTTTTTTTTTTTTTTTTTTGTGTGTGAACCGATTGAATTCGAAAATGCCATTTTTTTAAATTAAAATTTTAAAGGCATGTAGTTTTCTATTTTGGTCATTTGAAACACATACCCGGTCAAAGAAAACACTATTGGAGGATCATTTTGAAATTCCTAATTTATTGACTCGACACAGCATATTTAAACACAATTTCTGCTTTAAACATAAGTTTAATGCAATCTATAAAAATGCCATATAAACTTACTTTGGTTAATTTCTCATATGTCTCCCCGCATTTAGGGCATTCAGTTCGTCGCTAATAAGTCTTTGAAGAAGATAAGTCTCTTAAATACGTAGAATATTTTAGATCTCTAATTTGATTGATTGCCTTTTCCCGAGCTTAAACTTCATGTAAGTGAAACACACGTTATTACCTTTGACGTCCGTAATTTTATTTCATCTTCAAAGTTAGAAAAGGAAAACCGCGAACCATTTTCGGGATGTTTCGCCGCACTTAGGAAATATGGAGGCACTTCAAAGTGAACGATATGCATTGTAATGACTTTTTTTTTGCTGTTGCTTTTTAGAAAACGTTTTTAATGCAGAGACATGTTTCGCGTTTTGTTTCTGAAGTTCGAATGCCTCACTATAAAGCATTTATATACGATTCGTGCCTTAAGATTTTAAGTACAAGAACATTGTTGCATTTAGAGGTTGTCACATTTAGACTCAATAACTTTAATTTACAACGATGACCACAGTTAGATTACTTAGAAAAGATTAATAAAGTTTGACAACGCCAGAAAATACTACGTTTATTCTTTGTTGAAAATTAAATGAAACAATATTTTTTATTAACAAAAATTATGATGCGTAGATGATTTATTAGAAACGATATATTTCTGTAAACTCAAATTCATCTGTAGAAATTTGTCTCAGATTTTATAGAAAAATTCTCCACTTCGAAAAAGATTAATACAAGAAGATATACCCGGGTTACAGAATACAGGTGAAACCCATTTTATTAATTGATAACTATAATAGATTTTTTACATTTAATATATTTTGTAGAATGTATGCTAACAAACAACCAATACCAAAAATCATACTTAGATGAAAAATAGCAATTAATCTTTTAAATAAAGTTTTCAAATTTATTAAAAAATATGGTTTGAAATTTATTAAAACGTATAGTTTTAAATTTAAAACAGTGGTGGAAAATTGGCGCAGAGGAGGAGCCTATTGACACCGCTAATTTTTTATTGTATTATTCATCTTAATAAAAACTGGGAAATTATGTCATTAGATAAGCTGCAAAATACTACTAAAATTTAGTGGTGTCGATAGACTCCGCCTCTGCGCCAATTTTCCACTACTGAATTTATAAAAAACGACAGTTAGCCCTCGCGCAGAGAGTTAGGCGAAGAAATCGCCAAAGATTTCTATTTACTATCAGCCTTTCTGATCATTTAGGTAGTTTAACCTTCCATTAGTCGTGCACTTTTTTCCAACATAGTTAGACACGTTGCACCTATGAGGTGTTTCTGATTTTTTGAAAGGTAAGTGAAATTTATTCTAGTTTAAATAGTTAATTGTTTCCTATTTAAGATTATTTGGAGATATAAAGTAGTAAACAACTTATTTAATTAGTAAAAGTTATTCAAAAGTAGTATGACAACTAATTGAACAAAAATAATGAAAAGCAAATAAAAGAAGGATTGCACCTGTTAGGTGCGTGTGATTAAAGGAAGGTTAAGTGCATAGTTTAACCCTTAAGTGCGCGTTTTTTTTTATTTTGTTTCGAAAAAATTATATATGATTCTCTGAAAGGTACACAGGAAAAATAATGAAAAAAAAAAAAAAAAAAAGAGATACGTTCTTCACATAATAAGTCAATCTTTTCTTCTGCAATATAAGTAAAAACTATTGTCGCGCGGCTGTTATAAGCTAAATTATTACAAATTAATAAATATTTTAATAAGTATGTCTCCAAATACCTTAGTTTATGTAATTAATTATTTTATAAAACTTAACCTTTAACACTTTAATTCCCATGATAGAATACGTTCCAGAAATTACGTAGTTTAGAGAATCTGATTTTACACCAGAAAGTTTCAATGGTTAATTTTGCTTTATTTAAATAAGGAATGTGTGTTATTAATTAAAGCAAATATTGCTATTTTAATTTTCTGGTGTGAACTGGGTATATAGGAATACAAAAGCTATTAAATTCAAAACACTGTTGTTTGCATATATGCAAAGCCACGCACTAAAGGGTTTAATGTCTTAAATTTCAGTTTTAGGTATGATATTTTTATATTTTTTTATTGATTGGAGAATGTTTTAATTTCCTTATGAAATATAAGCTTGGAGCAAATGCTGAGCAATTTATATTAATTTAAATGTAAACAGATTTATTTTTCGTAATCGTCTACACGCGATACAGATAGATTTAAAAAACATTCAAACTAAAAAATTGAATAACTTAAAAAATAGAAATTGTGTAAATGGCGAGTCATTTTTCAAACAAATTGCAATACAATTTTTAAGGACATTTCACTTGAGAGTACATTTTTTCCCCTATTCAAAGGTATAAAAATTTAAAATGTGCTGTGTTTTGGAGTTTTAAAAAATTGCAGTAAAAGTTAAATTTAATCGTCTGCCGTTACCACCATCAAAATGACGTCAGCGTTACGCACAGACATGTTTATCTTTTGTAATATAGATAATTACATAGTTAATTGTATCTGAAGCATCGTAATATATTTTTGTGCAAATATTTTATCACACCCATAGAAATGTGAAAGAATTCCACCATATTTTTCAAAAAATATATATAGAGAGAGAGAAAGACGGTTTCTAAAGAACGATCACATTATGTATTATATGGTTATAGAAAACAAGACTGATTTATATTCATGGGCAGTTTTTTTTTATAACACTACCTAACATAGAAAAAATTCAGCAAATGCATTAAGGTATTAAGACGATGATGAAGTGATCTTTCAAAGAGAAGATAGAAGACTGATGATGCACTCTTAGAAATATTAAACAAGAATCGAGATAACACGGGTTATAAAAGTCAATGGACCAAAGGGATTGCATAAGCTTATTTCACTTGTTGACGATTTCAACTCCGATAGGAAAACGCATTTTTGCAAGAAATTGCAGTTTTATTGTTTATAAATTTATTTAAACCAAAATAGAGATTTAATAAGAAATATCAAGTAGAGTGCTTACAAGGTCGTAGCCAGAAAAATATTTGGGAGGGGGATTTGGTGCCCATGATTTTATTCTTCTCATATTTTAGATTTGCTCTTTACTAACTGAATAGAGGCAAGGCAAGTGTTAAGAGCCTTATTAAAGAGCCTTTATTGTGAATTCAAATAATTCGATAGAAATATACAAAAGAAAATGTAAGACCTTTTCATTACAAATAAAATTATAATCTCATTTAGATGCTTCTTCGGATACGTTAGTGCCAATCAAATTAATATTTGAAATTTTGTATACCATAATTTCGCGCGTATCCGCCGCGGCTAAGTTAAGTCTTTTTCAAATCGGAAATTTTATTGAAAAAAAAATAGTCAAATAAATTCTAAGCAAGTCACATTTTATCTAAAATAAATTCTGTTAAGGAATCTAATTATCTGAGATGCGGCAGTTACGCGCGAAGTTACAGTACACGTTTTCAAATGTTTTATTGTCAAAAATTTCTTCTCAGTAACACATGAAGAGCTCATATAATAAAGATTGCTAAGTGACAGAAACATCACTTTGGGAAAATGAACTGTAACGTTTCAAATCTTTATTTGCGTTTATTGTCAAATGCCTGCTTTATAGATTAAAATCTCTTTGAGTGTTAAGTTTTTTCAAATAATAATTTCATAGATGGTAGAGGACCATTGATTATCTTCAGTTATATGATTAACTCATTTTTTTTCTTTTTACTTTGACATATAACACCTTTATCATCTGAGTTCTTCATATGTCGGAACAACTAAGTTTGTAGGTATATTTTATAACTTTCATTGCATTCTTCAAGAATTCAGCCCAAACAAGTCTGGATTATCTGTATCAAGTTGCTGCAATTATTTCATTTTGGCATTCAATTTTTATAGAGTTACATTCCGGAAAATTTTAATGAATTTAAAAGATTTCATAGAAATTTCATTTATTTTTTGGCATATTAGCGAGATCAAGCAATAAAAGTTATGATAGCGTGGAATTTTGATTTTTGAATCTTGACTTCAGTTGAATTTTGATTCTTGGCTGTTTTGACTGATAGTTAATAGCGTATTTATAGTCATCCTGGCGAAAATTTCGGAGGGGAATCAAACCCTGGTCATCACCCCTTTGGCTACGGCCTTGAGCGCTTATAAATCTAGGAAAATGTAATATAACCTCCAACAAAAATCACTCTATAATAATCTTTTCTGAGTTTCCCATGATTCTGAAAAGTGTTATTTATGTTAACCCTTTCGCTGCGTAACCCGAGATTTCATCGGGCAACGTAAAAGCAGCAAAATTTGCGCAACCCGAGATTTTCTCGTGAATGCATTTTTTCGTCAAATTAACCCTCTTGAATATTCTCACCAGTTATTATTTTACTGTAAATTTTGCCTTATTTAATCGGAGCATTTTTCAGATTAAATTAGATAAAAATTTTTGTTTTGAAAAACCAGTGACAGAAGAATGATAATTCTTAAAAGACGCTCGTCGCGAAGGGGTTAAACGCGTAATTTTTGAAGCTATTTTGATAAAGCAATTACGCAGCGAGAGGGTTAACCCTTTCCGACACAGACCGGGATACCTACTTTTAATTCCAAACTTACAAGCGGCACCAAGAATATTTTAATAAAATTTTCCATTAACAAAGAAAGTATAAAGTGGCAAGTTTTTAATTTCTAAAAAAGTAGTATGTAAATTTCGGTGTCAGACGATGATTTCATCATTTTACAACAAAATTTGTCTGTGCCGGAAAGGGTTAAGAAATGACTGTTTTAACCTTTTTTGTTTCATCCATGTATGAGTCACGTGCTGTTGTAAAATTAATTTAGCTGGTTTTAACTTTATTGTTCCAACATCTGGCAACAGTTTTTAAGTGTTGTTCTTGAGAGAAGATAATCAATATAAGTAATATGAAGAATATTTTTTCAGCATTTTCTATATGCATTAAGAATTAACCCTATAATGCATGATTTTTTATTCTGTTCGGAAAGCATTATATTTGAGTCTATTTTTGTTAATTATCTACTAGAAAAATAGGGGAAAATTTATTTATGTTTGTGTTGGACATAATGCAGGGCTGCCACTCGGACCGATTTTTGAACACCATTATTTTTCAAAGAAAAATCGTCTTTATAAATTTCGTCGAAACTTACCTAGAACGGCGTTTTTCTTTCAATTGTTGCAGAAATCTGCCATGATTTTTTTTTTCAGAAAAATTAATCTTTTTCAAAAAACGGACCATTGGGTCCACTGCATGATGTCATAATTTTTCTTATGAGTCACGTAATAAAAATGACTCAAAAATGATCATTGTAAATTATATAATTACTTTAATTTGTTTACACTGCAAAATAACAACTATTCAACGATATAATAATTTTAATAATGCGTTTAACACTAGAACGGCGGGAAATTTTACTCAAGTTTTATAAAAATATTTCACATCAGAATTTCTGCTTAAAAATATTTAACTTATTTATTTAAGTTATTTTTGGGCAGCTTATATTAATCTTATATTTTAAAAAGTTTTCTGGTTCGAATCGACAAGTATTCACTTGGCAAGGGTCAAAATGACCCCTCGCCGCCGTTCTAGTGTTAATAGCTTGCAGAATTAATAATTACTGCATTATAAAGATAAAGAGAAATGCCAGTTGAGCACACTGCAAACAGTATCAAGAAAATATGCTATAACTTCCCCGTGATATCAAATCAGAACAAAAACAGACTTCGCGACCTTAACCCCTTCCTGCATACTGTGACATATATGGCACATACTGAATTTACTGAAATTGTTTGATTCCCACCAGTTTTATAAAATAGTGAAATTAGCAATATTTTAGTACCGTTTTTACTGTCATTAAATAAGGTGAATATTTCTTTTTCATAAAAGTGGTGCCAATAAGCAATTTGAATTATTCAACCGTAATTTAATTCGTGCGTTAAGGGGTTAAATGCATGTTATCACACTTAAGTGACGCATGATAGTTCACCAAAAGACCAATAGAATTCGCCAAATGGGAAAAAAGATCATGTAACACCTGACTTACACTAAGTACTTAAGGGTTAAGGTAGAAATACATTCGCTGTAGTAATATTAAATGTTATTGAGTTGGATTTTATAGATATTTAAAAATTTTAGTCTTATGGATTCCCATTAATTAAGAGTTTTTTTATATTCGAATTCAACCTTTTATCATTACATAGCCGCCAACTTTTACGCTTTTTTCCTACCACTATTTTTGATAAGAAAAATTTGCCTTATTCAAGCCTATATTTTCGATGATTAGTTAAGAGAAATTTCTCTGTTAAAATATAGTGGTAGGAAAAAAGCGTAAAACTTGGCAGCTACGACATTAGAAACCTGAGAACTACTACATTTTCGAGATTTAGAAAAGCATGTGGGTAAGGGTGATCACAGTTCGAACAGAGGATTCCGTTTAATATTCCTTTCAAAACACTTTATCCCAGGGGTGTAAAAATCTAGGCGCCAGCGGGCAGTCTCTCACCACTAAATTTTATTCGCTATTTTTCGTCTAATATTTCGTCTAAATTTTTTGTAAGAATCCTAATAAAATTTAAGCGAAGAAAACTATTAAAATTTAGTGGTGAGAGACTGCCCGCTGGCGACTAGATTTTTACACCCCTGCTTTATCCTATTACAAAATCTGTTAGTTCCACATTTCGCAACCAGGAGACGCACTCTTTACTAAACAAACCTCTATCCGAACGAAACTCCGTTTTATAAGCTATCCGTAGATATATTAGTCAATGAGATCGGGCCCATAGCACACGAGATAGGTAGGCGCCCCCTGGTGGTAAAAACAGGAACTAAAATATGTTAGGCTATGGTACATAATATGAAAGAGTGGTCAAATGGCTGTGCAATGATATATAACGTGAGGGGTCTCGGCAAAAGTTAGAAAAGTGCCCCCCCCCCCCTGGTGAAAAGGGTGGAAGTTAGAAAAAATTGCTTAAAATACGCAAGTTATAGCCCGGAGGGGTAAATAATATAAGACTTTTTGAAAATTTTATGATTTGCCATGTGATCGCAAGTGTTCAGCTGTAAGTATGCAAAATTTAAAATCTCCAACTTAATCAGGGGCTCAGTTAGTAAAAAATGCTTAAAATACACAAGTTAGAGCCCGGAGGGATAAATATAAGACTTTTTCAAAGTTTTATGATTTGTTGTTTGATTTGAGGTGTTCAGCTATAAGTATGCAAAATTTCAAGTCTCTAACATATATAGTTTCTGAGAACGGGCTCTGAGACAGACGGACAGACAGACGAGTGAGACGAATAGGGTTTCGTGAGATGAACGAAACCCTAAAAACACAGTTTCATTTGCTGCCACTGCTTATCGGAAACGTTTCCGAGCAGTTCTTGTAGTGTAACAATCAGTTTTCTCAAACTGGAATATTGAATTTTAGGATTCCATCAGTTCTCAATTAAACATTTTCAGGGGCGTATTTGAATGTATACATGGAAGAGTAATAAAATAATATTGATTTTAATGTTAATAATAATGCTGTAAATTTATCATGTTTTCTTGAACATGAAAATATTTACTTGATAATTGATAGCATCGAAAAGACCTATATTCCTGGTTTAGAAAACTAATTAATACACTATAAAAACCTCATATATATATAATTATATTTTTAAGTAGCTGAATTATAACTATAATCTTAATATTAATAAGAACTTCCTAAAATAAGAACTCAAGATTTTTTTTCTTTTTAACAAAATTTATCATTGAAACTGCTCATTAAGCTTTGTAAAATACCCGGTTCCTTTTTTTCTTAATTTTTAATATAACTCAAAAACCATACAATACGAAGTATTCTATGATCAAAAGAAAAGACCTTAATTGGTTTGAATTGCAGTTCTGGATTTATAATGCCTCTTTATTTTACATTGATTTTATGTTCAATTAGCTGCATTTGTTAAGGGATTTTTACTGTATTTTATGTGGGTTACAGCGAAATTCAGCTTCGAAGTATGCCGTGGAATTTACTTCGAAATATTCTTTTAAAAGTAGGAAAAAGAAGTGGTATGAGATACATGTGAATCAAATTATTATAAAATAAATTTATGCTTCTACTTTTAGATACATAAAATTCGTTAGAATTTCATGTTTTTAAGTATTTAAAGTAATTTTTTCAGAAATACCTACTTTAATTTTTTCCGCAATTAATTTTCTATTTAAAATGATAATATTTCACTTCACACCACTTTTTTAAATTACAAATTTTTGTCTTGTATTATCGCGGTGTTTCTGTCATCAACGAAAGGAAATATTTATCCTCACAATTACTGGTGTGCAAACGTCAAACGTATTGAAGGATATGCTGTCACCCTGAGGCAGCTCTTGGATTTAATGGGTTAACAATTGGATTTCAATTAAAAGGTATTCATTTTCTATTCTTAAAGCATTTAATAAATCATACGAATTGAATATTTCTTACTGAGCGAAAAAATGCCCAGGCTGGGAACTGAACCCAGATCCTTGGCTTTCAAGGGCAATGCTTTACCGTTTAAGCTAACTGGGCCGACAACCAGCCAGCATATTTCGCTCAGATAACCTTTTTGGTAGTAACATCTACTCTGTCATGTAGACAGCTCAACAGAATAAACCGCAGGTAAAGAAACTCCATATAAACGATGGATACATAGATAAACTATTATTTTAACACAATCAAACTGATTGGTAAAATTATCATGCGAATTGAATATTTCGAACTGAGCGAAAACATGCCCTGGCTGGGAATCAAACATAGGTCCTTGGCTTACAAGGCCAATGCTCTACCGTTTAAGATAACTGGGCCGATAACCATCAAGCATATTTCGCTCAGATAACCTTATTGGTAGTAACATCTGGTCTGTCATGTAGATAGCTCAACAGAATAAACCGCAGGTAAAGGAAATCCATATAAGCGATGGATACGTTGATAAATTATTATTTTAACACAATCAAACTGATTGGTAAAGTTATCATACGAGTTGAATATTTCGAACTGAGCGAAAAAAAATGCCCAATCAGTTTGATTGTGTTAAAATAATAGTTCATCTACGTATCCATTGTTTATATGGATTTCCTTTACCAGCGGTTTATTTTGTTGAGCTGTCTACATGACAGACCAGATGTTACTACCAATAAGGTTATCTGAGCGAAATATGTTGGATGGTTATCAGCCCAGTTAGCTTAAACGGTAAAGCATTGGCCTTGTAAGCCAAGGATCTGGATTCGATTCCCAGCCTGGACATATTTTGCTCAGTTGGAAATATCCAATTCGTATGATAACTTTACCAATCAGTTTGATTGTGTTAAAATAATAGTTCATTTAGTAAATAACAGCTTAACCCTTTAGCAGGCGGTGTCCACAAAAAAAGGACACCTAATTTTAATTCCAAAACTGACAGAAGGCACCAAGAATATGTAATTAAAATTGTCCTTTTATAAAGTACGTGAAAATAAGCAAGTTTTTATTTTCTAATAAATTCGTATATTAATTCTGGTGTCGGCCCAACATTTCATCATTTTACACACTTACTCCGCGCCGGAAAAGGTTAACACATTCTCCACTGTCTGCTACTAAATTTTTAACAATTTCTAAAGGAATATTCGTCGGAGCATTTTTATCTTAAATATAAACTTAATTTATATACGAAGTTATCAAGAAATACGTTCCCCACTTCAGATAGCTCTGGACTTCGTTCTACCGCTCCAATTGAGATAAAATTTGAGCTACAGATAATTCAAGTGATGGGCTTGATATTTTAAATTTAAATACCTGAATTTACTAATAGATGGGTTTGTAAGACGAATAATTAATTTTTATTTGCATATACTGAGCAAGTGAAACGTCATTCGTGTTACAGTCCATGCACAATGGCATTACTTCTTGGACAAAAAGAATGAATATATTGTGTACGAGGATTTGTTACGTATCGGACACATCATGAATACTTCCAAAAAAAAACTGTACTGATAAAATTGTTTTACCAGAAACCAGCAAAACTCAGTTTCAGGCAGAGTCTGATTACTTCCGAGGCAAACTTCCACCAGTAAAACGAATATTACAAAATTTTCCCTTCTTTATGACAGACTTTCAGTGTGAATGAGGCGTTTACATAAGGCAAAAATTTCTATTGGTTTTTACCGGTGGTTCACCGGGATGGTAATCAGTCTCCCTGCATGCAACGAAGTTTTACCAGTAGAGCTTTTTCTTTACAAAGGAGGCATAATGTGCCGGATAAGTAATGAATGCTCGTTCACAATCCGCACTCTTCTTATCCAACAAATAATGCCAATGGGCATGCGTTGAAACGCGAATGCTGCTTCACTTGTTCAATATATACAATTAAAAACCATTCGTACTAAAGCGTCATCTATTTGCGAATTTAGCTATTTAAGCTTATTATTAACCCCTAAATGCATAGTGATGCATATCGTCGGTACCATGTCAAACTATCCAATGTGAAAACAGTGGACTACTTTTTTAAAATTCAGATTTCTTGATTTGCACCACTTTTATTAAATAGTAAAATTCGCCTTATATATCCTTATTTAATGACATATTAATTAAGGCTAAAACATGTGGAATTTTACTATTTCAGAAAAGTGGTGCCAATCAAGAGATCTGAATTTTAAAAAAGTAGCCCACTTCTTTTACATTGAATAGTTTGACATGGTACCGACGATATCTGCATCACTTTTGATTTAACACTTACAAAACAGTATATTTATACAGAAATATTAATCCCGTAAAAATTACAAAAACATGCTACGAAATAATGTTAAAAATCTATCTTAAAATTTCTGGTCTAATCTTTAATATAAGAATGTAAAACACAATTCTGAAAGAATAATTCATGCATTTAAGGGTTAAGTTTTACAACATAAAAAATTATATAAAATAAAGTACTTAGATTCATACTTATAAAATATTTACTAATTTTCAATATTTTAGTTATGACAGTATTTTTTACTTGTACTGTAGATGTGCAACATAAGAAAAGTTTGACGTATTATACGAATGTGGAATTTTTTTTCATTATTTTTCCTGTGTAATACATCTTTCTGAGAATCATAAATAACTTTTTTTGAAACAAAATAAAAAATAATGCATTTAATGGTTAAATAAATGTCAAGCGCTTCAATTAAATCATCTGTTGTTAAAATTTTATCTCATTTGCATTAGTAAAACGCACTCCTGAAATCTGAAATCTGAATTTCTCGCTAACCCTGCTCATAGAAATCCTAATAGCACAGGGCGTGGACCGAATGTGACTAAGATGTGAAAGCACCGTGACCTAAATTCAACCTTTACTTTTTAAATTCCGACATATTACTCTGAAAACGTATCATATCCACATCGCACTGTGAAGTCGATATGTCCATTTTGTGACTGGTATAATATGACTCAAAAATATGGCACAGTAGCTTCACAGGAGGGTGTGTACCCGTTTACCACTATTCATTAACAGAATTTGCCGGGTTTTTAACCCGGGAGAACGCGTGCATACTCAGGGTATGAATAGTTTTAACTTTGTCACCAATAAATACAAATAATAATCGTTACTCTATTTAGTAAGAGGCAATTGTTATAAATTCTGCGATAAAATAATTTGAAGATTACTTTAAAAAAAATAGTGGTGACAATTGTAAAAAACCATACGCACTCTGGGTCTACCAGGCCCGGCGCTAGTCCTCCCGGGTTAAATAGTAGAGGATGTTATAAATTATGGAATCAAATGTGTTAACTACAAATTCGGCGATTGAATTAATAAAGAGGAATCTTCTAATCTAAAACAGTTTTGTTAGACTCCTAGGAAATTCTAAGGACTGTACCCACACGTGCTTCACAGTAGAGGTCGATGTGGCAGTCACCTGGAAGTCATAATATGACTAAGTAAAAATACCATGGTTTTGTCACAGTTGTGACAGTGACAGTGACTGTTTGTGACGGTACGTAGATTGGTTCTGCTTTAGTGAAGTAGTCAAACTCTTTTATTTTACTTTGATTGAAATATTATAAGTGCTTTCGACTATACTTAATCAAGCATGTGATAATGTATAGAAAAGCGTATAATTTTTTTTCTAAAATTTAACCAGAATTTTAGAAAAGTACTATTTTGACGCCACATAGACTGGCTATGCAATAGCGAAGTGAGTCGAAGCTAGAGAATCCCAATGTTTTTAAATTATTATGCTTGAAATATTATTAGTACTTTTCAACATACTTAATCATACTCTTGATAACATACAGAACATACTATTATTTTTACATGACAAACAAATTTATAAGAACGGTCATTATTTTTAAATTATTTTTTTATATAATTAAAATAAAAGACGATAATATTCTGAATAAATTCATAAAATTCGCTTTGAAAATTTTGTATAAAATATATCATTAAAATTATCCATTAATCTTTATTCACTGCTATATTTTTAAAATTTAAATATAAATCAAAATCCTTCAGATACAAGATATACAATGATCAAAGGAAAAGACCTTAATTGGTTCCGGCTGCAATTCTGAATTTGTAACGCCTCTCTTATTTCACATTAATTCTATGTTCATTACAATGCATTATTTAAAGAGGGATTTTTGTTATATTTTCTGAAGGTTAAAAAATAAATAAATTTCGAAGTATTGCAGCGATTTTACTTCCAGATATACTTTTAAAAGTAAGAAAAGGGACGTAGTGTAAGACAAATGTGAATCAAATTATTGTAAAATCAAATTATGCTTCAATTTTTAGATACAATAACTCGTTAGTATCTTATTATTCTTATTGTTTTTTTTTTTATTTAATGTAATCCGATTAAAAATCAATGTACTTTAATGTTTGTACCGTAATTTCCCGCGTGTACGCTGCAGCTTAGTTAAATCTTTTTCATACCGGACATTTTATTTAAATAATGAAGTCAAATAAATGCTAAACAAAAGAAGTCACATTTTATTTAAAACAAGTTCTGGTAGAAAATCGAATTATCTGGGCGGCGGCGTATACACGGGAAATTACGGTATTTAAATTAAATAAAAGCTATTAATTTTATATTTTTACAATATGTGGTAAATAGCAGATTGTAACAACATATTGTCTGTTAATAAATTGCAAATCACAACACGTTGGTTGATTCTTAATTTCAATGCAACTTATGAAAGGAAATAGAAGGAAGGTTTCGTGACTAAAATTACTTTCTTCTTATAAACACAAAATATTTAAATTATTTATTTTATTTTGCTTGAAATATTTAATGATTTTCAGCATACATACGTAATTTTCATTGTGATTTTTAAAAACCCTAACTCTTTAAATGGCTGTCGAATTTAACTGAGAGGTCATCAACCTATTACAGAAAGTGTTTTCCAAAAGGCAATATGAATATAATTTTTTATCTCAGCAATTTAACAAAGCATTTTTTTATAAGAAAAAAATCCATTTTTCATGAACTTTTTTTATGCTGTTTCGGCAGCGCAACATAAGCGAGTAATGAGTTAAAAGAACAGTTATTACAGGGTTCGTACGGTCATTAGTTTTCAGTAGCGCTATTTACGAATAGCCTTATTTAGTCTTTGAATTTGCAATAATTTATTGAAATTACATAAGGTGAAAGCCCCACCAGTGGCTGAGAGGTTCTGCTCTCGAAGCTGGTAGACGGGAGGTGCTGTGTTCGATCCCAATCGCGCCCGTCGGCCTAATCGTTCAGAGTTTTCGTGGTTTTCTTCGAGCCATGGATTTCCATGCGCAAATACGGGTTAGGTTCCCTTAAAAAGACCCCCCACGAAGGGCACTCCCCCTCGGGCCTATATCCCTAGCGCAGATAATCGGCCGTAAAAAAAATCAACCAACCAACCATAAGGTGAAAATTAGTATAATAGAAGTACTCGAAAACAAAGACCGGAAGAAAGATGCATTCATTTTAAATTATTTTTAAAGTTACTAAATTGTAAAAGAACGTTAATCTTATAAATATTTTGTTGATCGGAAAGTCATGTCGGGTTGGGAAAATCAATTAGTACCGGAAAATTCTATCATTTAATTATTAGACGATAATTCCGATATCTAACGTCTAATAATTAAAGGGCAGAATTTTCTGGTACGAATTGATTTTTCCAACACGACGCGACTTTCCGATCGACCCAATAAATTCATAAAATTCGTTCTCTGGATTATTCTACAAATGTTGTATAAAATATATCTTTATAAATGCTCATTAATCTACATAAAATAAAATGCTATATTTTTTAACATAAATATAAATCAAAATCTTTGAAATACAAGGTATACAATGATCAAAGAAAAAGTCCTTAATTAGTTCTAGCTGCAGTTCCGAGTTTCTAATGCGTCTCTTATTTCGCGTTAAATCTGTTTTCATTCTTTTGCATTATTTGAGAAAGAATTTTTGCCAAAGTTTCTGCAGGTTATAGAAAAAAACCCAACTTCGAAGCATAGCTGAGATTTAATTTCAGATATTATTTTGAAAGTAGGAATACAAATGTCGTCTAAATGACATGATAATCACATTATTCTAAAACAAAATTATGCTTCCATCTTTTATATACATAAAATTCGTTAGTATTTGGAATCTTTCTGTATTTAATTTTCAAAGCAATGTACTTAAACAAAAAAAAATTAAATTAAATAACGGTTATTAATTATCTGTATTAGCAACATGTAGCGTGGCTCCCACTCGGTCCGTTTTTTGAACACCACTATTTTTATAAGAAAAATCCCCTTTATAAATTTCGTAGAAACTTACCAGGAAAGGCGTTTTTCTTCCAAATGTTGCCGAAACCTACCATGAATTTTTTTCTTTAATTATCCTGGTGTTCAAAAAACGGACCAGTGGGAAGCCTGCATGTAGCAATAACACCTTGTAAAAACATATTGGGTCTGAATAAATTGTGGTAAAACACATTGGTTGTTTCTTAAGTTTTAGCAAATTCCGAAGGGAGATACAGAGAAGGTTTCATATTTAAATCAATTTCATTTTTTATCTACAAACATTAAGGTATCTGCTTACGTTAGGAGCACTTTAAAAAAATTTACAATATTGAATAAATACACATATTTTTAGTTCAATTGTAATACAGTATGATGAAAGAACTTAAAACCTTATCAATATCTTCATAACCTGTTTAAAAAATTTGGCAGGTTTTTTTGCAATTTTTTTTTTTAAGTTTCTTGCTTACGCCATACAGCGTGCACTTATTTAAATTAAATATATTTCAAGTATTCATTCATCTTCAAGTAGTCAAATATGTATTCATTTTAAATTATTTTTTCGAGTTACTAAATTATATTAAAAGAATGTTAATCTTATAAATAAATTCATAAAATTCATTCTCTGGATTATTCTACAAATTTTGTATAAAATATATCTTAAAAAATGCTCATTAATTTTCTTAAACTAAAATGCTATCTTTTTTTTAATATAAATATAAATCAAAATCTTTGAAATACAAGGAATACAATGATCAAAGGAAAAGTCCTTAATTAGTTCTAGCTGCATTTCCGAGTTTCTAATGCCTCTCTTATTTCGCATTAATTCTATTTTCATTTCTCTGCTTTATTTAAGATAGGATTTTTGCAAGTTATAGGGAAAAAATTCAACTTCGAAGTACAGCAGAGATTTTATTTTCAGATATTTTTTTGAAAGTAGGAATAAAAACGTAGTGTAAATGACATGATAATCAAATTATTCTAAAACAAAATTATGCTTCTACCTTTTACATACATAAAATTTGTTAGCGTTTTGAATCTTTTTGTATTGAACTTTCAAGGCAACGTATTTTAACAAATAGATTTAAATTAAATAATGGTTATTATTTACCTATATTTACAATATGTGTCAATAACAGCTTGTAACAACATATTAGCTCTCAATAAATTGTAGTAAATCGCAATGGCTGTTTCTTAAATTTTAGCAACTTCAGAAGGGAGATACAGGGAAGGTTTCATATTTAAACCAACTTCCATTTTTTCTACGTTAGGAACACTTTAAAAATGTACAATATTGAATAAATACACATATCTTTAGTTCAATTGTAATACAGAATGATGAAAGAACATAAAACTTTATCAACATCTTCATAACCTTTTTTTAAAAATTTGGCAAGTTTTTTTTTTTGCAATTTTTTTTAAAGTTTCTTGCTTACTCCATACAGCGTGCACTTACTTAAACTAAATATATTTCAAGTATTCATTCATCTTCAAATAGTCAAAGATGTATTCATTTTAAATTATTTTTTCGAGTAACTAAATTATTAAAAGAACGTTAATCTTATAAATTAATTCATAAAATCCATTCTCTGGATTATTCTACAAATTTTGTATAAAATATATCTTAAAAAATACTCATTAATCTTCTTAAACTAAAATGCTATCTTGTTTTAATATAAATATAAATCAAAATCTTTGAAATACAAGGAATACAATGATCAAAAGAAAAGTACTTAATTAGTTCTAACTGCAGTTCCGAGTTTCTAATGCCACTCTTATTTCGCATTAATTCTATTTTCATTTCTCTGCATTATTTAAGACAGGAATTTTGCAAGTTATAGGAAAAAAATTCAACTTCGAATTACAGCAGAGATTTTATTTTCAGATATTTTTTTAAAAGTAGGAATAAAAACGTAGTGTAAATGACATGATAATCAAATTATTCTAAAACAAAATTATGCTTCTACCTTTTACATACATAAAATTCTTTAGCATTTTGAATCTTTCTGTATTGAATTTTCAAAGCAACGTACTTTAACAAATAGATTTAAATTAAATAATGGTTATTATTTGCCTATATTTACAATATGTGTCAATAACAGCTTGTAACATATCGGCTCTCAATAAATTGTAGTAAAACGCATTGGCTGTTTCTTAAATTTTAGCAACTTCCGAAGGTAGATAAAGGGAAGGTTTCATAACTAAAACAAATTCCGTTTTTTTTATACAAACCTTAAGGTATCTGCCTACGTTCGGAGCACTTAAAAAATGTACAATATTTAATAAATACACATATCTTTAGTTCAATTGTAATGCAGAATGAGGAAAGGACATAAAATCTTAGCAATATATTCATAAACTTTTCTAATAATTTGGAGAGAGTTTTTTTTTGCCCTTTTTTTTAAGTTTCATGCTTACGCTATACAGCGTGCACTTACTTAAACTAAATATATTTCAAGTATTCATTCATTTTTATGTAGTCAAAGATGTATTCATTTTAAATTATATTTTCAAGTTACTAAATTATTTTAAAAAAACGTCAATCTTATAAATAAATCAGGGTTCGTACGCTTTAAGGACTTTCAAGTACTCTTTACCAGAATTTTCGTAAAATAATATTTGGATTATTTAATGAAAAAAAATCTATCTTCAGATATAGCACCTAGTACTTTGCAAAATTTCTGGTACTAAAATACATAAAATTCTCTGAAACCCCTGATGCGCACGAACCCTGTAAATTCATAAAATTCATTCTCTGGATTATTCTATAAACTTTGTATAAAATATATCTTAAAAATAGTCATTAATCTTCTTAAACTAAAATGCTATCTTTTATAATATAAATATAAATCAAAGTCCTTGAAATACAAGGAATACAGTGATCAAAGGAAAAGTCCTTAATTAATTCCAGCTGCAGTTTCGAGTTTCTAATGCCTCTCCTATTTCGCATTAATTCTATTTTCATATATCTACATTATTTAAGACATGATTTTTGCAGGTTATAGAAAAAAAATTCAACTTCGAAGTATAGCAGATATTTTATTTTGAGATATTATTTCGAAAGTACGAATAAAACGTGGTGTAAATGACATAATAATCAAATTATTCTAAAACAAAATCATGCTTCGACTTTTACATGAAATCCATTAGCATTTTGAATCTTTCTGTATTTAATTTTCAAAGCGATGTACTTTAACAAATAGATTTAAATTAACCATTTGGACTTCTGTATCTCTTACACAAATTTTATTCGGTCGGCACCCCTTTTTAAAAAGAAGTTTCCTTCAAGTAAACGATTTCAAAAATGCTCTGATTAAATAAGGCAAATTTTATTTTCCTTTATTACTGGTGCGGAAAACAAATTCCGTAAAGAAAGATGATGTCGTGGCAGCGGTGACAGTGGAGTGCAAAGGGTTAAATAACTGTTATTAATTAACTGTATTAACAGTATGTAGCAATAATAGCATGTAACAACATATTGGCTCTTTGTAAATTGGAGTAAAACGGATTGGCTGTTTCTTAAGTTTTAGAACTTCCGAAGGGAGATACAGGGAAGGTTTCATATCTAAAACAACTTTCATTTTTTATAGACAAACCTTAAGGCATAGCTGCCAATGTTTACGCTTTTTTCTTACCACTAAAATTTAAAAGTACATTTTCCCTTATTTAATCGGAGAAGTCTGCTATTAAATAAGTCAAAATTTTCTTTTAAATTTTTGTGGTACGAAAAAGCGTAAAAGTTAGCAGCTATGCATTAGGTCAATGCTTACGTTCGGAGCACTTAAAAAAAGTTCATTATTGAATAAATATACATATTTTTAGTCCAATTGTAAAACACAATGATGAAAGAACATAATATCCTAGCAATATCGTCATAATCTTCTTTAAAAAATTGGCGGTTGTTTTTTTTTTTTGGTTTTTTTTTGTTTGTTTGTTTTTTGTTTTGCCATTTTTTAAGTTTTGTGCTTACGCCATACAGCGTGCACTTACTTAAACTAAACATATTTCAATTTTCTTTGTACTACATATTACTATTACACTTACCTATACAATGAACTAGGAGTTTTACAATATCTTCAAAATTAAATACAATATTTCAAAATATGTATAAAAATACATATTTTTTATTTAAAATTACCATTTTTTTATATTCGAGTTATATACAAAATTACATTATCACATAGAACTTATTCTACTTCAGAACATTGTGAAGTATCGTAATTTGCGGCCTATAATCCGCGGATAAAACAACCATTTTCGATCCAGAAATTGTATTTAGTAATTAAAGTTAAATGTTTACCGTGATTTAATAAGCTACGTTTTATGAAATAAAATTTCTGGGACCGAACATAATTGTTTAATGCTCGGATTATAGGCCGGAAATTACGGTAATATGGAAAGTATTCCGAAAAATGTCACTGAAATATATTTAAAATATTTTAAGTAATGAAGTTTTTCAAGCATGGCTATAACGGAAAAATTGATTCTCCAAAATTTCCATTTAAGATTTCTTTCATATTTTTCATTTAAATACAAAATAAGTCTAGAAGTGTAAATTAATATCTAATAGTGATTTATGTAAAAAAGTCTGCCCATAAGTGATATTTGCTGGAAGAGCGTTTTCAATTATGGTATGCATTTTTAAGTTTAACTAAATTTTTGCATATTACGAGGTCCGTATAAATACTATTGATCATATACAGGGCAACAGAAAAATTCCTAAGCATTACTGAGTATGAGCTTAATTTAGTGGAATTGCATAAAGCTGGTTTTTAATTGAGTTATGCATTTTCAAGATAAACTGTATTTAACCCCTTAATCGTCGCGCCCGTGACTGTCACGGGCAGTGTAGGCTTCTGTTTTTTAGTCAGATTGTTTTATTCCCACCAGTTATTTTAAATAACGCAGTTGGCTTTATTCTCTACACATTTTATCTGCCATTAAATGAAGAGAATATTTCAACTTGAAAAAAGTGGTGGCGATCAAACAATCTGAATTTTAAAAAAGTATTTGACTCTTATCAGGCGCGACGATTAAGGGGTTAATATACTAAGAGATGTTTGTATATAAAAATAATCATATAGGCCCCGTAAAGAACTGGATACATGGGAGATTATATCAGACCGGCATGCTGCACAAAAGAACTGGAGTACTTTTACATCTATAGACGGTAATTGCCAAAATCAGGTTTTTAAATGTCTTCTAAAATGTTTATTCAGATAACTGTTTTTCCTTATTGAACCACGAAAATCCGAAATTTTGGATAGTGTTTCATAATCTGTGCTTCACGCATGATTTTTTTTGTTTTTTATTTAACTTAAAATGGATTGTAAAAACAAAAGAAAAGTACATTTTCCTTAAATACATAAACATATATAAATAAGTGAACAGACACAGTAAATTAAGCAAAATGAGACATATGATAGTATTATATTTTTTTAAATGTCATGTAATTCAAATTGAATGTATTATCATGTAATTATTAATGTATTTTACTCTAATGAGCCACCCTAAAATAATTCCCCACAATATTACCCATAAAATACTATCTAGCTAAATATGGTGCATTAAAGCCATCTCCTTTATAGCAATCATCAGATAACATCAGTCATTAGGAAAATAATGCGAAGTTGCTACGACCAGAATCTTAGTTAATTCAAAATAGATGTAAGAAAGAATGTGTTCGGTTAATAAAAGGCGTATTTATGGCTAAGAAACAATCAAACTAAATACATTTTTTTTTTTTGCATTAATTCATTCAAAAATTGCATTCGTTGATGAGATAACACAGAAAGAAACAGCATTTATGCTCTATAGTATGAAAACGAAAAGAAAAAATGAAACAAATAAAAGGAAAAATCCCCCCTTACCTAAATGAATTTATTTCAATTTATCTAATTATGAACCTATAAACGTATAATCACATTAAAGAAGAGAGCTTCTGTAATGACAAAAGGATTTTTTACACGGTTTACTTATTGTTTATTACGTTTTGTGTACGAATTATTTAAATACAGTAAAAATAAGAAATTTAAATATAAGAAAACTACAAGGCCATGTAGCTTTTGTAAACATGTGTCTCTGAATCATTGGTTATTCATTTTAAACTAGTTAGACCAGTTAATTGTAGTTTAATTTTAGGGCTTGAAACAGCTGTACTGACTGTGTGGTTTGTGGGCCACAAAGTTATCACTTTTTTTTTATACTGGAATTCTTCACCTGAATTTATCGCAGAACTTCTGTCATTAAATAAAGGAAAAATCACTTTACGCAAATAGTGGTGTGTTCATTTTTGATAAAAATTTGTGAGTATCACTGGCTTAAAACATTAGCAATTATCAACATAATAATTTGCAAATGAACGCAAAAAAGTGCACAATCGTTCAAAAAAGTAAAAATCTTCTTCTAAATTGCACTATAAATAATAGTATGAAAATGGAACTGAAACAATTCTATTGTGTAAAACACCTACTTCTATTTTATATTTTAAAATTTCATTAATAAGAACAGAAACTTTAATGTTTTCGATAATAATCTCCTATTTGACAAAATTTTAAAAAAATAAGCCCTTTAGGTCCAACCTGTTTAGCCCTCATGATCTGTTTAGGCCCCCTTAGTTATAGAATTTTGTAAGATCTTTTGAGTTTTTTGGGAAAACGCACTTACTAATCCAGTTTTTAAATTAAATTGTATAAGACATAATCTAAAAATTTAGTTATTTTTACGAAGAGTTGGAGCATAATTTTGGGAGATATAAATAAAAATATGAAAATGTAATTTAAAATTAGAAGCACTAAATTTTGAATGTTTATAATTCAAAAACTTATCATTCAAATGACTTGAAATTTGGTGTCTAGGCATAGTTTGAACCGAAGATTTGAAATATCTCGTTAAAATTTGGTATTGCCATTGAAAAAAATGAAGTTTGGATTCGTTTTAATATGCAGATGACCCCTAAGAAAATTTTATATACATCATTTAAAAGTAGACTTTATTTCCAATCGTTCGGTTCCAGTAACTTTCTTCTACGATTATTTATTGAGGAGTTAGTAGGGGGTGTTTACTTTTTTTTTCCACGACTGTACATACTTCCAACTACTGCGTCATATATTTTGTTTTATTGAACCGTGATGCTGTTTTGAGAAAACACTAATTGAAATGCTGTCTATTTTGAAATTTTTGAATATTTAACAGACTATTCCTGCTAACAGCAGCAATATTCCGGTAAAGTTTTATATTATTTAGCTTGTCCTAGTAGTACACTTTGATATTCTATAAGAAAAAGTTTGGGGTACTATTGCTTAAATAAGAAAATACGTGCGGAAATCGGACAAAAACGTCATTTTCATTGCATTTTGAGGCAACATAACAATGTAAAATAACAATGCCCCATGGAAACGAATACAGTCTACTAAGCAGGTAGTGTTAAACTAATATTTCATCACAAAAGAATTCTGGGATGTCATTGCTTTCCCAAGCTTTATCACTGCCAACATACTCGCATTTCACTTTTCATGAAAAATGACGGTCACAACCTTGAACTTTGACATTTTCTACAGGAAAGGGAAAATTTTTTCAGGACTTCAAAATTGCACATTATTCATTAAATGTGATCTACTTCAACATAAAAAAAATCAAGCAAAACAAAAAATACAACTATCACACTTGTCTGATTTTCAAAATAATGGCTCTTGAAGTCTATATGAAAGATTTCTGTTTTGAGAAATTGGTGCGACACAGAATTAATAAAAAAGAAAAGTGTTCAGTTAAACTGAAGGCATTGAGCTCACAGGCTATTCACACTAATTGTATATTATACTCTTATTTCAAAAAATAATGCCCCTCGAAATATAAAGAAATCGACAAAAAAAAAACATTTAGCTAAATTAAGGGGGGGGATTAGCTCCCCCATTATACTTAATAAAAGAACCTCCAAATCTAATCAGAAAAGTGCCTTATCATAATAAACCAGTATACCAAATTTGAAGCAAATCGGATAAGTCTGCATGAAAAATGTATTTATCTAAATTAGGGTAGGATCAGCCCCCCCCGTTCCCCCATTTATACTTAACCAACGAAACCCAAAAACTAGTCAGGGAAGCGCCTTATCAGAATGAACCTATTTACAAAATTTGAAGCAAATCCGATAATTCTGCATAAAAAATCCATTTATCTAAATTAAGGGGGGTTCCCCCCCGCTCCCCCTTTATACTTAACCGGTGAACCCCCAAAACTAATCAGGGAAGCGCCTTATCAGAATGAACCTATTTACAAATTTGAAGTAAATCGGTTAATGCTGCAAGAAAGACTCATTTATATAAATTAAGGGGATTAGTCCCCGTTTCCTCCTTTATATTTAGCCAACGAACCCCCAAAACTAATCAGGAAAGTGCCTTAGCAGAAAGAACCTATTTAAAAAGTTTGAAGCAACGGATATTTCTATCAAGAGTTACGTAACGTACGTACATACATACATACGTACATAGAGAACCTGCGGACACATTAGCTCTCAGGCTTTGATAGCCTGTGAGCTAAAAAATATTCGCCAGTGGCAGCCTTGATCTTTTTATCATCCCAAACCTCGACCGTGAAATTTTAAGAAATAATAGTGTAACATTAAACATTTCTTAACATTTTAACTCAGGAATCACGTGCATGTTTTTTTTTTTTTTTTTATAATCCCGTAAACTCGGTGTACCCAACCAGTGGCTCGCGGGTCCCCAAGATATCGCAGATATCTTCATACAGAATAATTTTCCTTATTAAATGACAGGAACTTTGCTATTAAATAAGTCAAACATTACCTTTCAAATATGCTGGTGGCAAACAACTTTCTGTCAAAAAGGTTGTGCAGCACTATCTTAAACCTTTTAAGATGACTTGAATCTTTCATTTTCAAGACCATTCTTTCTAACTGTTGTACTTCAATAATTTTTGAAAGACTGTGCGTCTTTCTTTGAAGTTTTTAAATGATTGAACTTGAATGATTGAATGATTCAGTAACTTAATATTTTTTAAATGCTTCGAATTTCTTTTGCTGATCACCCCCCCCCCCCATTTTTTTTCATGTTCATAAATATTCATCTCCAGATAGCCGTAAATAATATAATATGAATATTATATATTATATGAATATTTTTCTTCATAGTATAATAAAAACTATTTTCGTTCAAGGTTAAAATGCGTGAAATAAAGAAAATGTTACACAATTTTAAAACACGTGTTTTTTACAAGCTATTGATATTTTATAGCTGCCAACGTTTACATTTATTTATTGTGCAATTTCTTTTTTTTTTATTTTGATGTATTAAATGAAAAAAATCTGTACTTCATTAAATTTTTAAACACTGTGGATCTTTCTTCGAAGTTTTAATACTGATTGAACTTCAGTAACTTAATATATTTTTTTAACGCTTCGTATTTATTTTACTAATGATAAATAAATAGCGTAAACTTGCGCAACTATGATATATGTAAAATTTATTTTATTTAATAATTCATGTGTCAATTTTCTTTGATATTTTCCACAAAACTCAGGAACGCTGCTCTATCACGTTGGAAATCCCTTGAAAATTTCTAACTGCAGCTTTAATTAGCATGAAATAAAATATTTTGGCAAAAGTCACAAATAAAGTAATTTTCTCTATCTTCAAAAAGTGTCCCAAGTTTTGGAAATTAAATCGAAATATTAATATCACTAAAGCGTTTTTATTAAAAAAAAAACATTTAAAATTGAGCAAAAGATAATGTATTATTTTAAATTTCTGAAATCAAAATCGAGCATATTTTAAACTGGATAAAAAATTATACCCAGTAGAAACATTATCCTCGTCAAAACAGAGAACTCGGGAACGATATAAAATTTCGTCCTCCAAAAGGAGAGCAACAAAAATCAGATTTTCACGAATTTCATGAACACACTAAAAGGAACATTTTAAACTTCTTCTGCTTTTTCTTTGATCCCCCCGAGGTCTCCTTTTAAAGTCCAATAAAATCTATAGACTGTTCTTAAACACACATTTAGTACGGTAAAAATATCAAAAGCCGATTTTATGGGTTAAAAATGGTTTTATGTTGTCTGTTAAATTACTAAGGTAGATAATGTCACCGCTGGGAATATGAAAGAAATCCTTTTTGATGTAGGACATTTCTGAAGGAGCTTAAGATGCCACTTAACTATTTTAAACATTTAGACTACCTAATAAATAAGACTGACTAATAGTTTTCCCTCTGCATAGCTATAAAACCTGCATTTATTTCTTACCACTATTTCTTAACTGAAATATTTTCTTTATAGGCAGAAATTCTGCGATTTATTGAGACGAAGATTACTATTCGGAAATAGTATACTAAGAAACTGGTGGGTTGGTATTTATGCATCAGTGTTTCAAAGTTTCAACTGTTAACCTTTATAAAGCCGAATTCGAACCCGGATCACCGCCTTATGAATACTACGCCTTACGTCCTGACGCAAAAATCACAGCCCCCTGAATATAAGGCCTAAGCACAGACACAACAATGGAGGCTGTCGGAGGTGGATGTAATTAAGCGTTTATATGGCCCCTTTAATTTGAATACCATTAATATTTTAAAATTTTTTTCGCTTAATTTTTCTCAGAGTAAGTAAGTCAAAAGAAACTTTTGAAAAATTCTGGTGTCAAAATTCTAGGGACCGTACAACTGCCTAAAAGAATTCGCCTACGGCAGCCGCTATTTTTGTGTCAGCGTTCAGTCAAATATTCAGGGGGCTGTGAAAAAATGGCGGCTACCGTAGGCGATTTTTTAAAAGATTTTCTACAGCCCTCTGAATTTACACACCACTATTTTCAAAAAGTTTTGTTCCACTTATATAATCTCAGAAAAATAATTCTTAGAAAACTTTTAGAAATTATTAGTATTCAAATTGAAGGGACCATACAAACACTGAAAAAAAATATCCGCCTACGACAGCCGCCATTTTTGTACCATGGAACTATTAAGAAATAGGAACTGACATACCCTTAAAAAAGTGAAGCTTCAACTGTAACCGCTTTTGCAGGGGTTCATTGCCACCTGTACTAACTTCCACCAGAAAATTTAAGTAGAAATTTTCTCTATTTTCAAACGCCTTATTGATTGCAAATTTCAGTCAAAAATAATGGCAAAAACTTATATTCAGTTTGACTGATGGAAGCTTACTTCAGCACTAGTACTTCCGCCATATTGTGACAACCAAGACAACCTCCTGTCTGTATCAGTGAAAAGATTATAATACGGGAGCAAACTGACACCAGTAAAAAGAAATAGAAAATGTTTACCATAATTGTGTGAGAAATTTCCCATGAATAAAACGCTTAAATAAAATTAAATTTTCTATTCAAGTTTACTGGTGGAGTTTTTACCGGCGATAACCAGAAACTGTGGATCTGATTAAAAAAAAACAGTAGCCATATTATGAGAACGTCCTCAGTTACTTCACTCGCAACTGCTAGACAATGCACTATATGCATAGCTGCCAACTTCAAACTAATCTTCCGTAATACTTGAGTTAATTTGGCCCTGGTTTAATACGTTTCAAACCAGAAATTTTTTTAAGAAATGAAAAAAAATATATTTCATGTAGAAACCTGGAATTAAATAAATAAGCATTGATGAAATAAATTTTCTGGTTCGAAATGTAGTTAACCTGGGTTAAATTAATCCAGACATTACGGAAGATTAGTGGAAGGTTGGCAGCTATGTATATGTCTCCTCTTCGTTATTCATAACTTCAATTTTTGTACTAGCGCCGAAGTCTCTAGTATTCAGGGAGCGGTGCCCGGTCTAGTAGCTTATGTTCTGTATATTTCGTCTCCAAATGCTTAAAAGTCAACAATTATTGAAATCTATTGAAAATAATTCATATAACCTTTATGGTGCCCTCTGTAGCTGAATAATTAATCCAACAGCTAACGCTGTTTAGACGTTATTTTTTGCATACCAAATTAACCATTTAGTGCGCAACTTTCCATATATGCAAACAACACTGTTTTGAATTTAATAGATTTTTTTTATTCGCATATACCTAATTCACACCAGAAAAATAAAATAGCAATATTTGCTTTAATTAAAAAACAGACATTCCGTATTTAAATAAAGCGAAATTAACCATTGAAACTTTCTGGTGTGAAGTCGGATTCTCTGATCTGCGTAATTTCTAGAACGTATTCTATTATGGGAATTAAAGGAAATTATATTATTATTTGAATTAAATTATAAAATAAATAATTATATAAAATAAGGTATTTGGAGACATACTTATTAAAGTATATTATTAAAGTATATAGTGCATTATTTTAGCGTAAAACAGCCACGCGACATGTTTACTTGTATTGCAGATGTGCAACAGAAGAAAAGTTTGACTTATTATATGAAAAATACATGTCTATTTTTTTCATTATTTTTCCTGTGTTACAAACCTTTCAGCGTATCATATATAATTTTTTCGAAACAAAAAAAAAATCGCGCATTTAAGGGCTAACTTTCAGCATAGCTGCCAACCTTTGCGCTTTTTTTGCTACCACTAAAATTTAGAAAAGATTTTCGCCTTGTTTAATTGTGAGATTTCGACCATTTAATAAGGCAATATTTACAAGAAAATTTTAGTGGTAGGAAGAAAGCGTAAAGGTTGGCTGCCATGCTTTCAGTATATTTTTAATTTTTGTTCTTTATACTTCGTCTTCTAAAGCTTTAGTTTAATGATATAAATCATTAAAATGGGATTAAAAAAAATTATGTATAACATATATGGTGGTAGGAAAAAAATAGTAAAATCTGGCTTCTACGCAAAAAAGTCTTATTAAAAGATTCTCTGTATAGTCCATCTTTTGCATCTGAAATATAAATAGTATCTCAAGATATCAAGCCATTGTTCAATTATAACTCATAATTTTTTTTTCAATATCATTAAAATTTAATTTTTGACCTCTTGGTGACGAGCGACCGGTATTCGTGCCTCGTAAGATGCTCAGAATCGGGGATTTTTCTCACCAGTAAATTTTTATTTTAAATTTTGCCTTATTTAATCCGAGCATTTTCCCGATTTAAGTAGGGGGAAAATTCTGTTTAAAAAAAAAAACGGTGATTAAAAATTAAAAATTCTGTAAAAGACGCTCGTACCCAAGGGTTAAATGTTTTTTTTTTTTTTTTTTTTTTTTTTTTTCAATTCGGTGGCCTCTAAAAGCTAAATGTCGTATAAAAATAATGCTTTAAATGCAGACCTCCCACGTGACGATTCTCTGGATACCTGCATTTCTGATGAAAATTTTTAATGCTAGGTTTTTACATTTAGCAATAAAAATTGCTTTCCCTGTCGGTTTCTACAAAATTTATAAGAAAAGTCTAAAATATAAATAAAACATTGGATCCGTGCGAGACGAGACTTTCACACTGCAATATTTGAAGCTTTTTGCTGAGGCTTTTTCATGAATTTTAAATTAATAGTAGTTTTTTTTTTTTTTTTTTTTTTTTTTTTTTTAATAAAGCAATTCGTTTTAAGAAATTTGAGTATACTTTGTCAAAAAACTGCTCAAAAACACGTCGTATGATGCCTCATTCATCGTTGTGCGTTTTGTATGTGCATAGAAAAACGGAAGTTGACATGGGAAATTTAAAATATATCAGTGGACTCTCTAAGAGGTTCGAATTTCAGCCAAATATTTTTTCAGAAATGTCTAATATTTTTTAAATGCAAATTTAAACTTACAAAGAAAAATTAAGGGTGAAAATATTTGCAAAGTAGCATTAGTCAAGACAGGCACCAGAATTTACAAACGACTTTTTTAGAAATGAAAAACGTGTTATTTTAATATTCCATTGTAAAAGCAAAATGTTATTTAAATATTCTTAGTAACGTTTGTATGTTTGTATTTAAAATTAGGTGGTCCCGGAGTGGGAAAACTGTGCGGTAAAAGGTTAAAGGATGCTGTTATCGTATTGGTAAATTTCGGGGCAAAGAAAAAAAATTGAATACATACAAAATACAATTTAATCTAATATAGCAAAGCATAGCTTTTAGTCTACACGTGAAACATTACTGCTTAGGTCGATCGATAGTACCGCTTATTCTAAACATTTCAATTTCAATTTTGCTTGTTAATCATAACAATAAAGTGAGGCTATGTCAAGCTTTATTATTTTGAGGCATTTATTTTTTTTTTATAATCATTGCTGAGCATGATATAATCCGGTATTTTATTTTCGTGGAAATATCGATTTGAGAAGAACCTTTCATTTCATTTTTGGAAATCATGCTGAATTAATTTTTAATTAAGCGATTTTCAATCAAAAATATTTTTTAACGAAACATGAGTGTAATATAAAGCTTGATTAAACCTTTCCTACTTTTATTTAAACTTGACACATCGTTTTAAATAACTATTTAATTAAGAGATTAAATAATTAAACTGATAAATTATACATTTTCAAAATGAGAAATAACTATTTTATTATTATGTTTAACACGTTCACGCCGGCGCGGTGGGTCACACTCGACTGTTTCAGAGTTGTCAAGTCTTCGACTTTTCGCACACCACTGTTATTTTAGAGAAAATGTTGTTCCTTTAAATTTCAAAATTGTTCTAATAAAACAACATTTTCTGCATTAAAATACTGGTATCCAAAAAGCCGGATGCTTGGCCGCTCTGAGACACTCGAGTGTGACCCACCGCGCCGGCGTGAACGTGTTAATCAGTTAAAATTTTTTTTTCCAATAGACATCCATTATTAGTAGTATTTTAGCTTTGTAAAATTGGTGTATTCATGCAAATTTTACACAAAAAACTAATAGCAACCAAATTATCATTACATGTTATTATGATTTTCTTCATTTTTACAATGTATAACTACTATCCTTTTAACCCTTTATGCCGCGACAAGACTTTTAAGTCCCATTAAACAAAATGCAATATAAAATTAATTTAATTCGTCTACTTATAAAAGTAGATGGTACTTTTCATACAAAATACTTTGCTGGATCGCATTCAGTAAGAACAGCGAAACAGTCGAAACTAAATATTTTTAATGTGGTTATTTTCTCACCATTTACATGGATTTAGCTTTTCTCCTATTAAAAAATGCTTTACGAAAAATTTGCAACTACAAAACTCTTCTCAGTTACAGGTAGTATCACAATACACTATTAAAAATTTGCAGCATTCTGTCCAGTCATTTGACCGTCTTTTGAAAAAACGGTTTCATAATCGTAATTTAACTATATTCTGACCATAAAATAGCCAATAATATGGTCAGAATAGTGTTAAATTACGGTTGTGTAATCGTTTTCGGAAAAAAACGGTCAAATGATTGGACAGATTACTGCAAAGTTTTAACAGTGTACATTTCTTTACATTGTTTTTGTAAGAATGATAAGATTTCCACTATAGTATTTTTTGTTAATTAAACTAATTATTCTTGTAAATATTTTACAAAAAACAACTTTAATTACCGATTTATTGAATAACCTTTTATTTAAAAATCTATCTAAAAATCAAATTGTTATTATATAAGTTGTTTTGGATATCTTCAGAAATTAACGAAGATAATTATTGAAGAGTTTTAATTCGGGTCATAAAGGGTTAAAGAGATAAAAAAGACAACAATTGTTCATAGAAGAAACACAATATTAACATTAGAACTACCGCGAGCGGTCATTTTGACCTCTACCATATGAATGTGTTTCGGTTCAAACCAGAAATTTCATTTTGAATAAGTTTAAAAGATACAAAGAAGAAAAACGTTAAATAATAAAGTTAAACTGTTTTAAATCAAAATTCTGGTGTAAAGTTTTTTATAAAATTTGACTCAAATTTCCGGTAGTACTAGTGTTAAAACGTAACGCTAATGTGTAAGCTTTATGCCGTTAGTTTCTGGTAGAACCCCATTCTTAACACCAGAAGTACCGGCAATTTGCATCAAGTTATATAAAAAATATTTCACACCAGAATTTTGATTTAGAACAGTTTAACTCTATTATTTAACATTTTTCTTCTTTGTTTCTTTTAAACGCATTTCATAATCAAATTTCTGGTCTGAACCTAAACGTATTCATATGGTAGCCGTCAGAATGACGTCTCACGGTAGTTCTAGAGTTAAATTGTTAATTTTATTGGCTTACCAGTTTTTACAGAAGATTCAAGATTAACAATGAACGGGTTACCAGTAATTTCTAAAATTTAAGGGTATAAAAATTCTCCGAACGAACTTTGATTCCATTGAGAAAAACATTTACAATACAAAATATCTTAAAAGCCAAATTTCGAAGCTCGAAATAATGTTTGAATATTTCACCATGTTCAATGAAATGAAAATTGAAGGCTATGGTCTTGTTTAATGAAACAATATCTAAGTACATAGAATATATTTGATAAACTAAGATTAATTAATCTCGTTTCTAAATTTTCTCTCGGCTCAAAAGCTTGCTGATAAATTTCGTGGAGTTTCGTAGTACTCTATCAAATATATCAATCTGTAAATCCTGTTTAACGTAAATAATATTCTATAAATACATAAAGTTTTATTACAAGTGTAACACTCAAACCATATGAAGTTTTTGATTATCAAACATTTGTTCATAAGCGAAATAGTTTATAAAACTATTAGATGATATTTTATTTTACTTTTTAAATTTTCATCTTGAGTTATTAATAATATTATTGGTTTAGATAATCACAATTATATAGCAAAGAAATAGCTGGTACACCTTCGATTGTGGTGGACCACTCTTTCCGAATAGCAAATTTGTCTAATTTAATCACAAATTTCTGTCATTAAAAATGTAAAAATTTCTATTTGGGAATAGTGGTGCTGAAAAACCGGAACGTCTGTAATCTACTCCTAGTTGCCAACCTAATGATTTATTGAATACGAGTAAGTTCTCATAAAATTGTTCGCTTTATTAAATTGCAGCAATTGCGCGATTATATAAAACAAGCTGCATAAAAATATTCTTATTAAAAAAATCGGGAGGTTGGCAATTATGCACACTCCAAACATTCATGTTCTTTAAAGTAAAATATTCACACTTTAAACCAGAAATTTTTCATGATAAATGAAATCAAATAAGTACTACATTGAAACAAGACTCAGGCTTAAATAATTTTATTAAATGAATGTTGTGGTTGCATTCACTGAAAAAAGATTGAAGAACTCAAAAATTAGCAAATCTATATAATCTTATCGAACTGGGTATGTTTCGATCAAAAATGAACCTATAGTCCAGGCAACAGGGAATTTTACCTAGCAAAATTAATGGTAGTACTGGAAATTGGCTTTCTAGATGTTTTTGGGTCGCTGAATGCGAATCTGTAACTTCCCACCAAAATTTCCCCCCGCAACCTCCTTAAATTTTAGTAAAAAGCCCCCAAAAGAGGGTTTTTATTAAAAAATTCATTATAAAAATTTTTTATTGTTTTAGAGAAAAAGTATCTAGAAATTCAGAAAGTAGACAAAATTTCCAACAAATTAGATATATGACATTATGACTTAGGATGAAGGGTAAGGGGGGATCTGCCTCGGAACATGCGCGCGGTGCTGCGTAAACTAAGTTGCGCAATTCCACTTAACCACTCACACGTTTACATTCGCCCTCCCATCTCCTTTCCGAACTTTCTCTATAAGGTTTACTTTAAGATTTTTGGGTCGCTGAATCCGAATTTTCAACTTTCCCCCCAAAATTCCCCCCCCCCCCGAAACCCCCAAATAGTTGTTTTTAACCTAAATTTCTTATTGTTTTAGGGTAAAAGCATTACGAAATTCAGAAACTAGACACAATTTAGAACAAATAGGATATATGACATTATGAATTAGTATGAACGGGGAGGGTGAGAGCTGCCTCTGAACATGCACTGCGATTCTACGTTCACTAAATTATGAAGTTCAGGCAATTGGGGATTTTATCTGGCAAAATTAATACTAGTTCTGTATTTCGACTCACTTTATGTTTTTTGTGTCGCTGAATCAGAATTTGTAACTTCCCACCAAAATTTCACCCGGCAACCCCCCAAAAAATTGACTTTTTGAAAAAATTTGGTTTTTGAGAAAAGCGCGCGGGGAATGTTCCGAGGCAGCCCCCTCTCTTCCCGTTTATCCTACGTCATAATGTCATATATCCCAATTGTTGCAAATTTTGTCTAGTTTCTGAATTTCGTAATTCTTTTTCCCTAAAACAATAAGAAATTTAGGTTAAAATAACTATTTGGGTGGGGGGGGGGAAATTTGGGGGGGTAAGTTAAAACTTCGGATTCAGCGACCCAAAAAACTTAAAATAAACCTTATAGAGAAAGTTCGGAGGGAAGATGGGAGAGCTAATGTAAACGTGTGAGTGGTTAAGTGGAATTGCGCAACTTAGTCCACGCAGCACTACGGCGCATGTTCCGAGGCAGATCCTCCCTTCCCCTTCCTCCTAAGTCATAATGTCATATACCTAATATGTTGCAAATTTTGTCTATTTTCTGAATTTCTAGCTACTTTTCCCCTAAAACAATAAAAAAATGGAATTTTTTAATAAAAACCTTTTGGGGGGGGGGCTTTTTACCAAAATTTGGGGGTGTTGTCGGGGGAAATTTTGGTGGGAAGTTACAAATTCGGATTCAGAGACCCAAAAAACATCTAGAAAGCCGATTTCCAGTACTACCATTAATTTTGCTAGGTAGAGTCCCTGTACGGTCTCTATTGCCTGGACTACTATGCTTTCTCAATTTTAAAATATCGCATGTTATCAAACCCAAAAGAACAATTTTGTAGTTTGTAATACTTTATTTCATTCATGATGGGTGGTGGCATAAAAGATATTCATTAACCCTTTCGAGACGGGTGATGCATATATGCATCGTCAAAAGTTGCATGTGGAATTTGTTTTTTTTTTTGTTTTTTTTTTTTTGCACCATAAATATATAAATGTAATATTTTCTTTTTTAATTAGATTATTGTTTGGTATTTTACAAGTAAAGGGAACTGTTTAAAAAAAGCGGTGCCACTCAAATAAAATTTGTGTAAAGGATGCCGTCTCGAAAGGGTTAGTAGTAAAACAATGAAATATACCTTGAAATCAAGGAAAAATACCGTAATTTCCGGCGTATAATCCGCAGATCAAACAATTCTGTTTGGATCCAGAGATTTTATTCAGTTATTGAAGACAAGTGTTTACCGCGATTTAAAAAGTTACATTTTATTTTTAAAAAATTTCTGGGTCGAAAAATGATTGTTTGATCTGCGGATTATGCGCCGGAAATTACGGTATATCTTGCGTCTTCTTTAAAATTGGTAAGATTACATTGCGTTGTTGTTATGAGGGCTTCATACATTCATGCTCGGTGTATCCGGTCTGTGTGTTCTTATGGGATTTGTTTCGTTCGTGAAAAAAAATTAGAAGAATGGGATTATGAAAGTAACTACAACTTTGAAAGTAAGTGCTCTCTGTTAAATATTCTAATACAATTCTTTTATTTATTTTATGTAATCAGCTAATAACGCTGCTATGTAACGAACATTAACCCCTTGAGGGGTGGTGGGATATGCCATATCCCACCTATGATTAATGAAGATTTTCACCAGAAAAATTTTATTATTTTTTTACTTTCTAACTTTGGTGGGAAAAAAGTCGAAAAATTGCTTTTCATTACTTGGCAATAAAATTTTTGAAGATTCCGGTGTGCAATCGCATTACAGAAACACAATTGCTTGACCCTCAAAGGATTAAGCTCGAAGTCACATTGGTCGTCCGATGGCTTTAGGACCCCATGTCCAACGCTTCCTGCTTTTCGATGTCTTTAATTTGATCAATTTCCCTTTTAAATTTGTCCAGTTTTAATTTTAATTTTTTCCCTCGGCCCGGTGAAGTGCTAGCGTTGAAAATAAAATAAAATAAAAGAACCTCTGACGGGCACTGTGAACGCCGCGCTCCGCCATTACCGTCTCAATACTCAAGGCCTCTGGACCGATTTCGTGACGTACCAAATGAAGAGTAACCCCTTGAAGGGCAAGCAATTGCGTTTGTGTAATGCTTAATTCCCACCGGAAATTTAGAAAAATTTTATTTCAAAATAAGGAAAAGGAATTTTACAACTTTTCTCCTCAACGGGTTAAGGGGCGACGGTATACATTATATGCCACCTACGATTAATCAGGATTTGCACCAGAAAAATTTTAGGAAATTTTAGTTTTCTGACTTTAGTGGAGAAAAGTCGTAAAATTGCTTTTCCTTATTTTGAAATAAATTTTTTCTAAATTTCCGGTGGGAATTAAGCATTGCAAAAAAGAAACCCCTTCAAGGGGTTAATCTTCATTTGGTACGTCACGAAATCAGACCGGAGGCCTTGAGTATTGAGACGGTAATGGTTCCGCGTGCTCGTCCGATGTCCCTCAAGTTTCTTTCCGGCATCGACCACTTTTTGACACTTGACCAGTCCGAAAAAAAGAATTAATATTGAAACCGGACAGGTTTAAAAGGGAAATCCATAAAATTAAAGACAGGGATGACAGGGATGACCGCCCCGGGAACCCAGCTTTCGCTTTAGAGTGTACGTGCAATCCCGGGGGGAGACACAAATCCACTGCATATGGTAAGAACAATGACATTTACAATGGCAATATTTTTAAAACACTTAATAAAATACAGAAAAATAAATTCAGTTTGCTGTTTTTGACTCTGAAACTCACAAGAAGTGTCATCAGTACATACATTGACAGCAATTGCACTATGTTGTTAACATGCATAAACAATTACAAGACATGTTTTTTTAATATTAGAGCTGAAAAACTTTCAGTGAAATGCATATGCTGATAAATATAATGAAAATACTAAATAAACAAACTATAGGAAATAAGACAAATATTTACATTATGTACAAAACAGGGGCTCCTGTCTGAAATGGGAGCTAAAAACAATGAGTTTGCTCAGCTAGCTCAGAAAGGGAGGGAAATGGTAAATATAAATTCGTTGTCTTCTAAAAATTTCATACAATCCGCTATACGTTGCAGGAGAACTGGACGGTCGAGCAGGTAAGTTAGCCAGTCAGGCAGTGTCATCTGTTGTGGCTTTTTAACGTGATAGTGGGACGTTAATGTGCAATGTAAAATATAGTGTAATGATGTTGATAAGGATCCACAAATGCAAAGAGGTGAGTCCCGTTTATTTATGGTATATAAGTGTTGTTGGAAGGGTCCATGATTTGTGAGAAAGAGATACAGGTATCTGTTACTTATGAAAATGTTTTGTGAGACCTTAGGTATGAAGTCACGCGTGTATTGACCCACCTGCACTGTAGACCAACGTTGTTGCCATCGGTGTAGCATTTGTTTTTTGAGTTCTAATTTCAATGTTGATTGTGGGAATGGAATAAATGTTAGTGGTAAAGTTAAATCATTGACTGCCGACCTCGCCAGCTGATCGGCCAGTTCGTTGCCCGTTATACCAGAATGTCCTTTAACCCAATTAAAGAAGAACGATTTTTCTGAGGACTGAAGGAGTAAGGTTATGTCTAGAACTAAGTGACTATTGTTATCAAATTTTGAAAGGGCCATTAGACCTGATAAACTGTCTGTTGAAATTAAGTATTGGGTGTCAGGGTCCTCTTCTGCCCAACGAATCGCCTCCTTCATAGCAAAGAGCTCCGCCTGGAAGACAGAGTTCCCCGGATCAAGCCTTGCGCGCCAGGAAAAAAAGTGTGAGCTTTGCCTATAAACACAAAAAGCTGCCGCAGTTCCTACTTCTGTTTTAGACCCGTCTGTAAAGATGTGTGTTGATCCGTTAAAGTTTTTTGTTGCACAAATACTAATACCGTTTGAAAGTGAAGAGATCTGATACCTTGAACATTTTGTTGAGTACACTGGGGCAAAATAAGAAATATTAGAAGCACCGAGGCGAGTGATCCGAGCGATCTCAGCCTCCGCTTCTAATTGTATGTCCAATGGAGGAAGACCCGTGAGGACCTGAAGTGCTGCGGTAGAAGTGTTTCGAAAAGTTGGCAAAGAGCCGCGCCTCTGCCATCGAAATACTCAAGTCGAGGGGACACGAGTTGAGACGTCTCATTACTAATCGACCGACTTCTCACCGGTGTTGGAATTCACACCGGGAAATTTTTAATAGAAATTTTATTTTATTTTATTTGTGAAATATCTATTATCTTATAAAACATCAATAACTATTTAAACTTACTGGTGAGAATTTGGAATCCCCAAATAAAACATGAGTCAGATGCGGCGACACTGTGGCATTCCACATCTCATCACATTTTATTCTATCACATCATTGCATTTCACGTCACAAAACTTGAAAATCTGTCAATCAAATATTATATATAACTAATTATAATACATAATTGATTATATTATATAAAAATATTTTCTTTCTTTTTAAGCTTCAGGCCGAGTAAAAACGTGATAAAACGAATCGTAGTGACAAATTATGCCTCGCCCGAGTTTTATCGGGTTAATAATTATTCGTAATATATACGAACCCGAGATAACTCGGGATATCTCATGGAAGTGGCTTAATTTTTTTTTCCAACGCCGACCACTTTCTGACATTTGTCCGGGCCGAACAAGGAAAAAAGAATGAATATTGAAACCGGACGAATTTCAAGGTTACCAGTGTAGCCTTCCAATTTCAATCCGAAATTTCGAAAGAAGAATTTTGAATTTTTAAGATCTCTAAATGTCTCTAATTTAATAAAGCATAAAATACTATTCTCTATTTCTGGTATGACGTCGAAGATTCTAATTAAAAATGGAGGCTAAACTGACAACCCTGACAAATTTAATACTAGAATGCCCGTAAATTTTACTCAAGCTTTAAAAATATATTTTACTTTAGACATTTTAATAAAAAATATTTAAATTAATCATTTAACCCATACCTGTACGGTTTATATTTAATTAAATTTATGAAGAAATTTCTGGTTCGAATCAGCTTTTAATCCCTTGGTCGGGGTCGAAATGACTCTTGCTGGCCGTTCTAGTCGTAAAAGGGAAATTCATTAAAGGCATAAAAAAGCAATAAGGGTAAGTGCTTGAAAACAATGCTCTTGTCATAAAAATGTTTATTTGATTTGACTTAATAATGATTTTGCCATTTTTTAATTAAAGAATCAATTAAATGTATCTTGTTAACCCCTTGAGGGGCGGCGGGATATACAGGGTGGTTCAAATTAAAGTATCCCTGTTTGGGATGATCTAGCGAGAGAAGCAGTGGATGTAACGACTTCATATTTGGAGGATATACATATCAGACCATGGGAAACTGATTGATGCAAAAAAAATTAGTTCAAACAAAGGCCGCTAGGGGAAAATGAGACGCTGCGATCGGCTTGGAAAATGTAATATGACCAAAGGTGTAAACATCTAGGTGCCAATAAGTCGATTCCCACCAATAAATTTTATTAGTATTATTCGTTTAAGTTTTATTAGTATATACTCCGATTAATTTTGTTAGTATTCTTATTCGGCGAAGAATACTAAAAATTTAGTGGTGGGAATTTTAAAGAAAATGTTAATTACCGACACCTTGTATTCTTTGCTTATTTGTTTCACTACATTTTCTTTACCTTAAGCCAATCGCAGCGCCTCATTCATCTCAATTTTTATTCAATTTACTATTGATCGTAAATTGAGTACTATCAATTTACGTATTTAAAATTGAGTACTTTTTACTCAGTTTTGAGGACCCATTTTTTTTTCAACGTGTATATATTTTTTTTCTGTTAAAACTACTAGCCTTGGCAAGTATAAAATAGTACTGAGTTTTACCATACTTGCCATTTACCGTAATCACTCGCGTATCCGCCGCACCTCAGATAACTTGATTTCCTACCAAAATTTATTTTAAATAAAATGTGACTTGCTTCTGCTTAGCACTTATTTGACTTCTTTTTTTTGAATAAAATTTCCGGTTTGAAAAAGACATAACTAAGCCGCAGCGGATACGCGAGAAATTACGGTATATAAAACGTTATATATTCTAAGAAAAGGCTAAAATAGTATATTAGTTTCAGTTCAAAATGGAACGGGTGAGTGGAAAAAAAAATATGACATTCCAAAAATCTGAAATCTGAAATAAAATAGTTTAATAAATAACAACTAATAAATTAATCAGCAGTTTTCTTTGAAATTTATAGGATGAACCCACATAAACAAGATTTACAGAGGAATAATGACGAACGTTTCACTAAAATCGATGGGTTATTTTACATAATTTTGTTTTGTTGTTGTTGTTTCCTCAACATTTACATCAGCTGGTATGTTACGCTGCCATCGAAATACTCAAGTTCAGAGAGCACGAGTTGTGACCATGGAACTATTAATAAAGAGGAACTGACATATCCTTAAAATAGTGAAGCTTCAACTGTAACCGCTATCAAAGGGGTTGTTTATCGGCAGTGGAAGCTCCCACCAGTAGGTTTATATAGATATTTTAACCTTGTTTAAACGCCTTATTTTTACAAAATCTCAGTCATAAATAGTGGTAGAAACAAATTTTCATTTTTACTGGTAGGAGTTTTCTTTGGTGGTAGTTAGGCCCTGAGTTTCCGCCATATTGTGACAACCATGGATACAAACTGACAGTTTTATAAGGTATACTGACACCGGTGAAAACAAATAGAAATTTTTATGACATTTTTGAAAAAAAATTCCATGAATAAGACGCTTCTTTAAGACGAAATCTTCTATTCAATTTTACTGGTGGGATGCTTGACCTATCGCTAGTCAGAAACTGAAGAACCGATTTTAAAAAAGCAGCCGCCATATTGTGACAACCTCCTCAGTTACTTCACTCGCAACTGGTAGACAATACACTATATGTCTCCTCCTTTTTATTCATAACTCCATTGTTGTGACGTCATCACTAATCGACCAACTTCTCACTTGTATTCGAATTCACACCGGAATATTTTGAATAGCAATTTTCTATTACTTTATTTGTGGAATATATATATATATATATATATATCATCTTATAAAACAATAATAACTATTTAAACTTAATGGTGATAATTTTGAATCCCTAAATAAAAATTCAACCTAATGCGGAATGCCACAGTATTGAAGCGTCTGATTTTTTACTGGGGATTGCAAATTCTCACCGGTAAGTTTAAATAGTTATTATTGTTTTATAAGATGACAAATATTCCACAAATAAAAGAAAAGAAAATTGCTATTCAAGATTTTCCGGTGTGAATCCCAAAACTAGTGAGAAGTCGGTCGATTAGTGATGACGTCACAACTCGTGTCTTCTAGCCTTGAGTATTTCGATGGCAGCGAATGTTATCCTTCACCCACCACCCGTTTTATTAAAAATGTCAGATTGATACACTTCGCTAGGTAAAATATGTGCAAAAATGAAGAAACTTAAAAAAAAATAATGCATACAGGCGAAAATTAATCTCATTTCTATATTTTCTTTCGCTTCAACAGCTTGCTGATAAATTTCACGAAGTTTTCAATTACTCTACCAACTAGTCTATCCATTTATATAGTAGAATATTAAAACAAAATGGCTAACTTCTATCATTTAATACTTATGAAATAAAGAACAAAGCCTAATCATTATCTTCCAAAAGCGAATATCCCCAGTAAATGGAAGTTTCTGAAAACGAATGCCTTCTAAATTAATTACATGACGTGAAGTTTACTTTCATGAGACATGTGAGATTAAATAAATCGTGTTTAACATAAATGACATTTTATAAGTACGTCAAGTTTCATAGCCATTGGTATATTTAAAAACATAACAAATATTTGTTTTTAAGCGTACTACGAATTTATTTCATTATTTTATTTCTTACTCTTTTAAGTTCCATCTTGAATAAATTCTGATATAATTGGTTATTTATCAAACATGTGAAAGGTTCATTACTGCTACATCCTCCAAATTTATAGTACCACTAATTCTGAATAATATTTCTGACATATTTAATCGCAGATTTCTGTCATTAAAACTCTTTTATTTCTAGCCGAAAATACTGGTACCAAAATATTGGAAGATTTGACATCGATGCAAGTTATTGTGCAGACAGCATAAAAATAGTACTGTGTTTCACAATGTTTGTCCTTTAAAAAATACATGTAAACGATATATGTAAATAAAATTTAAATCATTTTGTCATGCTATATTAGTCCTAATTAAAAATGTAGTTATTTATAAAATGCTTTATATTCTTTGCTAGATGAAAAAATTGTCCGAACGAAGAATCATGAAAATATTAAAAATGCATACTGACGTAAATTAATAACATTTTAAAAATTTCTATCACCTCAAAAGTTTCTGACAAACTTCGTGTAATTTCGAAGTACGCTATCAAATACTCATGGACATAATGAATGATTTGCTATTCGAATAAATTATTCGGACATGTGAAAAGCACACCAGCCAACCTTTTTTTTATTATTGAATTTCTACCAGACATTTTGTATAAAAAATGTTCTTAATTTAAATAGAATTAATATAAGAAAACTTTAAAGTATAAAAATTGTCCTTGTTGTCAAAATTTCTGAAGATAATTTATTCAATCGAGTTCGAAATTTGGCAACTAAGATTTTATTTTTATTTGTTTACTAAATTTCTGGTGGCATTTGATTATAAATATATGCAAAGGATGGAAAATGTGTTTGTGTTTTTGCGCATGTCCGAATGATTAATTTGATAGTAAAATCCACAGCCCTCTGAATACTAGGCCTGAGCGCTGACACAAAAATGGCGGCTGTCGAAGGCGGATTTTTTTTTTTTTTTTAGCGTGTGTACTGTCCCTTAAATATTCGTACCAATAATTTTTTTAATTTTTTTCAGCTTTATTTTTCTGAGGTTAAACAAGTCAAAGAAATCTTTTATAAAATACTAGTGTCAAAATTTAAGGGACCGTGCCTACGTTAAAAGAAATCCGCCTTCGGCAGCCGCCATTTTTGCGTCAGCGCTCAGGCCTAGTATTCAGGGGGCGTTGGTAAAATCACCGCCCCCTGGATACTAGGCCTGAGCGCTGACACAAAAATGGCGGCTATCGAAGGCAGATTTTTTTCAGCGTGTGTTCGGTCCATGGAACTATTAATAAAGAGGAACTGACGTATCCTTAAAATAGTGAAGCTTCAACTGTAACCGCTAGCAAAGGGGTTGTTTATCGACGGTGGAAACTCCCACCAGCAGGTTTATATAGATATTTTAATCTTATTTAAACGCCTTATTTTTACAAAATTTCAGTCATAAATAGTGGAAGAAACAATTTTTCATTTTTACTGGTAGGAGTTTTCTTTGGTGGTAGTTAGGCCCTGAGTTTCTGCCATATTGTGACAACCATGGATACAAAGTGACAGTTTTATAAGGCATACTGACACCAGTAAAAACAAATAGAAATTTTTATGACATTTTTGAAAAAAAATTCCATGAATAAGACGCTTCTTTAAGACGAAATCTTCTATTCAATTTTACTGGTGGGATGCTTGACCTATCGGTAGTCAGAAACTGAAGAACCGATTTCAAAAAAGCAGCCGCCATATTGTGACAACCTCCTCAGTTACTTCACTCGCAACTGGTAGACAATACACTATATGTCTCCTCCTTTTTATTCATAACTCCATTGTTCGGTCCTTGAATTTTGGTACCAATAATATTTAAAAGTTTTTCCCGCTTTCAATTTTTGAAATTAACCCTAGAACTACCGGAAATTTTACTCAAGTTTTATAAAAACATTCTACACCAGAATTTTTACTTAATACTATTTAATTTGTTTATTTAACTTATTATTGTCTGATGTATACATTTAGTTTGTTTTGAAGAAATTTCTGGTTTGAATAAATATTTTGAATGTACATGTCGGGTCCAATGGACCCGTCTGGTAGACGGAAGGTTAATCAAAACAAAGAAATCTTTTATAAAATGCTGGTGTCAAAGTTTAGGGAACCGTACATATGTTTAAAAAAATCCGCCTTCGGCAGCCGCCATTTTTGTGTCAGCGCTCAGGCCTACTATTCAGGGGCGGTGGTAAAATCATCCATTTTGCCCACCACTACTGTCAACAAGTCCAGGGACGTCGAACACGCGAGTTAAAGCCAAACGCCAACAGTATTTCTTAAAATATATTCTTACACCCCAGCAAAGAGGAAATTACTGCCCAGCAGCGAGGTAGGTGCTGGCAATGATGGAGAAATGCTGGCTGATGGTCTACCACTGCATGGCTACTGCTGGACAGCTTCAGTCAACTTTGCTGTTGGAAATCATCAGATAAAATTCTGGTGGGCATCCATTTTATCTCATGCGTTGGCCCACCACTACATGGAAGTGCACGAACTTTTGTAGTGTTATTGCTGGGAACCCTTACGCTAGGTGGCGCTGCGAATATCGAAGACATTGAGTATTTGAACGCAAGTCTGAAATGAATATCTTAACACAATTTAAGCTGTGCAGCTATTTTTTTTTTTTTACTGTAAAAAAATATAGCACCACTGCCACCAACAAAATAAATAAGTAAATGAATAAATTCTTTATTTCAACGAACTTTTTTTTTCTCCTTAAATATGGTTTTAATAGGTTACAAAGGATTTCGGTTTTCATAAATTACGCAGATCAGAATCAATAATAAAAAAAGCGTATAAAATACGTAGGATTTCTATACAATAGAATAATTTCTATACCAGTTTAATGATTGGGAACGTAAATCACAAAAAAAACAAACATGAAATAGTGTAATGAGAGTTTAAAAACCACGAGCAGTCGTAGCGTACGCTGAAAGCACTTGTACATGTCCGATCACGAAATACCAAACAGCATCGAGCGCGGTCAGTACTTGGGATGGTGACCACATGCAGGTCAAACATTTCTATTATAGACACTTTCTATAGCTTTTGGTGAAACTAGCTTATACAAAAAAGAGCCATAATCATATAATGCTTTGTTTTTTATAGAATTCTATAAGAAATTTTTATAAGGGAAAGTGCTGGACCAGCAAGAGAATAGCAGTGGGATATGTGCTAGCACTGCAGGAAAAGTGCCGGATTGAAGTAATGTGATAGTATACGAATGCTGGCCTGCTGTTGGCCGTCACTGATGGGCCAACTGCATTCGGCTCGGACACTTTTCGACAGGTTTAAGTAATGCCACCCTTGCACTTTACCGCTGAAGGCACTGCTGTCTGCCATCTTTTCTCCAGCTGATGGCCCACTGTTTCTTTCTTTGTTGGGACTGATTTATTGAAAGAAATTCTGAGATTAAGTAAGGCGAAGAAAACTTTCCAGGAAAATTGGTGGAAATTGGCGTTCAGGCACACGGGTTCGCCGTGTGCCTGAGCTAGTCTATCCCTGAGCTAGTCTATCTATGAGCTAGCTGTCCCTGAGCTAGTCTATCAATTTAAATAGGTAATATTAAAACAAAATCTCTAAATTTATCATTAAATAGTTTTTTTAAAAAAAGAACAAAGCCTAATCATCATCGTCCAAAAGCTAATTTATCCGGTAAATGGAAGTTTCTGAAAAGGAATACCTTCGAAATTAATTATATGGTGTGATGTTTAATTTCACGAGACATGTGAGATTAAATAAATCATGTTTAATGTAAGAGATATTCTGTAAATACGTCAAGTTTATAGTTAGATTTATACTAAAAACATACAAAATATTTGTTTTTATGCGTGGTGTGAATTTATATCATTATGTTTCTATCTTACTCTTTTAACTTCTATCGGAAATTATTGGTGTTATATTAACCAAATATATTAAAAGTAATTAACTAAAATATTGTTTATATGTATAAACATTATATTTAAACAATATATTAAAATATTGCTTAAATATATTAAAAACAAATAACTGTTTTTAAATAATATACGTACCAAATATCTACTAACAAGGGAACCACTTTTGGTGTTGTCGCACCTTAGCATTTAGACCTGGTGCATTTTAAACCCTATATTACGAAGTTTGAGAATCGATAAAATTTTTCTGTTAAAATAATATTTCTTGATTTTACAGCAGCATAACTTTCTAAAAATGCAATTTTCGAGACCACCTATCGGACTATTAACATTGAAGTTTTTTAAAGAAAAGCATTTAAAAATAAAGATTAGTTAATAATAAGTATAAAATATTGAAAAATATTTAAAAATTCCTTCAAGAACCCACGAATTTGTTTTCGAAAATTTGCCACATTATATTCACATTTTTGGCGGAGAAACTGTTGGTGTTTTTTTTTTTTCAAAAGTAGAGCTTTCCACCAACCCTAGCCAAATGTCATAGCTGTTTGTCTTGTGTGAGGAGTGTTTTGGACTTCAGTAGAAATTGTAATGTCTGACCTAATAGCTACAGAAATTTTTCTAAATTGTGTAAAAATATTAATTTACTTTACAATTACTTTTACCAAAGGACCATATAATACAACAACATTTCATTTTAAACATTGGAAACTTTATTCCTTTCGATTTCAAAAGAAAATAGTTTGCTTATTTTGTATTTTACTAAAAAATAGTTTTCAATGATCTTGGAAGCACTTTATCGAATTATATTTACTATTTATACATTTATCGTCAGCAGAGAAAAAAAAAAAACCTAATTTTTGTTTCTTATGTTAGCAATTATTAAAAAAAATCGCAATCTGATATAATTCTAGTAATATGTACCCGTACATTTACTCTTCGGATAAAGCGGGCGGAAAAATTGTAACGCAACATGTGGCGACTTAACTGCCTTTTGGCGTGAAATAAACAAATAAAAATGTAATAATAAAACATTAAAAGTATAAAAAAGTATATAAAATATGATTTTAATAGAGAAACTTTATCGGTTCTCGAACTTTTATGTATAGGGCTACAAAATGCACCAGGTCTCGTTGCTAGGTGCAAGCAACACAAAAAGTGCTTCTCTTGTAAGGTCAGAACTACCACATCCTCCAAATTTAAGGTACCACAATTTCCGAGTTACAATTTTGTCATATTTAATCGCAATTTTCTATCATTAAAAAAAAGCTATTTTTATCCTGAAATAGTGGCATTCAAATATTGGAAGGTTTTATGACTACGCAAGGCATTTTACCTGCTAGCATAAAAATAGTGCTGTATCTTACAATACTTCCGATTTATATAACACAATGAATAAAGGTTTAGAAAAACAAAAAAATATATATTAAGTTCAGTCATAATTAAAAGTGTGCTGATTTATGAAATTATTTATACTATACGGTAAATAAAATGCATTAAAAATGATGCAACGTATGAAAATTAAAAATACATACAGACGTAAATTAATCTCATTTTTAAATTTTCTATCACTCTAAAAACCTGGTGACAAATTTCCGTGGATTTTTAAGTACACTATTAAAATGTCTGAAGACGCCAAAACTTGCGTGCTAGAGGGTCAATTGCCAAGCCGTGGAAATATTCTTTGACTTATTTAATGAAAGAGATTCTGAGATTAAATGAGGCGAAGTAGGGTGAATTGGTTACAACTGACGTTCTGGCACGCGGGTTATCAGTCTCTAAACCATGGAAACTATGAGTAAAGAGCAATTGACATATCCTCAAAATGGTGAAACTTCAACTGTAACCGGTTTTGCAGTGGCCCATTACCGACGCGACAAAAATTCCAGCAATAATGTTAAAAAGAAATTCTTCACATATTTAAAGCATGGAACTATTAATAAACAGGAACTGACATATCCTTATCCCCTTAACCTACGATTCACTTTTAACAGCTCCACGGTTTGGCAAATCCATAGCTACCACTAAAATTTAATAGAGATTTTCGCCTTGTTTAATCATGGAATTTCGACGATTAAATTAAACTATATTTACTGTGAAATTTTAGTTGCAAGAAGAATTTACATTTGGCTCAATCATCGTACGCGGGCTATGCCGCTGCCATCGAAACACTCAAGGCCTGAGGACACAAGTTGTGACGTCATCACTAATCGACCGACTTCTCACTAGTGTTGGAATTCACACCAGGAAATTTTGAATAACAATTTCCTTTTATTTTATTTGTAGAATATCTATCATCTTGTAAAACTATAGTAACTATTTAAATTTACTGGTGAGAATTTGGAATACCCTAATAAAAAATCAAATGGATGCCGCAATACTCTGGCATTCCGCATCTGGCTGAACTTTTATTTAAGGTTTCCGAATTTTCACCAGTAAGTTTAAGTAGTTACTATTGTTTTATAAGATGATAGATATTCCACAAATAAAATTAAAAAAAAATACTATTCAAAATTTTCCGATGTGAATTCCAACACTAGTGAGAAGTCGGTCGATTAGTGATGACGTCACAACTTGTGTCCTCAGGCCTTGAGTATTTCGATGGCAACGGCTATGCCCGTCATTGTAGGTTAAGGCACCGCCCCCTGAATACTAGGCCTGAGCGCTGGACCATGGCGCGTCCAATGGCGGCTGCCGAAGGCGGATTTTTTTCAGTATGTGTACGGTCCCTTAAATATTCCTACCAATAATTTTTCGAAGTTTTTTCCGCTTCATTTTTCTGAGAATAAACAAGGTAGAGAAATATTTTATAAAATACTGGTGTATATATTTAAGGGACCGTACCTACGCTAAAAAAAATCTGCCTTCGGCAGCCGCCATTTGTGTGTAATTTTTGTGTGAGCGCTCAGGCCTAGTATTCAGGGGGCGGTGGTTAAAGGGTTAAAATAAGGAGGCATCAATTGTAACCCCTTTCGCACGGGTTGTTTATCTCCTGTGGAACCTTCCACCATTTAATTTATAAAGAAATTTTCCCTGTATTTAAAGGCATTATTAATGCAAAATTTCAGTCAAAAATAATGTCAGAAAATGATCTGCATTTGTACTGGTGGAAGTTTACTTTTGCGGTAGTCAGGCCCTGCGGTTCCGCCATATTGTGACAACCGGTGAAACAAACTGACTGTTTTAGCAGGAAAACTGACGCCAGTAAAAACGAATAGATATTTTTACCATATTATTGAGAAAATATTTCCGTGTATAAGACGCGTAAATAACACAAAATATTTTACTCAATTTTACTGGTGGGAAGTTTACACCGGCGGAACTTAGAAACTGCGGATCCGATTTAAAAAGAAGCAGCGGCCATCTTGCGACAACCTCCTCAGTTAATTTACTCGCAACTGGTAGGCAGTACACTATGTGTCTTCTCCTCTTTATTCACAACGCCATTACTTAAAAACCTTGTAAATGCATAATTATGGTCAAAAACAGATATTTATTTTTACTGGTGGAAGTTTACCTCGGCGGTAGTCAGGGCCTGCATTTCCGTCATATTGTGACAACGTGGACAACCTCCTGTCAGTGTCAGTGAAAGAGATTATAATATCTAGACCAAGTGTTACCGGTAAAAATGAATAGACATTTTTGCCATAATTGTGAGAGAAATTTTACATGAATAAGCCGCTAAAGAAGGAGAAATTTTCTATTTAAAATTTACTGGTGGAATTTTGCATCAGTGGTAATCAGAAACTGATGATCCAATGTAAAAAAATCAGCCGCCGTCTTGTCACAACCTCCTGAGTTACTTCACTCGTAACTGGTAGACTCTACACTATATGTCTTTTCCTCTTTATTCTTAACTGCATTAAATTAATCGCATTTTAAAATTTTCTGTCACCCTAAAAACCTGCTACTAAATTTCGGTAAATTTTGAAGTACACTAACAAATAGTCTAGGGACGGCAAACCCGCGTGCTAGAACGCTGCCACCGAAATACTCAAGGCCAGAGGACACGAGTTGTGGCGCCGTTACTAATCGACCGGCTTCTCACTAGTGTTCCAATTCACACCGGAAAATTTTGAATAGCATTTTTTTTTTGCGGAATATCTATCATCTTATAAAACAATATTAACTATTTAAACTTTCTAGTGAGAATTTGGAATCCCCTAGTAAAAAATCAGCCAGATGCGGCAACACTGTGGCATTCCGTATCTGGCTGAATTTTTATTTAGGGATTCCGAATTCTCACCAGTAAGTTTAAATAGTTATCATTGTTTTATAAGATGATATATATATTCCACAAATAAAATAACAGAAAATTGCTATTCAAAAATATCCGGTATGAATTCCAACACTAGTGAGAAATCGGTCGATTAGTAATGACGTCACAACTCGTGTCCTCTGGCCTTGAGTATTTCGATGGCAGCGGATATAAGGTCAATTGCCAACACTATTTCGAGAAAATAATCTTTGACTTATTTAATGAAACAGATTCTGAGGTTAAATAGAGCGAAGTAGAGAAAACTGATTACTATTGAGATTCTGGCACGCGGGTTCGCAGTCTCTGAACTAGTGTAGGGAGGTATGATACACTTTTTTTTTACTAATTTTTTACAACCCTTAGAAAGCTATTTTTAAACAAATTTTTCGTGTTTTCTTATAAAGTGACCTTTTATTCATTTATTAAAAATATTGTAAATTTAAAAAATAGTCATTCAAAAAATATATCCCAATTATTTTGAATGGCTACTACTGTATCACATCTCCCCATTACTGGGGAGGATTGATACACTAGCAAGGGAGGTTTGATACAGTGTTATTTAAATTGAAAAAAAAAATGCAGACAATTCAATTTATGCGTCATACAATTTTTATGATAAATCTTAAAATATTTAAGTAAAATTTGAAACGAAATGACATTGACATATTTTTGTTTCAGAAATGTTTTTTTACAAAGATATTTAAACTATTGCTATTATTTAAACAATCCTATTAACACACTTTTTAGAAAATAAATAATGAAAAAAACCCCTAGAGATCTAGCTGCAAAGAAAAATGAAGTGAAAATTGCTGATTTGCAAACAATTTAACATAAATTTAGCACATTTAAGATTCCTTTAACCCTTTCAGGGGCAAAGCATTTTCAATGCTAAAGTGTTGAATAAATGAATGGCACCGGAATTTACCAACAAATTTAATTACAAATGAGAAAAGGGATATATTTCACTCTCATACTAAAAGGAAAATATTTTACCAAAATACTGGTTCCAATGTGGCGTTTGGGAATTAAAATTAAGTGGTTTCATAAACATACCACCAGCCCTGAAATGGTTAAAAGAAAAACTTACAACTCTATCAGCTTGATAAGTAACATCGGGTAGATTAAACGTTTTTTCAATTTTCCCTTCGTAAATTATAGAAACATTTTCCCTTTCAGGCCATTTAAACTTTTCCCTTCTACATGACGAGCACAGCGAACTAACCATCTACCATCGCACTGCTTTTCTATGTAACCTACATAATATCTATGAATAGTCTCTTTGTTCTTCCTTACCAATTTCAGTAGCTCTTGCTGTAAAACAATAATGAATATTACAGTCCTATATTAGTTTGCAAACTTAAAAAAACTATTAAATTTCAAATATACAAGTGTATCATTTCTCCCTATTATGCCTTATTGGATTTTCAATCACTTTGTACAAATGCAGTTGCAAAATGGTAATCTACTTTCTAGTAAAACTAATCCTAATAATGTGCTTTATAAATTAAAAAAATTGCAAGACATTATCTTCACAATAATAAGAGTTATGAAAGAAAATCAATCAATGAAAAACTTTACACTGACATTTCAAAAAACCTTCAAAATTAAAAGAAAAGAAAAGTTGTCAGTTCTTCACTGATTAGTCCAGCTAATGGTAACTTCAGCAAATAAAAGAAGCATTCACATGTGTTAGAATGGCTCTTAATGCCATTTGATGAGAAAAATTGTCAATGTATCAACCCTCCCTATGTATCAAACCTCCCCTACCTCCCCTATCCACTTACATAATAGAATATTAAAACAAAATGATTAAGTTTTATCATTCAATACTTTTGAAATAAAGAACGAAGCTTAATCATTATCGTCCAAAAGTGAATAGCTCCAGTAAATGAAAGTTTCTGAAAACTAATGCTTTCGAAATTAATTATATGGCGTGAAGTTTATTTTCATGAGACATATGCGATTAAATAAATCTTGTTTAAAGCAAATGACATTCTATAAATTATGTCAATATTATTGTCAGTGTTATATTAAAAATATATCAAATACTTACTTTTTAGCATGCTATGAATTTGTAACGTGATGTTTTCATTTGTCTTATGTTTTAGGTTTTCATGTTGAGTTATTCATGTTTTATTCGCCTAAATAATCACAAATACGAATCAAGGTATTTTACTGATTCCCTCCCTACTTTTAATAAATAGCATACATGCCAACCTCCGGCTTTTTTTTAAATTCAAAATTTATACTTAGAACCTGAAATTTATTTAATGAGAGGAAATATGTAGTTTTAAATTGCTTACCATATTTAATGCAAGGTACATTTAATTAAACAAACTTTCTGGTTCAAAGCATATTTTTTCGTTTAAAAGAAGCCGGAGGTTAGCAACTATGATAGTAGGGATTTTAGAAAAGTTTATTATAATTTGACTTTACTGAAATAGTGTTGATATATAGAGTGGTCCATGTGTAGTTTCTTTTTTATTATTATGAAAGAAAACGTAATTTTATGAGTGAAAATCGAAATTCTTTATTGAACATGGAAGTTGGGTCTATGCCATTTATATATGGAATACAATATCGCCCATGTAGCCACCGCGGTTCCGCTTGCATGCCATCATCTGAACATCAAAATTTTCGATGACTTTTCCCAGAATGAGCGGATCCATGGCCAAACTTTCAGCCAGGATGTTACGTTTGAGGTCTTGGATTGTGCGGGGGGCATTGGCTTTTACTTTACTTTTCAGAAACCGCCAAAGAAAATAATCCATTGGGGTTAAATCGCACGATCTTGGCTGCCAATTTACATCAGAATTTCTTGAAATTACGCGATCTGGAAATTTGTCGTTCAATAAGTTGATGGTTTGGCGAGCTGCGTGTGCCGTTGCACCGTTGTTGTGTTGTCAACGAGTTCATATTTACAAATGGCATACATTTAACAGTTCATGCATGCATGACGCATGACAACTGACACAAATAACCTGTGAAATATTCATAGTTCAAAAAAGAACCAACACTAGTACTAAGTTTTACAGTACTACTTTTTTTTTTTTTTTAACAAAACAGATAAATAATATACGCTAAGAAAATAACGTTAAATACTGTTCATAGTTGCATTTTGTTATAAAAAGATTTATATCATAGCTCAGTGTTGCCAGTGCGCTACTTTTTAAAATTCAAATTTCTTGATTGGCACCACGTTTCTGAAATGGTTAAATTCCCCTTGTTTTCGCCTTAATTAATATGTCATTAAGTAAAGTGAATTTTACTATTTCAAAAAAGTGGTGCCGATTCAGAAATCTGAATTTAAAAAATTAGCCCACTGGCAACACTGTCATAGCTGCCAAACTTTTGGTAGTACTCAAAATTCGGAAGTTCTTAGATTGATTTTGTCTACACTCCGCTAGAAGAAAAACATCCAAAAATGAAGAAAAATGAAACGATGAAAAATACACACAACATAAATTAAAGTAATAAGGCCTACTCATGCAGAATATCCACATGGGTACCAAGAATTATGATTAAGATTACTACTATTTCCGAATAGTTATGCTTGCTCACTGTTTCTGGGATTAAATAGGTCTAAGACTACTATTCGGAAAAAAGTGGTATTCAAAATCCACAATCCTCTGCACTTATATCTGTAGATTAAAATACATTTTCTAAAAATACTCATATGTTTCATCATGTTACACTTTTTACACATTTTTTTCGGCATTCTATCACCATAGCACAATCACCTATTTTAAACATACCCCCTCGGTTTAAAAAAAAACGCTTTTTTAACTGTCTAAATTGGTTTGACATATTTTCGGGACGAAGCGATGTCGGTGAAAGATGTTTCTGCCTTAAAAATTCGTTAGAGGGAGACAACGCGTGAAACCAGTTCATGACTCACCACTAGCAAGCAACATGCAGATGACCATAAAACATGGCTGCCAACTTTAACGCTTTCTTCTTACCACTAAAATTTTATAGTAAATATTGTCTTATTTATTGTCGAAAATCCCATGATTAAACAAGGCGAAAATCTCTTTAAAATTTTAGTGGTAGTCAAAAAGCGTAGTTGGCAGCTATGCCATAAAACAGATATACGAGGATGAATCTGCTGACAATTTGCTCGAAAGATTTCTCGGAGCAAATACGCAAAACAATAACGAAAGTTTATATATTATAAAAGCTGTTAAGCTATTATCAAAATAGCTTTTTTTTATTGGTACGTGTATGTTCAACGAAGGAATGTTCGCTATATTATATATTATATAAATAGAATAGGCATTCAGATATCGTCGGTACCATGTCAAGCTATACAATGTGAAAATAGCGAGCTACTTTTTTTTAAATTCAGATTTTTTGATTTGCACCACTTTTTTTAAATAGTAAAATTCGCCTTATTAACTTTATGTAATGACACATTAATTAAGGCGAAAACAAGTGGAATTTTACCATTTCAGAAAATTTGTGCAATCAAGAAATCTGAATTTAAAAAAAGTAGCCCACTGTTTTCACGTTGGATTGTTTGACGTGGTACCGACAATATGCTCAACAGATATGAAGTACTGCAGCGATCGCAACGAAGAAGCGTTGTCAGTTCTCTACTTTTTAAAATTTAGATTGTTTAATTGCCACCAATTTTTAAGTAAGAATATTCACATCATTCAATAACAGATTAAATAATGCGAAAATAAGGTTAATTATGCTATTTTTTAAAATTCTCCGCTAAAAATCAGTTCCAGCAATCACCGCTAATATACAGTATTTGGGATACAGTATAATATTCAAAATCTTTTGAGTGTCCGTGTATATACTATGCACTTTATATTATACAGGAAATAACTTGTAGTAAACCTCAGCAACGTATATCAATTTCATTGTATGTGAAATAGTTTAACATAACTAAAATACGTCCCGAAAATTGTTTACCTCTATACAATTATGTAACGGAATTTTTTTGTGCTACCTTGTAAATGAATAATAAATATTCTTTGTACCGCATATTCTAAAAATCTATATTTTAGTTAAATTCATAAATGCATATCAATTTCATGATGTTCGAAAGGGTGTACCATCATTAAAATGGACCTGAAATTATTTTTTCCTATTGGCCGTAATGTAACGGAATACTTTTGACTGTCCCTGTAATTCAACTATAGATCCGATTTTCATAAGATTTGAAATGACTCGACAAAATTATGCAACAATTACATATTTTAAATTTCAAAACATTCGGTTGGGCGGTTTTTGCGCTGTTATATGCGGGCGGAGGAACGGACAGACGAACGGACCAAACGAGGACTATAGATGCTGCGTATTTATATAATTACGAACTACGTATTTGTATTATTACTAAAGAGACCTGCTATCTGTAAAGTGTAATAGTGTAATAGTGTATAAAGTGTAACCCTTTGTTCTTTACTTACATTTCCTAAGATTCTCCGAGAGAGAACAGATTTTGGGAGTTTTTGTCACATTCTCATTAAAACTTTTATGACTATTTACTATTATTTGATTATGGATATCCCCAGCCTGATAGTAGCCGCAGCCAGTAGACTGTTTCTTAACATTATTTCCGAATAATAATCCCTCCCATACTCAATCACATATTAATAAGGAGACTATTACTGTAATTCATTACCATATCTTATTATCATTCATAGTTACCTCATTGTGACATAGCTAACAGTTTACAAATCTAGTGCTTTTACTAATTTATCCATTTTCTTATATGAAAAAGTTGGAAATTGCACGTCAAACGTGGCAAATGTGGTGCGTTCGTACTATAGCTACTTTTATAAGTATTTTTTGCACCGCATATTGTACTGAATGCATATTCTAGTGCACTTCAAAAGTGCATATCAATTTCATTCTTTTCGAAAGGCGTAACATTATTAAAATGCACTTGAAACAATTTTTTCCCATTGGCCGTAATGTAGCGGAAAACTTTTGACTGTCCCTGTAATTAATCTATATATCCGATTTTCATAAAATTTGAAATGACTCGACAAAATTTTGCACCAATTATATATTTAAAATTTCAGACCATTCGGTTGGGTAGTTTTTCTCTGTGATATGCGGGCGGGCGGACGGACCGACCGATAACTATAGCTGCTACGTATTTATATTATTATGAACGCACCTAAAAAATAGCAATGAAAATTAAATAAACTACGAAATAATTCGTGAACAATTCACAATTTAAAAAAAAAAAAAAAAAAAAAAAAAAAAACATCATGCTGTGAAAAATTTATTTTTTCTGCATCTAAAGGAATTTAGCAATTTGAAATTACATTTCATTCTTATAAATTAGGTCATTCATATTCCTTTTGCTTCCTTAAAAAATAAAAATAAAAATATGTTTATGAAATAAAGTATTTAAGATATGAAAACAAATCAAATTTCAAGTTAAATTCGTGTAAATGCCATTTTTATTACTTCTACTTTTTTTTTAATTCACACAGCTGGATGATAATAAATATTCTTGATTAGCGTGTAAAAAGAAAAGATAGGTTTCAGATCTAAATGAAGTATTTTTTAGGTATTTTAAAGTAATAACTCCAACATTATCTAAAATTTAAACTCTGCCGTTTCATGAGAATGCGTGTGAAAATTGCATAATTTGTGTGAAACTCAATTACATTTCGGCCGATCAATATTTTCAACAAATAGTCGTTACCCAAAGTGTATAACTTATTCATGACATAACTCAAAGTATATTCTCTGTTATTCTGAGTCAAATATTTTATGCATTACACAAGCTTTTGGTTTCAGACACGATACTCCATCGCTCGTTAATAAGTTAGTCTTAACCTAATAGCTAGATCCATGTGGAACTTTGATGAGTTCTCTCATTTCAGAACTAATATATACACACTTTATAAATGACATCAGGAATAATACAACTTATATTCTATCACTTTGCAAATTTGCGCTTTCATTTTCTTTTGTAAGTAGTAAGTAATGTGGTTATTCAGGAATTAATAGTACTTATTTCTCAAGTTTGTTTGAATGCTGATAATTAGGATACTTTAGCATGAGGAAATAGAATAAGGACAAAGCCTTCCGATTATAAGTGTTTAAAAGGATGCTTAGAGGAGCTTATTTTTCACAACCACTATTTTATAATAATAATGTTTGTCTTACTATCAAAATTATTTGATTAAATAAGGAAAACATATTATTTTGGAAATAGTAGTACGTAAAAAAAAGCACCTCAATGCACACTGTTTAAGTGAATATTTCAATGTTGGATAAAATCTAAGCTAAAATAAGAAATTTATAAAAAAATTTAACGAAAATATGGGTAAAATACTTATAAATTTGTGTATTTAAATAAGACAAAAATGTTAATATTTTGAACAAATACTATCCGGGATTTAAAAAAAAAATATATATATATATATATATATATGCAAAGCATCTACTTATTCCGGCGAGAAATGAAATGTGAGCAATTGTATTTAAAGTTGTGAACTTAGTGAAACTTTGTTTTCATATTAAAGATTTGTATTCATCTCTAGAATACACAGATTCAAAATAATACCACATAATTATAGTATATAATTTTATTTCTCCAAATGCTTTGTTGTCGAAAAATTATGGAATCCTGTCCAATTCGAGAAAAAAGTGGAATATTCGGATAAAATATATGGTTAATACTACGTGTTTCCATCTTTTGTCTTTATGATTTCCGTGATTCTCTCAGGAATCTATCTCCCAAGGTTTTTGTACTGTACATGTTTAGATCAATCGCTGTCCATGCTTTCCGACCCTTGTCCATTAGTTCCTTTGATTATTTTTTCTGAAGCTTAAATACCATTTTTATTTCAAAGTATATGATATATCATCAATAGAATTGGTATCTGACTTGCATACTGGCCACTCCCTTTGAGCAACATTTTTTTTTAAATAACATTTCTTTGTCCGAGATCTATGGCACAAAACATTGTCATACACAAATATAACATCAGTATCTTCATATTGACCTTCTAGATATGGAATCAAGAATGTTTCAAAAATTAGAATATTTCTTTGAATTCACATTTAAATTTGCTAAACCCAGTCTATAAGGCGCCTTAAAAGATATGCAAAACGAAATCGAGATTGAATCCGCGAACTTGGCAAAAATTGGAACAGGTTTAATTCTTCCTTTCATCTTGGAACATTCCAACGAATTCTCCTCTATCTACTCCCGCATCGATGCATATTCTTGATTCAACGCTAATTACCACTTTGCCCCAGTCATAAACAGACTAATTCCGATGTGCTTTGGTTCATCGTATTCTTAATTGTTTGTGCCATAAAGTCGAGTTAGGTTATTTCTTGGCTTTACGATAGTGATATTCAGCTTTATTGAATATGTTGTACAATGTTTTACTTGATGTCTTAGCCTTGGGTGCTTTTTTCCATTTATTATTCATATTGTTTTACGTTTTCCATTTCACATTCTTACATATTTTCCCCAAAATACGATCTTGACGAAGTGATAAGGTTCATGATATAGCAAAACGGGAGCGATTTTTATGTTTTACAGCTCTGTTAATTTTCTGTAAATTTTCGAAACAGTTGATTGTGAGCTGTAAATTTTCAACTCAGTTAAAAGTATCCTGACCTGTGTCGAACCCAGAACTTTAAACCTTTAATTCCCATTGTAGAATATCTTCTAGAAGTTACGTAGTCCAGAGAATCTGAATTTACACCAGAAATTTTCAATGGTAAATTTCCTTTTATTTAAATACAGAATGTCTGTTACTAAATAAAGAAAATATTGCTATTTTAATTTTTTGGTATGAATTTGAAATATCCGGATTAGCAAATCCACTAAATTTAAAACACTGTTGCTTCAATATTCGCAAACATGCGCATTAAAGGGTTAAACTTAAATTGCTAATCCTCTACAAATTAAGCTTTCTTTTCAACAACCAGCCGACACAAATTTTCTCAAACAGTTTTTCTTGGCCTTCATACCTTTTATTTTTCCCACCTTATTAGTAGAGAAATGAGAGTACTCAGTTAGCATTTAAACTTTCAAAATTTTTTTTATTTTAATCACATACATTAACTTCAATTTATTAATAAACGTATGAAATTCTGAAATCCGGTCACTACCTACCTATCACGGGAAATTAAATTATTTTATCAAATGCAGTTTAACATCCTTAGTTTTGTTATTAAAGAAACTTTGACAGTTACATATGCAGAGAGTGTAACATTTTCACGAGTTACAGTTGTCAATCGAACATTGGGCGAGAAAACCTCTACTTATTGGGAAATATTATGGGGAAAACGTTTTCTGATTGCAGCCCAAATTACTAATCCTGTCTTAACTTCCATATCAGCGTAATCCCGATTTTATACTAGTAAGTGAATTTTCGTAGGAGTTGAACCTTTTCCATAACTCACAAATAAAATATCCATTGTATTTAAGACATTCAGTGTTCCTTATAATTGTTATTTTGACAAACTTTCTTATATGACGACGTTTTTTGCAGTTTACATATTGCACTAATATATTTACAAGAATTAGCTAAATGTGAAAAATCACTACAAATGCTTTCATTTTTCAATCCTTTTAGAAATTGTTCTAAAAGGTTTTCGTGTAATGTGTTACCAGAGAAAGCACAATAAGCCGTTAACTGTTTTAATCTAGCCGAAAAATCTTGAAAGTTTTAATTTTCTAATTGAAAACGCTTGCGAAATTATATTCGCTCTTGGGATAGGGCTGCAAATGTTTTATCAGATTATCAACAATTTCATTATATTTTTTCTTTTCAGCAGCCGTAAGGAAGCAAAAATACGAGGATGAATCAAATATAACGGACACTTTTTAATTATTATTTTAAAAATATTATTTGCCAAAATTGCACCAATTTTATTTTTATACATTGCTTTTTTTATAACTACACATTGTTTACAACTTATTGGTAGTTATTTTGTATATATATGTTTTTTAATTATATAAAAAAATTATAATATATATTTGTTTTTCATAAAAATGAATTAGGACGTGTATGAAGCCAACAGCACAAAAATTCTCTGACTTCTTCATCTGGTGATACTCCTTCTCCTCCTAAAGTTTCTTTAACCCTTTCAGGGCAAGGTACTTCTATTCGTAAAATATAATAAAAGGAAAATTTTCATTCCAATATTCTGGTGCCAATGTGGCATTTAAGAATTAAAATTAAGTGGACCAAAAATAAATCACCGCCCTTGAAGGGGTTAAAATGATCCAAACGAACGCCAGTCCAAATATAATAAGTTCAAACCATAAAGACCGAATATTTTCCAGTGAAATTTTTGATTTGTTATACGTGTTCTATGAGGTCGTGCATTGTCTCGTAGAATTAGAACATTTGGAATGAAATGGAGCGTTTTTAGGGCTTTTGTACTACTTTAATTTCCCACACAAAACTCACAGTGTTATACTGCATTATCTGTAAATCGTTCATGAAGACAATTCATGACGCACAATACCATCTAAATGCCAAAAATTATTAATAAGAACTTTGTCAGATTTGGAATGAGTAGAGCAGTTTCTCTTTCTGTGAGCTATTCCATGTTGGATTAACGACTTGTTACTTTTTGAGCAATTACCTATTGGATTGTCTTGTTTCACTTTCTTCTCGGTCATTTTTAAACAGATTGTGCCATTTTGAATAAGTGGAGTAGTTTCCCTTTTTGTAAGCCATTCCATGTTGGATTGTCTTGCTTCATCTTCTTCTCGGTCGTTTTTTAAACAGATTGTGCCATTTTGATTAAGTAGAGCAGTTTCTCTTTTTGTACGATATTTCATGGTGGATTGTCTTATTACTTTTTGTGCGCCATTCCCTATTGGATTGTCTTGTTTCACCTTTTTCTCTGTCGTTTTTTAAACAGATTGTGCCATTTTGAATAAGAGGAGCATTTTCTCATTTTGTACGCCATTCCATGTTGGATTGTCTTGCTTCACCTTCTTCTCGGTTGTTTTTTAAGCAGATTGTGCCATTTTGAATAAGTGGAGCACTTTCTCTTTTGTAAGCCAATTCATGTTGGATTGTCTTATTACTTTTTGTGCGCCATTCCCTATTGGATTGTTTTGCTTCACCTTATTCTCGGTCATTTTTTAACAGATTGTACAATTTGCATACATATTACCTGAATAGGGTGTCATTTCTGAATTAAGCACCCTATCAGCGTTAAATTTCAATAAACTTGATATTTTCCCTTCTTGAACGTTTAATAATTATATTTTATGCAACTGCACTGGGTACTTTGTGTTTACTTATAATCCAATTACCTACAGTAATAAATGTATGAAAAATAATATGATAGCAAATAAAGGTTAGAATGCAAAGAACTTACTTCTGAACAATGATTAAAATGCTCTATTCCTATTAACAAGGGTCGTACTTGTCCTGAAATTTCAAGACCAGGAAATTCTTTGTACCAGTATTTTCTTTTAGAAAATCTCTTCTTAAATAAGGTGAAATTTTACGAGATTAACCTAGATTTACTTTTTCTATAAAAAAAATACTGAAATTTCTCCTGAAAAATTCCCTAAAGCGTACGACCCCTGTATTAAAAAAAAACACTTTTTTATTTCTTTTACTCCTGTAATAAACGATACAGTTTTCATCCCATGCATGAAGCAAAAGCAGCTACTATTTTGTCTTCATTAACATGATGTAAAATGAAAATTTGCTCTAGCCTCTTAAGGTCTCTGCATGCCTTCGGAACAAAGTTTTTAAATCTTTGTAAATTTTAAGTTTAAATTGATAATTATTATTTGAAATGTGACATTAACATACAAAAAAGTAATTTAATTTCTTTTAAAATTTTTACTTAAATATATAGAAGAAAATTACTCGAATAATTGCAGTTTTCTTAAAACTGTTTAAATTGAAAGTATAGAATATAAATGCATTCTATGAATTCCATAAGAAATATAATAGCATTATACAGGAAGTCGACTATTTTTATGACAATATGAATATTTTAAAAGTTATAGGTATAAAAAAGAACGCTGAAAATTCCTGAAAAAAGTTAAGAAATCATAAATTAAAACCGTATAGTTTAAAAAATTTCCCAATAAATCAGCATAAGAATAGTCGATATCCTTTGAATATACAGGGTGTTTCAGCACACTGGTTACAAAATTTAAGGAGAGATAGAGTGCACCTAGATGATGGGAAATCACATGGCAATGCATGGTCGGAAACGCTTTCCTGGCGTGGTAGTGCCGACACAAACAAAAGAAAGAAAGACGAACAGGATAAGAAAGCATCTTTATTATTCTTAGTATCTGAAAAATTCTGGGACAATGCTGGACAGTGCTGAGGAATATGCTGCATGCATCATGGCAGCTGCTGGGAAGTCCAGGACACTCTCGGTATTTTCGAGAACGTTAGATATTCCTTGCTCTGGAGATGTGCATAGAACTATTAATAAAGAGGAACTGACATATCCTTAAAATAGTGAAGCTTCAACTGTAACCGCTGTTGTAGAGGTTGTTTACCGCCGGTGGAAACTTCCACCAGTATATTTATTTAGAAATTTTCTACTTATTTAAACGCCTTATTATTTCAACATTTCAGTCATAAACGATGCTAGAAACAGTTTTTCATTTTTGCTGGTAGGAGTTTACCTGTAGTCAGGCCCTGCGTTTCAGCCATATTTTGACAACCAGGGAAACAAACTGACAGTTTTACAAGACAAACTGACACCAGTAAAAACAAACAGAAATTTTTATCACATTTGTGAGAAAAAAATTCCTTGAATAAGACATTTTAAGTAAGACGAAATTTTCTATTCAATTTTACTGGGGGGACGTTTGCCCTGGCGGAAATCAGAAGCTGAAGATCCGATTTAAAAACAGCAGCCGCCATGTTGTGACAACCTCCTCAGTTACTTCACTCGCAGCTAATAGTCAGTACACTATACGTCTCCTCCTCTTTATTCATAACTCCATTGAGATGTGAGGCCTGCATCGCGGCTGCATACACCTTCTTTGATGGCCATCGTTGTCTCTTTTTGTTTTCATTTCTTATTTTTTTTTTTGCTGTACTAAAAATTAAAAATACGTTTTCCCACCCTGTTCGTGTGCTTCCTTTTAGGTAGCTTTCTTTACAAAAAGCTACCTATTGCAGCCGTTCAGAGGAAAGCGATTTCAAAACATTTTGGTATATTTTCATCGATCATGACCCCCAGACCCCGAAACCACCCTCCGTTCAAAATTGATATATATATATATATATATATATATATATATATATATATATATATATATGACCTATGTCACACTGTAACTCTCGTATTTATGAACCGATATGGATGTAATTCGGTGTGTACATAGTACATACCAATGTCTCGACCGAGTTCGTTGGCCAGCTTCATCCGCCATTTTGTTTCAAAATAGCGGCCATTTAAAAATTTTTAAAAAATTTAAAATTTGAAATGTGGTACCAAAAAATTAAAAATGGAAAAACATTTTTTTCTTATGTAATTGACCTTTATACAAAGACTCCGTAGCAGTTTTTGTTTCGTCTATATCTTAAAAAATGGCTGAGTTATAGCATTTTGAATTTCTAGCGAAGCTGACATTTTGAAACGTCCTGAATTTTGTCACGCGATAAAAGGCGTATTTATGAACCGATTTGGATCTAACTTCGTTTATATATAGTACAGACCAATGTCTCGACCGAGTTCGTTAGCCAGCTTCATCCGCCATTTTGTTTAAAAATGGCGGCCATTTAAAATTTTAAGAAAAATTTAAATTTGAAATGTGGTACCAAAAAATTGAAAATCTAAAAAATATTTTTTTTCTTATGTGTTTGACCTTGATAAAAAGATTCAGGAGCAGTTTTTGTTTCGTCTATATCTTACAAAATGGCTGAGTTATAGCATTTTGAATTTCTAGCGTGGCTGACATTTTGAAACGCCCTGATTTTTGCCACGTGATAACAGACGTATTTATGAACCGATTTAGATGTACATTGGTGTGTATATAGTACATACAAATAACTCAACCGAGTTCGTTGGCCAGCTTCATCCGCCATCTTGTTTCAAATTGGCGACCATTTAAAAAAATTTAAATCTAAAATGAGATACCAAAAAAATGGAAAATGAAAAAGATATTTTCGTATGTCTTTGACCTTAATACAAAGATTCTGGAACAGGTTTTGTTTCGTCCATATCTAAAAAAATGGTTGAGTTATAACATTTTGAATTTCTATTGTGGCTGACATTTCAAAACGACCTGATTTTTGTCACGCGATAACAGGCGTATTTATGAACCGATTTGAATGTAACTTGGTCTGAACATAGTACATACCAATGTCTCGACCGAATTTGTTGGCCAGCTTCATTCGCCATCTTGTTTCAAAAGGGTTGCCATTTAAAAAAAAAATGTAATTTAAAATTTAAAATGAGGTATTAAAAAATTAGAAAATGAAAAAGATTTTTTTTATGTGTTTGGCCTTGATACAAAGATTCTGGAGCAGTTTTTGTTTCTGAAAATTTGTTCTTTTGTTTATATCTTAAAAAGTGGTTGAATTATAGCACTTTGAATTTCTATCATGGCTAACACTTTGAAACGATCTTGTATTTGTCACGCGATACCACACGTATTCACCTATTTCGATGGAAGAAGGCATGTGGATAGTATACATCAATATCTCGACCAAGTTCGCTCGCCAGCTTCATCAGTCATCTTGTTTCAAAATGGCGGCCATTAAATTTAAAAAAATTATATTTAAAGTGAGGTGCAAAGAAATTAGAAATTGAAAAAGGTTTCTTTCTTAAGTATTTGACCTTGATATAAGGATTCAGGAGCATTTTTTTTGTCTTTATTTTAAAAAATGGCTCAGATATAGCAGTTTCAATTTCTAACGTGGGTGACATTTTGAAAAATCTGATTTTTTGCCTGCGACAGCACTCGTGTATATCAACCGATTCCGATGTGAGTGAGCATGTGCACAGCAATTACTAAGGTCTGGACCAAGTTCACTGGTTAGCCTCATCCACCATGTTGTCTTAAAATGGCAGGCACTTTAAGAAATCGCCGAATTTGGCAGCCAAATATAAGTTACTTTAAATAAAAGCAGCTTGGATAAAGCTGACTAATTTCGCGAAATTCTCATTCATAATGATTTAGTATTGATAAAAATTAGTATTGGATCTCCTACATTCGGTTTCCACTTAATTGAGCTTCGTGTGTTTGAATAATATAAGTTGGCTTTTTTAAAATAAGGAATATGAAAGCTACCTCTTCCTCCCGGCACTGGCCGGAAGGACTTTTTTGCGTTTTGTGTCGTCATTACCGCGACAGGAAAGCGTTTCCGACCATGCATTGCTATGTGTTTTCCCATCGTATAGGTGTACTTTATCGCTCCTGAAACTTTGTAACCGCTGTGCTGAAACGCTCTGTATTTTTAAAATAAGAATTAAAAAAATATGTGGTAATTGAACTATTATTTATTGAGTTATGAAATTCTGTGATAATGAAACTCTGTGATTGAGTTATGAAATTCTGTGTTCTGTGGTATACTCTATTAAAAAATTCTGTGGTAATTGAACTTTTATTTATTGAGTCATAACAATTTTTCCAACACAATTTTACAAAAAAGTTTTCTGATTTTTTTCAAAAGTAATATTTTTCAACTTAGTTTTTTAAAGTTTGTAAGAAATATAAATGTTTAAAAAGTTCCAGGATCATTAAGTTCACTATTTTTTTTTAAAGAGTTTCAATTGAAATTTTGATTTAAACTGACGTTTTAACCCCTTCATTTCCATGATAGAATACGTTCTAGAAATTACGTAGTTAAGTGAATGTGAATTTACACCAGAAAAATTCAATGCTAAATTCAGCTTTATTTAAATACGGAACGTTCTATTATCAAATAAACCAAATATTACTATTTTAATTTTCTGGTATGAACTTGGAATATCCAAATTAAAAAATCCACTAACATCCTGATGCCATTTGGACTCACTGGGAGTGAAAGGGTTAAAGGTATAAAAACTTTCGATAGAATCAATACATTCCTTAAAGTTTCCAAACATTATTGTAAAGAAAGTGGAAATTCAGACTTATTACATTTAAATGTAAAAATAAATGCGGAATAAATGTACTCAGTCCTTCATATATTAGGCGAATTTTACACAAAATAAAATATAGCCATCGTACGTAGGGTTGGGTTGGGTTGATTTTTGACGGCCAATTATCTACACGAGGGATAGAGGCCCGGGGGGAGTGCCCTCCGTGGGGGTCTTTCTAAGGGAACCTAATCCGTATTAACGCATGGAAGATCCACGGCTCGAAGAAAACCACGAAAACTCCGAACGATTAGGCCGACGGGCGCGATTGGGATCGAACCCAGCACTTCCCGTCTACCAGCTACGAGAGCAGAACCTCTCGGCCACTGGTGGGGCCCATCGTACGTAGGGAAAAATACAGCAGGACACTCGATGTGAACGATTTTGTTCGAACAAGATAACTTTGTAATAAAATGTTCGGGATAACTCAGTTCTATTTACACTCATGGCCACATTATTGGTTTAATAAATTAAATAATTGTAAGCAGACATCGCTGGAATTGTTAACCTTGTATAATTAACAAGACATTTGTCCTCAGAAAGTACACATGATAACTATAAAAAGCATTCTAAACCGTCGTACAGACCTATATGAAAGATTTTCCGTTGTATTCCTCGCGTAGATAAATTTAAGCACTGAATGTACCTCGAGAGGAGAATCGCTGTGCTGCCAGCTACGACTGTATTTAAATTCTAAATACCACATTAAATATTTGAAAGTTTTTGTAATTAAATAATAAAATTATGTTAGGATCAATATTTTCAACAAATAGTCTTACCCAAAGTGTGTAATTTCTTCATAACAAAACTCAATGTCTATTCGCTTCCATTCTAATGCAAATGTTTCATACATTGCATATGCTTTCGGCTTCAACTACCGTTCTCCACTGCACGTTAATAAGTTAGTCTTAACGTGATACCTCGGTCCATGAGGAATTTTGATTAGTCCTCTCATTTGAGTACTAATATTCACACACTATATGAATGACATCACAAAAAGTGCAACATTAGTTGAATCCCTTTCAAATTTAGACATTCAATTTATTTTCTAAGTAATAAGTTATGTGGTTATCCAGTAGTTAATATCATGCATTTCTCAGGTTTGTTTAACCCCTTGAAGGGCGGTGGGATAGATTTTATCCCATCTACGATTAATGAAGATTTGCACCAGAAAAATTTTATTAAATTTTACTTTTCTAAGTTTGGTGGAAAAAAGTCGTAAAATTGCTTTTCCTTATTTGCAATAAAATTTTATGAAGATTCCGATGTGAATTCGACATTACAGAAACACAATTACTTGCCCCTCAAAGGCTTAAATACTGATAATAAGGAGATTTTTGCACAAGGTGATGGAATAATGATAAATCCTTCTAATGCAAGTGTTTAAGTTAAGCTTACAATATTGCCATGTACACTAATGGCGCATGGTGCATGTAAAATCCGTCGTGGGTGCAAAGTCCTCTAAGTTACCTGTGAATTATACCTCTGGAGATGCTTTGCCAGGTGAAGGTCTAGTCATCTGATCAAGGTTCTAAATTATGAGAACAACTTGAGTAGCAATGTGCAGGTGCCAAACAACAGGATATAACGTTAAGTAACCGGCAAAACAAAGAATACACAAACGAGCAGTAGGCACTGCAGATAGGATGACGATCGAGGTAATGATGTGAGGTTTATTGCCGCTTTTTGGCGATTAGGCGGTCTTTTGTCCCGATGCCAGGTACTAAACCCGTTAAGCTGGGGCAACCCGGCAGGTAGGGGCCTGGTCATCGGTTAGAAAGAAAGAAAGCTTACAATATTGGATGATCTCTAGGTTAAGGTAAATAAGAAAGTTCTGCTTTCTTCTAAGGAATACGTGAGATAAAATATTTGAAAATTTGCATAGTTAATTGATAAAATATTAATAGGATTGAAGGACTAGGACGTATAAGTGAAGAATAACGTTGCACAGTATAGTGGAGTTAGAGTAGGGGTTTCTTTTAATTCCTTATATTTGTTATTTTTATATACACTGGTGAAAACAATTAAAGGGACAAACGGGTTTTTTTAAAAACAAAACAAAATAAGTTATCCGTATACGCAAATAAGGTATCAGATGATAGGTAAGCTCCTTGCGGACACACTTGCCACGCAGTGGTATGTGTCGTCACAAGGTAGTGGCGCTGTGATCGCGTTTGTGCAGAGGTACTTCATTTGACCGCCGAAGCTTGTAGCGTAAGGACGTTTTGAAACATCGTAGCATAACCCAATCCTTGTTTTTGAATTTCTTTGTTTACCCATCGTTAGTATGGCTAGTCGTCATCGTCTAGAGGATGCCACAAGATGGCGAATTGTTGGAAGACTCTAGGACGGCCAATCACAGGCTATCTGTTGTAAGGACCTCGGGGTTCCGTGAAATGTGGTGTCCACTCTGTGGAAAGAGTTCACAGAGACAGGGACAGTGGCCCGCCGACCTGTTCAAGGCCGCAAAAGGGCAACAATGCAGGCTGAAGACCGTTATTTGAGACTTCTAGCCTTAAGGGATAGGTCCGCGACAGCGACACAACTGTCTTGTCACGTGTATAATGCAACCGGAGCATCCATTTCACGGATAACAGTCACCCAGAGACTTAATGCAGGTGGTCTGTATGCCAGACACTCTGTAGTCTGCATCCCTTTGACTGTGAACCACAAAAAGGCCCGTCTAGTTTGGTGCCGAGAACACCTGTGTTAGACATAGGATAGTTGAGGGCGGGTTCTCTTCAGTGATGAGTCGCGATTCAGTCTAGACGGCAACTCGAGACGTGTTCTTATCTGGAGAGAGCCTGGGAGTCGATATTGGCCCTCCAACATTGTCGAAAAGGACCATTATGGTGGAGGTGGTCTGATGGTCTAGGCAGGCGTTTTGGCAAACGGACGTACCGACCTTCATGTGTTTGATAGAGGTACTCTGACAACTCAGCGGTACAAGGACGAGATTCTTGCACCTTATGTGAGACTTTTTCGCGGAGCATATGGACCAAATTTCTTTTTGTGGACGATAACGCCCGTCCACATAGGGCTCAGTTGGTAGACGAATACCTAGAATCAGAGGATGTTCAACGAATGCAGTAGCCTGGGATGTCTCCTGACCTTAATCCCATCGAACACGTATGGAACGCACTTGGACGATCAATTGCAGCTCGAAGACCTGCTCCAATGACCTTCGATGAGCTCAAGGATGCCTTGGTGCAAGAGTGGGTGCATTTGCTACAGGGATTGATAAGGACCCCCGTAAACAATATGAAACGCCAATGCGAGAGTTGTGTAGCAGTTACAGTCGATCATACACCCTATTAGACATGTTTTTCTCTGACTGACAGGGTGTCGGTCAGCTGCTGTGCTGGACACGTGACCAGTTTCCTTATTTAGGGTGCAGGTTGTGCCCATTTTTGTTTTCACATATATTGGTCTTATATCGGATGATATTTAGGCCAAGTTTGGTTTCATTTTATTGGTTAGTTTTTCTTTAATTGCAAATAAACCATTTGTCCCTTAAATTGTTTTCACCAGTGTATATACTGTAATGAGACAGGTTGCTGCTTGTATTTATTTGACATATTTAGTAGTAGCTATGAAGATGGAAAATACACATTATTCTCCAAAACTTTCATTTTTTATTACATTCAGATTAAATAATCGTTATATGCATAACATTGAATTATTATAATCATTTTAACTGAAACTTTTAATTTATTAAATCGTGACTCTTAACCCTCTCGCTGCGGAACCCGAGGGGATGCATTTTCCCGTCTAATTAATTCTCCTTGATTATTCCCACCAATTGTTTTTTTATTGTAAATTTTGCCTTATTTAATCGGAGCATTTTCCCGATTAACTTAGACAAAAATGTTTGTTTTGAAAAACCGGTGACAAAAGAATAAAAATTCTTAAATACACAATTTTTGAAGCTAGTATTTTGATTTGATAAAATAATTACGCAGCGAGAGACTCGGTGTTGCCAGATTGGGGACTTTTTTTAATTCAGACTATTTGACTCACACCACTTTTTAAAAATAGTATAATTCGCCTTATTTTTCAGAATTTTTAATCTATTTCTAAATACGTCGAATATTTCTGTTTCAAAAAAGCGGTGACAATCAACAATCTAGGGACAAAAAAAAAGTCTTAATCTGGCAAAACTGGCGAGAGGGTTAACCCTTAAATGCGTGATTTATTATTTTGTTTCGAAAAAATTATATATAATTCTCTGAAAGGTTTATTACACGGGAAAAATAATGAAAAAAATCACAGATACATTTTTAATATAATACGTCAATCTTTTCTTCTGTTGCACATCTGCAATACAAGTAAAAACTACTGTCATGTGGCTGTTTTACGCTGAAATATTGCAAATTAGTAAATATTTTAATAAGTATGTCTCCAAATACCTTATTTTGTATAATTATTTATGTTATAAAATTTAATCTTTAACCCTTTAATTCCCATGATAGAATACGTTCTAGAAATTACGTAGTTCAGAGAAACTGACTTTACAACAGAAAGTTTCAATGGTTAATTTCGCTTTATTTAAATGCGGAATGCCTATTATTAATTAAAGCAAATATTTCTATTTTAATTATTCTGGTGTGTATTAGTAATATACGAATAAAAATTCTATTAAATTCAAAATAGTTTTTTTTTTTTTTTGCATATATGCAAAGCTGCGCACTAAAGGGTTAAAGAAAGGTATTGGTCTGTATTTAGGTATAATAATTTCAACAAACAATTACTTGACATGTGTAACTTATTCATAATACAACTTAAAGTCTATTCTCTACTATTCTGAGATAAATACTCATGCATTGCATACGGTTTCGCTTTCAGCTAAGATATTCCATTGCCCATTAATACGTTACGAATAGTTTGTTCCAAAAGGGACTTTGATGAGTTCTCTCATTTCAGACCTATACACACTAAGCGAATGACATCACGAATACTGCAACTTAACCCTTTCAGAGGCAAGGTACTTCTATTCTCAAAATTCTGAAATGAGTGAATGACACTGGGATTTAGAAAGAAATTTATTTAAAAATAAGCAACAGCCTTTTTTTTTTCACGTACTTAATAAAAGGAAATTTTTCATTATAATATTCTGGTGCCAATGTGGCATTCAGTGATGAAAATTAGGTGGTCCAAAAATGAACCACCACTCTTGATAGGGTTAAATATTATTCATTTCCAAATTTGCACATTCATTTTTATTTGTAAATAATAACAAATGTGGTAATTCAGGAGTTAATAGCAATTTTTTCTGTGATTTCATTGAATGTTGATAATAAGAATATTTTAGTCTCAGAAAATCTGATAAGGATAAATCCTTTTATATTCAACTATATCAATTAAGCTTACAATATTGGATAAGCTCTGAGAAAAGATTAGTAAGGAACTTATACATATTTATAAGGAAAACACGTGATAAAATATTTTAAAATTTGTGTCGGTAAATAATAAAAGTATGATACAAATAACAGATTAGGATGCAGCAAGCAATATCTTTAAGCACTTCAAGGGCGGCGGCTCATTTTTGGACCACTCAATTTTAATTCTTAAATGAAACACTGGCACTTGAATATTTCAATGAAAAATTTCCTTTTATTAAGTACGTGAAAAAAAAGCTGTTGCTTATTAGTTAGCTTTCATTACAAAAAGCGACCTATTGCAGCCCTTCGGAGGAAAATGATTTTAAAAAATTTTGGTATATTTTCATCGATAATGACCCCCACACCCCGAAACCACCCTCCGTACAAATGTCGATATATATATATAGATAGATAGATAGATAGATCTGATCTTTGTCACGCTGTAACTCTCGAATTTATGAACCGATTGGATGTAACATGGGGGATACATAGTGCATACCAATGTCTCGACCGTGTTTGACGGGCAGCTTCATCCGCCATCTTGTTTCAAAATAACGGCTATTTATTTTTTTTTAATTTAAAATTTGAAATGTGGTACCAAAAAATTGAAAATTGAAAAATATTTTTTTTTATGTTTTTGACCTTGATGCACAGATTCCGGAGCAGTTTTTATTTCGTCTATATCTTAAAAAATGGCTGAGTTATAGCACTTTGAATTTCTAGCGTGGCTGACGTTTTGAAATGACCTGATTTTTGTCACGCGATAACAGGCGTATTTATAAACCGATTTGGATGTACCTTGCTATGTACCTTGGTACATAGTACATACCAAAGTCTCGACCGAGCTCGTTCGCCAGCTTCCTCCGCCATCTTGTTTTAAAATGGCGGCCATTTAAAAAATTTAAAAAATTTAAAATTTAAAATGATGTACCAAAAAATTGGAAAATGAAAAGATTTTTTTCCTATGTGTTTGACCTTAATACAAAGATTCTGGAACAGTTTTTGTTTCGTCTATATCTAAAAAAGTCCTTCCGGCCAGTGCCGGGAGGAAGAGGTAGCTTTCATATTCCTTATTTTTTAAAAAGCCAGCTTATATTATTCAAACACACGAAGCTCAATTTAGTGGAAACCGATTATAGAAGATTCAATACTAATTTTTATCAATACTAAATCATTATGAATGGGAATTTCGCGAAATTAGTCAGCTTTATCCAAGCTGCTTTTATTTAAAATAACTTATATTTGGTTGCCAAATTCGGCGATATCTTGAAGTGCCTGCCATTTTAAGACAACATGGTGGATGAGGCTAACCAGTGAACATGGTCGAGACCTTAGTAATTCTAGTGCACATGCTCACTCACATCAGAATCGGTTGATATATACGAGTACTGTTGCAGGCAAAAATTCAGATTTTTCAAAATGTCACCCACATTAGAAATTCAAACTGCTATATCTGAGCCATTTTTTAAGATAAAGACAATACAAAAAATGCTCCGGATCCCTTATAATAAGTTCAAATACTTAAGAAAGAAACCTTTTTCAATTTCAAATTTTTTTGAACCTCACTTTAGATATATATTTTTTTTTAATTTAATGCCCGCCATTTTGAAACAAGATGGGGGATGAAGCTGGCCAACGAACTTGGTCGAGACATTGATATATACAATCCGCATGCCTTCTTACATCCAAATAGATTAATAAATACGCGTGGTATCGCGTGACAAATGTAAGATCGTTTCAAAATGTCAGCCATGCTAGAAATTCAAAGTGCTATAACTCAACCATTTTTTAAGATATAGACGAAACAAATACTGCTCCGGAATCTTTGTATCAAGGTCAAACACACAAAAAAAATCTTTCTCATTTTCCAACTTTTTGATACCTTATTTTAAATTTAATTTTCTTTTTTTTTAAATGGCAGCACTTTTGAAACAAGATGGCAAATGAAGCTGGCCAACAAACTCGGTCGAGACATTGGTATGTACTATGTATACCAAGTTACATCCAAATTGGTTCATAAATACGCCTATTATCTCGTGACAAAAATCAGGTCGTTTCAAAATGTCAGCCACAATAGAAATTCAAAATGCTAAAACTCAGCCATTTTTTCAGATATAGATGAAACAAAAACTGTACCAGAATCTTTGTATTAAAGTCAAACACATAAAAAAAATATTTTTCATTTTCCAATTTTTTGGTACCAGATTTAAAATTTTTAATTTTTTTAATTTTTTAAATGGCCGCCATTTTGAAACAAGATGGCGGATGAAGCTGGCCACCGAACTCGGTCGAGATATTGGTATGTACTATGTATACACCAAGGCACATCCAAATCGGTTCATAAATACGCCTGTTATGGGGTGACAAAAATCAGGTCGTTTCAAAATGTCAGTCATGCTAGAAATTCAAAGTGCTATAACTCAGCCATTTTTAAAGATATATGCGAAAAAAGAACTGCTCTGGAATCTTTGTGTCAAGGTGAAACACATAAGAAAAAAATATTTTTCAATGTATAGTTTTTTGGTACCACATTTCAAATTTTAATCTTTTAATTTTTTTTAAATGGCTGCCATTTTGATACAAGATGGCGGATGAAGCTGACCAACGAACTCGGTCGAGAAATTGGTATGTACTATGTACACAGGAAATTACATCCAAATCGGTTCATAAATACCAGAATTACAGTGTGACAAAGATCAGATATATATATATATATATATATATATATATATATATCAACATTTGAACTGAGGGTGGTTTCGGGGTCTGGGGGTCATGATCAGTGAAAATATACCAAATATTTTTGAAATGGCTTTCCTCCGAACGGCTGCAATAGGTAGCTTTTTGTAATGCAAGCTACCTAAAATGGCTGAGTTATAGCATTTTTAATTTCTATTGTGGCTGACAGTTTGAAACGACCTGATATTTGTCACGCGATAACACGTGTATTTATTAAACTATTTCGATGTAAGAAGGCATGTGGATAGTATATAGCAATGTCTCGACCAAGTTCGCTGGCCAGCTTCATCAGCCATCTCGTTTCAAAATGGCGGCAATTAAATTAAAAAAAAATTATATTTAAAGTGAAGTGCAAAAAAATTAAAAATTGAAAAAGGTTTCTTTCTTAAGTTTTTGACCTTGATATAAGGATTCCGGAGAATTTTTTGTTTTGCCTCTATCTTTAAAAAAATTACTCAGATATAGCAGTTTTAATTTCAAATGTGGATGACATTTTGAAAAATCTGATTTTTTGCCTGCGACAGCACCCGTATATATCAACCGATTCCAATGTGAGTGAGCTTGTGCACAGGAATTACTGAGGCCTCGACCAAATTCACTGGTTAGCCTCATCCAACACGTTGTCTTAAAATGGCAAGCACTTCAGAATATCGCCGAATTTGGCAACCAAATATAAGTTACTTTAACCCTCTGTCTACCAGAAGGGTCCAATGGACCCGACATGTATATTCAAAATATTTATTCAAACCAGAAAATTTCTTCAAAACAAACTAAATGTATAAATCAGACAATATTAAGTTAAATAAACAAATTAAATAGTTTTAAGTAAAAATTCTGGTGTAGAATGTTTTTATAAAACTTGAGTAAAATTTCCGGTAGTTCTAGGGTTAAATAAAAGCAGCTTGGATAAAGCTTACGAATTTCGCGAAACTCTCATTCATAATCACTTAGTATTGATAAAAATTATTATTGAATCTCCTATAATCAGTTTCCACCAAATTGAGCTTCGTGTGTTTGAATAATATAAGCTGGCTTTTTAAAAATAAGGAATATGAAAGCTACCTCTTCCTCCCGGCACTGGCCCGAAGGACTTTTTTTAAATAATTTTTTTTTTTTAAATCCCAGTGTCATTCACTCATTTCAGCATTTTGAGAACAGAAGTACCTTTCCCCTGAAAGGTTTAAGTTGCATTATTCATGATTTCATTCGATTAGTGTCTATAGTTCTGAAATGAGAGAACTCACCAAAGTCCTTCTCGGACCGAACTATTCGTAACGTATTAATGAGCAACGGAGTATCTTAGCTGAAAGCGAAATCGCATGCAATGCATAAGTATTTACCTCAGAATAGTAGCGAATAGACTTTAAGTTGTATTATTAATAAATTACACATGTCAAGTAATTGTTTGTTGAAATTATTATACCTAAATACAGACCAATACCTTTCTTTAACCCTTTAGTGCGCAGCTTTGCATATATGCAAACAACAGTATTTTGAATTAGTAGAATTTTTATTCGTATATTACTAATAGTTATATTACTAGGTAACTTTTGCTTATTTAAAAAAAAAAAAAAAAAAATCTGTTTCTAAATTCTGGTATCAGTCACTCATTTCAGCATTTTGAGTATAGAAGTATCTTACCCTGAAAGGTTTAACCTATTAAGGCCCAGTGGCATATTTTTAAATCCCTGGACTTTGTGGCAAGAATGCGCTTTTCACACCAGTAAATATGAAGACAAATATATACTTTCTTTCACGAGAGAAATTCCTTGATAAAACAAGGTAAAAATTTCTCTTCTTTTAAAAGTGGTGGGAAATACGAAATTTAAATTTTAACGAAGAAAATAATTCGGGCGTTAAACCCTTGGGGACGAACGACCGGTATATGTGCCACTTAATGTGTTCAGAATCCTTCATTATTCCTAACAGTTATTTTGTATTGTAAAGTTTCCCTTATTTAATCAGAGCAATTTCGTAATTCAATTACAGAAAATTTTCTGTTTTGAAAAACTGGTGTCTAAAAGACTAAAAACTAAGCAAAGGGCTCTCGCCGCGAACGGGTTAACTGTTTAAAAACTACAGTAGAGTTACAGTAGCATTTTTCTTCTTTTGTAATAAATAATTTTATTTTTTTATTTATAAATATAAGTTGTATGAGACAAATTACTATTGGCATTTATAATAATCATAAACAACAAATTAATAAATATAAATTTAATTTAATAAATTATTTTATTATTGTGTTAACTTATCTATAACATAACTCAAAGTCTATCCTCTACTGTTCTGAGACAAATATTTTATGCATTATATGAGCTTTCGGTTTCAGCTTTGATACTCCGTCGCTCCTTGATAAGTTATTCTTAACTTAATAGCTAGGTCATGTAGAGCTTTGATGTGTTCTCCCATTTCAGAACTAATATATACACACACTATGAATGACATCACGAATAGTACAACTTAAATTCTATCTCTTTGCAAATTTGCACATTCATTTTCTTTTGTAAGTAATAAGTAATGTGGTTATTCCGCAGTTAATGGTACTTATTTCTCAGATTTGTTTAAATGCTGATAATAAGGATATTTTAGCCTAAGAAATGGGATAAGGATAAATCCCTCTAATACAAGTGTTTAAGTTAAGCTTACAATATTGTATGAGCTCTCGGCTAAGATAAATAAGAAACTTATACTTATTTCTAAGAAAAAGACAGGATAAAGTATTTGAAAAATAGTGGTGTATATTGTATGCAACAGATTGCAGCTTGCATTTATTTGACATTAAGTGGAATAGGTATGAATATAGAAAAAAAAGTTACGTCTTTAAAAAAAACAAAAAAAAAACAGTTCATACTGAATTATCATTGAATATTCGCTTTATTTATATGTTTAGGCTATGGTAACCATTTTAACCGAAATTTTTGCCTTATTAAATATGGGCTCTTGATCAAATATTTTGGTCTGTACTTATGTGACATCCAAAATCCAAAAACATCTCAAAATCTGAACTAAGTTGTAAATATTGAGAGTGAATATATATTTTTTGTATTAAAATTTCATCAGAAATATACGAGGTTTAGGATTAAAAAAAATTAAAAACTATTTGAACTCTCGTAGCTTATTAATGCGAAAATTCTCCTTTAGAGAATATATAATACTCGCACTATAAAAAAGACAAATGTTTCTTAATCTAGAAAAAAATATATACCACGAACGAAAATATACAATTAAGTCTTTGGAGTTACCCGTAAATCCGAAAAACAGTCTTTGTCTTTTGAAAGTTCAGAAACCAATATATTTTCGAGACTACAAACGGGGTTTTTTTTAAAACATGCTGTCTTTGCATTGTTTTCGGAGGCGTTTACGAGTAGTTTTTATAGCATAATAATCAGTTTTCCCAATCAAGAATATCGGCTTTTAACCCGTTAACGGTCGCGTTAAATTACGGTTTAAAAATTCAAATTGCTTATTGGCACCACTTTTTTGAAAAAGAAGTATTCACTTTATTTAATGACAGGTAAAATGATACTATAATAAAGCCAATTGCACTAGTTTATAAATCTGGGGAATAAAAACGATCTGAATAAAAAAACACCGCACGTGAATATCACGGGAGCGAGAATTAAGGGATTAAGATGCCATTAAATCTCAATTGAACAGTTTCAGCTGCGTAATTAGAATTATACATTCGGGCGATTCTCAAAAGGTGGGCACTGGACACACGTCATAACTTTAAGCCTTTCAAACATAACTTTAATTATCATTCACTTTATTTATTTATTTTTTTTTACACTGAGTTTTTAATTCTATTCAGAGGCAGAAAATGACATAATTTATTGTAAAAGCTTTGTATAAATATCTTAAAATTTTATTATTTTATGCTAAAGATGCCAATTTCGGACATTCATAACGTTAACTGCTCCAATGTACCACCAAGAAAAGGAGTTTTAACTTTTTTCCAGATGGTTCTAATGGTAAACAACGAATGCATAAAGGAAACGGATGATTTTTTGATAATTTCGTTAAGAGATGGCAGGCTGATTTATTGCTTTTTTGAAGATAGAAGGACTTTTCTATAAAGAATTTTTCTGTATTTTGTTATGTCCGAAAGTAACTTACGTAACAAAGCATTTGATTTTATTATTATTATTACGGGATAACAAAAAGTTAATTATACATATATATATGTATACACATACAATTATAGGACACATTTACTACATTCTTAGTCTTAAGAATTTTTTAAATACTAAGAGAAACGTCCAAAGTCTGTAACGTACGTGCGAAAAAATGGCCAAAATTTGTAACGTACACAACTGCTAATTAAATGCTTTAATAATTAATTTTCCAGAATAGTTGCTGTCTTTTAATGTTTGTGTATAATTTTGTAGATATACTACTAAAAATATTTATATATTATATTTATAGACAAAATACTATACTATTAAAAAAAATTGGCCTTAAATTTAAAAATTTTAAAAATTACATATAGTTAACGTTTAATGATCCCACCTTTTGAGAATCTCCCATGCAGGAGTAACAAAACAATATTAACTTTAAAGCTAATGTTAATGCTGTTAATATAGCGTACTTGTCTGTATAATATCCTTGTTCAACATGAAAATACTTACTTGAGAATTGATGGCATCCGAAAGACCTGTATTCAGGTTATATAACACTGATTAACCCGTTCGGGACCATGGGTGCCTACATGATACCCTCAAAAAGTGCTTAAAATGCTTCAGTTTGATACTAGTAAAAAAGAAAAGTAAAATTGGTTTTATTTAATTACGACATTTTTTCATTCAAATAATTAAATAAAATTGGTGACAAACGAATAAAATTCGTGTAAAAGCTGCCGGTCCTGAACTACGTCCTTAACACTAGAACGCCCGGAAGGAGTCGATCCGAATCCAACCATATGATTAAATGTCGACTGGAACCAGAAATTCTTTCGTAAAATAAGTTACCGTAATTTCCGGCGTATAATCCGCGGATGAAACAATCATTTTTTGACCCAGAAAATTCTTTAATAGAATTGTAACTTATCGGATCGCCGTAAATAGTTCAGTTGAATAACTAAATAAAATTTCTGGGTCCAAACAGAATTGTTTGATCCGCGGATTATACGCCGGAAATTACGTTAAATAAATCAGTCAAATAATTTTGAATACAAATTTTGGTATCAAATATTTTTATGAATTGTGAGTAAAATTTCCGGGCGTTCTAGTATTAATACACTGTAAAAACTACTTGGAAACGTTTCCGATAATCCGTGGTAGCAAAAGGAACATTCTTTTTATAAATGCTTTTTTAAATCTCGAAAAAATATTGATTTCTGAAGTTTTTTTAAGATAAAGAACGCTTTCCGAAAACTACATAACACGGAAGTGGTTGTTGTATATTATCGTTTGGGGTTATGTTATATTTCCCAGATTAAAAACCATTTATTTTCTGACTGTGTAGGGGATGCCTGGAATTATCATGCTGTATTTGTAAGACAATTAAAACACAATCTGAAAATCTTATAAGTGCAGTTGCGTATGATGATAAACACTTTAGTTTTTTTTTTTCTTTCTTTTCTTTAAGAAAAATATCTGTGCTAAGTTCAAGTTAAATAAAAATTGGAAAATGGTAAATTAACTTTTCCCAGTTTTAGACTGTGGCATTAATTTTTTCTGAATGATGCATAATGAATATTTATGTTCAAGAATTAGCTTTGGTTTAATTTATTTGAAATCTAACCTGTCAACCTGAATGTTTAACCCCTTAACGGTCGCATTAAATTACGGTTTAACTATTCAATTTGCTTATTGGCACCACTTTTTTGAAAAAGAAAAATTCACCTTATTTAATAACAGGTAAAATGAAACCATAATAAAGCAAATTACACTAGTTTATAAAACTGGTGGGAATCAAGCAAATCTGAATAAATCTAAAAAAAGACACAGCCCGTGAATATGACGGGAGCGAGAATTAAGGGGTTAAGCGGCATTTTAAAGATGAACGATAAATATTTTATGTTGTCTTAAAAAGATTTCTGATGCGTACTAAAATTTCTTAGGGTGTCAGAAATAAATTAAACACTGGCATATCAAATAAGGATTACGAAGACCAATAAATACATTACATAAGATTTAAAAAAATGGAACCTTGCTATAGCTTTTATTGAACAGTGGTTCACATTCTTATAAAATTCTGGTTATCGAAAATTTAAAACAGCGGGTTTAGCGCTAAAACACATTAGGTTAATTCCATGCGAACTTGTCATGTCTGTCACACAGCTGAAAATCGCTATGCTTGTTGGCCACCGTTATTTTCGAAAAGTTTCTTAGGTTTATTCAATTGTGACATATCTCCGATAAAATAATTCATATTTTTTCATTCTAAAATACTGGTAGCCAAAAATCGTAGTGTGTGACAGACATGACAAGTTCTCATGGAATTAGCCATTACAGTGATCCCGAGTATCCGGCCTAATGTGGCGGAAGGGTAGGCCGGATAACAAAAAAAGCCAGATAGGCGAAGTTCTACAAATATTTACTAACTTCGTGCCCTCCCGCCGCCATGATATTAAAAACACATGTTACACATATTAAGGTAAATTTGATATATACAGTACATACAGTTTCAAAATAAACAAAACATTAACAAAAACATAATCCTAATTCGTAAATAAACAATTAAATTTAAAAAATCAAAAAACCCGACTGCGTAAAAAGCGAACTAATTAATTATTTCTCATCAATGTGAAACTATTTTTTTTTCAATTCCAACTATTAACTCACACTCTCGCTATATATATCTTGTTCAAAGTTTCAATCGTTAATAAAATACTTATTATTCATCCAATCCAACTCAAATAATTTTTTAAAACTTATTGTGGATGACACTTGATGTTAATCCAGTTTTTTTCATATATTAATTCATTAATGAAATTAAATTAATTAATTTTCAATAATCGAGAGAACAATCTTCTTGATCAAGGTATTTTAAGACCGAGAGAGCCCTCTTCTTGATCAAGGCATTTTAAGCGTCACTCAATAGGAAAGAAGAATGGGAGAAAAAAAATATCTTATTGACCTAAGTAGAAATTGACTTAAAATATTTTTTTATATATATTACTTGTTTATATTACTTACTTTTTTTTTATTCACTTGTATTTATGACTTTTAAGTTGTGTTTAATTGTTAGTTCCTTCCTATCTATAAACACTGTTTTGATGAGGTCTATAGGTGTCTAAGATGGTTAGAGTTGCAGTAAAGCTAGAGATCCTACACAACTTACAGGTTGTATAATATTTTAACGAAGCTTCTGACTGTAAAATAGCCAATGAAACATCGTCTTCATTTTGAAAGATCTATCCAATGATATGCCACTCAATAGGGTGCGTAATTTTTTTTTCGTCTCTACCGCCATTTTGAATTTATAAAAACAAAACCTAGCCTATAACCATCGGGCAGTTAAGACAAATTGATAGAGACCTCATTCATTAAAGTCCATCCAGCCGTTGGGATGTTTCGAGGGTATAAATAAATCCACATACACAGATACGCGTGAAACACATAACCCTTCTTTTCAGTCGGGTAAAAAGCGGTAAATCTTATTTTAATGTTTATTAATAAATGATTGCACAAATATGAAAATTTATGCACAAGATAAGAGCAAAAACTTACAGATTTTAGTTTTTGAAAAAAGTCCTTAATAGAGCACAGTTTCTCTCTGTTAGGTTGCATATAAAAGCTTGTTTTGCCATCTTTCTACATTTTTCTTGGAAATATTTTGTTCTGGACCCTTCTGTGGTTTATTCACAAAAGCATGAGGAGAATCAACAATGGGTCGGGAGATAAGGAGCTGAACTCTACTTGACGGAAAAGTTCCTCTTTTGCAGGGCATCAATCCTTTTCTTTTTAAAGTCATTAGAGATTAAAAAAAAAAAAAAACCGCGTGGCCACAAGAAAAGATGCCGATACTGATAACAGTTAGAAGGATGGTCTATCCACACCTTTAGCCCTCTTCCACGACGCAATGTCCCTCCATTTTCGCAAGTCGATGATATCAGATGGCGTCGATTCCTGTTGATTAATGTACTACAGTGCAGCCTCAATCGTCTTGAACCCTTGCGAAATTGAAATGAGATTTTTCCTGCATTCTTTTAATCATTTTCTTCTGATATTCCTCCTGCTGTCAATACTTCTACAAGATCGTTTTCAATTAATTCTTTAACTTCGTCGTTTGCCATCCATTCTGTAATGTCTTCTGCATTGACATCGTCAGAGCCCGGTATATTTATCAGCAACGGAAGAAGCTTATCGCTCTCATCTCCCGTTGCAGTTTCCCACACGGGTTTATGTCCACTTTTATGGTCCCACAGAATGTTCCAAGACCTTGCAATTACTATGTTTGGAATTTCTTCCCATGCTTTTGGCACCCACATTTATGGTAACCTGCCTGACATGGGCTCTTGCAACATTCCTCATTTTTTAATAGACCGGATAGTACGGATTGCCGGATAGTCGCGAGCCGGATAATCGGGAGTTTACTGTACATATTCATTAATTTTTAAATATCGTCGGTACCATGTCAAACTGTCCAATGTGAAAACAATGAGCTACTTTTCAATAATTCAGATTTCTTGATTGGCACCCCTTTTCTGAAATTGCAAAATTCCTCTTGTTTTACTCTTTATTAATATGTCTTTAAATAATATTAAATAAGGCAAATTTCACTATTTCAAAAAAGTGCTGCCAATCAAGAAATCGGCATTTTAAAAAAGTAGTCCACTGTTTTCACATTGGATATTTTGACATGGTACTGACGATATGTACTAATATTAAAAAAAATTAAGTATTTTTGTCCATAACAAAGTTTGGTAGCCTAAAATTATAATGCACTCGCATAGAATATTGCAGAAACAGCGAATCCCTCTGCCAAAAGGACAATTTCCGGCATTTGTCTTTGAAAAATATTCTTAGACCTATTTAATGAAAGAAATTTTGAGATTAAGTAAGGCGAGAAAAATTATTCAGGTAAGTGGTGGAAATTGGCCTTCTGACCCGCGGGTTTGCCGTCGCTGAAATACTTAAAAACACAAAATCATTATTTTTCTTTGCAGCTTATCACAATACGGAAAAATTGACAAATATTTTTTTTCATGAAATGCTTCGGTTAAAAATGTCACCAATCATACAAATGTACTGAGTTAAATAAATACAAGCATAATCCTGGTTTGTTTCTAACTATATTTAATATAAATATCGTCAGAAACCTGTGCTGAAACCAATTTTACCATAAAAAATAGGAATAATAAATCTTAACACTATGTTTAACCCCTTAACGGTAGCATTAACCCTAGATCTACCGGGAATTTTATTCAAGTTTTAATAAAACGTTCTACACCAGAATTTTTATTTAAAACTATTTAACTTATTTATTTACCTTATTTTTGTCTGGATTATATACTTAGTTTATTTTAAAGAAATATCTGGTTTGAATGAATATTTTGTATGTACCTGTCGGGTCCAATGGACCCGTCTGGTAGACGGAGGGTTAAATTACGGTTTAAAAATTCAAATTGCTTATTGGCACCACTTTTTTGAAAAAGAAATGCTCAGATTGTTTAATGACAGGTAAAATTATATCATACTAAAGCCAATTGCACTATTTTATAAAACTGGTGGGAATCAAACAAATTTGAATAATCTGAAAAAAAGACACAACCCGTGAATATGACGGGAGCGAGAATTAAGGGGTTAAATACTTAATAGCAATTTATAATGCAAATGAAATTTGATTTCCTTGTCATTATAGTTTGGGATATTTTGATCCCAAATCAACACACTAATTTCAAACGTTACATCATTATATAAATGATTCTATAATAATTATTCAGATGCAAATAATTTGCAGAGTTGTAATATCTATTTTTCAGAGCAGTAAATAATTTATTTTAATGTGAATTTATTTTTAATATATAATATAATTAAAGATAGTCATTAGATTAAATTACTCAAGATATAGTCTTTAAAATAGTTATAATCTAAATTTTACTTTGTCTTTCTTTAAAGTGTAATATCTTACTAAAATATTAAATCGACAACATTACTAAAACAATTTGCTTAATTTGGTTTATTAACCGAAATAATTAAGAAACCAAGGCAAAATTTTAAAGCATTACAGCTCCTTTTCACAAGCCATTGTATCACATAATGCAAAGAAACTAAACCGTATTGTTCTACACTAACATTATAAATGACTTCTTTAGAATTTCATAATTAAACTGACAGGAATCCCATGCGTTCACAAAACCATATTGTTTGATGTTGAATTAGATGTTAACTAATCAATACGCGCACGCGTTCAGCAAATAATCATTACCCTATGCATGTAACTTATTCATTCTATGGCTTTAAGCCTATTGGTGACTATTCACAAATATATTAAATGCTGCATATGCTTCTGGTATTTCTAGCGACACTTGTTTCCTTTAATCAGACAGTTATCTCAACATTGATAGATGCATATTGAACTATGATGAATACAGTCATTGGAAACTAAAATGTGCGCATCATAATTTTAGAATTAGTTTTCGAGGGTTATAATCCTATATTCTGTAGGTTAGAGTATCATTTATAACCTCATTTAGGAAAATAATTCCTTTGTCTTTCGAGAAAAGTTATTTCAGTTTATTACTTTAACCTTCCGTCTACCAGACGGGTCCATTGGACCCGACATGTACATTCAAAATATTTATTCAAACCAGAAATTTCTTCAAAACAAACTAAATGTATAAATCAGACAATAATAAGTTAAATAAACAAATTAAATAGTTTTAAGTAAAAATTCTGGTGTAGAATGTTTTTATAAAACTTGAGTAAAATTTCCGGTAGTTCTAGGGTTAATTCCCTTGGTTTCGCAAATATAAAATTGAAAATAAAAGTACAATTGCTTGTTTCGCATCGAAACAAACATACTTGAAAATGAAAATTTAACATTATGTAGTGCCATCATTAATCATATACTTCAAACAGCTACAAAACTCAAAACAAATTTTATTTTTTAAATCAAGTTAATAAGTATATAGCTTCGCAATCAAATACAGAAAGTACCTTAGACCTAAACTAGCATAAAACAATCCAGCATGAATTTTTCAGTGACCTAAAAGCGGTGTGACATAACTTCTGTTATTGCAATTTATTATTCAAAATTACTTTGTATGCGACAAATATATATTTATATTTAGAATTAAATTCGGAAAATTTAAGAAAATGCATTTAAAAAGTCGTAAAGCGTATTTTTTTTATGTTAAACAATTCTTTTAATATTAGTTTTATTTGTAGTTACAAAATACAACACAAACGTGATACATTTAAATTAAGTTATAAATTTATATACAGCTTCACAGGGAATTACAGAAAGTACCTTAAACTCAAGCTAGCATAAAATTATCCGGCGTGAAATTTTTAATAAAGTAAAAGCAATATAACTTCTGTTTATTTTGATTTATTATTCATTACAATCCGAAACACATCAACCGACAAAAAGTTATCTCAGTTTACTACTTTAATTCCTTTGGCTTCAGAAATAGAAAAAAAAAATATAAATACAGTTGCTTGTTTCGATGCCAAACATACATGAAAATGAAAATTTAACAGTATGTAATGAACATACCATCATTAACCCTCTCGCTGCGCAACCTGAGAAATACTCTGGCATGCATTATTCCGTCTAATTAATACTGTTTGGTTATTCCCACCCGTTATTTTTTAGCAAAAACTTTGTCTGGTTTCATCAGGACATTTTACCCGATTATGATAGTCAAAAATTTCTGCTTTAAAGAACCAGTGATAAAAGATTAAAAATTCCGTAAAAGATGCTCATCGCGAAGAATTACTTACGCAGCGAGAGGGTTAATCACATACTTCAAACAAATTCGGAAAATTTAAGAATTGCATTGAAAAAGTCGTAAAATGCATTTTTTTTCTAAATAATTAATTTAATATTAGTTTTACTTGTAGCTACAGAATCCAACATAAACTTCATATATTTAAATGAAGTTACAAATTAATATATAGCTTCACAGTGAATTACAGAAAGTATCTTAAACTCAAACTAGCATAAAATCATCCGGCGTGAATTTTTCAATAAAGTAAAAGCAATATGACATAACTTCCGTTATTTCGATTTATTATTCATTACAATCCGAAACACACCATGCAGCTAAAATCCATTCTAATTATACCCAGCATCGTGATCTAATTTACGGAGACCATACCGCTCAGTTGGTTAGAAACAGAGCATTTGAATCCAAAACTTGGAATTTTATTTGCCGTTAGGAATGACAACATTGCATTGGATATTATTAATAAACCGGCAAAAGGATTAAAGGGAAAGTGTTGCGCATATAAATATTTTTATCACATCATTTTATCAGATTCCAGCTTGAGATAATTTTGATTTCATATCGGAATTCTCGCTGCAAATAATTTAATGAAACAGAGTTTCAAAACTTTTCAAACACGGGCAAAATTTAAGTTGCAACTTTAAATATGTTTGAAAATAGGATTAAAACTACCGTCTCGAAAGCTCTAAGATAAGTACTTTAAAACTATTTATGTTCGCAAACTACAAATTAGTTTTACATTCCGAAAAGTATAAATGCGTCAAATATATATAACCCCAGTAGGCCTAATGCATATTTAATACATGAAATATTTCCATGTCTCGAACGATATCACTTGGGGATTTCACTTTTGATCATCAACATATAAAACTCTATCATACGTGCTGTAATTTTACATCTTTTAATATTTAAAATGCAAACTATTATATTTATCAAATTTATCTGTTAATTAACGTATCATTCGAATCAGTGACGTAGCATCAGGGGGGGGGGGGATCATTTTACTACCAGCACTATTATAAAGAAATTTTGGCTTTACTTAATCACTGAACGTTTTACGATTAAACAAAGCAAAATTTAGCATACAATAATAATGGTAATAAAATGATCGCCCCCCCCCCTGACGCTACGCCACTGATTTGAATAATATGTTAGTTAAGAATTTTTCGGCTAATATGATTGCTTATTTGATGTGATTTAATTCTTTTCCTTATTATATATAATCATTTACATAATTCCGATTTTATAGGATATAAAAGAATAAATACCATAACATAAAAATGTTTTCAAGTATATATTTATTAAATAAGTACGCTAAATAAATACTTTAAATTTATTTATTTGAGAAAACACCAAAAGAGTTTTACATTCCGAAAAGTACAAATGCGTTCAATGAATACAAACATCAGTAGGCCTGACGCATTTTTAATATTTGGAATGATTTAGTACCTAAAATACTTGAGATTAAAATATGAAAACTCATCACACGTGCTATAATTTTATATTTTATGATATTTAACCTTCCTAAGAATGAGGCTGTGTAATTTTTATGTTTTGTAAACAGGAAAATACTTCAACAACATTTACCTTCTACAGTGTTCGCACCATGGAACTATGAATAAAGAGGTATCGATATAACTTCAAAATTGTGAAGCTTCAACTATAACCGATTTTGCAGTGACTCATTAGAGCCGGGGAAAACTTCCACCTGTAAATTTGAAAAGAAATTTTCTCCTTATTTAAACGCCTTATTAATGAAGAAATTCAGTCACAATTATAGACAAAAACAGATATTTATTTTTTTATGGAAGTTTGCTTCGGCGGTAGTCAGGCCCTGCATTTTCGCCATATTGTGATAACCTACACCACAGATTAAATATCTCATATAGATATGACTCTTCCATAAGCTCAATGGTAACCGAATCCCCACTTCAGAACCCCTAGTGACAACAGTCGCAAACGTTTCGGGCAAGTCGCAACAGGAAGTTGTTACTTGTCTTACTTGTATAGTATCTATCTTTTTTGTTATGCTTCGCTACCGATTTCGGGTCGCCCAGTGGCGGGGTCGGTAGAGACAGCTCCTGCCACGGCGGGGGCCCGGGTTCGAATCCTCGGGTAAGACATGGATGTAATTGTGAATGTCCCATTGTTGTAATATAATATATGTAATGGAAAATAAAATTGTTGTGACTTGTTGTTGTTTCTGTATAATAAGGATCATTCGAGGCGACAGCCATAGTAGCTATAGGCCCCAAAGAATTCCACTTCGGTGGACGTCAAATGTTTGACAAATGTACCGATTTCGGCATTTGTTTACATTTGTTGTTGTTTAAAACATAGAACGTGTTTTATTTTATCAAGCAGATACTAGGAATTTTACAAATAATCACCGAAATATGTACTTACACATTTCTTCTTAAAGATTTAACCTTTTTTATAATAATTTAAACACACAAATTTTCAGATATTTAAATAGTTTCATACTTGTAAAATTTGAATACCATAAATTATAAACAGTGTCGTAAAATCCCTTTTACATTCCTCAGTGATGTATATGTGATTATTTAGAAAAATAATAAATGTAGCATATTTTAAAGTACTACTTACTGGCGCATTTTAAATAATTCGATTTTAAACATTATTTAATACGACAACAGGTAAACGTGACAGTGATAGCACAAGTCTGAGAGTGACAGTTTATGTTTCAAGCACCGCGCATTTGTTCCCGCCGAGGTTCCCGACTGTTCTCAGTAGTGGCGCTAGAATCGCACCGGTACGGATTTTTGCTCCTCTGTCATATCTGTGTAAAAATATTTAATCTGTGACCTACACAAACTCCTGCCAGTATCAATGAAAGAGATTGTAATACCTGAGCCAGCTTTCACAAGTAAAAACGAATAGAAACTTTGACCATATTTGTCAGAGGAATTTTGAATGAATAAGCCACTAAAATAAGATGAAATTTTCTAATCCAAATTTACTGGTGGAAGTTTACTTCAGTAGTTATCCGAAAGTGTTGATTCAAAATAAAAAATCAGCCTCCATCTTGTGACAAACTCCTCAGTTGCTTCATTAGCAACTGGTAGACCCTACACTCAGTGTTGCCAGATTGGGGCCTTTTTTTAATTCAGATTATTTGACTGTCACCACTTTTTTAAAATAATATAATACGCCTTATTTTTCAGAATTTTTAATCTATTTTTCAATAGGCCGATTATTTCTATTTAAAAAAAAGCGGTAACAATCAACAATCTGGGGACAAACGAGTCCCCAATCTGGCAACACTTCCTACACTATATGTCAAGTCCTCTTTTTTAATAACTCCATTGTTCGCACAGTTCTATTAAATTCTTTTAACAGCTTTTTTCGCCTTATGTAATTGCAGAAAAATATTGAAAATTCTGTGAATAGGCGTAGCGGCTACGAATTCTGTGTTTAAAAAATTAAATTGAAATTTTCTTATCATTGATAATGGTGCCAGACTCCTTGAAAATTCCAAGGAATATGCCAAACCATACTTCTATCTACTAGGTATCTATTTAATTTATTTTATTAAGTTTAATTTATTAATCATTCTGGTTCAAGAGATGAATTAAAAACTAAATCGGCTCAAAAGAAATACAAATGACAGAAAAAGGGTTAAAATGCCAAGTTCTAATTTTTTTAAATTTATTTGTCAACAAATGCAGTATTTCAGTATTTTCTTACTTATATTCTTTCTTATTTTTAGAAATCGTATCATTCATGGATTATATAATAATATTTAAAATATAAAGAACTTATTTGAATCATTTCTTTATAATATTTAACTATACATAATTTTGATTTTGCAGGTTAGGTAGAATAGTTACCATAACATAAAAACCTTTTTGAATGAATATATAAGACGAGTAATTTAAAATTACTTATTTATTCAAATTCCAAATTAGTTTTACATTCTGAAAAATATAAATTCATTAAATGATTACAATTCCAGTAAGCCTAATGCATATTTAATACTCGGAATATTTTCACATCCCTAATTACAGACAAGGTAACTTGGGAATTTCAATTTTGATGTTAAACTACCTCACATATGATCTAACTTTATATCATGGTATTTAAAATTTAAAATGCTGGTATTTGAAATATATCCATTAAATAATATATCCTTTGATTAATCTGTTATTTAAGCATTTTCTAGTTTATGTATTTGCTTTGTGTATGGAATCCCATCTTATATTATTTAAACCTTCAGTCTAAAATAGATTCTGTGGATCTTACGGAAAAATCCTGTCAGCGGTGCTACCAGATTTTCTCTGTAATTTTTCTGACAATACCTGTTAAATTCGTACAGATTTTCATTGTATGAAAAAGTATCTTTCCATGTTATATGCAATATATTTCTATTAACCCTCTCGCTGCGCAACCCGAGAGTTTCTCGGGGGACGTAAAAGTATCAAAATTTGCGCAAACCGAGATTTCATCGGGGATGTATTTTCTCTGTCTAATTAACCCGCCTTGATCATTCCCACCAGTTACTTTTTATTGTAAATTTTGCCTTGTCTATTCGGAGCATTTTCCCGACTAAATCATATGAAAATTTTTGTTTTGAAAAACCAGTGGCAAAAGAATAATAATTCTTAAAAGACGCTGGTCGCGAAGGAATTAAGTACACAATTTTTGAAGCTATTTTGATAAAACAATTACACAGCAAGAGGGTTAAATTGGAACAGGGTTGCTTTGTATGAAAAAAAATTTTCCATCTAAAAGCAGTATTAAATTCCGATTGCTATATTTGTTTTTGTTATTTTTTTAAATATTGTTATTTGACTTATTTTGTCTGTTATTAAATAAGGTATATACATTTATATTTCGAAAAATTGGTGGAAATCAAGAAATCTGAATTTTAAAAAAATAGCGAACTGACAACATTGTCTAATAGAGCCAGCCTATTCAACAGGCACAAAGTTCTTTGATATTTAACAGAACATGCACCGCCCTCTAAATACTAATCCTGAGCACTGACACAAAAGTGGCGGCTGCCGACGGAGGATTTCTTTAAAGTATGCATAGACACCAGTATTTTATAAAAGATTTCTTTGACTTGTTTAATCTCAGAAAAATAATGCGGAAAAAACTAGAAATTATTGGTACCAAAATTCAAGGGACCTTACACACACTGAAAAAAATCCGCCTTCAGCAGCCTACCTTTTTGTGTCAGCGCTCCGTCCTAGTACACAGATGACGGTGTAACTTGTCTGTCTTACGTAACCAGAAAATCCTTTAATTATAACTTGCGGACCCGACCGGCGTTGCCCGGGCCCGTGATAATAATATTAAATGAACCTGAAATTTGTGTGATTTTATCTCTAACTCGATTTTGTCTGAAGTACATGCCCGCTGTGTGAACAATCGGTTTATAAAAAATATGATGTTTAGCAGTAAAAAGGCTAAAAAAATCTGCAACGGGAAACAGGGGATATTTGTCCGACGACTGCGTGATTTTCGTGTTAAAATGTAGATCTTTAACAGTAAAAATTACTATTAAGCAACGTAACTATTTATTTTTTTTCACATCGAAATCCTGAGTGAAATATTTTGATTTTTAAACTAATTATATCACCCTTAAATCCGACTATACGCCAATGAAATCGATATTCGATCATTAGCTAAAAGGTTTGTATATAATATTTTAATTTCAGAGCTGTTGTACAAAATTAAGTACATATATTTTTTATCAAAACAAGCGTAATGTTCACCCTGTTGATAAAATCCTAACCTTAACCTAATTGTAACGTAACTGTAACCTATCTGTAACCTAACTGCAACTTAACCGTAACCTAAACGTAATTTAAATATAACATAAATGTAACCTAACAATAACCTAACTGCAACTTAACCGTAACCTAACTGTAACATAAGCGGCACTTAAATATAAGTTAACCGTAACCTAACTGTAATCTAATCGCAACTTATATGTAACCTAACAGCAACCTAACTAATGTAAATCTAATCTTACTTTAATCAAACTGTAACTTAACATTAACCATAACCTAACTGTCGTAAGCGTGCACGTGCTGCAAAGTACTTTAGTTCAACTTTCCACCGCCACGGGGCACAATATGTTTTATACGAACAACCACCACGGAACACTGCCGCTGCAACCGGGTATAGCAGACGTGCTACGCACACATTGCAAAGTATTTTAGTTTCACTTTCCACCACCAGGATGCACACTCTTACGTTAACAAACCTATATCCCAACGAAATTCCGATTTTCAACCTATCCGTAGTTATGTTACTCGACGGGGTGATGACACAAATAAGAATTTTCTGAAATTTTTATTCGGAAATAATGGTAACCACCACTCATTTAAGAGCCTAATATGATCTATAAGAACCTCCGACACTGCTCGCTGCTGCATACTTCACCGTATAGCAGGCGTTCTGTGTAGGCTCCGTAAAATATGTTTATTCCACTTTCCGCCTCCACGGGAAGCACTCTGTTTTTAAAAGACCTACATCCGAGCGAAACTGCGTTATTAAACCTATTTGAAGATATATAAGTCGAAAGGATAGGGGAATGATATAAAAATTTAAGAAGTTTGCTGAAAATTACTATTCGGAAATAAACACTAATCATAAATTTAGGGTGCAATAAGTTCTGTACGAACCTCCGACATGGGTTCCCACTGCCTGCGGCACTGTATAGCAGGCGGGCGATAAATTTGGAACATTTTTCTTTATTTAAAAAACAAAAAAGAGCAATTAAAATTGTGTTTAAAAATGTCTTTAAAAAACACTTCTGGAAAAAAATATTATTAACAGTATCAAAAATGATAATTTAAATTCTACTAAAATTGTTGCTTCTCACTACAGCAGAAGAAAGCTTTAGAATGCAAGGACTTATTGATGCCAATTTCTAGTGGTAAAAGAGCCAGTAAGGAGTATTCTAATCTTTTATTTCACGTTTAAAATCCACATTTCTAGCTATCTAAATAGATCAGTGTCAAACCATAGATTAACATACAAGATGGGACATTTAGGGCGAAATCTGTAATGGCAACAGCACTAGCGTCACTACCGACAAGGGGGAATAATTAACAAGCCTCCGAAATTTACCTATGTTGAAGAAATATGTTTAAGCTCTATGTTTTGAATACCTATTCTTTCCTAAAACGAAGCAGAGGCATGGAATAAACTTCTTTGAGTAGAGGCAGACGATATATTTATGCTTTATTTTGCTCCTTTTTTTATCGTACTTGTATCGTTTACTTTTAATTTGCAAAACGAGCACCCTAGAAAATTCTGTTAAGAACGTAAACATGTAAGTATATGAGATTCAATTGTAAAAAAATAAAATTCAGGTACTGTGTCAATTTATTCATATCGAATAAAATTTTATTGTGTGTAATGTCAGTACCTCTATTTATTTTTAACTTTTAGATTTGTAACATTCTAAAAATTTAACGAACGGAATTTTTCCCCATCTGTAATTTTATTATTACTTCTTATACGTTAATATTGTGAATATTTTTGAACGGATTTACGTTATTTAAATTTAAAACAATATTTTTATTTCATCTGTACGAAAATGAAAATACGTAAATTTTTAAAGATTATTGTAAGGATTGTTTAATACGTTAAACTTCATAAATTAATAAAACATCGGCTGTAAAAGTTTTCCCACCAAATGGGAATAATTATGAAATTTTCTGGGACTTGTAGAATGCAATATGTCGTATATTTTTATATGACACCTTTGCTTTGATATGTAGCATTCAAGACGAAATTTTTACCTTCTTTTTCGTTGCACTTAAATCGTTCACTCATCATGTTTAAAAAAAAGCATATATCCGTGCCTGAACATAGAAAGGATATTAGATGTATAAAATGGAATATCTATTCTATGTTCATGTATCGGTGTAAGATTCTATTGAAAACATAAACACGCAACATTAAAAAAAGAAAGATCACAATAAGGTAGATACTCAATAATAAAAATTTTACAAGAATGGAGAGTTTCTTCCCCATTGTCACTAAAGGCGCTACAATCGCAATCGAATTACCATTACGCTCTATGGCAGTGTCCGATCTTATATGTTAATCTATGTATCAAACAGGCGCTTCCAATTTTCGGTAAACCAACCAAAATCTCCGATTTTTTAGTAGATATTATCGCTCAACCAATCAAAGTAGAGAAAAAATAGAAAACAGTGTGGCAAACAAAAAGCCTGTCAGGTTGTCAAGATGATTTCTAGGTGGTGACGTCATTTGAAACTAATATATTCTCTTAAACGTTCATTATTATTTAATATGTTTTCAAAGCATGTGTTTCAGCTTCATGCTAAAATTTAAAGTTTAATTTAAAAAACAGTCACTCTTGAAACATTAAGCACTCAAATTGGTTTATTTAATTGTATCCCGGTTTACTTAATTATTTCTGCGAAAGCTTTATACAACCAACCAACCGAAAGCAAGCGGAAAGAAAGAAATGTATTTTTGATGAGCGATGCTTTATGAACCAACCAACCGAAAGTAAGCGGAGGAAAAAAAGGCGTACTTTGATGAGAGGGATGTCCAAATATAAATTAATTACTCAGCTAATGTTAGAGTGATGTAATCGCACATTACATTTCATGAAATCATTTGGTTTCGGTTCTATCACGTTATTAACTTAAATAAAACTGATTGGTTCTCTTATTAGCAATTTCTATTTGCTGTCTTATTAAAGGGCCCTATTGGCCTTCCTAGAATCCTTTCAAAATGTTATAAATATAGGTTACATTCTTTTGTGCCTCACTGTATTCTCTGATTTTCAAGTGTGATTGACTCTCTGTGAATAAAACTTCTATGTACGATCAAACGGGCTTACCTTTCAACGCCGCAACATTTCAACACGGATTTTTAACAGCTAACAATTAGAATTTTAAAATTATGAGGACCCGGTACATTAAGAAAGGCCGTGGACTCTCCTCACAAAAATTTTGAATCTCGTGATTTGACTGGCTATCGCCGCCAGACACACATACACAGAGCAATCTGTTCTTTTATTTGTACAGATAATTTTATTTTGTACGAGATCACTATTCTTTTCCTTAACAGGAATTCTGGTATAATAAAAATAGTTAAAACGAAGTTATAAACGAAGAAACGTCTAATTTTGTATATATTTTTGTTTTTAATTAAATATTTTTAGATATTTTTTTTAATTAATTTCTCTGTTTAATGTAGTCAAGATTGTCTTGTTATGAAAATTAGTTTAAATATTTTAATTCAGACGTTAAACATGTATGTGCATTTTATTTGTATGAGATTACTACCGTTTTTCTTAACTCCATTTCTGGTACTTCCGAATTTGTTTTTCAGTCAAATGCAAAGAATCCATGTAACCAGTGCTGTCAGTGGGCTACTTTTTTTAAATTCAGATTTCTTGATTGACACAACTTTTTTGAAATAGTTAAGATCGCCTTTTTTAATGACATATTAATTAAGGCGAAAACAAGGGAAAATTTACCATTTCAGAAAAGTGGTACCAATCAAAAAATCTGAATTTTAAAAAAGGAGACTACTGGCGGCACTGCTTATGAGGTTAGAATTTTCCGTTAGACAGCGAAAACCACAAATAGGTTAGACTTCTACTTTAAATATGCTACTTACAATTTAAAAACTTCGAATGCTGTTCAAAATTTCTGAACGAAGAATTTTTGGTTTAGGTCATCACGAAACGTCTGTCATTAAATAAAGAAAACAACACTATATAGAATTTCTTATGTGAATGTAAAATTTCAGAATTAAAAAAGGCCAAAACTTTCAACCCGGTATATATAAAATGTTGAGTATCAATTAAATTCAAATAATCCCAGGGATGAGATTTCCGACTTTTTGCATAGTAGTATAATCTTTGAGAAAATGTTATTTCATTTAACACTAGAACTACCGGAAATTTGAGTCAAGTTTTATAAAAAATATTTTACACCAGAATTTTAATTTAAAAATTTTACTTTATTGTTTTACGTTTTTCTTCTTTGTATCTTTTAAACTTATTCCATAATCAAATTTCTGGTTTTAACCGAAACATATTTATATGGTAGCCGTCAAAATTACGGCTCGCGGTAGTTCTAGTGTTAATCGGAATATTTTTGCGATATATCACAACATTTTCTGCAAGATTATAATGGTATGCGAAAAGTCGGAAATCTCATCCCTGAATTGAAGAGTTGAGTGGATGAACATGTTAAGTGATATGGAACAGACGTGATTCGACAATGCATGGGTGTTTGGCGGCGTTTTGATTGACGCGCTTTTCTAGTCCACGCTAAACTACTGTTTTCTAATACGCCGGCAAGTTTGAATCATGGGAAATACACTACTTATAACCAACGACGTATTAAATAAACGTATTAAAAGAGATTAATTAAGCCGTATAAACGTATTAAAAAGATGTACTTTTACAAAAGAATCAAAATACAGCAAAAACACATATTTTACAGCTTAAATTGTATCGGAAATATGCTACTTGAGTCATTTCGTGCTTTTAAAATGCCCTTGTACATGAGGGTAGACATCAGATAGTTCAAACTCTAATTTCTCGCAAGCTTTCAAATAAAATCATCAAGTAATTTTAATGAATTAAAGTGGCCTGTTACATTAGAGTAAATATTTTTAAATCCACAAAGAAGTTCATAGTATTTCACTATCTTGTTTAACCAAGTTACTGCGTCTAAAATAAATAATGTGGAAATCTGCTATCCAAAAAGTGCTACAAATTTGAATCCCTTAAATGTGCAACAATGCTGAAATCCAAAGAGTCGATCGCAGCGACATCTGCGGTGTATTTTCAAATTTCAATGTAAACATCGTATTATTACAGCGTCTACACTGTTAAAAATCCACAGCTGTAGCTGCATAGTCACTCCACCGCTTTTATAGAATATCTCTATTTTGACCAATAAGAATGCTCCATAATATATTCATGTAACCGTTTCCTTTAACCCCTTAACCTACAATGACGGGCATAGCCCACGTACGATGATCGAGCCAAATGTAAATTCTTCTTACCAGTAAAATTTCACAGTAAATATAGTTTAATTAAATCGTCGAAATTCCATGATTAAACAAGGCGAAAATCTCTATTAAATTTTAGTGTTAGCTATGGATTTGCCAAACCGTGGAGCTGTTGATTTTAAATCGTAGGTTAAGGGGTCAAAAGCGTTGGATAGAGTCTGCAGCAAAAGCTGAAGATTTTTAATAATGTATAATATAGAATTGGCGCGTTGAAGTCATCTTACTTGGAGATAAGCTTTGAAATTCTGTAATTCTATATTTCATCATCATTCATTTCTATATTTCATCATCACTGGTGTAATAAATGCATTCGCAATAATTTTCCTTATACTCTTTCCAGAACCGCGGAAACGAAGTTTGCGAAATCAAATTTCAACAGCAATAACTTAATTCAAGCATAATAGCCAGGTTACCATTGAAGGAAATATTCCCAATGTTTGGCGATTTTTTTTCCTTTTTTAACCGATAAAGCGATGCGTGCGGGTAAATCATCTTAACCTTACCACTTAACATGTTCCTCCAATGTAGTTATAAATAAAGAGGAGGAGACATATGATTTACTGTCTACCAGTTGCGAGTGAAGTAACTGAGGAGGTTGTCACAAGATGGCGGCTGCTTTTTTTAAACAGGATCTACATTTTCTGATTAGAGCCGGGACAATCTTCCCACCAGTAAATTGAATAGAAAATTTCAAATTATTTAAGCGTCTTAGTCATGGAAATATTTCCCCAAAAATGTGGTAAAAATTTCTATTTGTTTTTCCTGGAGTCAGTTTGCCTGTAAAGCAGTATGTTTGTTTCAATGGTTGTCAAAATATGGCGGAAATGCAGGGCTTGACTACCGAAAAAGAACTCTTCCACCAGTAAAAATGAAAATCTATTTCTACCGATATTTTTGACTGAAATTTTTCATCAATAAGGTGTTTGCATGCGGAGAAAAATTCTATATACATTTACCGGTGGAAGTTTCCACCAACGGTAATCAAATGCTGCGAAAGCGGTTACGACTGAAGCTTCACTAGTTTAAGGCTATGTCTGTTCCTCTTTATTAATAGTTCCATGGTTCATCCACTCAGCTCTCCAATTGCCCTCAGATATGCTTCATTCGCAAAAAACATAATTTACCATGGAACTATTAATAAAGAGGAACTGACATACCCTTAAAATAGTGAAGCTTCAACTGTAACCGCTATCAAAGGGGTTGTTTATCGACGGTGGAAGCTCCCACCAGTAGGTTTATATAGATATTTTAAACTTATTTAACCCTATAACTACCGGAAATTTTACTCAAGTTTTATAAAAACATTCTACACCAGAATTTTTACTTAAAACTATTTAATTTGTTTATTTAACTTATTATTGTCTGATTTATACGTTTAGTTTGTTTTGAAGAAATTTCTGGTTTGAATAAATATTTTGAATGTACATGTCGGGTCCAATGGACCCGTCTGGTAGACGGAAGGTTAAATGCCTTATTTTTACAAAATATCAGTCATAAATAGTGGTAGAAACAAATTTTCATTTTTACTGGTAGGAGTTTTCTTTGGTGGTAGTTAGGCCCTGAGTTTCCGCCATATTGTGACAACCATGGATACAAACTGACAGTTTTATAAGGCATACTGACACCGGTAAAAACAAATAGAAATTTTTATGACATTTTTGAAAAAAAATTCCATGAATAAGACGCTTCTTTAAGACGAAATCTTCTATTCAATTTTGCTGGTGGGGAGCTTGACCTATCGGTAGTCAGAAACAGAAGAACCTATTTTAAAAAAGCAGCCGCCATATTATGACAACCTCCTCAGTTACTTCACTCGCAACTGGTAGACAATACACTATATGTCTCCTTCTTTTTATTCATAACTCCATTTAATTTACACACACACAAATCGCGCAGACCTTTCACGCGTGCGAGTTTTCAAAGACTTCATACGAAATACCAGTTAAAATATTTCTGGTTTCAGAAGTTTTTCCTGTTTTAAACCTTCAGCCTGGCATTATCACAGGCGCGAGAAACAGACAATGCATAGCTGCCAACGTCTTACGCTTTTTAGTACCATAAAGATTTAATAGAAATTTTTGCCTGGTTTAACCTGCAGATTGCGACGATTTGAGAAGGTAACATTAACTATCAAATTTTTGTGGTACGAAAAAGCGGAAGAGTTGGCAGCTATGACAATGACACTTCAGCCCATCATATTTACTGGAGCGAGAATTAAGGTGTTAACCCTTTCAAGGGCGGTGTTTCATTTTTGGACCACTTAATTTTAATTACGAAATAGCAGATTGGCACCAGAATATTGGAAGGACATTTTGTCAATTTTATAATAATGTCAAAATTAAGTAAGCTGACTGAATATGAAAAAAGTGGTGTTGAATCTTTTGTATTGTCAGAAATGAGTTGTAGGTGTCTTGTAAAAAATATGGGAAGATCTAAAACTATCATCAACAATTTTTTAATGTTATGGAAGAGGCAGACCAAAAGCCTTGTCAGTCACAGATGGAAGGAGAGTTTTAAAGTTAGCATCAACTAGAAAATACGCAAGTAAAGAAATTTCTGAAACGACTGGGCTCAGATTTTGCAAGAAAACAATTTGCAATACACTTAATCTATCTGGCAATTTCCATTACACAGCAAAATTTTGTAAACCACCTTTACTGACTAATCACAAAACCCAGCGTTTACAGTTTGCAAGACAATTGATGACTTGGGACGATAAATGACTGCAGGTTATTTTCTCCAATGAAAAGAAATGGAGCTTAGATGGTCCTGATGGCTCGAAATACTTGGCAAGATTTGAGACAGTAAAAATAAATTTTCTCAAAATGTCAATTAGATATCGGAGTCATTATAACATGGGATTACTTTTAAATCAACGGCGAGGGATCACTTTCATTTCATTCATGAAAAATTAATTCAAAGGTATATCTAAAAACTCTTCCTGGCCATTTTTTTACCTGTTGCAACACTTCTGGCAGGAGAAAAATGGATTTATCAGCAAGTTAATGCGCTATCCACACAAGCCGTGAGACAAAACTCTGATTACAGAAGAAAAACACTGAAGTTTTGCAAAAATCACCCAGAAGTAATGATCTCAACCCTATAGAAAACTTATGGGAATATCTAGCAAGACGAGTTTTTAAAAATTGAAGACACTTTTTCTCAGATTCAGAACTCAGATCTACGATTGAAGATGAATGGTACAAAAGCAGTCCCGAACTGTATCAAAAATTAATAATGTCCATAGAATATTTGGACTCATTAACCCGGGGGAATTCTCGCATACACAGAGTGTGAATGGTTTTTACTTTGTCACCAATAAATAAAAATAGTAATCGTAATCTTGCAAAGTCTATAAATTATGAAATAAATTAAGTTAAAGAATACTTTTTGAAAAATAGTGGTAAGAGTTGCAAAAACCGCACACATTCGGGGTATGTCACACCCCATGCGACTGCTCCCGGGTTAAACGCTATGGTGGGCGCATAATATATTAAGTTTTTGTTTCTTCGTTACTGTTGTATGTTTTTATTTTGTTGTCCTTAACCCTTAAATGTGCGATTTTTTATTTTGTTTTGAAAAAATAAATATAGGGTTCTTTGAAAATTTTATTACACAGGAAAAAAAATGAAAAAAAACAGAGATACATTTTTCATATAATACGTCAATATTTTCTTCTGTTGCACATCTGCAATAAAAGTAAAAACTACTGCCGTGTGGCTGTTTTATGCTAAAATATTGCAAATTAGTAAATATCTTAATATATATGTCTCCAAATACCTTGTTTTATATAATTATTTATTTTAATAAAATTAACCTTTGATCCTTTAATTTCTATGATAGAACACGTTCTAGAAATTACGCAGTTCAGAGAATTTGATTTTACACCAGAAAGTTCCAATGGTTAATTTCGCTTTATTTAAATACGGAATGTCTGTTATTAATTAAAACAAATATTGCTATTTGAATTTTCTGGTGTGAATTAGGTATATACGAATGAAAAATTCTATTAAATTCAAAAACTGTTTTTTGCATATATGCGAAGCTGCGCACTAAAGGGTTAAAGTTTTTTCACAGGCAGAAATAGTGTTTTTTTATACAATTAATTTATTTTCGTAATAAATACTGAGAATTGAATTTTGTTGACTTTTTTATTAGCTGTTCAACTTTATGATACACATTAAGTAAAAGTCGGTATTTTTTTATGTCCTTAAAGTTTTTACACGCATTGTCTATATCTTTTGAAATTCATTGACACTTTAATAATAATTAGAGAAATGTCTTTTTGTGACCCCCTATTCGTGCTTTTACCTTATTTGTGATATACTCAAACGTACTAAATTATGTTCTACACTGTAAAAAAAAAATCTATAACCTTACTAACACTTTTCTAGGATACGGGGTTGCCTAGAACATTTTATGCAACTGCAACAAAAAAAAATTATGTAACAGATTCACATTAGCACTGTAAAATAAAATTTGTAATGTTACTAAGAAGTTTTTAGGAAATTGGGATTCCTAAAACATTTTACGTATCTGCAATAAACGAAAATCGAGTAGTTATCCCGGGTTACCTATAAAATTTTAGTAAGCATACAGATTTCTATAGCTTTATAAACCTATTTCTGTAGATTTGCATCTTCTTTCACTACAGTGTGCAGATAAAATTTTAGTAAACATACAGATTTCTGAAGCATTTAAAAAAACTACTTTTGTAGATTTAAATCTTTTTTTACAGTGTATCTTTGTTTGATTTATTTGTTAATATTTACGCATTTTTAAACTGATATGCTTGCTTATTTAATGCAATTTCATCATGCAAGATTTAAATAATTTCTTTATTATATTTAATCATTTACAAAATGCTAAATTTCTTATTAAAACCTTTTTTAATGTATTTAATCTTTTTTTACTATACGTTTTCTAAATGCTGTAAGTATTTTAAAATTACTTATTTGCGCTAACTCCAAATTAGTCTTCCATTCGTAAAAGTATAAATGTGTCAAATGAATAAAACCCCCAATAGGCCTTATGTATATTTTATATTTGAAGTACTTGCATGTCTCAAATTACCGACGGTGTCACTTGGGAATTTCACTTTTGATCATTAACATGTAAAACTACATCACTCGTGCCATAATTTTACTGGATATAACATTCAAACTGTAAAGCATTAACCTTTTCAAATTTATTCGTTAATTAATGTACTATTTGATTAATATGGTAAGTTTTCGTTTGTTTCATAACCAAATAAAGTTATCTGAAGTGTAAAAATGAGATAATCATTTTACATAAGTTAGTTCTGGGCCAAAAATATATTTCGTTACATACAAATTCTACTTCGAAAAGTATTTTGTCATCAAATTATAATTTTCAGAAGGATGCTATTATGAGGGTTTTGAAAGTATGAGAAAACACTAGATAAATATTGAACATATATAACTCGGTAATGAAACATAAACATTACAGTAATTTCCGGCCTGTAATCCGCGGATCAAATCATTATGTTCGGATCCAGAAATCTTATTTCATAAAATGTAACTCATTAAATCATGGTAAATATTTAACTTCAATTACTAAGTAAGATTTCTGTGTCTAAACATGATTGTCTGATCCGTTGTTTATAGGCCGGAAACAGGGGCGGATCCAGAGAATCGTTTTGGGAGGGGGGGCGATACCGAGTGACATATAATCAACGTAGTCATAACTTCTGTTGCTCAAATCATTCCTTGCAGTTAATTATTAAATGAATATGAAATAACTAATGCGATTTAAAAATATTACAGACTCTCGATTATCCGACATCCGATTAACCGAAACACTCGGTTATCCAACACTATTGTTATATAATTCCGCCCTCTCCTCAAAATATGGTTAATTGTTACTTATTAGTTCGTGAAATTAAAAACGTTATAACAGAATTCATTTATTAAATGTCTTATTTTTTCTTTTTCTTTTTACTCTTGTACTGTGGTAATTATTTATCTTAATTTTTGTTCTTTTAATTATAGTGAACAACGTTAATAATTGAATCCTGCGATGATTGTGTTTTTTAACTTTTGATAATTGATTTTGATGTATTTTTTAGCACTGAATCCGAAAATGACCTTCATTTTTAACCATCACGTCACGATTTTCGCAAATCATAAATTTCAAAGTTAAAAAGTAAAAAATAGCGAAAATCTCACAAAGCAATTTGTCAAAGCCTTAGGTAAATGTTTTAAATGCATCTGCGACAAATTACCCAGCCTTATCAACCGCCAAAATAAAAGAGGATACCGAGATGAACCCCATAGAGAAGATTAAAAGAAAAGAGGGAAGCAGAGCATGAGCGGTTCAAAGAAACTTCCAAGCATGGAATAAAATTATAAAGATTTTAAATACACAATATTTTACATGTTTAACTGTAAAAATCACGGTATAAGGAGTATAAGGAAATATAGGGGATATATAAGGAAGTATAAGGAAAAAAAGGAATAAATTATTATGAAAAAAAGTTGCGTCTATTTCATAGTAGCAGATTTTCGCAATATTTCGACTTTTAAAAAATGTAAAAATTTTCGATTTATGAAAAATCCTGACGAGATGGTATGGTAAAAAATGAAGGTCATTTTTGGATTCAACACTAAAAAAATACATAAGAATCAATTATCGAAAGCTGAAAAACATAACCATCACATCCATTTTTTAATCTCAAATTTCTGAAAGAGGATAATCTCTGAAAAAGGATCCCCTTCAGAAATCTGAAAGGGCCTTAACATCATTGAAAGTCAAAATGTGTCATCTAAGTGGTGTGTATACCTCTTCACAACCGCGGATCCAAGGAAGGGGGTGATCGCCCCCCCCCCCCATCCCTTGGATCAAAAAATATAAATCCACCGATTATCGTGAATTTCGACAAATGAATCGAATTTCGAATGAATCGAATTTCGAAATGAATCGAATTTCGAAAATAATCATTTTCATTTACCGTTCGCAGGTAAAAAAATCGCGCAAAAAACGGGAATTTCGTCAAAGAATCGCGCAAAAACGGAATTTCGTCAAAGAATCGCAGAAAAAACCCGAATTTCGCCAAATGATCGCTGAAAAAAACGTTCATTTCGAAAAACAATTACAGAAAGAACTCTAATTTCGCGAAAGAATCATGCAAAAAATGCAAATTTCGTCAACAGATCTCGGAAGAAATGCGAATTTTGCCAAAGAATCGCGAAAAAAATACGTGAATTTCGTCAAAGTGGCGCGGAAAAAACGCACAATTACCACCAGGAGGAGATTCCCCTAGGCGCACATCCACGAGGGTGGTTCTATCGGGGCGGTCGCCTCGCCCCCCCTCCCCAAGATATAAATCCAACGCTTTTAACGGCAATTTTCGCGGAACAGACAGACAAGCAAACGAAAACCAAACACTTTCCGGGTGTCAATGGTAAACCTCACTGACGTTTCGGCAATAAGTGAACAAAATAGGATTATGTCCTGTCAAAAGGCATATGGCGCGATAATTTTTGACACTGTGGGTTGAGGTGGGGGTCGATGCCACTTCGTGTACCTTTTGTTGAATCTCGACAACAGAAATTGACAACGTTATGCGGATTCCTTTAAAGTGTTGAAACTTTTCGTTCTTTCAAAGAAGCTGCAATTCTTATTTCTGTATGACGATATTTTTGAGGAGTGCTCTATTGTTTGAAAAAAGAATGGGATTCATAACCATTTCCAAAGAAAGAAAGAAACAAGAAAAAAAGAAAGGTCCTTTGAAAAATTCAAGCATCTTAATGTTTTCTGAAAAAAGCCACTAATGTGTAAAAGATGTAATCTTATTGCCAAAAACATTGGTAAATTTCAAGGGGTATTTGATGGATGAACATAAAAGGATTATGTCCTAATCCTAGTCACTTAAAAGCTAAAATGCTTATGGTGTGTTGATTTCTTAAAAACCAACTTGGTAAATTTGTTCTTCCCTTCTTTTGCCCCGATCGACCCCCCCCCCTCACCCCCGTGGACGTGCGCTTAGGGAAATCTCCTCCCGGTGCTAATTTTGCGTGTCCCTTTGACGAAATTCGCGTTTTTTCACCGATTCTTTTGCGAAATTCGCGTATTTTTTATTCACGATTCTTTGAAGAAATTCGCCTTTTTTCAGAGGTCTGTTGGCAAAATTCGCGTTTTTTTTCTGCGATCCTTTGACGAAATTTGCTTTCTTTTGTGGTCTTTTGACGAAATAACCGATTTTTTGACGAAATTCGCATTTTCCCCCGCGCTTCTTTGACAAAATTTCGCGCTTTTCGCGATCCTTTGAAGAAATTCGCGTTTTTTTGCGATCTTTTGACGAAATAGCGTTTTTATGCGCGATCCGTTGACGAAATTCGCATTTCTTTTGCGATCCTTTGACCTGCGAACGATTGACGAAATTTATTTTTTTCGGCGATCATTTGTCGAAATTCGCGATAATCGGTGGATTTATATTATTTTGGGGGGGCGATCGCCCCGATCGCCCCCCCCCCCGTGGATCCGCGCCTGGCCGGAAATCACGGTAATGTCATAGCCAAAGCGATATAAGTAAGCGTATAAACTTAATACTGGAATCGGGCGTAAATTAACACAGCTGCGCCATCTTGTGGACGGGGTGATAATCCACATACGCGGGCTTTTAGTGTGACGTCATATATGACAAGATATCTGCCATCGGCCCATATCTTCTAAATCTTTAAGCACCCATGGAACTGAATTTTGTTTACCACGTTTATTGCAATATTACGGCGTAGTGAGGGGACCGCACAGTTGCACTCCATGCGACGAAGTTTTTTTCGACTTTCCACAGACATTACAGCTATTAATCAAGGTGAAAAAAACTTTACAATTTTAGTGGTGTGTAGTAAGAAAACAGTAAGGCATTTTCCTGTAGTTTAACCCCGTCCTCTACGTGGCGTGCGACCTTGACTGATGTGACCTTGCCTTTAATCTTGCGGTTACCTCTCCCATTTAACCCTAGAACTACCGGAAATTTTACTCAAGTTTTATAAAAACATTCTACACCAGAATTTTTACTTAAAACTATTTAATTTGTTTATTTAACTTATTATTGTCTGATTTATACATTTAGTTTGTTTTGAAGAAATTTCTGGTTTGAATAGATATTTTGAATATACATGTCGGGTCCATTGGACCCTTCTGGTAGACAGAGGGTTAAGATAGGACGCTTACTTATATCGCTTTGGTCATAGTTGCCAACATTTACGCTTTTTTCTTACCTCTAAAATTTAAAAGAATATTTTGACTTTTTTAATCGTAAAGTCAGCCGATTAAATATAAAAAGTTTTACTATTAAACTTTAGTGGTAAGAAAAAACCGTAAAAGTTGGCAGCTATGGTAATATATAATTTATATGCATAAGTTGTTATTAAAACACATGTTACTTTTAGGAAAACGAATGCAAGGAAATTTAGAAAGATCAAATTAAAAGAATCTTATATGGTACATGAAACTTATAAAACATTCTTGAAATTTACATTAAATAAAAATATAGAATATAAATGTATATTTTTTAATTTTATATATATTTTTTGCATAGATCCGATAGTCAAAAATTATTATAAAATAAGGCTACCTTTTTTTTTTTAATTTATATTATGTATAAAAAAAATTCTGTTCATATCACCAATGGTATTTTTTAAAGAAATTACGCAGATAGTTATCGAACATAAGCGCATGTAATAGAAATATCATTAGGACCTCATACATAATTCTACCAATATCTGTTACTTACATCTGTTTTTTGAGGTAAACAGTTGCTTAAAGAAGTTTCTACTAACATTTTCTATATTGATTACAAGATATGTTCAACTGATGTCTTTGTGAAAATGTTTGTAAGCAAATGTTTTGTTTTCTTTACGCACTGAAAACTCAAAATTTTTAGCTACTCAATATAAAAGGCAAAAGATGTTCCCCTACGGGAAAATTTTTTTAATATATTTTACAGTATAAGCGAAATTAAATGATCGATATCTTCCACACATTTAATGTACTTCAGTATAAATAATTTCTTAACTATTTTCTTTAACAACAACAATAAGGAATAAAAGAAACATTTCATATGTTTGATGGATAATTCCATGTATAAAATAATACCGAAATTAACAAAATCATTATATACAGGGTAAGTGACAAAGAAGTATCTAATTCGAACCAGGGTTGCCAGTTTGAACGACATCATTATTCAAATATTCGGGATTAATACCAGAAATTCCGAAAGAAGAATTTTTACTTTATGTAGTCACGAACTGTCTGCCAATAAATATAGAAAAAAAGTATTTTTGCGGAATTTCTGAATAAAAAAGGATCCAAAATAGCTACGAAGAAGAATTTTTACTTATGTAATCACGAACTGTCTGACATTAAATATAGAAAAAAATACTTTTCGGAATTTCTGAATAAAAAGAGAGCCAAACTGGCAACTGTGCTTTGAATGGACTATCATAGGTGCCAACTTTCCGGTTTATTAATGTCCAATTTACTTGCCTTGTACCAATATTGTTTCCTAATAAATTAAATCAAATAAGACCACATACAAACGAGACACACTATTAAAAATTCTACTAAATAAATTTTCTTGCTTCAGATATGATATTTCGGTAAAAAAAAATCCACGAATGTTTATAGATATAGATTATTAAACAAGAAATATGGAAGACACTTTATATTATCTGCAGCAGAATTGCAGGTGTACTTCACAACGCGCCGTTACATGATTTTTAATCTTTTATCAACGGTTTTTTAAAACAGAAACTATTGCTTAATTTAATAGCAAAAATGCCCTGATTAAACAAGGAAATTTGGAATAAGAAATTACTGGTAGGAACAATCAAGGATTCTGAGAATCTTATATACGTGACGCTCATTGCGAAGGGATCGCCGCCTCCTGAATTTTACGGCTGAACATCAACAGAAAAATGGCGACTGTCATAGGCGGCTTTTTTTTTCAACGTTTGGTACGGTCCTTGAATTTCAACACCAGTAATTTTTAAAAGTTTTTCCCGCTTTATTTTTCTGTGATTAACCCTTTACCTACTGACGGTACTTATAAGTACCACTCATTTTAAACTTTTATACCATACTGAATATTACTAATATTCTAATGGTACTTTGCAAAAAACGTTCTTTTAACTCCACTTTATCCGAATACATGGCAGCAGTAGTTCTAGGTTTGTAGAGAGGAATGAGGCTATCTTTGAAGCAGTCTATGTATTTTCTGCCGACATTTTCTACAGATTGCCACGCTCGTCTCTTCATTGCTGAAAACACAGTAAAAGATATAAGATAAGTGTTGGATTTTTTTTATGTGTTCATTATGATCTTAGAATACAATTTCATAAGCTATTTTAGATGAACGGTGTATGTATTTGATTTAACAGTTGAATTACTCGGTGGTACTTATAAGTACCGTCAGTACACTGCGTGTTGGAGAAAAACTTATTGTTTACATTTCGTCTGCGTAGTTATCCATCGTTTTCATCTGCTTTAAAATGTAATTACTAAAATGTAGTGTAGTAATGATTTCCCTGGTATTTCTTTTCTGTTTCATTGTTATTTTTTATAGGAAATCGTAAAAGTTGTGGCACCGGCTCGTTTTTGCTATGCTATAAATGGCATATGTAAATTCATATATTGCATATGTGGAGATGCGAGAAAACGTGTTGTCCCTGGAATATAGACGTCGCATAACTAAAGGACTGCTAACAAGATAGAAACTTAAAGAAAAATAGTTTTTTTTAACCCTTTCAGGAGAAAAACATTTTCAATTCTAAAGTGTTGAAATAAATGATTGGCACCGGAATTTGCCAAACGATTTATTTGCAAATAAGAAAAAGCCTATATTTCATATACTTGTTAAATCGAAATTATTTTCTGGTGCCAGTTGCAATACCTCGTGGGTTTTCTGTTATGATATTTTAGTCATAGTGTACTGGCGGCACTTTAAAGTACCACTTTAATTAATTACCTCTAAATAATTAAATTTCTCACGGGTGAGTATTTTTTTTATATTTATCCTTTAATTTTCATTGTAGTAACTGAAAAAAAAATATTACATGAAAAAAATTGCAGTAGATCATAATGCCGTAGATAAAGGGTTAAATAAGTCAAAGAAAACTTTTGGAAAATACTGGTGCCAAAATTAAGAGGACCATACAAACGCTTAAAAAAATCCGAATGCGACAGCCGCCATTTTTGTGTCAGCGCTTAGGCCTGGTATTCGGAGGCGGTGAACAGATTAAGAGTCTACACTAGTCACGCGAAGAAACGAGAAAACTAATGTTAAACCTATGAGAGAAACTTTCACATATTTATTGCTTGTGTTTTATTATTTTTAAATATACTTTTTTTGTATAGGATACCTCAGGTTGATGTATAATGTTGTGCGTTTTTACTACAATTTGTTGTCCGATTTTAGTTACAGTTTTCTTATATGAGGATGGTTTCATTTTCAGAACCGGTTCCAACCGGTTTCAAAAATGAAACTGCCCGCATATAAAAAAAATCTAACCTAAATAAAAAAAATAAAAACGCACAACATTGGACATCGACCTCAGATATCCTAAACAAATAAAAAGCGTTTAAAAATATTAAAATACAAGCAAGCAATCTGTAAAGGTTTCTCTCATAGGTTAACTTTGGCGTTTGAGTTTCTGCGTGTAACTAGTGTAGACTCTTAAGGTTTTTCAGAGACAGTCACATATGTTCTGAGTGTGTACATTTAGTCATACAACAGGCATCGAGCCACTAACTCATTTTCGCCCAATCGCGAGTCGAAAATAGTTTTACTAATCCATATTTAAAATCTTTCATTGAATTAAACTCCCTGCGTAAAATATTTATGTATAATTTTTAAGAAAATCTGCAAATTGTTATCGAAAATAAGTGCATGTAATAGAAATATCATTAAGACCTCATGCATAATTCTACCAATATCTGTTACTTATATCTGTTTTTTGGGTAAACAATTCCAGAAGTCATTAGTAACATTTTCTGTATTGATTAGAAGATCAGTCAAACTGGTTTCTTTGTAAAAATGCTTCTAAGCAAATGTTTTTTGTGTGTGGGTTTAACAACAGTTAGTTGTATTAAAAAAATTGTGTTATAACGTATTAAAATTTCAAAATGTTCTGGATAAAAATGGCGACAGATGTTTACCTGCAGTAAAAGAATTTTATATTTTTCTACAGCTTAAACGAAATAAAATAATCGATTTCCCTCACGCGTTTAAACAAATTCAGAATAAAATTTTCTTAACTATTTTATTTAATAATAATAATTATTAGTGAAAGAAATATTTCAACAATATGATGGAAAGTTTCATGTATACCATTACCAAAATATCAATACCGCAGTTAACAAAATCATTCAATACAGGGTATTCTTAAAGAAATATACAGTTTCTGTGGATTATAAACAAAAACGATGTAAGATATTTCATATTACATTCAGAAGAAATGGCATAGCCGGATAAGCATTGGAAACATGCCTTTCAATCAAATTTCCTGATTTTTTCCCCAGACGTAGCTTCATATCTCACAATATATTCCCCTATTATCATCCTATAAATATTGATATTTAATGAGATAAAAATGTTTTTTCGATTTTTTAAAAAAAGGATTTTCTCAAAAACTGCTCCACGGAATTTCATGCCATTAATTGAGGATATATAGATACCAAAAATGCATAACTGGTAATTTTTATATAATTTTCTGTTTATAAAAACTGTGTGAAATAGCCAAATAAAAATTTAAAAAAATAAAATTCATATCTTATGGTTATCCGAAAGTTACCATTTTCTTGTAAAAAATTCCCCATATGTGCCCGTATATTCTATATAAATGCCGAAAGTTTGCGTTGGGTACTACATATAAATATTTACAAAAATTTATATTAAAATTACTAAAATTTATTTTAAGGCGTTATTTTGGGCGGAGCTACTCAACTTCCACACCCGAAGAATTCTTGGAATAAACAGTTACAGAATTGCTGTATTTTAAATTTTAATGAACACATGAGCAACGTTCTCAACACTGTCGATATAAAAATGAACATGATGCTCAAAAACGTAGCTTATATGCTTAATGGAATCTAAAATACATCATTGACATATTGTCTGCTGACTTTGTTCCAAAAATTCTTCTGATGTTGAAGTTAAGTATCTCCGCCCCAAATAACGCCTTCAAATGAATTTGGATAATTTTAAGACACATTTTTTATATATTTATATGTAGTACCCAACGCAAACTTTCGGCATTTATATAGAATATACGGGCACATACGGAGAATTTTTTACAAGAAAATGGTAATTTTCGGATAACCATAAGATATGAAATTTATTTTTTTGAATTTTTATTTCGCTATTTCACACAGTTTTTATAAACAGAAAATTATACAAAAATTACCAGTTATGCATCTATGGTATATATATATCCTCAGTTAATGGCATGATATTCCGTTCAGCAGTTTTTGAGAAAATCCGTTTTTAAAAAAATCGAAAAAACATTTTTATCTCATTAAATATCAATATTTATAGGGTTATAATAGGGGAAATATATTGTCACATATGTAGCCACATCTGGGAAAAAAACCAGAAAATTTGATTGAAAGGCATGTTTCCAATGCTTATCCGGCTATGCCCTTTAGAGGAATGTTTAAAGTCTTTTAGAAACATCCACTTATGTACTATATTTCGACCATGGAACTATTAATAAAGAGGAACTGACACATCCTTGAAATAGTGAAGCTTCAACTGTAACCACTATTGCAGGGGTTGTTTACCACCGGTGGGAACTTCCACCAGTAAATTTATACAGAAATTTCCTCCTTATTTTAATGCTTTGATATTGCACAATTTCAGTCATAAATATTGGTAGAAACAGATTTTCATTTTTACTGGTAGCAGTTTACTTTGGCGGTAGTCACACCCTGCGTTTCCGCCATATTGTGACAACCAGGGAAACAAACTGACAATCTTACAAGGCAAACTGACACCAATAAGAACAAATAGAAATTTTGGCCACATTTGTGAGAAAACATTCCATGAATAAGACGCTTCAGTTAGACGAAATTTTCTATTCAAATTTACTGGTGGGATCTTTGTGCCAGCGGTAGTCAGAAACTGAAGATATGATTTTTAAAAAAGCAGCCGCCATATTGTGACAACCTCCTCAGTTACTTCACTCGTAACTGGTAGACTATACACTATATGTCTCCTCCTCATTATTCATAACTCCATTATTTCGACAAATGGAGTTATGAGTAAAGAGGAGCAGATATATAGTATAGAATCTATCAGTTGCGACAAGAGGTTGTCACAAGATGGCGGCTGATTTTTGCATTGGATCGACAATTTCTGATTATCGCCGATTGAAACTTAAACCAGTAAATTTTAAATAGAAAATTTCGTCTTATTTTAGCGGCTTATTCGTGCAAGGTTTCTCTCACAAATATGTAAACAATTTGTACTCGTTTTTACTGGTGGAACTTGGCCCGCATATTATAATCTCTTTTACTGACGCCGGCAGGATGTTGTTTAACCCTTTATCTAAGGCATTATGATTTACTGCAATTGTTTTCACGTAATATTTTTTTTCAGTTACTGCAATGAAAATTAAAGGATAAACATGAAAAAAATACTCACTAGTGAGGAATTTAATTATTTAGAGGTAATTAATTAAAGTGATACTTTAAAGTACCGTCAGTACACTACGACCAAAATATCGTAACAGAAAACACACAAGGTATTTCAACTGACACCAGAAAATATTTTCGATTTAATAAGTATATTAAATATAGGCTTTTCCTTATTTACAAAGAAGTCGTTTGGCAAATTCCGGTGTCAATCAGTTACTTCAACACTTTAGAATTGAAAATGCATTGCTCTTGAAAGGGTTAAAAAAACTATTTTTTTTGGTTTCGATCATGTTAGCAGTCTTTTAGTTACGCGTCAGAAATATTCCGGGGACAACATGTTCTCTCGCATCTCCACGTCTGCAATATATGAATTTACGTATGCCATTTCTAGCATAGCAAAAAAGAGCCGGTGCCACAACTTTTACGATTTCCTATAAAAAATAACAATGAAACAGAAAAGAAATACCAGGGAAATCATTACTACACTACATTTCAGTAATTACATTTTAAAGCAGATGAAAATGATGGATAACTACGCAGACGAAAAGTAAACAATAAGTTTTTCTCCAACACGCAGTGTACAGACGGTACTTATAAGTACCACCGAGTAATTGAACTGTTAAATCAAATACATACACCGTTCATCTAAAATAGCTTATAAAATTGTATTCTAAGATCATAATGAACACATAAAAAAATCCAACACTTATCTTATATCCTTTACTGTGTTTGCAGCAATGAAAAGACGAGCGCGGCAATCTGTATAAAATGTCGGCACAAAACACATCGACTGCTTCAAAGATAGCCTCATTAATCTCTAAAATAACAAACCTAGAACTACTGCTGCCATGTACTCGTATAAAGTGGAGTTAAAAGAGTGTTTTTGCAAAGTACCATTAGAATATTAGTAATATTCACTGTGGTATAAAAGTTTAAAGTGAGTGGTACTTATAAGTACCGTCAGTAGATAAAGGATTAAGTTGTAACAATATGCGGAAACGCAGTGCCTGACTACCACCGAAGTAAACTTCCACAAGTAAAAATAAATATTAAACTTTGGCCATATTTCTGACTGAAATTCTGGATTAATAAGGCGTTTAAATAAAGAGAATAGTTCGATTAAAATTTAATGGTGGAAGTTTACCCCGACGGTAATGAGCTATTGCGAAACCAATTGCAGTTGAAGCTTCACCCTTTTTAGGATATGTCAATTCCTCTTTATTCATGGTTCCATACTTCGGCAACGATAAGGGCTAATTCTATGAAAAATTGCCATGTCTGTCACACAGCTGAAAATCTGTATGCTTGTTGGACACCATTATTTTCGAAAAGTTTGCTTCATGTTATTCATTTGATGAGATATCTCCGATAAAATAAGTCGCATTTTCTGTTCTAAAATAATGGTAGCCAAACGCGTAGTATGTGACAGACATGACAAATTTTCATCGAATTAGCCTAAGTTGATTTGTGACATTGGAGAGTTCTTAGCTCAGCTTGGATCGAACGTAACTAAAATGTGAAAATAATGCTTTATACAGCGGGGTTTGAAATGATTGGGACTTAAAAGAAAGCAACGTTAAATTGCTTTAATCGATTTTATTAGAAATCAACTATATACCGTAAAAGTACAACTATACAAGTCTTATCTGGAAACAACGGAAAGTCTGTTATTACCGAAATCGTCGCTAGAGGGGCTGTTATTAAAAAGGCGACATTCCAGCAGGAGAAAGCTTACTGTGCAAAGCGATATAAGTAAGCGTCCTATCTTAAATGGGAGAGGTATCCGCAAGATTAAAGGCGAGGTCACGTCAATCAAGGTCATACGTCACCTAGCGGACGGAGTGAACTACAAGAGGATTATTAACTTCTTTCCCCTTTATGGATGATCTATAAGTTCGATATCTATGAAATAACTATGCGCACGCGCAGCCCTGATTTTATTCGTTTGTCGTCTGCAGTACTTAATTATTGGAAGTATAGATATAATTCGATTTATTTAATTTATTAATTGAAGTTAGTTATTTAAACAAAATGAGTTCTTTTAAGAACTTATATTATTTGGGAAAATGCCACGTCGGCGTTTTAATTATTGCAGTTTTCAAAACTGCAAAAATAACTCTCTATATGAGAGAACTCAGTTTTTTTCGCTTCTCAAACGAGAAAAACAGGTTAGTTTTGTGTTTTATTATAATTTATAAAAAAGTTAAAATATTATTTAATGTATATTATTAAATGTCAGTGATTTTAATACGTTCTATTTGAATTATGTTTTTGTAATTCAATGAACAAGGACATATAAAAATTAGTTAATGTATGTTAAGATAGAATTTTACAGCAGCGTTTTTAATTCAATTCCTGATAAGATAAAGTTATAAAAATTACATAAACATGTGTATTTCCAATGAGAATTAAACGTTTCATTACGCTTAGAGTTTAAGTATAAATTATTTAATTAATTTTAAGGGATATTTTTTATTTACCGGGCGCAGGCGATAATTTGCCAAATATTCTCTTGATCGAATTGTATTTATAATATTTAAAATAGAAGCATTTCATTCATTCCATTTAAAACTCATTTAATTTTACATTAGGATCCACTTTAATTTAAAATGCAAGCAGTAATTCTTGTACTATTAAACCAGCAATAATTGATTATTTATAGTTTTAAATATTTTGAGAATTTTAGACAAAATATTCCTAAAATCGACAAATTACTTTTGTTTTAAATTTAGAAATATGTCGGTCATTGTGTCATATCCGGGAAAAATAGTTTTCATGGGAAACCTGCACTTCGCACAGGTGAATAACATTGCAGAAAGCATTCAAAGTATAGAAGAAACTTCAAAAATTGGAATAAAATATAAAATATTTACAAATAGTACGTGGTATGCTCAATTAAACATTTATTTATCTTACATCGGTTCTTCGCAGGGGGTCATCGCCAATGGTAAAATGGATAACTTTCCGTAATCGGGCCGATAGCCATGATTGGTGTCAAATGAGAAAACAGTATACAATTGTGACTGTATAAAAGTTAAATAATGGTTAGAAAATGAAAGTAACTTTTATCGAAATAACCCAACTGCGGAACATTCTCCAAATTTGAAAAAGGCTTATGAAACACACAACAATCGCCAATAACTGAAAACTATAGACTAATAATAAGGTCGACGTAGCAGTTGTTGGTCGGTAGCCAATAATTTCAAATTTCCCTTTTAATTTTGTCCTGTTTCAATTTTTTTTTTTTTTTTCAATCTGGCTTTTGCAAAAGAGTCGGAATAAGTAGTAGAAAAAAAGGGCTGCGGACGACGGAGATGGGCTATTTGAGCGTATTAAAATCACTGACATTTAATAATATATATTAAATAATATTTTAACTTTTTTATAAAAAAAATTATAGGGCTGAAAATCACGTTTAAAATGCTTAAAGGTTTTAAATATTTCTCTTTTGCAATTTTCCAAACAGCTGGTATAGTTTAGAAATCGTAGTTTGTTACATAACTTACTCAATTGTTGTACTTGCATGTACAGTTGCAACAACCATAAAGAATGTTTAAGGATTTATCAGCTACGTTTAGATAAGGTAAAATTAATTTCCTAATTTATAATCAAGTTGTAAAAATACTAAAATGTTGTATTGTTACTAGAAACACATCCATGTACATAATTTTTATTTTTCTAGCATATCTGGGAGGGAAAAATCGATTAAATCTTTTTATCTTTTCATATATATCAACAGGGTTAGATTAAATAAACAGTGTAAAAAAGTACTTTTATGTTAGCCGGCCGCAGCTCACAAACCGTCAAATATTTTCCACATCACCAGCGTTTATGTTGCATTCATTTCATTCAAAATATAAAATCATCATTTTAAAAATATACTCGTCATTTGAAAAACATAACTTCATTTAAAATACATACATACTGGTATATTACATCAATTTAAACACATGCTTTTCGCTCATTATATTTAAAATACATTTTTTTTTCTAATAAATAATAACATAAACCCAAGGTGGGCAAGTTTCTTCCAATGTGGAAAAAAACCGGGAAAAAACCATGGAATTAAAAGTTACGCCTATAACTTTTATTAACAAAAATGGTTTTCTTTTAGCCTGAATAGCTTGCATAAAATTCAGGTCTGTTTGAAGATATTTACAGTTTAAGAGTTATAGGCGGAAAAGCAGACAAAGCCATTTTAGAGAATACCTGTTAAAATTTTAATCGTGAATTTCAAATATTTACTCACTCATGGAAGATTAACCTTGTTTACCAGATTTATTGCAAAATATTTTTGTTACAGCTTGTTTTGATAAAAATATATGTATTTAAAAAATAGTTGCGATGTCAGTTTAGTTTCGGGGCAAAAGGCAATACTGTTTACGTAGCATTAGTGCTTTTTCTCCCGAAATTAAAATGACATTGCGATTTTTTTTAATACACATATTTTCATCAAAACAAACTGTAACAAAAATATTTTGCAATAAATCTGGTAAATAAGGTTCATCTTCCATGAGTGAGTAAATATTTGAAATTCATGATTAAAATTTTAACAGGTATTCTCTAAAATAGCTTTGTCTGCTTTTCCGCCTGTAACTCTTAAATTGTAAATATCTTCAAATAGACCTGCGCACGAGATGCGCAGATGGTAGATATTCTGTCATATATGACGTCATACAAAAAAACCCGCGTATTTGCGTTATTCACTCCATCCACAAGATGGCGCAGCTGTGTCAATTTACGACAGATTCCAGCATTAACTTTGTACGCTTACTTATAGCGCTTTGCTTACTGTGTGTTAGAATACGGAAAAAATCATTGGTTGTTCGTTGATTTAACGCCGTGCGATTTTTGCCTTTGGCGGTATATGAATTACAAAGGATTTATGTCCCCATTTCCACAGGATTTATAGCAATTAACCCTCCGTCTACCAGACGGGTCCATTGGACCCGACAGGTACATACAAAATATTCATTCAAACCAGAAATTTCTTTAAAATAAACTAAGTATATAAACCAGACAAAAATAAGGTAAATAAATAAGTTAAATAGTTTTAAATAAAAATTCTGGTGTAGAACGTTTTATTAAAACTTGAATAAAATTCCCGGTAGATCTAGGGTTAAAGCAGCAGATAAAGGACATGTTGGATTCAATACCACCGTAAATGCTAGCAAAAGTGTCAGGGATTGGATTACCGCATATACACTTGCCAAGTCATGAGAGGGTGCCATATTTAACAGCTTTAGAAACTTGTATAATTATAGCTTAGGTTAAATTTGCATTTCGAAAATAAACCTGTTACAGCAAAAACAGGCGCGTTTTCTTTTTGTCCCATTTAGTTTCAATCACCTTGTATAATGTAAAAATGAGTTTTATTATTTTCTAGTTCTGGCTGTTGATTTAAACAAAGACTAAAATTGGCAAAAATTGTGCAACTTATACGCCTTGGTCGAAAAGTATGTATACGCATTAAGTAACAATACCCCAGCAAAGAAGAAATTGCTGGCCAGCAGCAAGATAGGTGCTGACAATGACAATGATGGATAAGTGCTGGCTAATTGTCTACCACTGCATGACCACTGCTGGACAGCTTCAGTCAATTTTGCTGTTGGAAATCATCTGATAAAATTCTGATGGGCCTCCGTTTTATCTCTTGCGCTGACCCATCACACCATGGAAGTGCACGAACTTTTGCCGTATTATTGCTGGGAACCCTTATGCTAGGTGGCGTACTTCATCTAAGTTTTAAAAAATTTACTAATTGTAATTTTTATTCAAATATTTTAATCTGAAGTGTAAATATATTTAAATAATTACGTTTCCAGTTTAACAAAAAATAATTTATTAGACTTTTAAATATTTCGTCAAGTCAATATTAAAATAACAGTTATTTTCCTAACACCGAGGCAAATTAATGTATATGAACACAAATCTGAAATGAATATCTTAACACAAATTAAGCTGTCAAGCTACTTTTTTTAAACTGTAAATAATATAGCACCACTGCCACCAACTAAATAAATAAGTAAATGAATAAATAAATAAATTCTTCATTTAAATCCCCTTTTTTTAATCTGGTTTTACTAAGCTACAAAGGATTTCGGTTTTCGTAATTTACACTGTTGAGAATCAACCAACGTATAAAATATATAGGATTTCTATACAATACAATAATTTCTATACAAGTTTAATGATTAGGAACGCAAATAACAAAATAAACAAACCTGAAATAGTGTAATGAGAGTGTGAAAACAAAGAGCCGTAATAGAATACGCTGAAAGTACTTGTTCATCTCCGATCACGAAAGCCAAACAGCACCGAGCGTGGTTGAGTACTTGGGTGGGTGACCACATCGAAATAGCTGCTAGTTCAAATATTTCTATTATAGACACTTCTGTAGCTGCTGCTGAATCTAGCTCATAGAAAAACTTGCCATTATGTTTTTTCTATAAGTTTTTTTCACAGAATTCTATAAGAAATTAGATTTTGTAAAAATAAATTTTTGAAAAAAGATTTTGTGAGGGAAAGTGCTGGGCCTGCAAAGGAATAGCAGTAGGATAGGTGCTAGCACTTCAGGAAAAGTGCCGTATTGAAGTAATGTGATGGCATACCAATGCTGGCCTGCTGTTGGCCATCACTGATGGGCCACCTGCATTCCGCACGGACACTTTTGACAAGTTTAAGTAATGGCACCATTGCACTTTACCGCTGATGGTAGTGCTGGCTGCCATCTTTTTTCCAGCTGATTGCCCACTATTTCTTTCTTTGCTGGGACACATCCAGTCACATACCAATTTCTGCTAAAATGCAATGTAACTCTTTCAGGGGCAAAGCACTTCTATTCGTAGAACTCTGAAATGATTGACTGGCAGCAGGATTTTCAACCAAATTTATTTCAAAATAAGTAAAAGCTTTTCTTCGAGTTCTGATAAAAGGAAAATTTTCATTACGTAATTTTGGTGTCAATGTGGCATTTAGGAATTAAAATTAGGTGGTCCAAAGATATACCACCGCGGCAACACTGTGGCATTCCGCATCTGGCTGAATTTTTATTTAGGTATTCAGAATTCACACCAGCAATTTTAAATATTTATTATTGTTTTATAAGATAATAGATCTTCCACGAATAAAATAAAAGAAAATTTGTATTCAAAATTTTCCGGTGTGAATTCTAACACTAGTGAGAAATCGGTTGACTAGATCACACTCGTGTCCATCCTTGAGTATTCCGATAGCAGCGGTCATGGTCATGCTACACACCGGAGCAATCTTTCTGCGCTCTTCATGGAATCATTTGAAACTACTCTCTTAAAATTTTCCAATGGTAGCTGCGCATCCAGGAAGCGAGGTTGGCGCAGGTTACAATTATTTCCAAATAGTAATCAGTTCCTTATTTTATGGCTAAGGATTATCAAAAATTCTGCTATTTATTAAGACGAAGGTTACTATTCAGAGAAATAGTCATACCCTTAGCCAACTTGGCCCCTACATTGAGGTGCGATAAAATCTGCTCATCTTAACACACCTTCTGCATTATTTTTCTCATTACAGATGGGTCATTCCATGCAAAATGAGCAAATCAGCTGTGGCAAACATGTCAGAGATTTTAATGAAAACCAGTATATAAGTAGATCATAGCTATTTATGAGTAAATGTAAAATAATAGATTTCAGGATTGTTTATTTAAGTATTAAAATTTACATTAAAAGTGGATGCAAAATCGAGGTTTTTTCTAAATGCTTAAAATTTCAATTTTGATTATTAGCCTTAGGAATGGAAAAACTATATTAAAAATTATTTATAACTAGGAATGAATAATAAGTAACAGATTGGCGTAAGTTAGTAATAGTATTTTTATTCCGTAATGAGAAAAACATTGTTTTTCAAAACATTTGAGTGGAAAATGCAATATTTCTATTGCTTGTCTAAGAATGAAGGACAGCACTGAAAAGTTTAAATTTTCTTTGACGTTATAGCTAAAAGTATATATTTTAAATATCGAAAATTTCATTCTTGCCTTTTTATTCCTTAATGGGAAAAAATGAATAGTAAAAAATATTGAGGGTAAAATGCAATATTTCTATCACTTCTTTGAAACTGAAGGGAAGCTTTTTAAATCTTTTTAATTATTTGATATTATAGATAAAAGTGTATATTTTAAATATAGAAACTTCTATTCTTTCTTTCACTTTATTTTTACCTCAAGAATATATTTAATTAAAGTAGACAAAAATGATTAAGTTTGGACAAAAAATTACATATTAATCCTAAATCCAGATACAAGAAACAGATGTCAGCACTCATTTTTTTCACCTTGAAATCGTGCAATATTTTAAGAAACGAGCGCGGATTCAAAGTGGAATAGCCCATGGAATGTAACAGATATTACATTTTTGAACCCATTTTTGCTATGTTAGGAATCAAAAGGCAATCTTGATTTTTTTAGCATATTATGGACTTACTGATCTTTATATATGTACAATATTGTTAATCTCGGACCTTTCCTTTATTTATATTTTTGATCATACTTAAGAGGAAAAATTATGATTTTGTAATTTTTTAAAAGTTTCTAAGTTTTTTTTAAGATGAAGGAAATAAATGGCAACTTTCAAACTTGGGGAATTTGATCTTCATATGTAATACTACATCAGACATCAATTTCACAGACGTTTCTGAATTCCTTTGATTTTTATTACGTTGCTAATTTTCTCAAAATTCACAAATTTTCAATTTTTACAACCAATTAAAGATTAATCATGGTTACCAGATTATTATTACTCAATAAATAGGAAGATAATTTTTCAGAGGTTACAATATTGCAAAAAATTCATTTCTGGTAAATAGCTTTCAAGATACAGAACTTCAAACTTGCAACTTTGGACGATTGCACACATGCCATTCTTTATCAGAAGTTTTTTAAATGTCGAAAACTGCTAAAATAATTTATTTTTCGTGAAGATATTTTGCATAGCTCTATTTTAATATGAACTGAACCTGTGTATCAAACTTTATTAAAATCAATTACTATGTGGCCACGACTTTTTTTAAATTTTTGCTTATTTTACGTGGAATGACTCAGATGCAAACATTTTTAGTGATTGGTCACATGATACACGCACTATCACCTAGATTACTGCTCTCAGTAGTGGGATACAAACTTTGGAACAGATGTCATAAATTCCCGGGGCCACCATCTTGGAATTTTTCTTGGCGTGAAAACCAGTTTTCCGCCAAGTAGTAAATGTCGCCAAACACCGGTTTATACGCATGTTAGGCTTAACGAAAATAAAACGTAAATAATAAACAAAACTCGCTAAAGTGGCAATCAGTAATCTTTGTATGAGCGCTACGCGCTCATTAACCGAAAAAAAAACATCACTGGATTCAGCAATTCTCGCTGTGTAGCTAACTCAAAATGTAAAAAACTTGAAAGGGAAGCAAATATACATAAAATTATCAACATACCTTAACAGACACATGCTTTCTTCAAAGCTCAAGCACGAAATACAGTCATAGTATCACCGTCATTTTCAAAAATAGACTTATGAATACGCAATGACACACTGTAAATAAACCTCCTTTTTTTCGTCAAAATTTCCTCAAATTTCTTAATTACTTCAGCAAGAGCGTTTAAACGGACTACAGAAACCATAGTCAATTTAATAAATCCAATAAATTTAACATAAAAACAAAAAGACAGCTCAATACAACACGAAATCGAACCACATCCACAATATCCTAGCCGAAAATGACCTTCTCAGGGGGTGCCAGAATACGACACGCGAAACACACACGTCACACGGGGTTCCACATATCGATAAAGATCGCCAACATAAAATCGCCAAGAAATCTCAAAACATCTAAGATGTCGGCCATCCGGGAATATAATGCATATAAACCCAAACTTTATAAGTACTTCTATCTAACGTTTCAAAGTCATAGTAATTGTCTTCAATTGTTACAACAAAGTTAAACGTTAAAGCAACTGAAAATGGTATAACTTTTTATGAATTACCCTGTGTAAAATTATTTAATGAATATTCTTTGTACAAAATTATTCCAATATCGTTAGTGTTGAAAATTACCCAAATTAAGAGTAAAACATTTATGGTTTTAATATAAAAATCTTGGTACTTTACTTACACTACTTTTTGTAAACATTATCAAAATTACAATCTAACCAATGAAACTATTTTTTTTTAAATAAACCTGTTTAGCTACAATTCTAAACTTAGATAAGTTTATGTTTAGTTTAGCATTAAAACTGAATTTTCGCAATAGAATATTCCTTAAACTTGTGTGCATCATTAACTTCAAAAACGCAAACATTTGAAAAATTGTACAAATTTTATTTCTTTTTCTAAAAATTTAGCTACATTCTAATTTATGTGCATTTGTGTAACAAAATATTTTCATAAATATCATATTTCTGTATTAGAAACTTAAAATGTTTAGAAATGTTACATACATTAGTTAGATTTTAATTTACTATCGTGGAATTCTGTTCTGAAGATGTGTATATAAATTCTGGACTAAAATTAGTTTAAAAGTAATTATTTTATTTAACTATATTGGGAATGATGAAAACTATTTATTATATTTTATAGAGATTAGGTTTAAAATTCAAATACGTATAAAAATAAAATTCAAACTTTGTCAAACATGTGTCTCAAATTTCCTGTCATTTGACTATTTAACCCATTAAGGACCAGCATGCTTTACAGGAATTGTATTCAGTTTACACCACTTTTTGTTAAAGACTTTTATTTTATGAATCACTATGATGTATTAATTAAAAAAGGCAAATTTTACTTTTCTCTTTTACTGGTGTCAAAAAATTTAAAAAATCACAAATATAATGTTGCGAAACGCAACGTCAGTCTTTAATTGGACAAGGTGAGTGTCCCTTTTTAAATAAAAGAAACTCAGTCTTAGAAACGGTATTAGATGTTTAACTCATCCGTGCAAAATAACGATACAAACTCTCTTTGTATCTTTTTAACAGAATGTAGAATAACGAGTTGAACCTTGGTGATCGAAATAAGGCCAGAGGACACGAGTGTGACGTCATCACTAATCGACCGACTTCACAAGAGTGTTGGAATTCACACCGGAAAATTTTGAATAGCAATTTTCTTTTATTTAATTTGTGGAATATCTATCATCTCATGAAACAATAATAAATATTCAAACTTATTGGTGAGAATTTGGAATCCCTCAGTTAAAAATCAGCCAGATGCGGCAAAACTGTGGCATTACGCATCTGGCTGAATTTTATTTAGTGATTCCGATTATTGTTTTATAAGATGGTAGATATTCCACAAATAAAACATTAAAATAAATTGCTATTCAAAATTTTCCGGCGTGAAATCCAACTCTCGTGAGAAGTCGGTCGATTAGTGATGACGTCACACTCGTGTCCTTCGGCCTTCAGTATTTCGATGGCAGCGGTTGAACTCGTGGTTTATTTTTATGCCTAGAATGCGGCAGCGCGTCGCGGTTTTGTCTTCTTTGCAAGAGTTCCTTGTGTAATTTAATTTATTTTCTGGTGTATAAGTCGACCCTGAAATTCAAGAGAAATACCGTGACCTAACACTTGAATAGCAGTATTTTCGAATAGTTTTCTTTGCATTTTTAAATTGAAATCGCCGTGATATATTTATGTGGTTATATAAGGTGAATGATAACATACAGAGATACTGGTATTCAATTGGAAGACAATGTTATTTCTCTTGAAAATTGGGACCAACTTATACTCCGGAAAATACGATGGTTAGTCTAGCTAATGGTATATGGTTTGTGGCCTATTTTTAATAATTATTATTCCATAGCTCGCAATGATCTGGGCTTTTTCCCAGGCAAATAAACATATATTGTACCAAAAATTTTTTTAAAGATGCGTATTGTTTCTATGAGGTACTTACTTTATTTTATTTATTAAGTAATATTTGAGACTCAAAATATATTTATGTGACTTAAAGAAAATTAGAAACTTCACAGCTATGTTAATATATATCAAAATTGTTTTTGAAAATTATTATCACACTGCTATTTCCATAAAATAATATTCGCCTTATATAATGACATAATTTCTGTTTTTAAGTAAGGTAAAGATTTCTATTTAAAAAGGTTGTATTACTGAAACTCGCAGGCCGCGTTGTAAGTACCATTGTTCTACATATAAAAAAATTACAGTCGTTATGTAATTGGTCATTTCATAATTTCTGCCATATTGCAATGTTGTGCGCCAGGGAAAACAACATCGGAAATCTCATGTAAAGAAAAAACATAAACAGTTTTCTTCATGTGATTGCTCTTTTACTTGTACTTTTTCTATGCAGGATATTTCGAGTATTTTGTATCGAAGAGTGTGTGATAGTACATCAGAAATTGTACAACGGCCTAATAATTTCGAAGAAATTTTGTTAAACTACGTCATTTTAGCCCATTTTGTCCACGAAATATACAAAGCGCCTCCACGCGAATGGGTTAACGCGATGATGACCCAGTCGCAAACAAGTTTCAACGATTTAAGTTTCTCTTCCAAACTCCGAATTGTCAAAAAAGTTTAACAACTAACTTATCAGCTTCAACATAAAGAAGTTTTGGTTTAAAAAAGACTCCATATTGTTCAGTTTTCAATCCGTTTAGGGCGTTTACTATAAACTGGATATTTACAGAACGGAGAAAAATAATATATATAACCCTAAAAGAACATTCAGAGTTTCAAATATATATATTGGAAATATTTTCAGAAATAAATTGACATTTCAAACAATAAGAATTTATTTAGGGGAAATTTTTTAGCCAATTGAGATAGTATTGCTTCCTTTCATTATAAATGGATAGGTGCCATGCATTATGTCTTTCGAATACAACGATGTTTTTTATCTTCTACTTATATAATCGCAGAAATCTACGAGTAAATAAAGAGGAGAAAAGTTTTCAAAAAATAGTATTCAAAATCCATAACCCTTGTCACCAACGTATATGTATACTTGCAGCGTAAGACTACTAGAATTCTGATATGGTGACTCTGCCACTATATCCTGATAGGAGTTGTTTCTAAGCTTCGAACTGCCATTTCAATAGAGGAGTAATCACTGTGACAGTCCGTTCTATCTCTCATGGACACATAATATCAAAATGAAGATACAGGGTGTATCTGAAAAAGGGGCAAAACTTTACGAGGTGATAGAACGAAGCTATACGTGCAAATATCGCCATAGAATGTATGGTTGGAACGAAAGCGGTGAGAAGTTCCAAGGTAGTTTTCCTCTGTCGCAGTTAAAGAATTAAAACAAGAATGAGAGGAGATACTTCAGAAACATCTTATTAACAGGAATATAATTAATGTACATGCTCAAAAAAATTGCTCAAATGATCGTTCCCCAGGTGTAATGCACGCTTCACACCTGCGGTATAGGTACTGACGCACATTTGCGAAGACACCAGGCATTTCCCGAATATTGCAGGCAACAATGGCAATCCTGTTAACTAGATCCATATCGATTTCAATGAATCACTCGTAGATTAGGCTTTTCATATGACCCCACAAGGAAAAGACCAAACACGAGAGATCCGGCGATCTTGGTGGCCAAGCTATGGGACCACCTCGACCAATCCATCGCCCTGGGAGAGTGAAAACTACCTTTTAACTTCTCACCGCTTGCGTTCCGACCATACATTCTATGACGAAATTTGCTCATATAGCGGTGTTTTATCACCCTGTAAAGTTTTGCCCACATTTTCTGATACACCCTGTATATACATGTTTTCCCTGAACGAATATCATGTAATATGCCTTTCCTATAGGTTTAGAGGTTTTTCGCTTTTGTTAACATTAAACATAAAATATATATTAACAATAATAATAATTCAGCTTTTAAATATATTACAATTAATAAGTTGTAATAATTTTATATGGAAATTTATAACACACTAGCTTTTAAAAAAGAAACTTAGTACGCTCGCCACAATTCAGAAAATTTTATTTTGAACAGTTTTCGTTCAAATATATAGTTGCAGGACTCCAACTCGGTCCGTTTTTAGAACACCACTTTCATTTAAAGAAAAATATTCGTTAACCCCTTAACGGTCGCATTAAATTACGGTTTAAAAATTCAAATTGCTTATTGGCACCACTTTCTTGAAAAAGAAATGTTCACCTTATTTACCGACAGGTAAAATGATACCATAATAAAGCCAATTCCACTATTCTATAAAACTGGTGGGAATAAAACAAATCTGAATAATCTGAATAAAAGTCACAGCCCGTGAATATCACGGGAGCGAGAATTAAAGGGTTAAAATATCGTAGAAGCATACCAGGAACAGTATTTTTCTTGGAAATGTTGCAGAAACCTAGAGCAAATTTCTCTTTAAAAAATTACTGGTTTTCAAAAAACGGACCAATGGGAGCACTGTATGTGTCAAAATATGGAAAGAAATAATGTTTGTATTTAAAATTTAAAAAATAAACATAATATACTTTTTTAACTTTTAAAGACACTTTTATGTAGTCTTTACCTGTTCATTTCAAGCTTTTTTGAAATAATTCTAAAACAATTTCCCCTCTTAAATTTATTGAAAAATCGAAGATAATAACACGATTATAACAATTATGTTTCCTATCATTGAAATAATTTATGACAAGAAGTTAATATACTATGTTTAATAAATTTGCAATACAGTAGTTTCAATTTACACTAATAATATACCTAAATATAATAAGAATTGTCTAATTAAATAATTAATTTAACTTGTCGTACCTGTATTACGATATCGTCTAATTTATTGCCAGCAAATTTAGATAATTAAAAGTGGAATTACGCTAATTTTTTCTTAATTAAATTTAGAAAAGGTATGGCCTTAGTGTTATTTGAAAGACGATCAATCTGTTACTTTTTAAAAAATAGCTTTCATTATTCCGTATTAGAAAAATCTCTCTAAATTCAAATAAAATTGCCAAAGATCCGAAAGTAATGATACTTTTTTACTTTTCTCAAGATCTGCTCCAGCTTCACTTTCCAAAAATTAATCAGTCAGTAAATCCTTTCCACATCAGCACCTTACTATTTTACATTGTAATTAAAAAAATTTACAAGTGATGCCACATAAGCATTCCCCAATTGAATTGTAAAGTGCCTTTTCGATTTTATAGGCTAAATGCATGCAAAGAACGCAAAGCATGGAGACGTTAAAGAATACTCTAAACGTAATTAGGTGAATAGGATAAAAGCTGGCTTAAACCGGTTTCACTTTTAAAACCGTTTTTCGTTTCCTATCTATCATCCAGAAGAATCCTGATAAATAGTGCCGTTGAAAAGTATACAGAAGAGATTCGGAGGTTTTTACTTGCAAATGAAGCCCGACTGTTTACAGTTTCTATTTATTTCTTCAGCTGAAATCTCCCATCTAAATCCTATTTTATCTTTCTCCTATTTGGCAACAGAATAGAAGTTTTACTCTTTTGCACTTTCTTTTTTATTATTATTATTTATATTCTCGCGCTGCGGTTCGCAACAATTTATTTTTCTTAGAAATATTTTTTTTTTCTATATGTTTATTTCTATTCATTCTTCTATATATTGGAAGTATTATAACAATAAGGAAAGAAATATATTTTGTTAGTGTGGAAATCTTCTTTAAAGTGAAAAATGATGAATGAAGGGAATAAAGTGTGAAACATTACATAAATGGTGTGATATGTTAAACTATTTCTTTTTCTTCGGAAAGTCTTATAAAACGTCATATCATAAATATTAGCTTAACACGCCTTATCCCATGTTATTTTTTGTACTGAGATACTGAGATTAGAGAAAAATATTTTTCATTTAAACTATCATTTTTTTAAGCCGATATTTATTATTTCACTAAAAATTGTTGCTAAATATCAGTTACAAATATCTTATTTTCATTCAACTTTCTTTTCTGAGTTTCATTTTATAAAGGGTACTTTCATATTTTAAAAAATACCTTAAAATCGGGTTACATCTAACCTGTGGTGATACTTGGATCAAAAATAATAAACATGTTTTAACACTAGAATGGCTGAAAATTTTACTCAAGTTTTATAAAAGTATTTTGCGCCAATGTTTTTATTTTAAACTGTTTAACTTTTTCACTTAACTTGTTTTTTTCTTCTTTGTGCGTTTTAAACTCACTTATGAAACTATCACTATCATTAATGAACTATGAAACTATCACTAATGAAACTTCTGGTTCGAACCGAAACATATTCATTTTGTAGGGTAAAATGAATGTAAAATATTGTATGTAAAATAATGTATGTAGAAATGTATGTAAAATAATTCCTGACGGTCATTCTAGTGTTCTCAAACCTGGCTCATATGGAACTATGAATAAAGAGGTATTGACATATAATCAAAATGATGAATCTTCAAATGTAATCGATTTCTTAGTGCCTCATTACCGCTGGGGCAATCTTACGATGGTAAATTTAATTAGAAATGTTCTCCTTATTTAAACTACCTTATTAATGGAGAATTTCAGTCATAAGTGACGTCAAAAATGCAGGGTGGTTCAAATTAAAGCATCCCTGTTTGGGACGATCTAGCGAAAGAAGCAGTGGATGTAACGTCTTCATATTTGGAGGATATACATATCAGACCACGGGAAGCTGATTGGTGCAAAAAATTTTTTTAGTTCAAACAAAGGCCGCTAGGGGAAAATGAGGCGTTGCGATCGGTTTGGAAAATGTAATATGACCAAGGGTGTAAAAATCTAGGTGTCAATAAGCCGATTCCCACCAATAAATTTTATTAGTATTATTCGTTTAAATTTAATTAGCATATGCTCCGATTAATTTTGTTAGTATTCTTATTCGGCGAAGAATACTAAAAATTTAGTTGTGGGAATTTTTTAAAAAATGTTAATTACTGACACCTTGCATTCTTTGCTTATTTGTTTCGCTACATTTTCCTTACCTTAAGCCGATCGAAGCGCGTCATTTTCCCCTAGCGGCCTTTGTTTGAACTATTTTTTTGCGCTAATCAGTTTTCCATGGTCTGATATGTATATCGTCCAAATATGAAGACGTTACATCCACTGCTTCTCTCACTAGAGCCTCCCAAACAGGGATACTTTATTTTGAACCACCCTGTAGATATTTATTTTTTCTGGTGTATGTTTACTTTCGCGGTAGTCACGCCCTACGTTTCCGCCATATTGTGACATCTTAAATAACCACCTGTCAGTATCAGTGAAAGAGATTATGATACCTGGGTCAACATCCACCCGTAAAAACAAGTAGAAATTTTAACAATTTTTTGAAAGAAATATGCCTGAATAAGCCGCAAAACTAAGACGTAATTTTCAATTCAAAATTTACTGGCGGAAGTTTCCTTTGGCGCTCATCTGATACTGTTGATCCGATTTAAAAAATCAGCCGCCATTTTGTGACAACCCCTTCAGTTACACAGATCGCAACAAGTAGACTCTATACTATATGAACTAAAAGGTCTTCTTAAAACACCATGAAAATTTTAAATGAGCTAGGTCTTTCGAAAGATCTGAGTCATTATTCATCAGGCGCAAAGAAGACGTGCTTCTACTATGAAAGCAGCAGCAAGACTCACTAGCAGCGTCTTGCTTATGCTTCCATAGTAGAAGTACGTCTTCTTTGCGCCTGACGAAGAAAGACTCAGATCTTTTGAAAGGCCTAGCACATTTAAAATTTTGATGTTGTTTTAAGAAATTCTTTTAGTTCATACTGATTCACACCAGTTTCAATTTATTTCCTTCTATACTATATGTGTCATCTTCTTTATTTATAACTTCATTCTCTGGCTCTAATGTGTTTAGAAAAGCGTTGCCAATTTGGAAACACTTTTTCCAACAGAAATTCCTAATTCATACTGATCTTTCCGAAAGGAGAATTTTTACATTCTTCTATCTATACTAAAAGTATTGGATTCGTGAAAAACTTCTAATTCCATTTTTTGACGAATTTATACTTTTTACAGAGTCCTGGACGCGATTTGACAGTTTTTGGAAAATGTCTGTACGTTAGTCTGTCTGTCTGTTTATAATGTTGTCCGGCTACTGTTTTGATATCTTTAATTATTTGTTGCATATCAGATACATTCTATTATTATTACCGGCGCTACTCGCTGGTATGATTACTATAACTGTCGATTGCTATGGATTCAAACATCTTATGGCCGTTCTCGTTAAACCCAGAATCCTTGCTCGCCGGAATATTGTTAAGTACTAGTTATATGGAAACAGTATATTAAAGAAAGAGAGAGAAGGTTGAAGAAATCAATATTGTTTATTAAATACTGTATTTTCACTAATACATTAAATTAATACTATACTTGATCATTTCTAAAAATGAGCCGACACATGACTCTTTACCATATACATGATGACTTGTCATCATAACTAAACACCTTAAATATAGTAACACAAATTATAAAATAGAATGCGAAACGCAAAGGGATGTGGTGCGGGACTTAACGGAAAATTAATAAACAAAGTCGCTCGAAATATCTAATGAATTTATCCACTTACCCCAATACTGCTTGGCTGATGTCATCACTAAATCCATGAATACAAATTTTGCTAACTTAAGTTTTAAAACCTAGCTCCCCAGCGAGCTCTCTATGTTATCCTTTTCAAAAACCTCAAGTCTCCGTTAATCTCCGCTTTTTTCCGTGTTCTTTCTTTTTCTTCAGCGTCCCTGCTTTCCTAATTTTTTTACGCCCCCTCAGAATTTCCAATCAAAACTCTTTCGGTCCCTAACTGGATACTCATTCACAAAAAGCCTCTAACCATTGGACACTTTCATCCTTCGTGTCTCATTTTACATATCATTGCCCCCCCTTTACTATAATTTTGATATAAACTTTCAATTTCCCCTTCTTTTCTTTTGCCAGACCGGTGCATCCTGTCGGTAAATATCAAAGGGTATCGCGGCTTATTCGCGATGCCAAATGCATATGTTTTCTTGACAATAAATATCTGGGGGACGTTCATGCATCACTGATTTTTATAAAAACCCTTTTACACAGCTACGACTAGCCCCGTTTCTACATAACACTTTTTATACCCTTTTATTCGTAATTCTTTTATTCGTAATTCTTACGATATATCCGAAACTTCTTTCGCAACGCGTTAACTTGCACCTGGGAATTTCTCTGTTATATTTTTCTACATGTGGGACAAACGCATAGATTCTTGTTATACGAATATTTTCTATACATATAGCTTACCCTTCTATATTAATATAAAGCCATATTTATATCCTTTCATTTCGTTTATTCATTGCCACATATTTGCAGCTTTTGTATGAGGAATTTCTGCCTTTCCTAAATAGTAGGCTTATTTTTGTTGACAGCTTCCTGGAGCTGTTTTGCTGTGGTTATTTTCACAATGAGACACAAATTTTGTGGAGGCTCTACCTCAAGAAAAAATGCACCGAATTTAATCGAACTTCAGATTCAATTACATTTTGAGATAAATTGATGGTGATTAGGGTTTGGTGTAAATCGCCCAAAAATTTGGGACTGCTATGCAGCATTTTTCACGCGATGGCTGTATCTCAAGAACTAAGGCACAGAATTTCATCAGCCTTCATATTCTGCCAGACTTTCACATAAATAGATTCTTATCAAGTTTGGGTGTATACTGTCCAACATGTGTCGCTGTTATGCCTTGTTTTAGAGGGTTTCAGCGATAGCTATGTCTCAAAAAAGGATACATTTATCATTTGTGGTTGCAGATGATTTGATTTATATAGAAGAGAGTTTTTTTTTATAGCCACAACATACTAGTTACTTTATGTAATCACAAAATGGCTGTCATTAAATAATGTAAAAAAATACACGGAATTTTGGATACAAATTCGGAATTAAAAAGGAGGCCAAACTAGCAACCTGGTTGAGAATATAGACGTGACTCACCCACCCAATGTGCGTACGATTCTACCACAATTTTTTTAATAAAATCTTTTGAATTATTTAATTATAAAAATACATTAGAATTTCTGTGATAAAACAAGGCGAATACAAATTGTGCTATTTAACTATTAAATAGAAATTTTCTAATCAGAAATCCGACTAGCTGACTACTTGAAAATCCCAGAGAGTACTCACACTTTGCTCACCAACATTCTAGCAATTAATAACCGTGATAAAATAAGCACCAGCTCTTTCCGCCTTATTCTAGCTGTGCCAATGCTGCTTTGCAGTGTTGCCAGATGGGCTACTTTTTTTTTAATTCAGATTTTTTGATTGGCGCCACATTTTTGAAATGCTAAAATGCGCCTTATTTAATGACATATTAATTAAGGCAAAAACAAAGGGAGTTTTACCGTTTCAAAAAAGCGGTTCCAATCAAGAAATCTGAATTTAAAAAATGTAGCCCACTGGCAACACTGCTGCTTTGTGATAAAAACGGAAAATTCTGTGACCTTATACAACACCGCCCATTATCCTCTTCCACATCTTTTCACAATGCAATTACACATAAGATAAATAGAAATTTATATTTCATATTTAGTCCTTAAGACCCCACTGCAGTCACGGACAAAAAGAAATCAAGATGGCCGCTGGCATTTTAGCTGAATTGAAAGGATGGTCTAAATTCAAATGATTGACAAGCGAGCTCTTCCAATCAGCAAATAGAATATTCTTGGATCATTTCCAATAGGTTTCAGGTGGTCTAAGAGATTTCTTTTTTCAACTGTCCAGCGTAGATCAAAGCCGTCTGTTTTGTGGAGAATCTGGATAACGCTGAAATCCGTAAAAAGAATTTTAATCTGTTTATAATAAGGGTGCAAAAATTAAAGCGATTTGACTTTCAGAAAATAAATGAATATTTTATTCAGATATTTTCTTTTTTTTAATCTTCAAGTTCATTTTACAGCTTTTACAAACATAAAATTGAAATTAGCGCAGTATAAAAACTATTTTATTTCACATAGCGAAATTACATTTAAAATCAAGGGGGGAGATATTGAATGAGGGGGGAAATACCAGGTACAAATATTCTAAAATAACTATCTTTTGTGGGGATTCTTTTTAGAACATGAAATTTATCAAGCGATATATAAAAGCTAAACAACATTGAAGGTTAAAAATAAGATGTTCATAAAATTAGGAGAGAAAAAGTTAACCAAATAAACTGTATATTTTGTACTGTAGAGGGGTGGAGGGGAGCACGGGAAATATTCATTTTGAGGAGAAGGGGGGGGGGCTATACATCTAAATCCCAGCGTAGTCATTTATAGGTATAGTACATAATTTATTGTTGTTAGCACTAAAATATATGACAGAAAAAATAAAGTTTTCCAAATATTCAAAACTTAGTGTGATGTTAGCAGAAAGGTTTCAAGCTGAAGAAAATTTAGATTATATTTTATTTTTACAAGTAAGTTATAAAACATAAAGGAGTTTTCACAATTTGAAATTTTAAGTGCATAGGAGTAAATTCAGGTGTGTGTGGGGGGGGGGGGAGAGATTTCTGTACACTAAATATTTTTTTAATGATGCAGACAGTTAAGAATGTTTTTTGTAGCGGTTCGTAATCTAAATAACAATAAAATACTTTTATTTTCATTTACATTTTTTTCATTTTTAACACTTTCCAAGAAAGTTGAAAAGTGTTTATGAATTGGGTTTGTCCGTCCGTCTGTCTGTCTATCCGTGCTCTAACTAGCGTAAATATAGTCGGATTGCCATGTAATTGATATACGATATTGAAAATCATCATGGTATGTTCGGTGCACCATTCATGGTTCATTTACAGATGCACTCAAAAGTATTCACTACATTATGGTCTATGTGTGTGTGGGGGGGGGGATTATTTAGGATGTATTTTAATAGTGTTACACAATGTTAAACACAGTTAAATTTATGTACATTGAGACACACTTTAAAATTGTTACTATAGACTATGTTATGTGTAATGCTTAAAGTACGAGTATAGGGGACTCAAAAGTATTCCGTTATGTTATAGCCTATGAAGAAATATCGTTTGCGGCGTATTTGATTGATATTACTCTGTCGCAAAGATAATGAAATTGATATGAATTTCTGAGGTCTCCTAAGCCTACTTTCTGTACAACATGAGCATTTAACAATTATTTACGGGGTCAGACAAAAGAACTTGGTTCAATATGGTCTACGAGAAAAACTGTTTGTAGCGTATTTTGATCACGTTACACTATTTCAAACATGACAAAATAGATACACATTACTTTGATTTACTACAAGATGCTTACATTCGAATATGATCTGCATTTCATTTAGCGTTCATTTACAGGGAAACATAAAATATTTTGATACAATACTGTATCCGATATAGCTATTAAAAATTAATGCTGAAAGTACATTTTCAATTACAGAATGCGTTTTTAAGTTTAACTAAATTTTTGCGCACTACGTGGTGTGCACATATTTGACAAACCCTATACAGGACCACACAAAAGAATTCGTAACCATTGCTGAGAATGAGTATGAATTTCTTAAAGATGTTAGGTTTTTTTTAGTTATAAATGTACAAGCTCAACTACATTTAATATGCTTAGAGATGTTTGTATCATACAAATAAAATCCTATACAGGGATATTCAAAAAACTGGATACATGGGCCGCCGATAGAAAATAATTCCTGCAAGTGTGATTTCAGTAATTTTGAGCATGATTTTGCATGAATTAGATTTCAGCTTAATACTGTTTGACGTGTATAAAAATTTGTATTCTATATACAGAAATGCACAAAAGAATTCAAGTATGTTTCCGTCTATAAGTAGAAATTGCCGAGGGTGAATTTTCAACTGTTTTATGTATTTTCTTACAAAACTAAATTTTAACATAGTATGTAGAATCTGTACAAATATATGCAGTACAAATATATCATATACACTGCCTCATATGAGCTGCATATATCATATGAGCTGCACAAAAGAATTTGAGTACCTTCCAGGTTATGGGTGCAATTGTTGAAATCTGCTTTTCAAACGTGTCATAGGTATTACAAATGTTTAGTTAGATATCTTCTTTACTTTATTAAACGGCGAAGTTTTGTTACAGTGTTCGGTAAGTGTTTGAAAGTATCGACGTAGACGCATGATTTTTCTTTTTTCTTTATGGACATACTCGGTTCAGTCGATTACTCAGGCACCTTTGGTATCTACGTTTGATGGTTCTTTCTGAGCTAGTCGGAATAAAATGATTTCGAAAGGTTTGAGAATTTACTTGCACGTTGACGAGAAACCACAATATTTTCCTTACAAATATCTCTCTAAAGACATTTTCCTTTGAAAAATACAGTTAAAATGTTTTTTATGCACAATTAAATGTACACCTATCGCTTTATTGTTAACACTTTCGTACATAGTTGAAATGATTTAGTTAATATTATAGATAATAAAGATTTATAATTAGGACGAAAAAAAAATAAAAATTAAAAAGTTTTAAAGACTGTAAATTAGATTTTTTAGCTCCATGAGTTGAGGGTAAGACAAATCAAGAAACAGATTTTTTTTTTTTTTTGGGGGGGGGGGATTTAATAGATGACCGATTATGTAACTTATTAAAGATTTACAAATAGGGCAAAAACATTGCAATTAGGAGTTTTAGAGACTTTAAATTTTATGAGCATGGAAATAATGGGGGGAGAAAAGAAAACGTCAATTTTATATGGGGTGGAAGAAATTATATAATTGATTATTTATTGTTCAATATGAAACAGATAAATCTGAAAATGTATTAAAAAAAGACTTTCAAAGATTTTAAACTTAAATAAGGGAAAGAAAAAAAAGGGGGGGATTTTATTTGATGACTTATTTATTTACCTTACTAAAGAATAAGAAATAGGACAAAAAAAGACTAAATTTTGTGTTCTTGGTAAGGGTAGAGTCAGAGCAAGCGTCAATTTTTGTGGGGGAGGAGTATAGTTATATGATTATTTATGATTACAATAAATTAACAGATAGAGTACAAAATGTTTTTAAAAAAGCAATGACTTTTAAGGTTAAAATTTTGTGATCTGAGGAAAAAAAAGAGGAATAAGCAGAATTAGTTCTTTTTTTGCGGGGAGGGGGGGCGGAAGTTTATCGGCGGCTTATTATTTACTTACCTTAGAAAATATTTACAAATAAGTTAAAAAAATAATAAACGAAAAAAAATTAAGGACTTTAAATTTCAGATGCTTGGTAAGAGGGAGAGGCGAGGAGGAAATACCAATTTCATTTGGGGTTGGGGGGGGGGAGAAATTTTTATGATCGTTTGTTTATTGTTAAAATAAAGTGGCAAATTGAGCAGAAAAGATTTAAAAAAATTAAAGAGTTTTAAAGGGTTTTTATTTTAAAATATGGGTACCGTGGATGAGGGAGCAAAAGGGAGAAATGACATTTTCGATGGAGGCAATTTACAAGAACTTTTAATGAAATGAATATGGTGAAATAAATTGATAACGAAATTTATGACTGACTATTTATTGTTAGTTTAAAGTAACAAATAAAACGGAAAATTAAAGAAAATATTAAGGAATTTTAAAGATTTTAAACCTTGATACTGTAAGGGGAGCAAAACGGGAAACGAAATTTCGGAAGAAGGGGAGACAAAGAGTGCAAGATGTTTGGATAAGAATATGGTGTGCATCGAATTTATTGTTCATTTACAGGGAAACATTAGGGATGATTGCTGATAGTGAGTTTTAAATTATGATATGTTTGATTTATGATAAGTTATGGTATAAGTTATGTTAAACTAATATTTTTGCACAGGCACATAGGTGGTGTATATGAATTGCATAGAATATGAAAGAGTGATCAAAGGGCTCCAATGCGATGTATCTCATGAGGGTTGTCGAAAAATGTTAGAAAAGTACCGGCATATTATACTATCAGCTAAATGTCCTGTCGGCTAATCGTCTTTTCGGCTAAATGTCCTCTCGGCTAATTGCCACGTTCGGCCAGTTGTCTGTCGGCCAATTGTCTGTATTGCTGAAATTATTGCTATTCCGTTGCATAGACACTACACAAAAGATTTCATCAGTAGTACCGAGAATGACTATGAATTACTTAAAGATGTTTTTTAATTTTATTTATGCATTTTCAAGCTCAACTACTTTTAGTATAGATGTTTGACCCGTAGGCGGTCGCATACATTTAGCCGACAACCAAATAGCCTTCAAGACATTTAGCAGATAGCAGTTAGCTGAGACGTGCATTTAGCCGATACGTACATATAGCCGACAACACAATTAGCTGAAATTTACATACAGCATACAGGACAATTGATCGAAACGGACATATAGTAATAATTTTAGCAATACAGACAGTTGGCCGACAGGCAACTGGCCGAACGTGGCAATTAGCCGGGAGGACATTTAGCCGAAAAGGCGATTAGCCGACAGGACATTTAGCTGATAGTATAATTAGTCGGTACTTTTCTAACATTTTTCGACACCCCTCATGAGATACGTCGCATTGGAGCCCTTTGATCACTCTTTCATATTATGTACCTCCCGTTCCCCCTCCCCCAATTTGTATCACCGGGAGCTTTTTTCTGGCTTTTCCGACATCCCTCAAGTGATATATCATTGGACTGGGCAGCCCTTTGATCACTCTTTCATATTATGCACCTCCCGCTAGGTTACAGTTAATTTGCAGTTTGGTTACAATTGCGATTAGTTACTCTTAGATTACGGTTAGGTTATAATTATGTTACGTTTAGGTGATAATTAGATTACACTTAAGTTACAGCTTGGTCATGGTAAAGTTATGTTACAGTTACATAACATTTAGCATATGATTAGGTTATAACTAGGTAAACGTTAGTTACAGTTGGATTATGGTTAAGTCCCAGGTTTAGGCTACAATTAGGTTACTGTTAGGTTTTAGTTTGGTTACGGTTACTTCATAATTAGGTTACACTTAGGTTACGTTTAGATTATGGTTAGGTAACTATTCGGTTATAATTATGTTACGTTTAGGTGATAATTAGATTACGCTTAGGTTACAGCTTGGTCATGGTAAAGTTGTGTTACAGTTACATTACTGCTAGCATACGATTAGGTTATAATTAGATAAACGTTAGTTATAGTTAGATTACGTTTACGTCCCAGTTAGATTATATTTAGGCTACAATTAGGTTACTGTTAGGTTTCAATTAGGTTACGGTTACTTTATAATTAGGTTACCCTTAGGTTATGTTTAGATTACGGTTAAATAACTGTTAGGTTACGTATAGGTGATAATTAGAATACGCTTAGGTTACAGCTTGGTCATGGTAAAGTTATGTTACAGTTACATTACAGTTAGCATACGATTAGGTTATAACTAGGTAAACGTTAGTTACAGTTAGATTACGGTTACGTCCCAGTTAGGTTACATTTAGGCTACAATTAGGTTACTGTTAGGTTTCAGTTAGGTTACATTTAGGCTACAATTAGATTACTGTTAGGTTTCAGTTAGGTTACGGTTATCTTACACTTAGGTTACGTTTAGGTTACAGATAGATTATAGTTACGTTACAGTTTGGTATTGGTTAGGTTACAGTTACGCTACAGTTAGTTTATGCTTAGGTTATAATTAGGTTAAGATCAGGTTACAGTTACGTTACAGTTAAGTCGGATGAATGTCCTGTCGGATGAATGTCCATGTCGAATAATTATCCTCTGTTGGCTAACTGTCTTGTCGGCTAACAGTCGCTGTCGGCTAAACATCCTGTCGTCTAATTGCTGTCTGCTAAATGTCCCGTCGGCTAAATGACATTGTAGCATATAAATAAATAGGGATATGACAAAAAACTGGATACATGGCTGTCCATGGATAGCAATTCTTAAGCTAATGTTAGCCTTAGAAGTGTGATATCAGTAATTTTCAGCGTATTTATTTCTGAATTAAATTTCAGCTCAGTATGTGGCGTGTATAAAAAATTATAAGGAACATACAGAGCTTCACATAACAATTGAAGTACGTTTCCGTCTATTGTTAGGAATTAATAAATGTGTATTTTCAAATGTGTTATGTGTTTTTCTAACTGAACTAAAAATGTAGGAAAGGGTTCATAATCCATACTTGGCACATGGTTTTCCTTTCTTGTTTTATTTATTTTCAATAATTCATCTTCTTATGTTTTTGTATTTCTCAGTTGCTATAATCATGATTTTTAGGGTTCCGTACTTAAAAAGTAAAAACGGAATCATTATAAGATCACTCCTGTGTCTGTCTGTCTATCACAGCCATTTTACTCGTAAACTACGGAACGTGGGAAGTTCAAATTGGGAGATGTAATAAAGACTATTGACCCACATATTTACAGATTATTAAACATTCACAAATATATGTGGGGAAAAACGTAGAGGGGATAATTAGGTTATTTAAAGAAGAAATATATTTTCTTTGTATATCGTTTGGGGTATCAATTAAAAGATTCCGTAACGCCGAACTCAAAAATACATTTCTTTTAATTTTAAATATTATATTTTCAGAGATATCGTCGAAAATGTAGTGCAAAAATTTGTCCCCCCCCATATCTATTTTCAAATCTACTGAAACTAAAATTATGAAAAAAATTAGAGGTAGTAGAGGTTAATTTAATACTCGCAGGAAAATTATAGCGATTGCCCTAGGTGGCATAGTTTTTCATAAAATCGCATTTTTCTGTTATATACAGATTTCTATTTGCGGGCATTCAGCAAAGGTATCGAAGATCACTAAAGGTACCTATCGTATCAAAAGTATAAAAGCATTGTTTATAATGATTTTCGAAAAAAAATCGTCGGTAATTCGCCGAGATATTAAGACTCCTGTCCCTGCCGGCGAAGACACTAACGAGCTAATGCTAATCCTATGGGGAGGAAAAAGTAAAGGAAGGTGCGATGTAGAGACGGATCTCGGCTATACAATGCCAAAAAAAAAATATTTTAAAATATCGAAATACAAAATAGATATTAAAAAAATCCTTCCCTATACGATTAGCATTAGCTCGTGATTGTCTTCGTTGGCAGGGGCAGGAGCCTTAACCCTTAAAGACACGGTTGGTTTGGACATACATAATGGCAGAGGCGGCGTACTCTATATACCATCGGTTTTTAAATACTAGATAACAACTTTTAATGATATATATGTGTAATGCAATACCCAATAGCAGCATAAAAGCAGTAAACGTCAAATTGTTAAAAACAGACCAATTTAATTATAATTAACGCAAAAATCGCATTTTTAGAATGTTTTTTGCTCCTGCATCCCCTTTGAGGTAGTGGCACTGACATAAAATATAACCTATGTTCTAAGTTGGACTAACACCATCATTTTGATACCATTACTTTTGAAATCGATTCGGTAGCTCCAGAGATTACCTCTAACAAACAAACAAACTTTACTTCTTTATAATATTAGTATAGATATACTTTGCAATAAAATGCTGATTTGGGTGGACTTTCTGCTGAAAATTCCTTCATGAAAACATTTCATTTATTAACATAATCAAATTAAACCTCGTGAAATTGATCTCCTTCTTCACCCCCCCCCCCTTTCTTTATCATTTTATGAGTTTCTCCATCTTCACTGTTCGTTTTTTTTTTCAAAAGAAGGCAGATTGGCCCACTGTCTTTAGTAATGTGGACTATGGTGATTTCAAGTTAAGTTAGAAAACTTAACCAATCTGCTGATTTTCGCCAACGTCTTATAACGGTGGATGAAACATGAAACCGCCATTATTCACTAGCGATGAAACAGCAATCTAAACAATGTGAAAGAGCAGCTAAAATTGCGCCAAAGAAAGTGAAAACGGTTCCATCTGCTGGAAAAGCCATGGATACGGTTTTCAAAATTCACAAACTGTGGTGACCATAGACCACCGGCAAAAAGGTAGAATCGTCACCGGACAGTGTTATGCATTTCTACGGGACCAATTAAAGAGTGCTTATTCCGACAAAACGTCCATACCTGAGCAAAAAAAAGTGTTCTTTAACACATTCGTTTACACATGCCTGTAGTTTTTGCTACGAAAGTCAATGACCTACGCTCTGTAGTGCTTCCACATGCACCGGATTTTGCTCCCAGCGATTATTTCCTTTTCTCAAGCCTGAAGAAATGGCTCGGCAGTCGGAAATTCACTTCAAAATATGGGGGTAAAGCAGAGACCACCACTTCATTTCCAAAGTTAGATAAGGCTTATTATACTGAAGATAATAAAAAGTCGGAAACTCGTTGGTTTAAATTTTATAAGTTGTAAGGAACTACGTTAAAAAAAATGAAATATTCTCAAAATTTTTCTATTTTCTTTGTCGGGCTGATAACCTTTCGAAACACACTAGTATCGACATCAAATTTTATTTTCCCTCCAAAGAAAAAGGCAGAGTTCATGAAAAATGCGGGTCCTAGTTGTAATTAAAATTCGACCCCCTCATGCTGAGAACATGACACTATAAAACTTGGTAAGACGGAAACATAAACAATAGGTGCGAAATACCTGTTTAGATGGGTTATTTGCGTCTTTGCAGATACAATTGCCGGGTATTTTTAGGGGAATAATGAGAATTCCGTTAAACCAGGGTTCCGTTACAGCTACGTATCAGAAAATAAATTTGTGAGCTAGCAGACATTTATAAAATGCAATATTTTACCATACAGTCTCCTTATTTTCAGTTTAACATTATTATAGTTAATGATAAATTTTCGCGTTTCCTTACCGTTACAAAAAATATCTTTAGGTTACCTTTGAGAACACACACAACACTGTAAAAAAAAAAAAGACTAAAGTACGGAAATACTACTGGCAATCTAGATGCCAGTACTATTTCCTTATTTTAAAGGAAATATTTTACGGTAAATTACACAAAATTTTCCGTTTTTTCTGGAATTTAACGGATTTTTTCTGTAAATTAAAGGGAAAAAGTTGAGTTAAAATACGGAAATAGTACTATCGTCTAGATTGCCAGTAGTATTTCCGTAATTTAGTCCTTTTTTACAGTGTAGTAACGGGGAAAAAATGTAAGCGCTAATGTTAAGTCTATGGGAGCGTTATTTTCAAATATCTCGCATCCTTTTTAATATTTTAAAATGAAATTTTTTTGCATACTATAGCTGAGAACGATCTACAACCGGGCTGTTTTTGACTTTTTTGATTTTGGTTAGAGATATTTTTTTTAAAAATTACTTATACTTTCGAAACTTGTGGAATCGGTTCTGAAATTGAAACTATCATAATAAAAGAAAACTATAACTAAAATCGAAAAAGTGAAACCTAGCCTGGTTGTTGATCGCCCTCAGCTATCCATGCAAAAAAAAAAAAAAATATCATTCAAAAATATTAAAATCAAAGCGAGAAATTTGAAAATAACGCCCCCATAGACTTTAAAATTAGCATTTTCATTTCTTCCCGTGCATGGAGCGGGCTCTTAACAAAAAATATGTTATACAGGACAAATTTCGCATTTTCTGCGACTTTTAAAGGTATACTGTCCCCATAAAAATGACAAATATTAAAAATAATAAATATTAATTTTTTTTTAAAGTTTCGAACAAATTGATCAACACTTTTAAAGTTAACAATCTTTAAAACTTACGAATTCTAAGTTCTTGTTAAAACTTAGTAAATTTAAATTGTTCAAATTATGAAAAATTAAAATAATAAAGTCATCAATGTTCTTAGGCATGTTTTAACGGCATGAAAAATATACTTAAAATTAATATAATAAGAAAATGAGTAATACAGATGAAAATCAACTTTCAGGAATTTCTACCAATTAACGGAAGTGTATTTGCATTCTTTTGTACAGGCCTTACATTAGCAACAAGATTTTATACACGTCACATGTTAAGATCAAATTTATTCCAGTATAAACATGCTTAAAACTACTTAAATCGCACTTCCAGAATTTATCATCAATAGGCGTGCATGCATACAATTCTCTGGATAGCCTTGTATATTATTATATTTAGTTTTTTCTTTCGGAACCGGTTGGAATCCGTTCTGAAATTGAAACTATCCTAATATTATAAAAAAACTAAAACCAAAATCGAAAAAGTAAAAACTAGCCTGGTTGTTGATCGTCCTCAGCTGTCCAATGCAAAAATCTATTAAAATAAAGCGAGAAATTTGAAATTAACGCCCCCATAGACTTAAAATTAGAGTTTTTATCTCTTCCCGTGTCTGAAGTGGGCTCTTAAAGAAAGATGTGGACAAATTTCGCATTTTCTGCGGCTGTTAAAGGTGTACTTTTTTGTTAAAAATAACAAATATTAAAAGTAATAAATATTAACAATATTCCTTTAAAGTTTCAAACAAGTTGATCAAAACTTTCAAAGTAAACATTCTTTAATACTTACTAACTTTAAGTTTTTGTTAAATCTTAGTAAATTTAAATTGTTCAAATTATTGAAAAATTAAAATGACAAAGTCTTCAATGGATATTCTTAGGCTTGTTTTAACGGCATGAAAAAATGATAAAATTTAATATAATAAGAAAACGATTAATGCAGATTAAAGTAAACTTTCAGCAATTTCTGCCAATTAACGCCAGTATATTTGTATTATTTTGTACAGCCCTTGCATTCGAACAAGTTTATATACACGCAACATGTTAAGATCAAAATTATTGCAGTATAAACATGCTTAAAACAACTGAAATCGTACTTCCAGAAATTATCATTCATAGGTGCGCGCATGCATCCAATTCTTTGAATAGCCTTGTATATTATTATATTTATATTTTACAAACACATCTTTCTAAATATAGTTGAGCCTGAAAATGTAGAATTAAATAAAAAAAAAAAATAGCAATTCACTCTCATTCTCAGCAATTCTTCCTAGTTCTTTTGCGTAGCCCTATACACGGTCTATAGAAATCATATGTATAATCTAGTATTAAAAAAGTATATCATAGGTGAAAACTGACTTTTAGCAATCATCCCTAATAGAGAATACTTCGTATACAGTATTGTATCCAGCAACTTTTATGTGCCCCTGTAAATGAAATAAAATGTGATTCACATCATATTCTAATGTAAGCATCTTGTGGTAAACCTCAGTAACGTATATGAATTTCATCTTGTTTAAAATGTTGAAACAGAACTAAAACACGCCGCGAGCAGTTTTTTCTGTAATAAAACTGAATTCTTTTCTGTGATAGTGTAAATGAATGATAAATGCTTTGCAACCCCTTCAGCAAACATGTTAGTACACCTCATGAATTCATATCCATTTCGCTATGTTTACAACAGAGAAACATTATTAAAATACGCCGTAAAACGTTTTTTCTTCATAGTCGACAATATAAAGAAATGTACTTTTGAATTCCCCTGTACACGAACCTGTGCACTTCAATAAGGTGCATAGATTTTATGTTTAAATTGCTTTACACCATTAAAATACACCGTAAATGATTTTTCCACATAGGCCATAATATAAAAGAATACTTTTGAATGTCCATGTCATGAAGTATAAATTATTACACACTTCAACAAAGTATTTCAGTTACATCACAATCCAAGTATATGTACGCTAGTTAGAGTACGGACAGACAAGCAGTCAAGCCCAACTCATAAACATTTTTCAACTATGTTGGAGAGTGCTAAACATCTGAGTACCCGTCCAAAAGTTTTGTGTTGGATATACATATAGAAAATACAGAGGGCGTAGAGAAAAACGCGGGACCTAATAGTAATTAAAATTCGACCCCCTCATGCTAAAAACATGACACTATAAACCTGGTAAGATGAAAACATAAACAATAAGTGCGAAATACCGTTTTAGGTGGGTTTTTTCCGTCTTTGCACATACAATTGTAAGATATTTTTAGGGGAATCTTGAAAATATTCCATTTAAACCAGGATTCCGTTACAATACGTATTGAAAAATAAATTTGCTCGTTGACAGACTTTTATAAAATGCTATATTTTACCTTATAGTCTCATAACTTTTAGTTTTACATTATTATAGTTAATGATAAATTTTCCCGTTTCCTAACAGTTAAAATAATACCTTTACGTTACATGAGAACCCACACTAGTAACGGGGAAAAATATGAAAGCGCTAATGTTAAGTCTATGGGAGCGTTATTTTCAAATATCTCGCTTCCTTTTTAAAAATTTAAAATGCATTTTTTTTGCATAGGATAGCTGAGGACGCTCTATAACCGGGCTAGTTTTTAGTTTTTCGAATTTGGTTTCAGCTATTTAAAAAATATATATATATATTTTACTTTCATAACCGGTTGGAATCCGTTCTGAAATTTAAAATATCCTAATAAAAAAAAAAAAAAAAACTGAAACAAAAATCGAAAAGGTAAAAACTAGCCTGGTTGTAGATCACCCTCAGCTATCCTGTGCAAAAAACATCATTCAGTAATATTAAAATCAAAGCGAGAAATTTCAAAATAACGCCCCCATAGACTTAATATTAACCTTTTCCTTTCTTCTCGTGTCTGAAGTGGGCTCTTAAAAAAAGATGTGTTACACAGGACAAATTTCGTTCTCGACTGTTAAAGGTGTACTGTCCCCTTAAAAATAATAAATATTAAAGTAATGAATATTAAAAGTATTTCTTTAAAAATTTGAACAAGTTGATCTACAATTTTAAAGTTAACAATCTTTAAAACTTACCAACTTTAAGTTCTGCTGATTTTTAATTAAAAAAACTGTTTTTCGAAATTAAAATGTTAAATTGTCGAATATTTTATACATATACAAGAATAGGAAACTTGAAACCCAGTCTCCTGGCCAGTCCACAAACATGTTCTAGCAAATTCTGACTTCGTAATTTTATTATTTGTTAACTATTTTAACTTAAAATTACTTTAAAAACAACGCGTCTATTTTTTTTACCGTTTTACTTAATAAACCAATATTGAATTCAGGGGGTAGCACGGGGGGGGGACATCCACCTCTCGGAGCGATGAGTTGTCCCCCCCCCCGGAAGATTCGATATTTTGCATTTTCAATGGTCAAAAAGTGCAATTTCCCCCTAGAACTCTATTATGCCCCCCCCCCCCCGGAGCCTCGGAAATCCCTCCCGGATAAAAGTGACTGAATTCAACACTGTAATAAACTCGGGCTGAAATTTTGTCCCCTAGTAACTTGTACATGTTTTACCTCCCTGTATACGGCTCTAAAATTTTATATATACAAAGTAAATGCATAATATCCTTCGTTATTCATAGAAATATAGAATTTGAAATATTTCATTCTTTCAAGAGTATTTTGTCAAAATTAAACAATAATCGTAGAAAAGAATAAATCCAAAGTATAAATAGGAGTGATCTATTTTACCACGTTACAATAATCCAATCACACCAAAGGAAATATGAAATAGTTTCCATTTGCTAAAATGTGTCGGTCTTAGCCAATCAGATTTTTAATAGGGCGGTGTTTTCATGTCCGATATGGGGCGGGCAACATATCATTACGAGGCCGTTTTTGACACATGTTTCATCAAAATCTTTACAAATTTTGCTCAGCCTAATTGTAGTAGAACTATTGAAAGCATATTATTGGAAAGCTTAAACTCTATATTTTCGTTGTTATTAAAAAAATTTTCCTGAATTTTGCTGATATGAATGTTATAAGACTAAAAAGGACACAACACCTCGAATTTCACTGGATCCTAAATTGACAGGATCCTGAGAATTAAACTACAACGAAAATCGGAAAAGTAGAAAATAGCCCGTAAACAGATAGTCCTCAGCTATCCTGTGCAAAAAAAAATCATTTAAAAATATTAAAAATCAAGCAAGATATTTGAAAATATTGTTGCCATAGACTTATCATTAGCGTTCGAACTTCAAGCCGTGACTAGTGTGGCCTCTTAAGAAAATAACAGCAGAGTTACGTAGATTAAAAGAAACACTTACCATTTTTTTACAGCTTCAGTGTGAAAAAGCTTTTTCTTGTTCTTTCTCAGAGATATTTAATAAGAAAAAAAAAGATTGCTAAAACATCTCATTCAGCATCATATAAATTCTAATTACCGTAATTTCCGACGTATAATCTGCGGATCAAACAATCATTTTTTGACCCAGAATTTTTTTTAAATAAAATGTAACTTATCAGATCGCGGTAAATATTTGTCTTCAATTACAAAATAAAATTTCTGGGTCCAAACAGAATTGTTTGATCCGCGGATTATACGCCGGAAATTACGGTATTTTCGTCATATATTGCAATTTAACACGTTCACGCCGGCGCGGTGGGTCACACTCTACTGTCTCAGAGCTGTCAAGTCTCCGGCTTTTTGCACACCACTCTTATTTTAGAGAAAATGTTGTTCCTTTAAATCGTCCAATTGTTCTAATTAAATAAAACAACATTTTCTGTATTAAAATACTGGTATCCAAAAACCCGGAGACTTGGCAGTTTTGAACAGTCGAGTGTGACCCACCGCGCCGGCGTGAACGTGTTAATTGAAAATTCAAATACAGATTGGTATATTTAACCCCTTAACGGTCGCATTAAATAACGGTTTAAAAATTCAAATTGCCTATTGGCACCATTTTTTTGAAAAAGAAATATTCACCTTATTGAATGACGCGTAAAATGATACCCTAATAAAGCCAATTACACTATTTTATAAAACTGGTGGGAATCAAACCAATCTGAATAAACTGAATAAAAGACACGGCCGTGAACATGACGGGAGCGAGAATTAAGGGGTTAAAATGACTCTGCGTATGTTATTTCTAGGTTTTGGGTCCTGCTTTATTCTCCGCCTATTTTAATGGCTTATTTTATGAAACAATGTGTCAAGAAACTCCGAGCGTTACATAAACCCACATTTCAATAATTAATTTAAAAAGCCTGTGGCTTTATGATACATTAAGGATCAGGGCCTACAGTGCCCAACCATGTTTTCTAGACTCTGGGCCCCGAAATGCTGTACAGCATATGCCGCGGTCAGGTGGTCAGCCTATCTCGGGACCTTCAGTGTTTAGTTTCCAAGCTAGCTTGGTACTCATTTTATCAACCCCAAAGGGACGAAAGGTTGGGTGATTTTTACCCAAACAGGGGTCGAACTCTCGACCTGTACCGTGGCAGACAAGCGCGCTGAGCACTACGCTACTGAGATTCAATAAATTAATTACATATATAAAAAAGTTCAGATCTAAAGTTCCGAATAGTCTAGAAGTCTTAGAAAAATATCACAAAGAAGTAAAAACGCAGTCATCAGCTTAATTTATGTTTTTAGGTTGCATTTTTTAAGGAAATGTACACAAATTATCACAATTTGGGTCCCAGTAACCCGATTTTGTGTACTTAAATGCATATTACATCACCGTCTCTAATCGGTATAACAAAGCATTGATTATCTCCGTATTAAATAATCTTTGTCAAAACGGCATTTTTAATAAGAAATGATATTCAGGAAAAATATGAATCAAGTCTTAAAAATCAATAGTAAACCTTTGTTTCTAATATATTAAATCAATGGCACTCGCACCGTGGCCCATGGACTGCAGAGCTACGACTTTTTTTAATAGAAACCTTTACCTTATTTAATCGTATAATTTGTCTCATAATATAAGGCAAATATTACTTTTTAAAAATAGTGGTGTGCTAATATTTTTCGCAATTAATAGTAATAGCTGTACAGGTGAATCCCAGATTTTGTACAGATGTGTTCAGTTATCTGGATGGTTGTTGGAATTGATAATGATGTGAAACAATATTAAAAAAATGAATTAGTCCATATTCCAGAGAGAGACCAGCCGAATACTGCAAATATTCGTTATTGACCAATTGATCACCAGGATCGGAGTATTATTCGCAAGGCGGGCCCTCGGCAGGAGCCGAACGTTGGAAAGAGAGTTTAGTTGTTACATTTTTTATGCTCATAGAATTAGAGTCAAGAAAGAAGTGGTCACAATTACATTTTCTCCAAATGATCGAGTATTAACAAGAGTACATGTATATTTTTCGCCAATTATGCATGCTATATGGCGAGAATACCATGAGAGGAGAGATGCGATCAGAGATCGCTAATTGTATTTGAATGGGGGGCGTAAAAGGGTAACATGAGTTATTTACCGCCAACTGATTGCGTAGGAATTATGGTTCAGAAACCGCGAAGTAACATTCTACAGGGGGTTGCCAAAAGTCTCACGTTATTGAAACGCCAGCAAGCGAACGTTAATAAAATAAAACAAATTAAAGACAAAGCTCCAATAAATGAAATGATTAATATATTGCATCTGTACTAACAGTCACGAAATGTAGAAGTAATATGTCTAACTAATTTCTGCATATTATCAAAAGTAAGGCACAAGGATGAAAATTAGAACGCTGTTGCTAGACGGGACAAGGATATTATTTTTTTTTCTTTTAAATGCAGTGCGCTGTGGTTAAAATATTAAAGAGACTGAGAAATGCCTGCTTAATTTAAGACAGGGAAAAGAGCGATAAAAAAATAGATTGAATCCAAATGCATGCAGATAATTAAATTTAAGAATTGAAAGGGCATAATTTTAAAGGGGGGGAAAGGGGAAACTATTAATATTAATATGTGAAGGTAGACGCTTTCATAGTAGCCACTGCAGTAAATCGTTATTTTTAAAAGTAGATAACTAAGGCGTGCAAAAAAAAAATTATTAAATGCGTGCATGTATTTTCATTTACACATAAAAAAGCAAGATACAAAATCCATGCAACTATAAGAATAATGATATAAAAAGTAAAATAAATTACAGTTTTCAGCATGATTCAGCGTGATACATTACTATGAAAAAAAAGCTGCACTTTTAAGGGATCTATATTACCTTGTCTACTCATTGTTATAAAGCAACCTCTAAAACTATTCTAATTACCAATTTTTCATATTGAATTTTACCCGCTGATTCTTGAGTCACAGTTTGCTAGTTGGGAGAGGATAGGGGATAATGTCTTTTATTCTCTGTTTCTTGGCTATTTCTTCTATTTCTTTTATGTTGACTATTTACTATTTTACTCCCTTGACTTTGATTTGCTGATGCCATACTTTATTTAAACCATGCAAATTTTAAATAGCAATAATCTATTTACTTTAGTAATATTATTCCGTCTCAACACCTTATTAATTATAGATATTTTATTTTGTTCAAAAATTTCCAATACGTTACATTATGTTTGCACGTCTGGTAATTTTCTTGTGAGGTTTTCTCCTGCAAAATGCTTTTCTATGGCTGTCAACTGCTACAATTTTTTTCACCAGCATTTTCGAGTAGTAATCTTTGCCTTATTAAATCGCAGATTTCAGAAATTAAATATGGTAAAGAACACTATTCTATAACATTTGTGACAAAATTTCGTACCAGTTGGCAGCTAAGATTTTCAGTCTTCTACATCAATTTAAAGGCGCAGATGCTATATCGAAATTATTCACATTCATACAACAAAAGGTGCCAAGTTCGAATTTCAGTTTAAGCATGGATGAATGTTGTGGTCGGATTTCAGCGTAAGTGGAATGTCACACACTGTTTAGCCCTGCTATGCAAGAAGGTGACCAAAACACCCGCAACCAACCAACCAACCGCACCATTCTTGCCACTTTCAATGTTTGTTTCTACTCCTTACTATTGTGCTGACGCCAACTTTGTTATCTATTTAAAAGTGACAATATTACACGGGAAAAAATCACCCTTACACATCTGCCAACTTTTACGATTTTTTGTTACCACTAAAATATAAAAGATATTTTTTAATTCGTTAATCGCATATTTCGACGATTAATAAACGCAAAACTTGCTGTTAAATTTTAGTGGTAAGAAAAAAGCGTAAAAGTTGGCATCTATGCCTTCATACTCAACAATTGTATAGTTCCCGAGGTTAGTAGAATCATTCGACTCTTCTATTATATTTATCGGAGAATTTAAAGTAACAGCTTCATATTTCATCTCAGGGCTCCCAAATGGTCCGTTTTTTGAATACCAGTATTTTCACAGAAAAAATTCATTTTTAGAATTTCTTTATAGATTTTGTAGAAACACACTCCGAAGGTTCATTCTACCCCAAATGTTGTAGAAACCAATCATGAAATTTTCTCAAAGAAAATACTGTTATTACAATGAGGAACTATTTGGGAGCCCTGCATCTCTTTACTTGACTGTGTATTATTTACTGAGGATTATTATATGTTCTATGAGCCTTCCATAATGTAAAGAAAAATTCTTGATGCAGTGAATTATCTAAAGTTAACATCATTATTTTTTTTTCATTTTCTCATGATTATTAATATATTTTTCTATGAATTTTAAATTCATAAAAGCTCTCAAGCAGCTTTAAAATTCTCGACAGCTTCTTTAACTTCTAGGATTTTCTAGAAGCTTCTTTGATCATTTTCTTAACTAGAAATTAAGTCCGGAATGAAAATTAAAAACAGTAATAGGATTGTGTTAAATTATCCATGTTTCTATGAAAATTAGGAAAAGATACTGCTATGTTGCCGCCTACCCCTTACATTCAAAGCTTGATCCATTAATGCCATTTCTTTATTCTTTGTTTAAAGATACTCCGTCAAAATTTTCAATAAAATTTTTATAAAGGCATAATTTTGTTTTATTTTGATCATCTGATATACGCATTTAAGTGTCCAAACTAGTGTTGTAGTTAGGTGCCCTGCGTAAATCGGGCCTCCGAATGCTCTGGACACCAGTATTTTAAAGTAATTTTCTTTGCCTTATCTAATGGCAGAATTCTCTGTGATTAAAGATGGGAAAATAAACTGTAAGAGGGGTGTCCAGAGCATTTCGAGATCTGATTTACACCTGGCAATTCCAATCCGGGCAAACAAAAGCTCTGATACATCACTATGTGCAAATTCCTAAATCTATTACTACAACAAAATTCAGTTACTCACAACTTCTCCTTTTAATCATTATTTTAATGTAATACATTAAAATATCTCATAAACTTACCTTAGAGCATCTGCTAAAAACCTCTCCGCATTTGAAAGATCGAATTCGTTGCTAATAGGTCTATAAAAAATCAGACACCAAAACACGATGAGAATTTTAGAACAACTCTAATTAAAAACGTGTAACCTTTTCCCGCTGTCGCTTCCGGTAGATGAAATAGACTTTCAATCGAGGCTAACGAGAAAGACAGGCTACCGTGGTGGGTCCGATTCTTCTTTTTTTACAGACCGCTAGAGTCACGTGATGCTCTTTTCGCACACCTTCATTGGTGCGTTCGAGCATCACGTGACTCCAGCGGTCTGTAAAAAAAAAGAAGAATCGGACACACCGCGGTAGCCTGTCTTTCTCGTTAGCCTCGCTTTCAATGCCGTGACGTCGGTGGAGTTATTTGACATTGAAAGTAAAAAACGAAACGGTAATCTCCATTTCGGAACCATAACCTTCATTTAGGACAGGGATGTCAAACTGTGGCCCGCCGGATACTGCTAATTTTTTAAAGAAATTGTCGACTTCTTGAATCGTAGAGATTTGATGATTAAATAAGACAATGATGACTGTAAAATTTTAGTGGTGTTCGGCGGGCTACAGTTTAACACCCCTGATTTAGGAAGTATTCTCGGAATTTGATAATTAACGATGTCTACTGCAATGCAGGGTTATCAATTTATCCCCCTTTATTATTCTGAAATTCGGAAAGAAAATTTTTGACATTATTTAATCACGAAATGTCTATCATTATCTAAAGCAAGATTTATTATTCGGAATTTCTGGTGTGAATTCGGAATTTCTCAATAGAAACTTAAGTCAAAGTGGCAACATTCCGCAATGAGAAGATCTTCTAGAAGTCACGCTTCAAATGAAGAAACACGCTTTCTGTTTTTGATTTTTGAATTACTGCTGTTTGGCTATGTCAAAATTATATACGAGTCTTGCGTTAAGATTTTAGGTACAAGAACATTGTCACATTTATGGGTAATTACCGTTATATACATTAACCTTACTGTATAAATTTTAAATTTTGTACTGATTATTTTTCCTCAGTGTTTTTAAACAGGTCAAATTTCTGTAATTCGTTTTCCCCAGTGAATTACAGTAATTCCCAATGATAACAGAAATATTTGCGCGTACGCCTCGGGCACGCTGTCGTATTGCAAAGGATTGAAGTCACAAGCTAACAGAAACAATATTTGTAATCGACAATTTAAGGGGGTGTTGGCTGTGAAGTCGGCGAACTAATAGGATAACTCTATTTTAACTCGAATAATAAAAAAAATAAACAGGTTGGGGTGAAACTTAACCGACAAGAATAAACTTGTGAACTCAGTCTAAAAATGACCTACTGTCTTGGGTGTGGCTAAAAACTAAACTATAACAAACTCTTGCATTTAAAAAATTTAATGATTCTTCGAACCTCAAAAATTTTGTTTATCGAAGAACAGAAAAACTACTTCTTACACAATACCACAAACTCGCAATGACCTGTTTGTCAAAGCTTAATCTAGAAATTTGCTTCAACTTCAAGGGTCAAAAGCAAGCTTGAGGGATATTTCTGCTCAAAATCACTGAGCTTCACAGTGGTATTACGATTAAGGAAATCAGTGCTCAAAATCATTTAACCAGGGGTCGTACGGATCCTGAAATTTCAAGACCAAGAAATTCTTTGGTACCAGTATTTTCTTATAGAAAATCTCTTCTTAAATAAGGCGAAATTTCGCGCGTTTAACCAATGGAACTATGAATAAAGAGGAACTAACATATGATAGCCTTAAAATGATGAAGCTTCGAATCTAACCGGCTCTTCAGGTAAAGATTTTCGACAAAACAAACTTCCACCAGTAAATTTGAATAGAAATTTCCTCCTTATTAATTCATGCAATATTTCTCTCATAATAAGGTCAATAATATAAATTCTTTTTTACTGGTGGAATTTTTCTCCTGCGGTGGTCAGACCTTGCGATTCTGCCATATTATGATAGCCGAAACAGTCCTCGTGTCAATGCCAACGAATTAGATTACCGCCGCGGAAAAGAATGTATATATATATATTAAAGAGGGTTTATTCCATGTTGATGACGTGAACATAGAAATTGACGTGAACATAGAAATTGTAAGCATTATTGGATGATGACCACACACAAACGCAACAAGAATTGTCAGAAGCATGGAACGTTGATAAATCCGTTCTCAGTAGACGTCTACATGGAATAAACATGTAATAACATAAATAAACATGTAATTGTTACCAACAAATGTAACTTACTTTTGCATATACCCAATAATGCAGGGGTCGTACGTTTCAGGGAATATTTCAGGACAAATATCAGTATTTTGTTTACAGAAAAATAAATCTGATTCAAACGCGCGAAATTTCGTTTCATTTAAAAAGAGATTTTTTAAAAGAATATACTGGTACCAAAGAATATCCTGGTCTAAAAATTTCAGGACAAGTACCACCCCTGAATAATGCCAACAATTTATAACATTAATTACTCAACTTAATTTAATTAAATGATTTTTTTTCATGATTGTAATATTTTTTTCTACGGATACAAAAACGTTAAAAAATTTGTTTTGCAAATTTAAATTAACAACTTTTCCAGGTTTGTTTCAGTTCCCAATGCATGAAAATGTTTTGGCATTTATAACAGCTTTTTTTTTTTAATATTTACCTTATTTTGTTATCTGAACAGTTTTTTTACGTATTTTACATACTTACTCGGGAAGCTTATTTTTTACATTTTCCTGCATTTGCATCATTTCAATTTCCTTTTCACTCACGAGATCTTCCGCATTCAAAAAATCATTTTACTTTAATTTTTTATTTATTTTTTCTTAACATATACCTCTTCTGAAACGCGGGATTATTTAAACATATTTAACCCTATAACTACCGGAAATTTTACTCAAGTTTTATAAAAACATTCTACACCAGAATTTTTACTTAAAACTATTTAATTTGTTTATTTAACTTATTATTGTCTGATTTATACATTTAGTTTGTTTTGAAGAAATTTTCTGGTTTGAATAGATATTTTGAATATACATGTCGGGTCCATTGGACCCTTCTGGTAGACAGAGGGTTAAAACCATGATTTATCTCAGTTGCTTCCGCATCATGTCTTCTTTATTGTTATTTTTTAAATTATGAATTTATTTTCCTGCATTTCCGCATTAGTATTTCAATTGCTTGGTTTGGAATCTTGTTGCCATTCTTATAATGATTATTACATAGCTGCCAACTTGTACGGATTTTTGCTACCACCAAAATTTTACAGACATTTCTGCCTTATTTAATTATCAACATTCACTGCAATTCGGCGATTGAATTAGGCAAAATGTTCTGTTAAATTTAAGTGGTAGCAAAAATCCGTAGAAGGTGGCAGCTATGTTATTATTTATTTTGTATTTATTAAATTCATCAAAACCTCTGAAAACGTAACCTATGCATAAGTGGCAAGTCTGAACTATTTTATTACCGCTATTTCCGAATAGTAATCTTCGTTTTATTTAATCGCAAATTTCTACCATGAAGTAAAGCAAACATTTCGCAATATATCGTTCAAAATAATACTTTTCCTCTTTAAAAATCCTCATGCCTGTATGCACTGATGATAAATGAAATTTTATTTTTTATGCCAGTAAGCATGCTTGCCAACCTCCCGATTTTTTTCATACCAGTAAAATCTTACAAAAATGTTCGCTTTATTTAATTGTGTAAATTGTGCTATTGCTTAAAGCAAGTAATTTTGCCTAAAAATATTGGTATGAAAAAAAGCGGGAGGTTAGCAACTATGCAGTAAGTAATGTTAGCAAATTAAAAAAAAAATTAATTTAATTTTAATCCATTGAAAGGCGGTGGTTCATTTTTGGAGCACCTAATTTTAATTCCTAAATGCCACATTGGTTAGAGATTTTTGGAATCAAAATTTTTCTTTTATTAAATAAGTGAAGAAAGCTTTTTACATATTTTCAAATAAGTTTGATTTTAAATTCTGGTGTCATTCAATCATTTCAGCATTTTACGAATTGAAGTTGTCTTCCCCTGAAAGGGTTAACAATAAAACCCGGAAATTATGGAATATAAATATCGCAATCTTAAGAATGATACTTAGTTGAATTAAAGAAGTGAAAATGCAAAGTAGATTTTTATTTCTAACATAAATTTCCTATGTAAGATAATATCATTGTATCTTTTAGTTAATATCATATGTGGCACATCATATCCTGATTACTATCTAAGTCCTTACACAGCATTTCCACAAAATGATGATTATAATCATTATTTCAATGGTGAACTTTTTACGGAGATTATCATCAACTCTCACCTTTGTGTGATGCTTATGACCATAACTAGGGTCAACGATTTAAAAGTCTTTGTGAAATTATACTCGCAATAAAGCAGTTTACTAAAAGCGAACATTTCTTTAGCACTTCACGTGTAAATTATAGTATATTATATTCAAAATATTTTTTGTATACATTAAGATTGATAACCAAAACTATTTACTCTTTTCTCCTCTTATATTTCATTATCTTGTATAGTTATCTACATATTTAGGAAGTTTAACATTATTACCAGTTTAAATAATAAATGCACTAGTGAGCATATATAAACTTTTGTAAAGGAAGTATTAAAGACGATGAACATCACTTTGTTTGCGTTCATCAGATTTAATTTATCTAATGGCTTTAAAAGTTATACTATATATTCCGGCGTATAATTCGCAGTTGAAACAAAGTTGTTTGAAACCATAAAGCGAAATAATTAAGGCGGAGCAAAATGTTTTTTGGAAAACAAAATTTCTTGTTTTAACCCTCTATCTACTTACAGTACTTAATAGTACCATTAAAATAACTTGTTATAAAATTCGTTTAATACATAGATTAGCAGTAATGCAGTTTAGAATGAGTTATAGATGCATTACATTATCTTGTTCAAAAAGCATTACTGGTTACGCAAATCAAAGATATTTTTCAAAGGATGATTTATTTTGCCTTTGCATCTTTTCAGCTTTCTTGGTGTTAAGGGGGGGGGGGGGGGGGGGATTTTTCAATTCGGAAATATTTCTATATTTCTATTGCAAGAACATTATATTTGTACTTTTCCTAATTCTACAAAATACTAAGAAAAATATTTAAAATAAAAGATTTGAGTAAGGTTATAAATATTGCACAAAATCCCTATAAATTCAAATTTAATTAATCCTTTTAAATCCTTCAATCCTTCTAAAATCCTTCTAAAATTTATTAAATGATTATGTAAATCTTCTAATTCAGTTTCAAAAATTCACGAAAAATGCTTTAGAATATGAAATTCTTATGAATTCATAATTCAGTACATAAAGGGTTAAATGCTTTGTTTCAGCTGCACTTTATACGCCGGATAATACAGTAAATTTCATCAATTTAATGACAGATTTTTTTAGTTATACCTTATACATAGATTCCAACTTTTAAGCTCTTTTCTTACCACTATTTTTGAACAGTAAAATTCGCCTCTTTTAATTCAAAATTTTTTTGGGATTAAATAAGACATACTTTTCTATTCAAAAATAGTTTTTGGAAAAAAGCATAAAAGTTGGCAGCCATGACATACATCCTGAATAGTTTTGAGTAATTATATAAAAAGTTGGGTAGTAGATTTTAGGGCTGCAAGGATAACTTTAACTTAACAACTTTAATAATGGGAAGCTTCAACTAGAGACTAAGCCTCTTGAGACTATTTACAACAAATCACACATCAAATTGAAGGTAAACTCACCGAGTTTTTCTTACAAATGTTCAATATGTGCACCTTTTGTTAGACAACACACATCCAACATAAAGTCCAAAGTAATGGTAGCAATAGACTCATCAATTCTGTGTCTCAACTCTGACAAATCATTAGGTAGCGGTGGAATGTAGACACGATCTTTTATGAAGCACCAAAGGAAAAAATCGCATGGCTCTAACGGCTTTTAAATCTTCAGCACGGCAATAACGCTTTACGCTCAGGAGTCACCGTTTTGCACAAGTAGTACTTCAAGCGAGTAAATAACAGAGCAGTACTCGCACATGCGCTTATCTAAATCTGTTTTACTCTTTATTCTTACTTTTGCTTTTTATTTGTGACTTTGAACCAACACGCTAGAACGCTTACAGTTGATACTACTAAAATTTATAACTGGGACACTATTTTATGGGACATTATTTTCTCAGGAGTCGCCGTTTTACGTAAGTAGTTCTGCAAACGAGTAAATAACAGAGCAGTACTCGTACGTGTGCTTATCTAAAATTGTTTTACTCTTTATTTTTACTTTTGCTTTATATTTGTGACCTTGAACCAACACGCTAGAACGCTTACAGTTGATACTACTAAAATTTATAACTGGGACATTCTTTTATGTACACCCTGTATTTTAGATAATTCGTTTCTAGTGTACATTTAGGGACTATAGTCTAAGCAAAACAAGCGCAAGCTGCGTGATTACCATGTGTTACACGCGCAAAGTAGCTGTTTAAATGTGCTCTTATTTGCAATCTGTCAGGTAATTACAAATTGGATTAAACTGTGTAAAACATTGTTTTTCGTTCATTAAACGTCACTATGAAAACTACAATTATTCTAGAGTTTATCCTACTCTGTGGCATTCATGGGCGTTTTCAAAGCATTCAAGGGAAAATATGCTCGACAGCGAAATCAACTAAGAAATTAAAATTCCTTTGCAGTAATCTCCTATGCTCTGGCTGCTGTATTTCAAGAGCTACTGGATTAAACATGCGGTATGAAAGCTTCCGAAATACTGTACAGTCTTTTATACTTGAAAGGAAATTACAACCTGTATTTGGAAAATTGCTTATGTTTAATTGCCTTAAGGGGGAAATCGTTTAAAAATAAAATTTCATTACTTTTGTACTATTTTCAAACAAATTGGTTTTGTATTAAATATTATTTAATGCATAAAGATACTTTACATGTTTGTAATATTTATAATTATTTTTTTTAAAAATATGTAATATATAAAAAAAAAAAACAGTTCAATCAATATAATTAACCCTTTGACGGGCGGTGGTCAGGGGTCGTATTTGTCCTGAAATTTCAAGACCAGGAAATTCTTCGGTACCAGCATTTTCTTATAGAAAATATCTTCTTAACCCCTTCGCGACGGGAGCCTTTTACGAAAATTTTAATATTTTGTCACCGTTTTTTAAAAACAGAAATTTGTGTCTTCTTGAATCGAGAAAATACGCTGATTAAATAAGGCAAATTTTACAGGTGAGGAAAAACAAGGATTCTGCGTGAGGAAAAACAAGGCTTCATGCGGCACGTATACGTGCCACTCGTCCCCAAGGGGTTAAATAGGGCAAAATTTCGCGCGCTTGAGGTAGTATCATTTCTCTATTAAAAAAAATACTGATATTTATCCTGAAAAATTCCCTGAAGCATACGACCGTTGGCGGTGGTATATGATTATTACCACTTAATTTTAGACAAAATTTGCATCCGAGTTTTTGAATAAAATTTTGTTTTTGTAATGTACGTGAAAAAAAATACTGCATTTATTTATTTTCAAATGTAATTGTTTACAAATGTTGAAGAGTTTTCAATATTATAGCAAAAGAATGGCTTACCCCTTGAAGAGTTAGAACATATTATACACGCAAAGCGTGTATCTATATATACTGTTATAACGTTTAATCAAGTAACAACCAATTAAATTAAATTTTTTAAAACATTGTTTTTCGTTCACTAAATTTCTCCATGAAAACTGTGATACAATTATGTATGAGTATATCGTACTCGGTTGTATTGATGAACGCTTTCAAAGCTTTCATGAGAAAATATGCGCGACTACAAAATCCACAAGAAGGTAAATTCCTCTGTAGTAATCTATTTCATGAGTTACTGGATTAAATATGCAACATCAATGATTCTATTACATTGAACAGTCTGATGCATCTGAAGGGGATTTAAAATTAGAGATGGGCAGAATGAATGATTTTACAATCGAATGAATCATTCGGGCATTCGCAAAAGCACAGTTTCCAACATTTGTATATATTTTTAATCAAATACCATTAAAAATTTAGTACTTAAATAAAAGAAATAAAATCATATTTTCCAAACTTAGTATTTTTTTTTTTTTATCAATTATCTTCATAAATTTTAAAGATAAAAAAATTTATAGTTTTATAAGTTTCTTAAATTAATTCTAATTAAAATAAGAATTATTTTTCATACAAAATTTCTGGTAGAAATTGAATTAAAAAAACAAAAAACAAAAGGTGGCAGCTATGCTCCTACGCATGCCCGAACAATACATTCGAATCGTAAAATCCTTCATTCTCTCCATCAATATTTAAAACCTGTATTTTGAAAATTGCTTCCGTTTAATTTCCTTAAGGAAATCGCTGTGCTTTTTAAAATTATATAAATTTTTTGTAGGATTTTTAAACAAATGTATGTGGTGTAAGCATTATGTAATGCATATTTACATTTTTTAACATTTTGTAAGTTTCTAATATTTTATATAAATCGTACCTAAATTAAGTTTATGGAATATAGTCTAAGCAAACCAAACACCAGCTATGTGATTTGCGTTGCCAGGTAGGGGAGCTAGAGGATGTATGGGACAAGGGATGGATGGGACATTCTCAATATTTCAGGCAATAAACATTTATTTTAAATTGCTTCCTAACCCCATATACCTCTACCGCAGTGTGCTTCAGAACTAAAAGTAGGACCACATTGCTGTTTTCATTTTGCTTCAAAGTTGCATTTTCTGAAATCTCTGTTTAAAAGTAAGTTTTTTTTACATTTGAAGATGTGAAATATCTTATACAATATAAAAAATTAAGCTATGTTGTAGTTATTTATTTTAAGGTTCAATATCAATAATTAAAATGAATGAATAGTAACCATTGTGGCAAAATAATGTTTGAGGTAAAATGGCTGAGAAGGGATATTATGCATCATGGGGATGATTGGGACATTTCAAATGGGGATGAATGGGACATTCTCACTCCTCCCTAGAGATGTTGAAAATTTTATTTATTAATTAAATAGTATTATATAGGATGATAAATCAATAATTTACGTCAATTAATAGTATTAAATAGTATTATATGAGTTGTTATTGTTTAAAATTTCTGAGTGTTACTTATTGTATTGTAATAATTATTAATGGATTATCAAAAACTTGGTACTAAAACTTAATCAAAATAGATAAAATTGATAAAAATAGTATATGTGTATTGATCAAATGGGAGAAATTATATTGAATTTTGAAATGTTGCACAAATAAATCCCCACCCCTAACATATTGGGTCAATCGAAAAGTCGGGTTTTGTTGGGAAAATCAATTCGTACCGGAAAATTCAATCATTTAATTATTAGACATTGATTCCGATATCTAATGTCTAATAATTATCGGGCAGAATTTTCCGGTACGAATTGATTTTCCCAACACGACATGACTTTCCGATCGACACAATAATTTCCGTTCTGCATGTTTCTACGATACATTTAATTAATATTAATTAATAAGTTATAATTCAAAATTTTTAGCTATGCTATATTTAAAAGACATTTTGCACTTTCATTTCAAATCTAAAATGCCTCATAAGTGGAAAAAAAAGAACAGGTTGGTAGCCGAAGTCCGCATTAAAAGTTAAAACTGCAATAAAAGAAGTTATTGAAAAAAAAAACATATTGATTCGTGCTGTAAAATCATATATTACAAATATAATTTTCATATAAGGTTATAATTATAAATTTTAATTTGGTAAATTTGAATACAGGGAGGAAAATCTTCGTGTCCCATCCATCCCTATTAGTGTCCCATTCAACCCTGCTGTGGGGATGATTGGGACAGGGAGGAACGTTTTTTTTATTTCATAATATTTTTATGAATAAATCCTAATCTAGAATAAATATTGTTCATATATGTTGGCAAATACCTAATGTATGAAATGTGATATATAATATTGATAGTAACTTAAATAAAAAAATATAAAAAAATATTTTTGTGAAAATGTCCCATTCAATCCCCACCTCCCCTATTGCGCGCAAATCAGGGCCACGAATGTTCTGCAGTTTATTTCGCCATGTTTAATCGCAAATAATTGTGGCATTAACCCTCCGTCTACCAGACGGGTCCATTGGACCCGACAGGTACATACAAAATATTCATTTAAACGAGAAATTTCTTTAAAATAAACTAAGTATATAAACCAGACAAAAATAAGGTAAATAAATAAGTTAAATAGTTTTAAATAAAAATTCTGGTGTAGAACGTTTTATTAAAACTTGAATAAAATTCCCGGTAGATCTAGGGTTAAATAAGATTAAAAAAAATTACTTTAATTTACCGGTGTCCAGAGAATTTGGAGCACCGATTTACGCGGGACATCTGGCAACACTATGTGTGTTCAAGCGCTTCCATCGAAATATTCAAGTTCAGAGGACACAAGTGTGACGCCATCACTAATCCACCAGCTTCTCACTACTGTCGGAATTCACATCGGAAAATTTTAAATAACAATTTTATTTTATTTGTGGAATATCTATCATCTTATAAAACGATAATAACTATTTAAACTTACTGGTAAGAATTCGGAATCGCTAAATAAAAATTTAGACAGATGCGGAATGCCTCAGTGTTGACGCTCTGAAAAATGAACGATATCCATTGTAATGGGATAGAAAACGTTCTAAATGTCGAGAAATGTCTCGTGTTTTGTGCCTGATGTTCGAATGTCTCATTATATAGCATTTATATGCAATTCTTGTTCTAAGATTTCAAGTAGAAGAACATTGTCGCATTTAGGGGTCGTCACATTTAGGCACAATGACCTTATATGTTATCTTAAGTATTTTTAATGCATCTGAATGCTTTATATGTTTGTAATTAAATATTGAAATCGAGCATGCTACAGGATTCTGCGACCAGTACTTTTCATTCAAAGATCGGTCAAAATTTTCAAATAGAATTCTTCGCTTAATTTAATGACAGACTTTTATCGATATTAATTATTTTTAATGTTTGTCTGTGTGCGTGTCTTTGTTTGTTAACTATGGCTTGGAAAATCTGTCGCACGTAGAGGTCTGTAAATTTTGTTACAGAAAAAGGAAGACGGATGCCAATTCATCTGGCTCCCGGATTTTCGATTTTTAGTTAGTTTTTGCTATTTTAGGTTGAAGCGAAAATGTTCCGTATTTATCCGATATTATCCTCTTTTCAGTAAAGTTCATACAGAATTCGTACAGAGATTTTTGAATTTTTCGCGAATTTTAAAACTTTGCTTTTTATCAATCAATCTCTAATTCTAATATTTGTTATTCATACATATAATTCATAGAGCTGTATGAGGAAAACATTCTAGAAACATTTATATTTAAAAATAAATAAATATTTTCTTATAATAATTAGAGGAGAAGGTCCGAATACCGGCTAGGGTCCAAATAATGGCTACTAGGTGTTCTGAGAATTAAGCGCAGCGCAGCCTAGCGGCGATAGGTAGAGTTTGTAACTTTAATTAAGAGAAAAAAGTTACGAAAAGTACGTCGTTAAAGTCTGTCTCATTTACAAATAGTAAAAGCAAAAGTGCCGAAACGACGTAATCTGGTACATCAAAAGTTTTTCAGATATGTGTTTCTCATTTTTTTAAAATATACTGATCGTATATTGAGTTGAATTGATGAGTAAGTTATTTTTTAGCTATATTTAGCTCTCAATTGCCGCGCGCACATTATTGGTATCTTATTATATGAAGGAGTAATATCGGTTTTAACTTAACCTTAACAGTGTTCCGAATACCGGCTACCTAGAGTGGTCTAAATACCGGCTAGCAGGTATTTGGACCTCTCTTGTTTGCTCTGCTTTAAGGGAAGGAAAATAATTTAATTTAAATAGTTCCATAATTAATAAATTAATTTAAATGGTTCAGAAATAGTTCCTGCCTCATTTCGCAATATGAAAAAAAGCAACTGTGGCCGTAATTCTTCAGGAGCGACACTAGTTACAGGACCACTTCACAAAAAAGCGCTGAAAGACACTCCAAAATTGTCTGCAATAAATGTGAAGAGAAAGAAAAAATAAGACATGGGGAAACAGAAGAAAAGGACAGAAACTGGATTTTAACTCCTTGAAGGGCACCGGTATATGTTAAATACCACTTAATTTTAATTCCCAGATGCCAGAATTTATGAAATAAATTTTGTTTCATATAATGTACGCGAAGAAAAGCATTTACTTAGTTTCATATAAAGTTGTTCTTAAATACCGGTGTACAACCAATATTTTAACATTTTAGCAACAGAAGTGCTTTGCCCCTAAAAGGGTTAAAACAGTGAAAAATGAAGCTGTCCAACAGAGGAAGATATGATGCAATTTGTGTCTTCTGCATGGGTGCTTTCTCTACGAACAATAATGAGGGATGGTACTCTGGGTTCAGTGTTAAGAATGCGATATGTGGATCTATAGCGACTGCACAGACGCAGAGAATGATATTGTCTGTGATTTTATCAGATAAAATAAGTCTCACTTCAAAAAGCAAGCTTTATTTTGTTTTACACGTTAAAAAACAAAACTAGAAACATAATGGAAAGAAGACTGTGAGAGATAGTCGTTAAGAATTTTATAAATTTCACAAAAATGCTTCTTTACTAAAACTTACGTATTTTTTCTGTGCATAAGAAATGTTATTAATCAATAAAATTTATTAAAATAATATTCTTATTGCTTAATAATTGTCAATAGTTCTATTTGTATGATCTTTTGGAAAAAAAACTGAGGTAGCCGGTATTTAGACCCCATTTTCAAAACTCGAAATTTGAAGACTTTCGGAATTTTGCTTTTTATAAACAGAAAACGCCTTTTAAACTGATTTTTTTCTCTAAACAGTTGTAAAACATTTCAAGGTACCCTGCTGTCACTTTTTCTGTTACTAAATTTGAAAATTGTATGATCTAGATTGAAAACAAAAGTGGTAGCCGGTATTTGGACCTTTTCCTCTATTAAAGAAAGTAAAACGATCTTATTTTTTTTCTCTGAAATGGAAAGAAGTTTCAGCGAGCAAAATAAAAAATGTATTTTTTTTTTTATTATTGTAAGCTTTTATTGCCAAAAGTTGAGAGTGGCGGCTTTTTTTTCTCCATGGTTCTGGAAAAGTAAAAACATCTAATAGTAGAAGTAAAATTGAAGTAATAGCATATGTAATAACATTAAGTTATAACATTTTAAATACTTACTAATAATAAATGTATTTAAAAAGCAATAATTCAGGTATACAACATTCACGCTTAAAGGTCAGCTGAAAAGTTATTACGTTGTGAGATTTTAATACGTATTTCTTTAAACTCTCGCAAGATCCCTATCTGAAATAGATCAAACTCTATACGTTAGATAATCTAGTTATGGTCCCTGTATATGATTTTTGTGATCATTTCATGAATTAAAATGGATTATAAAATTTAATAATTATGGGGTTTTACCCGATTTCTTTTTTTACACGTTTTTCATATCATAACACCACATTTTTGTTATTTATTTTAAATTTATCAATCGTGGACTAAATAAATAAATTCTACCCGCGATTTTTGTAAAAATGTTATGTCGATATATTTATATTATCTCGATCCACCATTTACCAGCCTATTTTTACTGTCATTTTATGTATCACCAGACCGCTGACATCGAAATACTCAAGGCCAGAGGACACGAGTATGACGTCATCACTAATCGACCTACATCTCACTAGTTTTGGAATTCACACAAGAAAATTTTGAATAGCAATTTTATTTTATTTGTGGGATATCCATCATCTTATAAAACAATAATAATTATTTGAACTTACTAGTGAGAATTCGAAATCCCTAAATAAAAATTCAGTCAGATGCGGAATGCCACAGTGTTGCCGCATCTGGTGATTTTTTTATTGGGGTGTTCCAAAATCTCACCAGTAAGTTTAAATAATTATTACTGTTTTATAAGATGATAGATATTCCACAAATAAAAGATAATTGCTATTCAAAATTTCCGGTGTGAATTCCAACACTATTGAGAAGTCTGTCGATTAGTGATGACGTAACACTCATATCCTCTGACCTTGAGTATATTGATGACATCGACCAGATACATTATTATCAAAGTATCCAACATTTAAAAAGTATATTTTCATTAGATACTGCGTAACCTTTTTTTTTGTTATATTTGTTTCGGATTTTCCAATTTTTCTGATAGATATAATATCAGAAAATTCATTTTTTAAATTATCTTACTTAACGGAATATTCTATATAGATAATTTTTAAAACAACTTTTCGTACTTCAGAAAGATTAATACCACAGGTTCCCAGAATGTCAGTTCGTTCATTAACATTTATACTCTCGATACTAAATTATTATGAAATATACAGCTAAATTAGATTTCAAAGTACTTCCTTTAGGAAATAACTCTGTTGACTGTAGCATTCAGAGCACTTGAAATGTTAAGGGTAGGAAATTATTATTTCAATTTCTAAAGAGTTATACAATAGTTTAATACTTTATTAATGAGTAATATTTCCTTCGCGAAATGTTTAGATTATAATCTGAATAAAATTACGAATACAATATGCAAAATTTATGATAAATTTACAAAATTTAACTAAAGCTTTTGTCGTAAATAATGAAACAGTGTAGAACATTTTTAATATTTTTAAAGCACCAAAATAATCTGGGGATTAATTTTGACCTCAAATTATAATATGAATGAAAGTTTTAGAAAAAAATATTCCACCAATCTAGTTAAAATATTTGAAATAATTTCAGAATACAACAGGAGTTACCAAACCTTTTTGCGTTAATTCATAAACATGGCGCAAATATTATTCTGTAAATAAATAATTGTAAATTTGGGGTCGTTCAAGCATTACGTAATCAGTAAGGGGGATGGGGTTTCAGTGTCTGCTTATTTTGCTGACAAGGGGATAATACAATAAAATTTGTCCTGTATGCTGCGACCCCTAGTGTATGTAGCGGTGGCAAAGGCCTCTATGTTGTTATTATTTTCTCTACCACTATTTTCAAATAATAATTGTCAAGGTAGATGTCTACCAATCTTCTTAATCTACTACAACTCATCTTCGACATAGGCACTGCCATTGAAATACTCAAGGCCAGAGGACACGAGTGTGACGTCATCACTGATCGACCGACTTCTCATTAGTGCTGGAATTCACACCGGAAAATTTTGTATAGCAATTTTCTTTAATTTTATCTGTAGAATATCTATCATCTTATAAAACATTAATAAATATTTAAAGTTACTGGTGAGAATTGGGAATCCCTAAATAAAAACTCGCCCAGATGCGGAATGCCACAGTTTTGCCGCATCTGGCTGATTTTTTATTAGGGGATTCCAAATTCTGACCAGTAAGTTTAAATAGTTATTGTTGTTTTAGAAGATGATAGATATTCCACAAATAAAATAAAAGAAAACTGCTATTCAAAATTTTCTAGTGTGATTTCCAACACTCGTGAGAAGTCGGTCGATTAGTGATGACGTCATACTCGTGTTCTCTGACCTTGAGTATTTCGATGGCAGCAACATAGGCTATTATTGTTTGAAAAAAATTATAGACAAAATAATAGAAAATTATAGTCACCTACGAGCACCTCCAGGTATGCGTGCATATACATTTGCGTGTCGAGAAAAACATTTATTGCTTTTATGCATTCTAAGTTAATAGAACACATGATTTTAAAATAAACATAGAAGAAATCTGTGTTTTACGAAAATAAATTAAATAAAAATCCTTAATGTTGCGTTCTTGTTTAGCAAATGAATTTATGTTACATGCACGTTACCTAAACAAAACAAAATATTTTGAAAGCTTACTATTTTCACGCATATGGCCACTTAAAAACAAATTATTATCCATAATCCAGTTTCTTACATGCAAGCAATCAAATAATACTTTTTTATTTTAAAATTCATTTTAGAAATATTTTTCTTGTCTCTTTCTAGATTATACTAAGGATGAGTTAATATTTCAGGGACATTATTAGTTGAATGATATTTTCTTTTCTAAAAATAAATTCAAGCATGGAATGTTTAGCAAAAAAGGAAATTAAATACTTTTGACTTAGAGTTTTAATGAGAAAGGTTGCACTCACGGAAAAAGGTATTTAAGTGTTCAATTCAGAAATGAAATAAAGTGTACTAATGTAAATGAATCTGATTTTCTTAGAAAAATATTTTAAATAGAATCAAAATAAAATTACGAATAAAACAGAATCTAAGAAATTTGTCGTAAAGCATACAACAGTTCAGAATTTCTTTAATATTTTTAAAGGATAAAGGAAATTTCGAGACCAATTTTGAGCACAAATTATGATATAAATAATATAGTTCCTCAAAATATATTCTTCTAATCTAGTTGAAATACTTGAAATATTTACATAGTACCAAAGTCGTAACCAAACATTTTTGCATACTACTTTTTTGTGTACCACTATTTATAAACAATAATCCTTGTGGTAAATTTCTCTTGAAAAATTTGTCTTGTTGTAGAAATCTACCATGAAGATTTTTGTTCGGAAATCTTGCTAGCAAAAAATAGTAACCGATGGCCCCTCTGCATTTTTGTGTAAATAAATGAAGAGCTCGGATGATAAAGATGGCAAGTGACATAATCATACTTGTCAACATTCAACTAAACTTCGTAAAATGTGAGTTAAATTGACCCAGGTTATACGTGATAGTAACCAGAAAATTTACTTGATTTATCATTATAGATTTAATATCATGTTTCTCTATGAAATCCATTTGAATTAATTTCTTTAGTAAATTTCTGGTTCGAAACGTGTTTAACCTGGGTCAATTTAACTCACATTTTACGGAAGTTTAAGGGAAAGTTGACAAGTATGCATAATCATCATTTTGAGAAAATCAGCTGTAAAATTCGAAATACTGTTTGTTTTCGGAAAGCGAAACCCGCATGCGTCAGGTCTGCTTTGATTTTATCAAAATAGGGATAAGCGGAGTTTGTTTAGCTGCGATTTTTAAGAATGCGCTTTAGGGGAAATAATATCGATTTATGTGAAAATGTTTTTATAGTTAATATTTATAAAAAACGAAAACGCATAACAATTTTAAAAAGTTAAACAAGATTTTTACTTTTTGTGATACAAAATAAAATTAACATTTATTTATTTTTTTATTATTATTATTCTTGCAAATTACATTAACCCTTACCGGCGCGGTGTCCTTAGAAAAGGACATCTAATTTTAATTTCAAAACTGACAATCGGCACCAAGAATATTTAACTAAAATTTTCCTATTATAATGTACATGAAAATAAGCACGTTCATAATTTCTAATAAATTCGTTTATAAATTGCGGTGTCAATCCATTATTTCATCAGTTTATAAACAGAATTACTCCGCACCGGTAAGGGTTAAAATATACCTTTATATGTTAATATATACTTTTAGAGGCACAGTTCGTCTAATAACGCTGCAACTGATTTCATCTATAGCTGTTTTTTCAATGACATCCTTTTTAAATCTTTTTTTAGGTGAACAAAAAAACAGGATTACGCTCATCTACTGCTTCACGGCGAATCTTTTTAATAGTACAGTCAATCAGGGTAACTTTGATCCGCATTTTCTCTATTTTCATTTGTCACACTCTTATTTGAAGAATATTGTCGCAACTAGGGGCATAAAAGAGAAGAAATGATCCTAAATTATTGTTTGACTATAAAAAATTAAGGAATAATAAGGATAAAAGCAATAAAAAATCGATTTTTAGCCTGGTTCAAAGTTACCCAGCCATTTAGGGTAACTTTGCACCATATGATAAATTTTTATATAAAATAATTAATTATAAAAAAAGTATTCTGGTCAGGACAACTTTAAATACCAAAAAACGTTTTCAGATATATAAAGACTGCGAATTTACATTACCCAACACCACAAGATTTGTATAATTTATGATATTACAACAAATATCAGGCATAAGAAAAGTGGAAGAAGAGAACCATGAACATTTAGAAATTAAAAAAAACCTGTTTATTGTTCATATAAAACATAAAAATGCAGTGAAAAACAATTTTCAATGTTTTAACTCAATAATATATCCATAGCTACAGTAATTCATACCAGTACTAGTATTATTCAATCAAGAATAAAAAACGTCGTACGTAAGAAATGTCAAATTTGAGTTGCTCCGCCCCTAATCACGCCTCTAAATGAATTTTATGTATTTTACACATATTTGTAAAAATATTTACACGTCATATCTAATGCACACTTTCGGCATTTATATAAAATATACGTGCAAATATGGGAAATTTTCGACAGTAGCACCTATAATCAGTAAATTATAAGCATCAGTGTAACTTTGAGCCGGCTCAAAGTTACCCTGAAAATGCAGTAAAATGCTAGTGCCTTCTTATTTTACATTTTATTACTATTAATAAATAAATAATCACAAAATATTAACACATTTACAACATTTAGATAATATGTCTGATAAATGAGTATACTGTTACTTACTATGAAAATTTAATCGGATTACAATAACTTCAAAACAGCATTCAAAATTAACTTCAAAACTGTAGGAGAGGTATGATACACTTTTTTTTACTAATTTTTTACAACCCTTAGAAAGCTATTTTTGAATAACTTTTTCATGTTTTCTTATAAAGTGACCTTTTATTCATTTATTAAAAATATTGTGAATTTAAAAAATAGTCATTCAAAAATTTTATCCCAATTATTTTGAATGGCTACTACTGTATCAAATCTCCCCATTACTGGGGAGGATTGATACATTGTTATGTAAATAAAAAAAAAAAAATGCAGACAATTCAATTTATGCGTCATACAATTTTTTATGATAAATCTTGAAATATTTAAGCAAAATTTGAAACGGAATGACATTGACATATTTTTGTTTCAGAAATGTTTTTTACAGAAATATTTAAACTATTGCTATTATTTAAACAAACCTATTAACACACTTTTTAGAAAATAAATAATGTAAAAAACCTCTAGAGATCTAGCTGCAAGGAAAAATGAAGTGAACATTGCTGATTTGCAAACAATTTAACATGTAGCACATTTAAGATTCATTTAACCCTTTCAGGGGCAAAGCATTTTCAATGCTACAGTGTTGAATAAATGAATGGCACCGGAATTTACCAACAAATTTAATTAGAAATAAGAAAAGGGATATATTTCACTTTCGCACTAAATGGAAAATATTTTACCAAAATGCTGGTGCCAATGTGGCGTTTGGGAAATAAAATTAAGTGGTTTCATAAACATACCACCACCCCTGAAATGGTTTAAAAAAAACTAATATAAGTAAAATTGGATAGATTTAACGTTTTTTCAATTTGCCCTTCGTAAATTATAGAAACATTTTCCCTTTCAGGCCATTTAAACTTTCTCCCTTCTACATGACGAGCAAAGTGAACTAACCATCTATCATCGCACTGCTTTTCTATGTAACCTACATAATGTATATGAATAGTCTCTTTGTTCTTCCTTACCAATTTCAGTAGCTCTTGCTGTAAAACAGTAATGAATATTACAGTCCTATATTAGTTTGGAAAATTTAAAAAACTATTACATTTTAAATATACAAGTGTATCATTTCTCCCCAGTACTAATGTATCATTTCTCCATATTATGCCTTATTGGATTTTCAATCACTTTGTCCAAATGCAGTTGCAAAACGGTAATCTACTTTCTAGTAAAACTAATCCTAATAATGTGCTTTATAAATAAAAAAAATTACAAGATATTATCTTCACAATAATAAGAGTTGAATAATATGAAAGAAAATCAGTCAATAAAAATTTACGTTGACATTCCAAAAACCTTCAAAATTAAAAGAAAAGAAAAGTTATCAGTTCTTCACTGATTAGTCCAGGTACTGATGGCTTCAGTACATAAAAGAAGCCTTCACATGTGCTAGAATGGTTGTTAATGTCATTTGTTGAGAAAAATTGCCAATTTATCAAACCTCCCCTACCTCCCCTACTTCACAAAAATAATTAGATGATGCATTAATTGCGCATAATGTTGCTAATTTATTTTCTAAAATAAAGAGTAGAAATCCTAGAACCTTGCCAACAGAGCACAGTTCTGGAGTTTATTTACTCTTTTAGAGTCAAAAATATTGAAAAATAGGAGGTGGTGCAAATTTACACCCCGTGGTTCAAAGTTACCCTGATTGACTGTACTACTAGAAACTCCGACAATTTCACTGTCTCGTTTTGTAGAATGAGCTATCGAAACAATTAAGTCTAATTTTTCAGCTTCTTGATCACAAAACTTAATGATATTATATAAAATCTTCTTACAACCTCTCCTGAAAGATTTATTTCCACTCAAACTAGCCATTTGAACCCTAAATATAGAAGTTTTAATTCGAATTAAAACGAGATATTAATAGAATTTTAAACTTTGATCGGAAGTAAAAAATAACAAACAAGTAAGCGCCAATCTTAGAGACAACGCAGACGAAAACGCCTAAGTAGATTTTCGGAAAATGCCCATCTCAGCATAACACCTCTTTGGATAGTAGAATCGCCCCAGAGTGCTACGCGCGTCTTTGTAAAACGAATTGTATCTATTTGGCAGGGATGAGACTTCCGACTTTTTGCATATCAGCATAATCTTAGTGAAAATGTTATTTTATTCAGTCTGAGCATTTTTGCGATTTAACAGAGCAACATTTTCTCTAAGACTATACTGGCATGCAGAAAGTCGGAAATCTCATCACTGATTTGGATTTATTGCCAAATGCCTTCTTTACCGATTAAATTCTTTGTGAGTATTAGGTTTTTCTTTCGAATAGTAATTTAACAGATAGCAGAGGACCATTGATTATCTTAAATCATATGATTAAAACTTTTTTTTTTTCACATGCCTCCTTTATCATCTAAATTCTTCAAATAAACATAACGCAAATATCTTCGAAAAAATAAATAACTGAATCTTTTGTGCAACTATTTGTATGCATGCACACACATATATGGTCTCATGTATATATATGCATGTATGTATACGTGTGTTCATATAAGCGTGCGTATACCGCGTGTCCCAAAAATGACTGATGGATTTTAAAATTCCATAACTTGCAAACGGTGACAGATATTAAAAAATTTCTTGCAGGAGTGTTATGTAAGATGTCAGGAGTTTTTATGTTGCGTTTCTCCGTTTAGTTAAAAATAGTATCGATAGATGGCGCTGCAAGCAATAACCGCTAAATACAGGCTCGATTTTTCGGCCTCTCTCACCTTCCATGCGAAAAAACAAGATTAAAATGTATTGAATGGATCCCGAAGTACCAAAAATTGTGTCTAGACTCAGCGCCATATATTGTTTGAAATTCGAACAAAAATCAAGAATAATCGTACAAAAACTCCTGACATCATACATAACCGTCCTGCAAGAATATTTTTAATATCTGTCACCGTTTAGAAGTTATTGAATTTTAAAATCCATCAGTCAATTTTGGGACACCCGGTATATCTGGGTGTCGATCCAAACGTTTTTTCTCTTATACATTGCCTTCTATCATTTAACACTAGAACTCCCGGAAATTTTACTCAAGTTTCATACAAATATTTGACTCCAGAATTTTATTTAAAATTATTTAACTGATTTATTTAACCCTCTGTCTACCAGAAGGGTCCAATGGACCCGACATGTACATTCAAAATATTTATTCGAACCAGAAATTTCTTCAAAACAAACTAAATGTATAAATCAGACAATAATAAGTTAAATAAACAAATTAAATAGTTTTAAGTAAAAATTCTGGTGTAGAATGTTTTTATAAAACTTGAGTAAAATTTCCGGTAATTCTAGGGTTAATTTAGTTCTGCGTCGCTTACATTTAACTTATTTTATGAAACAAATTCTGACTCCAATGGACATTTAATCATGTGGCTGGAGTCTAATCGACTCCTTCCGGGCGTTCTTGTGTTAAGTTAGGGATCATATAACATTTGGCCTGAAAGTAATTTGCTTTCACAAATTCCGAAAGGTAATCTTCATCTTATTCAAATAAAAAGATTTTGTGGTTGAAGTAGACAATTTTTTCTTTTCCAGTGAAAGTGATAGCTTGGTAGCAAGAGGGTCATGGGTTAAAGACCACTAATTTTAGTAAGTAGAACGCAAGGTTTTAACCCATTACCTGCTGGTATTGTGTTGAAGCAACGCTAAAAATAAATACGCATGCTTAAATTAACTATCAAAGTACCACTGTTTTTGAATTAGAAAAATTGCCTTATTTAATAACATAAACTTTGAGCATTAAATATAGCGAAGATTTTCTTTTAAAATTTGTGGTGGCAAATATTTTTCAGCCGAAGAGTTGAAGATCCTAGTCTTGTAGTATCGGAGGTTAATAGGTAAATAAATTCAGAAGAAATCTGTGTTTTACGAAAAAAAAATTAAATGAGATTCTTGAACGTTTTATTCTTGTTTAACAAATTAATTTTTTGAAAAATACAAGTTAACCAAAATAAATAGTAAAAAAAAATATATTGCTACTATTCTGCATACAATCACTTAAAAAATTAATTAATCCTTAAATGCATGATTTTTTTTTCGAAAAAATTATATATGATTCTCTGAAAGGTTTATAACACAGGAAAAATAATGAAAAAAATCAGAGATACATTCTTCTTGTATTAGGTCAACCTTTTCTTATGTTGCACATCTGCAATACAAGTGAAAACTAAAATATTGCAAATTAGAAAATATTTAAATAAGTATGAATCTAAATACCTTATATTACATAATTTTTCATTTTGTAAACCTTAACCCTTAAATGCATAAATTATTTTTTTAGAATTATGTTTTTTACTCTTATATTAAAGATTAGATACCAGAAATTTTAAGATATACTGGTTGCTAGGTATTATTTAAAAAGTGATGTGGGTATGCATCACTATGCATTTAACCGCTCAACTGTTTTACCCGAACTGAGGACGGGCAAGAAGACTTTGTGTTCCACCAATGTTTAATTGCTATCTTCCCTTTCTTAATTGTCAGGCGTTTTCAGATTGTATAAGGCAAATATTTTAGTACGGGAAAAGTGGTGTTACGCCCCAATTTTTAGTTTACGGTGTCAAAAAGAATGAAACAGTAAAGTGGTTAAGGGTTAATATCCTTAAGCTTGTTTCTTAACCTCTTAATTCTCGCTCAAGTTATATTTAAGGGCTGTGTCTTTTATTCAGATGTTTGATTCCCACCATTTTTATGAAATAGTGTAATTGGCTTTATTATGGTGTAATTTTAACTGCCATTAAATAAGCAAATAAGCTAATAAGCAATTTGAATTTTTAAATCGTAATTTAATGCGACCGTTAAGGGGTTATATGCAAGCATTGAAATTTTTGTTTATTTGTTTTTGAAAAAAAATTTGAAATATTTTTGTTTATTTTCCTTTATTATGCCAATGGGAGTTAAAATCTTTGCAAAAATGTTTTAGTTTTAGGTATAAATACGACAAAACCGTATAGTCGGGCGATAGCGGATATCATATCAATCGAAACCATTTGAGAAACCCTCTAGCGGGTACTAGTTGAAAATACTTGTCTTTAGCCAGAAGGAGAAGCGGCTACTACGATACTTCAGACTGGCATATGTTACTTTCTGCGTTTTAATGCGTATTTGATCTTTTTTTTTCTAGTATTTTAAATTCTTAAATATGAACAAACATACGTGAAGTTACTGAAACTTTTTATATTGTTATGTGTTGTATACTTAATAAAATATTATTTCCAACAATGAAACTGTTGCAAGCCTTTAAAGGAACATTTTTATAGCTTGCTTTCCTATTCACATTTTCTTGGGGTAAAACTGCGTGAGACAAACAATAATTTAAGGTACCGTAACAATGGTGAAAGAAAAGTTACTCAAAATTAGATCTATAAGAGTGGTTATGATTTTTATAACGCATTTTCTTTTTTTTTTTTTTTACAATTTCTCCAATTGTAATAAAAATAATTATCCTTAATCCTCTCGCTGCGTAATTGTTTTATCAAAATAGCTTCAAAAATTGCGCATTTAATTCCTTCGCGACGAGCGTCTTTTAAGAATTTTTATTCTTTTGCCACCGGTTTTTTAAAACAAAAATTTTCGTCTGATTTAATTGGGAAAATGCTATGATTAGATAAGGCAAAATTTACAATAAAAAATAACTGCTGGAAATGATCAAATAGGGTTAATTAAACGGAAAAAAATGCATCCCCGATGAAATCTCGGGTTGCGCAAATTTTGCTACTTTTACGTTGCCCGAGAAACTCTCGGGTTGCGCAGCGACAGGGAAAATGAAAATAATTCTCTTTAAAGATAAAATCATTAGACTTACTAATGTAAATACTATTGCTTTAATTCCTTAAGTGATGTTAGAAAATAAAATATATTGTTAATTTTTAAAAGAAAGTCTAAGCTTTTTTTTCCCTCACTTGTACTAAAGCGATTTAACCCCTTGAGGGGCAAGCAATTACGTTTGTGAAACGCTGAATTCCCACCGGAATCTTTTAAAAATTTTATTTCAAAATAAGTAAAAGCAATTTTACGGCTTTTTTCCACCAAAGTTAGAAAAGTAAAACTTAATAAAATTTTCTGGTGCAAAACCTCATTAATCGTAGGTGGTATATAATATATACCGGTGCCCCTCAAGGGGTTAACCCCGCCGGTGATGATGAGTGCGGAGAATCTACGCAAAGCTACATTAAATTCTATTGGAAATTCTGGTTTCAAGAATCAACTAATAACAAGTAAACGATTTTACCCTATATTCCCTAAGCTTTTGTTTTAATGAATTCGGAAATGGAATGCATATAAAGAAAGGAAAATAAATATTTTACTTATAGCCGATCAACATGTTAACCAACTTTTGTAACAGCACATGAGTGCATCTTCATAGCGATCTTTAATAGGGGGCATTGCATGTTCGTGACGTTCGCAAGATTCTTCTCGTTTGTAGCGTATTTAAATTATGATTAGTCGTCCTGCTTAGACGCTTTGTTTAAATGCAATTTTGTAGTTAAATGCGAATATTCTGTGATTTTGAAAATGAACCAATTTCATGAACAGAGTATTAACATAAAAGTTTACGTTAAACATGAAAAGAAATTTACAGATACCCCTGAAATGGTGAAACAAGTTTATAGCGATCGCTTCTTAAGTCGCACGCAGTGTTATGAATGGTTTAAGCTATCCAAACATGGCTGATCACCAACAGGTAGCGATTTCCATTCAAGACGACCATAGTCCTAAACTGACGTAAAACACGTGGCTCAAATTCGCGAAAACGTGACAGATCGTTCGTATCAGTTCGATGTCTTGAGACAACTAAAAAAAGGCATACGCATGAAAAGACATGAGCGCTGGACAAACGAATCTTGGTTATTCCTTCAAGACAATGCACCTGCACATGCATTTCTTTTTATTCTTCATTTATTGTTCTAAAACAAAGACAACTGTGCTTCCCCAGCCACTCTACTACCCTGATCTTAATCCCTCCGACTTTTCCTGATACCAAAACTGAAATTTATTTTGAAGTACGAAGGTTTGATACAATCGATGAGACAAAATAATCTTAAATGAGGCTTACCAGGACTGCTTCATTAAGGGGTCTCGGAACTCTTAAAATTGGGAAAAACGAAAAAAAAGCCCTAATTCAACATTTAATATCTTAAAATCTATATGATTTTAAAACAAATTTTTATTGGGATGAAAGATATAAGTATGTTCCTTCATTTCATGTATATACAAAATTACAAATGCAGAATTAGTATTTATAGAGGGCTTCAAACTGTCCGACATTTGTCGAGCAGAAAATCGGTATGACAGTTTACGCGCAGGATTACAAAATAAATTTTGCAACTAGAATGAAACTTTTTGTGCCTGATTATACTTCAGATTATAACAATTATCATGAACCTAAATAAATTTGCATTTACAGCATTTTTTTAATACATAGTTGTATTTAGCTAATACAAAATTTTGAAAATTTCAACAGTAAAAATCACCTAAAATATTTTTTTGAACAATAAAAAGGAAATTTTAGGTTCCGTTTATGCAAAAAACATGAAACATATGCTTTGAAAATTTCGTTAAAAAATATTCAGAAGTTTTTGAGATATCCTGCGCGTTATGCGCAAAAAACGTCGTTAAAAGAAAAATGACTTCGAAGTATCGGAAATACCGCTTCAGCTATTAAGCAGGTATCATTCTAAAAGCCATAACTTCCGTACTAAAGGGAATTTCAAGGAAATAATTATACCAAAATGTTCAGAAAAGATAGGAGTTTATCCTCTAAAAAATAAAATTTCGAAAATTTTGAAGCTTTAACCTTCCACTGCCCCCACGGTAGCATATTTGCTATCATCAGCGTTCATGATTTAGTGGATTTTTTTATTCAGACATTCCCTATTCACACCAGAAAAATAAAATAGGAATTTAAAATATAAATAATTAATTTAATTAATAGCAGTTATTTCGTTATTAACTAAACCGAAAGTTGCTATTAGATTTTCTGGTATGAATTCCAATTCTCCGAATTACGCAATTTCTGGAACGCATTCTACACTGGGAATTAGAGGGTTAACCCTTTAGTGCGCAGCTTTGCATATGCAAACAACGTTTTGAATTTAATAGATTTTTTTATTCTTATACACCTAATTCAAACCAGAAAATTAAAATAGCAATATTTGCTTTAATTAATAACAGACATTCCGTATTTAAATAAAGCGAAATTAACCATTGAAACTTTCTGGTGTAAAGTCCGATTCTCTGAACTACGTAATTTCAAGAACGTATTCTATCATGGGAATTAAAGGGTTAAAGGTTAAGTTTTATAAAATAAATATTTATATAAAATTAGGTATTTGGAGACATACTTATTAAAATATTTACTAATTTGCAATATTTTAGAGTAAAACAGCCACACGACAGTAGTTTTTACTTGTATTGCAGTATGAAAAATGTATCTCTGATTTTTTTTCATTATTTTTCCTGTGTAATAAACCTTCCAGAGAATCATATATAATTTTTTCGAAACAAAATAAAAAATCGCGCATTTAAGTGTTAAAAGTCCTGAGACCCCGTAATTGGAAATGGTGTTGTGAACGACGCATCAATAAAGGAGGACAGTCTTTCGAAGATGACAAGTCTGAATAACCTATAAGTCCGCATAACACAAATATAAAAAACAAAAGTTCAAGAACTTTTGAAGGAGCCGTAGTGTTTTAACGATAAATTTTGCACTCACGGAAACGTTCGTTTAAGTGTTCAGTTCAAGACAAAATTAGCTAGCGTTCTGCTCTAAATGAATATAGTTTAAAGAATATTTATACTTCAAAATTAATCAGCATTCTGCAGTTTTATTATCATTATTATTATTTCTGGTATACTGATATATTAAAAACAACATTATGATGTGACATATTTAAAAAATAACTAGCATTTAATTTACTATTTGTAAATAATTTGCCTTTTTTTTATTCTGTTTAATGATTTTTTTGTGAGAGGGACTTAACATTCTTACGTTTAATGCATATTTGACCATTCATCAAATTCAAGCTAAATTTGAATATTGTTAGAAGCAGCTAATATTTGATAATTTTCAGTATCAAAATTGCATTAATGTTCCATTTTTACCTATTTTTTCATTCATTTAAGTTCATAAAACGAAATGGGTGCTATACAAAGAGTGTTCATATATTTTGGTAACAATTTTGGAAGAATAAATGCATAAATAAAGATCAGAATTTTATTTTCTAATATGTTCATTCTGATAGCTATTTTCATGAACTATCATGTTACATCTTGATTTCCAAGATAAAAGAGATTTTCTTAAAATATCAAGATTTATTTTGTTCCACTCCTCGACTAAAATCTTCCAAAATCCGTTCAGCGTTCTGGGATGCTGTTTATAAAGAGCTTGTTCAAAAAGTTAAAATGCACAATAATCCATAGGTAGTGTTTCCAGGTGTCCCGCGTAAATAATTACAAATGCTCTTCACATGAGTCTTTTAACCCTTTCAGGGGCAATGCACTTCTATTAATAAAATGTTGAAATGAATGCTTAATCCTTGAATTTACGTACAAATATATTTGCAATTAAGAAAAAACTATTTTCCATACGCATAACAAACAGAAAAAATATATAATAAAATTCTGGTGTCGGTTTTGGGAATTAAATTTAAGTGGCTTCACGGACATCCGCCCCTGAAAGGGCTAAACCAATTTTCATTCAACTTACCTAGCGGCTAAATTATCTGCGATTAAAGACAGCGATAGATACTATAAAAAAGTAATGGCGTCCAGTGCATTTGGAACCTTGATTTACGCAGAACAGTTAGCAACACTATCCACAGGGAACATGACGGGGTACTTGGTTGAGATGCATTTAAATAGAATATCATAAATTCCGGTTTCATTTGTCATTTTTTTCTAAAAATATAGCAGTATATTTAGAAGTACACCATGTTTGCAGTTGTACAGTCGTGGAAAAAAAAAAGTAAACACCCCCTACTAACTCCTCAACAAATCATCATAGAAGAAAGTTACTGGTACCGAAAGATTGGAAATAAAGTCTACTTTTAAATGATGTATATAAAATTTCATCTACATATTCTATTAGTCATCTACATATTAAAACGAATCCAAACTTCATTTTTTTCAATGGCAATACCCAATTTTAAAAAGATATTTCAAATCTTCGGTTCAAACTATGCCTAGGCACCAAATTTCAAGTCATTTGAATGATAAGTTTTTCAATTATAAACATTCAAAATTTAGTGCTTCTAATGTTAAATTATATTTTCATATTTTTTTTATATCTCCCGAAATTATGCTCCTAATGTGCTAATTTTTTTTTTTTTTTTTTTGTAGTAATAATACTAATATACCCAAACATAAATAAGCTGAATTTGCAATTTTTATAATTTTATAATATGAATTATAAATTATGAAATTAATATTCGAAAAAATTATGAATTGCAACCTACAATTTTTTTGATGGATTTAGATTTATTAAGTCCTGCTTTATGGAAATTCAAAATTTTCACATTTTTCTTCCAATTAGTTTTCAAATTATGCTTAAAAAACGGCAAAATGACGGTTTAAGGGGCCGTCTATGATGGAAGTGAGTAGACATTTTGAAATTTATTCTGCCGTACTGTAATCTAACACGCTTCATTGACTCCTTGAGTGGCGCTTAAGGTGCCTTGATCAAGGAAGCGTCTCTCTCGGTTAACAATCCAGTACGGAACTTCAATTTGGATACAGCCCTTAAAATACGCTCGTTTTAAAATAATTAATTTCTCAGAAACTTATGGTACGAATTGCATAAAAATTCGTTTTATACTTATTGAAGGGTGTAGAATTTTAGGCTGTCAGAATTGGGTACTGCTATTGAAAAAAACAAAGTTATGGTTCGTTTTAATATGTAGATGTCCCCCTAAGCAAATATTATATACATCATTTAAAAGTAGACTTTATTTCCAATCGTTCGGTACCAGTAACTTTCTTCTACGATAATTTGTTGAGGAGTTAGTAGGGGGTGTTTACTTTTTTTTTCCACGACTGTACGTGTGTACACCATGTACAGGGGTGCAGTGTTGCCAGTGGGCTATTTTTTTTTTTTTTTTTATTCAGATTTCTAGATTGACACTACTTTTTTGAAATAGTAAAATTCGCCTTATTTAATGACATATTAATCAAGGAAAACACAAGAGGAATTTTATCATTTCAGAAAAGTGGTGTCAATAAGAAATCTGAATTCAAAAAAAGTAGCCCACTGGCAACTTTGTAGGGGCGTAAAAATCTAGGCGCCAGCGGGCAGTCTTTCACCACTAAATAGTATTAGTTTTCTTCGCTTAAATTTTTTATCATTCTTACAAAAAAAAAATTAGACGAAATATCAGACGAAAAATAGCGAATAAAATTTACTGGTGAGAGACTGCCCACTGGCACCTAGATTTATACACCCCTGATCATGTATTCTTTGTTTTGATTAGCTTTAACCCCTTAATTCTCGCTCCCGTGATATTCACGGGCTGCGTCTTTTACTCAGATTTTTTAATTCCTCACAATTTTATAAAGTAGTGTAATTGGCTTTATTATGGTATAACTTCACCTGTCATTAACCCATTAAGGACTAGGGTTACCATATTGTCACAGCCTACCTGACAACCCTTTTCCTGTTTGGATACCAGTAATTTAGAGAAAAAATTTCATTTTCCTTAATGACAGAAACTCTGCGATAAGATCTGATAAATATTTCTTTTCTGAAAAAGTGGTACGAAATGAAATTTTTGCACTTTAATGAGAAAAAATAATTCCGTCCTTAATAGGTTAAATAAGGTGAATATTTCTTTTTCAAAAAAGTGGCGCCAATGAGCAATTTGAATTTTTAAACTGTAATTTAATGCGACCGTTAAGTGGTTAAATCAGATTTTATAAGTTGGTTTACAGTTCCTATACTGATGATTAAAGATTTTGCGATAGTTTTTTGGAGATTGGATTTTCTTTTAAAACATGAGATGCTACTTTAGAAATAAGAACCTGTGAACGTACAGTTGTTGGGTATGCAGATTTTACCCTTTTCCCAGTCGACTGTAGACTTTCGCGCTTCTTTCCTTTCTTATAAATTATCTCACTTATTTTACGTGTAGAAATATTAAAACCATGTTTTTCCCACATTTTTTAAATAATAGAATAAAATTATTTCTCCTCGGAAAGAGGAAATACGTACACTTGTAGCCACAATTTATTTTCCAACGGCTTTTTAAAGCAAAGAATGTTTTATAAAAATAGCAAATAAAGCCTTTGTGCAACAATATTAAAAAGCAGGAAAACCAACGTTTAAAATGCACAAATAATATATGAAAAGCAGCAAACAGCTGTTTCGAATCTACTAGCGAGATTCTTCTTCAGTTCAAAAGGAACAGCGTGCTAGAAAAAGCAAGGCTGAGCAAAAAAAATTTTTTTTTTTTTTTTTTTGCTCAGCCTTGCTTTTTCTAGCACGCTGTTCCTTTTGCACTGAAGAAGAATCTCGCTAGTAGATTCGAAACAGCTGTTTGCTGCTTTTCATATATTATTTGTGCATTTTAAACGTTGGTTTTTCTGCTTTTTAATAAAGAATGTTTTAATAATATAGACGATAATCAGAAAAATTAAACTTCAAATGGGTGTCATATAGTCTTTTTGTTTAAATTTAAATCATAGAAAAAGTCAAAATCATTACAAAAATGTGTTAACACTCTCAGTATTCAGTGCTTCCATTCGGTCCGTTTTTTTAACACCACTTTTATTTAAAGAAAAATCTTATTTATATATTTCTTAGAAACATAAGCGCAATTGCGTCTGTCTTGCAATTGTTGAAGAAACCTTCCGCGAATTTCTTTCAAAATAATTACTGGTTTCAAAAAACTGACCAGTTGGAGCCCCTGTGTATTATATAATGCAACTGAAATTTACAATTAATTGCGAATGTTACTTTCATTCTAACTTTTATTCGTAAGTTCATAAATTTATGAAATTATCCCTCTCGTGGATAGATTATTTTTTGAATGTATGACAAACATTTCTCATATAAAATATATTTAAAATGTATTATTAAAAACAATTAACTTTGGGTTTTTTATTATTTTATATTTATAAAAAAAATTGCAACACGAATTTCAAGTGATTTTTAAATGCAACATAAACTATTATTATTACCGTAATTTCCGGCGTATAATCCGCAGATCAAATAATTCTGTTTTGACACAGAAAATTCATTCAATAATTCAAGGCAAATATTTACCGCGATCTGAAATGTTACATTTTATTTCTTTAATTTTCTGTGTCGGAAAAGGATTGTTTGATCCGCGGATTATGCGCTGCGCCGGAATTTACTGTACTTGCTAAATAGTTTTGTGATAAATATAATTTTGGATACAGAAAGTAAAAAATAGAAAATAATAATAATATTTTGGTCTTTCACATATTTAGATCCAATAGCAGAAATTCTTCGAAAAAATCTTCTCTCTCGCCAAACAAAAGAAATCGCGTCAAAGACGGATTTTACTACTGAATATTTGAAAAGAATATAGTCCCGTCGTTTATTGCTGTATTTCTTAACGTATATTTCGTTTGGTATTGAACGTCATATGAGGTTTGTATGTGACAAAGGAGTAAAAATAAAACACGCACAGTTGTTTTTCGATACAACATCATATGAGGTTATAATTCAGTAGAAAGGTAAATATTTCATGCAATAAAATTTTTGCATCATAAATTGAAATACTTCATATAAACTATGAAACTTTCATTATTTTTTTATTTAATGTCAGTAGTACATTTCTTGTTAAGGCTGTTCTCAAATCCAAAAGGCCAACTTCCTGACATAAGTTTTAATTTAATTTAGTTCGAAAATGCATGAAACTACCTGCTATTGTTGTTCAGAAACTATGTCATCGAGCTGTTTTTTCCCTTTTTTTGCAAACGCAATAGATCTTTCAGAAAATAATGTCAAAGTGGACCTTTTGAACCGTATTTCCGCGCGAAAGTAGAAAAATCACTCAAGAGCGGGCGATAATCGGGTTTGTCACGTGATCGATATTGCTTATAACTCAGTGGGTAATTGGTTGATCAAAAAATGGAAAAAACAGTTCAATTCCAAATCGCTTTCATGGCCAGGCTTTCCAATTTTATATCTTTCCGTTAAAAAATGATTTTGTAAATGTGTCAGAACGTTTTGCGGTTGTTCAGCGGAGCAGTTGAGAACAGCCTTAAGATGTTTTTTTATGTAAGATTATCGTTACGAATTTTACTAACGATGAATTTTGTATTAGAATGTTCTACTTTAAAATTAAAAGAAAAGCAACAGGGAAAAAGCAATGTTTCCAGATTTTTGAATATGAATGAATATCAAAATTATTGAATTTAATTTAAGAAAACAATTATAGTAGTTTTTTACATCTAAACATCTTACAAATTTTTCGGGAGACATTCTGTATGTTCGTCGTAATGAATTTTTTTGTGTGAACTTTCTTTGTGTTTACATTTCACATTTCGTTATTATAAATATTATTTTCATCATTTATGTCGAAAATGCTACATTACCTTGTCATGATTACAACCCCCATTCATGGTTTCAAAATAAACCCATCAATAGAACTAATTTTGAGCAAACTTTTGGTATCCAAACTTTGACATGTTTCACTGGCGGTGTATGCAGATAGTATCTATAATATAATATAGAGTTTGTCAAGACTAAACAGAGCCAACTCATTTATAACATCCGATATACAGGAAGTTTCAGCAATATTGTATTGTCTGATATAATAATATTCCGATTCAATAATTATGATTTCTGTTCAAATTCACACTTGAATTTATATGTATTTTTGTTCTATTGTCAGTGAGTAGAATTATACCACAGACTGATTCATATTATTTTTTTTATTTTTTTTTTTACTATTTCTCTTATTCGTTTGATTCAAATAAAAAGCTGATTCTATAATTTGTGAATTTCATTACCGGTATGTACTGTATTTCTAATGAACGTCAAACTAATTTACTAAAAATTCGTTACGTAATCGCTGTTTATAAATTAGACATTATGTTAAAATTCTTAAAATCAAAATGAGTTTTGTTGTAACACCTTAACCCTTTCAGGGACAAGCAATTCTGTTTTTGTAATGTTGAACTCATACCGTAATTTAGGAAAGAATTTTATTCTAAATAAAGAAAAGTAAGTTTTCCACTTTTTTTTATCAAAGTTAAAAGAACAAAGTTTAACCCCTTGAGAGGCAAGTGATTGCGTTCCCATAATGTTGAACTCACGCCGGAATCTTTCAAGAATTCTATTTCAAAATAAGTAAAAGCAATTTTACGGCTTTTTTCCACAAAAGTTAGAAAAGTAAAAATTAATAAAATTTTTCTGGTGTAAAACTTCATTAATCGTAGGTGGTATATAATATATACAGCCGCCCCTCAAGGGGTTAATTAAATGTTTTTTGTGGGAATCATGGTTAAAATTGGGTATAATATATCCCACCGCACCTCAAGAGGTTAACAGTTTTGCCCGTGCACCCAGAGCGATTATATTTAGAGCGTTTACAGTACGTGTTATATTTGTTAGTTCAATAGCACTGCTTTTCTCTCCTGTGGTCGGTTGCAAAAACGGAAGAGCGTTGCAGGGAAATTTGCTACTAATGTTTCATACGCTTTTTATCGCTTGAACCAGTGCTTTATTTTCGTGTTCCCTTCTTTAAAAGCTTTCTTTTTAGTATCTTATTTCTTTATCTTTCATTATTTATTTCTTATAGTCTTTGTATTAATACTAAAGCTCTAATGAAAAAAATTATATATGAAAACATTATTTCGCTGAAAATGTAATTTATGGACGTAAAATCTCCGTGCTTTCTTCGAAGTATAGCTACAAAAGCAAATTTTTAAAAACAAACAGTTTCTTATCGCATTGATTATGAAAGTATTGGAAATCTATTAACAATCAATAATCATATTATACTAATTTTGCCGTTGATTTAATTTTAAATTATCTATATAAATGTAATTAATATAAATATTTTAAACGTACTATAAATAATATAATAACAGGACTAATAAAATCTCTTCAGCAATAAAATGAGAAGTTTAAAATTAGTCAAATCTCCCTGAATATCATGTTTTTGAATAGTAATTTTCGCTAAGTTTAATAGTATAACTTCTTTCATTAAATAAGATAAATATTACCATTTGGAAGTAGTGGTACTCAAATTCAAGGGATTGTAGAACCACTTTAAGAAATCAGCCTTCATCAATGGTCATCTTTTAAAACTTTTAGGGACAAGTAATTGAGTTTCTGTAATGTTGAATTCACACCGGAATTTTCGAAAAAAAGGTTTTTTCAAAATAAAGAAAACAATTTTACAAAAGTTTTTAGACCAAAGTTATAAAAATAAAATTTAATTAAAAGTGTCTTATGTAAATCTTGATTAAAATTAGGTGGGATACAATATATCCACTTCCCTTCAAGGTGTTAAATCAGCGCGTAAGCCAGAGAACTGTAATCTAGTTTGCTTAATGTACAGGGTGGCTCAGAACTATACGTCAAAAATGTAAAGGAAGGAAGAGGGCACCTAAATAAGCAGATTTCGTATAGGAATGTGGGTGCGGAAATGCATCGTTGAGGCAGTAGAAGGCACTGTTGAGTTAAGCGAATGAAAGCGCTTCGCTGACTTTAATCGTCATTCTCCGCTCGGATTTTGAGCAACATGCGTCGTTACACCGACGGAGGTTGCCGACATGCATTTCATGTATGGAACTGCTCGAGGAAATGGTGCGGTTGCTCAAAGGACGTACATGGAACGATTCCAGGGTAGGAATCTGATGGATCTCCAAACATTTGAGCGTCTTCATCGGAAGTTGAGCTCGAGTAGATCATTCTATGCTTCAAGGCGTGATACGGCACTGAATGATATCGCAGAATTCATGCAGTGGAAGAAGCAGTATTACGCACAGTAGATGATAGTCCTTCGACAACCTCGAGAGCTGTTGGACGTGCGTTGGGTTTGAGCCATTTCTTTGCTCAGCCCCATACATGAAATGCATATCAGCAAGCTACGCGTTGGTGTAACGATGCATGTTGTTCGAAATCTGTGCGGGAAATGACGATTCAAGTCAGCGAATTGCTTTCATCCCTCTAACTCAACAGCGCCCTCTACTGCCTCAACGATGCATTTCCGCCCCCACATTCCTATACGAAATCTGTTTATTTAGTTCCCCTGTACCTGCCTTTACATTTTTTACATAAAGTTCTGAACCACCCTGTATAAATGACTTGTTCCAACTACTATAATAACATTAATTTTACCTTACGCACTGCAAATAAACATTTAAAGCTCTATCTTTAATGTCAAAATATGGACGAAAGCTTACTAACACTAGAACCACCATAGCGGTCATTTTGACCGGTACCAAATAAAAATACTTCGATTCGAAGCAGAAATTTCTTTCTAAAATAAGTTGAATATGTATCACGGAGAAATAAGTTAAATAAATAAGTTAGATAGTTTTTAATAAAAATTCTGGTGTAAAATATTTTCATAATACTTGAGTAAAATTTCCGGCGATTCTAGTCTTAACCCTTAAATGCATGTTTTTTTATTTTGTTTAGAAAAAATTATATATGATTCTCAGAAAGGTTTATCACACAGGAAAAAAAAAATCAGATATACATTTTTCGTATAAGCAGTCAACATTTTCTTATTTTGCACATCTGTAATACAAGTAAAAACTATTGTCATAACTAAAATATTGCTTAACTAATATAACTTAACTAAATATTGCATAACTAAAATATTGCATAACTTAAAATATTTAATAAGTATGAATCTATAAATACCTCATTTTATATAAATATTTATTTTGTAAAACTTAACCCTTAAATGCATGAATTATTATTTTAGAATTGTGGTTCTTATTCTTATATTAAGGATTAGCCACCAGAAATTTTAAGATAGATTTTTAACTTTATTTAGTAGTATATTTTTGCAAATTTTTAGAGCATTGATATTTCTATATAAATATAGTGGTTGCTAAGAGCTAAATAAAATGTGATGCCGATATGCATCACTATGCATTTAAGAGTTAACCCTAGAACTACCGAAAATTTTACTCAAGTTTTATAAAAACATTCTACACCAGAATTTTTACTTAAAACTATTTAATTTGTTTATTTAACTTATTATTGTCTGATTTATAAATTTAGTTTGTTTTGAAGAAATTTCTGGTTTGAATAAATATTTTGAATGTACATGTCGGGTCCATTGGACCCTTCTGGTAGACAGAGGGTTAAGAGAGGTAATTTTTCTACCAAATATGCCATTATATCTGTCACCACAATCCCTTTTCAAACGAAAGAGGAACTTAAGGGAGAGTTTGAAAGTTTAAAAGATTGCGTTTTATCTCTGTAATGTTAAACTTTACATCAAGGGTTTCCGACAATTTTCCGACAAGGGTTTCCGACACGGGCCGCAGAACTACTACTAATTTTGAAGAATATTTTTCACCGTATTTAATTGCAGCTTTCGAATTAACTTTCTGAGATCAAATTAAAAGAACATTACTCTAAACGTTTAATGGTATATCTGCAACCTGCGGTTGAATTGTTGGAAATCCTTGCTTTTGATTATAAGTTTGTATTTTTGGCTGTCAACTATCTCCAGAATAAATAACCTGGAAAATACCTGGAAATTTTTGAGTCGGATAAATTCTTTGGCTTATTGTTGCCGTAATTTAACACGTTGAGTGCCACGGTGACTGACACTGAAGCTGAAAAATTTACAATGTTGTAAGTAATTTTTAAGAAAATATAATCCTGTGATTAATGAAAGGTAACTAAATTTTAAATAAATTTTCAGTAATTACTTATAACAATATATATTTTTTTTAGTTTTATATCATATTTTTGACCGTCAGTCATTGATGAATGACGCGTTCTAAACGAAATGTTCAGTGTCAGTCACCTGTGACTGACGTGGCGCTTAACGTGTTAAAGCATATATTATACGAATCAAACAAACATGCTTTAAACCCGAATTTTTTACTAATAAATAAAGATGAATAAGAAACACTCAGGACTAAATTGTATTCTATTAAGTCAAAATTCTCCTTTTAAGTATGTTCATTTGATTCATTTGATTAATATTTAAGATATTTTACTTTTTGCATTTAAATTTTAGTTATCTTTGATATAATATAAATTCTTTTTCACATAATTAGATCTTCATCTTATTGTTCAAAATATGAATGATATGTTACAATAAATACAATAACATTAATTACAATAACATTACACGAGTATAATTTGCCTTACGCAGGGTAAATATACATCATAGTGTTCTCTGCTTAATGTCATAACATGCACGCCAGCTTGTTAAGAAAGGTATTTTCCCGACCAAATCTAACATTAGAGTTGATTTGTCACCACAACCCGTTACGAACGAAAGAGGAAATCACATTTAAGGAAGGGTTAGAAAGTTTGACCAATTGCGTTGTCTTTCTGACGTGTGAGACTTTAGTTTAGAGTTTTCTATTTTTGACTGTTAAATACTAGTAAAGTAAATAATAGATTTCGAAATAACTGAAGATGTTGGAGTCAGATAAATTCTTAGGGTGGTTGCTAGTAAAGTATATAAAATTTTAAATGAAATGAAATTTATCCTTTGCATATTAACTTTAGTTAACTTTGCCACCATTTAAAATTCCGTTACACATGTATATGTGTTTATTTTATTGTTTAACAAGTGAATAATTTTTTAAAATAAATGTAATAACAGTAATTTAAAGTATAGTTTGTCTTATGCACTGTAAGTACAGATCATAAAACTCTCTACTTTAGTTCCAAAGCATGCACGAAAGCTTATAAACCCATTAACTCTTTCAGGGGCAAGTAATTGCGTTTCTATAATGTTGAATTCACACCGGAATATTCCAAAAATTTTGTTTCAAAATAAGGTAAACAGGATTCGTACGGGTACCGTTATTTTCAAGGCCAAGTATCAGTATTTTTTTTAATAGAAAAATGAATGTAGTTTTAAAGCACGCAATTTCGCCTTATTTAAGGAAAGATTTTCTATAAGAAAATACTGGTATCGAAAAATTTCTTAATCTGGAAATTCCAGGATCCGTACGAACCCTGGTAAAGCAATTTTCCAACATTTTTCCACCAAACTTAGAAAGGTAAATTTTAATTAAAAGTTCCAGGTGCTAATCTTGATTAAAATTAGATGGGATATAATATATCCCACCGCTCCTCTAGGGGTTAACCGCCAAAACAATAAAGTTGAAGTTTTCAAATTTTTGGCTGAACGTCGTTTTCCACCACAAATATTGTGAAAGATAGTTTTCGCTTCATTTGATGTTAAAATTTTGTATCTTTAAGTAAGGCTAATATTTTAATCGAAGGATAATGGCGGAAAGGTACATAATTTAAACATGTGCATTTATTAGACTGTTGAGTCAACGGAACACCAGCGGTTAATGGGTTAACACTACACAGACTGCGCTGACGCATTTATGCGGCATTTATTAAGCTATACTTAACCCCTTAACGGTCGCATTAAATTACGGTTAAAAAATTCAAATTGCTCATTGACACCACTTTTTTGAAAAAGAAATGCTCACCTTCTTTAATGACAGGTAAAATGATAACATAATGAAGCCAATTACACTATTCTATAAAACTGGTGGGAATCAAACAAATCTGAGTAATCTGAAAAAAAGACACAGCCCGTGAATATGACGAGAGCGAGAATTAAGGGATTAAGAAACACTAAGTTCTCTCCAGAAAGTTTGAATAGTTATTTTTGGATATTATTATGATACATACTTCGTGAATAAAATATAGGAAAATTAGTGATAAAATTTTCTGGTGTGAACTCGAAATTTCTGAATAAAAAACCGTCAGATTTGGCAACACTGTTTGCAATCTGCATAATGTTAAGAAAGGTATTTTTACAGGGTCAGCTAGGTGGGGAGGCCTACCAAATGGTTTAAGCACTCACAAGCCCCACCCAGCGGTTTCCATCTACTACCGCCGTCACCACACACACACACAAAAAAAAAAAAAAAATAATAATAAAAATAAATAAAAGGCCCGAAGGGACCTACAGGAAAGCCAATTGAGAATATTAAGATTAAATACAATATAAATACAATACTATATACACGATGGAAAGCCCAATTTTTACTGGGCGTTTACGAGAGAAATTTAGATATTTGTAATTAATAAGATCATGAGATAATAGATAATAGGATTTTTAAACTTGTTGGAGCGGTAAAAGCTCAATTACTCTGCAAAGCTGGGCGTTCTGCAAAAATACAGCAAGAGGGTTGATTTGTCACTACAGTCCGTTTCTCAATTGACCGATTGCATTCTTTCTGTGAAATGGTATTTAGCATGGCCGTAATCAGATAATGGAGTTATGAATAAACAGGAGGAGACATATAGTGTATTGTCTACCAGTTGCCAGTGAAGTAACTGAGGAGGTTGTCACAATATGGCAGCCGATTTTCTTTAAATCGGATAAATAGTTTCTAATAACCGCCAAAGCAAACTCCCACCAGTAAATTTTGAATAACAAATTTTGCAGTATTTTAGCGGCTTTTCAAGAAAAAAATCCTCTCTAAAATATGGTTGAAATCCCCATTCATTTTTACTGGTTTCAATTTTCCCAGGTATTATAATCATTTTGCTGACATTGTCAGTAGGTTGTCTAGGTTGTCACAATATGGCGAAAATACACGGCCTGACTGCCGGTGAAGTATTCATCCACCAGTGAAAATGAATATCTATTTCTGTCGTTATTTATGACTGAAATTTTGCGTTAATAAGGTGTTTAAATGAGAAGAAAATCTCTATTTAATTTTACTTTTGGAAGTTTGAAACGGTGGTAATCAACACCTGTGAAAGCGGTTACAGTTGAAACTTCATTATTTTAAGGATATGTCAATTCCTCTTTATTAATAGTTCCATGAACCAGATGGGGCAGGGTGTGCTGAGCCCCAGTGACGTAGCTTTAGGGGTAGGTCGATCATTTTACTACCAGTAATATAATATAGAAAATTTGGCTTTATTTAATCATTAAACTTTATAAGATTAAATAAAGCAAAATTTAGGATACAATAACACTGGTAGTAAAATGACCGACCGTTCCCCCTACCACAACGCTATGCCTTTGCTGAGCCCCTAGTTTTCATAGCCTTTTAGAGATTTAAAAACATTTACTGGCAGGCACATTAATGCCCTGATGAGGGGTGGGATATATTATACCCCACTTAATTTTATTTGCCAAATGCGACATTGACCATTACCGTCTCAATACTCAAGACCTCGGACTGATTTCGTGACGTACCAAATGAAGATTAACCCCTTGAAGGGCAAGCAATTGCGTTTGTGTAATGCTTAATTCCCACCGAAATTTAGAAAAATTTTATTTCAAACTAAGGAAAAGCAAATTTACGACTTTTCTCCACTAAAGTCAGAAAACTAAAATTTCCTAAAATTTTTCTGGTACAAATCCTGAATAATCGTAGGTGGTATATAATATATAGCCCCTTAAACATGTGCCCCTTAACCCCTTTAAGCCCCCTTGTAATGCATTCACACCTGAATTTTGAAATGAAAATTTAAATTTTATTCGTACGTGACGATAACAGTGATGGAACAGTGGCGCAGCAGTTGAGCGACTGTCATCACTAAATTTTTATAGTATTCTTCTCCATCAAAAATCTCAGAAATTCTGTCTTAAAGTTAGATGAAGAATACTAATAAAATTTTGCGGTGTCAATTGATTCTCTGCCGCTACACTGTTAATAAATTTGTTTTTAAATTCTGATGTCATTCAATCATTGCAGCATTTTACGAATAGAAGTACTGGAGTATTTTGCACCTGAAGGGGTTAAAATTATCAAACTATAGAAGTTAATAAAAAATGACGAAAACCGATTAAGAAATATTTTAGGTACAGTGTTTTATCCCTATTATTCATGACAAAGGTATTTTGTCATGAATAAAATACCTTTGTCATGAGTAACTAGTTTTAAGTGTCAACCAGTCAACAATATTGGCATTTTCTGTTCTCTAAAGTTACTTAGTACGAACGTAAAACTAACGAGGTCTTCCAATAAAAGATGGAAAATTTCGGATTTATATTTTATTAGTTACATGTTATTTGCTTTAATCCCCGAATCTTGAATGGGTATAGGAATATATTTCTAACATGTAAATAACACTGGTCCTGTAATTTTATTTTTTTATTTGGTAAAAGTTTTAATTATTTTCAATTTATAATTTTTATATCAAATTTCTCTATAAGCTTGAGTACTTGTCCTCTATTCCAATCTAAATTTTTTCTTTATTAAAATGGAAGAAAAGGGATACGTGATTATCCAATGGAGTTATGAATAAAGAGGAGGAGATATATAGTGTACTGTCTACCAGTTGCGTGTGAAGTAAATGATAATGTTGTCACAAGATGGCGGCCGCTTTTTTGAAATCGGATCTTCAGTTTTTAAATACCGCTGGGGCAAACTCCCCACCAGTAAAATCGAACAGATTTTTTTTTACTTATTTAAGTGTCTTATTCACGGAAATATTTTCTCTATAATGCGGTAAAAACGCCTATTTCTTTTACTGGTGCCAGTTTGTTTCACTGGTTGTCACAATATGGCGGAAACGCAGGACCTGACTACCGCAAAAGTAAACTTCCGCCAGGAAATAATGCAAATCTGTTTCTGATATTATTTATGACTGAAATTTTGCATTAGTAAGACCTGTAAATACGGAGAAAGTTTTCACCGGAGGTAAACAGCCCTTGCGAAAGCGATTACAGTTGATGCTTCACTATTTTAACACTAGAAAGGCGGGAGAGTTTCTCAAGTTTTATTAAAATATTTCACATCAATATTTTTACTTAAATCTATATAACTTATTTATTTAAATTACTTTTGTGCAGCATGTATTAATCTTGTATTATAAAAGTTTTCTGGTTCGAATCGACATGCATCCATTTGACAAGGGTCAAAATGACCCCTCGCCGCCATTCTAGTGTTAAGGATATGTCAGTTTCTCTTTATCAATGTTGGGTCGTTTGGAAAGTCGTGTCCGTTTAGGGAAATCAATTCGCACCGGAAATTTCTGCCCGGTAATTATTAGACATTAGATACCGGATTCAATGTCTAATTATTAAATGACAGAATTTTACGGTACGAATTGATTTTCCCGAACGGACACGACTTTCCGAACGACTCAATAGTTCCATGGATTATCCCTCCCAAAATATTTTAAAGCCCTCCCCCCACCCCTCACCCCTACTTCTGTCTCTGGTTACGGATATGAGCTTTAGTATATAGATTTCTATTTTTGACCGTCAAATACTTGTAGAGCATAAATAAGAGGCGGTGAAATACCTGAAAAGAATCGAGTGAAATAAATTCTTAGAGTAGTTGTTACTAAATTATGTATAATATTTTAATATTAATTTTACCTTTTGCACGTTAATTTCAGTTATCTTTGCGGTCATTTAAAATTCCGTTTCGCATTTCTATGTCTTTATTTTTTTGTTTAACGTGTGAATAATTTGTTACAATAAATATTATAACATTAATTTGTAATGTATTTTATCATACGCACTGTAAGTACAGGTCATAAAACTGTCTGCTTTAATGTCAAAACATGCTCACCACATTGTTAAGAAAGGTATTTTCGGACCAAATATAACACCAGAGTTTATTTGTCTCTGGAACACCTTTCGAATGAAAGAGAAACGAGCATTTAAGGAAGGGTTAGGATGTTTGACCGATTGCGTTTTCTCTCTGAAATGTGAAGTTTTAGTTTATAGTTTTCTATTTTTGACTCTCATACTGGTTGAATAAATAGCAGACGGTGAAATGCCTAAATATTTTCAAATCGGATAAATTTTTAAAAAAGTTGCTGCTAAGATATCTGAAATGTTTCAATTAATTTTACTTCTTACGTGTAATTTCTCACATCTTTCCCATCATTTAAAATTCCTTTTTAGATATACGTGTCTTTATTTTATTGTTTAACATGTGACTAATTTATTGCAATAAATATTATATTTAATTTGAGTCATGGTCTGTTTTACGCGCTCTAATTGCAGATCATAAAGCTTTCTACTTAATGTAAAATTTTGTACGCCAGCTTGTTAACACTTTCAGGGGCAAAATACTGCTTTTCAAAAAATTCTGATATAATTGAGTGACACATGAATTTAAAAACAAATTTATTTGGAAAAACGTAAAAGCTTTTCATCACTTACTCAATAAAAGGAAATTTTTCACTTCAAAATTCTGACGCCAATGTGGCATTTAGGAATTAAAATTAAGGGATCGAAAAATTAACCACCGCCCCTTAAAGACACGAACGGTGTAGTGAGTGCGGCACTCAGTGAAGGAACAGTTGCGAGTTCTACAAAAAAAATGCGCGATGCGTTTACTCTTCCCAAGCCCCTTTAACACTAGAAGCGCCGGAAATTTTCATCAAGTTTTATAAAAAAAAAAGAAAAAAGAAAAATGCACACCAGAAATTTTATTTAAATCTTTTTAACTTATTTATTCAAATCGAAATATACATATTTAGTACCAGTCGAATTGACTGCTTTGCAGTGTTACCAGTGGGCTATTTTTTATTACTCAGATTTCTTGATTGGCACCACTTTTCTAAAATGGTAAAATTCCCCTTGTTTTCACCTTAATTAATATGTCATTGATAAAGACTAATTTTACTATTTCAAAAAAGTGGTGCCAATCAAGAAATCTCAATTTTTAAAAAGTAGTCCACTGGCAACACTACTACTACGGCGCTTCTAGTGTTAATGTTCAACCAATAATTGAAGTTTGAGTTTGCAATTCTTTATGCAATCTCTCATTATTTTTATTGGTAAGTCACCACGGATGTACGGAACACGCTTCCTGTGTATTTGTGTAATTTTCTCTATATTCTATTTTATAAAGTTTTTTTTTTTCATAAATGTGATATCTGTTTGTTTTATACTATTACTAGACATTCGACACTATCTTCGTTTAGCATCAAAAATTGATATTTAGACTCTAAAAAGCATTGGTGCATGGAGTACGCCGCCCATATCTTTTTGTTGCGACAAATCGTCCGTTTATATTAATTCTAATGAAATTAGTTTATTTTTAACGATTTCATTTGTATTGCTTCCATAATACTACTGGACATTGCATTAAACAAGGACATCATTAAAGTCTTTATTTAGACTTTAAAAGCCGATGAAGCATAGAGTAAGCCGCCCCTATCTTTATGTTACTACAAACCGTTCGTCTCGTGAACTCCTTGAAAGGCACCAGTATATTATATATACCACTTAATTTTATTCCTAAATGCCACATTCGCACCAGAATTTTGGAATTAAATTTTGCTTTGTATAATGTACTTGAAGAAAAGCTTTTACTTACTTTCATACAAATATGTTCAGTAATACCGGTGTCAATCAAACATTTTAACATTAGCAACAGAAGTAAATTGCCCCTGAAATGTTTAACCCTTAATTGCATAGTGATGTAAATTTCCATCACCTTTTTATTTAATTTTTAATACATAAATTAAGTTCTTGCAACCACTATATTTATATAGAAATATTAATCCTTTAAAAATTACAAAAATATGCTACTAAATAAAGTTAAAAATCTATCTTAAGATTTCTGGTGTCTAATCCTTAATATAAAAATAAAAAACACAATTCTAAAAGAATAATTCATGCATTTAAGGGTTAAAGGCTATGACAGGATTCGTACGTATGAGGGAATTGAGGAGATTTTAGGTGTTTTAGTTCCAGAAATTTCACAAAGTACTGGTCGCTATATATAAAGATAAAAAAAAAAATTTTTCCTTAAAGAAGTCAAATATTACTTTACGAAAATTCTGGTAACAGGTCCTTGAAACGTAAGAACCCTGTATGAACCGTATTTTTCTAACCAAATATAACATAAGAGTTGATTTGTTACCACGACTCGTATCATAAAAAAAGAGGAACTTACGTTTAACACTAGAACCGCTATAGCGGTCATTTTGACCGGTAAAAGATTAAAATATTTGGATTCGAACTAGAAATTTTTTTCTAAAATAAGTTAAATATTTACCACGGAGAAATAAGTTAAATAGTTTTAAATAAAAATTCTGGTGTAAAATAGTTTTATGACACTTGAGTAAAATTTCCGGCGGTTCTAGTGTTAAAGAATGGTTAAAAATTTTGTCTGATCACGTTCTTCCTCTAAACTGTGGGGCTTTATCTTATATTTTTCTATTTCTTTACTGTCACATACTGGTAGAGAAAATAGACGGTGAAATACCTGAAGATTTGCAATTTTTATAATTTCATAGAGCTCGTGTTTTAAAGAATCTAAAATTTTAAAATCACTTTTAATTTATCATGTTAATTTATTTACCGTTTCAGTCATTTAAAATTTCTTTCCACATGTATACTATGCGTCGTTATTTAATGGCTTAACATGAGGATAATTTGTTGCAATAAATGTAATATTAATTTGCATCATGGTCTATTTTAGACGCTGTAAGTGCAGATCATAAAACTACCTGTTTTATGTCAAAACATGCACGCCAGCTTGTAAAGAGATGTATTTTAATGACCAAATATAACATCAGAGTTGATTTGTCACCACAACTCTTTTCGAATGAAAGGGGAACTCACATGTAAGGGAGGGTTAGAAATTTTGACCGATTTCATCCTCTCTCTGAAATATGAGGATTTAGTTTAGAGTTTTCTATTTTTGACTACCAAATAATTGTAGGATAAATGGGCTGTGAAATGTCTGAAGATTTTAGATTCGGATAAATTTTTAGAGTTTATGCTGTTAAAGTTTTAAAAGATGTAACGGAATTTTACTTTTTGCATCTTAATTTTAATTCATTTTCCTTTCATTTATATTTCCGTAGCACATATATATTCTGTATTTTCTTGTTTAAAATTTGGATGATTTGTTGTTAATAAATTTAATAACTTTAATTTGAAACATTATTTGTCCTGCGATTTGTACATACCAATCGAAAGGTATGTGCTTAACACTAGAACCGACGTTAGGGGTCATTTTGACCCCTGCCAAAATTGATAATTGTCGATTCGAACCAGAAATTTTTTCATAAGACATGTTATATGTATGAAGCGCAAAAAAAGGCTAATTAAATAAGTTAAATAGTTTTAAATAAAATTTGTGTTGTGAAACCTTTTTTATAAAAATTGAGTAAAATACCCGGTGGTTCTAGTGTTAATGTCAAAACGCACAGATCGGCTGGTTAACCCTTTCAGGGGCAAGGCATTTCTGCTCTAAAAATTTTCAAGAATTTAATTCACACCGCAATTTAAGAACAAATTTATTTGAAAATAATAAAAAGCTTTCCCCGCCCCCCACGTATATTATGAGATCGAAAGTATGCTAAAAAATTTCTGGTCCCATTTGTTAATTTCGGTATTAAAATTAACCTTTTGCAGACTGCAAACGGCGCCCCTCAAGGTGTTAAGAGAGGTATTTTCCCGACCAAATACAACACCAGAGTTTATTTTTCTCTAAAATTCGTTTCAAACCAAGGTTGCCAGTTTGGTCTCCACATTTGTTCAGAAGATTCGAATTCGTGCCAAAAATTAAAAACAGTATTTTTTGCTTTATTTAATGGCAGAAAATTTCTGATTACGTAAGGTAAAGATTCTTCCATCAAAATTTCCGGTAACAACTGAAATTTCGAAATAAAAACGGAGGACAAACTGGCAACACTGTTTAAACGATTGGGGAATGATTGTAGGCAGATCATACTTGTCCTGAAATTTCACGACCATGAAATTCTGCGGTACCAGTATTTTCTTACGGAAAAATCTCTTCTTAAATAAATTTCGGCCGTTTAACCTAGATTTATTTTCCTATAAACAAATTATGATATACGTCCTGAAAAAATCCCTTAACACTAGAACTGCTTGCAAAAAAGTATACCTATAACCGCCAAAGCGGTCATTTTGACCGATGTGGATTACCCTGCTCAACTATTGTTTACTTGACATTTTTAACTCTAAGTATCGTTTATTACTATTATCACCATCATTGCCCATATAATAATATATATTCCATAATTTTTATTATATTTTTTTATACTTTATTATGTTATAATTATATTATATTGAGATATATATATATATTATTTATATTTTTTATTGTAAGAATATTTTTATAGTAAAAAATATTTTTCATGAGAAATCAAAATTTCTAAAATCAAGAATAAACTTGGTGAAAACAAATATTTATATTTATCCCCTGAGCAATACAATATTCAGGGTGGCAGGTGGTCAGGGAAAAACACAGTCAGAAAAAGAGGAACTACCAGTACTTTCCTCTAGAAAATACTACGAATAATATAAAGGAGTTAGAGAAAGCGTATTCCTCTTTAACAAAATACTGGTATTCAACACCTTTTTAGCTGTGTTTTTCAGAATTGATCAAGAAAATTACAAAACGCTTGTGGAGGTCATCGTCTAGAACTAGCTTTTGTAGAATACTTCCGTGCCATTTTGTCGAACACGCCGACGCCAAATTTTGTAGAATTATAGAACTTTACAGTTTCTGGTAAGTGTTTATCACCAGTTTCAAATGTAACTGGTGGATTTCGGGAACTTAGAATTCAAACATATTTATTTTTCTTCCCTTGATAAACTCAAAGTAATATCATCTTTGGCAAGAATTTGGCTACCGTAGAAAGACTTTTTTTCAGATTTTATGGCCTGTGTAATTTTGTTTTTCGTCCCCGATTGACTGTGCCAACAATGTTTGCTTTAGTGACTTCAGCTTTTCTGCAAGGGGCAGTGAAGTAAAGGAGTTATATGTGGTAATGTTGCAACCTTTGTTGAAGTATGGTTGTATGAAGTATGGACTGTTGCGGCATCTACCCGATAAAATGTGCATTAAAATTGATGGCGGTCATTTTGACCGTTTCGGCGGTTCTAGGTGTACTACTGCAATACTTCATAAATTTTGGTTGACTGGAAGATTTATCACTGGCATATCATAGCTTTACGAATTATAGGAAAAGTCACGGAAACTGAAAGTTATACTCTAAATAGAAGGAAATTGGTACGGAATGAAAGTTTCGAAACGGTCAAAATGGCCGCCTTAGCAGTTCTAGTGTTACGAGTACGACCCCTGATTGAAGGATATTATATTTGAAAAGGTTAGAAAGTATTATCGATTGAATTATGTGTCTTAAATGAGGAGATTTAGTTTAGATATCTATTTTTGACTGCCAAATACTAGTAGGGTAAACAGACTGAAAATTTTTAAGTCTATCTAAATTGTTAGAGTTGTTTTTAATAAAGTATCGTAAATTTTTAACGAAGTTTTACTTTTTGCATGCTAATTTTAGTTATCTTTGCCGCTGTTAGTTATCTGCTGCTTTTCAGTTATCTTTGTTTTTTATTTAAAGTTCCGTTTCACATATCTATATCTTTGTTTTATTATTAAACATCTGACAGATTGGCTGTAATAAATTTGATTACATTCATTGAATCATGATTTGCATTGCGTCGTTCGGAAAGTCGTGTCCGTTTGGGAAAATCAATTAGTACCGTAAAATTCAGCCCGGTAATTATTAGACATCGGAATCAATGACGAGTAGTTAAATGGTAGAATTTTCAGGTGCGAATTGGTTTCCCCAAATAGACACGACTTTCCGAACGACCCAATATTACGCTCTGTAAGTACAAAACATAAAGCTCTTTACCTAATGCGAAAAAATGCACGCCAACTAAACACATTCACGATGGTAAACGAGAATTCTCGTTTTCATTCAAAAAACATCATTGACTAAGGGCGTGGCTTCTACCTTACAGAAAATGCATTTATATCATGTTATCTATATTTTTTTAGATTGTAAAACATTTTACATTAAATTCGTAGATTGATTGATATTTACCAATGTATAAACTTGGGAAACCTATCTAGAACACCAATTTACAAAAGTCTTTCAGAATAGGGAGGAGCTTCTACTGTTTTAAAATTCAAATTTGATAAAAATTGCCCGCCGGCAATGTGTTAAGAGATTTATTTTCTCAAACTTATATAACATCAAAGTTGATTTGTCACCATATATTCTTTCAGACGAAAGGGGAACCTACATTTTAGGTAGTATTCGAAAGTTTAAACGACTGCTTTCTGCCGGGATTCTTCCTCATAATGCTCAAGGTACAGTTTATATATTTTTTTTCAGCTGTCAAATACTAGCATAGCTGCCAACCTTCCACTAATCTTCCGTAATATCAGGATTAATTTGACCGAGGTTAACCACTTTCCAACCAGAAAATTTATTTCATTAATATTTATTTATTTAATTCAAGGTTTCTACTTGGAACGTATTTAATTTAATTTCTTAAAAAATTTTCTGGTTCGAAACATATTAAACCAGGGTCAAATTAACGCACGTATTACGGAAGATTATTTTGAGGCTGGCACCTATGTACTAGTAGAATAAATAGGGGGTGAAATATTTGAAATTTTTAAAGTTGGATAAATTCTAAGAGCTCTTGTTACTAAAGCTATCTAAAATATTTAACAAAATTTCACTTATTAAATGTTAATTTTAGTTATATTTGCCATTATTTAAAATTCTTTTCCCACATTTATGGCTTTATTAAATAATTCATGTATTTAGAATTTAGTCTTTCAATCAAAGAATTTTCACGAGGTTTTTCTTGTTTAATTAAACACAATTGTTTTGTAATATATGATCAAATGTTAAATAATAATTTCAGTTTCATTTTACACTTTAAATTGCAAATAAAACTAATTTTAAAATTTAAAAGGTGGAAAAAAACCTTGTAGCTTTCCTCTGCTATCCCTATGCTTTGAAGGAAGATTTTAATTTTATAGTCCATCCCATCTATGCGGTACAGTAAAACCTCCATAACAGACACGTCTGAATTGCAGATACCTACCTCTATATAGCGAATACTTTTTCACTACCCAATACCTACTTATTGGTATAATTTTACCTCTGAATGGCGACACCTCCGAAAAGCAAATAAATTATATGGTCCTGCGGTGTCTGATATTAGGACATTTTACTATATTTATTTCCTTTTAATTAGTATGTAAATGCTGCCAAGTAACCTCCCCCCCCCCCTTCTTTATATTAAAACAATAAGTTTAATGATCTGTACTTAAGGTAAAGTTAGACCAAAAAAGGAAGAATTCCAGCAGCATTTTATTAAAGAAGAAATGTATTTCCTTTTTTCCAAGAATTCTGGCTTATAGTATTAAAATATTTCTGGTGATTACTAATCCATTATCTCTGTAAAACTAAAGAAACTTTTCTATTAATCAATATGCAAACCAAAACAAAAGTTTTCAGAACCTAGAAATATGCATAAAGACAGAAACATTTTAAACTATGAAGCTAGGAGGCGCCGTCACAATCATTACTGATGGGTATTAAAACAATGATAATGCTATGCAACATGATGATTGGGGAGCGCTTTAAGGAATATGAAAAATTGCGCATGGAAGATTAAAAATAAATGAATTTGTCAAATGCTACCGAGCTATGTTAAGTTATCAACTTTACCATTTTCACTAATTTGCATTATCAAAATTTTGCATAATAATTTTCAATTTTAATGAGGGGAGTAATATTTAATCATTTTATAGATTATATTTTACAATTTTAAGGTGAAAGATGAAATGCTTTAAGGAAGATGACAAAAATATGAATAAAATACACAAAAATGTAGCTATTGTGAAAGTTTGAATATAACATTCGAAAAATATTATTTCAAATTTTCAAATTTTTCTGTAGAAATAAACTCTTTTTTCGCAAATTTACAGGTTTTTTTCCCGCATTCCCATCTCTAGGTCTTTAGTTTAAATTTTAATTCAGAAAGTATTTGCAAAAACTGTTTGTTTAGCAAGCATTTTCAAAAGCATTACATTGACTAGCATTGTTCGTAGATCGCGCTAACCTAATGTACGCCATATGGCACGAAGCATTTGGCTTTGGCGATGCAACTAAAAGCTTTTAATTTTTTTCAGATGATACCGCTAATTTTGACTGATCTTATATTGCATACATATGTAGATTCTTCAGAAACAGAGTTGCCAGATTGGGAACTTTTTTAATGCATATTAGTATTTGAATGGCACCGCTTTTTTAGCCCTTTGCACTCGAGGGCTCCGCTGCGGAGACATAATCTTTCTTTGCAAAATTTGTTTTTGGCACCAGCAATAAAGGAAAATAAAATGTACCTTATTTAATCAGAGCATTTTTGAAATTGTGTACTTGATCGAAACTTCTTTTTAAAAAGTGGTGCCCATCGAATAAAATTTGTATAAGAGGCGCCGAGCGCAAATGATTAACATAGTATAATTCGCCATTTTTTCAGAATTTTTAATCTATTTTTAAATAGGCCGAATATTTCTATTTCAAAAAAGCGGCGACAATCAACAATCTGCGGACAAAAAAGCCCCCAATTTGGCAACACTGTTCAGAAATGTTTTTAACCCCTAATTCTCGCTCCCGTGATATTCACGGGCTGTGTTTTTTATTCAGATTGTTTGATTCCCACAAATTATTAAAAACAGTGTAATTGGCTTTATTCTCGTATCTTACCTGCCATTAAATAAGGTAAATATTTCATTTACAAAAAAGTGGTGGCAATTAGCAATCTGAATTTTTAAAACGTAATTTAATGCGATCGTTAAGGGGTTAAACTTCCATCTAGTAATTCTTAACTAATAACGTTAAATCTTTATCTCCCAAATAGGATCGACCGGAGCAGTTTTTTTTTTTTTTTTAATTTATTTATTTAGTCTGACAAATCCATTAAAAAACGCCTCAGTTTCAAAGGTATATTATAACAGTTTAATTTAGACTAGTTACAAAAAATCATACATCAGATTAAAGGTAAACTAACTTAGTTTTTTTTATGCAAATAGTCAATATGTGCAACTTAAGTTATACGGCACACAGCCAACCTAAGTCCAAATCTTCCCCCACTTCGGTTAAAAGTCCGGAGTAATGGAAGCAATAGCCTTTTCAATTCTGTGTCTCAACTCTGGCAAATCATTAGGTAGAGGCGGAGCGTAGACACGATCTTTTATAAAGCCCCAAAGGAAAAAAATCGCATGGCTCTCACGGCTTTTTAATCTTCAGCCCAGCAGTAACCCTTCACGCTCAGGGGTCATCATTTTGCGTATGTGGCACTGCAAGCGAGTTAATGACAAAGCAGTACTCGCGCACGCGCTTATCAAAAACTGTTTGAGTTACTCTTTATTTGTTACCTTGAACCAACTCTCTACAACGCTTGCAGTTGATACTACTAAAATTTATAACTGGGACATTCTTTTATGGACACACTGTATATGCAATTTGACAAATATATGCAATTTGCATGCAGTTTTTATTTTGGTTTTTTTATTTGATTGTTATAATACCGCACAGTGCAGTGTGCATTCACCCTTAAATACATGATTTTTATTTTGTTTCGGAAAAATGATATATGATTCTCAGAATGGTTTATTACTCAGGAAAAATAATCAGAGATGCATTTTTTTGTAAAATACGTCAAACTTTTCTTATGTTGCATATCTGCAATACAAGTAAAAACTACTGTCATAACTAAATTATTGCAAATTAGTAAATATGATAAGTATAAATTTAAATATAAATTTAATAAATATGAATCTAAATACCTTATTTTATATAAATTTTTATTTTGTAAAACTTGACCCCTTCAAAGGCGGTGGTTCATTTTTGGACCACCTAATTTTAATTTCTAAATGCCACATTGGCGCCAGAATATTGGAACGAACATTTTTCTTTTATAAAGTACGTGAACAAAAACTTTTGCTTATTTTGAAATAAATTTGATGTAAATTCCGGTGTCACTCACTAAATTCAGCATTTTACGAATTGAAGTACGTTGCCCGGGAAAGGGTTAATCCTTAAATGCAAGAATTATTCTTTTACAGTTGTGTTTTTTATTCTTATATTCCAGATTGTACACCAGAAATTTTAAGAAAGATTTTTTACATTATTTAGTAGCATATTTTTGTGATTTTTTGAAGATTAATATTTCTATATAAATATAGTGGTTGTTAAGGTTTAAATAAAAAGTGATGCAGATATGCATTACTATGCATTTAATCACCGCCCCCTGAATACTAGTCCTGAGCCGGTTCCATCGAAATACTCAAGGCCAGAGGACACGAGTTGTGACGTCATCACTAATCGACCGACTCCTCATTAGTGTTGGAATTCAAACCGGAAAATTTTTAATAGCAATTTTCTTTTATTTTATTTGTGGAATATCTATCATCTTATAAAACAATGATAACTATTTAAAACTACTGGTGAGAATTCGGAATCCCTAAATAAAAAAGCAGCTAGATGCGTAATGCCATAGTGTTGTCGCTTCTGGTTGATTTTTTATTGGGGAATTCCAAATTCTCACAATCAAGTTTAAATAGTTATTGCAGTTTTATAAGATGATAGATGTTCCACAAACAAAATAAAAGAAAATTGCTATTAAAATTTTCCGGTGTGGATTTCAACACTTGCGAGAAGTCGGTCGATTAGTGATGACGTCACAACTCGCGTTCTCTAACCTTGAGTATTTCCATGGCAGCGCCTGAGCACTGACACAAAAATGTCGGCTGCCGAAAGCGTATTTATTTTACCGTATGTACGGTCCCTTAAATATTAACACCAGTAATATATAACAGATTTATTTCACGTCTTTAATAACAGAAAATTAAATCGGGGAAAAACTTAAAAAGATTACTAGTGCCAAAATTCAAAGGACCGTACACACACTGAAAAAAATCCGCCTTCAGCAGCAGCCATTTTTGTATCAGCGCCCAGGCTTGCTATTCAGGGAGCGGTGATTTAAGGGTTCAGCACTGGCAGTGCTGGAAATTTGGCGCAGAGGTGGAGCCTATTGACACCACTAAATTTTAGTAGCATATTTCGCCTTATCTAATGACAGAATTTCGGAGTTTTTCTTAAGGTCAAGAATACTATAAAAATTTTGTGGTATCAATAGACTCCGCCTCTGCGCCAATTTTCCACCACTGCACTGGAGCAATACTTCTTTGAGAATTCTCAATTGCAAGACTCCTAAAACTATTCTACCACTGATAAATTATGAAAAACAGTCGATGTTATCTCTCTGCAAGTCATGGTAAAAACAAAACTTGGAAAACGTCGAAGAGTTTCCAGTCAAATTAGGCAAGGAATTATCTTGAAATTCGTAAAACGTATCAGGTTATAAAAGCAAATGTCGATTAAATATCGGTATCTTCTAAGTTCACCAATGCAATAAATGGCTCTGAACTTACTATGGTGACGTTTTTATGAATTAAGATGCGAAAAAGAGACGGACATTGGGGTGTGCATTGGAAACACGAAAAAACAAGGTTAGTGAAACAAGAACTTTATTTAACCCGGGAGAACTCGCTAGTGAGAATTTCTCCCACGGTGCCCAATTGCTTTTCTTTTACTTTACATTCGCTTAATATCATTTTTTTGCTTGACTTAGCACTTTCATTCACAAAAAGGTAAAATAATTAAAATAACATTTTTAAATTTTAATTAAAATGAAAAATGGTTTAAATAAGAGTCTTAAAAAAAGTACGACGGCGAGGGAAAATCTCATGCAGCGAGTTCTCCCGGGTTAACCCTTAAATGCATCATTTTTTATTTTGTTTCGAAAAAATTATACATGATTCTCTGAAAGGTTTGCAACACAGGAAAAATAATGAAAAAAATCAGAGATAAATTTTTCGTCTAATACGTCAATATTTTCTAACGTTGCACATCTGCAATGCATGAAAAAACTAAAATATTGCAAATTCGTAAACATTTTTATAAGTATGAATCTAAATACCTTATTTTATATATTTTTTTTTATTTGTAAAACTTAACCCTTAAATGCATGAATTATTTTGTAGAACTGTTTTTTACTCTTATATTAAAGATTAGACACCAGAAATTTTAAGATAGATTTTTAACGTTATATTTTTGCAATTTTTACAGGATTAATATTTCTATATATATACTGGTTGCCGAGAAATAAATAAATCGTGATGTAGATATGCAAAACTATGCATGTAAGGATTAAGATTGAGAAGAATATTGCAATATAAGTAGTAGTGCCCTTAGTGCCTGTAAATATTACTTTCACATGTTTAAAATTAAAATTAGCATGCATTCTAAGAATTTTCTTCATTCATATATCATTCCATGATGATCTCCGAATTTAACCCTTAGCACTCGAGAGGTGACTCTCATTCACCTCTAGTGTTACCAAGTGTCCCGCGCAAATCAGGGCTCGAATGCTCTGGACACCACTAATTTCTTACAGTTTATTTCGCTCTTTTTAATCGCAGATAATTGTGCCATTTGCTAAGGCAAAGAAAATTACTTTTAAATACTGGTGTCCAGATTATTTGGATCCCCGATTTGCGTAGGAGAGTTGGTAAGACTAATGGTGATGAAAAATCACCTCTCGAGTGCAAAGGCTTAGATACGATTTAAAAATAAGATTATTTTTCGAAAATTTGTTATGTAAACTTTTTTATGAATACCTAAGCATAAAATAATATGATTATTTGTTTTCTCTTATAAATCTTCTTGAAATATTTGTAACGTCATATATTTTATATAATAATATAATTAGATTTTTATCAAATTTTTACGAAATAAATAGGGTTTTATTCAATACTGTTAACTTCAACTATGTAATATACTCTGGTATCTAATGAAATTAAATAGTACGTAACGTTAAGCGAATATTTGTAGCGAAATTTTGTTACTATTAAATTTCTGATATTGATATAAGCAACAGAGTTCCATAATTTTAATTACAGAGTATCATATTTTTTATAAAAATAATATCTACTAATAAATCCTAAAATATCCATAACTTTTTTTCGATAAAATTTATTAAGGAATTTTAAAGTATTGTATTCTGTGATAAAAAGAATTAATATAATGAATTAAGTATATTTATTGTTAACAGCTTGACTTATTAACCCTTAAATGCATAGTGGTGCATCATTATCACTTTTTATTTAACTCTTAGTAATCACTATATTCATATAGAAATATTAATCCTGTAAAAATTACAAAAATATGCTACTAAATAAAGTTAAAAATTTTTCTTAAAATTTCTCGTGTCCAATCTTTCATATAAAAATAAAAAACACAATTCTAAAAGAATAATTCGTGCATTTATGGGTTAAGTTTTACAAAATAAAAAATTATATAAAATGAGGTATTTAGACTCATACTTATTAAAATATTTACTAATTTGCAATATTTTAATTTTTACTTGTATAGCAGATGTGCAACATAAGAAAAGTTTGACGTATTACACGAAAATTTTATCTCTGATTTTTTTTCATTATTTTCCCTGTGTAATAAACCTTTCTAAGAATCATATATAATTTTTTTGGAATAAAATGGAAAATTATGCATTTAAGGGTTAAATAGTTTGTATATATTAGCATTAAAAAAAATTAGAATCTTACAAATTCTTAAAAAAGAATTACACTTGAAAAAAAAATCGGCTTGTTAAACACCGATAACTAATGTTTCACTCTTTTCATTTTATTGTAAGCTGGTACCTTACAGTGTGTGTTACCCGTGTCATACAGAACTTTTCCTTCAACGATTTTTAATGAGTTTCCAACCACTGAAAGTTTTCCAAAGAAATGCGATTTGGAAATATATTTCTGACCTTGTTATTTTTTAAGAATGTGAAAAATAAGGAAAAAGAAGTTTATTTATCACAAAGAGTATCAGAAGTAACTCCTAAATGATGCGACAGACCTCACATCACATGCCAGTATCATGAGACCTTCAGAACAAAGAAACGCATGAGCCTAAAGTCCTTTCCTTCTATCCAATAGAATACCTTCTTTGTTTATTCTTACAGCAAAAGATCTATTCACTATCTTAGACTTTTTACAGGCAGCCTGAACGCCCCTTGGGATTAAAAATGTCACAAACCGGTGACGGTTTATAAGGGTGATGTTTAATCTATAAGCGGATGATTTTTTTTTTTTTTTTTTTTACCTTTGGCAGTTTTTGCGGATGTGAAATATTTTGCACAAATAAAAATGCTTATTTCTTACAATAACTTATTATCAAGAACTAAAAAAAATACTTCAGCGATTTTTCGAAGATTATGTTTATTTATACGGAAATATAAAATGTAAATGTATTTTTATTCATCTGAAGACAAAAATGCATTCGGTCTAACATTAGTTCAGTATGATAGTAATAGATTTTTATTTTATTTTTAATGCAAATATTGGTTATTTAACCCATTAAGGACCAGCATGTTTTACAGGAATTTTATTCAGTTCACAGCACTTTTTGTTAAATACTTGCTTTTACTTTATGAATCACTGAAATGTGTTAATTAAATAAGACAAATTTTACATGTCTCTTTTACTGGTATCAAAAAAGGGCAATAATCACAAATATAACGTTGCGAAAACGCAACGTCAGTCTTTAACCCTTTAGCAGGCGGTGTCCACAAAAAAGGACACCTAATTTTGAAAGTACTAGCACCAATAATATTTAATTAAAATGTTCCTTTTATAAAGTACGGGAAAATTAGCAAGTTTTTATTTTCTAATCAATTCGTTTGTTAATTCTGGTGTCAGTCCATCATTTCATCATTTTACAAACAGAATTAATCCACACCGGAAAAGGTTAACCCTTTCAGGGGCAAAGCAATTCCATTGCTAAAGTGTTGAAATTAATGAATGACACCGGAATTTGAAAACAAATTTATCTGTAAATAAGAAAACGCTATAATTCACACACATAATAAACCGAAAAAATTTTAACTAAAATTCTGGTGCCAGTGCTGCATTGGGGAATTAAAATTAAGGGGTTTCATAAACATACCACAGCCCCTCAAGGGATTAATGGGTTAATGTATTTTAATAAGTGTCACTTCAACTGAAATATCTTTCTGGAACGATGTTACAGCCTTTCGAACAGAATAAAATTGATATGCACTTATGAAGTGCACTAAAATATACATTCAGTACAATATGCGGTGCAAAAAATATTTATAAAACTAGTTTTAATACGAACGCACCTCATTTGCCACGTTTGACGTGCAATTTTCAACTTGTTCGTGTTGCTGCTGTAAAGCTACGGTTTTTCTAAAGCATCTAAGTCCTGCAGTAGGATGCCTAAAAAAAGGAAAATGAGAAATGTAATAAATATATATTTATTGTGGAATCCTATAAAAGTTTCTTCACAACCACAATATTGACGACATTTGAGTTTTTAGGCATTTAACTGTTAATGCAGCTTTTAACGCTACAAAATGAAAGCAACAAATGTGTGCATCTTTGATAAGTGTGAGCTGTTGAAAAATGGCTTCATTCGTTACACAATTATTCCATTCAAATTTATGCTAGTATGGGTTAGGCAATTTATTATTTTTTCTTCCGCGTTCTTGTTTGCATACAAATGATGATCAAACTAGTAAAAACACAAAGAAAAACATATTTTTTTCATTTCAAATTTCAGCGTCTATTACGACCTGAATTTATCTGGGAACTGAATCGTATAAATCCTGGATGATGGATGAACATTCCTATTACAGATATGTCATACTATTAATAGTTGCGATATTGTGGAAGGCAAAGAAGGATATCCCTTTCTATCACTATTCATCAAAATATACCATAGTGGTTCAATGATATAGTGACCAGTATGCTGTTAAAGCGAAATATGAGTTCAGACTTCGTATCATTTTACTCAAATCAAGATTTGAGATTTCTAGCTGAATGAATCTGACAGTTATCGCTCCGAAAGATACCCCCGTCTACAGTAACTATTGTTTTGACTATCGTATAAACGTATTTTTTATAAAATTTCGGCAGAGTCATTTCCAGATATACCCTCTTTGACGGTAATTATAGGGCTGCAAAATACCGCGATATAGCGGCCCAAATCATCACGGCTCCAATTCATGTTGGGACGAAGACAATCCGGGTTATACGCTTATTATGATAGTCTCCAAACGTATACATAATGATGATAATAATAATGTGAAGAAAATGTGACTGACAACTTTTCTGATTTTAGCATTTTGTGTCATGTGACGTTCAACCTCATTTAATGCTTGTGCCACCCCTAAAACTGAAGTTTTCCCAAGAAATCAGAAAGGTTGCTTTGGAATGACTACTCAGTTGTAGGTTTGTTTCTTATGTAGTTTTACTATGACTCTAATCTTCAACTGCAGATCCTGGTAAAACTCTGCATCCCGCAGTGCTATTTAAACACCGCCGTTTAATTTAAACACCGCCGTATTAAATTATTATCCCTAAAAAGGTATCTATTCCTTTTTAACCCTAGAACTACCGGAAATTTTACTCAAGTTTTATAAAAACATTCTACACCAGAATTTTTACTTAAAACTATTTAATTTGTTTATTTAACTGATTATTGTCTGATTTATACATTTAGTTTGTTTTGAAGAAATTTCTGGTTTGAATAAATATTTTGAATGTACATGTCGGGTCCAATGGACCCGTCTGGTAGACGGAAGGTTAATGGTGAAAGTTTGCCCCTTTGGCAATCAGTCCTTGAACCGCTGCCATCGAAATACTCAAGGCCAGAGGACACGAGTGTGAAGTATCACTAATCGACCAACTTCTCACTAGTGTTTGACTTCACACAGGAAAATTTTGAATAGCAATTTTCTTTTCATTTATTAGTGGAATATCTATCATCTTATAAAACAATAATAACCATTTAAACTTACTGGTGAGAATTTTAATCTCCTTATAAGAAATCAGACAGATACGGCAACACTGGGACATTCTGCATCTGGCTGAATTTTTATTTAGGGATTCCGAATTGTCACCAGTAAGTTTAAATAGTTATTATTGCTTCATAAGATGATATATATATATATTCTACAAATTTAAAAAAAAAGAAAATTGCAATTCAAAATTTTCCGGTCTGAATTACAACACTAGTGAGGAGTCGGTCGATTAGTGGAGACATCACACTCTTGTCCTCTGGCCTTGATTATTTCGATGGCAGTACTTGAACTCGAGAAGCATTAAAAGCCCTAGCTTCTGTGGTGTTCTAAATTATAAGCAGTCGCATAAAACCGATTTCGTGTCTTTCAAAATATGAAAGTTCTGATATCTTGCACTTATGCGTAAAACCAGAACGCTCAAACTTTCAGACTGGCTTATAATCTGAGTTCGTAGTAAGCGCTGACACTTCCATATTAAAACCAGTCGTAATAATAAAGCGCCACAACTCAGAAATCTTCGACATGCGAAACTTGTGAGATTTCGACGGTACCGAGGCGTGTAGATCAACCCTACTCATATAAAGAGGAAAACTTTTCCAAGATTAAAATTTAACGCACATTTCCATAAAACAAACCTCAAACGCAGCGATTCACAATTTTTTTTCCGAACGGTAATTTTTTCGTGTAATCGTAGAAAATTTCTACAAATGATTACTAAAAAACTTTTTTGAATTGCTGATATTGAAAAGTAAGAAATATGCTATTCAGTGAAATTACGCACTCATGTTGCTATGAACACTGCAGACCTCTTCTGTGACCTTTCTGCACGACTTTGTGACCACTTGCTCTGTTGAAGTAGCAACGCTTCCTATGTGTACAGTTTTGACAGTATCTGAAGGTGTTGGTGTAGTTTATGACAGCCAGTTATCTACACGAGGGATAAGTGCCCGAAGGATGGGTGTATTTCGTGGGGGTATTTCTAAGGGAACCTAACCAGTATTTTCGCAAGGAAAATAAAGGTTCGAATAAAACCACGGATATCTCCGAACGATTAGGCCGACGGGCACGATTGGGTTCGAACCCAGCACCTTCCGTCTACCATGTTTGAAAGTAGAACCTCTCGGACACTGGTGGAGCGAGTATCTAAAGGTACAATAATATATGTCCAATTTGCAGTAAGAAAGTTCAGGTAGCCAAAAGGCAGGTTTGAATTCGAAAACTATTCATAAACTGATATCCCACCTGTAGTTTGAACACAAACATAGATTCTGAGAAATAAATTACCAAAAAATTCGCTTTAGTTAATGTGATAAATCCTGTTAATCGAACGTTTTCTAAAATACATTAAGGCAATTAATTTGCCACACACAAGTTCATGACTACCTAATATTATAATTTGTATAGTAGGCAGCAAATAAAATGGATGATATGTAAAAAAATATACAACTTTATTAAGAAAACATTTATTGTTACAAAGCGTACTTTGTTACTTTAATAAAAAATTGTCTTTCAAAGTACGTGATTTTTTACCTGTAATCTTTTCACCATTTCGGGAAATACACTGTTATAATCTTCTTTTCACACCTATGAAAAAAAAAGCCTCCGGAAAGTAATGGGACATGAATCCACAACAATGATTTTCCATTCAATAATACTTGCTAAGTCGTCTATAAAAAGTTTTTTTTTATTGATATCTCTCTCAGTTTTGATAGGACTGGGAAGTTTAGGCCAGTATTGCCAGATTGGGGACTTTTTAATTCAAATTACATTGACTGTCACCACTTTTTTAAAATTTAATAAATTCACTTTATTTTTCAGGATTTTTAATCAATTTTTAAATAGGCAGAATATTTCTATTTCAAAAAAGCGGTGACAATCAATAATCTGGGGACAAAAAAAAAGTCCCCAATTTGGCAACAGTGGTTTAGGGGACTATAAGTTTTGAATTCCAATATACCAGGGTTGCCACTGGCAACTATTTTTTAATTCTTTCTCGAAACAAACATTTTTCACATACATTTTGACAACATTTGCAAGAGAAATATACTAAAAAATTTATTTATTTTTAATATTAGTGCGAATAGAATATAAAATAGTCGACAGTGGCAGCCCTGCGATACACATGAAATTTTTACTCTTTGGTAGTTTTCGGAAACCCATTTAAAATAACGAGCATCTATTAAAATTCTGCCAATAGCCAACCCATCTAGAGGCAAAACATTACGTTTTTAAACCTTTGCAAAATCTTTCAGGCTATATTTTGAATGTAAAGCTGCATAATGCGACAGATCAGTTGATCGTTAGTGGAGTGTTTCCAATTAGGCAGGTTTTCTATTTAGAATGCTATACTATTTTCGAATAGCAATATTCATCTTATTTAATCGACCCTTAAATAAGGCTAATATTACTTATGTGGAAAAAGTTGAAGCTTTCTGAACAAAAACCTTCCAACACAGCGTTAGAGTGAAAAACGTTCTTGTCATGATCTGCCATTTAATGAAATGCATTTAAAACTTTTCCAAAAGTTCATCACTCTATTAGATGTTTTAAGAGTTATCTGTGTTTACAAACTAGCATAGGTTTTTTTTACTCTCAGGAGGTCTAATACATCACTTGCTTCGACGCTAAGGAGATGTCAATATCATAAAAATTTTCTAATTTGCTTTACTCAAACAGACCTTTATCAAAGTAAGGTCATTGTGCCTAAATGCGACGCGATTCCCCATAGTTTTGTCGCATTTAGGGAATATTTGGGATTTTGTTAATAAATTTATATTTTAATAAGTAGAAAATTGTTGAATACTGTGCCTTTTGTTCAAAACTATCTTGTTTCGTAAAAATTAAATCGTTATTTTTACTATAAGCCAACAATATACCATTGTCGTATTTAGGTTATTTTTGTCGCATTTACTGTAGTTAAATCCTAAATGAGACACTCAATGTCCTAAATGTGACAATGCGTTTTACACATGTCATTTCATCTTAAAATATTAACTTAATTGTTATACATATTTTAATTACTTAGTAAAGAGTTGAAATACCTCAAATTGAATGTTGAATAGCTTATTATTGAACAATTGAATAAAATAATAATTTACATAAAATATGATGACGGTACATAATCTTGAATACATTTTACTGAAATAATGCATACTTCAATATCCATATTTAACAGACTTTAACTTTGACCATCGATAAAACAGGAAGTAATGAATGACTGATACAACAAGTTTTACCAAATAATTTAAGTTTGATTTTAACGCATTTTGAATTTTCACTTTCCGTGTAGGCCTTTATTTTTCTTTTTGATATCTGAATGGTATGGATCTATATACGATTAAGGTTTAAGTTGTTGATAAGATTTACTTCCATATTGTTTTAGTGACTGACTTCAGGTTTTTAACAATTTTGTTTTTGAAATGCTGATTTTGATTTTTTATGCTTTAATTATTCTCTCTTTTTCATTTTTGATGCTGCTTTTGCTTTTTCATTGTCCTATTTTGTTTTTCCATATTACGCTACAATCTTTAAACATGCAGCAAAATTTGACTCTACGGATTTTCGCTTTGTGATAGAACTTTGAAATGCCTGCGAAACAGTTTTCATCAAACGATTTTCTAAAGTAGGGGATGGATTAGTTCCCGCGAAGTACGACAACGCAGGAAAGTCCCTTGGCTCCACTTCACATGAGCTTTTGACATTAACAAACCACTGCATGGGATGGAACCGTTTACGTTCAAAGAACACACCAGAATTTGGCAAACGTAAACCGAAGCATGTTAACTAAATTTATATTTCAACGTTGCTTTTAGTGGAAACTGGTGGCAATGAAGATTTGCATATGCAGATTATAAACATCACATTGTAAACATATTTGAAAGCAGATAAACATTTTAACCTGTGGCGTAGCCAGAGAGGGGGGTCCAAATGATATGGATACCACTAATATTCAAAAGTTTTCTTCGTATGAATAGCAAAAAATTCTCAGATCTAATAAGGCGAAGAAAACTTTACAAAATTATTGGTACACTGAACATATGGACCCCCATCCTGGCTATGTCACTCATTTCAACCTTTAGACTTGAAAAAAAAAATAAAGTTCCAATTATATTCCAAAGACGTTTGTTCTTTTGAGACTTTTTTATAGGAATTACAGCATTTCTTAAAATTCTTTTTTTTTTCTTTTTAAACATTAGTTCCATAATTTATGTCACTAAATAAATTGCTCTTCAGAAATAATGATAGCAGTTTGTCCACTGGCAACAGGTTTGCCAGCCTTGCTTTACAAAATACAGACTTGTTTTATGAAATTTAAAATGTTTAACATGTTTCGAAATTGTTTACGATATAATAATTTTTCCCGGATTTGACTAACAAATAAAAATTTATATTCCAACCAGTTTACATTAAAAGCATTGTTCAGATATTTATTTCTCTCTGTGTCTCCGAATTTGTGCTAGAACCGGAAGAAAAAGTCACGCCCGTAATCCGTGACTCTTCATTTTGAAACGCTTTGCGCAGTTGAATTGTGTTTGCTGGGGGTGCACTTGCATTTCGTTGTATGTCTTTATTTGGGAAACGCTAGGAATGTTTTAAACTAACTTAAGATTTGCTAAATTATCCTGGAACGTTCTACTGAAAAATCTGTAAAATTCCTGTGAAATGAATAGATACATTGGTGGCGAGTTAATTATTACCCGTACATACGAGTAGTAGTAATATTTCAGAAAGAAAATTAAAAATTTCTGTTATAAAAACTTATGAAAAGGGAAGACGATCCCGGAATAAATGCGGTAAGTTACCATTGTTTCACGGTGCACTGATTGAATTAGAAAATGGCATTTTTTAAATTAAAAATTTTAAAGATGAATATTTTTCTATTTTTCTCATTTCAAGTACGCGTTGTGCGCGGTAAAAGAAAACACTATTGGAGGATCATCTTGAAATCCTTAATTTATTGACTCCACACAGCTTATTTAAACTCAATTTTTGCTTTAAACATAATTTTAAAGCAATTTATGAAAATACCATATAAATATACCTTAGTTAATATCCTGAAAGTCTCTCCGCGTTCAAAGCTGAAACGCTTTCGCTTTTTCGTACCACAAAAATTTAATAGAAATTTTTGCCTTATTTAATCGGCAAATTACAGCGATTTAAATAGGTTAAATTTACTATAAAATTTATGTGGTACAGAAAAAAGTAAGATGTTGGCAGCTATGCCGCATTTAGGACATTAACTTTGTCGGTAATAAGTAATTGAAGAAAACAAGTTGCCTAAATGCGTGGAAAACTTTAGAACTCAAATCTAAAAACTTTTCGCGCTTCCACGAGCTAACTTTGCTGGTAAATGAAACACACATGGCAGCCATTGACTTCCGTAATTTTATTTGATCTTCAAAGTTAACAGACAAAAAACTTGAACCAATTTCGGGATTTTTTATTGCATTTAGGAGATACTGGGGTGCTTTAACCCTTTCAGGGGCAAGGCATTTCTGCTCTAAAAATGTTCGAATATTTAATTCACACCGCAATTTAAGAACAAATTTATTTGCAAATAATCAAAAGCTATTTTTTACGTATATTATGAGATCGAAAGTGTATAAAAAAAATTCTGGTCCCATTTGTTAATTTCGGCATTAAAATTAACCGTTTGCAGACTGCAAACAGCGCCCTTCAAGGGGATAAAAGGAGTGATGTAAATTGGAATGGGAATTTGTTTAATAAAAAACGTTTTAAATGTAGATAAATGTTTCGGGTTTTGTTTATTAAGATCGGATGCCTCATTATACAGCATTTATTTATAATTCTTGCATTAAGATTACAAGGAAACGAACATTATCGCATTTAGAGGTCATCACATTTAGGCGCACTGACCTTATAATATCGAGGCCATGTTAAAATACACAAACTTTATGTACATTTTTCTCAGAAATGGTGAAACATAGAGGTCTAGTTTTTTTAGAGTAGTTTGAATAGCCTGCTTTACGTATTTTAACTGTCCATTTTCTTTATAAGTGAAACTGAAAATTAATTATTAATTATTCATTGAAAGACATATTTAAATTAGCATTTTTGGTAATATTTCACTGCCTAAAATCAATAATTCTCAACAAATAATTAAATCCCCGTGTTAAAGTATGCATTATAACACAATATAAGTATTTAGAAAAATTTGAGTTATTAAGTTTAATAGATATTGAAAAAAAGGAACACAAACCTGAAAAAGCGAAGTTTTGAGAAAAAGTGAATTAAAGCTGTGAAGCATTGTTGCCAGTGGAATGCTTTTTTTAAATTCTGATTTCTTGATTGGCACCAATTTTTTGAAATAGTGAAATTATCCTTATTTAATAACATATTAATTAAGGCTAAAACAATGGGAATTTTACCCCTTCAGAAAAGTGGTGCCGATCAAGAAATCTGAATTTTAAAAAAGTAGACCACTGCTGTGAAGTGCTCTTAGAAAGAATGAAAAAATCCAACACGTTTTTAAAAATATAAGCATGTGTAATACATCGCTGAAAAGATAAAAATTTAAACTATTTAATGATATAAAAAAGCAAAAATCGATTTTTTGGTTGAATTTCGCTTACCCCCTTTCGTTTACCCTTTCGATCCCCTTAAATGCATAGTGATGCATATCAGCATTCCTTTTTATTTAACTAATAAATAAATTAAGTTCTTAGCAACCACTATATTTATACAGAAATATTCATCCTCTAAAAATTACAAAAATATGCTACTAAATAAAGTTTAAAATCTAACTTAAAGTTTCTGATGTCCAATCCTTAATATAAGAATAAAAGACACAAATCTAAAAAAATAATCCATGCTTTTAAGGATTAAACATTTTAATTTATTTAATTAAGAATATGAAAGAATATTTACAGCTTGTAATCTTTCTCTTCGGTGCCGAAACAGAGTTCCTACTAATCCATTTTTTGAAAACCAATAATTTTTAACCCTTTATCTATTGATGATACTTATAAGTACCATTAATTTAACTTGTTGTAAAATTAATTTAATACACCGATTAGTTGTAATATAGTTTAGAATAAGTTATAGATACATTACTTTATCTTCTTCCAAAAGCATTATTGGTAACACAAAAAAATATTTTTTTAAAGATGATTTCTTTTGCCTTTGCATATTTTCAGCTCTCTTGGCGTTGGGGGAGAGGGGGGGGGGATTTTTCAATTCAGAAATATTTCGATACTTCTATTGTATAAACATTATATTTGTATATTTCCTAATTCTACAAAATACTAAGAAAAATATTTAAAATAAAAGATTTGAGTGGGTTTATAAATATTGCACAAAATCCCTTTAAATTCAAATTTAATTAATCCTTCAAAATCCTTCAATCCTTCTAAAATCTTTCTAAAATCTATTGAATGATTAGATAAATCTTCTAATGTAGTTTAAAAAATTCTCGAAAAATGCTTTAGAAAACAAAATTTTCATGAATTCCTAATTCAGTACATAAAGGGTTAAGAAAGAAATTCTTGCTAGGTGTCTGCAACAATCGTAAGTTAAGAGGCCTTCGAGGCAAGTTTCTATGAAAATTATAAAGATTTTTCTTTGAAAAATACTGGTGCAGTGGTGGAAAATTGGCACAGAGCTGAAGCTTATTGACACCACTAATTTTTTATAGTGTTCTTCACCTTAATAAAAATTCAGAAATTCTGTCATTAGATAAGCCGAAAAATACTACTAAAATTTAGTGGTGTCAGAAGACTCCATCTCTGCGCTAATTTTCCACCTCTGTGGTGTTCAAGAACGGACTGAGTGGGATCCCTGTATAAAGGTTTGTTTTCATGTTCATTCAGACATTGTGCCTTCGACCAATATTTTGATGTTAAATTTATTTCTCACAAGGGAACCACTTTCGGTGCTGCTCGCACCTAGCAATGAGACCTGGTGCATTTTAAAGCCCTATATTACGATGTTTGAGAATCGTTAAAATTTTTTCGTTGAAACAATATTTCTTGATTTTACAGCAGCATAACTTCCTGAAAAATCAATTTTTAAGACCACATTTCGGACTATTAACATTGATTTTTTTTTTTGAAAGAAAAGCATTTGAACATAAAAATTAGTCAATCATTAGTATAAAATATTGGAAATTTTTTTAAAATTTCTTCAAAAACCCATGAATTTGATTTTGAAAAATAGCAACATTATGTTCACATTATTGGCGAGGAAAAAGTTAGCGATTATTTTCAAAAGTAGAACTTTCCGGCAACCCCAGACAAATGTCATATCTGTTTGTCTTGTATGCGTGGACTTAAGTAGAAATTGTAATGTCGACCTAATAAGGCACAGTAATTTTTCTAAATTGTGTAAATATATTCATTTAATTTATGATTAATTTTACCAAAGGACCATTTAATCCTTAACTGCATGAATTATCCTTTTAGAATTGTGTTTTTTTATTTTTAAATTAAGGATTAGACACCAGAAATCTTAAGATAGATTTTTAACTTTATTTAGTAGCATATTTTTGTAATTTTTAGAGGATTAATATTTTTATATAAATATAGTGGTTGTAAGAACTTAATTTATGCATTAAAAATTATATAAAAAGGTGATGGAAATTTACATCACTATAGTTTACAGTAATATTTCTTGTTTAGGATTTTCTACAGATCAGGGTAAATAAAGTCTTGTTTTAAAATATTCCGTATAAATGTAACTGTTGTGTATTTTGAATCGTACAATACAAACGAGAATGTAATTTACAAGATGAATGTCTCATAAAAGACGCATGTGAATGTGTTTTTAAACTGTCATACAAATGGGTCAAAAGATATTTCTAAAGGGAACAAAAATGCGGAAGAAGTTAAAAGACTCTTTGAAAGATATAAGCATTTGAAGGAGTTTAACTAATTTATTTTAATTATTTTTCAAACGATAAGGTATTATACTGAAGAATGCGCGTATTTACGAAAGTTTGGATAATCCTACAGAATTCAGACTATATAAATTTACTCATGGTGCAGCAAGCAAATATCGAATTCAATTAATATATTAAAAATGTTTAAAGTTTCTAATTTTAACACGTTCACGCCGGCGCGGTGGGTCACACTCGACTGTCTCAGAGCTGCCAAGTCTCCGGCTTTTTGGTACCAGTATTTTAATACAGAAAATGTTGTTTTATTTAATTAGAACTATTGGGCGATTTAAAGGAACAACATTTTCTCTAAAATAAGAGTGGTGTACAAAAAGCCGGAGACTTGACATCTCTGAGACAATTGAGTGTGACTCACAGCGCCGGCGTGAACGTGTTAATTAAAATAAAGCAGTTTATTTAACATTTTAAAGATGTTTATTATTATTCTTTTTACTAGAAAATTATGTTGTAAAACAATATTATCAAAGATAAGCGTGTAGTTAAAGTTTTGGAAAGGAAATATGTAACTTGCCAAATTCATGGGGATGTTTCTTATACTTTTACGCTTAAATTAATTTTGCACTCAAAGGATATATAGCCTAAACTTTCAAATTAAGTACAATGTTTAACCAATATTTATCTATCGTAATACAGCAGCATCGATTTTCTAAATCTTCATTTTCATACTTAAAAATTATATAGTACTTTTCTTTTGCGGATGTGACATGGATGCCTAATAAAAATATAAATATTTAATTTAAAAGTTTGTGCTGTAACCAATTAAAGTACAAAGTCAATTTGTTTATAAAAATTCCAGACTCTCCCACGCCCTTACACATTTACTGTGGAATCCATGGCTCATTTTCGATCCGGATACGGTAACAACAAAAAAAAAAAAAAATAATGAATGTTTTAACACTAGAACCGACGGAAATTTTGCTCAAGTGTTATAAAAATATTTCACACCAGAATTTTTATTAAAAACTATCTAACTTATTTATTTAACTTATTTTTCCGTGGTAATTATTTAACTTATTTTAGAAAGAAATTTCTGGTGCGAAGCGAAGTATTCTTATTTGTTACCGGTCAAAATGACCGCTATGTCGGTTCTAGTGTTAATGTAATTTCGAGTCTGTGCTTACTGCAGTGGTGGAAAATTGGCGCAGAGGAGGAGCCTACTGACACCACTAAATTTTAGTAGAATTTTTCGTTTTATCTAATGACAGTTTTTATTAAGATGAAGAATACCATAAAATATTAGTGGTGTCAATAGGCTTCTCCTCTGCGCCAATTTTCCACCACTGTTACTGTCTCTCTGATTCTTATTTGTTTGTAGGTAATTTAAATGCGTTATTCAAGATTAGAATCGTTGGTTTATTTGATGAATTTTAATGTATTCCTATTACATAAATATTGTTGTTTTTCAATAGGAAAAGCTCACAATACCATCATAGATTTTTATACGCAGGTCTCCGACTCGGTCCATTTTTTAGCTGAAACTCCATATTCGGGTGCATTTGGCGCCCCGCCCCCTCCGCCAAATATTAAAATTTTTCGAAAGTTCACAAAAAGTACATTTAACGTTGATTTTTACACCGGCAAGCAATCCAACATTACACCTTATTTTTAAACCAAACAAAATATGAGAAGCAAAAAATATTTAACAGAAATAGAAATACTTCAGAAATATTCAGAAGTAACTGAAAACGTGCTCCAACAACTTAAGCTACGGAGTAAGTGGCTAAAATTCACAATCTTAAAAATGCACGAATTTATCAATAACTCCAGTTTTACATTTGTCAATAACTCCGGTTTTAAATTCGTCAAGAACTCCGGCTTCAATCTTCTATCCCAATACATTAAAATTTCTTTATATGGCCGGGAAAAGGTAGATTCAAATTAATCACTCAAATGGCGATCTTGTGATATTCCTTTTTTTTTATTTTAAAAAATATTCAAAACGGATTAAATTAGTGGTTGAAACAAAGATCAAGATATTTTTATTTAGGGTAACCTAAAAATATCCTGATACGAAAACCTCGAATTCCAATTATGAAATAAAAATTGCCTACGCTTGACACCGAAAACAAATCACCAAATGCACCCGGTTATAGAATTTCCTCTCGATTTTTGAACGCCACTTTTTTTCAAAGAAAGATCTTCTTTATAAATTTCGTAGAAACTTATCGAGAAGATAGCTTTTCTTACAATTGTTGCAGCTACCAGGAATTTAAAAAAAAAATACTGGTTTTCAAAAAACGAACCCTGTATACGTCGCTATGTGTATCGAACAATAACACATAAAAATATCACTCTTAGCACCGGGGATGTGCCGGATAATTGAGAGGAAATTATAATATGCACTTTATAAGTATTTAAACGTTAAACTTTAATCAAAATTGTTATTAATAAAGTAAAAAATCACTATTATAAAAATAAATAATTTGTATCATAAAATAAATGCTATAGATAGACATAAGGCAAACTAAGAAGAAAAATCTGTAATTAAGTATCTTTATTTTTTTGTCATAGACAAAAATAAGATAATTTCATTTAAAAAATCATTAATATATTTTCCCCCTTAAATTGTAGCTCGATAGGATTAACATTTTTTATTCTTCTTAATAAATGTACTGGAATTACACATATTTCTTCCTGATTTTCACACAATTTTTGTAGCCAAGAGTAAATAGCATATCCAGGGTTGTTTGCTTGTGAGAATTCTTCAGGATCTTTGAAATATTTCTATTTATTTTAAATAATATAATGACAAAAGTGTGTATTATTTAATAAAATTGCAAAAGCATTGAAATAATTTAACTCATATACGTCAAAGTTGCGTCTATTACAAGAATTTCTTTTTTTATTCATAAATTACAATCCATAGTAGAAATCCCAAAAGAAGAAATTTTACTTTAAGTAATCACAAAATTCTGTAATTAAATAAAGCAAAAATTATAGTTTCAGAATTTCTTGTATGAATTCGAAATTTTTGAAAACGGGAGAAATTCCTGAAGTGCACGCTTCAATACAGATGGGTTGACAATATTGTAATCCTTTTAAAATTTTACAATTTTTCAAGCTTTGCATAAATTATTATAAGTTCAAAAATAATAAAGTGTCATTCGAAATTTAGTAAGACAGTCACAATCTCCAATATGTTGAAATTTTTAAAAGGTGTGTCTATGCTATATGAATGTATCGTACAATCGAGGACGTCGGATAATCGGGACTCTACTGTGGTTGAATAATGGAATAATGGATAAATCTAAGTGTCGCGAAAATTTTTGCAGATGCACAGGATCCCAATGAAAATTTATTTACAATTCAATCAGATTTTTTTTCTGGACTATTTTTGCTTCAAAATTGACCGATATTCAATCTATGACCGTTTTTCTTTAACAATTGAACGCCCGGAAGGAGTCGATTAGACTCCGCCCATATGATTATCACTAGAACTACCAAGACCGTCATTTTGACGGTTTTCAAATTTCATGCTTAAAAATTTGATATAATTTATGTATTTTTCCAGAATTTTATGATACGACTTTTAATGAAATATAAAAATAGTTAAATATTCCTATTCAATTTTCATTCACCCACTTTAATTTCCAAAATCAGTATGACCTATACCTATTTATACCAATACCCATCAAAATGACGACTTAAACAGGGCTGCCACAGGCCACTATTTGCTAATTAAACCTCGCACAACCTTTTCAAAACAAAAATCTTTGATATAGCGTTTGACAACATTTGCAAGAGAAATATGCTACAAAATTTATTTCCTTAAAATAGTGGTGCGAATAGAATAGAAAAATAGTCGCCTGTGCAGCCCTGCTTTGGCAATTTCAAAGTTGAATGATCCAAAGTGTTCGGCAGCCGTTATAACGGGATCTGTTTTGTTCCGATTACGATGCAGTTTAGAACTGAATGGTGTGCCTGGTAACTGTAATCAGGACGAAATCATTATCAGTTTTACTTCTAACGTGATAAAATTCTTGGTAAAAAGTGCAATCTGTACAAAGTGTAATCTGTAAAAAGTCCAATCTCGGAAAATAGTATTGTAGGAAGGCTAATTGATTTCCATTAAGTCATATACAGCTTGATTTCCGACAGCCGATATCACTCTTTAATAGGGGAACCCTACAATCCGTCGGAATACCAGGAGGCGTGGCTTATAAAATGTGCTATTCTATAAATGCAAATAGAAACTGTTTTTGTTTGCTTTTTTTTATTAATAATTAATGAATTATTATATTAAATGTTGTTTTTGTTAAATTATATTCTTTTATTTACATTAACTAAGTCAAAAGTTACAATGAAAGTCATGATCAAAAGTCCGTCAATTTGACGGGTGAGGTAAAACTAGGTATATATTTAACATCAGTAGTTCTAGTGTTAAATGTCAATTGGAACCAGAAATTCTTTCACAAAATAAGTTAAATTTTAAAAACGCAGATTTACGTTAAATAAATCAGTCAAATAATTAAAAAAAAAATTCTGGTGTAAAATATTTTTATGAAACTTCAGTAAAATTTCCGAGCATTCTAGTGTTAATGAAACATTTTTATCTTTGTCAAAAAAGATGTGCCGAATAATTCAGAAGGTAGACCAGCACCTTTAAAAATGCGCCAAAGACATCGCCCAGTACGTTAAGTACAGTACCCTAAAAAAAAGTCCGAACAGTGGCTATAGTTTCAGTTTTAATTAAAAGAAACTAATATTTAATTGCATATGGATATTTTGTCTTAAAAGGCGGTCTACTTATTAACCATAGCGCCAACTTTGATTTTTAAAATGGTAATACTCGCGTTTGACACCACATATGAATTCCTTTGATCAAAGCAGGCCGGAAAAAGGGATAGTTTATGTACTTTTTTCTGAAATCATAGACTCAGAAGAGGTTAAAATTTGAGGATGCTAATGTTAAATTCACATGACAAACTTTAACATATATCTTTCCAAAACATCATTCGATTGAACTGCTTCTTTAGTAATAAGATACAATGAAAAAACAAAACGAAATCCTGGCACTTATTCGATTGAAAAACACATTTTTAATTATGGAAATTAGTAATAAATTCATATTTAAAAAATTATGATGTGCTCATCAGGCATTAAAATTAAGGGTTGACCAAATGCAGAATCGCCCTTCAAGGGGTTAAGAGGATTCGACACCCTTCACTTAGCTACCAATCCATTAACCTTCTCGCTGCGCAACCCCAGAGTTTCTCGGGCAACGTAAAAGTAAAAAAAATTACGCAACCCGAGATTTCATCGGAGATGCATTTTCTCCATCTAATTAACCCGCCTTGATCATTCCCACCAGTTACTTTTTATTGTAAATTTTGCCTTATCTAATCGGAGCATTTTCCCGATTAAATCAGGCGAAAATTTTTGTTTTGAAAAACCGGTGGCAAAAGAATAAAAATTTTTAAAAGACGCTTGTCGCGAAGGAATTAAGTATGCAATTTTTGAAGCTATTTTGATAAAATAATTACGCAGCAAGAGGGTTAATACTACGCATAATGCGCTGACACAAAAATGGCGGGTGTCATACGCGTTTTTTTTTTAACCATTTCCATGGTCCCTTGAATTTGGACACAAATAATTTGCAAAAGTTTTCCTTGAGTTATTTAATCTTTGATAAATAAGGCCAGGAAAACTTTTAAAAGTTATTGGTATTGTAATTCAATGGACCGTGCAAATGTTGAAAAATATCCGCCTACGACAGCCGCCATTATTGTTTCTGCGATTAGGGCAATGGAGCTATCAATAAAGAAGAGAAGTCAGTATAGTTTCTACCGGCTGCAAGTGAAGTAACAGAAGAGGTTCTCACAAGATGGCGGCTGTTTTATTACATCGGATCAACAGTTTCCGATTACCGCCGGGGAAAACTTTCACCAGTAAATTTGAATAGAAAATTTCGTCTCATTTAAGCGCCTTTTTCATGTCAAATTTCTGTCATAAGTATCGTAAATATATCTATTTGTTTTTCCTGGTGGAAGTTTGCCAGATATTATGATCTTTTTCACTGACACTGATATGAGGTTGTTTAAGTTGTCAGAATATGGCGGAAACGCAGGACCTGACTACCGATGAAGTAAACTTCCACCAGTAAAAATGAATATATCTTTTTGCTAAAATTTATGACTGAAATTCTGTGTTAATAAGGCTTTTAAATAAGGAGAAAATTTCTATTTAAATCTACTGGTGGAAGTTTGCAATCAACCCTTAAAAACCGGTTACAGTTGAAGCTTTACTATGTTAAGTATACGTCGTCTCTTTATTCATATTTCCATGGTTAGACCTAGTATTCAGGGACCTACTAATCTTTTCGAAAAATTACGAAAATATCAACTTTCCGAATTTTTGCTTAAAATGCATTTAGACATCCGTAACATAATCTGGCGAATTTACGTTAAGATCCAATAATTTTAACCGTTTGTTGTCGAGTGTCGGCAAATAGCTGCCCAAGCTTATATACAACGTTCTATTTTTATATTCTATTAGCACCACTGTATTTTAAAAGTACATTAATTACTAAATTTCTCTTGCATATGTTATCAAAGTACAAGTAAACATGTTTCTAAAAAAAAAGTGGTGTCAACCGAATAAATTCGTGTAAGAGATGCCTGTGCAGAGGCTTAAATATGTAAAAAAAGGCTTTTCACCTCATATATTTGCCTTTAACCCCTTAATTCTCGCTCCCGTGATACTCACGAGCTGTGTTTCTTATTCAGATTGTTTGCTTCCCACCAGTTTTATAAAATAGTGTAATTAGCTTTATTATGGTATCACTTTACCTGACATTAAATAAGCTAAATATTTATTTTTCAAAAAAGGGGTGGCAATAAGAAATTTGAATTTTTAAGCCGCAATTTAATGCGACCGTTAAGGGGTTAAATGTACCAGGGTTCCAATCTTTACATTTATTTTTCTCAGTTTGCACTTTTTTTTTTCAATCAATTAGTATAATAAAAATATTAAAATTTAAACATGCACTTTTCAATTGACTCGGTTTTTTTGAACGATCCTTAACCCTTTCAGAGGCGACGTACTTAGGTTGCTAAAATGTTGAAATGATTGAGTGACATCAGAATTTGAGAACAAATTAATTTTAAAGTTAGTAAAAGCTTTCCTTCACGCACGTTATAAATGAAAAAAAAATTAATAATGGTTCTGTCGCGGCATTTGGGGATTAAAAGTAAGTGGTATAAAAAGGTACCACCGCACTTCAAGGGTTTAAGGGGCATTTCAGAAAATTGGGAATCAAATTTTCAGTAATACTTTATTTTTAAAACTAAAAGCTTAATCAAACAGTCATTTTTACTTTTTTTACATGAAGTTACTTAAATTTTAATTGTACCCACAAAAATTATTTTTTTTCTTGAATTAATCATTTTCCTTCATAAAACTGGTTAATAATATGCCAAATAGATATTATAAAAAACTGAAATAAAAGAAAAGTGCCACAGTTTAGCGAGCTTCACTGGCGCAGAAAAAAAATTCCTTGCTTTACTTGGTTAGCAACATGTATCAATAACTAACCCTTTATTTTAACAACTTTTACCCCGATATTTTAACCCTGTATATTAATTATAAATTTGAACTGATTTGTTGATTCCTAGCAAGAAATATTTAATTACTGACACTTCCATAATTACTCATTAAAATTTATTATAATTTTATATCTTTAAATTTAACCCTCTGTCTACCAGAAGGGTTCAATGGACCCGACATGTACATTCAAAATATTTATTCAAACCAGAAATTTCTTCAAAACAAACTAAATGTATAAATCAGACAATAATAAGTTAAATAAACAAATTAAGTAGTTTTAAGTAAAAATTCTGGTGTAGAATGTTTTTATAAAACTTGAGTAAAATTTCCGGTAGTTCTAGGGTTAAATATATTTTATTGTTTGTAGTTTAACCCTTTAAGCTCTGATGGGTGAATTTCTTCTCACTTAATTTTAATCTCCAAATGTCACATTGGCACCGAAATATTCGACCAAACTTATTAGAAAATAAATTATTGAATTTTTTTCGTGTATATTATAAACAGAATTTTTTGTTTTCAAAATACTGGTGCCAACGTGACTTTTGGGTATTATGAAGACATTCACCCACCAGAGCTCAAAGGGTTAACAAATGATTATAAAAATACTGCACAAATACAAATCCCTAAACTAACAAAGCAAATTTACACTTCTCAGATTTGCAAAATTCTGACCATAATGAAAGAAAGAGAAATATCAAGCTTCTATAACTGCAAGAAGGATCGTGAAATCATGAAGGTTGTAGACAGCCTTTCTTTTTCTATAAAAGCAAAATCTTATTTTCCAATCAGCAACAAAATCTACACAAATCTTTTTTGCTTTCTATTATTTATTTTCCTCTTTCATCAAATTGTTTTTCAAAAAGTATGTTTTCTGCCTCAAACTTAGAAAACTGTGGTTTCAGTTTCTGTAAATTACTTTGATGTATCTTCAAATTCGTTGTGATAATAAAAATTTCTATCTTGTGTCATCTGTCTATTCGTTGACAACAATCCATAAATGAATCTTTGAAATTTATTACACGAATCTGAATATATGTGCGCTTTGCATTCAAGAAAAAATATTCAGTCGGTTAAGGGGCACGGAGCATAACCTGGACAAGGGCGCACCCGCCATTGGCTGATTGTCCGGTGGGGCTATCCCGAGCCTAACCAAAAGTGAGCATAAAATCTTCTAATATTTATGAGTCCAAGGAATTGCCCTAGTAGGCAAATATTAGTTGTTTTAGTTAATAGAGGGACACTATTCCGTTAGTACGGCTTTGAGGATCACAAAACTGTCTGATACAGATTCATACATACTTTGTGAGAAAATGGGAGCACTAATGTCAATTCTATCATCAAAGATTCTAAATACAAAGCAAATGCTTGAATTCTTCGCTTGCAATGATAGTACCGCATTTCAAAATTTATTTAATCTAATTTGGATTTTATTGCCATTTTAAATATATGTAGCATTTGGAGAAATAAAGTCTTCTTCTTTCAAAACTTATTTGAGATCCCAATTCAGCAAGAACATTATAAGAGTTTAGAAATTATATTCGTTTAATCTCCAATTAGCAGGGATAAACCAACAAAATTCGAAAACAAATTGGGAGAAAAGTCAAGAAAACAAACATTCTCATAACAAAAAGTATCAAAGGTTCATTTTTCAATTATATATTTTTTAATGTTAAGTATTTTTTAGAAGTAATTTAAACATCATTTATTTCCAACGAGAAATTAAACTATAAATTATTTTTCTAAACAAAAAGAAATTAATATTTTTAATAAAGGTGGAAAACATTTCAGGGGTGGTATAAACATTTTGATTGCCATTTCCACCTTTGCATGCATGCATTTTTATATTAACAAGCAGCTTACATATTAGCTTAAACGCAATTTTTAGCAAGTTCACTGCCGCAAAAAGTAAGAATTTTCAAATTTCTTCTTGAAAGTCGTTTGCCACCACAAATTCTGAAAGGTAAATTTCGCTTTACTAATACAGCGAAATTTCTGCCATTAAGTAACGCATTTTTTTTAAATAATGGTGAGAAAGTAATAAATTAATGCCACGAATATTAAAGCTACGAGTATACTCGTAGCGTGGCAGTCGACGTGTTAAGCGCACGTTTTGATTGCTTTCCATCCTACAATAGAAATACAGCTTATAATCAATATTTTTTACAGTGCCAGTGGGCTACTTTTTTTTAATTTAGATTTCTTTATTTGCACCACTTTTCTGAAATGGTAAAATTCCTCTTGTTTTCGCCTTAATTAATATGTCATTAAATAAGGCGAATTTTACTATTTCAAAAAAGTGGTGCAATTCAAGAAATCTGAATTTTAAAAAAGTAGCCCACTGGCAACACTGCGACTATAAGAAGATTGGTGAGTGTTGGCTGGTGCATATAAGTGCTTAGTTCCACTATTTCCGAATAGTAATCTTCTCAGAATTATTCAATTAAATAAGATGAACATTACTATTCGAAAATTGTGGTTCAAAAAATAAGCACCTCTATTCCCCTGAACTTGGGGCCGACCAAAATCATTCCCAAGAGAGCGCGTCTTGAATAAAACTGTATCAAATTCTTCTCAGCTGTGTAGAACAAGATTAAATAAAATTTTTACCCCCACCCCACTCAAAGCTTGTTCCCCACACTCACAAGAAAGTTCTGAAATGATGACCCTGGAAACACGGATATTGGATAAATATTGGATTACACTGGAAATATTTTCAATGAAAAACCAAACCAATACTTCAAAAATATTGTCTGTACATTGAAAACACTACTATTAACCCCTTAAGTGCCACAGACGTATATATCCGTTGCGCATAGTCGATGCGTTAATTGACACTGACGTATATATACGTCAGTCCAAAATATTGTCCTTTATACTGCGCTGTACCAGTAAAACCACGCCCACGGCTTTGGAATTAAAAAAAAGAAAAAGAAAAAAGACTTTGAAGGCGTTTTTGAAAGACTGACCTATTTCAGAGGAGAAGGGGTAAAAGGAACTACCTTCATAAAGGCTATCGCACTGAGCTAGTGACGTGAAAATACAAGCGAATTTTTTTCCATATTTGACAAGGCTCTGCCCTTTTTGTACACCGCTATTATTTTAGAGAAAATATTGTTTGGTTTGCCGTTCACTTTTCGCCTTTCTCTCGCATTGTCATTTTTATGTCACTACCTCAGTCTCATAGCTTTAGCCGTGCAGTTTCTCGAATTTCGTAGTAGTATGTCCGATAGTGAGTTGGATGACGACTTTCCGTCATCTGCTGGATTAGAGATGTCAGAATATGATATGTCAGACGAAGAGGATTCAGATAACGAATATTCTATGAAAGAAAATAAGTTAAAACTGGTGTGAATGAATAAGAACAAAAAAACTTCTTAAAACACCATAAAAAATTATTAAATGCGCTAGGCCTTACGAAAGATCTGAGTCTTTCTTCGTCAGGCGAAAAGAAGTCAGTCTGCCTGCTGCTTTCATAGTAGAAGGACGTCGTCTTTGCGCCTGACGAAGAAAGACTCAGATCTTTCGTAAGGCCTAGCGCATTTAATAATTGCTGATGGTGTTTTAAGAAGTTTATTTTTTCTTATTCTATGAACGATGCCTGAAACTGGGTACGATTGGATATAAAAAATTTAACTATGCCACCTTCACGGTTTCCATTTTTGGGACAATCAGGAATAAATAAAAATGTGACAGATGTTACGAACCCACTTTTATTTTTGAATTATTTTTTGATCAGAAGCTGGTGCTTCATATTGTTACAGAAACTAACCGTTTTGCTGACCAGTATAACAACCAGCATCCTGGAAAAGAGAAATTAAGGACGAAGTTGTGGCGTCCAACAACTTTAGAAGAAATATATGTTTTTTTAGGTATACTTATTCTGCAAGGAATACTTGTAAAACCTCACGTTGCGCTTTACTGGTCTAAAAACAAATTGATCGAAACTCCAATTTTTGGGAAGTTTATGAGCAGAAATCGCTTTCAACTTATCATGAAATTTCTGCACTTTTCTGATAACAGTACTTTTGATAAAAATTCACATCCAAATCCAAAACTAAGTAAAATATGGCCTGTTTTTTCCGACATGATGAAGAAATTTTCAAGTGTCTATACACCTGAAAGGGACCTGAGCATTGATGAGAGCTTGATGCTTTTCAAAGGCAGGCTATCATGCATACAATACATACCAATGAAAAGAGCTCGCTTTGGAGTAAAACTCTTTGTACTTGCTGAAGAAGAGACAGGATATATTCACAATACGATCGTCTACACAGGGCAGAGTACAATCTTTGATAAAAAGCATGAGAACTATGGAGTCGCAACAAAAGCAGTGATGACGCTTATTGAACCTTTTTGGGGGAAAAGGTTATTGTGTAATTGCGGACAATTTTTATCTCTCACCAGAATTAGCAGACCTTCTTATCCAAAATTCAACTGACGTATATGGAACTCTTCGTCCTAATCGACGTGATTTGCCGGAAAATTTCAACAAACCTACTTTGAAGAAAGGCGAAATAGCCGCTTTCCAAAGAGGCAAAATTAGCGTGTTGAGATGGCGTGACAAAAAAGATGTTTCGCTTCTTAGTTCTATCCATACAGCAAATTGCTCTGAAACTGAAAAAAATGTCATGAAGACAGCTATTGTTATAGATTATAACTTGAAGATGGGTGGGGTTGATAGAGCGGATCAGGCATTAGTTTGTTATTCAACAACACGAAAAAGACAGAAGAGGTATTATCAATATTTCTCCATCTATTAGATATGGCTATTAGGAATGCCTTCACATTACAAAAGAAACAACTCCGTAACGTTGATAATTACAACTTCCGCATGAATTTGGTGGAACGTATATTTGAGAAATTTCATATTACTCCCCCACGACCTGCCAAACGACAGAAATTAGAAAGTGGCTGTCCTTTGCGACTTTCTGCTAGACATTTTCCGGACATAGTAACATCAACGTCTTCAAAGAAAAATGCATCGAGAAGATGTGCGGTTTGTTCAATGAAAAAAATTCGCCGTGGATCCCGCTATCAATGCACTGAATGTGATGTTGATTTACGTGTCCAACCATGTTTCAGTATATATTACACGGCCACTAAGTTCTAACATCTTTTTTATCATATTGTTACAATATACTTTTACATTTTTGGTACAATTTTTTTACATAATTTTTGTATTTTCGTTTCTTTTTATATTTTCGTGGAAGTACACAATGTTTATATTAAAAGTTTGTCTCTTATTTCCCCCAATACAGCGCATAACTACGTGCACCTGTTTGGAAAACTGTGGCACGGGGAATGAATCTCGTAAGTTTTCTCGGCAGGTAAGAGATTACAATAACTACTAATTGTTTAATATTTCACTTATGACAGTAATTTTTGCTCGTGTTGCAGATGTGCAGTACAAGAAAAAAGTTGACGTTATACTAAAAACACATCCCTGATTTTATCATTATTTTTGCAGTGCAATAAACCTTCCATTAAATCACATATCATTTTTTTTTGAAAAAAAAAATCAAATAATGCATAAAGACATGACATAAAGAATCCGACTAAAATGAACGCAAGAAAAACTTTTTTCGTATAATGAAACGAATAGAACCAATATTGTTACCAACAAATTGTTGGTTCTTAAGCGGACTTATTTATCGGAAGAGAATCAATAAATCATATTCGAAAAATATGAATTATTTACCTAGATGAATTTTTACATAAAAAGTTTTTTTCGGAAATATGGTTTTGTTCACGTAAAACTCACTCCTGACTCTTTTGTTCGAGATATATACAATAGTTTCCTATCGGTAGCGTAAGGGTACAGCTTTCAGTTATTAGTGAATCCACAAAAAATAAAAATTGAATGGAACATCTTCTATCTCTCAATGACTATTTACAGAGTTCGCACGCTCTTAAGCCACGCCCCCATTTTGTGAGGCCACTAAGTTCTAACTGTGGCACTGGGGAGTGAATCTCGTAAGTTTGTATCGGCATGTAAGGGGTTAATTAGCTGACAAAATATTTCTTTTGGCAAAATGTAAACACTTCAATATTGGGGCAATATTTCTAGAATTGGTCAAGATACAGCTAGTACAAACAATATTGGTCCAATATTGTTTTACTATAATGGTATATTTAAATTAGCTTAGAGTCCCATTGTCAGGAAAGGTAAATGAATATAAGCAATGAACTTTTTATTAAATGACTTCGTTTGTTCACTTCGATAATTTCAGTGAAATATGTTAATTTTTTTCATGCTAATTTTTTGTAGATATTCGTGTACAAAAAATTCTAAAACTTTTTTGTTAACCAGTTAGAAGTTTAATTTTTTAAGTGCTCTTTAAAGTAGGTTTGATGATACTGTGAGTGGAATTGATTCTAGCTTTATTCTTTTTAAAAATGTATCACATAATTGGCATGTAAAAAATTTATATTTTTAGCTATGTAATTCATTGCAAAAACTTATATTATGGCTAATAATGATGTAAGTTAATGGCATAAATCTATACTTTGAATATATAAAATGCCGTAAATAATTTTGTTTAATACCTCTAAATGATTGTATACACATAATTTGAAGCAAATATATCAATGTTTAAAAAATAACAAATCAGGGGTCGTACGCTTCAAGGAATTTTTCAAGTCAAATATAAGTATTTTTTTATAGAAAAATAAATCTAGGTTAATCCCGCGAAATTTCGCCTTATTTAAAAAGAGATTTTCTAAAAGAAAATACTGGTACAGAAGAATTTCCTTGTCTTGAAATTTCTGGACAAGTACGACCCCTGTAATATAAATTCATCAAAAGACTAAATTTTATTAAACAAAAAAGAAGTTAAATATGTATTTTTTAACTATGCCTATTATTCGGTAAACAGATATAGTGCAATGATAAATTTCATTATAATGCTTAATTTTTGTTTTCAAATTTTACCACATTTATTTATTTTTTTAAATCTGCTATGAGAAAGCATTATTTAAAAACTAAACTAATTCCGCACAAAAAGCCATGCTTTATATATTAAAAAACAAACAAAATATTTTTGCATCATTTTTTCACCAATTCTGTGAATCCATGAAACCACAATATAGCCTTTAATTTTTAAGACTAAGTAAAAAACATATCAATTTCCACCTTATTTTTTTTCCGATGTTCTAAAAAGTCACAATGATCTAGCAGTTTATTTTATATGTCGTATTTATGTTCATCGTAAGGGAATCTGAACATCACAATAGAAATTGTACAAAAGCATTATAATAGAAAATATTCATATATGTTTGAGAATAAAGAGGACAAAGTTAATTAACCTACTTTAACGAAATGCTGAGAATTTATTATTCCTGCAGCGCAGGAATAATAAATAATAATAGCCATACTATGTTGTTAAAATATTTTTAGAAGGTATTGCAGACAACATCTTGTATGGGTTAACTCACCGCTTAACCCGTTCTGGACGGGTGTCGGATATGGGACATTCTCACAATCTTTTGACTTTTGGGGGAAAAAATCTGGCGAAACTAAACTTGCTAAAATAACATTTTAATCTGATAGACGAATGCCTTAATGATTCAAAATAAAGAAAAAATGGTCAGCAGCGAAAAATCTTTTATTTAACTGAGGTTTAAGTTAAACTTGCGAGTTTAATTTTCCTTACCATTTTACCACTAAAACTTTTTATTTTCTTCTAAATTTTTACTTATAATGACTTTGCATAGTACCCACAGGACATTCAAATAAGAAATAATAACAATGTAGTATTTTTAGTACAAAATTTTGGTATAACATTGTCTTAACGAGGTGTTAAAGAAGGGACGATAATGTAAAAGAAGGGGATGGTATAGGAAAAAAGGGACGAAATGGGAAAAAAAGGACGGTAAGGATGGAACAGCAAGGAAAATGACCATCTATTTTACGTAGATCATGTTAAGACTAAGTGGTAGCCATAATGTTCATTGATTTTTAGAAACAGTTATTTACATTGGATTAAATTAAAAAAATAATTAATTTACCTCGAAAAGTGCAGGAATAAACCTTGGGGACGGTGAGACTACCAATAAAGCCACGATTCTTAAAATTGATATTTAAATGCTGGTTTAAATTCTACAGTAAATTTCCTGCCAAAGAATTTTAGACATTATTTCTCTAGCATACTTCTGCATGAGAAAAAACTTGAAAAAATTCTGTGGCTGCATCTGAAGTGATTTTCTGTATGATTTTAGAAGATGGATGGTAAAAAATCTAAAACCTAGGGACAGAGTTTAAAAAATAATAAAAACCCTAAAAATGTGTGCATGCTAATTTTTAGCTACTTATTTATATAAAACAATAGCTCCAGTTTCAGAAAAAAAAATTACATCGAATTATTTTTATTGAAAATATTTTATCCAGACAGCTCCAAACTTAAAAATCAGCATCAGGGACACGGGACGGTATAGGAGTTTTCCAGGTGTTTGGACCCCCAACATCATCCAAAACTTATTTATCTCGTTAATATTGTTGTGCAATCATGCAATGGGATGTTCCCAAATATATGAAATTAAAAAAAACACAAAAAAAGGTGTATTAAAATAAAAAATATTATTCAGGGACATGAAAGTCAAAAGATTGTGAGAATGCCCCATATACGCTCCACGTAGGGTGCGCATGGTTTTTAATATTTAATACCAGAATATTTTAGTTATAATCTTTACCATGTCTAATAGTAGAATTCTTTGATTAAAGAAAGAGAAAAATGCTATACGGAATAACTAGTTTTAAAAATTCAGATATCGTTAAATGATGTCCATCCTAAAGGGGTTAATATACAACTAATAACAACATTTCATGGTAAATCAAAGTTTCAGAAACTATTGAAATAGCGGTCTATGCCATCCTATAATTTTTAAGGTTGAACGAAAAATATTTTGAATTACGTGTATTAAAGTTTAAATGTCTTTAAATAAAACCCGTCCTGAAGGGGTTAATATACAACTAATAACATTTATAATAGATCAAAGCTTCAGAAACTACTGAAAAAGCGGTCTATAAAATCCTATAATTTTTAAGGCTTAACAAATAATATTCAGAATTAATGAAAACCCGTCCTGAAGGGGTTAATACACAAACTAATAACAACATTTCATATAAACCAAAGCTTGAGAAACTCTCGAAACATATATCCATGAAATGTTTTAATTTTTATGATTTATAAAATAATATTCTCCACCTTTTTTCGATATTTTAATTAGTCACAATGATTTAGAAATTTAGTTTATACGTCTTATTTATATTCATCCTAATGTCATGTAAACATCAAAACAGAAATTATACACAAACGTTAAACCCGAAAATATTCATATCTATTTGAGAATAAAGAATGAACGGACAAAGTTAATTAACTTTACTTTACCGAAATGCTGAGAATTTATTATTCCGGCAGCGCAGAACAGCCATATACTACTTTGTTAAAAGATTTTTAGAAGCTATTGCAGAAAACAACATGTATGGGCAGACTCGCCGTTTAATATACAACTAATAACAACCTTTCATAATAAACCAAAGCTTCAATAACTCCCGAAACAGCGATTTCAGCTTTGCTAAATTCACTTACTCTCTTATTATGCTAGTGCAGTTTATAGATTCGAACGACCAATAAATTTTGCAAACCGCAAGTGAATCGATTATTTGCCGACTCTTCTTTACAAAATTCCTTTCTTTCCTTAATTAGCAAGGGATTAATTTTCTGTTGGGAGGACGCTCTTGCTAATTCTCTGAGTACTTAAGGAAAATACCCAATCAATGGATCTACCACAATCTGATGAGAACTGAATGTTTATAGAGAATTCGTTATGGAAGGCTGAAGGAGTTTTAGTGTGCATTGTAATAATAAAAATTGCAGTTTGTTGATATATTATGGAAATTTTCTGAGCTTCAATTTAGTTAGTCAGTCGCATGGCGTACCAAAATAAACAAAATCACAGAATACGTTATTAGTGAAATAGTTTCTTTTTAAAAATACGTGATTGAATATATATATTTATATATAGGGAAAAGGTAAATAACATCTAATTTGTATATCTCCGAAAAGATTCACTCATGCGTGCAAGGCGTTAATTAAAAAGGTATTGTGATATATTTATACAATAGCTTTATAGCTGTTTGTGTTCTTGAAATATTGCTGAAATTTCGAAAATACTAGGATTTAATGCACGAAAACATGTTAAATGAGATCATTGAAATAGAACGAATATATATTATTTAATGTTTAATTTATCCATCAGTTGAAACAAGGGATTAAATTAACTAATACGAATTCAAAATCATTGTTCTGAATAAAAGAGAGACGAATATTTTATTAGAGACTCTTTTAAATGTGCTTTGCAAAACATAGATATAAATTTTCAGGATTTCTCTATTGCCTTATGAACGGTTTTGTAATGGAAATAGTAACATTGTCAAAATTTTCTGTAAAATCTTAATAAACTTTTCAAAATAGGAATTAAAACTATTAAAAGTGTTTAAGAAAGTTTAGGCAAAACTAATTTTTTTTAATAAATACAACTTTTGGTGGTCATTCATTAAATACGCCACACTTCAATAGGGTGGAAAGAGGCATAGACGTAGCGAAGTGGGGAGGTATAGGGGTCATGTACGCCCCTCCCCCCATTTTTTGAACACAAAAATTTTAAAATTATACCATCAGTTAAGAATTTCCTTGAATTGTTTCGAAATCAAATTGATAATTAACTACTTTTATTTTCATTTTACATTTCTTATTTTTGATAGGTTTACACTAATTTGTAGGTAGCTCCACTCTCATTCCATGAAGTAAAGAGTTTGGTACTGAAGTTTGCTTGTTCAAACATGAGCTGGCCGGAACGGGATTACTGTGAAATGTTTCAAAAATTTACTAGCACGTTAACGAAAAATCTCGATATTTTCATTCAAAATTCTTCTCGAAAAGCATTCCACATTTGGATGTACAGTGCGAATACAGCTCACCCGCAAGAAAAGTGACACATCTCGCAAAAATTCATTTTGCGTTTTATTCCACTAATAGGTCTGTCATAGGTGTGTCTTGCTACACAAAAGGTGTAGTTAAGTGTAGTTATAAGGGAAATCACTTTATTGCGCTGTTTGTCAATTCGTGACCACAAAAGAGGGGTGGATTGTGTGGGGTGGTAAACATATCCAACCCTCCAAATCTTATCATATGTCTTCATTCTGAAAGGTTTTTCGCTTTTATGCATTTTTTTACTCCTGCATGCAGAGCTAAGTTCTAGAATTTCATGTCACAGAAAAATCATGCAAAATTTTCTTTTGCCTCTCATGTGAAATTTACATTTGTCGAGATGTGTCACTTTTCTTGCGGGTGAGCGATATGTCTTTTGCTTAGTTAAATATGCTTAATATTGAATATAATCTATGTATAATGAAGAGAAGGATTTTTTTCCAACTGGATAAATCATATTCAAGGTTGGAGTAGCACACTTGAGGATTATTCCAACAAAGCGAAAAATGTCCAGACCAAGACTCGAAACTGGACACTAGTGCTGCAGATCGCAGCCATGTCCAACAAAAAAGAGTGAATAATGTCACCCAGGTACCGTCCGGATAGCTCAATAGGTAGAGCATTGACACGGGAAGACAAGGCATTCAGATTCGAGTCCTGGTCTAGGAATTTTTCGTTCTTTCGGAATAATCTCCAAATGTGCTACTTCAATTCTGAATATAATCTATTTATTTGTAATATGTTTTCAACACTTAATCTTTTACTAACTCATCGCATTTTGAGATGAAATTATCATTTTTTTTCAATGTGTAAATTTTCTTGAATGAGATGTTTTAATGTCAATTACAGTGGTACCTTGGTTAACAACGGCAGGATCCCACTGGTCCGTTTTTTGATAAAACAGTAAATTTTTAGAGCAAAATTCGTGGTGGGTTTCAGCAGCAATTGCAAGAGAAACGCTTTTTCGATTAAGTTGCTACGAAATTTATAAAGAAGATTTTTCTTTGGAAAAAAAAAAATGTGTTCAAAAAATGGACTGAGTGGGAGCTTCGCGATGGAAATCAGTTCCAGGGTTACAGTTGTTAAGCAAAATCATTGTTATCCAAGGCGCGATTTCCCATAAGACATAACCGGTTAATTTATTCTGACACATCCCCACACTCACAGTACATATTAAAAATGCAGATAAACTCATTAAAATGTATAATAAAGTAATTTATTTATTATATTAGTTAAAAAAGTATCTTTTATAAAATTGATTGTGGTGCATTTATTACCAATCGTCACTAGATGGATAACAGGGCTCAATTACGAGTTTTTTAAGAAACTGTACAGTAAAAAACATGTCTATGAATATTTGATAATGCCTGTTTTTTAAACTGTTTCTGTAAAGCTGTTGTATTTTTCATTAAATAGATATACAGTTTTGTGAACCTCAGATTTGTTTGAGTTCAATTTCATAGAAACATTTCGGACTTCCTCCATTTTTTCTAAAATATTTCATGATTTAAGCAGTATTCACTTATAGGTAGTTTCATTCTGTTATTATAACTTGTAGCAGCATTTTGGAAACACATGAAATCCGTATTGATATTCATATATATATAATATATGAATATGAATATCAAATCAAAATTCGCGTTCTATTATTTCGTTGTAATACCGTCTTATGAATCATTAGTAAATGATTTAAACTTTTAATTAAATAACAACAACCTAAAATGCCGATAACTTAACCGAAAATAAAATCATAATAAAAAAAAGATGATAAAAAGGAATGAAAAAACAATTAATTAAAAATTAATTGACATTTATTCAGAAGATTACACATGTATATGCATAAGCGAAAACATTAAACTCAAATATGCTAACACTTAGCTTCATATTAGGATTTTAGACACGAAGTTTTTTAACATTACTAATAAATTCATAATTGGAATTATGTTTAAATGAAATTATTATTAAATTCAAACTCATGATAGAACTTCTTAATTGTTTAAATTTAACATATTTTGTTACATTAATATTATACTTTTCATTGACTTAGAGTCATAATTATTTCTGAGAATCCTGACGAGCACGAGTACATCACCCTCGTATTACATAAATTTCAATAAACTTGAACTAAATAATCTGTACAAACAATACCTTGAGATGTCGCACTGGAACAAGTGATATTGGGCATAACCACTGCCATCGAAATACTCAAGGCCAGAGGACACGAATTGTGACGTCATCACTAATCGACCGACTTCTCAGTAGTATTGGAATTCGCACCAGAAATTGTTGAATAGCAATTTTCTTTTATTTTAATTGTGGAATATCTATCATCTTATAAAACACTTATAACTATTTAAACTTACTGGTGAGAATTTGAAATCCTCCAATATAAAATCAGCCAGATTCGGCAACACTGTGGCTTTCCGCATCTGACTGAATTTTTATTTAGGGATTCCGAATTCTCACTAGTAAGTTTAAATAGTTATTTTTGTTTTATAAGATGATAGATATTCCACAATTGAAATAAAAGATAATTGCTCTTCAAAATTTTCCGGTGTGAAATCCAACACTAGTGAGAAGTCGATCGATTAGTGATAACGTCACAACTCGTGTCCTCTGGCCTTGAGTATTTCGATGGCAGCGGCATAACAGGCGAACTCCCCATCCGGTGTTAAGCACTTGGTTGGCATTTATTTCACAGTCTCTTTAAAAATATCTATTTGTACCAGGGGTGGCCAACCGTAGCACGCATGATACCGCTAAAATTTTATAGTAATTATTGCCTCACCTAATCATTGAATCTCTGCGATTAAATAAGGCTAATATATCTTTTAAAAAATAGTGGTATCCGGCGTGTCACGATTGTCCACCCCTTATTTATATCATGCGGTCAAACTTATAATCTCCATTAATACTCCACTTAATACTCCAATAATTTTCGTGTTAAGCAAACAATGAGTCCTCGAAACTGAATTTCCCGGCCCGATTGGGTCATCTATGAGACTAAAAGGATATGCGATCAAATGCATGTAAAGTCTGAATCTTAGTCAAATTCGAAGAGAACAACCAAAGTGAAGTTATCATCTCAAGAGACTTAATTTGAAGTCTTGAACTAAAAATGCTCAAACCGGAACGTTTTAATTTTCATCTCAAGAGACCTAATTCGAAATCTTGAACTCGAATTGTTCAAACCTGAACGTTTTCTCCCTGAATGTTCAAATAGAAATGTTTATATATTTTTATTCGGGGCATTCCTGAATTAGCCTCAAATACTTCTCTGACTCACTTCTAAGAGGTATACATTGGCTGATCACCTGGCTGCCCAATAACCTGGTAGCCATTGGACTTTGATTGGATAGAAATAGGGCCTCAAAAAACTTCGGGCATCCTTCATCCACTGCTTGCGGGCCCCACTTGACCTATTCTCTGGCCGTAAACAAACGAGCTATAAACCTATTAGAAGTATTGTTCCTTTCTAGTATAACCTTTTACCTACTGCATTATGATCTACTGCATTTTTTTTCATGTAATATTTCTTTTCAGTTTCTACAATGAAAATTAAAGAATAACATAAAAAAAAATAGTCACTCGTGAGAAATTTAATTATTTAGAGGTAATTAATTAAAGTGGTACTTTAAAGTACCGTCAGTACACTATGACTAAAATATCGTAACAGAAAACCCACTAAGAATTTCAAATGGCACCAGAAAATATTTTCGATTTAATAAGTACGTGAACTATAGGTTTTTTATTATTTACAAATAAATGTTTTGGCAAATTCCGGTGCCAATCATTTATTTCAACACTTTAGAATTGGAAATGCTTTGCCCCGTAAAGGGTAAAAAAAACTTTTTTTTAAGTTTCGATCTTGTTAGCAGTTCTTTAGTTATGAGACGTCTATATTCCAGGGACAACATGTTCTCCCGCATCTCTACATATCCAATATATGAATTTACAAATCCTATTTCTAGCATATCAAAAAAGAGCCAGTGCCACAACTTTCTCGATTTCCTATTAAAAAAAAATAACAATGAAACAGAATAGAAATTCCGGGGAAATCATTGCTACACTACATTTTAGTAATTACATTTTAAAGAGCAGATGACAACGATGGATAACTACTCAGACGAAAAGTAAATAAAAAGTTTTTCTCCAAAACCCGGTGTACTGACGGTACTTATAAGTACCACTGAGTAATTCAACTGTTAAATCAAATACATACACCGTTCACCTAAAATAGCTAGTCAAACTGTATTCTGAGACCATAATGAACAGATAAAAAAATCCAACACTTATCTTATATCCTTTACTGTGTTTTCAGCAATAAAAAGACGAGCGTGACAATCTGTACAAAATGTCGGCACAAAACCCATCGTCTGTGTCAAAGATAGGCTCCTTCCTCGCTAAAATAACAAACCTAGAACTACTTCTGACAGGCATCCGGATAAAGTGGAGTTAAAAGAGTGTTTTTGCAAAGTACCATTAGAATATTAGTAATATGCACTATGGGATGAAAGTTTAAAGTGAGTGGTACTTATAAGTACCATCAGTAGATAAAGGGTTAAATGCAGACATTTTGTCTCCATAGCTAGAAAAAGGATTTTTACTTTACATTAGCAAACTATGGAAAATGTGAAAAAAATATGAAATGTATATTTAATATATTTTCAGAAACATAAAATTTAAATAATTTATACACCCCGATGAGCATGTAATATATAAAATTTACTTCTGTAAGTGGTTTCACTCTTCAGTTAATTGTTGCTCAAATGTCCGTTTCGCTAAAATCATGCAGACTAAAAAGGATGTTGTACAGTCGTGGGAAAAAATGTAAACATCCCTTACTTACTCTGCAAAAAAGTATCGTAGAAGAAAGTTACAGGTACAACACGATTGGTAATAATGTTTACTTTTAAATGATGTATATAAAATTTGCTTAAGGGGGCCATCTAAATATTAAAACGAACCATAACTTTGTTTTTTCAATAGCAGTACACAATTCTAACAGCATAAATGAACTCTACACCCTTCTATTTACCTAAAAACAAATTTTTATACAATTCGTACGATTAGTTTCCGATAAATTAATTGTTTAAAATCGAGCTTATTTTATGGGCTGTATCCAAATTGAAGTTCGGTATTCGATTTTTGACCGAGAGAGCCCCCTTCTTGATCAATGCATCTTAAGTGCCACTCAAGCAGTCATTGATGACTGCTAGATTACAGGATAGCTTAGCTGCCAACTTTTACGCTTTTTCTTACCACTAAATTTTAATAGTAAATATTGTCTTATTATATTGACGAAATCTGCCAATCAAATAACGCAAAAAATTCTGTTAAATTTTAGTGGTAACAAAAAAAAAGTAAAATTTGGCAGCTATGGGATAGCATAAGAAATTTCAAAATATCTAGTCACTTCTATCATATTCTTAAACCATCATTTTGCCGTTTTTAAGCATAATTTGAAAACTACTTGGAAGAAAAATGTGAAATTTTGGATTTCCATAAAGCAAGACGTAATAAATCTAAATCCATCAAAAAAATTGTAGGTTGCAATTCATAAATGTTTTCGAATATTAATTTCATAATTCCTAATTCATATCATAAAATTATAAAAATTGCGAATTCAAAGTATTTATGTTTGGGTATTTTAGTATTATTGCTACAAAAAAAATAGCACATTAGGAGCATAATTTCAGGAGTTATAAATAAAAATATGAAATTTTTAAAATTACAAAATCAATGCATTTATGATTGGTTTTTTGGTATTATAACTAAAGAAAAAAATATCACATTAGGATTATAATTTCAGGAGATATTAATGAAAATATGAAAATGTAATTTAACATTAGAAGCACTAAATTTTGAATGTTATAATTCAAAAGACTTTAAATTTGGTGTCTAGGCATAGTTTGAACCGAAGATTTGAAATATCTTGGTAAAATTGGATATTGCCATTGAAAAAAATGAAGTTTGGGTTCATTTTAATATGTAGATGCCCCCCTAAGCAAATTTTATATACCTTATTTAAAAGTAGACTTTATTTCCAATCGTTCGGTACCGGTAACTTTCTTCTACAATAATTTGTTGAGGAATTAGTAGGGGTGTTTACTTTTTTTTCCCCACGACTGTATGTGGATACTGAGATGTAGCTTAATTGTAAGCAGTTTCTTTATGTGGTAAATTACTTGAAAATAAATCATTTTACAGTCAAGTTGACCACAATACCTTTTGATTCCCCATTATTTAATAATAAATGTAGTAATGTTTAAAATTAATAAGCATTTTCTTATAATTTAAAAGGCTTTTATACATTTACTTATATATTAAAGCGTCCACATTCTTAAACTTAAAGCTTTCAACTTTTAATCATGCATTCATAATGCTTATGATATTAAATCTGTTGAATTGTTGTCTTTTATCATTTATAACCTCTATATCCGTCTTAAAATGAACTTTTGCAATAAAAAAAGCGAATTTTCCTTATTAGTCTGCATACTCTTTTCAAACTCAAATGATTTGATATAACTTAGCTAAAATTCTTTTGAAATTGAGCCACTGTGCCCTTAAAAAGGTAAGAATTGAAAAACGACTTCCAGGTCGAGACTTAAGTGATTAGAAACATAATGGTTCTTCCAACGTAATTAATCAATGTGTTTATTTTCCGAAAATCCCTTCTTTCAACCTACTTCCGCCTTTACCTTTCTGACTTAATTAAATAATTGCCTACACTTTCTTATTGCTCTTGAGGTGAAGTTCGTGGCTTAAAGTGCTGTCGGAATTTTTTATCGGAGAATTTGTTCAAGAACAGTTGCTTGGTTCACAGATAATACTTCGTTAATAGATTTTGTGGTTAACGTTTTTGTTTTAAGGATTAAAAAAGAATGACTATCATATTTTTTATGATTTGCGTCTTATTTTTATCGTTGTTTAATTCTACGTATTAAGGGTGTGATAGTTGGGAGTGGCTGGTAGTTGTTACAGCCGATTAACTGAGAGAGGGATATAGGGCAAGGGAATATTGCCCTCCGTTGGGTCTTTCTAAAGGATCCTAACTCGTATTTATGGGAAGGTTCAAAGAAAACCACGGAAAATTTAGAAAGGTTAGGGCAACGAGCACGACATGGATTCGAACCCAGCACATCCTTCAGTGATGGAATAATGTAGCAGCAGAGCATCAATTGACAACGCTAAAGTTTATGAGTATTTATCGTCTTATATCAGGACAGAATTTTTTAAGGCAAATAATACTATTAAAATTTTGTGGTGACAAACGCAAAACTGCTACGCCACTGTTTCATCACTGATCCTTTCTTAAACATTAAGATTGGACTTGGAAAGTTCTTAATTAATTGACTGAAAATGTGAAAAAATGATTTTTTTAATTTAAAGTTTATTCAATAGAAAGTTAAAATTTTAGTGCACAATTCACCTTGATTTATAATTAACATATATAAGATACACAAAATGTAAATATATTGCTTACAGGTGTCAAGTATGATAAAATCCTTTAAAAAAACATTAAAGTCATTTAAAATTCATAACGTTTTCGACCGACACTTACTCGGTCATCCTTCAGTGAAAAACTAGCAGTTGTTCTGTCTCCGCGTCTCCAGACTTGTCCGCAACAGACCATTTCACTTCAAGGGTGGATTGGAAAATAAGGGTGGGGGGGGGACATAAATGCTATTCTTTTATCGAAAAGTACAGATTAATTAACTATTTATTAATTCTTTCCAGACTGCGTGGATATCATATGATAATATATCGTTACAAACTATTTCTTTATTTGATATTATTTCCAGAGATTCTCTTATGATAGCTTCTTGGTGGTTACTTGTATGGAAAATAATTTTGGCTCTATTGAAATCTACTTTTATAGGTTGAATTTGTGCTAATCTTGATAATGCAGTGCGGGGTCTATTCAATCTCAGATCTGCTTCATGTTCCCTAATTCTGTCACGAAATTTCCGCAGTGTCATACCTATGTACATAAAATCTCTATTATCTTTCTTGAACGGTATAATATATACTCCCGATCTATTGATGGCTTGGATAGGGTCAATTTTCGTATTTAACAAATCCTTTAATTTCGGGGGAGGGACTGCGATTAATGTAATACCAAACTTGAGGAGGGAATGCCTCATACTCTCAAAAAACCTTGGGATGTAATTAACTTTACAGAATTTCAAACTTTTAATCGGAACTGTATTTTGCCTTTCTTCATTTTTCCTTTTAAGTCTGTTTATGATTTTTTCAATGAAATGAGATGGAACAGAATTTTCGGCTGCTATTTTTCTAATTATATCTATTTCTTCATTAAGGAATTGGCTCGAACAAACTTCAAATGCTCTTTTTATATAAAAAATGAAAGGTGCTAACTTGTAATTTATAGGTGAGCTGCAGTTAAACGGGATAGTGGAATTAGATCTGTTAACCTTTCTAAAAACTGTACGATCGAGACTCTGTTTATCCATATCTCTGACTAGTTGTACATCCAAAAAAGCCAGTTTTTGCTCTTGTTCTATTTCTACTGTAAATTTAATTTTGTTGTCAAGGTTATTGATTTTATCTAGAAATGAGTATAATGCATCTTTTCCGTGATTCCATATTATGTAGACATCATCTACATATCTGAACCAGCAATCTGGACCTGGTTTTATGGTTTCCATGATTATATTTTCAAGAGGACGTAGTTTAAATTCAGCAAGTAAACCTGAAATTGGGGAACCCATTGGGGCCCCATTGACTTGTTTGTAAACTTGGTTGTTGAAAACGAAAATGTTGTTGTTGATGATTAAATTTAAACCTGATTTAACTGTATTTTTAATATTTTCTGTAAAGGAAGGATCAGAATCGATCAAAGTCTCTATGATGTTAGTAACTTCTTTTATATCGATAGATGGGTATCAAGATACCACGTCTAAACTAGCCATAATACTGGAATTTTCAAGCTTAATATTTTTAATTTTCTCAATAAAATTCAAAGTTGAATTAATAACGAAATCAGATGGTGGTAAATATCGCTTCAAAAGGTGAGTGTAGGTTTTTTCCATAAAATATGTAGGAGAGGAACATTTTGTAACGATTGGACGGATTGGTAAGTCTATTTTATGATCTTTTAGTCTACCTATTAGGGGGGGAGTTGTTGCAGTCTTGTTAAGTTTTAGCTTATTTTTCATAAATGTTGGCCAAGTTCCTTTTCCGATTAGTTCTTTAACTTTGTTTTCTATTTTCAAATTGGGGTCTTTATTTAACGGCACACACTCCATGTCATCAATGCAAACCTTCATTTTCATGAGATAATCTTGTCTGTTTAAAATAGCAATGCGGTTAGTTTTGTCGGTCTGGATAACAACAATGTTCTTATCATTTCTCAGTTTTCCTGCTATTTTCTTAAAGACTTCATGTTGAGGGTTCGGTCTGTAATCAAGTGATCTCAATTTATTATACAAAATACTTCTAACTACCTCCCTCTGCATTGGATCAGCAGCCTGCACAGCTTTTTCACAGTCAGTAATAATCATTTTGTTATTCCTTTGAGAGTCAATCATAAATTTCGAACCCAGATTGAGGACTGATTTCTCTTTTTTTGATAACTGCTTGTTTGATATATTAATAAATGCATCAGGTTCCGGTACTTTGTGGTTAACTTTAGTAGGTTTCAAACTGGCAATTTACTTTTTAACGGTTGCTAATTTAATCCGATGTTGAAATGCTCTGTAATGTTCAATAACCATTAATTTATGATCAAAATCAGAATCAGATGAAGTCTTTGCTAGTAAATTGTATAAAAGATAAACATTTACAGAAATTGCATCAACAAGTTTATATTTATCTCTAATACAAAGTTTTAAGCATTCCATTTCAAACTTATGATTAAGAGCAGGAAAGTGTCTATTAGCAAAACTATTCTTACATGCAATGAATCTTGGAATAACCTTTAATTGTTTACATTTCTTTAAGAAAAACAAATTACATAATTCCCGGTCAAGCCTTAAACGCTCATGTTTATATAGTTTTTCCGCGGTTTGGCACTTCATGCTATCCAGCATCGACATCGAATTCAATAGAAAGTTAAAATTTTAGTGCACAATTCACCTTGATTTATAATTAACATATATAAGATACACAAAATGTAAATATATTGCTTACAGGTGTCAAGTATGATAAAATCCTTTAAAAAAAACATTAAAGTCATTTAAAATTCATAACGTTTTCGACCGACACTTACTCGGTCATCCTCAGTGAAAAACTAGCAGTTGTTCTGTCTCCGCGTCTCCAGCCTTGTCCGAAACAGACCATTTCACTTCAAGGGTGGATTGGAAAATAAGGGTGGGGGGGACATAAATGCTATTCTTTTATCGAAAAGTACAGATTAATTAACTATTTATTAATTCTTTCCAGACTGCGTGGATATCATATGATAATATATCGTTACAAACTATTTCTTTATTTGATATTATTTCCAGAGATTCTCTTATGATAGCTTCTTGGTGGTTACTTGTATGGAAAATAATTTTGGCTCTATTGAAATCTACTTTTATAGGTTGAATTTGTGCTAATCTTGATAATGCAGTGCGGGGTCTATTCAATCTCAGATCTGCTTCATGTTCCCTAATTCTGTCACGAAATTTCCGCAGTGTCATACCTATGTACATAAAATCTCTATTATCTTTCTTGAAGGGTATAATATATACTCCCGATCTATTGATGGCTTGGATAGGGTCAATTTTCGTATTTAACAAATCCTTTAATTTCGGGGGAGGGACTGCGATTAATGTAATACCAAACTTAAGGAGGGAATGCCTCATACTCTCAAAAAACCTTGGGATGTAATTAACTTTACAGAATTTCAAACTTTTAATCGGAACTGTATTTTGCCTTTCTTCATTTTTCCTTTTAAGTCTGTTTATGATTTTTTCAATGAAATGGGATGGAACAGAATTTTCGGCTGCTATTTTTCTAATTATATCTATTTCTTCATTAAGGAATTGGCTCGAACAAACAAATAAAAAAAATGGGAAACTATGATAACTATAATAACTATAAACTAATAAATGGGAAAACTATATAAACATGAGCGTTTAAGGCTTGACCGGGAATTATGTAATTTGTTTTTCTTAAAGAAATGTAAACAATTAAAGGTTATTCCAAGATTCATTGCATGTAAGAATAGTTTTGCTAATAGACACTTTCCTGCTCTTAATCATAAGTTTGAAATGGAATGCTTAAAACTTTGTATTAGAGATAAATATAAACTTGTTGATGCAATTTCTGTAAAGGTTTATCGTTTATACAATTTACTAGCAAAGACTTCATCTGATTCTGATTTTGATCGTAAATTAATGGTTATTGAACATTACAGAGCATTTCAACATCGGATTAAATTAGCAACCGTTAAAAAGAAAATTGCCAGTTTGAAACCTACTAAAGTTAACCACAAAGGACCGGAACCTGATGCATTTATTAATATATCAAACAAGCAGTTATCAAAAAAAGAGAAATCAGTCCTCAATCTGGGTCCGAAATTTATGTTTGACTCTCAAAGGAATAACAAAATGATTATTACTGACTGTGAAAAAGCTGTGCAGGCTGCTTATCCAATGCAGAGGGAGGTAGTTAGAAGTATTTTGCATAATAAATTGAGATCACTTGATTACAGACCGAACCCTCAACATGAAGTCTTTAAGAAAATAGCAGGAAAACTGAGAAATGATAAGAACATTGTTGTTATCCAGACCGACAAAACTAACCGCATTGCTGTTTTAAACAGACAAGATTATCTCATGAAAATGAAGGTTTGCATTAATGACATGGAGTGTGTGCCGTTAAATAAAGACCCCAATTTGAAAATAGAAAACAAAGTTAAAGAACTAATCGGAAAAGGAACTTGGCCAACATTTATGAAAAATAAGCTAAAACTTAACAAGACTGCAACAACTCCCCCCCTAATAGGTAGACTAAAAGATCATAAAATAGACTTACCAATCCGTCCAATCGTTACAAAATGTTCCTCTCCTACATATTTTATGGAAAAAACCTACACTCACCTTTTGAAGCGATATTTACCGGCATCTGATTTCGTTATTGATTCAACTTCGAATTTTATTGAGAAAATTAAAAATATTAAGCTTGAAAATTCCAGTATTATGGCTAGTTTAGACGTGGTATCTTTATACCCATCTATCGATATAAAAGAAGTTACTAACATCATAGAGACTTTGATCGATTCTGATCCTTCCTTTACAGAAAATATTAAAAATCGGGATATATTAGATCGGGAGTATATATTATACCCTTCAAGAAAGATAATAGAGATTTTATGTACATAGGTATGACACTGCGGAAATTTCGTGACAGAATTGGGGAACATGAAGCAGATCTGAGATTGAATAGACCCCGCACTGCATTATCAAGATTAGCACAAATTCAACCTATAAAAGTAGATTTCAATAGAGCCAAAATTATTTTCCATACAAGTAACCACCAAGAAGCTATCATAAGAGAATCTCTGGAAATAATATCAAATAAAGAAATAGTTTTTAACGATATATTATCATATGATATCCACGCAGTCTGGAAAGAATTAATAAATAGTTAATTAATCTGTACTTTTCGATAAAAGAATAGCATTTATGTCCCCCCCCCCACCCTTATTTTCCAATCCACCCTTGAAGTGAAATGGTCTGTTCCGGACAAGGCTGGAGACGCGGAGACAGAACAACTGCTAGTTTTTCACTGAGGATGACCAAGTAAGTGTCGGTCGAAAACGTTATGAATTTTAAATGACTTTAATGTTTTTTTAAAGGATTTTATCATACTTGACACCTGTAAGCAATATATTTACATTTTGTGTATCTTATATATGTTAATTAAAGTTTATTTTAAACCCTCCCAGTGTCTTGCAAAAGGGTAAAATTGTAATGTTGTTTTCTTTGCATTTTGTTTTAAATGCTAAGAAAATATGATTCTTTCAACATTATAAAAAAAAAACTCAATTACAAATATTAATGTAATAATTGAGAATGTTAATCATTCTTCAATGTATTTAAAATTCATTAAATCTATAGAATTATATTATCTTAAATATTGTTTGTATTGCTGTGAAACCTGGAGCTTAGTGAACGGAATATTACGCCTAAATACTTAGAAGGTTAAATGTAGTTCAAGTGAATTAAATAATATACACAGTTGATGGGTTAAAGGTAAAAGCGATGATAGTCCACTTTTTGTGAAATTTGAGATGACAGTGCCATATGTTATTCTGAGAGGAGTACTAACGTTTTGCAAATTTCGTTAATGGGGGAAAATGGGCGTAATTCTTTGAAAAACGCAGTTAAAGATAAGGATAGAGGGAGTGAACGTTCAAAGTCCTTTAAAAAAAGCGTACTTGAAGATTGGTACAAAGGGGAAATGTCGATAAAAGTCGACGCTCGTAAAAGTAATAATGGTGAATAACTATCATCTAACTATTATTTGAGTTAATTAAATAAGTACCTATACTTTCTCATTCCTCTTGAATAGAAGTCCGTGGCTTAAAGGGATATCGGAATTTTTTATAGGATAATTTGTTGAAGAGCAGCTTCTTGATTCTCAGACAATACTTCGTTAATAGATTTTACTGTTAATGTTTATGTTTTAAGGATAAGAAAAGAGTGCCGATCATAGTTCTTTTTAGGATTTGTGCCTGATTTTTATCGCTATCTATTCTTAAGTATTGAAAATGGGCTTAAAATTTTCGAAATCAACTAAATGTAAACGTAGAAAAAAATTATTGTTTTTAATTTCTTTTACGGCTAGTTCATGTGAATAGGTATTTAGATATTTTTAGCATAAATTATATCATTGCGGTAAAACTGGCGAACGCGCGGATTCGCTAATTTCTTACCAAAAATTTTCCTTTATTTAATAGCAGAAATCCTGTTATTAAATAAGAAAAACATTTCTGTACATAAAAAATGGTTCAACGCGATTCACACTGAATTCCATAATGTACACATTGGGCACACATTCTCTCTTGTACACATTTCTGACTTAATGAAATTATTGCCTACATTTACTTTTTGCTCTTCGTGCGAAGTTCGTAGTTTAAAGCACGCTGGAAATTTTTTAACAAAACATTTGTTCGGGAACAGTTGCTTAGTTTGCAGATAATTCTTCTTTAATATATTTGTTGGTTATTTTATTTTATTTATTTTTTTTTATTATTATTTATTTATTTTTTTTTTTTTTTTTTTTACAGTTCGTGAGAATGATATTTTTTATATTTTTCGTCTAAGATTTATATACTTAACTTTATAAGCATTTGCTAAATTTTTTCTCAATTATACTATCTAAACGTACATAAACTATGTTATTGGTTACATTTTAATTTAAAAAAATTGCTCATTTACTCGTTTAAAAAGCAGTGTCAAAATCATTTCAATCAGAAACGTTTCAAAAATTTTGGCTTGTAAACTGTGGCAACATAATGTTCGCCGATAAAACTAAAGTTTTTCATTTTATTATGAGAAATCAATCAAGATTCCTTCTCTAAATTTACTTTATCTTTTATTGTATATATGTTTTCTTCTTTAACCCTTAATTGCATGAATTATTCTTTTATAATTGTGTTTTTTATTTTTATATTAAGGATTAGACACCAGAAATCTTAAGATAGATTTTTAACCTTATTTAGTAGCATATTTTTGTAATTTTTAGAGGATTAATATTTCTATATAAATATAGTGGTTGTAAGAACTTAATTTATGTATTAAAAATTAAATAAAAAGGTGATGGAAATTAACATCTCTATGCAATTAAGGGTTAATATATTTTGCATAATTTTTTGAGAACGTGCTTTAAGAAGACCTTCCTTGTAAGAACCACCCTTTAGGGATGTGCAATAAGGGCTGCAGTGCAGGGCCTCGTGCCTGAGAGGACCATGGAACTATTAATAAAGAGGAACTGACATATCCTTAAAATAGCGCAGCTTCAACTGTAACCGCTTCCGCGCCGGTGTAAACTTCGACTAGTAAACTTATATAGAAATTTTCTCCTTATTTAAACGCCCTATTAATGCGAAAGTTCAGTCATAAATAATGGCAGAAACAGATTTCAATTTTTATTGATGGAAGTTTACTTTGGCTGACGTCAGGCCCTGCATATTCGCCATATTGTGACAACCAGTGAAACAAACTGACTGCTTTACTAAGCAAACTGACACCAGTAAAAGCAAAGAGAAAAAATTTACCATATTTGTGAGAAAATATTTCCATGAATAAGACGCTTAAATAAGACGAAAATTTCTATTCAATTTTACGGGTAGAAAGTTTGTTGTGTCTGTAATCAAAAACTGTAGATCCGATTTATAAAAAAGCAGCCGCCATCTTATGACAATCTCCTCAGTTACTTCACTCGCAACCGGTAGACAGTACACTACAGGGTTCGTACCGGTCTTTGGATTTCCAGACTAAGAAATTCTTCGGTACCAGTATTTTCTTATAGAAAATGTATCCTTAAATAAAGTGAAATTTCGCGCGCTTAAACTAGCATTACTTTTCTATAAGAAAATACTGATTTTTGTCCTTGAAAATAACGGTTCCCGTACGAACCCTGAACTATATGCAGGTAGTCCAAGAGCTGTTAAACATTTTAGGGAAGGTATTTGAGGCACCCTGAAAATTTGTGCAACACTTCTTTTGTAATGGCTGAATACAAAATCGAATGTCTGGCTGAAGGATCGTGGCCCAAAACCTGTGCCAGACACGTGTCAAGTGCCTTTTTTTTTTTGACTACCCAAAAAAGGTATTTGAGGCACGCTGAGATTGAGACAGAATAATATTTATACTTAGAAAAAAATATTTTGAAAACGACAGACACTTTAGTCGGCCCAAAAACTGTGCCAGACACGTGTCAAGTGCCATTTTTTGACTACCCCAAAAAGGTATTTGAGACACGCTGAGATTGAGACAGAATAATATTTATGCTTAGAAAAAAATATTTTGAAAATGACAGACACTTTAGTCGGCACAAACACTGTGCCAGACATGTGTCAAGTGCCATTTTTTGTCTGGCACAGTTTTTGGTCTACGATCCTTCAGCCAGACATTCGATTTTGTATTCAGGCATTACAAAAGAAGTGTTGCACAAATTTTCAGGGTGCCTCAAATACCTACTCAAAAATGTTCAACAGCTCTCCTACTAAGGCTTCCACAGGCAAATATACTTTTATTGTATTTTGCATTACTTTTTCAAAAACAAAAATCTTATCCCTACGCTTTGACTACATTTGCAAGAGAAATTTACTACAAAATGTATTTTTTTTAAAAACAGTGGTGCAAACAGAATATAAAAATAGTTGCCTGTATCCCTGTATATGTCTCCTCCTCTTTATTCATAACTCCATTGAGGATACAGAAAAAATAATGCAAAATATCTAAATATTTGCATTTGTTTCTGTGGATAATTTTGCAACAGTATTACATAGCTGCCAACTCTTTTGTACTAAAAGTCGGCAGATTACGGCGATTTAAAAAGGTAAAATTTACTGTAAAATTTTTGTGGTGCAAAAGAGCGTAAGATATTGCCAGCTATTGTATTATTCTTTAAAAAATCTGTTTCTAAAATGATTTATCAATAAAATATTAGGCGCAAGGCTCGGGCATTCGAGAGCAGAACATATTATTCGTAGGGTATACTCAATCTGTAGGCTGAGTCTCAAGTGTTGACGGCCGTATAAACTGAATATGAACTATTAAGGGTCCACTGAAGTTAATGATTCTGACCAAGAGCACATTTATTTTAAAGGTTATTTGTAACCCAATAACACATATTTACTTTTTTAAAGGTGTTTAATTATTAAATTATTATTATTTTATTCTTCAATCGATTTTCCCTTTTTATTATAGAATATCCACGTTAATATCCACACATATCTGATGACGTGAGTTTTAAAACTCGCCTGATCCAAAATATAAAAAATCTTTTTTCCTCAATCAATCTATTCTATTGGTAAACCTGCACCGAAAAAACACAACAATCTGCAAAAAAAATAGTTTATCCTGTATTACTGTAACTGTGAAGTCTTGGTTTATAATGAAAACCAATGGACTCAGTCAGAGGTTTTCGCGATTTCCCAAAATTTGATTTTCTGGATAAGGCGAGTTTTGAAACTCGCATCTTCTTATGTACTTTGTATCTGATTGTTTCTCGAAATATGATCACGTTGTAAGAAGTTGTGGAATTTAAATATTTGGAAAGGAAGCCACTCGCAAAAGTTCTTGCAACCGGTCTCGCTTTCACTACTGATGGACATGAGTTAAATATGTGTTAAATAGGTGTTTGCTTCTGAAGAAAGCTTCACTATTTAAATGCACTTTACGGCTGATAAATATTCATTAAATATTATGAAATGCATTTTAGTTTATGCATGATAAGTAATTAATAAAACTTTCGATATATAATATACATTATATACAGTTAGTATGCAAATTTCATGTTTTTTTTTGTTGTTGTTGTTGTTCATAAATGAAAAGTGGGGGTGGGAAACGAAGATAGTCACAAACTAGTTACTCATCGATGCTTACCTTTAGCCGCGGGATCGACCTATCTTCAACAGCGTTTTTCAAAAGTCTACTTGCATTTTTGCCTCCATCCAATGTTAACAAACAGTAGTACGCTTTTCAAATTAACAGACGGATTGTTGCCTCAAATCGAACAAGAACGAAAATTTATGCGTCAAGCATAGATTATGAAACCCTTTTCACACATCCAGAAAACTCTAACAAATTTCACCGTTAGATAAGGTGAAAGATGATATGTAAGTAAACAGTTTAAAAAATATTTAACACATTCAAAAATCCACTTTAGCAATTACGTTCCATAGTTAACAATGCAGTAGAATTATTTTGTGCAGCTCTGCATATTAACTGTAGATTTTCATATATTAGCATGCTAAAATTTAGTTCAGTTAGAAAATTCACTTTAAGCAATTTTCTCCAGTAGATGGAAATACACTCGAATAATTTAGTATAACCCTGTATATTATATAAAGACTTTTGTACAGGCCACTATTGAGCTAAAATTTAACTGAAGTGAAAAACGCATAACACAACTTGAAACTTACTTCCGTCAATTACCAAATATAAAAGGCAACTTATCCTGTTCTTTGCGTAGCCCTGTATATGAATTTATTTATATTCTACAAACTACTATTAGTATAGTAATATATTTCAGCAGGATAATGCATTAAAAAATTGAAAATCACACTTAAGTAATTTACACCCATAGTCAGTAATTGTTACGAATTCCTTTGTGTACCCCTGTATATAATCAGCAGAATTTACAAACACCACATAATATACAAAAATCATCTTGTTAAACTTAAAGTCGCAAACCAATGTTGAAAATGCACTTCCAGCAGCTATCCCTCGTAGACAGTTTTGTAATCGATTTCTTTTATATGTCCCTGTATATGAACGATAAATGCACTCCGTTCTTTTCAGTAAGTAATTTGTAGTGCACCAAAGTAAGGAAAATAAATTTCATTGTGTTTGAAATTGTGTAGCATCATTAAAATATACTTCAACCGATTTTTCCCCCATAGACAATTATGTAACAGAATTCTTTTGTCTGACCCTGTAAATGAATAATAAATGCATTGCACCTCATATTCTACAGAAAGCATGTTTTAGTGCACTTCATAAATGCATATCAATTTCGTTATATTTGAAATGATGTAACATTATCAAAATCCACTTGACGTGATTTTTTTCCCCATTGACCTTAATGTAACGGAATACTTTTGACTGTCCCTGTAAACGAACTATAAATGCTACACACTTCATTTTAATTAGCGATCGTACTAGAGTTAACATTCATAACGTGTGAAAATTGCAGTACAATCCGAGTTTCTTTACGAAATTTAAAGCATGGGCAAACGGACAGACAAACCGAAGTCATAAATAATTTTCAACTATGTTGGAAAGTGTTAAAAATTAGGACTATCATCGTCATTAATCTAATCATAGTACAGTAATCATAATAATGTATCATAGTTATATTAATGTAACGGAATACTTTTGACTGTCCCTGTAAACAGGGCTCCCACTGGTCCGTTTTTTGAACACCAGTAATTTTTTAGAAAGAAATTTGTGGTAGGTTTCTTCAACAATTTCAAGAAAAATGCTGTTCCTGCTATGTTTCTACGAAATTTATAAAGGAGATTTTTCTTTAAATAAAAGTGGTGTCCAAAAAACCGACCGAGTGGGAGCCCTGCTGTAAACGAAGTATAAGTTCTACACACTTCATTTTAAATAGCGATCATAGTATAGTAAACATTAATAACGTGAGAAAATTGCAGTACATTCCGAGTATATTTACAAAATTTAAAGCATGACAAACGGACAGACACACCGGAGTCGTAAACACTTTTTAACTATGTTGGAAAATGATAAAAATTAGGACTATCATCGTTTCTTCCCTTGACCCTCTAAGTTACATTAAAAGAAATTGCAATATGCTTTTGAAGTAGATACAAGTTCATTTCTTCTTTCATGTTTTTGTTTAAGCTTTCAGTAAAAAAAAGTGTTCACCATGAGTTTCAAACTAATTGTTAATAAACTTATATTTATCATTTACGTTGCGTGCTAATAAAAAATATCTATAAAGTCCCGGACCCATTTTTATGTTTAATAACTCATAAAGTATTGAAGATAGATTAAAATTAATAACATACATGGTTAGATAGACTCAAAAAGTTTCATGACCCTTGTCAATGAACTTCCACGTGTGCCCCCTTCGTCGCACGGAGAATATCAAGTCGATAGTCAATTTTACGCCAGGTAGCGGCAAGCATGTCGGCATCCACAGAGGCTATTGCGGTTGTAATTCTGTCTTTTAAGTCATCAATGTTCGACACTCTACTCCTGTAAACATTGAGAATTTAATAACTTTTTCCTTTGGGGATTTGTAAAGGACAATGTTTACAGGAGGAGAGTGTCGAACATTGATGACTTAAAAACCAGAATTACAACCGCAATAGCCTCTGTGGATGCCGACATGCTTGCCGCTACCTGGCGTAAAATTGACTATCGACTTGATATTCTCCGTGCGACGAAGGGGGCACACGTGGAAGTTCATTGACAAGGGTCATGAAACTTTTTGAGTCTATCTAACCATTTATGTTATTAATTTTAATCTATCTTCATTATTTTATGAGTTATTAAACATCAAAATGTGTCCGGGACTTTATAAACACCCTGTATTTCAAAATTCGTGGTCTTTGCAAATTTGCTGTATATGGTATTGTTTTAACACGTTCACGCCGGCGCGGTGGGTCACACTCGATTGTCTGAGAGTTGTCAAGTCTCCGGCTTTTTGCACACCACTATTATTTTAGAGAAACTGTTGTTCCTTTAAATCGCTCAATTGTTGTAATGAAATAAAACAGCATTTTCTGTATTAAAATACTGGTATCCAAAAAGCCGGAGATTTTGCAGCTCCGAGACAGTCGAATGTGACCCACCGCGCCGGCGTGAACGTGTTAACCCCTTGAAGGGCACCGGTATATTATATATACCACTAAAATTTAATTCCCAAATGCCATACTTGCACCAGATTTTAGGAACTAAATTTCACATTTTATAATGTACGAGAAGAAAATCTTTTAGTTACTTTCATATAAATATCTTCATAAATTCCGGTATCATTCAATTATATTAACATTTTAGCAACAGATATACTTTGCCCCTGAAAGGGTTAAAAGTATACAAAATAGAAATATTTCTGCTCCACAAAATACATTTTCTTTATGTTATTGGCTAATTAAATAAAGTCGAAGAATAACACACACACACAAAAAAAAAGCTTCCGCCGCTAAATAATAACCAATAATTTTTTTAGCCTTTTTGTTTAAATCCTTTTTAATATATATATATATATATATATATATACTTTTTTTTTCAATAAACCTTTGATGAATAATATAATATTCAGACAACTGAAAGACTGTTAAATCCCTACTTGCGATTTTTTTCTTGGTTATTGTTGTTGTTTTTGTTTTTCACGATTAAAAAAAATAAAGTTAATCATTTAATTACCCTGCTTCGAAATGTTTTATGTAAGAGTATTATAACGGTTGTTATAATTTTTTTTTTAACTTCTCATTCATTTTTTCGCTTAAATGCATATCATTGCAAAGTTTTAATAAATAATTTAAATAAAAAACGTATTTTAAAAAAAGCTTTACATAACATAAAATAAGAGGAAAATGCCAAAGCAGGTTTTTGATTTGAAAAGTGCTGACTCCTATACTTTTTTTTCTCTTAAAAGTTACTCTTTCTTAGCTTTAAAATCAGCATCATTACTCTTTCCTTATAAATCAATTTTATAGAAAGAAAATTAACTGAGTGAAATGAATCATTAAATACCAACCGGATTTGGCATTCACGACTAAACATTTAAAGATGATGTAATAATGCATGATTTCTTAATCACTTTTTAAATATTCTTAGAGGAGGCAAGAAACTCAACTTAGGCGTGCCTAAAAACGGTAAATCATTCTTCATTTATTTCCAAAAGAAACGGGTATCGTAAAAATTAAATTATAGAGAAAAAAAAACTCAGCGCTATTACTAATTCTCTCTCTAAAATGAATAGCATTGAAAGTCGTTTAACAAAGTTCTCTCTCTTGTCAAAACAAAGACTTTTGGAGCTTGAAAAGGCAATCCATGGAAATCCAAAACACAAAAGTAAAACCATTTATCAAAAGAAAAAGTTAAAATCTTTGACTGCTAAGTCGAGAAGAAAGATTTCACTGAGGTTTTTTCTACAGTGGGAATACTAATTCTATTTTTTTTTCCCTCGGATGTGATTACGATCGTCGACCGAGCTTCCAAACTATATTTTTTTCAAACCTGATAAAATACTCGATAGGAGAAAACAAAATCAGTTATTTGTCTTATTCTTTGTCAAGTGTTAAAGATTTTAAGTTCAGATACTTTGTAAATTCCTTGAGTAAACTAATTATATAAACATATTTTAACAGTTGCATGCATACATAAATATGCGCATATTATATTAATGTGTTTATTCGCATTTAAATATGCTATTTCAGGTATGGTATGAAAATGTAGGAGAAAACAAAATTAGTGATTTGTCTTATTCTTTGTCAACTGTTAAAGATTTCAAGCTGTAGATACTTTGTAAACTCCTTGATTAAACTAAATATATAAACATATTTTAACAATTCCATGCATACATAAATATGCACATATTATATTAATGTGCATATCTGCATATAAATATGCTATTTCATGCATGGTATGAGAATGTAAGAGAAAACAAAATTAGTTATTCGCCTTATTCTTTGTCAGCTGTTAAAGGTTTTAAATTGTACTCGTAGATACTTTGTAACCTCCTTGAGTAAACTAATTGTATTAACATATTTTAACATTTGCATGCATAAAATAAATATGCGCATATTGTATTAATATGTATATCTGCATATAACCCCTTGAGGGGCAAGCAAAAATGTCTCTAAATATTGAATTCTCACCGGAAAAATCGAAAAATTTTATTTTTAAATAGCATAAACAATTTTTCAACGATTTTCTCCCAAAGGTAAAAATATAAAATTTAGTTAAATTTTCTGATGAGAGTCTTTTTTAAATTAGGTGGAATATATTTTATCCCACAGCACCTCAAGGGGATAAATATGCTATTTCATACAGGGTATGAGAATGAGTATTTACTTTTATACAAAACTTCACTACATTTGCCAAGAATAAATGCAGCGAATAAAAAACAAACTGTATCATCCAGTATTTCAAATGAAAATCAAATTTCAAATTATTTTTGCTTAAAAGGCGCAAAGACCAACCTAGTGAAAAAGATTCCATGCCGGGAATCGAACCCGGGCCATCAGTATAGCGCACTGGCGTTCTACCGACTAAACCACATGGAACGATACCCAGCCTGGAACTTCTCACTATTACAGGTTGGCAAGGCTACAAACGCAGCACAAGATGGAATAATTCCACCCGGATTCCCGGCATGGAATCTTTTTCACTAGGTTGGTCTTTGCGCCTTTTAAGCAAAAATAATTTGAAATTTGATTTTCATTTGAAATATTGTATGCAAGGCGAATGTTTCTTTCTGGAAATTTTTCCAAGTATTAATGTATCATCCAGTTTTTAAAAATCTGAAGTAATCTGAAAAATTGTTCACTTAATAATATTTATGTAAAAAGTAAAATATAACTTTCTTATTTTAGCTTATGAAATCATAAAATAAGTAGGTTTTTCAATTTTTAATGCGAAATATTTTTAAATTGTAATTTATCAGAATTTACATTTTATGCTTACTTTGTTGGGCTGCAATTAACTTTGTTAATTTTACGAGACAAAATTTTCTGTTTCTTTTTTCATTTTCATTTTATTAATTATATATATATATTTATTTTTGGCTTTGAATTGTTATTTTCGCTGCATCCCAACTTATTAACCAGTATATTATACCCGATTACAGTTGTAACTACGAATTGGACAATTGCTCCCTAAAATTGACATAAAAAACTTTGTATTTAAACCATATAAAACTTGATGAATAGTACAAAAGAATTGAATAAGAATGGAACATAATTTCTTGTGTAGCATTCAGCAAGTTTTTTTAACGACGAGTTTCATTTATACGTCTTTTAATACCTCGACACCAGTTGACACCAGTTTTTGCATAATTGTAATTTTAACTCATTTAATCTCTCAAAGTTTGAGATGAGGTAATATGAAAATTTCGTGAATAAAATAGTGGTTTTCACATTTAAAATTTCGCAAAACTTAAATGGCAAGTTTTCTTGCCAACCGGCGTTAATGAGCTAAATACAAAATTTTTTCCATGATTACAGTTAGTTATTGTTCCTTGAAATTAGTACAATTCCTTCAAATTACATTTTATAAACTAGTGCCCTTGCCATTTGTTATCACAATCTACTTAAGGGGACCGGGTAAGCTCTATCTCGGCCATGTTAAAATACACTAACTTTATGTACCTTTTTCTCAGAAATGGTGAAAGATAGAGGTCTAGATTTTTTAGAGTAGTTTGAATAACATTCTTTACGTATTTTAACAAACCATTTTCGTTCTAAGTGAAACTGAAAATTAATTATTAATTATTTATTGAAAGACATTTTTAAATTAGCATTTTTGGTAAGATTTCACTGCTTAAAATAAATAATTCGCAAGAAATCATTAAATCCCTGTGTTAAAGTATGCACTATAATATAAGTATTTAGAAAAATCTGAGTTCTTAAGTTTAATCGATATTGAAGAAAAGGAACACAAACCTGGAAAATCGAAGTTTTGAGAAAAAGTCAACTAAAGTTTTGAAGCAGTGTTGCCAGTGGACTACTTTTTTTAAATTCTAATTTCTTGATTGGCACCACATTTTTGAAATAATAATATTCGACTTATTTAATAACATATTAATTAAGGCGACAACAAAGGGAATTTTACCATTTCAGAAAAGTGGTGCCAATCAAGAAATCTGAATTTTAAAAAGGTAGCCCACTGCTGTGAAGTTCTCTTAGAAACAATGAAAAAATTCAACACATTTTTATATGTATAAACATGTGTAATACGTCGTTGAAAAGATAAAAGTTTAGACTATTTAACGATATAAAAAAGTAAAATTCGATTTTTTGGTTGAATTTCGCCTACCCGGTCCCCTTAAACCATCTTCAAGTATCGAAGTTTAAATTGACCTGCATTAACTCCTTACATTCCAAATTACGAATTCATGAAAATTTCATCTTCTAAAGCATTTTTCGTGAAATTTTGAAACTTCATTAGAAGATTTACACTATCATTTAATAAATTTTAGAAGGATTTTGGCAATTACAATTATTTAGTTAAATTTGAATTTATAGAAATTTTGAGCAATATTTATAACTCCACTCAAATCTTTTATTTAAGATATTTTTTTAGTATTTTATAGAATTAGAAAATGTATAAATATATAGATCTTAAAATAGAAATATAGAAATATTGCCTAACTAAAACTTTTCCCCCACAATCTTTCAACGTCAAGAAAGCTGAAAAGAAGCAAATGAAAAAGAAATCATCCTTTTTGTTTTGTGAAATCAATAATGCTTTTTGAACAAGATAAAGTAAACTATCCATAACTCATTCTAAACAGTATTACTACTAATCGATGTAATTAACTTTATAACAAGTTATTTTAATATTACTTTAAAATACCGCCGGGGCCAGTGTTGCCGGTAGGCTACTTTTTTTTAATTCAGATTTTTTAATTGGCACCACTTTTTTGAAACAGTAAAATTCACTTTGTTTATGCCTTAATTAATAAGTCATTAAATAAGGCACATTTTACCATTTCAAAAAAGTGGTGCCAATCAAGAATCAGATTTAAAAAAAAGTAACCCATCTAGCAACACCGGCCGGGGCAGAAAAGGTTAAAAGGATTTTTGAATTGAAAACCTTGTTTATTTTCAGATTTAGAAGTTGTGTTGATGATATAGATCAATACTGCAATACTCAAAAATCATGAAGCTTAATGCATATGCATCATTAGTGCACATATGATTGCATTTCAAAAATTTAATTTTTATTAATCCATTAACGCTCGACTTATTTTCTTGGTTAAAATTTAAATTTTGGATTTCCCACCACTTTTCAAAGAAGAGTAATTTTTATCTTATTTTATCAAGGAATTTGTCTCGTGAAAGAAAGTACAGGGTGATTCAAATTAAAGTATCCCTGTTTCGGACGCTCTAGTGAGAGAAGCAATGGATGTAACGTCTTCATATTTGGAGGATATACATATCAAACCATGGGAAACTGATTGGTGCAAAAAATGTTTTTAGTTCAAACAAAGACCGCAAAGGGAAAATGAAGCGCTGCGATCGGCTTAAGATAAGGAAAATGTAGCGAAACAAATAAGCAAAGAATACAAAGTGTCGGTAATTAACATTTCAAAAAAAAATTCCCACCACTAAATTTTTAGAATTCTTCGCCCAATAAGAATACTAACAAAATTAATCGGAGCGTATAGGGTAAAAGCACCAATAGTAAGCCGCTTACAGTGGTGGAAAATTGGCGCAGAGGAGGAGCCTATTGACACCACTAAAATTATGTAGTATTCTTCACCTTAATAAAAACGCAGAAATTCTGTCATTAGATAAGGCGAAAAATACTACTAAAATTTAGTGATGTCAATAGGCTCCTCCTCTGCGCCAATTTTCCACCACTGCACTTAAGCGCTCTCTTTAAGTATATAGCTCAAAGCGTAATTTTAAAAAGCAATACAACATTTTTAACAGTGACACATGTTAATGTACACTTTTCTTTTACTGTTTTAGCAATTGTTTTTTAAAAAACTGATTATAGTTTTTATTTATACAAAATTAAACTTAAAAGTAGCAAAGATCTAGTAGTCCGCCACTCAATTCTAGTGTTCGGCCATCACCGGACCAGTAGTCGGCCACTTAAATGCTTTGTTATTTAAATAACTTAAAGTATAACTTTTATAAACAGAACAACATTTTAATGATAAAATGTGTTAATTTATTCTTTTCTTATAATGTTGCTGTAATAATTTAAAATATTATAATAGCATTTAACACTTTCCAACATAGTTTAAAAGTGTTTGTGAATTTGGATAGTCTTCAGTCTGTCCGAGTTCTAACTCTTGCAAATATACTCGAATCTCCTTGAAATTTTTGTATGCTTTTGACGTTAACAATAGCACGATCGATATTGAAAATAAAGTGTGTAGAATTTATAGTTCATCTACAGGGACAGTCAAAAATATCCCGATGCATTACGCTCAATGGGAAAAATTGCTCCAAGTTTATTTTAATGATGTTGGCCATTTTAAATATAATGAAAGTGATATGCATTTATGAAGTGCATTTAACTATGCATTCTAGACAAGATGGAGTCCAAAGAACTTATTATTCATTTATAGGACACCACAAAAGAATTCCTTTACATAAGAGTGTCAGGGGATAAGCAGTTTGCAGCGTATTTTAGTTCTCTTATACTACATCAAATAGAATGAAATTGGTATACAACATTACTGAGGCTTACTACAAAATATTCGTTGTATAACATGATATGCATAGCATTTATCGTTCATTTACAGGGAAACACAAAAACTTCGAATACAGTACTGCATATTTCTAATAGCAATAATTGCTGTAAGTGTGATTTTGTTTATGACATGCGTTTTTAAGTTTAATTAAACCTTTGCTTATAATGCGGTGTGTATAACTGATATAGATCATATACAAGGCTACACAAAAGAGTTTGTAAGCTTTGTGGAGTATCAGCGTGAATGGCTTAAAAGAGGCTTTTATGCTCTTTCAACCTCAACTATAATTAGTATACTAAGAGATGTTTGAATAATATAAATAAAACCATATACTCGGCCACGCAAAAAACTGAATACATGACCTCCCAGGGATAATAATGTGTGGAAGTATTATTTCAATAGTTTTAACCACGTTTTAGCCTTAATTAAATTTTAGCTGAATATGTGCGGCATATAAAAATCTATTGGTAATATTCAGGGCTGTACAAAATAATTCAAGTATGTTTCCGTATAGGGGTAGAAATTGCTGGAGGTAAATTTTCAACCTGTTATGCATTTTCTTACTATACTAAGTTTTATCATACTATGTATAGAACGATATACAAATCTTTAGATTAAATACAGGACTGCGCTAAAGAATTGAACTACTTTTTCGGTTAGGGACCATAATCTGATTTACAAAAGTATTATGCCTTTTCTAAAATGTTTACATTTTTTACGGTATTAAGCAGCTCAATTTCGTTGAAGAATTCTGCAAGTCAAATGCAAGAGAAATGCTTTTATCATCATGCAAATCAAGGCATGCAAATCAAGGGAAATGCTTTTATACAGTCGGACCACCAAATTATCTAGTAGTGGGCCTTTCAAATTTTTTGCTTAACCATCGTAGACTAGGCTGCGGGCAGAGAAAAAATTATTACGTCATCCTGTTTCAAACTGAAATTATGACGTAGGACAAGATTATTAACCTTCCGTCTACCAGACGGGTCCATTGGACCCGACAGCAATATTTAATGTAAATTTTTCTCATGAAAAATAGCATTCAAAGTTTCGCGATTACATGACTTTTCCTGCAATTGTCTCCTCTATGTATATGCAATTGCGATTAAAATTTTGTTCGAAATTTTTTACCTATTTTTAATTTGTTTCATTGTTTACCACGCGGGTCCATTGGACCCAACATTAAAACAAACGTAATATACTGTTGCTTTCTTTTTCTAGGGTTGCCATAAATCAGAACAGGGTTACCATAATTGGCTGTTTATCGCCCATTTGGCGATGGATTTTTAGCGCCAATCTCGCCAAATTTGGCGACTTTATAATGAAGTTTTGAGAACATTCTAGACTGATCTAGTAAACTTCGTGCTCTATATATAAAAGGTTACTTCTGGTTCAGAGAGTCATTTATCAACAGACACAGTTAGTGAGCGAATGGTGTCTATTGATGTTTTTGAGTCTTTTCATTGAAAATAGGACTTGATATTTGAAGACAAGTAATAAGTGTAGTTTGTACGTGCTTTGTTATTTTACAAATATTCATCATTTTCTTCTTTCCTAACTTATTTTTTGTTAAAAACTGAATTGAAGATGAACAGAAAAAAAGTATTGACTCAAGAGGAAATTCAAAAAATTATGGAAAATCCGGACGATATAGAATTCGACACCGATGATGAAAATCTGTCGTCTGATGAAGGTGAAGTAGATTATGTTGAAATACATAATGAAATTTCTGATTCCTACTCAGAATCTGATAATGATTCCAATGAAGTAAATGTAGCAACCACAAGTACTTCAAATTCTACTTTTGTTTCCAAAAATAATTCACAGATCTGGTATAAGAATGAAGTTGCCAGACCACAAGGAAGACGTACTGAAATCAATATTTTACGTGAAAAATCTGGACCTTCAAGATTTGCAAATCGTGAAGTGGATTCCATATCATCCTCATTTCTTATCTATTTCCGAAAAAGACTTTTGGAAATTATAGTAAAATGGACAAACGCGGAAGGCAATAGAGTATTCGATAAAGAGTGGAAACCTATAGATATTATAGAACTTAAAAAATTCATCGGACTTTTATTACTTATTGGAGTATATAAATCGAAAAATGAAACAGTAAGCGAACTTTGGAGCATAAAAAATGGAAGACAAATATTTCGGGACATTATGAGTCGCAATAGATTCACAAGTATATTACGTGTCATAAGATTTGATGATGCTGCTGAGAGGCGTAAAAGAAGATCAACTGATAAATTAGAGCCAATAAGAGAATGCTTTGAATTGTGGAATAGCTATTTACAAGACCCTTATATTCCTAATTGGTCTATGACTGTCGATGAGCAATTAGTTTCTTTTCGTGGAAAATGTCCTTTCCGTCAGTATATGCCATCTAAACCTGGAAAGTATGGATTGAAGTTCTGGGTTATTTGTGACAGCGTAACATCGTATGCTTGGAAACTGGAACTATATACAGGCAAAAATGAAGTAAGAGAATCTCATCAGGGAGAAAATGTAGTTAAAAGATTGACGAAGGAAATTGAAAATTCTGGTCGTAATATTACATGTGATAGCTTTTTTACGTCATATGCATTAGCAACACATCTTACTTCAAAAAAATTATCTCTTATTGGAACAATTCGAAAAAATAAACCTGAATTACCCGCTGTGTTCACAAATCCAAAACATCGTTCTGTATATTCTACTTTATTTGGGTTTCAAGAGAAGGCGACCATCATCTCTTACTGTCCCAGAAAAGGTAGAATTGTTACTTTGCTAAGCACAATGCATAACACTTATGATATTGACAACAGCTTAGAAAAAAAGCCACAAATAATCCTAGATTATAATAAAACCAAAGGCGGAGTAGATACGATGGACAAAATGGTAAGAGCATATAGTGTGAAACGCATGACATGTCGGTGGCCTTTGATTGTATTTTATAATATGATCGATATAAGTGCGATGAATGCATACATAATATGGTTGTCACTGAATGCTGAATGTGATCCGAAAATGAAAAAAAGGCGGAATTTCATTATTCAACTTGCAGAAGAATTAGTAGGTGAAGGAGGTGTCGCCGTCTCAACATCTACTTCAGAACAACTTTACGCAAATAGTTTTGAACCGCCACGAAAAAAATCAAGATGTCATATTTGTCCCTCTAAAAAAGATCGAAAAACACGAACATTATGCAAGAAGTGTACGAAAAATGTTTGCGGAGAACATTCCGTCGTTATTTGTACTTCATGTATAGAATAATTTTATTATGATGAAAAACGTTTTGTAGTCATTATAATATACTATATATATTACATTCTTACTGTATGTGTTACTTTCTTACTCTATTACTATATATATCACTTTTATATATTGTATAAGGTGCATTAATAACAAATATATTCATTGTAGATAAATGGGTGTTTTGTATATTTTGAAATCCTATATATTTTACATATGGGTCCAATGGACCCGAATGGTAGTTCTTGCATATACTTTTTTTTGGTAGTCTGAAGGTTAACAGAACATGAATGACTGATCTGTCGATGCATATCTTATTGTGATATCAGAAGTAGGGAGCGCCAAATCGTCATTTTAGCGTTACTATCATGTCGTCGAGTTTCGGGATGAAATTTTAATATGTTGCATGTTTCGACTAGTACATGGCAAATATTTTAGTTTATCCTGTGATTTCGTGGTTAGATATTTGCAGAACGCGGCGCCAATTCTTCATTTTCGCGTTACTATCTCGTAATCGAGTTTCGAAATGTAATTTTAATAAGTTGCATATCTCGAATAGTACATTACAAATATTACAGTCTGTCTCGTAGTACATTTGAACAATAAGAGCAGAGGCGCCAATTCTTATTTAATGGAAAATGTGGTTTCTTGTTCAGTTGTTTTCCCCTATTCGATATTTTAAATACATGTGACAAAGCAATCGTTTGTTATCATTGTTATTTTAGTAGTTATCTTATTTATTATCTTCTTATAGATTTGTGATTTTATAGTAACAGTCGTTTTGATATAATTATGCGATTTTATAAAAAAAAATCTTGTATTTTGCTATCTTTTTTTGTGATGAACGCATGGGCGCATAGCGTTCATCAAAACTAAAACTAATCACTGGATGCAGCAACTTCATCGTGCAGCAATCTCAAAAACGCCCTAAATTTGCGAAATCCGCGATCATAAACGAATGAAATTCGTTAACGTCGCAATCAGTAACGAACGTATGAACGCATAGCGCTCATGAAGACCGAAGAAAAACATCACTGGATGCAGCAAACTTATGCAGCAGTCTCTAAAACGCAGTAATTCGCGAAAGCCACGATCACGAACGAACGAAATTCGTTAACGCCGCAATCAGTAAAAAACATATGAGCTAATAGCACTCATGAAAACCAAAAAAAAAAAAAAAACATCCCTGGGTGCAGCAACCTCGTCGTGCAGCAATCTCTAAAACGCAGTAATTCGAGAAAGCCACGATCACGAACAAACGAAATTCGTTACACCGCAATCACTAACGAACGTGTGAGCGCAAAGTGCTCATCAAAAACGAAAAAAAATACTGGATGCAGCAACCTCGTCCTGTATCAGTCTCAAACAGGCACTAAATTCGCGAAAGCCGCAATCACAAACGAACGAAATTCGTTAACTCCGCGGTAAGTTACGAACGTATGAGAGCGTAGCGCTCATGAAAACAAAACAAAAATATCACTGGATGCAGCAACCTCGTCGAGTAGCAGTCTATAAAACGCAGTGATTCGCGAAAGCCACGATCACGAACGAACGAAATTCGTTAACGCCGCAATCATTAACGAACGTATGAGCGCATGGCACTCATGAAAACCGAAAAAAAAAACATCACTGGATGCAGCAAACTCGTCGTGCAGCAGTCTCGAAAACGCACTGAATTCGCGAAAGCTGCAATCAGAAAAAGATGAAATTCGTTAACGCCGCAATCAGTTACGAGCGTATGAGCGCATAGCGCTCTTGAAAACCGAAAAAAAACATCACTGGGTGCAACAACCTCGTCGTGCAGCTGTCTCAAAAAAGCAGTAATTCGCGAAAGCCGCGATCTCAAATGAACGAAATTCGTTAACGCCGCAAACACTAATGAACGAATGAGCGCATAGCACTCATAAAAACAAAAAATTAATTTTCACTGGATGCAGCAGTCTCAAAAACATACTAAATTCGCGAAATCCGCGATCACAAACAAACGAAATTCGTGAACGTTGCAGTCACTGACGAACATATGAGTGCAAATCAATTTCATTTAACTTGTGCATGAATGATATTTATAAGTGTTCTTACCCGACTTCCAAGAAGGGTTATGCGTTTCATGCATATCTGGGCGTGTGGATTTGTTTATACCCTCGAAACATCCCAACGGCTGAATGGATTTTAATGAATGAGGTCTCTATCGATTTGTCTTAACCATCCGATGGTTATAGGCTAGGTATTGTTTTTATCGATTCAAAATGGCGGCCGTAAAATGAAAAATGGTGGTAGAGACCAAAATTTTTTTTTCGCACCCTATTGAATGGCATACCATTGGATAGGTCTTTCAAATTGAAGACGATGTTTCATTGACTATTTTACAGTCAGAAGCTCCGTTTAAATATGACACAACCTGGCTAGCTTGACTGCAACTCTAACAATCATAAACATCTATAGACCTCATCAAAACAGTGTTTATAGATAGGAACTAACAATTAAACTCAACTTAAAAGTCATCCATACAAGTAAATAAAAAAAATAGGTAAGTAATATAAAAATAGTTTCACATAGATGAGAAATAATTAATTAGTTCGCTTTTTATGCAGTCGGGTTTTTTGATTTTTTAAATTAAATTTTTACTTGTTCTCATTTCTTATTTGTAAACACTATGAAGTCTAAAAATACAACACTAAAGTAAATAATAATGACATCGTACGAACCAGGGCAAAGTGCAAGGGAATTTCTTGGGCGCATTTGTGATAAGAGCCGTTTTGAGGGCCGCGATTTAGACGCTATTTTATTACCCAACAGGTGGGTAATAACGCTTAATAGCATTGGTCAAGAAATCATGCCACTATATTTTATGAATAGCTATCTGCTAAAATAGTCTTTCTTGTATACATAATCAATAAGTTACTGTATCAAATCCTATATTTGTTTGGGGGGAAAAAATCTAAAACTAAGCCGTAAAAATTGGTAGTATCTTAATGTAGCGTTATTACCCCAGAACACCTTATATATAGTGTACATAAAATAAAATGCAAGTAAAACTATATAAATCTCAAATTGCGATAATCAAATTACGAAAAAAATCAAATTATTAAAAGTAGACTCAAAAAAGTGAAATAGCCTTTTAGCCAGTAGTCAACCGTGGTGGCCGATTACTGAACATGTAAGTAAATATAATACCCAATAGTCGGCCACATTAAAATTAATTAATACAAACACACTTATTGAATTTTGATACTGAAAAACATTAGTTTATTAAACTTTTTAATAGTAGAGTCTTATAATTTTAGAAAATAATAAAAAATAAATTAATACTAGTCTTTTTAAAATGTTGTCATCGGTTAACAAAAAAATAGCAAAAACAGTTATTTGACCGCAACCAAATAAAAAATGGCTGATTACTAACGCAATAAAAATACCCACAATTCTTTGCTGATGGCTTATGACGTATAAAGGATGGCTACATATAGGGGGATTGTAATATTTCATTTGAAATCAAAAATAAGCAATTCATAACGTATTTTATCTCAAAGTGGCTGACTACTGGTGCATTTACCCTACTAATAAAATTTAAACAAATAATACTAATAAAATTTATTGGTGGGAATCGGCTTATTGGCACCTAGATGTTTACACCTTTGGTCATATTACATTTTCCAAACCGATCGCAGCGCCTCATTTTCCCCTAGCGGCATTTGTTTGAACTTTTTTTTTTTTTTTTTTGCACCAATCAGTTTCCCATGGTCTGATATGTATATCCTCCAAATATGAAGTCGTTACATCCCCTGCTTCTCTCTCTAGAGCGTCCCAAACAGTGATACTTTAATTTGAACCACCCTGTATATATTTATCTTCATATTTACTGGTGCGAAAAGCACTTTCTTGCCCCTAAGTCTAGCGATCTAAAAATATTATGCCACTGAGCGTTAACGATAACTAATCTTTTCGTCGCGTACATTATATAAATAAAAAAGTAATTCATAAATTCTGATGCCTATGTGGCATTTAGGAATTAAAATTAACTAGTATATATAATATACCGGTGCCCTTCAAGGGGTTAAGAAGTGGTTCTCTTATACAGTGAGGGTAAAAAAAAATGTAAACACCAATTTTTCATATATTAAATGATTGATTGAAAATATTATTGAAAATATTATTATTAATATAAAGTAATAATATAGAATTATTAGCTATTCAATAAGAACGCAACGAAAACAAAATACAACAAGAAATTAATTTCCTTAGTTCATAACTACAAAAGAAAGTAAACATTGGCAATTCTTTCAAATTTCATTTGGGTCATTCTCCAAAAAGTGAACTATTCTAGTCACAAAGCATTTTTCAGTATTTGACATGAACATTTTTGAATTAATTTATGTTTTCTATTGAAAGTGAAAAAAGACTAAATATGTTGGGTTGATACATTTTTTATAATTACTTTATATTTTTTTTATTTCTTAGTACACAGTATGTGAGATGTCACGTCTGTGTCATGTCACACACCCACTGTTACTATGGAAAATGATTGATTACTTATTTAATTGACAATAAAATAGTTAATTATTATTCTAGCTACTATCTCAAAGCAAAGTAACTTAGCATAGTTCATTACTTTCTGTGTATTTTGGTTTGTTTTCTGAGTACGAAAAGGAGTGTCAATAAAGTCACAATAAATTATCACCTCCATGAACCAAACATTAAGTTGCATTTTCACGTTACAAAATGGCAAAATTATTATTAGATTTTGTTTCCCATGATGCGAAAGTTAGCCAGTATGTTTGCTGTTGTTAAATTATATGTCAGAAATTTGTTTTTATACTCAGGAATTAAAATTTGTTATAAAAAAGCAACGATGGTTATTGAAGATTCTCACTTCCGTGAACTGTTATTCAAGGTGACTAAATCAACACTAAGATATTTTCTTATATTTTTTTTATGTAATTTTATCAACAGATGTTTATTTAAAGAACAAAAAAAATTCCTCAAAAAAAATGTGTGTAAAATATGTAGTTTAATATTTAGAGTTTGTTCCTCACCTCCGTGATTATCACCTCGGTGAATCTCTTAATTTTGAAAATGTATATTTCAGAGAAAAACGCTTAACAACAATTTACAATGACTGTAAATGAAAAAAGACTGTTTTAAAATTTTTAAAAAGAAGAATTGAATAAAGTATAAAAGATGGGAGATGAAAAGAAGCTCCAGATAGGAGATGAATTTTTTGTGTTTTTTTTATATTCATTCCAAATAAATTCATTATGCATTCTTATGTAGAATTGCTCCTTAGTTATATATCTAATAGAATGAATGGTTTTTTATGCTTTGTCGCACTACACAAACATAACTGTAGCATAAAGTTCACCTCAGTGAATGATGTTAATCCTTTATCGGGCAGTGGTAATTGTACTTACCGCTTAATTTTTAATGAAAACAGGTCAATTCGCACAGGAAGTTTTAGTAAAATATTTTGTTTATATAATTCAACTGGCAAAAAAAAAAAGCCGCATTTCATTTTCAAATAAATCTGTATGTAGATTCTGGTGGCAGGGAATCTTTTCAGCATTTCAGCCACAGATAAAGGATTAATAAAAAAATTGTGTTTCTGAAAAAAAAAATAATATAGCTGGGCCATTGCTGATTTTTACTTGCAGTAAGTGATAAGTTTCTAAAAATGATAACATTTGTCTTGAAAAACAAAATTTTTTGCGGGAAAAATTTGTATTGAAAATGTACACTTTTGGGAGAATGATCCATTTACTTTTGATCAACTGACCACTGTTTTCTTACAACATTTTAAAATAAGTTTATTTTAATATAGCAATACCTTTTGAACTTTGTTCTTCTATGATTTTTCGGTTTTTCGAAAAACGTTATAGAGATTAAACCAAGGGGAAGTAAACAGCTATAGTAAGGCAAAAAATAGCTTTAAATTTGAAGGAAATGAGAAAATCCTTACGAAAAATAAGTGCAATTGCAAAAAGAGCCATAATACTGTAAAGAAACTCTTTGAAAAATACGATAACTGTAAGTAGATAAAAGATTTTCAGCGGATAGGAAGACTGTAATATCTGACCGATATGGAAGTAAGGTGTGTGATAAGAGAACTTAAAGCGAATCTGGGCTTCAACTGCTGTCAGAACTTCTCAAGATATCAGGCAAATATCCGAAAAATTATCGAGTACAAGTATATAAATATAGCTTTTCGCAAATATGGCCTATTTGGTACGGTACATCATTTAAGAAAACATAAATATCTACACCAAATAAGAAAAGCGTCTGCGATTCAAAAGAAAATATCAAAATAAGGATTTGGAAAAACATACTCTTAAGCCAAAGAAGTAAATTTGAAATTTTTGGTGCAAGAAACTGCAAAAACTATTCTGATCATAAAATAAGAACTACAGTGACAAGTGCGTAATTGATAATGGAGTTGTGAATAAAGTGTAGACTATCTACTAGAATAATATGTAGCTAATTCATTTCATATAACCAAAGTTATATTTCTGTACCTTAGAACAAAAAGGGCCAATGTCCAAAATTGAGAAATTTGAGTTAAATGCGCGAATGAATTCAGGATGCGATATAAAGTAATTGTTAAAAGGGCCAAAGTCCTCCCAATATTAGATCATTGAAAACAAAATATTTTGTCGAGGCCAATGTTACTTAATGTTAATGTAAAAGTGGCCAATTTAAAATGCACAAAAAAAACTAAATCAATTTAACATTAGATTCCAGTGAGAAAAATATTACTGAATTGAAAGGTACAACTTTGAAAAATAATAGTACAGAAATCGTAGCAAGACTCTTAAACTTCCTCAAACTTAAATTGGGTTTCCTGACATTTGAGAAAAATGGACAATGGCCCTTTTTGTTCCAAGGTACAGATATAGTGCTGGACAATGGCCCTTTTTGTTCCAAGGTACAGATATAGTGTACTGTCTACCAGTTGCGAGTGAAGTAACTAAGGAGTGAGGAGGCTGTCACAAGATGGTGGCTGCTTTTTTTTTAATCGGATCTACAGTTTCTAAATACCGCCGGGGCAAACTTCCTAACAGAAAAATTGAATAGAAAATTTAGTCATATTTAATCGTCTTATACACGGAAATATTTTCTCAATAATATGGTAAAAACGTCTATTCGTTTTCTGGTGTCAGTTTGCCTGCTAAAACAGTCAGTTTGTTTCACCGGTTGTCACAATATGGCGGAAACGCAGGGACTGACTACCGCAAAAGTAAAATTCCACCAGTAAAAATGCAGATATTTTTCTGACATTACTTATGACTGAAATTTTGCATAATGGAGTTATGAATAAAGAGGAGGAGACATATAGTGTACTGTCTACCTGTTGCGAGTTAAGTAACCGAGGAGGTTGTCAGAAGATGGCGGCTACTTTTTTAAAAATCGTATCTTTAGTTTCTGATAACAGCCGGGTCAAACCTAACAACTGTAAAACTGAATAGAAAATTTCGTCTTATTTAAGCGTCTTATTGATGAAATTTTTGCCTCACAAATATGGTAAAAATTTCCATTTTTTTCTTACTGGCATCAGTTTGCCTTGTAAAACTGACAGTTTGTTTCCCTGGTTGTCACAATATGGCGGAAACGCGGGGCGTGACTACCGTCAAAATAAATTTCTACCAGTAAAAATGAAAATCTGTTTCTACCATTACTTATGACTGAAAATTTGCAATAATAAGGCGTTTAAATAAGCAGAAATTTTCTATATAAATTTACTGGTGGAAAATTCCAACGGTGGTGAACAACGCCTGCGATAGCAGTTACAGTTGAAGCTTCACTATTTTAAGGATACGTCAGTTCCTCTTTATTAATAGTTCCATGTTTGCATTAATAATACCTTTAAATACGGGGAAAATTTCTATATAATTTAGTGGTGGAAGTTTCCACCGGAGGTAAACAGCCCTGGTGAAAGCGGTTACAGTTGATATTTCACTATTTTAAGGATATGTCAATTCCTCTTTATAAATAGTTCCATGTAATTGATACCATAGTGGCTGGATTTTAATTTGGAAATGTAACGTAATAAGAGTATAATAAGATGTGCCAGAAATCTCGTTTTCATCAAGTGAAAAAATGAGTTACCATCTTGAGAAAATATATTGCACTAAGCGTTGAAAAGTTAGAATTGTCAGGAAACCTATCAACACGACAACGATAATAACGTCATTGTAAATAAAGAAGATGTAGCTATTATATTGAATGTTTTGGATCCACGACCGCCCCCAAAAGTTAACCCCACGGACAATTGTAGCATATCTCAAAAGCATTTACGCTAAAGAACCACTTCAAATGAAACACGGTTGAATAAAAGTGTAATAGAATAATGGCATAGCCTGATGTAACAAAAAAATCTGGTGGAATATATGCGTAAAAATTTAAAGCCAGGCGTTGCAATGTAAATGAAAGCAGACCAAATGTAAATTGATAAGAATAATTTAATTTTTACACGGACGTCCGTTATCTTCATTTGCTGTTTACTTTTTTTGACCTAAAGTACTGGCCCCATTATGACCCACCTAAATTTTATTGCATTTTTCACTATGTTAATATTATTTTTCCCGCACACTATTTATGCTGTTGGTTAGAGGGATTAATGTGGTATAAAAAAATAAAAGAATTTATACTCGTAATTATACTATTAAAAATTGTATAAGCTGATATGTAAAAAGTGTCATGTGGACCATATTAGGAACACTCCGTTCTCAATATGGCCCACTTTGTAAATTTTTAGAAAATTTCAAAATAAAATTAGAAAATTGCAAAAAATTTGCTAACTATTATATGTTATAATATATATATATATATATATATACATACATATATATATATATATATATATATATATATATATATATGTATTTATATATACATATATATATATATATATTGCAATTTTTTGAAAGCCAGGAAAAGCACAAAAAAACTGAAATTAAAACAAAAATTTTAAAATATTTATTTTTACTAAGAAATTTATTAATTGAAGAAATGAAGTGAAATAAAATTATGGCTAATAATAAAAAAGGCAGCTAAATTAGTAAAAAACAAATATAACAGAAAAGTATTCCCAATATGACCCACCCTGACCATAATGGGAACCTCCGACATTTTTTATTTCCCCCCCCCCCCCCAAAAAAAAGGATATACTAATAAGTGGTGATAAAACTATTGGTAGTATCTTAAACGGTGTTATTATATTCTTTTTTACTTTGTATTAAATGCTAACAAATATTAATAATACGAAATATTCCTTACCTTTAAGAAATAATGACACGATTTTTTTGGCCGAAAATTTCCCTTCCTCTGCCAATAATGTCACCCACGTGATACGACTTCGCCTTTATTATTTTTTCACTTTCTTTCGTCTTGAGGCTCGAACGTATACTGCCATCTATTGAATTAAAAAGAAAGTAAATGAAATATATGACGTGGGCCATTTTGGGCCCAGGTACCTTATAAAAAAGGATATAATTTTAGTTTAAAAGGAATTATTTCTTGTTTATTTTCTTTTGGTTTTTTATTATTTGTTAAACTGCTGCTGAAAAAAATATTTCTGCTGTATTATTATACTTCATATTATAATTCAAAGATCTATTTGTAATAAAGTATTTAATATGTGAAAAATGGCTGTTTATCTTTATACACTCACTGCTGTCTTTCAATGCCTTAACACATTCACGCCGGCGCGGTGGGATACACTCGACTGTCTAAGAGTTGTGAAGCTTCCGGCTTTTTGCACACCACTGTTATTTTAGAGAAAATGTTGTTCCTTTAAATCGCCCAATTGTTCTAATTTAATAAAACAACATTCTCTGTATTAAAATACTGGTTTTCAAAAAGCCGGAGACTTGGCAGCTTTGAGACAGTCGAGTGTGATCCACCGTGCCGGCGTGAACGTGTTAAAGCGATTCTCAAAAAAATATATTTCCCCGATCAACAACGCAAAACTTTGTTACATATTTTCTGACTCATTTTTAAACACAAAAGCATGATTATTGAAGTGATTTGCAATCGAACAGTATTTCATTTTTCGGTAAATGAAACTCATCTTGAGTTATAAGCCATTATTTGCTCACAAATTTGTTTTTTTTCCTTTCTCTCGCTGTCGCTACCTGTAATTCTGTTAAAAATGCCAACTTTGACAGAATTTTCAAAAGGATTTTCTACCTTTACCGAAGAAGTAAAAAACATTTCGGTTTCAAAGTATCTAAATAAGAGAATCTGCCAATTTCGTGCATATGCGAACAAAAATGAATTAAAAACGTGTCAGAATGTAGCCCAGGGCTCGCACTATTCCTGAACTTTTCGCACTTTGCTACCAGTATTTTAAATAAGATTCCTTCGTGGTAGATTTCTTAAACATCTATAATAGAATTACACAATACAATAAAGATTATCGTTTTAATTTAGTGGTAGCAAGGTGCGAAAATTTTCGGAACGCTGCGAGCCTTGGTAGCCAGTTTGGATTTCAAAACAGCTTTAACCCCTTAATTCTCTCTCCCGTCATATTCATGGGCTGTGTCTTTTATTCATATTATTCAGATTTGTTAAATTCCCACCAGTTTCATAAAATGGTGCAATTGGCTTTATTATGGTATCATTTTACCTCTCATTAAATAAGGTGAAAATTTCTTTTTCAAAAAAGTGTTGCCAATAAGAAATTTGAATTTTTAAACCGTAATTTAAGGCGACCGTGAAGAGGTTAAGAGCATACGCTCAGTGTTGCCAGATTGGGGACTTTTTTCTCTCCAGATTGTTGATTGTCACCGCTTTTTTTAAATGGAAATATTCGGCCTGTTCAATGAATCGATTAAAAATTCTGAAATGTAAGGCAAATTATATTATTTTTAAAAAGTGGTGACAATCAGATAATCTGAATTAAAAAAGTCCCTAATCTGACAACACTGCATATGCTTGTAACGCGAAGATATCCGCAAGTTAATTTTAAAACAATGGCACGTTCATTCAAAATTCCTTGTTTAACCCATAAGGATCGCTTAATATTTGGAAAGACCACCAAAAAAGTAACTTTTTTTTTATTACAGAAATTTGAATACTTATAAGGTGTCTAAATAAAATATGCAATTAATTTTTTAAAGCGAAAAAAAAAGATGTTATAGAACAAATTCATATTTGTAGAAAAGCCACCATGCGAGAATTCTGTGTCTTAATGTTTATTTTACACCATACAAATTAATCAGAACAAAACCTTTATTTTTCACATCTTAGATCTTTATTTATCATCATCACACAAATTTTACAAAAAATATTTGAAATAATACATACATACATTAAACTTTAATTACGAATAATTTTTTTTTAGTGTGATATATTTCGAATCATGCAATACAAAGTCCAATATCACGATCGAAACCTTAGCTACGCAAAAGATACCACCATTCAAAGACTTCGCACAGAAATGCCAGTTAAATTTTTCTGGTTTCAGAAGTTTTTCCAGCAATTAAATCTCCCGGAAATATGAGGGGCACTAAAAATAACAAACGATACCTCAGCCCGTTATATTGACGGGAGCCAGAATTAAGGGGTTAAACATCGATTGACCATACCTTTAAACACACATTGATAACCGGTCAAACACTGTCCTCAGATATCCTATGCAAAAAATGATTTAAAACTATTGAAATACAATTGAGAACTTTGAAAAAAATGCTGCCATTGGTTGTTTAACATTAGCTAACGAGTGTCTTCGCATGACTTGCGTGAACCCTTAAATTAGATATAAATTCATTTGATTCGCCACTTTTTCCTTGTGCATGTTTAATAAGTAGCTGATAAAATATTCTAGTCACATTAAATGAAAATAGTCGTATTCATATCAATCTTATTCGCTTTTGGCATTTCGGCAATGAAAACTTTGATTCTTCTTTTGTATTTTTCCTATTTTTATGGTTTAGATTGCTTTTCAGATTAATACATTTTTTATTTAAAAAGTACTTTTCGAAATATTTCCAATATTTGAGAAATGTATTAATGACATTTGTTTGTCTTTTGCTCGTCTTCTAGCTTTCTGAATACTCCTTTAAATTTTTCAAAATGTATGAAATAATTGAAAGTGTTAGTATATTCTTTATATCTGTAAACCAGTGTTGCCAGCTCGCTATTTTTTTAATTCAGACTTCTTGATTCCCACCACTTTTTTAAAATAGAAATATTCGATTTCTTTCGTAGATTAAATAAAGAAAAAATAGGACCAATTATGCTATTTTAATAAAGTGGTTTGAATCAATAAACCAGAATTTAAAAATAGTAGCGAGCTGTCAACACTGCTGTACTTTTAATCCTTTCCGTTGCGGAGTAATTGTCTTTGTAAAATGATGAAATGATTGACTGACACCAGAATTTACAAACGAATTTATTTAAAAAAAAAACACTTGCTTATTTTCACGTTCGTTATAAAAGGAAAATTTTTAATAAATATTCAGAGTGCCAGTAAACTTAAAATTAGGCGGTCAGTTTTGTGACCACCGCCAGCAAAAGGTTTAAAACTCAGAAGCTTTTGTGGTGATTTATTGTTCTACAAATAAAATTAATTTACAACTGTAGTTTTTTTTTAAACATTTAGATGTGTTATTAATTTTATGTGTGATTAACAATGCTGTGCGCTCTTTTCTAAAAAATAAGAAACGAAGAAAGTTGAATACATGACCCAATCAGTGTTGCCAGTGGGCTACTTTTTTTAAAATTCAGACTTCTTGATTGCCACCAATTTTGAAACGTCAAAATTACCTTTATTATCGCCTTAATTAACATGTCATTAAATAAGACGCATTTTATCATTTCAAAAAAGTGGTGCCAACCATGAATCTGAATTTAAAAAAAGTAGCCCATCTGGCAACACTGGACCCAATCAGCTCGAGATTTCGCATGGGAATACCTTTTATCCAATGGAGTTATGAATAAAGGGGAGGAGACATATAGTGTATTGTCTAGCAGTTGCGAATTATGTAACTGAGGAAATTGTCACAAGATAATTGTTGTTTTTTGATCGTATCCACAGTTCCTGATTACTGCCAGTGAAAACTTCCACCAATAAACTTGAATAGAAAATTTCGTCTTCTTTAAGTCGCTTGTTGATGGGGAATTTCTCTCACAAATATGGTAAAATTTTTCTATTTATATTTACTGGTGTCAGTTTGTCCAAGTATTATAATATTTTCCCTGACAAAGACTGTAGTTTGTCTTGGTTGTCACAATGTGTTGGAACTACTACCTCCAAAGTAAACTTCCACCAGTAAAAATGCATATTAGTTTTTAATATTTTCATTAGTGAGGCTTTTAAATAAAGAGAAAATATCTACTTAAATTTACTGGTGAAGATTTTCGCTGATGTAATGAACCCTCGCGAAAGCGGTTACAGTAGAAGCTTCACTATTTTAAGGATATGTCAATTCCTCTTTATTAATAGTTCCATGTTTTATCCATGTATTCAAAGTATAAAAGTTTCGTGGCCAAACATTGTTGTCTTCGATCTCAATGGCCTTTTATAATCTGTAATTGGCAAGTTATGAAATAACTAACAAATCCATGCCCTGATAATTTTTTCTCATCGTCTCCTTAACCCTTAATTGCATGAATTAATCCTTTAGAATTGTGTTTTTTATTTTTATATTAAGGATTAGACACCAGAAATCTTAAGATAGATTTTTAACTTTATTTAGTAGCATATTTTTGTAATTTGTACAGGATTAATATTTCTATATAAATATAGTGGTTGTAAGAACTTAATTTATGTATTAAAAATTAAATAAAAAGGTGATGGAAATTTACATCACTATGCAATTAAGGGTTAAAGTTCCCCATACCGACAACTAATAATACCATTAAGATGCATACGCAGACCTTACACGCAACTGGGCTACTTCGAAAGAGATGGAACAGCCGGTTTCCATGAATCTGGATGGCCTTTTCTAGCAGAAGACTACTACCTGTATAGTATGGACACAGGCGCTGCCATCGAAATACACAAGGCCAGAGGACACGAGTGTGACGTCATCACTAATCGACCGACTTCTCACTAGTGTTGGACTTCTCACCCAAAATTTTTGAATAGCAATTTTCTTTTATTCATGGCTGCCAACATTTACGCTTTTTTCTTACTACTAAAATTTAACAGTTAATTTTACTTTCATTAATCGTCGAACTCTGCGTTTATGGAAGTATACAATATCTTTTATATCCCTGCGGTAACAAAAAGGCGTAAAGGTTGGCAGCTATGCTTCTATTTTATTTGAGGAATATCTATCATGTTATAGATTAATAGTAACTATTTAAACTTACTGGTGAGAATTTGGAATCCCCCAACAAAAAATCAGCCAGATGCGGCAACACTGTAGCATTCCGCATCTGGATGAATTTTTATTTAGGGATTCTGAATTCTCACCAGTATGTTTAAATAGTTATTATTGTTTTATAGGATGATAGATATTCCACAAATAAAAAAACATTGCTATTCAAAATTTTCCGGTGTGAATTCCAACACTAGTGAGAAGTCGATCGATTAGTGATGACATCACACTCGCGTCCTCTGCCCTTGAGTATTTCGATGGCAGCGACACAGGCCGTGGAAAACGGTTAACAGCGACTTTTGTTCCTAGGTACGATGCCGATGCAAAGAAATAATAAATGTTTTGGTCGTCCAAGGCGCACAAATGTGAGATAAGATCCGCTGTTCATGCGACAAGTCCAAACTACCCCAATGTGATATGCACCAAAAATACAATGTGCTCTAAACTGTAAATTGAAATGTCTGGAATTCAGATGCTAAAGTGTCTGAAACGGAATGTTCAATTTTCAGACACTTTTTGCGTCTGAAATTCAGACACTTCAAACGTCTGAATCGCAGCATTTTTTTTTTTTTGTACGCTTTATACGTAGCCATATTTGACCACGCTCAATCCTAGAAAAATATCTGCAGCAGGGCTGCTTTTATTACAGATAAGCAGGGCTATCTTTTTATTACCGATAAGCAAGCTAATAAAGCAGGGCCACTTTTATTACAGAAACAGAACCTGATTAAAGCATAGACATCAAGAGCCATGATCCTGCAACCTCCGCACCCCCAATAGCCTGACTTTAGGGGCTCTCAAATTATGCATTTTTCGTTAAGCTGATAATTTAAATCTTTTTCGACACTGTACTGATTGTAATCAATATTTTGAACTTCTTGAGTAGAATAAAATTAAAAACAAAAATTATTTATCTAAATAGAGTAAAACCTCTCAATAGGAGGCGCATCGGGACCGTGGAATTTTTCCGCTATTCGGAAGTGTCTGCTTTTCTGATGTAAAGTATATAAAAAATGGGCATGTTGTAAATAAAAAATGTATTTGCTAAATAGTGACATCTGCTACTTAGGAATATCTATTATGGAGAGTTTACTGCAGAACTTCATACCGACAACCTTATTTAGCGAATACTCACCTTTTTAAACATATTCTTTTTTCTTTACCTCATAAAAGCGAACCCCTTCAAATGGCAGACAAATTCGGCGTTCCCGAGGAGCCTGCGATTCAAAGGTTTTACCCCTTTTAGATTTTTTTTTCGTTTTTTCAGTTTTTAATCTTATGCTGCATCAAAAGTCCAAAATATTGATTATATTCATTACAATGTCAAAACAGATTTAAAATATAGCCTTTTCAAAAATTGCATATCTAATTTGGGGCCCCTAAAATTGTACTGGGAGGGGAGCGGACACTACCCAGTTTGCCCATGCTTTAACACTAGAACGGTCGGCGGCGAGGGGTCATTTTGACCCTTGCCAAATGGATACATGTCGATTCGAACCAGAAAACTTTTTATAATATAAGAATAATATATGCTGCACAAAAATAACTTAACACTAGAACGCCCGGAAGGAGTCGATCCGACTACGACCATATGATTAAATGTCAACTTGAACCAGAAATTCTTTCATAAAATAAGTTAAATTTAAACCACGCAGATTCACGTTAAATAAATCTGTAAAATAATTTTAAATAAAAATTCTGGCGTCAAACGTTTTTATGAAACTTGCGTAAAATTTCCGGGCGTTCTAGTGTTAAATAAATAAGTTATATAGATTTAAGTAAAAATTTTGATGTGAAATATTTTAATAAAACTTGAGTAAAATTTCCCTCAGTTCTACTGTTAATCAAGTCCTGTTGCATAAAATCCAAGCATGCATTATAGTTTGCTTAATAGAAATATCCGGTATTCGGGAGTGTCTGTTATGGAGGTTAATGGACATTCCCTAATATCGGACAACTCTATTTAGCGAAATTCTTTTTTAATCGAGAACGTATACATATTTGTATATTTTTACCTCACAAAAGCATTATTTCGATTATCGAAAAAATTCCGGCGTCCCGAAGTTTCCGATATTCAGGGTCTTTGCGGTATTTGGATAGATATATTTGTTTTTACTTTCTTCTATCTTTACAGGAAGAAAGTATTGGTTTCATGAAAATTTTCGAATTCCAGTTTTCGACGGATTTACACGTTTTATGAGTCAGAGATTCCAAAAAACATGTTTTTACAAAATATCTGTCTGTGAGTCTGTCTGTCTGTCCGTCTGTCTGTCTGTATGTGACACAAATTTTGTGGGCACTCTATCTCAAGAAGTAATGCACGAAATTTCACAAAACTTCATATTTGGTTAGACCTTGATATGAACTGGAACTGATTAGTTTTTGGTGAAAATCGCCCAACAGGTGTCGCTGCTATGCGGCATTTTTAACGATTTCTGCAATAGCTGTATCTCAAGAACTACTGCACGGATTTTCATAAAACTTCAGATTCAGTTAGTCCAGGATATAGTTTGGTGCTGATTACTTTTTTGTGAAAATCGCCCAACAGGTGGCGCTGGTATGCTGCATTGTTCATGATTATCGCAATAGCTCTAACTCAAGAAAAAATGCACGAATTTTCATCAAACTTCAGATTCTGTTAGTCCCTGATATAAATTAGTGCTGCTTAATTTTTGGTGCAAATCGCCTGACAGGTGGCACTGCTGCGCTGCATTTTTCACGATTTCCACAAGAGGTGTATCTCAAGAACTATTGCACGGATTTTCATCAAACTTCAGATTTAGTTAGTCCTTGACATGAAATGATGTATAAATTAGTGCTGTTTAATTTTTGGTGTAAATCACTCAACAGGTGACGCTGCTGTGCTGCATTTGTCACGATTTCCACAAGAGGTGTATCTCAAGAACTATTGCACGGATTTTCATCAAACTTCAGATTTAGTTAGTCCTTGACATGAATTGATGTATAAATTAGTGCTGTTTAATTTTTGGTGCAAATCGCTCAACAGGTGGCGCTGCTATGCTGTATTTTTTGCGATTTCCGCAATAGCTTTATCTCAAGAACTAATGCTTGGATTTTCAACAAACTTCAGATTCAGGTATACCTTGATATCGTTTAGTGCTGTTTACTTTTGGTGTAAATCGCTCAACAGGTGGCGCTGCTATGCTACATTTTTTCAGAATTTCCGCTATAGCTCTATCTCAAGAACTAATGCACAAATTTTCATCCAACTTCAAATTCAGATATACTTTGATATGAATTGGTGCTAAGTCGTTGTTATTTCTGGTACTATTTAAATGATTTAATTGACGTGATTTATATAGAAGAAAGTTTTGTGATGGCCACAACATACTAGTTATTCTTGTCTTACTCTAAAAGGACAAAATATTCATTATAAACAGAGCAAGGTCGAAAGAGACTTAAAATATCGTCTTTACAAAAATTGCACAGAAAATACACCCCCCCTCCCCCCCCCCAAAAAAAGAAAAAACATTAATATCATTTAGAAATTAAAGTTTTCTTTTAAATTTATAGTGCGACATGGGCAATTTGTTTATCCATCAAATGATAATCACAAGAGCTATTTGTTTATCAATAAATAAATACATAAGTAAATATTCTACTTTTTTTTGTTTGTTTTGTTTTTGCATTTCATGTAAGTGATTATAAATAAAATTGTAGACCCAATTTTAAGTGCAAAATATAGTTATGAAAGCAAATGTATAAAATTTTAGCTTTATAAATTTCAAATTTATTTCTTGCTAAAAATAATCAAAAATCAGTATTAAAACTGATTTCAAATCAAATATAAATGTATATCTTTACTGGGATTTTCACAGTTAGATTAACCCTAGATCTACCGGGAATTTTATTCAAGTTTTAATAAAACGTTCTACACCAGAATTTTTATTTAAAACTATTTAACTTATTTATTTACCTTATTTTTGTCTGGTTTATATACTTAGTTTATTTTAAAGAAATTTCTGGTTTGAATGAATATTTTGTATATACCTGTCGGGTCCAATGGACCCGTCTGGTAGACGGAGGGTTAACATGCATTATTACATGAATGTAAGAATATATATTACTCGAATTAGCTGTTTTTTCGCGAACAGATTCAAACCTAAATTACATTTCATGCAATATTTTATATTGTGCTATAAACAAAATATCAATAACACTTACTTGAAACGCGGTCGAACTAATGGAAACTTCCGACTTGAAATTAAAAAACTGTCACAGTGAATAAGACACAAAATACTTGCATCTTTTCAAAAGAAAAAAACCTTCATATATTCTGCTAGCTATGTTAAAATAACGAAAGTTTATCATTCTCAAAACATAACCCGCGGGACTGGTTTCTAGGTCTGGGCGCTAGTTCTTGTTTACCAAGATTTGGCGAGATTAATAACACAATATTATTGATGAAAAGCAATGAAAAGTAATACTGTCTCTTTTGCACAATTTTTGTAGGGCTCCCCGTTGTAATCTTCAACTATTTCTTTCCCGTCACTATATCGACAACGTGAAGCCTAATAAGGCGTCACGTTGCCGGAATATATTATATAACAAAATTATAAGCCGGAATTTTGCGTCAAGCACACAAGCGGATACAGCCCAACAAAGAGGAAATTGCTGGCCAGCAGCAAGATATGTGCTGGCAATGTTGGAGAAGTGCTGGCTGATGGTCTACCACTGCATGGCCACTGCTGGACAGCTTCAGTCAACTTTGCTGTTGGAAATCATTAGATAAAATTCCGGTGGGCATCCATTTTATCTCATGCGCTGGCCCACCACTACATGGAAGTGCACGAACTTTTGCAATATTATTGCTGGGAACCCTTACGCTAGGTGCTGCTGCGAATATCGAAGACATTTAGTATTTGAACACAAATCTGAAATAAATATCTTAACACAATTTAAGCTGTGAAGCTATTTTTTTTTGAAACTGTAAAAAACATAGCACCACTGCCACCAACAAAATAAATAAGTAAATGAATAAATAAATAAATTCTTTAATTCAACGCACTTTTTTTTCTCCTTAAATCTGGTTTTAATAGGTTACAAAGGATTTCGGTTTTCATAATTTACGCAGTTCAGAATGAATAATAAAAAAAAGCGTATAAAATACATAGGATTTCTATACAATAGAATAATTTCTATACCAGTTTAATGATTGGGAACGTAAATCACAAAAGAAACAAACTTGAAATAGTGTAATGAGAGCTTGAAAACTACGAGCAATCGTAGCGTACGCTGAAAGCACTTGTTCATGTCCAATCACGGAAACCAAGCAGCACCGAACGCGGTCAGTACTTGGGAGGGTGACCACATGCAGTTCAAATATTTCTATAGACACTTCTACAGCTCTTGGTGAAACTAGCTTATAGAAAAAAAAGCCATAATTATATAATGCTTCGTTTTTTTTTTGTAGAATTCTATAAGAAATTTTTGTAAGGGAAAGTGCTCGGCCAGCAAAGGAATAGCAGTGGGATAGGTGCTGGATTGAAGTAATGTGATGGCATACCAATGCTGGCCTGCTGTTGGCCATCACTGATGGACCAGCTGCATTGGGCTTGGACACTTTTCGACAGGTTTAAGTAATGGCACCCTTGCACTTCACCGCTGATAGCACTGCTGGCTGCCATCTTTTTTCCAGCTGATTGCCCACTGTTTCGTTCTCTGCTGGGATGTGTTCAATAAATAAATAAACTAAGTAGATACGAAATAAATCACAGAACTTCACATTCCGCAAAAAAACAACCGAGTCAAAACAAATTATTAATTAAAATCCACACGTACATAAAAGCATTCAGTTGAACTAAAAGCAATGTCAAGTTCAAACAAAATAAATCTAAAACGCATGTACAACTGAGAGAGACCCTGGTGGTTCTTACGTAACGGAAGAAACAAAGTGTCTTAACACCAGAACGCCCGGAAATGTTACCCAAGCTTCATAAAAATATTTCACACCAGAATTTTTATTTAAAATTATTTAACTGATTTATTTAACGTATTTCTGTGTGTTTTAAATTTAACTTATTTTACGAAAAAAATTCTGGTTCCAATTGACATTTAATCATTTGGTCGGAGTCGAATCGACTCCTTTCGGGCGTTCTAGTGTTAAATTAAGATGTTTGAGAAAAGGAAGTGTCTTAAATTAAGACATTTGCAGATTTTTCCGACTTTTCTCAGTTCTCTTATTATGATCATAGTAAGGCACTTATGTATCTTAACTTTTGCATTCGAGGGCTCCCGAGCGGAGACATAATCTTTCTTTGCAAAATTTGTTTTTGGCACCAGTAATAAAGGAAAATAAAATGTACCTTATTTAATCAGAGCATTTTTGAAATTGTGTACTTGTACGAAACTTCTTTTAAAAAAGTGGTGCCGATCGAATAAAATTTGTGTAAGAGACGCCGAGCGCAAAGGGTTAAATTAAGACATCTAACCCTTAAAGATTATGACATTAGTCTTAATTCTCAGGTTAAGAAAATTCTTTTTCAGTCACATATGTGTCTGAATTTAAGACGCATCTATTTGCAGTGTAGCTTATTACCATGGAACTATTAATAAAGAGGAACTGACATATCCTTAAAATAGTGAAGCTTCAACTGTAACCGCTAGCAAAGGGGTTGTTTATCGACGGTGGAAACTCCCACCAGTAGGTTTATACAGACATTTTAAACTTATTTAAACGCCTTATTTTTACAAAATTTCAGTCATAAATAGTGGAAGAAACATTTTTTCATTTTTACTGGTAGGAGTTTTCTTTGGTGGTAGTTAGGCCCTGAGTTTCTGCCATATTGTGACAACCATGGATACAAACCGACAGTTTTATAAGGCATACTGACACCGGTAAAAACAAATAGAAATTTTTATGACATTTTTGAAAAAAATTTCCATGAATAAGACGCTTCTTTAAGACGAAATCTTCTATTCAATTTTACTGGTGGGATGCTTGACCTATCGGTAGTCAGAAACTGGAAAACCGATTTCAAAAATGCAGCCGCCATATTGTGACAACCTCCTCAGTTACTTCAATCGCAACAGGTAGACAATACACTATATGTCTCCTCCTTTATATTCATTACTCCATTCTTATTACATGCCAAATGCAGGGTTCCCACTTGTCTATTTTTTGAATAACATTATTTTTTTAAGATAGTTCTCGCGGTATGTTTTTTTTTTTTTTAACATTTGTAACAAATATTACATCCTGAGTAGATTAATTAGAAAGTAGATAGATATTTCGTCTATGTCACTTTTGTTTAGAAAGGATATGTTTAAAGATATTAATTAGAATGTAGTTGAAATATCTTGACAATCTTGTTAATATCTAGTCGCTGTTATAGTAGATGTTATAAAATATGCGAAACATCTTAAAGTTGGTATTTTAATTTTTCCATATAATGAAAATTATGTAAATCCTAACTTCGGGAAATTTACATTTTGTACACATGGTATTAATTTTTTTAAAAAATACATTATGGTTGATTGAAAAAAAATAGTTTTTAAACATGATGGAAAAAATTATACAAACAAAAAGAAAACAATAACTAAATGAGATTGTAAATTACAGCAGAAACAATGCATAACAGTCGGTTTGTTCTTTCTGTCTAATTATTCAACAGGTGTATTCGTAACGAAGCGAATTATAAATGATGATTTGAACCAAATCAACTGCTACGCGATGCTAATGAGCTATCCCCTGGTTTCTACCACTAATTTTCATCATACATATGATTAAATTACTTCATATATGACAATTGTTATTAGACTCGCAATAATAGAGTGACAGTATTATAGCTCAATTCTCTTTGTATCCTCTGACATTTATCATTGTTATTTAATAAATATATAAAGGCTTTATTTGCAGTTATTACTTATGCTCTTATGCCTGTTTATATTATTCATATTATAAATTACATTATTCATATCACCATCCCCTCTCAGTGTATCTCTCTCTCTCTCTTTCTATTGCTTTCTACATTTTGCATATAGAAACTGTCAAAATTTAGATTCTATTATTTTCCACATGTACGAGTGATCGACTCGATATACCGGGTGAGCCAAAAGTTCGTTAAAACTTTAAAAACTTATAAAAAAGGAAGATGTGATAAAGGAGTGCGATTTGCAAGAAAGGTCTCACACGGTAGTCGGATATTTTTGGCAGAAAAAAAATCAGTTAAAAAATCACATGTAGATCGCACTGACGACCCGAAACACAATGAACAGGTACTACGGCACAACCTGGTTGTGTCGTAGAATGTTCTGGAAGTCATGTTGAACATTTGTTATTGGAAGAAGAGATGAATGGAGCATTGTTGTACTCTTCATTGTGTTTCGGGTTATCAGTGCCCTCCATATGTGATCTTTTAACTTTTTTTTTTTTTTTTTTTTTGCTAAAAAAATCCGATTACCTTGTGAGCCCTTTCTTGCAAACTGCACTCCTTTATCATAATTTCTTCCTTTTTTATGATTTTTTTTTAAAGTTTTAACGAACTGTTGGCTCACCCAGTATATAGATATATGAGTAATATACAGCGTGTCCCAAAAGATTAAAGCGCGTTTCCATTTTTTGACTGTTGAAGAAACGCAGGCAATGCAAATTGAAAAAGTATTTAAAATAAGGTAGGATTTAAGATTATGTTGGTGAAATTACCCTGCTGTCAATCATCAAAATGTTACACTTTTTAAATTTGCGTACGTTCTATTTGTCATTTACGGAATATTCAAAAATCATTATCCATGCAGTGATGGAAAATTGGCGCAGAGGTGGAGCCTATTGACACTACTAAATTTTAGTAGTATTTTTCGGCTTATCTAATGACAGAATTTCCGAGTTTTTATTAAGGAGAGGAATATAATAAACAATTAGTGGTGTCAATAGACTCCTCCTCTGCACCAATTTTCCACCACAGTCCAAGCTAAAGGTTCCTTCAGGGTTCCGGTAGTAGTGGTGTGGTCTCAGTTTTTTTTTCGAATAAACGTTCTGCCTGTCCATGGGAAAAGATTTGTTCTTCACGGTCAGTCTTTGCAGCTGTTGTTTTCTCAAAGTACAACAGCACGTGCACAACCCTGATCTGAGTGATGGGCACCTATCCTTTTTAGACTATCCACTGCCTGAAATTGAAGCATCTCTTCACAAGAAAGTTATTGACTTAATACTTGAAGCAGGTCCTCACGTCCAGATTTTTGCGCGAATTGTCGCTGGCATCTTTCATCAGATTTCTGGTGGTCCAACTCCACGATTTCCCTTCATAAAAAGAGAAGGTTTATACCTAGAGCTTTTCCACCTTGGCTTTTCCACAACCAAAACTCGCAGAGTTGTGATACTTTGAATTTTACAAAATTTTAGAGCTCTCCGACAGTTAAAACGAACAGACATTTCTGTTTCGTGTCACACAAAGGTCCGAAACTTCATAAAATTAAAAAGTATCAAAACTGAGTGTGTTTTGCCCATAGAACAGGGAGTGGCCTACTGTGGTATGCCGGATACCACTTAAATTTTACAGAAAAGTGTAATCCTTGAGTCGCAAAGATTCGATGATTAGATAAGACAATGTTTAGGACAGACCGGGGCTAGTTGGCCCGCTTTTTCTTCTAATAATTTTTAAAAAATTACAATTCAACATTTTAAATTACTTTTTATGTGACCACTATCGGTGTACTTTCAGGAAGAAGTCACAATAGTAAAACTTGAAAATATTAACTATAACAGGGTTCGTACGGGTGCTTGAATTTACTGACTAAACAATTCTTTGGTACTAGTATTTTCTTACGGAAAATTTCTCCTATAGTAAGGCAAAATTTCGACCGTTTAAACTAGATTAATTTTTCTATAAAAAAATTCTGATATTCGGCCTTGAAAATAACGGTACCCGTACGAACCCTGTATAAGTATTAGTTTAGAAGCTCAAATTGACACCAAGTCGCTTGGGCCAACCTGCCCCGATTGCGGGGTAAGTTGACCAACCTCACTTTTTAATGTTCTGATAGTGTAGAAGTTTAAGAAATGATCAAAATTTTACCAAATCTTAATTTTTATTTCTTGCGAACGAAAACACAATATAGCCTCCTAAATTTAAATAAAAATTTTAGATATTAAAACTGTGAGTTATTCAAATTATTAACTTCGACAAAAAATTGCTTTAAAATTGCTTTTATTTTCTCATAAAAAATGTCTTTAATACATTACGGAACAGTAATAAATTTTAATAAAGGCATGCTAGGTGTTAAAATACCATAGATCTTAGTGTACAGTAATTTAAGAAATCATTCATCCTTAATTAGGTGATTTATTATAAACACCAGATGATAAATAAATTGTATCAAGACCTCTGTACACCTGTTAAGTGCAATAATTCTTTTTTTTTCGTTTATTATGTTTTTCTAACGCATCATTCCCTTCAAATTTCTGTCAGTAAAATTTAATATTGCTTCATGATGCTTTTGGTAATGCCACTTTCTTTGAAATAATGATAATTTTCGTTTATATAAAACTCTAATTCCGAATCAAGTATAAAAAAACCAGTTTGTTTATCATGAAATATATATATTATTGGTTACATTCATGATTTATTATTGGTATAATGAGATTTAGATAATCTAATAAGTTAGGATATAGCAATGTGCTTGAGACAATTATGTTGGATGATATCATTTATTTATATTTTTTGTTTGAACTGCTGATCTTTATTAACGGTTCAGGAAGTGTAGTTCTATTCTGTCTGTTGAAGGGACAATATGTCTCCTGTTGAAGGGACAATATGTCTCATAATGGAAAATATATTTTTTGATAATTAAAAAATATAATGGAAAATATATTTTTTGATAATTAAAAAATATAATGGAAATATATTTTTTGATAATTAAAAAATTGTTTCCTGAAACTACCCTTATTACGGATTATGAACACAGAAAGGATTATTTAGTTTCAACGAATATATATCCAGGTAAGAGGTTTTCACTTGATAAATTTTATTAATAATTGAGAAATATCAGAGTCGGGAAGATTTTGATTGTTAGATTTGTTACTTTTAGCGGTAGTATGTAACACTAGAAGGCCGAACTATTAGGTAGATTTCGTAAGAAATACAACCTATTGTAATCTCCCACATGTTGGAACTTTTGAAAAACTTTTGCAGATCTACACCGATGATGACCCGTAGAGCCCAAAACCAGACCTAGTTCAAAACTTTATCTATCTATCTATATATATATATGTATATATTTTACTTTTCTATGGACACGATGACATATCCAATCAGTTTAAAGTTTTCAAAACTTCTAGGAAAAGGACCAAAAAATTATGTAGGACAGATTTTTGATATAATTAAAAATGGCTTCAGGGAATGGAAAAAATAGCTTTTTCAGAAGAAAAAAATTCATAACTTCGTCAATTCACAAGTTCACAAGTATCACAATTAGTCAACAAGTATCACAGTAAGTCAATTCACAAGTATCAAATACACTTAAATTTATCATAAATCCTCTTAAATTATCTACAACTTTTGTATTGACAAGCTTTTTTGATAGGAACAACACTTACGGCAAAGAGAAATTAAAAACAAAAAAGTGTGTGCGTGGTGGGGGGAGGGTCGTATAAAAAAATCACATTTCCCTTAATCCGTTAAATTCTTGGTGAAATTAGTACTTAACTTCGAAATCTACTTGCGCCTGTAGGTCATGTCAACATGGATTTTTCTATCATTATGAAAGTTATAAATGTTTTTGTATAACAGGAGCAGCTGATTTAATTTGGGGAGGAGGTATACAACATTATTACTTCATTTTTTAAAAAGATTGACTGGAATAACCAGGAATTTAATTAATAAAATAATTCCTTACGATTAATTAATAATAAATTAAAATAATAATAAATGTTTATTAAAATAATTTATTAAAACTATCAAAATTCCAATATCCCAGAGTCAAATTCCTACGGGGCGTGTTGGCCCATCGGACTAACATGCCCCGTGCGAAATAGACCAACTAACACCGTATCGCCATTTTTGTTTTTCATGACAGTAAGGAATTATTCTGAAATTATTTCAATAAAAAACATGCCCTACAGTAACTACGAACAATTATTTCTCTGAATTATTATATATCAAAACCTAAAATGTACTCTATAAACAAATAAAAAACGATTATTTATAGAGAGGAAATTTACTCATCTTTGCAAAATTTTGAAAATTCTCAATAGGCTGTTAGTAGGCTGTTTTAAAATGTATGAATTACAAATATATTTCTAAATTACAAGTGGTTATTTTTCTAAGCTGTGAGCAGTTTTAAGTTCAAGAAAGAATAAATCAAAATCTTATTAATAATATAAATAATTGTGTGTGCATTTTAAATAATGATGTATATTAACAGATAAATAACCATTCGCTAGCTCATTTTCATGGTAATTAAATTAAAAAACATAAAAAAATTAATTTTTATTGAAAAGGTTTCTTTAGTTCCAGCTGTTATGCAATCTGTAATTTAGTTGTATAGAAGATGCTTTAAAAACATGTTACGTTATTAACCCGTCAACGCCCAACGTCCTTTAAATTGGACAAATTTATACTGTCTCCGTGTAATTAGCTAACGACTGTTATTTACTCTTTTGTGCACGTTCGTGTATCCCTGCTTTCCTACTCACTCTTCCATTCCGCTGGGAACGGGTATAGTCTAAGTTATTTTCGACTGTTGTTAATGCATGAACAACGTAACTTTTCTCTGCCTTTGGAATAGATCATTAACTTTTCCCCAGAAAGTGCTATTCTATTTTGGTAGTGATTCTTTATCACTTGATGAAAACATATTATTTCTTTCAAAACGCGTTGACACAGCATCTTTTTTATTGTGCACTGAAGAATGGGAAATTCTTAACGCTTAACATTTGAAAGTTATTTTTTTAAATATATCTTAAATTAAATTTTTAAAACAACTTGGGCTTTATTGAATTAAGACAACATTTTTGCGACAGACTTCTTGTTTTGATATAATTTTTCACTAACGCTCATATTCACCATCTAGCTCGATCTAGTAAACCTCGGTCAAACTCTCAAATGGTATTCATCATTATAATATGATTGAACTTTGGCTGTGATCCGTTGAAGCAGGTAGATCATGAATTTCATTTGAGCGGTCAACCGAGGTTTTCTAGGTTGGGGTAAATGGTGAATACGAGCACAAATCATTTTAGATTTACCAATAAAAAAATCATTCAAAGTCAAAAAATATGTTTTGAACCAGAAACTTTGTGTAATAAAATGTTTGTTATGTCTATATGCTACTTATTTGATTTCATTTATTAAGTAAAACGTCTGGTTCAAAATATGTTTATTTGACTATTAGAAAATCCGGAATGTTAGAAGCTATACAATCCTATTGTATTTCCAAATAAATAAGAATAATTGTTTCATCGAATAAACTCTAAATTTAAAAATAAGTATAAAGGCTCATATGCAATTATTCTTCAAAAGTTTAGCACTTTTTTTTCAGATTATTAATGCCTACAGTTTAGTTGAAATTCAGAAGGACATTTTTAAACAGTTTATATACCAGTATAAATATGCTTTTTCTGTAAGGCGTAGAGAACGGGTTTTAAATTTCTCTGGCGAAAGAATTTTTTAAAATAATGGCCTAATACTGAAGAAAGCACATAAATAAAGCCAGACACTGCCGCAAAAATATTTTATACTGACACGAAGAAAATTTCAAGAAACTATCATAGAAATTCTTATGGAGTTTCATAGAATATTATTCTGGTTTCTTCCTAAGAAATTCAGAATATAACTGCATACTTCAGGGAATACATCACTCTCGTCCCAGAAAGCATAATTTTCACTGTTTATTTGCTTTCTAGGCTCATATATTTTGCTGAACGCATCTCACAAATAAATTAGAGTGCTTTAATATAATAATATAACGAAAACTTTACAAAATTTTGCACGAATTTTCAAATATAATTCGTGCTAGAAATAACAAGCACACAACAATCCAATTCTTAAATAATATCTTTGTTTGAATTCACGTAAATGATAACGAAAAAATCCAATTGAAATGTTTGTGAGCCTTATTCCCATTCACGCGAAAGAAAATACTGATATACAACTCAGATGAAAAATAATTTCTTTTTCTTAGCATGCAAATTCTAACTCATAAATCATAGTCTATTTTTGATGAAATTTTAAAAAACAACTAATATATTAACCCTTAACTGCATGTTTTTTCTGTTGCGAAAAAAAGTATTTGATATTCTTTGAGTGGTATAAAAAGAGAAAAATATTTTTTAAAATATAACATCAATTTTTAGTTGAATATTTCTATTTTATTGTTCCTAATATAATTGGAGCAAAATAAAGTTTATCTATTTAAAGCGGTTTGAAATGTATGGCACAAAGCCCACTCAAGTTAACCCTCTTGCTGCATAATTGTTTTATAAAAATAGCTTCAAAACAATTAAAATAACTTCTTTTGCCACCGGTTTTTCAAAACAAAAATTTCTGCCTAATTTAATCGGGAAAATGCTCCGATTAAGTAAGGCAAAATTTACAATAAAAAATAACTGGTGGGAATAATAAAAAAGGATTAATTAGACGGAAAAATGCATGCCCGAGAAAATCTGGGGTTGCGCAGCGAGAGGGTTAATAAGGACCATGTAGTAAACATGGAACTATGATAAAGAGGAATTGACATAGCCTCAAAATGTTGAAGCTTCAACTGTAACCGGTTTTGCAGTGCCTCATTACCGCCGGGGAAATTTCCACCAGTAATTTTGAATAGATTTTTTCCCTCATTTAAACGCCTTATTAATGCAGAATTTTAGTCACAATTAGCGCCAAAAAACTTATATTCATTTTTACTGGTGAAAGTTTGCTTTGGCGGTAGTCAGGCCATGCGTTTCCTCATATTATGATAAACTAGACAACCTCGTATTAGTGTTAGTGAAAGACGTTATAATACCCGAACCAACGTCCACGAGTGAAAACGAATAGACATTTTTAACATATTTGGGAGAGAAACTTTGCATGAATAAGTCGCTAAAATAAAGCAAAATTTTCTATTCAAAATTTACTGGTGGAAGTTTCCTTAACTGGTAATCAGAAAGTGCTGATCGGATGTAAAGAATCAGCCGCAATCTTGTGACAACCTCCTCACTTACTTCACTCGCAATAGGTAGACTCTACATGATACGTCTCCTCTTTTTTTATTGATAACTCCATTGTAGTAACCAGTTACCTTTTTCTTAAGGCTGTTGGTCAGTGACATCTCGTATTCCCCTTTCAAATATTAAAACTATGGGCATGGAATGCATTCGCATTTTTAAAATATCTGTTCAGGAGTTTAATATTTTTAACATCTTTTTTTCTGTGTATTCTGTTTCTGTGTCTCTGTGCGTTTTTTGTATCTTAACAATATAGTTATGAATACAGTGGAGGACACATATAGTATAGAGTCTACAAGTTGCGAGTGAAGTAACTGAGGGGTTATCAGAACAGGATGGCTCATTTTTACATCGAATCAACAGTTTCAGATGATCGCCGAAGCAAACTTCTACCATTAAATTTTGAATTGAAAATTACGCCTTATTTTAGAGGCGTATTCGTGCAAAATTTCTCTCAAGAATATTGTAAAGATTTCTACTCGTTTTTACTGGTGGATGATAGCCCAGATATTATAATTTCTTTCACTGACACTGACAGGTGATTGTTTAGGTTGTCACAATTTGGCAGAAACGCAGGTCCTGACTACCGGTAAGGTAAACTTCCACAAGTAAAAATAAATATATGTTTTTGACTGTAATTATGACTGAAATTCTACATTAATAAGGCGTTTAAATAAGGAGAAAATGTCCAATTAAATTTACCAGTCCAAGCTTCGCCATTTTGATTACATATTAATTCCTCTTTGTTGATGCCCGGTGTCCCAAAAATGACCGATGATTTTAAAATATAATAACTTTCAAACGGTGACAGATATTAAAAAAATTCTTGCAGGAGGGTTATGTATGATGTCAGGAGATTTTTTACTGTGATTTTTTATCTTAGTTCGAATTTCAAACAATAGATGGCACTGAGAGCAATAGGTACTCAGTCCAGACAATGGAGTTTTGAATAAAGAGGAGGAAACATTTAGTGTATTGTCTACGAGTTGCGAGTGAAGTAACTAAGGAGGTTGTCACAAGATGGCTGCTATTTTTTTACATCGTACACTGTTAAAAATTTGCAGCATTCTGGCAGGCCATTCGACCGTTTTTTCCGCAAACGGTTACACAACCATAATTTAACACTATTCTGACCATATTATTGGACATTTTATGGTCAGACTACAGTTAAATTATGGTTATGAAACCGTTTTTTCAAAAAACGGTTGAATGAACTGCCCGAATGCTGCAAAATTTTTAATAGTGTATCAACAGTTTCTGAGTACCGCCGGAACAAACTTCAACCATTAAATTTTGAATTGAAAATTTTCCCTCATCTAAGCGGCTTTTTCTCAAAACATTTCTCTCATAAATATCGTTACATTTTCTAATTATTTTTTCTGGTGGCAGTTTGCCCATGCATTATAGTCTTTTTCACTGACACTGAGAGGAGGTTGTCTAGGTTTTCACAATATGGAGGAAACGCAGGGCCTGACTACCGAAGATGTAGACTTCCTACAGTAAAAATGAATACCTGATTTTGTCATTATTTATGACTGAAATTTTGCATTAATAGGGCGTTTAAATAAGTAGAAAATTTCTATTTAAAATTACTGGTAAAAGTTTACCTCGGCGGCAATCAACACCAGCGAAAGCGGTTACAGTTGAAGCTTCACTATTTTAAGGCTATGTCAGATACTTTTTATTAATAGTTCCATGGTCCAGACCCAATTTTTGGTACTGCGGGATCCATTCAATAAATTGTAATCTCCTTTTTTCGCATGGAAGAAGCGAGAGGCCGAAAAATCGACTCTGGATTTAGCGGTTATTGCTTGCAGTGCCATCTATCGATGCTATTTGAAACTAAAACTGGGAATCGCAGCATACAAACTCCTGACATTTTACATAACACTCTTGCAAGAATTTTTTTAATATCTGTCACCGTTTCCAAGTTATTGAATTTTAAAATCATCGGTCATTTTTGGGACACCCGGTAGTTCCATGGTCTTAACCCTTTCAGGGGCACAGTGTTAAAAATGTTAAAAGGATTGACTGACACCCGCATTTACGAGAAGAATTGCATGAAAGTCAATCAAATCTTATCTTCAGGTATAAAGCAAAATTTAGTTTTAAAATTCTGGTGCCAATCTGGCATTTAGGAATTAAAATTAAATGGTATATAATATAACGGCGCTCATCATGGGGTTAAAGGATGCCTCCGTTCTTGTTAGATGTCAAAATATTTCTAAAATATATAAAACATTTTTTGTGAAGTAATAAAATCTTACTCAGTTTCATTAAGATTTTAACCGCATAAAATTATAAATCAAGTGTATAGTTTAGAAATAGCTTGACAATTAAAAAAATTGAAACATTCTGTAAGGCACAGGAACAGAAGTTAAAGCGGTTTTCAAGTTTACTGCTCAACAAGTGCCAAACTTTCTTACACATTTACGGACTCATTTTTAAACGAAGGCACAAAAGGTGGACAGGGGTGACTATTGAAGCGATTTGGAATCGAAATGAGTTTTCCATTTTTTGATAAATAAATTACTTTATAAGCGATTTGGTATCACGTGACAACCGGCTTTTCTTCTTTCTCTGACTGGTTTATCTTTTTCGGCCCGGAAATTTGGTTTAAAACGCCCACTTTGCCAGTATTTTCTCAAAGATCTTTTGCGTTTACCAAAAAAATGGAAAACTTCTTTCAATCACATAGTTTCTGAATAACAACACCTGCCCATTTCATGCATTTCCGAACAAAAATGAATTACAACTTGTGTCATAAAGTTGTCCCTTTGGATTTGAGCAGCGTTAAAAATATTAATTTCCTGGTGAAATATTTTAATAATACGAATTCAAAACACGTCTATGGGTTTAACATTAGCTCGAGAAATTTGAGATCTCACTAACCAAAAAACTTAACGTTACACTTTTAATCATGGACGGATTAAGACATTTAGTAGATCCCATCTTTCCCATTTCCGATTTTCAAAACCCCATTTTAACTTAAGGTGATTTTAATTTAATTTTTACTTATCAAGGATGTTTGTGGACTCATTAAAAGACAGCGCGTTAGTATAATGGCAGAATTCTGAAGAGTGTATTTCAGAAAGGTTTACAAATATTACAAAAAAAGAAACCCTTATCATCGGGCCCACAGCGTATAGGAGAAAATATTTTGTTCCTACAACTATTTTGAAATAATTATCTTCATGATATATTCCAATTGCGTATGTTAAAGAAATTTATCGGGAGGATGATTTGATTAGGAAAACTGGTATGAACAATGAATTGTTTACTATATGCTACGAGCCCTGCTTATCATATAAAATGTTATAAAAGCATAGATGCTAACATCTCTTAATTTTTCCGGAGTAATATCCAAAACAAACATATTTTGAAATCAGAAATTTTATTTCATCAAAAATTTTAAAATTAAATCTAATATGTACGTTATAGAAGGAAAACACGTTTGCTTATTTAAACTTTCCGGTTTGAAACATCTTTCTCTCGGATCAGATTTCGGAATAATTAAGAGATGTTGACATCTATGATAAAACTTGTACAAAATTTTCGATTTAACCCCTTAAGCATCGCGCCTGATAAGTGTAAGCTGTTTTTTTTTTATTATTCAGATTGTTTAATTGTCAGCACATTTTTGAAGTAGAAATATTGACCTTATTTAACCCCTTAACCTACAATGACGGGCATAGCCCGCGTACGATGATCGAGCCAAATGTAAATTCTTCTTACCACTAAAATTTCACAGTAAATATAGTTTAATTTAATCGTCGAAATTCCATGATTAAACAAGGCGAAAATCCAAAGCGATATAAGTAAGCGTTCTATCTCAAATGGGAGAAGTAACCGCAAGATTAAAAGCGAGGTCACATCAATCAAGGTCATGCGCCACGTAGCGGATGGAGTGTGAACTACGGGTAGATACCTAACTGTTTTCTTACTGACACCCCTAAAATTGTAAAGTTTTTTTCACCTTGATTAATAACTGAAGTGTTTTTGATAAGGCGAAAAAAACTTCGTGGTATCAAGTGTGTCTGGATGCCCCTCTCGCTATGCCATTATTTTGCAATAATTGTGGCAAACAAAACTCATTTCCATGCGTGACTGAAGATTTAGAAAATACGCGCCACACTAAATGGCCGCGTATGTGAATTATCACTGCGTCCACAAGGTGGCGAAGCTGTGTTAATTTACGCCTGATTCCAACATTAAGTTTGTTCGCTTACTTATAACGCTTTGCGAAAATCTCTATTAAATTTTAGTGGTAGCTATGGATTTGCCAAACCGCGGAGCTGTTGAGACGTAAATCGTAGGTTAAGGGGTTAATAGCAGATTAAATGATGCGAGAATAAAGCCAATTACACTATTTTAAAAAAACTGGTGATAAAAATTTGAATTTTTAAAAAAAGTAGCTTACACTGCCTGTGAAAGCCACGGGCGTGAGAATTAAGGGTTTTACGCATTGAAGGGTGGTGAAATCTATTTTATACCACTTAACTTTAGTCTAGGTTTGCACGAGAATTTTTTTATAAAATTTTACTGCTGCAACTTTGTAGGGTTGTGGGAAATCTGTAAAATAGCATTTCTTTATATTGAATATCATTTTTTTCGTAAATTCTGGCATAAATTTAGCATCCCAGAAACACAAGTACTTGCCCCTAAAAGTGTTAACTGATATGCCCCTTCGGTATGTATTAATGCAGGAGAAGATTATTTTAAAGAATATTAACCCTTTGAGATCTGATGGGTGAATTTCTTCCCACTTAATTTTAATCTCCAAATGTCACAATGATACCAGAATATTCGACCAAATTTATTTGAAAATAAATTAATGGGTTTTTTTTTTCCGTGTGTAAAATAAACCGAATATTTTGTTTGCAAAGTACTGGTGCCAATCGGACATTTGGGTATTTTGAAGTAATTCACCCACCAGAGCTTAAAGGGTAAGCATCTGTAAAATTATCTTCAAATAAACAAATTTTGCGGAATCAGTCTCTTTACTTTCTAGAACAGGGGTGGCCAACTGTGGCACGCCAGATACCACTAAAATTTTATAGTAATCATTGCCTTATCCAATCATCGAATCTCAGCGATTCAAGAAGTCGACTTTTTCTGTAAGATTTTCTGTAAGATTAAGGTTGGCCACCCCTATTCTAGACAGACCCTGTATATTATTCCAACAAAGTACAAATATTCACAATTTCTGCTTTTAAACATCATTTCCATTTAATATAGGATAATACCACATATAAAACCACTTTGTACATCTGCTAAAAGCCTCGTTTTCTTTTCGTTTTAACTTCCAATAAAAGAAACCGACATTCAGTGCCGTGACGTTGATTAGGTTATTTAACGAGCCGTTAATTCCCAAATTGGCTCAACCGAGCCCAGCAATCTGATTGGCTAAAACTGATATTTATATAGTAGAAAATTATGTTTATTTTCTTATGAAGTAGTGTAATGTAAAATAGAATGCAATTATAATGACTTAACTTGATTTATTTTGTTAAATTCAATCAAAATCACAGTAAAGTAATCCAAAATATTAATATTAACGAAGAATCAGATTGCTGAGATCGGATGAGCCAATTTGGGAATTAACGGCTCGTGGTTATTTACCATTCAATGAATAAAAACGAAATGGCAATTTCGATTTCGGATTATTCCCCGCATTTAGGAAGTATTGTCAGAGTTTGGTGATTAACGATGTAACCGTTGCCATCGAAATCCTCAAGGCCTAAGGACACCAGTTGTGACGCCATCACTAGTGGACTGACTTCACACTAGTATTGGAATTCACACCGGAAATTTTTGAATACAATTTTTTTTATTTTATTTGTGGAATATCTATCATCGTATAAAACAGAACTAACTATTTAAACTTATTCGTGAGAATTTGGAATCCCTAAATAAAAATTCAGCCAGCTGCGGAATGCAACAGTGTTGTCTCGTTTGGCTGATTTTTTGTTGGGGGATTCCAAATTCTCACCAGTAAGTTTAAATAGTTAGTATTGCTTTATAGGATTATTTTTATTCCATAAATAAAATAACAGAAAATTGCTATTCAAAATTTTCCGGTGTGAATTCCAACAGTAGTGAGAATTCGGTCTATTAGTGATGACGTCACAACTCTTGTACTCAGGCCTTGATTATTTCGATGGCAACGATGTAACTGCAATGGGAATTTCTCCCAGAAAAATTTTCCTATTCAATCATATGTCTCCCATTTTATTTCAGAAATACAGACTTTTAATTACGTCATAATAATATGTGATTCTTGCGTTAAGATTTTTCGTAAAAAACTTTGTCTCATTTATGTGTCATCACATTTAGGCACATTTATCTTATATTGTAAAAATAATTCTTAATTATTTCATAGGAATCACTTTCCAAGTTGTTTTAATAATTGCGTGCTAAGTGATTAAAACTTTTTACTAAACTTAATAATTTTTTTAGATAGAACGAAACCCTTCAGAAATGAGACTTCTAAGCAATAACTCAGTTTGAATTTAAGTGGAAGGAAATGAAAGAATCTATAAAAATAAAATTCTTCCGAGTTTTACTTCGTATTTGCTTCAGTTGAAAAATTGATATACAACGAACGTGGAAAATTTCCTCCTTAACTGAAAAGTGTGAACCATAAATCATTCGTTGCTGATGAAAAAAAAACGAAGAAATTGTTATATTCTGTAAACTATCGCAAAAAATGGGTAAAGTTCTAAAATCTAAAGAAATATTTGGATATGTTTCCGTTTTCATAATTCACTATTTCTTAATTTAAATGAGTAGATCATATATAATTCGTAAAAATAGCTTATTCAGAAAAGTAGAAAGTTTTCTTTCTTTTCTTTATAATATTTTTAAATTTAAAAAAAGAGACATTTTTGAAAAAAAAAATCCAAACACAAAAGGTATAAATGGAAAATGTATGTAATAAAGTGATAATGTAATGAAAATTTGTCTTCTGTTAAATCTAAATGAGGATGTAAAATAGTTATTAAATAATACTGCCTCCTTAATATTTTATAATGCAGTGTTTTCATTTTTCATTTATGAAATGTAATAAATTAAACCATATACCCATCAAATAGTTTCCTCATTCAGTGTTAAATCAATTGAATACACTTATTCGCTCCGCAGTAAAGAAAATATTATATTAAGGAAATGTTTAATAGCATTCCAAGTCAAACTGATTAATTCTATGCAGCTCAAGTCTTTTCCTGCAAAATCAACACATTTTAAGATATTGGAGATCAACATTAAATGTTTGATAATTTTTGAAGGTTTTAATGGTATTAGATGATGGGAAATCCCTGGAAATTGACTTTTCCTCCCTAATCGCAATTTATTTATATTAAATCTCATTCAGAACTAAAACAACGGTATGCTAATAAATATTAGTTTTTGGTTTGTGATTGAAAAGATAACACATAAGCTGGAACGTTAATTCAAATGAGGATGTAAAACAATATTAAATTACATTTTTTACACTGTAATATACTATTTTCATTATGTAAATATGAAATCTAATATTCTCAGATATACCAACCAAACAGTTTCCACGTTCAGCGATCTCTATAGAGAAATCTATAGAATACACTTTTTCTCTCCGCAATAAAAAAAAAAAATTTTATTGAGAAAATTTTCAATGACATCCTGAGCCGAATTTGTTGAATATTAAACAGCCAGATACTTTCTTTGAAAAATAAAACTAAGATATAGAAATAAGAAGTTCAATGTTAACTCATTCGCGACGGGAAATGACAATTCTCGTTCTCATTTAAAAAGCATCATTGACTAAGGGCGTGGCTTCTACCTTACAGAAAATGCATTTATATCATATTGTACACATTTTTTTTAGATTGAAAGACATTTTACATTAAATTCGTACATTGAAAGATATTTACCGATGCATAAACTTGGGAAACCTACCTAGAACACCAATTTACAAATGACTTTCAGAAGAGGGAGGAGCTTCTGCTGTTTTAAAATTCACATTTGGTAAAAATTGGCCGTCGACAGATTGTTAAGAGTTTGGGAACAGATGTCATAAGTTCCCCCCGGCCGCCATCTTGGAATTCTTCTTGGCGTGAAAACCCCTTTTCCGCCAAGTAGTAAATGTCGCCAAGCACCGGTTTATACGCATGTTTGGCTTAACGAAAATAAAATGTAAATAATAAACAAAATTCGCTGAACTGGCAATCAGTAATCCTTGTATGAGCGCTTCGCGCACATTTACCGAAGAAAAAACATTGCCGAATTCAGCATTTCTCGCGATATAGCATTCTCAAAATTCAGCAGTTCTCGTCTTGTAGCAATCTCAAAATGTAAAAAACTCTTAAAGCAGCAAAATATACATAAAAAACAAAACTCGCTAAAGTGGCAATCAGCAATAGTTGAATGAACGCTTCGCGTTCATTTACCGAAAAAAAACATAGCCGAATTCAGCATTTTTCGCGGTATAGCATTCTCAAAATTCAGCAGTTCTCGTTTTGTAGCAATCTCAAAATGTAAAAAAACTCTTAAAGCAACAAAATATACATAAAATTATCAACATGCCTTTACAGACATCTGCTTTCTTGAAACCTACAGCACAAAATATAATACCGGCGTCATTTTCCAAAATAGGCTTAATACGCATTGACACGCTATAAACAAACCTCCCTTTCTTGTAAAAATTTCCTCATATTTCTTAATTACTTCAGCAAGAGCGTTTAAACGGACTACAGAAACTATAGTCAATGAAATACATCCAATAAATTTAACAAAAATAAAAAGACAACCATAGAACATGATATCAAAATCAAAATACATCCATAAAATCTAAGATTCTCAGGGGTTGCCAGAACACGACACGTCACAACACATACGTCACACGGGGTTTCCATATCGAGTTTGTCATATCCGTAAACACCGCCAACACGCCAACAAAAATTCGCCAAACAATTCAAAACAACAACGGCTGAGGGAACATACATCATCTATGCCAGAGTTTGATAATTTTTTAACCCCTTGAATGGTAGTGGGATATAATATATCACACTTAATTTTAATTCCCAAACGCCACAATGGCAACTGTATTTTTGAATGAAATTTTCCTTTTATAATATTATACGTGAAGAAAATATTTTACTTATTTTCAAATAAATTTGTTCTTAAATTCCAGAGTAATTCAATAATTTTAACATTTTATTAACATAAAAACTTTGCCCCGGAAAGATTTAAGGAGTTTTAATAATATTAGATAGTGTGAAACCCGTGAAAATTGATATTTCCGCTCCAATTGAAATTAACTCTTTATCAACTGCATTATGATCTACTGCAATTTTTGTCATGTAATTCTTTTTAGTTACTTCAATGAAACAGTGTTGCCAGAGGGCTACTTTTTTTAAACTCAGATTTCTTGATTGGAACCAATTTTTTAAATGGCAAAATTCCTCTTGTTTTCGAATTAATTAATATGTCCTTAAGAAAAAAAAAATAAATAAATAAATAAAAATAAAAAAATTTATCATGTTAAAAAAGTGGTGCCACTCAAGATAACTGAAATTTAAAAAAGTAGACCACTGGCAACACTGCAATGAAAATTAAAAGATAAAAATAATGAAATACTCACCTGTGAGATATAATTAATTAGAGTTAATTAAAGTGGTACTTTAAAGTACCGTCAGTACACCATGACTAAAATATCGTAACAGAAAACCCACAAGGTATTTTACATGCCACCAAAATTGTGGTAAGCTATTTTCAAATTGTTAACCCTCTGTCTACCAGAAGGGTCCAATGGACCCGACATGTACATTCAAAATATTTATTCAAACCAGAAATTTCTTCAAAACAAACTAAATGTATAAATCAGACAATAATAAGTTAAATAAACAAATTAAATAGTTTTAAGTAAAAATTCTGGATTAGAATGTTTTTATAAAACTTGAGTAAAATTTCCGGTAGTTCTAGGGTTACGTATGCGAATGATAGACCTTTTTGATATATACAAATAAATTTTACGGCAAATTGCGGTGGCAATCATTTATTTCAACACTTTAGCACTGAAAATGCTTTGTCCCTGAAAGCGTTAAAAAAACTATTTTTTTTTAGGTTCCTATCTTGTTAGTAATCCGTTAGTTATGCGGCGTCCATATTCCAGTGACAACATGTTCTGTCGCATCTCCACATATTCAACATATGAATTTACATATGCCATTTCTAGCATAGCAAAAAAGCGCCAGTGTCACAAATTTTTCGATTGCCTATGCAAAATAATAATGAAACAGAAAAGAAATACTAGGAAAGTTATTACTGCACTACATTTTAGTAATTATATTTTAAAGCAGATGAAAACGATGAATAACTGCACAGACGAAAAGTAAACAAGAAGGTTTTCTCCAACGCCCAGTGTACAGACGGTACTTATAAGTACTACCGAGTAATTCAACTGTTAAATCAAATACATACGCTGTTCACCTAAAATAGCTAGTCAGATTGTATTCTAAGAGCATAATGAACACATAAAAAAGTTCAACCCTTCTCCTTTACTGTGTTTGCAGCAATAAAAAAGACGAGCGTGGCAATCTGTACAAAATGTCGGCACAAAACACATCGACTGTTTCAAAGATACCCTCCTTTCTCGCTAAAATAACAAACCTAGAACTACTTCTGACAGGCATCCCGATAAAGTGGAGTTAAAAGAATGTTTTTGAAAAGTACCATTAGAATATTAGTAATATTCACTATGGGATAAAAGTTTAAAGTGAGTGATACTTATAAGTACCGTCAATAGATAAAGGGTTAATTTATATGAAATCATATTCAGAAATAAAACATCGGCAGTTAGCTTGCCAGAAATTACAGTAGTTATCTACTTGGAATTATCATTTAGCCCCGTCCTTGTGCATTAGTCACAAGTCCCACTTGTGATTGATTCACGAGGTTTATTTTATTTAGCACATGTCTCACTCGTGAGTGATCCACAAGACAAAGTTTAGTCAGGACTCGCCAGCGTTCCTATATTTCTCTACATTTCCTGACACTAATTCAAATAAAAAATATTCTTAATAGATTCATTTAACATTTACAATAGAATTCTTGAATAAAGATGTCGTTTTAACCCTTTCAAGAGTGGTGGTCACAAGTGTGACTACTTAATCTTTATTCCAAACTGCCACTCAGCAGACAGAATATTTTAATAAAATTTTGTTTTTATAATGAACGTGATGTAAAGCAAGTATTTATTTCCTGAGAAATTCATTTGTTAATTCTGGTGTCAATCAATCATTTCACAATTTTACGAACACAATTATTCTGCACCTAAAAAGGTTGACCCTTTGTTGCTCAGTGTTCCATTACACAGGAGGCCGGAGCATATAGGACAAACTTTATTGTTCTTACAAGCAACTCATATCAATAATTTTCAAGAGATATTTTTATAAGATATACAATAGGAATATATCATGAAGATTGTTGATAAAAGAAACTGGTAAGAACCATAAAATTTTACCTATATGCTCCGACCCCTTATTACATGGAACACCCAGCTTGACTCCCAAATGCCACAATGGCACCAGAATTTTGGTACAAATATTTTCCGTTTATTATGCATGTTAAATAAAGCTTTTTCATATTTCCAAATAAATGTGTTCATAAATTCCGGTGTCACTCATTCATATAATCATTTTAGCAATGGAAGTTCTTTGCGACTGAATGCGTTAAATAGTGGTAAAAAAAGAGAGAAAATTTTAGAAACGCTGAAAGCCCTGGTTTACTTTACATAAGCCACTCTCGTGATTAATATACAGGGGTTAAGGAAAGTTTCAATAACATTCAGAGACAAACTGATTAATATTTAGCTTCCACGTCTTTCTCTTTAAAATCATGGAACTGTTATTAAAGAAGAACTGACATATCCATAAAATAATGAAGCTTCAACTGTAACCGCTTTCGCAAGGGCTGATTACCTCCTGTGGAAACTTCCACCAATAAATTTATATAGAAATTAACTCCGTATGTAAAGGCATTACTAATGCAAAATTTCAGTCATAAATAACCGCAGAAACAGATTTTCATTTTTAGTGGTGAAAGTTTAATTTTGCGGTAGTCAGGCCCTGTGTTTCCGCCATATTGTGACAACCAGTGAAACAAACTGACTGTTTTACCCTGTAACTGACACCAGTAAAAACAAATAAAAGTTTTTATAATATTTGTGCAAAAATATTTCCATGAATAAGACAAAATTTACTATACAATTTTACTGGTGGGAAGTTTGCCCCGGCGGTATTCAGAAGCTGTAGATCCTATTTTAAAAAAGCAGCCGCCATCTTGTGACAACCTCCTCAGTTACTTCACTCGCAACTGGTAAAAAGTACAATATATGTGTTCTCCTCTTAATTCATAACTCCATTTTTAAAATCAACAATTTTTTTTATGATGAAGTTCAACGTTAAATGTTTAATAATTTTTGAAGGGGGTTTAACACTTTCACACCGGCGTGCATCACCGGTGTGTCACGCTCGACTGTCCCATCAGGCGGCGTGCATCAACGGTGGGCCACGATTGACTGTCGCATCAGGCGGCGTAAATCACCGGTGGATCACACTCGACTGTTTCATAGATTGCGTGTACCACAGGTGGGTCACACTCGACTATGCTTTAGACTACAGCGCCTAGAATACCTAGTGTGGAAATGTGCTATCCAAACAGTGCTAAAAATTTGTAGCCCTTAAATGTGCGACGATACTGCTAAAATCCCAAGTGTCGATCGCAGCGACATCTGCGGGATTTTAGTATTACTAGCATTACAATGTATAGACTAGCAATTTCTTGCAGTTGTAGAAAATATCCCGCAGATGTCGCTGCGATCTGCATATTGCAGCAGTATCATTGCACATTTAAGGGATACAATATTTTAGCGCTTTTTTATGTATTACAGGGATAGCCGATTTCCACACTATATATTCTAGGCGCTATACTTTAGATGACGTGGACTACAGGTGGAATACACTTGAATATCCGAAAATGCAGTAGTAAAAACAATTCATTATTTTAAACTTAATGCATTGACGACAGGAAACGAGAATTCTCGTTTTCATTCAAAAAATGTCATCGACTAAGGGCGTGACTTCTACCTTACATAAATGCATTTATATCATGTTGTCCATATTTCTTTAGATTGTAAGACATTTTATATTAAATTCGTACATATCGCTCACCCGCAAGAAAAGTGACACATCTCGACAAAAGTAAATTTCACAGGAGAGGCAAAGAATGTTTGCATGATTTTACTGTAATATGAAATTATAGCACTTAGCTTTTCATGCAGGAATAAAAACGTGCATAAAAGCGTAAAACCCTTAAGAAGGAAGATGTATATGTGGTTTGGAGGGCTCAGTAATTTTACCTCACAACATAATCCACCCCACTTCTGTGGTCACGAATGGATATATAGTGCAATAAATCGATTTTACGTATAACTACACTTATGAAACTTCTTCTGTAGCAAGGCACTCCTACTACAGGACCTTTAGTGGAATAAAACGCAAAATGATTTTTTGCAAGATGTGTCACTTTTCTTGCGGGTGAGCGATATGTAGTCAATAAAATCATGTCTCTAAGTAATTTGCTTACTCCTTACGAACTTTCAGACATTCACAATCAACTCTTCTTGTTATATTCGAGTTCAGTTCAATAAATATGAGTGGAGCGGGTCATTACATACGGTGTCTGAATAAGCGACAGTACCGCGCCGCCAGATGAAGCAAAACATGAATTCGAGCGCCGTCTTAAAGCAAAAAACATGAATGCCGTCGCCGGCGTGAACGTGTTAATAATATTAGATTATAAAAAATGACTGAAAATCTACATATCCTTTTCAATCAAATTTTTTTTATATTAAATGTTATTCAGAACTTAAACATTGGTGGTATGTGGTTGGAAAGAGGAGATATAGGCAGGTCCTGAATACTCCAGGGCCAGAATTCCACCACCATTTTTTAATACTAATCGTTAGCCTATTTAAAAGCAGAATTCCTGTCATAAATAAGGCAAAAATTACTATTCGGTAAAATTGGGGATGTTTGCCCATACAATAATCAGACTCTAGTCATAGACGGCAAAAGAAATGAAGCTTTAATCTAAATAATGAATAAATAATCAGTTCTTAAATTGTATTTCTTACTCTTAAATATAATTTATAATTCTGTATTTTATTTCCAAATTTTTTTAATCGAGTATGTTCAGCCATCCCTGTTAACTGATTTAGTTTCCACATCCTATGTTAAATCAATAGAATACACTTATTTACTCCAGAGTAAAAGAAATATTTTAATAAGGAAAGTTTTAATAGAATTTCAAGACGAACTGATTAATATTATAAGCAACCACGTCTTTCCTTTGAAAATCAACAAACTTTAAGATATTGAAGTTTAATGTTAAATGTTTGATAATGTCTGGAGAGTGTTTTAATAGTGTTAGGTGATAGTATATCTCTGAATATTGACATTTCCTCCCCAATCGAAATTTATTCATATTAAAACGTACTCTGAATTAAAACATTGGAATTTGTTAATTTTAAGTACTGCTAATAAATATTCAATGTGGTTTGGGATTTAAAATATAATATATAGTCTGTAGTGCAATAAAACATTAATCTAAATGAAGATGCAAAACAAATATTGTATTTCTTGCACAATTATATGTTATTAAGTATTTTCATTCTGCATTTATTAAATCTAACATCTCCAGTCATTACCCACCAAATACTAATTTAGTTTCTACATTCTGTCTTAACCTATTAAAGATTGACGTTGCGTTTTCGCAACATTATATTTGTAATTTTTTTAATTTTTTGATACCAGTAAAAGAAAAAAGTAAAATTTGCCTTATTTAATTAACACATTTCAGTGATTCTTAAAGTACAAGTAAGTGTTTAACAAAAAGTGGTGTGAACCGAATAAAATTCCTGTAAAGCATCTGATCTTTAATGAGTTAAATCACTTATTCACTCCGCAATAAAGAAAATATTTTATTAACCCTTTGAGTTTTGATGGGTGAATTTCTTCCCACATAATTTAAATCTCCAAATGTCACACCGGTACCGGAACAATCAACCAAATTTGTTTGAAAATAGATTAATGCAATTTTCCGTGTACATTATAAGCCGAATCTTTTGTTTACAAAATACTGGTGCCGATGTGACATTTGGGCATTTCGAAAAACTTCACCCCCAGAGCTCTAAGGATTTTAAAGTATGTTTCATTGCCAATGCCGAGTAAGACTGATCAATATTACGCGGCCACGTTTTTCCTTTAAAAATCGACAAATGTTAAGCTATTTATTTAAGTTCAATATTAAATGGTTGATAATTTTTTAAGGTTGTTTTAATAGTATTAAATATTAGTATATCGTTGAAAATTGACATTTCTTCTCGAACCAAAAATAACTTATATTAAATCTTACTCACTGTCGGATGCCAAACTGTCGGATGTCGTTGATTTTAAATAAACTAATAAATATTCGTTTGGGTTTCTGGTGGAAAAGAAACACATATGTGGTAGGGAGAATGAACTGCTAATCTAATGAGAATGTAAACTAGTTATTAAATTGCATTTCTTACTCAATACTATAATTTATTTTTCGGTATATTCACTCTGTATTTATGAAATCTAATATGTTCAACTATATAGACCATAAAATTTGATTTCCACATTCAGTGTTAAATAAGTAGTAAACAAGTATTCGCTCACAAATATAGAAAATATTTTGTTAAAGAATGTTTTAATGACATTCCGAGTATATTTCTAATAATATTTGTAACAATAAAATATTATATTCACAATACATTCATGCTCAAATAATCAACATCACTGAAAAGCAACTGAATAAAAACAATTTTTTCTTAGTTGATATTTGTGAAATTCACAAAACAGATTTTTGCAAATAGACTACGCTATATAATTACGATTAACACGCTCACGCCGGCGCGGTGGGTCACACTCGACTGTCTCAGAGATGACAAGTCTCCGACTTTTTGGATACCAGTATTTTAATACAGAAAATGTTGTTTTATTTAATTAGAGCAATTGGGCGATAGGAACAACATTTTTTCTAAAATAACAATGGTGTGCAACAAGCCGGAGGCTTGACAACTCTGAGACAGTCAAATGTGACCCACCGCGCCGGCGTGAACGTGTTAAACATGTATAGTTGCCAACGTCTTGCGCTTTTTTGTACCACAAAAATTTAATAGTAAATTTTAGCTTCTTTAATCGCTGTAATCTGCCGATTAAATAAGGCAAAAATTTCTATTAAATTTTTATGGTACAAAAAAGCGTAAGAGTTGGCAGCCATGAACAACGTAGCGAAAAAATATTTAGACTTAGACGCTTACATATTAGCAGCTAAATCTGTTATTAATTATTTTCAGTGGGAGGATCTATTTCATAGTCTCTACGTTCTAGTCGAAATGCATTCCCGAAAACAGCACTTTATATTTACTTACTTCCTTTATTATACTTACGTTAATTGCTAGCTGTAGAAACAATGTTACAACAATAAGGACATTAAGATCTTGTCGTAACTGGAGCTGTTGCACCATGCTTGATGAAACGCTGCGAACTACAATCAATCTTCGTAACATATTCCATACATCCTCTATCCGGCACAGGTGAACTTATAAATTGTTTACTTCGCAAGGTATCTCACATCGATTCGAGCTTTATGAGGCCGTGCATTATCGTCCATTAATATCATTTCTGTGCCCATTACAGCAACAAAGGAAAAAATACTGCAAATACTAGCAATAAAACGTTCTTTCCTATGTTACGAGTTCTGAAGAATTAAGTCACTGTCATTTGTTTTAACGAACGTCTTAGCAATCCCCTTTTCTAATATCTTTTATTATTATTATTGCTAGCAGAGTCAGAAATGTAATTTCAAGTATATTTATAAGTTCATGGCAGAGTGCTTAAAGCCCTTAGTTTTAAGAACTATCATTTGTCAGTAGTAAACGTCGCCTTATTTAATCGTAGGTATTATTTAAAAAAGTAGAAATTCTGCATTAAAATAAATCAAAGAATATTATTCGGAAATAATGAGCTCAATGTATCATCCTATAAGAAATAATTTAATAAGTAATCTTATTTCTAACTTTAAAAAGTTTGTGCATTTCGAAAAAGTAAATAGATAATAGTTCCTTTCGTTACAACACTGATGAAGTAATAACATATTTTTACACTTGATTTGTTAAAATGTTTTGAAAGAGTCTTGACTGTATAGATCTTAAGCAGCTAATTAACTCTGTTGTTTTAATCAGAAAGGAGTGGTGTTATTCATTACTCCATATCATTCACCAATTTGGTATTAAAGAAAATCCAACGTAATGAACATGCTAAAGACATCATCAGAAGAGTCTCACTTCCGATTTGAAGGTTCATGTTTTTCATGAAATTGATTATTTTTATTCTAAAACTGAAATTTCTAGTTCATTAGTACTATGATTACAGTTCACAGATATGAAACAAGCAAATATATTCAATGCAAATCATCTAAGGAATACTAACGTACTTTAACTAAACCTTATATACATATGCAATCATCAATAAAGCAGTTCCTTCATTTGGTGCTGCATCAAATTATAGTTCAATGCCAAATAATTGACTCAGTAATATCCAGACGTCTCGTAAGTATGTAAAAGTGCTGAAAATTTACTGAAACTGCAATAGAACTCATGATGATACTCAAATCTATTCTATTACATAGCATATAGCATACTTAACCCTTTCAGGGTCAAAGTAGGGACCCTTTCTGGGTCTGATGCTAAAATGTTGAAATAATTGAATTACACCAGGATTTAGAAACAAATTTGTTTAAAAATCAGTAAAAGCTTTTCTTTACACACATTATAAAAACAAAATTTTATTTAAAAATTCTGGTGCCAATGTCATACTTGCCAACATTCAACTAAACTTCCGTAAAATGTGAGTTAAATTGACCCAGGTTATACGCTTTACTAACCAGAAAATTTATTTGATGTATCATTATACTTTTAAAATCATGTTTCCCTATGAAATCTATTTGAATTAACTTCTTTTGTAAATTTCTGGTTCGAAACGTGTTTAACCTGGGTCAATTTAACTCACATTTTACGGAAGTTTAAGGGAAAGTTGGCAATTATGCAATGTGGCATTTGGGGATTCATATTAGGTCCGAGATATAATATCCCACCTCCGCTCAAGGGGTTAACCCTTTAATGCATGATTTTTTTTATTTTGTTCAGTAAACATTATATTTTAGTCTATTTTTGTTAATTATATTCTACAAAAATAGTGAAAAAAATTATTCATGTTTCTGTTTACATAATGTTACATAATAAAAATTGCTCAAACAATGATAATTTTAAATTATATACTTACTATAAAATTTTTACACTGCACAATAACAACTGTACAACGATATAAAAATTTTATCATTCTTTTAATAGCTTGCAGAATTAATAATTGCTACCTTATAAAGATAGAGAAAAAACGCCAGTCGAGCACATTACAAACAGTATCAACAAAAGATATTATAACCTCCCCCTGATAGCAAATCAGAACAAAAGCAGACTTCACGACCTTAAATGCAGGTTATCACATGTAAGTAACACTCAATAGTTCACCAAGAGACCAATAGAAAGCGCGAAAGGGCAAAAAAAGATCACGTAACTCATGAGTTACACTATACACTTAAGGCTTAAGGGCACACGGTATCCTTAATTTCCGAAAAAATGACGAAAATGTCGATTTTCCATTTAAATATTTCTAACAACTCACAAAAACTTTAGTCTTTGAATATTGATCTACCTGAAAATTTTACATATATTTTACACGATTAATATTTCATAACTGTAGATTTCAAATAACATTTGAAAATCTAATTTAAAGGATTCTAAACCACTTACGAATACATACACATAAGCCTAGTAACAGTACTCTTTATCCTGCTTTTGATACTATGAAATGATACATGAAAGCGATTCGTCATTGAACATAGCAATCTATATTTTTATAGCTTGCCATATTTTTACTCTCCGAATACTTCTGAAGGCATTACTAGAAATATAAGTCCTATAGTACCAATATGTAGTCTGTTACTCTTCGAGAAATGTTTACTAAGAAAACTCCATACTATCATCGCTATTGCGAAAGATTTTGTATCACTGTGTTCTTCTCTTATCTCTCTTTACCTGGTCAATAGAGTGGAAGATTGGGATAAAAAATAAAAATAAACTCTTAGGAAAATGGAAATGCTGAAAAGAATCATAAATACTTTGTTTACATCCACTAAGCTAAATGCTAGATCCTAAGATAATGGTAGATCATGAAATTTAATCATTTTGTAACTTGAATAAATGTAATAATCAGATGTAAATTTGGAACTCTGGTAATAATTAAAACATTTATATTAGCAAAATGTTTGCTAATATTAAGTAATCATCTCTCAAATAGATATTTTACTTTTAACCATTTTAAATTACAAAAACATATATATTTAATATTAATCTCCTTGAAATGTTTATATATATTTCTCTCATGGTGAATATTTCAGAAATATAGATTTTATATAATTTTACAGTATGATTTTACATACTAGAATATATATCATAAATCTAATTTAAAGAACCCTAAATAAAATATATTTTATGGAAACACAAAATTTTAATAACATAACTTTTATCCTATTTTAATGTTTTAAGAGGAAATATAAAAGCGATTCGTAAATGTACACTGCAGATTGTATTTTTATAGCATACCATGTTTTTATTCTCCGAATACTTCTGAATGCATTTTGAGAAATAAAAACCTTACATACCAATATCTATTAGTCTGTTGCTCTTACAGAAATATTTTCTAAGAAAACTCAGTACTAGAATCGCTATTTCCGAAGATTTTGTGTCACCATGTTCTTCACTTATATCTCTTTTGTTGTTCACTACAATGGAAGACTGTGATTCTGAATAATAATAAAAAAAGGCTCATCCGAAAATAAAAATTCTGTATTTCTTAGTTTTTGAATAAGAACACCTACCAATTTCGTGCATTTAATAATAAAACGGGCTTTTTGAATGCGTCAGAAAGTAGCTAGAATAACTTTAACGAAATTATTCTAATTGGTAAATAAATCATATCAAATGTAAATTTCCAACTGGGCAAAAAATGTCCGGACCAGGATTCGAACCAGAGATCCCTTGGCTAAAGCCGCCAGTGCTCTACTATCTAAGCTATTCCGGACGAATCTGGTGGATCTAATTTGCCGAGCTAATATTTATTGATTACAGCATCTGGTCTGATATCTGATTCAGCAAAATAGAATAAATCGCTGGATTTCCATTACCTGCGATTTATTCTGTGGAGTTGATTTAGGTATAAGACCAGATTCTAAAATCAATAAGGTCAGCTGGGTGAATTAGATCCACCAGTTTCGTCCGGGATAGCTCAGATGGTAGAGCATTCGCAGCTTCAACCAAGGGATCCCTGGTTCGAATCCTGGTCCAGAAATTTTTCGCGCCGTTGGAAATTTTCATCTCATACAGAAAGTAGCTAGTTTGAATTTGAGAGCAAGTTTAATGAAATATTTGTGATTATTAATCGATTTTTTCTCAATCGGAGATTTCTAATCAAAAGCACTTATAACGCGTAAAAACTTTAACATTTCATATTAATCATCATAAAAACATGAGATAAATTTCACAAAAGTATTGCTTTTTAATAACATTCAAAAATCTAATTTAAAAGATCCTAAATAATACACCTTTTATGAACGAACACAATTAAGCATAATAACAGTACCCTTGCTCTTATTTTTACTACCCACAGAAGTACCCACAGACAAAACATGAAAGCGTCAATGAATACTGTAATCTATATTTTTATTAACTTACTATATTTTATTCTCTGAACACTTCTGAATGCATTCCTAGAAATAAAAAACCTACATACCCATATCTATTAGTCTGTTGCCCTTTAAGAAATGTTTACCAAGAAAACGCGATACTATCATTGCTATTTCCAAAGATTTTGTATCACCATGTTCTTTCCCTTATCTCTCTTTACCTGATCGCTAGAGTGGAAGATAGTGATAACGAATAAAAAAATAATAATAATAATCTCTTGGGAAAATGGAAACGCTGAAAAGAATCAGCTATAAATACTTTATTTACAGCCACTAAACTGAATAATGCTAGATCGTGAAATTTAATTATTTGTAACTTGAATAAAAGTACTAAGCAGACATTAAATTTGGAAGCACGTTTGGAATGTGGAAAATGTTATCTATCCGTACAATATTCTGGCATTAAAATATTCCCGTAGTATGTACCTTTAATTAACGAAATAAAAATAAAAATCAACCTGCCTCATCAGCGCGACAAGATTTTGGAAGTGGATTTAAAAATACATTTTGTTTACGCCTTTTATTCTACGCATGCAGTGATTTAAGATAGAGTATAAAGGAAGAGAATTTTTATAAAATATTTTAAATACATATAATTCAGGTATTTTGAAAATTAATTCAGGTATTTCAGCGTTTTAAGGCGTTGTTGAAATATACAGGGTGGCCATCGACTCCGGTGTCATTAACACAAATATTATTCGGTTGGTACCACTTTTATAAACGAAGTTACCCTCAATTGCACAATTTCAAAAATGCTCTAATTAAATAAGGCAAATTTATTTTCCTTTATTGCCAAAACATTATTACCTTTATTGCCTTTGGTGCCAAAAACAAATTTTGCAAAGAAAGATTGTGACGAGTCAGACTCGACTTTGGATCGCAAAGGGTTAAAACACCACTACTTCGACATCTCTATATATTGAACTGCTCAGTGTATGACCTTCAAATTTTGTGCACAATCTATTCAAGACACGGGGAAACGAATTACTCGAAAAAAATAGTTTCAGAAATCACCGATATATAGCGCTGTACAACTGATTATGCGCTGTAAAGATGCATCTCTACAAACTTTATTTGAGCGTACCAAATGTTCACGCGACAAAGGCTTTATCTACGCACGGAATGCTACTCGGTGTGGTTTCCTTCATGAAGATTTAAAATCTGCAGTTGTGGACAGCTTGTTCAACTGCAGATCTTCACTAGTCGACTGAGATGCTTCTCACAATCATGAACTATTAATAAAGAGGAACTGACATATCCCATGGAGTTGTGAAGAAAGTGGAACCGACATATACTTAAAATAGCGAAGCTTCAATTTTAACCGCTTTCGCATTGATTCATTACGGCCGAGGAAAACTTCAACCAGTAAATTTAAGTAGAAAAATTCCCTTTAGCCAAACGCCTTATTAATGGCAATTTTCAGTCAAAAATAATGGCAAAAACTGATATTCTTTTTTGCTGGTAGATGTCTACTTCAGCGGTAATAGTTACGCCATATTGTGACAACCAACACAACCTCCTGTCAGTGTCTGGGAAAATCTTATAATACCTGGAAAACCCACACCAGTTAAAATAAATAGAAATCTTTTACCATATTTGTGAGAAATTTTTTCCATGATAAGGCACTTAAATAAGACGAACATTTCTATACAAGTTTACTGGTGGAAATTTTACCTGCGGTAATCAAAAACTGTGGACCGGATTTAAAAAAACAGCAGCCATCTTGTGACAACCTCCTCAGTTACTTCAGTTGCAACTGCTAGACAACACTCTATATGTCTCCTCCTCTTTCTTCATAACTCCATTACATATCCTTAACCCTAGAACTACCGAAAATTTTACTCAAGTTTTATAAAAACATTTTACACCAGAATTTTTACTTAAAACTATTTAATTTGTTTATTTAACTTATTATTGTCTGATTTATAAATTTAGTTTGTTTTGAAGAAATTTCTGGTTTGAATAAATATTTTGAATGTACATGTCGGGTCCATTGGACCCTTCTGGTAGACAGAGGGTTAAAATAGTGAAGCTTCAACTGTGACCGCTATTGCAGCGGTTGCTTACCGCCGGTGGAAACTTCCACCAGTATATTTACATAGAAATTTTCTACTTATTTAAACGCTTTATTAATGCAAAATTTCAGTCATAAATAATAGTCGAAATAGTTTTACCTTTTTACTGGTAGAAGTTTACTTTAGCGGTAGTTAGGCCCTGCGTTTTTGCCATATTGTGACAACTAAGGAAATAAACTGACAGTTTTACAAGACAAACAGAAAATTTGTGAGAAAAAAAATTTTCGTGAATAAGACGCTTAAGTAAGACGAAATTTTCCATTCAATTTTATTGGTGAGATGTTTGCCCCGGCTGTAATCAAAAACTGAAGATCCGATTTAAAAACAGCAACCGCCATCTTGTGACAACCTCCTCAGTTACTTCACTCGCAGCTAATAGTCAGTACACTGTATGTGTCCTTCTCTTTATTCATAACTCCTTTCTCACAATTAGAATGATACCTTTTTTCAGGTATAAGAAGGTTAATAGAAGTCTTCGATAAACAAGATTTTTTAAGTGTCCCCACCGGACAAAAAATCACACGGGTTAACCCTTTATCTACTGCATTAGGATCTTCTGCAATTTTATTCATGTAACATTTTTTTTTTCATTTATAGTCCAGGCAATAGGGAATTTTACCTAGCAAAATTAATGGTAGTACTAGAAATCGGATTACTAGATGTTTTTTGGGTCGCAGAATCCGAATTTGTAACTTCCCACCAAAATTTCCCCCGGCAACCTCCCCAAATTTTGGTAAAAAGCCCCCCCAAAAAGGTTTTTATTAAAAAAATCATTTTTTTTTATCGTTTTAGAGAAAAAAGTATCTAGAAATTCAGAAAGTAGACAAAATTTCCAACAAATTAGATATATCACATTATGACTTAGGATGAAGGGGAAGGGGGGATCTGCCTCGGAACATGCGCGCGGTGCTGCATAAACTAAGTTGCGCAATTCCACTTAACCACTCCCACGTTTACATTCGCCCTCCCATCTCCCCTCCGAACTTTCTCTATAAGGTTTACTTTAAGATTTTTGGGTCGCTGAATTCGAATTTTTAACTTTCCCCCCAAAATCCCCCCCCCCCCGAAACTCCCCAAAATAGTTGTTTTTAACTTAAATTTCTTATTGTTTTAGGGGAAAAGCATTACGGAATTCAGAAACTAGACAAAATTTGCAACAAATAGGATATATGACAGTATGAATTAGGATGAACGGGGAGGGTGAGGGCTGCCTCGGAACATGCACTGCGGCGCTACGTGCACTAAATGATGAAGTCCAGGCAAAAGGGGATTTTATCTGGCAAAATTAATGGTAGTACTGGAAATCGGCTTTCTAGATGTTTTTTGGTTCGCTGAATCCGAATTTGTAACTTCCCACTAAAATTTCACCCGGCAACCCTCCAAAAAATGGATTTTTTGAAAAAATTTGGTTTTTGAGAAAAGCACGCGGGGAATGTTCCGAGGCAGCCCCCTCTCTCCCCGTTTATCCTACGTCATAATGTCATATACCCTATTTGTTGCAAATTTTGTCTAGTTTCTGAATTTCGTAATGCTTTTCCCATAAAACAATAAGATATTTAAGTTAAAAACAACTATTTGGGGGGGGGGGTCGGGGGGGGAATTTTGGGGGTAAGTTAAAAATTCGGATTCAGCAACCCAAAAAACTTAAAGTAAACCTTATACAGAAAGTTCGGAGGGAAGATGGGAAGGCTAATGTAAACGTGTGAGTGGTTAAGTGGAATTGCGCAACTTAGTCCACGCTGCACTGCGGTGCATGTTCCAAGGCAGATCCCCCCTTCCCCTTCATCCTAAGTCATAATGTCATATATCTAATTTGTTCCAAATTTTGTCTACTTTCTGAATTTCTAGCTACTTTTCCCCTAAAACAATAAAAAAAATGGAATTTTTTAATAAAAACCTTTTTGGGGGCTTTTTACCAAAATTTGGGGGGGGGGTTGCCGGGGGAAATTTTGGTGGGAAGTTACAAATTCGGATTCAGCGACCCAAAATACATCTAGAAAGCCGATTTCCAGTACTACCATTAATTTTGCTAGGTAGAGTCCGTATACGGTCTCTATTGCCTAGACTATTACCACAATGAAAATTATAGGATGAACATAAAAAAAATACTCACCCCTGAGAAATTTAATTATTTAGAGGTAATTAATTAAAGTGTTTCTTTAAAGTACCGTCAGTACACTATGACTATAGCGACTAGAATACACAGTGTGGAAATCGGCTATTTCTGTAATATTTAAAAAAAAAAACACTAAAATATTGTATCCCTTAAATGTGCAATGATGCTGCTGCAATATGCAGATCGCAGCGACATCTGCAGGATATTTTCTACAACTGCAAGAAATTGCTAGTCTATACAATGTAATACTCTTAATACGAAAATCCCTCAGATGCCGCTGCGATCGACACTTGGGATTTTAGCAGTATCGTCGCACATTTAAGGGATTCACATTTTTAGCACTGTTTGCATAGCATATTTCCACACTAGGTATTCTAGACGCTGTACTATGACTAAAATACGTAACAGAAAACCCACAAGGTATTTCAAATGACATCAGAAAATATGTTCGATTTCATAAGCATGTGAAAAATAGGCTTTTTCTTATTTACAAATAAATCATATGGCAAATTCCGATGCCAATCATTTATTTCAACACTTTAGAATTGAAAATACCTGAAAGGCTTAAAAAACCTTTTATTTTTAACACGTTCACGCCGGCGCGGTGGGTCACACTCGACTGTCTCAGAGTTGTCAAGTTTCCTGCTTTTCCACACCACTGTTATTTTAGAGAAAATGTTCTTTCTTTAACTCTCCTAATTTTTCTAATTAAATAAAACAACGTTTTCTGTATTAAAATACTGGTATCCAAAAAGCCGGAGATTTGTCAGCTCCCACTGCGCCGGCGTGAACGTGTTAAGTTTCGGTCTTGTTAGCAGTCCTTTAGTTATGCGACGTTTATAATTCAGGGACAACATGTTCTCTCGCATCTCCACACATACAATATATGAATTTACATATGCCATTTCTAGCATTTTTCTACTTCTATGTTGCGAATATTTAACTTTTAAAGCAGGGTGGTTGTTGTTTTCATGATTGTTTTGTCTTTTGTTGTATTCATCTATTAATTTTTCGCAAATAAAGTTCGGTATGAGTTCATCATTATTTCGTGTCTCCAGAGCACATATTAATGTGTCGTAACTTGGGGGTAAAGAACAAAGTAATAAAGCCGCTAGGTGTTCATCATTTATATTTTCATCAATAGCGGTTAATTTATCGCGAAGCTGATAAATATTAGTCAAATGTTCGATCATGTTGCCGTTTTCGGTTAGCCTGCTATAGTATAGTTTTCTTAGCAGATATAATTTATTGCTTAAATTTGTTCTCTCATGCACATTTTTAAGTGCATTCCATACTTCTCGTGCAGTTTGTAGGTTTTTAGTATGGATGATTTGGTTGTCATCGATTACTAAATTAATTATAGCTTTGGCTTTACGATTTTTATTAGTAAAATCATCAGCGACGGGATTTGGGGGTTCATTTATTATTACATCATAAAGAATTTCCTTTTGTAAATAATTCTCTGCTCTAAATTTCCACACATCGTAGTTGTTTACATCTAATTTCTCAATTACAGTATCTTTGAGAATACTCATTTGTTTTCTTTTTTTCTGAAATCTTTCAAATTTATATAGATTGCAAAATAATTTCATATAACTTGCGTTTCGATAATGCAGTGAGTAATATAATATTAACTTGTAAAGCAAATTAATATATCAATTATATAACAATTCTATATTCAAATAATTGAATATGCTTACACTTTCTTATATTTGTGTAGTGAACTATTTTGCACACTTCTTTAAATGTTAATTTAGCACTATGTCAGTACTCATGATCTTTTATAAAAAATATTTATATATTTAATATTTACTTCAATTCTGTGTGCCCTTTTTTAAATATATCATCATTTATATATAACAGAAATAAGAAAATTCTCTTACCTGTTTTCTCGGTAACGCTGCTACCCCGGTCCCAAATAAAACGCCAATATCTGCCTTCACATAGTCACTGGGCATATTCACAAACCAGGCTAAAGTGTATAAAAAGAAAATAGATGTTGAATTATTGTAGATATGTATCTACACTGTAAATTTTGTGGTCGAAATTATTCCTCCAATTCTTGAATGATATCCTTTAATAGAAACCTGGATTAACATATATTTAAGTACCGAGAGATTATTTTCTCGGCACATCTTTGAAACAACAACTACATATTACAGCAATGAAAAGGAATCTGATACAAAGTATAAAAAGGAAAGAGTTCAAAGTTTTAAGTCAGTGACGTCAAAATAACTGCATCCTGTGCAGTGTAGGTGTATGAAAAATAGGCGAGGCAACCGCAAGTATTCACTTCTTCTCGAAGCTAGGAAAGTTTTATATCTTGAATAATGGAAAAGGATTTCTGGTTTTTCACTTTCAGCGGTTAAATAAAATTTAAAAATAGTCGCCGGTGGCAGCCCTGTATAAGCGTCACTGGCACGCTTAACCAAATTTATTCGTTGTACACCTCTTTTTTCTAAGAAATCCTTTTACTTGTACTTTGACGACATGTGCAAGACAAATTTACCTTATCTACTCCTGTATACCGACTCCTTCATTTGAGAAAAAAATATGTTAAACACCAGTATTTTTGGCAAGTCATCTTCGCCTTATTTAATCTCAGAAAATTCTCGCAAATTTCGCAGTTCTATAAAACAAAGATAACTTTCTTCAAATATTGGTATTCAGTCTATTATTCCTCTCGAATTTGGGGACGAGTTATACGCAAGTTATGCGGTACTACAAAATTTAGTTTTAAAATCAGTGGTGCGAATAGAATATAAGAATAGAATAGAAAAATCGAATTTTTTCAAACATGTGACTTAGTCCACGCGTCTTCCCGTGCCCAGAAACGGTATAATACAAAATTCAGTAAAATCGTTTGATTCGTTTTTTACATACAATTAGCTTGTCCCACAGTGACGCAAAATGACCCACTAATCGATTTTTGCTGAACATGTGACTTAGCCCATTGGTCTTCTCATGCTCAGAAACGTTATAGTACAAAATTTTGTCAAAATGTTTTGAGCCTTTTTTTTTTAGATTCAATTAGCTTGGCTCACAGTGACCTAAAAATGACCCACTAATTGAATTTTTTCGAACATGTGACTTAGCCCAATGGTCTTCTCATGCTCAGAAACGATATAATACAAAATTTTATCAAAATTGTTTAAGTCGTTTTTCACATATAATTAGCTTGACCCACAGTGACCCAAAAAATTAGCCCCAAATCGAATTTTCTCGATCATATGACTTAGCCCAATGGTCTTCTCATGCCCAGAAATGGTATAATACAAATTTTGTCAAAATCGCTTGATTCGTTTTTTAGATACAATTAGCTTGACCCACAGTGACCCAAAAATGACCCAGTAATCGAATTTTCTCGAACATGTAACTTAGCCGTCATGTCTTCTCATGTCCAGATACGGTATAATACAAAATTTTGTCAAAATTGTTTGAGTCGTTTTTCACATATAATTAGCTTCACCCACAGTGACCCAAAAAATTAACCACAAATCGAATTTTCTCGATCATATGACTTAGCCCAATGGTCTTCTCATGCCCAGAAACGGTATAATACAAAATTTTGTCAAAATCGCTTGATTCGTTTTTTAGATACAATTAGTTTGACCCACAGTGACGCAAAATGACCCACTAATCGATTTTTGCTGAACATGTGACTTAGCCGATTGGTCTTCTAATACTTAGAAACCATATAATACAAAATTTTGTCAAAATGTTTTGAGCCTTTTTTTTTTAGATTCAATTAGCTTGGCTCACAGTGACCTAAAAATGACCCACTAAATGAATTTTCTCGAACATGTGACTTAGCCCAATGGTCTTCTCATGCTCAGAAACGATATAATACAAAATTTTGTCAAAATGTTTTGAGCCGTTTTTAGATACAATTAGCTTGACCCACAGTGACCCCAAAATGACACAGTAATCGAATTTTCTCGAACATATGAATTAGCCCACACGTCTTCCCATGCCCAGAAACGGTATAATACAATATTTAGTCAAAATCGTTTGATTCGTTTTTAGATACAATTAGCTTGACCCACAGTGACCCTAAAATGACCCAGTAATCGAATTTTCTCGAACATGTGACTTAGCCCACATGTCTTCTCATGTCCAGATACGGTATAATACAAAATTTTGTCAAAATTGTTTGAGTCGTTTTTTAGATATAATTAGCTTGACTTACAGTGACCCAAAAAATTAACCACAAATCTAATTTTCTCGATCACATGACTTAGCCCAATGGTCTTCTCATGTCCAGAAACAGTATAATACAATATTTTGTCAAAATCGCTTGATTCGTTTTTTAGATACAGTTAGCTTGACCCACAGTGACCCAAAACGACCCACTAATCGATTTTTCTTTGACATGCGACCTAGCCCAATGGTATTTTCGTGCCCGAAAACGACTGAAAGTAAAATTTCATCAAAATCGTTAGAGCCATTTTCTAGATAAACTTAGCTTGACCCACAGTGACCCAAAAATGACCCACTAATTGAATTTTCTCGAACATATGAATTAGCCCACACGTCTTCCCATGCCCAGAAACGGTATAATACAATATTTAGTCAAAATCGTTTGATTCGTTTTTAGATACAATTAGCTTGACCCACAGTGACCCTAAAATGACCCAGTAATCGAATTTTCTCGAACATGTGACTTAGCCCACATGTCTTCTCATGTCCAGATACGGTATAATACAAAATTTTGTCAAAATTGTTTGAGTCGTTTTTTAGATATAATTAGCTTGACTTACAGTGACCCAAAAAATTAACCACAAATCGAATTTTCTCGATCACATGACTTAGCCCAATGGTCTTCTCATGTCCAGAAACAGTATAATACAATATTTTGTCAAAATCGCTTGATTCGTTTTTTAGATACAGTTAGCTTGACCCACAGTGACCCAAAACGACCCACTAATCGATTTTTCTTGGACATGCGACCTAGCCCAATGGTATTTTCGTGCCCGAAAACGACTGAAAGTAAAATTTCATCAAAATCGTTAGAGCCATTTTCTAGATAAACTTAGCTTGACCCACAGTGACCCAAAAATGACCCACTAATTGAATTTTCTCTAACATGTGACTTAGCTCATTGGTCTTCTCGTAATCCAAAACGCTAGATTACAAAATTTAGTCAAAATCGTTAGAGCCGTTTTTTAGATAAAATTAGCTTGAACCGAAGTGACCCAAAAATGTCCCACTAATCTGAATTTCTCGAACATGTGACCTAGCCCAATAGTTTTCTCGTGCCCATAAACGGTTGGATATAAAATTTAGTCAAAATCGATTGAGCCGTTTTTTAGATGTAATTAGCTTGACCCTGACCTATTATGACCCACTAATCGAATTTTCTCGAACACATGACCTAGCCCAATGGTCTTCTCGTTCCCAAAAATGGTAAAATACAAAATTTAGTCAAAATCCTTAGAGCCGTTTTTAAGTTAAAATTTACATACACACACATTTTTTGCTCGTATTATAATATAAGATTTCTGGTTCAAATGGGTTTTGTTGAACGAGAGTATCCAGTTAAAATCTGGAGAGCTGACAGTATGCTCTTATCCTAAAAAGCATTTTATAAAAAAATTTATCAATATTTTACTATGCAGTTTGTGGCAACACTAAGATTGGATTCTAAAGAGTGCTCATTCATCTATATAGCTCAGTAACGATATTTAGTTTAAAAGTTGGAAGAAAATTTGTTTTTTATAATAAAATAAGACATTTAAAAAGAAAACCTTGTGCAGTGTAAGTCGCAATTGATTTGTAATTTAAGTTGCATAATATAAATTTTGTTAAAAATAATTAATAACACGCAGATAAAGTAATAATGTAATAAGTTTTGCATTTTGTTTCCTGAAATTTAGAGCAGTTGCGCACAATTATGACAAATCAAATAATTTTCATCGACAGAGCAATCAGAAGAAATTTGATTTTAAAATATCAGGGGGGCAAGCGCTACACCAGAAACGACTGATTTTCACTACCAAATTTTAATAGTATTATTCGCCTTATTAAATGACAGAAATTTTGTCATTAAATAAAGTGAGAAATTGTTCTATAAAAATTTAGCGGTAGGAATCAGCTATTTGTGGTGCAGCGCTTGCATCCCTGAAAATATTATGTAATAAAAGAAAAAAGGGTTTCCATTCTAATAGCAGCGCTCCCAAATAGTCCGCCAACTGCATACCAAAATTTTTTTAGAAAAATTTTCTTTTTAGATTTTTCTTACAAACCGCCCGAAATCACCTTTGAAAGTTAATTATAGCGCAAACCTACCATAAAATTTTCTGTTAAAATTTATTCCTATTCAGTTGGCGGGCCATTTGGGAGCCCTGTAATAGCATATGTCTCACATCCACAATTGTATTTGTAATAAATAAAATAAAATACTAAGGAATTTTTTTTAGATTCTAAATATAATATGCTTGTCTAGAAAATTATTGATTTAAAAAAAAATTATTTTTGTGTGTAAAAGTAATTGTTTTAATCCCCTCGACAATGTCTGGAAAAGTGTCTAATATAATGTAAGTCATGTATGGATGTAACCTTTATTTTAAAAATTCCCATTGCTTTTATTCAAGATTTTTTTTTAATTGATTTTTAATATTAGACGGCAGATTTCCTTTAAGTTTACTTTAAAATCTGTTGTAACGATTAAACGAAAATATTATTGATATTTATTTCGATAGTATAATACCATTAACTTTCCTTGCATCAAATCTTTTTTTCCCTGATTATTAATAAGCAAGTTATTAATTACCGACCAAACACTGCAATTTAAATCCTTCCACTACATATTTTTTAAGCTTCTTCGTTAATTTTTCTGAACGATTCTCTTAAATTAATGATAAAACCCGTAAACAATGACTGAACGAAAATAATATGATTATTACGTACATCAAAAACGTAACATCATCCACTTTCCTGTTCTTAACCCTGGAGAACTCGCTAGTGAGAATGCCCAATTGCTTTTCTTTTACTTTACACTCATATAATATCAACTTTGTTTGATTGACTTAGTACTTTTATTCACAAAATAGGTAAAGTAATTGAAAAACATTTTGAAATTTTAATTAAAATGAAAAAAGATTTAAATAAGAGCCTTAAAAAAGTACGAGACTGTGAGAGAAAGTCTCATGCAGCGAGTTCTCCCGGGTTAAAACACTTTTCTTTTTTTATGGTTATTAAGAAATAACCAATTGATAGTTTAATTAAAACTCTCCCTATTGTATTTTCTTTACCTTTCCGTGCTCTTAAAATTTCTTCAGAAGCTATTCTGTAGATTTCCATTAAATCCATGCAAGCCCATGATTAATGATTCAACAAAAAAATTAATAACATTATTATTTGCGTCAGTAGTTTAACATCATTCTCTTTATTCTTATCACACCCTTCTTTCTTTGTATTTAATAAGCGATATAAACAAAATATCTAAAGTTTAAATATATATCATTTATCTTAAGATGTTTGCCGATTATCTTCATTAAGGCAAATTAAATCATTAATTTGGTGAAAGAAGGTCATCACCTTCTAGCAAACAAACTGGATAAACTCCTGAAGTACATAATAAGTAAAAGGTGCAACGACCATTTGTGTGATCTTTACGACATTTGATTAATTAATATTATATTAATATTCATTTACGATGTTTATATTCTCATTAATAACGTCGATAGAATCCATTAAGTATTCATAACCACCAATCGAAAATTAAAAAAATATAAATGAATAATAAAAACATCTTGGCAACAAGACTACTGACTTGTCAACGAAGAGTTGACAACGTCCAATCAGAGGATACCGCAATTGATGACGTCACTAGAGGCCACCTAAATGGATGGTTTTAATTATGGCAGAAAACAACGCCTGCTAAAAGTTTCCATTAGTCATGTGAAAAGGCACGTTTAATGTGACCCATGGGAGACACTGCATCATGAAGTCTCCAGAGAAAAAAAATAAGAGTAAGATGCGTTATCAATCAATTTTCTTTTGTGACAGACAAATATTTCTTGTTAATTTAATGTTTTTGATGATGCATTAGTTATCTGAGATTGCATTTTCCTGTTTTAAGTGTCATTTCCGAAAAACAAATGATTTCCGATTTCAACTATTTTCAGTATTAATCTACCATCGTTATGCATACAAACTTTTTCTTTCTTTTAACACATAAAATATGACTTTTTGTTCACATTCTAGCTTCATAAGCAAGCACTATATCTTTTAAAAAGATTTATGATGGCATAGAAATCGGTAATGCTATTTAATTTTTATTTTATTTAGTTTTCCGTACGCTAGAAAGATTTCCATTAGATAGATAACATTAAAAATTATTTTGTTCTTATTTATTATAATATATGTAATTCAGTTCTATGTAAATAAGACAGAACTAGAATAAAACTTATTTTTGTTATTCTTAAGCAAGTAAAATGAATTAGCATTCTTTAGAGCCTAGGAACTAAAATTGTATTTAGCGTTCAAATAATATAAGTTAAGGTTTCTTAAAAAAACTACAAATTAAAAGTGGGGAATTACATATTAATAAAATTACTTAACCCTTTCCGGCACACTGTGCCCGGGTCGGGATACCTAATTTTAATTCCAAACTTACGAACAGAACCAAGAATATTTTAGTAAAATTTTGCTTTTTCTATAAACATGTAAAATAACACGCTTTTAATATCTAAAAAAGTCGTTTTAAAATTGTGGTGTCAGTCAATCATTTCATCATTTTACAACAGAAATTGCCCGTGCCGGAAAGGGTTAAGATATTTTTAACAATCAGTACCTCAACAAATATAATACTGCCATAGGCATGGTTTGTATTAACTTTATTTAAACCCCCTTTCTTTTTTTTAATGCAATGTGGTAAATATTCTGTAAATATCCGTTTTGAAATTCTTAAAAGCTTTTAGAAAATCAAATGCATATTCCCACAAAAATCTAATACATAGTATATAATTTCTATGACAAATAATACTTTACATTTTGAGTTCTTGGAGAAATGCTAATCTATAAATATCAGCACTTTCATTTATTTAGTTAGTTTTACTAGCCCGTCTTTGGCAAAAGTTGAACATTTTGTAAATACTTTAATTCAAAAATAAAATATTAAAAAATAATAAATCATTCATGCAAACAAATATAAATTGATATTCGTTTTAAATAAACTAATAAATAAAAACATAAAAATCATATATAAACAACATTGCGTAGGCAGACCTGTATTAAAAATATTTTAATCTCCTTTCCTTTTTATAATGTAATGCGGCAAATATTCGGAGAATCCACATTTGAAAGTCTTAGAAGACTTTCAAAATATTTTAGAAAATCTGCTGTATTTTAATACAAGTATCTCATACATAGTATACGATTTCTACGACACTCAAAACTTTCTTCTTTTTTTAGTCTTTAGAGAAATGGTAAGATATAGCAATATATTTATTTAGAAGAATTTTAGAAATCTGCTGTATTTTAACATAAGTATTTCATACGTAGTATAATTTCTATGACACTCAAAACTTTCATTTTTGTCTTTTAAGAGAAATGGTAGATATGGCAGCATATTTTTTTTTTTATTATTAAACTATCTTTGGAAAATAATGGATATAGCCTTTGACTTAGCTATATTTATTACAAAAACAGGGGTCGTATTTGTCCCGAAATTTCAAGACCAGGAAATTGTTTGGTACCAGTATTTTTTTATAGAAAACCTCTTCTTAAATAAGGTGACATTTCGCGCGTTTAACCTAGATTTATTTTTAAGTATAAAAATACTCATATTAGCCCTGAAAATTCCCTGAAGCGTACGACCCCTGCAAAAATAAAATATTAAAAAATAAACTTATATTACTACCATAAGTAATGGAGTTATGTATAAAGAGGAGGAGATATATAGTGTAGAGTCTACCAGTTGCAAGTGAAGTGACTGAGGAGGTTTCACAAGATGGCGGCTGATTTTATTCATCGGATCAACAGTTTGTGATTACCGCCGAAGCAAACATCCAACTTTAAATTTTGAATAAAAAATTTCCCCTTAATTTGGCGGTTTATTCATGCAAAATTTCTCTCACAAATATGGTAAAAATTTCTATTCGTTTTTACTGGTGGAAGTTGACCTGGGTATCAAAATCTCTTTCACTGACACGGGCAAGAGGTTGTTTAGTTTCTCACAATATGACGGAAAAGCAGGGCCTGACAACCGCAGAAGTAAACTTCAACCAGTAAAAATAAATATCCCTTTTTGGCCATAATTATGACTGCAATTCCGCATTAATAACACGTTTAAGTAAGGACAAATTTTCTATTCAAATTTATTGGTGGAAGTTTTCTCCGGCGATTATGAGCCACAGGGACACCGGTTACAGTTGAAGGCTCACGAATTTGAGGCTATGTCAGTTCCTGTTTATTGATAGTTTCATATTTTAAATAATTATAAATCAACTTTAAGATGAAAAACAATAACACCGTTTGTACGGGCGCTTACTTTTGAATACCACTATTTCCAAAAAGTGATTTTAAGCATATTTAATTCTACTATGTTTCAATTGTATAAGGCGAATATTACTTTAATGTATCAGAAATAATGATATTTTAACCTCTTGCTCTCTATGACATACTCAGCGTACGTCATGCTGTTTTGGTCATTTCCGCACGCAGCGTACATCATGATATCTGGCTGATATTTTAATTAGAAATTACGAATTCTCACTAGAAAGTTTTAATTCTTATTTTTGCTTCACAAGATGATTGATTTTCTATGCATAAAGTAAAAGAAAATTACCAATTAAATTTTTGTGGTGTGAATTCGAAATTTCTAGAACAAAAATCTGCCAGATGCGGCAACACTGGTGGCTAGTGACATGCATCCCCTAACAGCGCAAGGGTTTAAGGTAAGCACCCGTACGAGACCTGAATTAAAAAATCCCATTCAATAACAGTACTTAAGATTTATAAAACAATTAGTACCTTAACAAATTTGCTACAGTCATGTTCTGGTGTGTATTAAAAGTATTTTAATATATTTTCTTCTTTGTAATGCTATGGGGCAAATATTCAGAGAATTCGCATTTGAAAGTCTTAGAGCAGGGGTGGCTAACTGTGGCACTCTGGATAGCACTAAAATTTTATAGTAATTATTGCCTTACCTAATTATCGACCTCTGATATTCAAGAAGTCGGCTATTTCTTTAAAAAATTGGTAGTATTCGTCAATATCTGAAAATTGGACAATTGGTGTCCACTGCTATAAATATTTCATTAATTATACTAAAGCTAAAAACTGAAAAATGTAATATATTGTAACATTTGTTATAATAATTACCAATGATAAATGGACATATAATGATGTATAAATAATTAATTTTAAGCTATAAACAAACGAAATCATCATTTCAGTCCCTGTCCCCAGGTACAAATATCCAATATTAAATGCATGCTGTAAAAGATTCTATAAATATATTAACATTTCCTATTACATATTTATACGTATATATATATAGTATGGGATATTATAATTATCCTTTATTAGTATAGATTGTACAGTAAAATATTGTAGTAAATATATTTGTCCCTGAGGTTGACCATCATCTCAGTCCCTCTAAACACACATTTAGGTTAACAGATACTAGGTGGCGCTGGCATAATTATTTCCATTGCAACTGCAACTAAAGTTCCTAGCCACAATAGATGAAGGTAAGTTGTTCTTCTCTTTGTTTCATATTTAGAAATATTTAGGTTTTGTTCTGAATGGGGGTGAATATTTTTTTATAGCATCATTCATGTCCCCATATTTAACTTTTTATTTATAAAGAAAAAGCTTATTGCAAATTTATTTATGTAACATACAAATTTCACATGGCATATTTAATAATTTACATGTATGAAAAATGATTCAACAAAATAGCTGTGCAGCTGTTAAGACAAAAACATCACCTCAGTCCCCATCATCTCGGTCCCAATTATTAGACACTGATTATGATGTTACCAGAAACTTTCTTCCATAAAAGTTTATCCTACGCATAAAATATGCATCCTTGATCTCAAAAAACACTACAGAATTTAAATAACAAAACATGTATCATAGTATGTAATTGTATGTGGTAGTTGATACATTAATTTTAAAAAGTAAATATTTTGGAATGAAATTGTCCGGTTTTCAGATATTGACCCATATGAAGGGTGCCACAGTTGGCCACCCTTGTCTTAGAGACTTGTAAAACAGGGTTCGTACGGATCAGTAAATTTCCAGAACAGGAAATTCTTATAGAAAATCTTTCCTTAAACAAGGCGAAATTTCACGCGTTTAACATAGATTTATTTATCTATAAAAAAAATACTGACACTTAGCCTAAAAAATTCCCTGAAACGTAGAATCCTCGTAAAAGGTTTTAGAAAATTAACTGTATTTAAGACGCCAATACCATACACAGTATACAAGTTTTGCACTCAAATAAATTCTTTTTTGAGTTTTTGGAGTATCAATGTATAACAGAACTTTTATTTATTTATTTATTAGTAGTAGTCTGTCCTTGTAAAATATGAACATTGTCTAGGTATTTTTGTAACAAAAATATAATATTTAAAATAATAATAATACTTTAAATACATATCAATTAACACCTTCGGGACCATAAGTGCATATATGCCTCTTCAAAAGGTGCATAAAACAATTAACTTTCATAATAGTAATAAAGAAAAATAAATTTTCTTCTTCTTTATTTGGGGAATTTCCGTGATTAATTAAGTAAAGGAAACTGTTTCAAATAAAACTGGTGCCAACCAAATAAAATTCATGTATCGAACGCTGGTCCCGAAGAAAATAGTGTTTATTTTAGTTGATACAAAAAATGAAAACCCAAAAATCATATTTGAATACATTACGTAAGATTTATGAAACTTTTAATACCTCAACAAATATACTACATTCACGCGTTGATCTCTTTTTAAAAATATTTTAATCTCTTTTCCTCTTTATACTGCAAATATTCGGTTGGTTGGTTGTATTTATGTCGGCCAATTACCATCACGTGGGATATAGGCCCTAAGGGGGGGGGGGGGTGCCTTCCATGGAGGTCTTTCTAAGGGAACCTAACCCGTATTAACGCTTGGAGAACCAAGGTTCGAAGAAATCCACGAAAACTCCGAACGATTTGGCCGACGGGCGCGATTGGGATCGAACCCAGCACCTCCCGTCTACCAGCTTCGAGAGCAGAACCTCTCGGCCACTGGTGGGGCGGCAAATATTCGGAGATTCCGTACTTGAAAAGTCTTGGAGACTTTAAAAATATTTGAGATAATGCGCTATATTTTAACCCCTTCAAGGGCGGTGGTTCCTTTTTGACTACATACTTTAAATTCCTAAATGCCGTATTGGCACAAGAATATTGGAACGAAATTTTTCTTTTTATTAAGTACGTGAACTAAAGCTTTTGCTTATTTTGAAATAAACTTCTTTGTAAATTCTGGTGTCATTCACTCATTTCAGCATTTTACGAATAGAAGTACCCTGCCTCTTAAATAGTTAACACAATTATCTCATACGTAGTATACGATTTCTACGACAGTCAATACTTTTTTTAAAGTCTTTAAAGAAATGGTACGATATACTGGTACATTTATTTATTTATTTATTTTTAGTAGACTATCTTTGGGAAGCATTATATATGTCCAGTATTTTTATTTTAAACATTAAATATTAAAATATATAAAAGTCAATCATAGAAAATGGATAAATCTCTTTTTATTCCGTAAAATTTTAGAATTCTTTGAAATAAGGTTTATGAAAGTTTATTTTAAGATTATGGATAAGAATTTTGTCTCACTTTCTTAACACTAGAACGCCGGCGAGGGGTCATTTTGACACTTGCCGAATGAATACATTTCGATTCTAACCAGAATTTGTTTTCTAATATAAGATTAATATATGCTGCACAAAAATAACTTAAATAAATACGTTAAATAGTTCTAAATAAAAATTCTGATGTGAAATATTTTTATAAAACTTGAGCAAAATTTGCCGCCGTTCTAAAAGTTAAAGAAATATTTTCACTTTCATGCGTTAGGCATGAGGATAAAATTCTAAAGGTTTGTCATCAAAGACTAATTTAATAACTTTAAACCTTGCATTTTTTAGCCTAAGGAATACATTTGCAACAGAACATTCTTTTAAGTGGAGACCAAAGCACAGATGTCTCAGACGCAACAGAGTTCATGCAATTTATTTTATTTATTTAATTATTTTTTTTCTAGATATTTTGACGAGAACACACTGTTTTCGTGTGCCTGTCAGGCTTAGCTTTCGAAAACTGCATGTTATTTTTATATTATTATGAAACAGTTTATTTCATAAAAAGCACATAATTTTATTACAAAACACACTGTGTTTAATTTAATATAAAACACACGCAATCTGTTCTACCGGATTGCCATACAAAGCAAAATCTAGCCGAAATCACCGTGTTGCCCAGGCATAAAATCACCATAGTTCAAATGAAAATCAAATTTCAAAGTAATTGCTTAAGAGGCGCAAAGGGCCAACATAGTGAAAAAGATTCTATGCCGGGACTGGAACCCGGGCCATCAGTATAGTGCACTGACGTTCTACCGACTAAACCACATGGAGCCATACCCAGCCAACAAAATTTCTCACTATTCCACCGACCTGCGACGAACACGAAACTAATTAAATCAAGCATCGATAGAAACTATATTACTATATACTAATTAGTATATAACTATAATTAGTATAAACTATATACTAATTAGTATATAACTATAATTAGTATAAACTATATGCTAATTAGTATATAACTATAATTAGTATAAACTATATACTAATTAGTTTCGTGTTCGCCCCAGGTTGGTGGCTCACGATAAATATTCCATCTCGTGCTGCGTTTGTAGCCTTGCCAACATATAATAGTGAGAAATTTTCCAGGCTGGGTATCGTTCCATGTGGTTTAGTCGGTAGAACGTCAGTGCGCTATACCGATGGCCCGGGTTCGAGTCCCGCATGGAATCTTTTTCACTATGTTGGTCCTTTGCGCCCCTTAAGCAACTACTTTGAAATTTGATTTTCATTTGAAATATTGCATGCAAGGCGAATGTTTCTCTCTGGAATAATTTCCATGTATTAATAAAATCACCATTTTGGCACTAAATAAGTACTCCGGTGTGTCTAAAACATCTATGCTTTAATCTCCGCTTTAAAGCATGTGGCGTTGCAAGTGTATTCCTTCGTCTAAAAACTGCAGGATTAAAACTGGTTAAACTTATTTTACGCTGTAGCAGTATGTCTTTTACACTGTATTTTTTTCATTATATTTTTTCTTTGCAGTGTAAGAATAAAAATGTATCTTATTGAGTAAAAATGAATATTTTACAAGCTTTTCAGTACTGTTATCTGTCAGTAGAGCTTGGTGCGGTCACGCGCTGACCTGTTTTTACAAATAATTTAATCTCAATTCCTCTTTATAATTCAATGCGGTAAATATTCGGAGAATCCGTACTTGAAAAGTCTCAGAGACTTAAAATATTTTTTATAATGCGCTGTATTTTATCTCAGTATTAAGTATCTCATTAAGTTTTAAGTATCTCATACATAGTATACAATTTCTACGACAATCAATACATTTTTTAAGTCTTTAAAGAAATGGTAAGATATACTAGTACATTTATTTATTTGTTTATTTTTAGTAGACTAGATTTGACAAGCATTATATATTGTCCAATAATTTTTTATTTAAAAAATAAAATATTAAAAAATATCGAAATAAACCATAGAAAAAGAAAAAAAATCACTTATTATTCAGTAAAATTTTAGAATTCTTTGACGTAAGGTTCGTAAAAGTTTATTTTAAGATTATGGATAAGAAGATTATGGTCTTACTTTCATAAAGAAATATTTTCACTTCCATGTAGGGTTGCCAGTGGGCTACTTTTTTTAATTCAGATTTTTTGATTGGCACCACTTTTTTGAAATGGTAAAATTCCCCGGTTTTCGCCTTAATTAATATGTCATTAAATTAGACGAATTTTACCATTTCAAAAAAGTGGTGCCAATCAAGAAATCTTAATTTTAAAAAAGTAGCCCACAGACAACACTGATTTCATGCACTGTTGCCAGTTTGGCCTCCATTTGTATACAGAAATTTCCAGTTCATACCAGAAATAAAGAACAGAATTTATTCTTTATCTAATAATTAAAATAAATTCGATTACATGAAGTAAAAATCCTTCTTTTGAAATTTACGGTAAGAATTTGAAATTTCAGATTAAAATTGGGGGCCAAACTGGCTTCCATGCGTTAGGCATGAGGATAAATTGCATAGGTTGTTCATGAAAGACTTAACTTTATCCTCCAGTTGTTAGCCGGAGAAATACATTTGCAACTGCACATTCTTTTAAGTTAAGATCATTTATTTTACGCTGTAGCAGTATTTCTTTTGCACTGAAATTTTCTTTCTTTTCATTCTTTGTAGTATAAGAAAATAAAATATATCTTAGTGCGTGAAAATGATTATTTTATACGATTTTAGCTCTGCTGTCTGTCAACCAGAGCTTAGTGAGATCATGCACTCACCTGTTTTTAAAAATATTTTAATCTCTTTCCTTGTTTATAATACAATGCGTCAAATATTCGGAGATTCCATATTTGAAAAGTTTCAGAAACTTTTAAAATATTTTAGAAAAAGTACTTTATTTTAACACAAGTATCTCATACATACTATACGATTTCTACGACACTCTATACTTTCTTTTTTGAGTCTTTAAAGAAATGGTACGATATACTAGTACAGTTACTTTTTTTAGTAGACTATCTTTGTCAAGCATTATATATTGTCCAGCATTTTTATTTTTAAAATGAAATATTATACAATATCAAGGTAAATCATAGAAAATGGAAAAATAACTTTTTATTCAGTAAAATTTTAGAATTCTTTGACGTAAGGTTCATAAAAGTTTATATTAAGATTATGGATAAGAATTTTGTCTCACTTTCTTAAAGAAATATTTTCACTTCCATGGGTTGTTCGTGAAAGACTAATTTAATAACTTTTATTTTTTGCAATTGTTGGCGGAAGAGATACATTTCCAACTGTACATTATTTTATGTTGAGATCAATTATTTTAGGCTATTTCCATGAGTACATGTAGTGTAAGTCACATGCTACGATTTTTGACGACCAGTATTTTAGAACGGAAAAATGTGAGTTATTTTATGGTAGATATCTCATTAATTGAATAAGGACAAGCACACTTTACGAAAATAACGGTGGCCAGCAAGCATAGCAGCTAACAGTTATGTGACTTACACTACAAAAACCCATGGGCCTAGCTTTTACACAGTAAGCAGTATGTCTTTTGCGCTGTATTTTTATTTTATTTATTTTATTCTTCGCAATTTAAAAATAAAAGTAGATCTTACTGGGTGAAAACGATTATTTTACAAGTTTTTTAGCACTGTTATCTGTCAACAGAGCTTGGTGCAGTCACGCACTGATCTGTTTTAAAAGATATTTTAATCTCTTTTCCTGTTTATAATACAATACGGCAAATATTCGGAGAATCCACATTTTAAAAGTCTCAGAGACTTTCAAAATATTTTAGAAAATGTACTGTATTTTAACACAAGTATCTCATACATAGTATACGATTTCTACGACACTCAATGCTTTCTTTTTTTAATCTTTAAAGAAATGGTACGATATACTAGTACATTTGCTTATTTATTTATTTTTAGTAGACTATCATTGGCGAGCCGTATATATTGTCGAGTATTATTACTTAAAAAATGAAATATTAAAAGAATATCAAAGTAAATCATAGAAAATGGAAAAATCACTTTTTATTAAGTAAAATGTTAGAATTCTTTGACGTAAGGTTTATGGAAGTTTATTTTAAGATTATGGATAAGGATTTTGTCTCACTTTCTTAAAGAAATATTTTCACTTCCATGCGTAAGGCATGAGGATTAAATATCATAGGTTGCTCTTGAAAAAACAGTTTAATTTAATACATGTTATTCCTGCAGTTGTTGGCCGAAGAGATACATTTCCAATTGAAACTGAGCTTTGTTTTAACTCATTAATCGCCAAAACTATAAGATATGAATCTTCAACATTTTTGCTGAAAAATATTTGCCACCACAAATTTTGGATAATAATCTTCGCTTTATTTAATAGTCCAAGTTTCTGTCATTAGTCAGGTTAATTTTTTAGTTCAAAAATAGCGGTAAAAAACTAAACCTGTGGCTGTACGATCCAAGAAGGATCAGGGCTTACGGTGCCCAACTCTGTGTACTTGACCCTGTTTAAAAATAGTGGTTGCTTGATAGAAAATTTAAGCATGCACATTTATTTTTACTATTGCGTCAATGCAACATCATCGGATAATGGTTAAACCATAGCATAGCTGCCAACTTTTACGCTTTTTTCCTACCACTAAAATTTTACAGTAAATATTGCGTTATTTAATAGTCGAAATCTCACGATTAAACAAGTCGAAAATATATATTAAATTTTAGTGGTAGAAAAAAAGCGTAAAAGTTGGCAGCAATGCCATAGCTGCCGACATCTTACGCTTTTTCATACCACAAAAATTTTATAGTAAATTTTACCTTTTTAAATCACCGTAATCTGCCGATTAAATAAGACAAAATTTTCTGTAAAATTTATGTGGCACAAAATAGTGCTGGCAGCTATGATTTAACCCGTACGGGTCTGGTGTACTGTTAAAAGTACATGTCTTTCCATTGAGTATTTTTTTTCCCTTAACAATTACTTTTGTTACTATCTACATGTAGTAATGGTAGTATATGTCTATGCGTTTCTTATTACAGTAGAACCTCTTTTTCCGAAATCTTTTAACCGAAACTCTCGGTTAACCGAAATCGATTTTTAAAGCTTATTATTATTATTATTATTATTATTATTATTATTATTTACTATCACATTCCTTGTGTGCAAAATCCATTTTGAAAGTTTTTTTTTCTTCACTATCATATTGCTTCTGTGTAAACAATCCTTTTCCGAACTATGAGTATATATAAATATTTCGATCCCCTTTCTTAGAGTTCCTTTGACTTTAACTTGAGCTCCTCTAACATGCGGAGTGGAACGAAGAAAACGAACAAATTAGCAATTCTGAAGCTTTTGAATGTTTTGCAAAAGGTTTGGCATGGCTGGAGCAGCAGAAAGACTGGGATACTGGTGAACTAATAATATTAAAAAACTCCATGGTAGAGCTTCAAAGCAAAAGCAATCGAAGCTGCGGCAAGCAAAACATTTTCCCAACCCTTGTGACACATGTAAAATGTACTTAATTTCAAAATTAAAATTCAGGTAATTTATTCTTGTTTCTATTTTGCTATTGCTTTATTTTTATTAAGCACTTGTTACCATAATAAGAAATATTGCATATATTTCTCTTTAATCTCAAAATGGTGCATTCTCGATTTTCCGAAAGAGGGTCGGTCCCAATTACTTCGGATAATCGAGATTCTACTGTATTTAACAATACTAATAAAGTTTGCTTAATTCTCTAAGCACCGTTACGATTCTTTTATTTTAAGCATATACTTCAGTCTTTAAATTTAAAACACAGGTTACTTTCCTGAACGAATCATGTGTGATAAAACGCAAAATATGTTAGAAAGTTGTAATGTCTGTTAAGGGGTCTCAGGACACATAAAGCTTCAAAATTTTCGAAATTTTTATTTTTTTAGATGTAAAACTTCTATCTTTTCTGGACATTTTGATAAGATTGTTTCCTTGAAATTCCCATTTAGAACATAAGTTATGGCTGTTAGAATTATACCCGCTCAATAGATGAAGCAGCGTTTCCAAACTTTGTAGTCATTTTTTTTTTTTTTCCAAATGACGTTTTTGGGCGAATGGTTATCTCAAAAACTTCTGAATGTTTTTCATGAAATTTTGAAAACGTATTTTCATGTTAGTCTGTATAAACGGAACCTAAAATTTCATTTTAATTGTTGAAAGAAAAATTTTTTTACGTGATTATACTGTTGAAATTTTCAAAAATTTTTATTAGCTAAATACAACTTTGTATCAAAAGTATAAAAATGCTTTAAATACAAATTTATTTAGGTTCAGGGTAATTATTATAGTCTGAAGTATAATTAGGCGAGAAAAATTCCATTCTAGTTGCAAAATTTAATTTGTAATCCTACGCGTAAGCTGTCATACCAATTTTCTACTCAAAAAATGTCTGACAGTTTGGAGCCCCCTATAAATACTAATACTGCGCCTTGCAATTTTTTAAATACATGAAATGAAAGAATATACTTATATCTTTCATCACAATAAAAATTGTGTTTTAAAATCATATACATTTTAAGATATTAAAAGTTGATGGTCTTTTTTTCTTCCTTTTATTCCAATTTTAAGAGTCCTGCGACCCCTTAAATCCAATACGATATTTTCCAAACAACTCCATAAACTCTTCCTTAGCCTATTGTCTTGTGAATATGAATTAAATAGTACGCAAAATAACTACATTCGTCACGTTACAGACAATGTCATATTCGTTAAAATTCCGTAAATCTATTAAATATCTACTATTAACCCTTTAACCTACTATTTAAATCTCAACAGCCTGGGTCCAAAACGTAAACAGGATCGCGCAGCCTTCGAGACATTCCACGGTTCGGCAAATCCATAGCTACCGTAAACCGGGGCGGGGCTACTTTGGGCCACTTTTTCCTGGTTCCACTAACATTTCCATTATTAAAAAATAATATATATGATTTATCAAAATCGTCAAAATCGATTTGTAAGCAATTAACATGAAACAATGAAGCAAACTGTGTGGTTTTAAAGAGGCATTTTTTAATTTTTTTTTATTTTTTTTAACTATTTTTAAAGTTTTGGAACAAAGTAGCCCCTGCTAGGGGCTTCTTTGGTCCATTCACTTATTTTCATATAAAATGAATACATTTCATATGTCGGAATGTTTAAACCCCCTTGCAATAAGATCTGCTAATGAATTAACACTGCAAACTTGATAAACAAATGTTTCATTTTTATTTTTATTTAACATTTAAACACAATGAAACAATTGTTAATATTAAAGATACGAGAAACATTTTTCATCACGTGATCCTCAGCAACTGGAACAAAAATAATTATTATAACATTTTGCTACAATAACATTTGAAATAAATGTTACTTAATACATTTTTAAAGAGTTTTGGTTGTATAAAAGGCATTTCTATGTAACTGGGGCTACTTCTGGGCCAAAAAAGGCCTGGCAGAAAGTAGTCCCGAAAAACTAGTTTTCATGTTATCTTTATGATAACGTAAACATTTTCTGTCAAAATAAAAAGTTAAAGGAAAAACTATGATCACACATTGGTTACAGGTTACTAAAGGTAATATTTTGACACTTACCTTATTTGTATCTCTTATCCAGATTGTCTCACAATAGAAAGTTTTGGGAGTTAAAACCTACGCACGAAAACAGTTGTTTACAAACACATCCGGTGTTGCCACTGACAAAAAATTTAATTACCCCCAAACTATTCAAATACCCTATAGTAAGCTATAAAGTATTTTAAAAGGGCAAAACACCGAATTATCTTGTATTGTTTGTTCAATACAAAGAATGGAAAAAAATTATGGCATGTACCAAAATGATAAGGACCAAAGTACTTTGACGGTACCACTAAAACTTAATAGAGATTTTCACTTTGTTAATAATGAGATTTCGACCTTTAAATAAGACAATATTTACTATAAAATATTAGTGGTAAGAGGAATTTACATTTGGCTCGATCATTGACTATGGGCCAGGCCCGTGATAATCAGTTTTGGCCCGAATAAAAGTCCACGAGTCTCACACGTTGTTGTAGGTTAAGGGGTTAACCGATATCTACTACTATTATTATTATTATTTTATCGTAAAAGTAATTTTTTTATCAAAATTGAAAAAAATATATATCGGATCCGAAAGCATTAATTCTTTCCGGCGGAGTGGTCCCACGTCGAGACCGCCTAATTTTAATTCCATACTTACAAGCGACACCAAGAATATTTTAATAAAAATTTTGCTTTTCCAATGAAGTTTTAAAATAACAAATTTTTCATTTCTAAAAAAGTCGTTTGTAAATTCCGGTGTTAGTCAATCATTTCATCATTTTACGAACAGAAAATTTCTGTGCCGAAAAGAAATAAAGGTTAAAACGTCTCTAATAGCAGCTTAACCCTTTCAGGGGCAAAGCACTTTTATTCGTAAAATGCTGAAATGATTGATTGACACCAAAACTTAAAAACACATATATTTTAATATTAGCAAAAGATTATTTTTGCGTACTTAAAAAAAGAAAATTTTATATACTTAAATTCTGTTCCCAATGTGGCATTTGAGGATTAAAATTAAGTGATCCAAAAATGAACCAACGCCCTTCAAGAAGAGACAAAAATGACCAAAATGTAAAAGTATCGCGCCCAAAATGCAACTCTTATTGTCGGCATTATCGTTATGTGACGTGGAATGAAAGACATATTATCCCACAGCGAAATCGATATATTTTGTGACAAGTTGGAAATTACTAAAGAATTACTCACAAGCATTTCACAGAGAAAATCATTAGTATTATGGTCACCCCAGAGTAATAATATGAAGGGTTAAAAGAGTCACATTTTGGTTAGCCTTGTGACTGTGATAATTTGTGATTGTTATGATGTCACAGTGGCGTAACATCAACTGTCTGTGCTTCCAAAGAACGTAAAGGGATTACAATTTCTTTGGTAGTACAAGTTGGCCATTTTTCCTACATGCTACTTTGATACATAAAATCATCAGTTTTATGTATCGTTCATTTTTTTTTTTAAACGACACAAACTGTATCAAAATTGTAACAAATTGTAATCACTGAAGTAATATGTTTTTGTGTCTGTTGTTAATAGGAAGCATGCCAACCGTTAACCCCCTGGGCAGGGCTGCCACAGGCGACTATTTTTATATTCTGTTCACATCAATATTTCTCTAACACAAATTTTGAAGTATATTTCTCTTGCAAATATTGTCAAATTGTGAGTTAAAGATTTCTGTCTTAAGAAAGTGGTGTCAGTTAGAATTAAAAAATAGTCACCTGTGGCAGCCCTGCTTGGGGACCGGTGCCTTTTGCAAAAATTTTATACGATTCGCACCACTTTTTTAAAAAAGTTTCCTTAAATTACATAATTTCGAAAATTCTCAAGTTATATAAGTCAAATATTATTTTTCTATATTACTGCCGCCAAAAAAATATTTCGTATGAATGCTTTAAACGTGCATATTGAGTAATTCTCTGAAAAGTGGCAATTTTATGTCCCAGGGGCCTTGCAGACATATTTTTAAAATTACAAAAAGAAAGAGTGATTTAAACTATCAATATTAATCAGTTATATATAGAAACTGTAATTATTTGCTTATTGAAATTGAAATTTGATAAATTGAATGTATTTTTAAAGCAAATATCATTACTTCACTATGTCCCCATTCACATAGGTAGGAAAGAAAATGCTTTCTCTGACATTCCTGCACGTATATTTATAATTATTTTTTTCTCAATTCATTAAACACACTTAAATACATATTTAGCCATTTAATTATATTTATATTTTATATAATAAATGAATTAGGGCACTTTTTAATGATGTCCCTAGCATTTGTCGTCATTCCCTCACATAACTATGAATTTGCCATTATTTACTTAGTAGAAAGCATAACATGTTTTATATATGTCTAGGACAGTTTGTACAAGAGTAAAGTATAGCATCCATCTTGCTGTTTGCTCAAAAACGTTCTTGAATAGTTAGTATATGGCTTTGAAGTACTAGATCAATGTAAGTATTTTTATTACGCGTCATTCTCTCATGTATTATAAATTTAATAAAAACTAATGAAATGTCTTTTCATGTTGTTATATTATTAGAAATGCGTTTCAAAAGATATTTAGTAACTGAAAATACACCTAAGACTAATCACTTTTGTATAACATTGTTTTCAGAAGTATTTCGTCATTCCCTCATAATTTTAATATGAGGGAATGGTCTGAATCCATATATATATGTGTACTAAACAGTAAAATAAGAAAATCTAATGTAATAAAATACACATTAAGAACTCATAAGAATTTTAATTACCGTAAGTAAAGATAATACATTTTTTTTATTTTTATTATTTTACAGGGAGAAGTTAAAAAAATGTACTAATTCAAATAAACATTAACTCTTCTAAATGTTAATGCTTTATCTTTATTTTTTCAATTGACATAGAGTAAAAAAAATATTATTTATTGACAGTATGACTTTTAATTATAATTTCCTTTCTTTTTTAACCCTTTCAAGGGCTGTGGTATGTTTATGAAACCACTTAATTTTGATTCCCAAGCGCCACATTTGCACCAGACTTTTTATAAACTTTTATCTATTTAACATGTATGTGAAATATAGCATTTTTCTTATTTAAAAATAAATTTGTTCTTAAATTCCGGTGCCAATCATTTATTTGAACATTTTAGCAATAGAAGTGCTTTGAAATTAAAATATCAGAAGAACTATGAGATACAGTTTGGTTCATATTAGTTTTTCATAAATACAGCAATAAGGTACTTGTAGGCCAAATTTTGAGATTTGTGAGGCAATTTTATTGGGCCGCAATTAAAAAAACAGACACTTTTCAGAGAATGACCCATATGCACCCATCGTCCCGAATGTGTTAAGCATGAAATGTCCGATTACCAAGTGCCAGATTACCAACGAGGCAAACTTCCACCACTAAAAAAATCTTTTGTCTTATTCGTGACAGTATTTTTTTTTTCATGACTACAGTGTGTATATAAGACGAAAATTTCTGCTAAAATTTACTGGTGGAAGTTTTCCCCGTTCAGGGCTCACGCAACCATCTGGCAAACGGGGCAGTAGCCCAGGGCCCGAGGCTAATGGGGCCTTGTTAGGGACCCCAAGCATCTCTTACGCAATTAGAAACAACGTTGCCTTTGAGTAAAACAATATATATATATATATATATATATATATATATATATATATATATATGTATATTGTTATATATATATATATATATATATATATATATTGCTCGAGATTTGTTTTCAAATGTTTCTTCGTGGGGAAAAAATGATCATTTACTTTATTTCTTACAGCCATTGTTGACAGAATTGTCGGCGAATGTACAGATTTGAAAATCCTGAAAATAAACTTGAACGTAAAAAATAAATATTTAAAATATTGTAAAAAATAGAAGATTTTGAGAAATTAAAAATAATTTAGCACATTAAATATGAAAGGATTTCCCTGGTATTTTTCATACATTTAATTTTCTATATTATATGTTGTTCTACGATATATAGATATATAATTTAAAAACAAATTGTATTAGTTCAGTATTGGTTCGTACGCTTCATAGAATTTTTCAGGAATGATATCAGTATTTTTTTATAGAAAAATAAATCTAGATTAAATGAGCGAAATTTCGCGTCTTTTAAGAAGAGATTTTCTATTAGAAAATACTGGTACTCAAGAATTTCCTGGTCTTGAAATTTCAGTACAAATACGACCCCTGCTAAATACTTCGGCAGGAGCCCGCGCGGCGTTGCACAGGCCCTGGCCCCGTATTTAATCTAGACTTGGGAAATCGGACATTTCATACTTAATGAGATAATATAGGCAAAATCGTCTTGATTACGCTGAAATTAGATCACTGATAAGTAGACGGTGGATATTATTGGAATTATTAAACAATTCGGAGAAAATAAAGTATCATGTCAAATTTAAATTTCATGTGCAATAAAGAACTGCAACTGAAAGAAGCTACAATGCAATCGATATTACTTTAAAATTGAAAGTACATAGCTGTCAACATTTACGATTTCTTCGTTTCCCTAGAATTTAAAAGGGAATTTTACCTTATTCAATCGAAAACAATCTTCAATTAAGTAAATAAAAATTTCTTTTAAATTTTAATGGTAACAGAAAAGTGTAAAAGTTGGCAACTATGAGAGTAGATATCTTTTTTTTTTTTTTTTTTTTTTTTTTTTTTTTTTTTTGCTTATAATATACAGGCTGTGTCTGAAAAAGGGGGCAAAACTTTACGGGGTGATAGACCGCAGCTATATGAGGAAATTTTGTCATAGAATGTATGGTCGGAACGCAAGCAGTGAGAAGTTAAAAGGTAGTTTTCCACAGTCGCAGTTAAAGAATTAACACAAGAATGAGAGAAGATACTTCAGAATACATATTATTAACAGGATTGTAAATAATGTACATGCTCAAAGAAATTGCTGAAAAGGTTTTCCGCCAGCTGTAATACACGCTTCACACCTGCGGGATAGGAACTGACGCACATTTGCGAAGACAGCAAGCATTTCCCGAATATGGCAACAACGGCAATCCTGGCGACTAGATCCATATCAGTTTCGACGGGGCACTCGTAGATTAAGCTTTTCATATGGCCCAACAAGAAAAAGTCCAAACACGAGAGATCCGGCGATCTTGGTGGCCAAGCTATGGGGCAACCTCGACCAATCCATCACCCTGGGACAGTGGAAAACTACCTTTTACCTACTTGCTTTCCGACCATACATTCTATGAAGATATTTGCTCGTACAGATTGTTTTATCAAACCTGTATAATAAAAAAAAATAATTCAAGCTATTTCTAATTGATGTAAGTAAAAAAAGAAACAAATGATTTTTTTCCCGTAAAAAGCGTTTTATTTTGACAAGAGAGATCTTTACATAGCTAAACTGAGTCCAAGTTTTGGAAGTTCACTGGAAGCACCAAACTTTTATTACATGTTTGTTCAGCATACAAAAGTATGTGAAATATAATTGTTCAATAGTTTTGAACTAGAGACAGTTAAAATAATAATTATTAAAAATATAAATTTCAAAGAGTTATTATTCAGTAATCAGTTATTTTGGGAGCTAGGAAGTTTGAAGAATGTTTTGTTTAACCCTTAAATGCATAGTGATACACATCTGCATCACTTTTTATGTAACCACCGCCCCCTGAATACTAGGCCTGAGCGCTCACACAAAAATGACACAAAAATGGCGGCTGCCGAAGGCGGATTTTTTTTAGCGTAGGTACGGTCCCTTAAATGTAGACACCAGTATTTTATAAAAGATTTCTCTACCTTGTTTATTCTCAGAAAAATGAAGCCGAAGAAACTTGAAAAAATTATTGGTAGGAATATTTAAGGGACCGTACACACGCTGAAAAAAATCCGCCTTCAGCAGCCGCCATTTTTGATCCAGCGCTCAGGCCTAGTATTCAGGGAGCGGTGATGTAACTCTTGGTAACCACTACATTTATATAGAAATATTAATCCTGCAAAAAAAGTACAAAAATATGCTGCTAAATAAAGATAGAAATCTATCTTAAAATTTCTGGTTTCTAATCTTTAATATAAGAATTAAAAACACAATTCTAAAAGAATAATCCATGCATTTAAGGGTTAAGTTTTACAAAATAAAAAATTATATAAAATAAGGTATTTAGATTCATACTTATAAAAATATTTACTAATTTGCAATATTTTAGTTATGATAGTAGTTTTTACTTGTATTGCAGATATGCAACATATGAAAAGGTTGACATATTATACGAAAATTGTATCTCTGATATTTTTTTTTCATTATTTTTCCTGTGTAATAAACCTTTCTAGGAATCAAATATAACTTTTTCGAAACAAAATAAAAAATCATGCATTTAAGGGTTAAAATTTTTGTACATATAGATAAGTGTAAAATATATAATCACGAATAAAAAAAACCTTTTATTTTTTTTTTTTTTAAATAAACAGAAATAAAGTAAAAACTACTAATAATAAGGAAAAGAGAATGGACTATAAAATGTATCAGAAAAATATACATTTCAATATATGTGAATAAATCGCCTTATGTATTTTCAAAAATGCACTAAGAAAAGCGGCTTTCAGTATTTTAAAGTATACTTTATAAAACGCAAACCCTTTACTCCTTAAGAACTCCAAAACAAGAGTTTTTAAAAATCAATATAAAGCTCATATTTCATGAAATGAAGCATTTTACCCACATCCGACTTTGATAAATGAAATCATCAGTTCTATGTTTAAGAGAGACATGTATCGTTCGAACATTTGTAAAGAAACGCGACATAAAAAGCAAGCTTTGTAATCACGGAGATAATTTTTGTTGGAAAGGATGTGATTCATATCGGTAAATTTTTCACAGCTCAAAAGAAATTCGTGTCTTTGTTATCCATTTTTAAGGTTCCTTTTTATTTGGTATAAATAGAAAATGTTTTATTCTAGAAAAAAGAAATATCCCGTTTTCATCGCAATAAACATGAAAAAAATGGATAACTTATGATGCATGAAAATTATGAATCAGATAAAGAATAATAATGCGTAATGCATTTTTAACAATGGTAGTCAGATGAAAGATGCATAATTTATTTAGTCGTTATTGTACGCCTTCTTTAATCTTCTTTAATAATTGAATCTTCGTGAAGCATACTGTTTCTGAAATTTAAGATGAAGTATAATCATTCCGTCCCTTAACCCTCTCGCTGCGCAACCCGAGTGTTTCTCGGGCAACGTAAAAGTAGCAAAATTTGCGCAACCCGAGATTTCATCGGGGATGCATTTTTTCCGTCAAATTAACCGTCTTTGATCATTCCCACCAGTTACTTTTTAATGTAAATTTTGCCTTATCTAATCAGAGCATTTTCCCGATTAAATCAGACGAACATTTTTGTTTTGAAAAACCGGTGAAAAAAGAATAAAAATTCTTAAAAGACGCTCGTCGCGAAGGAATTAAAAAAAATTACGCAGCAAGAGGGTTAAAACTAACCTTTAATTTAGTAATTCTTCAAATTTTTAAAAGAGCAAATATTTCCTGTATAAAACTAATTGAAAAGAAACCCTGGTGTGATATTAGTCAAATACTAATGTACTAAAGAAAGATATAACTACGTTATCACTTTGCCAACAAATACAATTTTTCCAAAATTATTTTACTCATGGAGCTATGAATTAAGTGGTTAATTTTTTTGACACAACAAAATAAAAATAAAGACCGTACACCACTTTTATGGTACAGAAATATTCGCCTTATATAATCGATGCATGTCTGCTATTAAAGAAAACTAATTTTGCAGTTTAAAATTGGTGGTGTCGAAAAGCTTTTAGTAACGAAACAAGCAAACTCTTCTTGCCCGTACGGTGTACGGGCAAATCAGTTAAGGGTTTAAGAGGAATTGCATAGCTGCCAAGTTTTACGCTTTTTTCCTACCACTATTTTTTAAAAGAAAAAATTTGTGTTATTTAACCATAGAAAACGTAATTGAATATAGCAAATTTTTCTGATCAAAAATACTGGTAGGAAAAAAGCGTAAGAATTGGCAGCTGTGGGAACTGACATATCCTTAAAATGTTCAATTGAAATCTTCTTCAACTGTAACCGGCACTGCAGGGACTGGCTACCGACGGGACAAACTTTCACCGTCTAATTTAAATAGAAGTTTTCTCCTTATTTAAACGCCATCTCCATGCGGCATAATCGATTTATGTCATAATTAACACAAACATCTGTTATTTTTTACAGGTGGAGGTTTCCCCTGCGATAACCAGGCCGGGGTAAACTTCCACCCGTAAAAACGAACAGAAATATTTGCCTTACTTATGACAGAAACAATTTATGAATAGAAAATTTTTATTCAAATTTACTGGTGGAAGTTTCCCCGGAGGTAATCAGGCCCTGTTGATCTGATGTAAACAAACAACAGCCGGTTACTACGCTCTCAAAACGTAGACACTACACTATATGTCTCTTCCTCTTTATTCTTAGTTAAGTTTTAATAAATTGTTCTTTCTGTCCAATTTTAGGTCTTCACTTCATTTCATTTTTGTGTGTTAAAATCAATGTGAAATTTTGTATATTGTCTATTTCAGAACAAATGTCACAGAACAAGTTATTGCCGCAATTTTTTGCGCAATTTTAGCAAGAAAACCGCAGTTTTTAATGCATGTAAGGCATAATGTGCGAAAATAGTATGTTAGTTTTATTTTATTACCAAATTATATTTCAATTTTATTTATTACGATGCATTAAATTTTATTTAGCACACACTTTTTTGCAACACCCATTATATTTAATTAACACACACATTTTTTTTCTTTTTACACACATTTAAATTTTTTATAAAACACCAGGCTGCCATACGAAGCAAAAATCGCCAGTTTATTTCCCCAGTCAAAATAATCGCCATTTTGGCGCCAAAAAGAAATCCCACCACATATGCGACATGTGTACCTCTATTTCTCCTCGGAATTATACATGTTTCAATACATGTGCAGAAATAGCACATTAAATTTTTAAAAACACGCTAGAAATGGGGCTTTTACTATTTCAAAATTGAGTCTGTAAAACACAAATCCTTTTATCCATAAGTAAGTCCAAAACAAGACTTTTTAAAATCAATAGAAAGCGCATACTTCGTGAAATGAAGCGTTTTACCCACATCCGACTTAGATAAATGAAATAATCAGTTCTATGTTTAAGAAAGACGTGTATCATTCGAACATTTGTAAAGAAATGCGACGTATAAAGCAAGCTTTGTAATCACCGAGATGATTTTTGTTGGAAAGGATGCGATTTATATTGGGAAATTTTTCACAACTCAAAAGAAATCCGTGTCTTTGTTATCCATTTTTTAAGGTTCCTTTTTATTTCGTTGAAATGGAAAATATTTTGTTTCAGAAAAAGAAATATCCCGTTTTCACAGCAATAAACAAGAAAAGCAATGGATAACATATGATGTATGAAAAATAAGAATCAGATAAGGAATGTGTGATGCATTTTCAACAATGGTAGTCAGATGAAAGATTGCATACATTATTTAGCCGCTAATGTACGCCTTTTTGAATCTATTATACTAATTGAATCTTGGTAAAACTCAATATACTGTTTCCAAAATTTAAAATCAATAGCAATAATTATTTCTTTTAATACTGATTTTATATTAGGGGTCTTTAAATCTTTTTGCCTGAAAACCGGTTGTTACCACAAATTCCCCATGATAAACTTCGCCTTATTTAACTCCAAAATTTCTGTCATTAAATAAAACAAATTTATCTGCATTGAAAAAGTAGTATATTGATGGTCCGCTGGCCATAAGTTGAAGACCCCTACTTTACATTTTTTTTTTTTTGAGAGAGAGTTTTTTACAATCTTTTTAACCCTTTAGTGCGCAGCTTTGCATATATCAGTATGCCAGATTGGGGATTTTTTTGTCCCCAGATTTTCACCGCTTTTTTTAAATAGAAATATTCGGTCTATTTAAAAATAGATTAAAATTCTGAAAATAAGGCGTACTATTACTATACTATTTTAAAATACTATTTAATATGAAATTATTAAATAGTATTCTAAATAGTATTCCACTCTTTTAAAATATATTTCTAATGAAAATACTATTTTAAAAGAGTGGTGACAGTCAAACAATCTGAATTAAAAAAGTCCCCAATCTGGCAACACTGGCATGTATGCAAAGAACAGTGTTATGAATTTAAAAGATTCTTTTACTTCGTATATACCTAATTTACACCAGAAAATTAAAATAGCAATATCTCCTTTAATTCATAACAGACATTCCGATTTTAAGTAGAGCAAAATTAACCAATGAAACTTTCTGATGTAAAGTCAGATTCTCCGAAATACGTAATTTCTAAAACGCATTTTATCATGTGAATTAAAGGGTTAAATGTTAATTTTTATAGATTAAGTAATTATATAAAATAAGTTATTTGGAGACATACTTATTAAAATATTTAGTGATTTGCAATACTTTAGGCTAAAACAGCCACACGACAGTAGTTTTTACTTATATTGCATATGTGTAACAGAACAAAAGACTGACGTATTATGTGAAAAATGTATCTCTGATTTTTTTCATTATTTTTCCTGTGTAATAAACCTTTCATAGAATAATATATAATTTTTTCGAAACAAAATAAAAAATCGCGCCTTTAAGGGTTAATCATACCGCGCCAATTTCTTAAATTGTAATTATTGTCTATTTTAATCGCAGAAAATCTGTGAGTAGATTCGGTGAAAATTTATGTACTAAATTATTGGTGTTCAAATTCAAGAATATCGAGCACCCTAAGCGGCATGTGTACATTCATCTCGTCACAAACCGGTTAACACATTTATTACGGCTATTTTTCGTCTTTTGAACAGGACATCCCGCCAATGGGCATTATACTTGCTTCTTACATTATTTAACAATAAGATTTTCCCTGTTCGTGTTTATAATATAAATGAATGTATAAAATAATAGTATTGTTTCTAATCGAAGTGTTTTCTATTTCAGGACTCCCACTGGTCCATTTTTTGAAAACCAGTATTGTTTTTTTAGAAAGAAGTTCGTTGTAGGTTTCTGCAACAATTGCAAGAAAAAACGCTCTTCCACATAAGTTTCTACGAAATTTATAAAGAAAATCTTTCTTTGAAAAAAAAATTGGTGTTCAAAAAACAAACAAAGTTAGAGCTTTGAGTACTCTAATTGTAAAAATAAAAATTTTGCTTTTTTAAAGAATTAATGTAACGCAAAAAACACAAAAGTATCGCCCAAGGGCGGAATTACACATGTCTAAAAGACGTGAATTTGTGTCTCCTGTCAGCAATGTGTTAAGTAATTCTTCATTTTATTTCGCATTAGTAAATACACTCTGTTGCAAAAAAAAATGTGCACCCAGAAAAAAATTGAGCCGGAGCTGCGATACTTGGCGTGCTGATGTGATTAGATGAGTTATGTAAATTATTAACATTTCAGCACTAATGACCAATGAGCACTTGTGCAACGCGCATTTAAATTGCGCATCAGGCAGCATTTAAAACAGCCGATATTTGAATTCACAGGCAATTAGAACTGGACTAACATTGTTGATACACGTGATTTGAAAGAAAAATACCTTTAAGACGTACTCAACGGCGCTACGAAGTTGCCCAACTTCGAAAGGGGTCGCATCATAGTTCTCAGATAAGGAGGTTGGTTGAACAGACGTATCAGCTAGCAAGTTGGTCGAAACGATATAGTAGTTGCGCGGGTTGGCAGCAGTGGATCAGAGAAAGCACAGTCAGCCACCGCAGCGACTCAGAATGCCGACGGGGTGCAAATGCACGAGAGGATCGACCATTCAAGAGAGGAACACTACCAGTGTCGTTATCATTTATTCGACTCCATTTGCCAGTTAATATAAATCCAATGGTATCGAGTCATACCATCCGTAGACGACTGACTTGCCGACTCTGGGCTCAAGTCTCGAAGTTCCTTAAAGCAGTTGCCCCTATTCATTCAACATAGCAGTGTCGTCTGGATTGGTGTTTATCCCGGACAAGCTGGACTGTCTCTGATTAGAAAAATGCGATCTTGAGGAAGAATCCCACTTTTATCCCAGTGCTGATGATCACCACATACGTTTGTGAAGGACGAGAAATCAGCAGTCCAACCTGCATTTGCTATTGACCGGAACACTGCCATAAGACCTAGTGTGACAGTTTGGGGAGGGATCTGCTGGGACAGCCGATCACCTTTAGCCGTGCTGCAGTGTACTCTGGCGGATCGCAGATGCGTTGACGACATTTTGAGTCAATGGTACCGCCTATGCTATCAAGTCGTCCAAGTGCTATTTATCAGCAAGAAAACGTTCAACCACATACTGTGCGACTCTCACAACATTCTCTACAAGGATATAATATCCTTCCATGGCCTATCAGGTCAAGAGATCTTGCTCCATTAGAGCATGATTGGGACACGTTTGGAAGGCGACTTCAGCTGTCTCGGAATGTCACCGAACTAGTTGATCAGTTACTAAGCTTATGGCAACTCTATTGCAGAGGGCCATCGGTAACTTAATAGACTCCATGCACCACCGAGTATCGACTTGTATAGCTGCTATGGGTGGCTTTATAACCTACTAAAATTGAGATTCTTTCTGCTGCTACAAGTCAATATAATGGTTTTTTGTTCTAAATTTGTAATAATATGTTCATCTACGCAAACACTACGCACATGCCGAGTTTCATGGACGTGGCTCAATTTTTTCTGGGTGTGTATATTTTTTTTGCAACAGAGCGTATTTTTAGTAAAAAAAAAATTTAAATATCTAATTTGATATTGGAAAATCACTTATGTGTTGATAAATGAGAACTACTTTATCGCCTTGCTAAAACACACATACACGTTTCCAAAATTATTTTACGAAGTTTTTATATCTTGTTTTTATTGGCGAATTTTGAGGGTTTTATTTCATTTCACTTTTCTCTGTTAAAAACAGCGTGATATTTTTCGTAATTATCTATTTCAAATACATCAGAAATATATATGCTTCAAATATCTGAAGATATAGCACTTCAAATTTTCCAAAATGCCCTAGAAATTGGGCTTCTACTATTTAAAAATGGAGTGTGTTTAAACAGAAATCCCTTTATCCTCGAGTAACTCCAAAACAAGACTTTATTAAATCAATACAATGTTCATATTTCATGAAATGAAGCATTTTAATCACATCTGACTTTGATAAATGAAATCATCAGTTCTATGTTTAAGAGAGACATTTATCGTTTGAATATTTGTGAAAAATTGTGACCTATAAAACAAGCTTTGTAATTATTTATATAATTTTTGTTTGAAATAATGTTATTCATACTGGTAAATTTTTTACAGCTCAAAAGAAATTCGTGTCTTATTCCAAAAAAGAAATATTCCATTTTCATCGCAATAAACAAGAAATGTAATGGATAACATATGATGCATAAAAAATATTAATAACGATACGGACTAATAATGTGTAATACCTTTTCAACAATGGTAGTTAAATGAAAGATGCATATTTTATTTAGCCGTTACTATATGCTTTTTTTTTTATCTATTATAATAACAAGGTGGAACCCGTCGAATTTCGACGAACGAGAATGGTTAATGAGGAATTGTTTCATTGATTTATAATAAACCTACAAAATTAGTTACAATAAAAGATGCATTTTATATTGGTTAGTCTAACTCTCAAACAAATATTATTTAACCTAAAGTTAGCAAATTACTATTTCTATAAAACTCAGTTCTCCTAATTATTGAAAAATTAAATTTTAATCGTATACGTAATCAGTAAAATACAACAAAGATCAGTTATTATGATGAAGTTATCGAGTCTCTTATGCTTGATATCCCAGAATGAAAAAAAGCAAAATTTATTCCACTTTGACACGATCATAGAATTTTTCCCCCATGAAATCGAAACCTGACATCCTTTTCACCGTCTCAAAATTAACATACACATCTCTCATATCCGTATTCACCATTTTTAAAAAAATTGACATTTTAATTTCATCATTTTTAAATCATTTTAACTCCAAACTTGAAGTCACGTTTGTCAGCTATATCTTTGCATGTGAACAGTCGCACTCTTGACCTGAGGTTCTAATCTCAGTACCGGAGAGTAAAAACTGCCGTAATCTATTTCTTTTAGACGCATTTGTGGTAAAATATTTAGTTTTATCTAAGAAAATGATCGTTTTCTTTTAAATATGACATCATTTTCACGTACTTAAACATTTCGCCTAATGTCTCAAACTTAGTACTTTTAGCAGGATGAAAAAAATATGAAATTGTAACAACTTTATGAGGAAAAATGCGTGTTTTTAAAAGCAGCACGTCTTTACCGTTCAAATTATTTTAGCGCAGCATGTCTTTTACTGGGATTTTGCGCCACTAAACCCTATACAATAAATTAACCATTAAAAAATTAAAAAAAAATGTTTTTTTAATTTTTATCAGAAAATGATATGAATAATGATAAATAAACCTTATTATTTCTCTCTTCTCTGCAACAATCAAAACGATCCAATTGCAGTGATGGAAAATTGGTGCAGAGGCGGAGCTTATTGACACCACTAAATTTTTATGGTATAATTCAGTTTAATAAAAATCTCAGAAATTTGATCATTAGATAAGAGGCAAAATACTACTATAATTTAGTGGTGTCAATAGGATCCACCTCTGCGCCAATTTTCCACCACTCCAATTGCCACCATTTTGAAGAAATTTCATAAAAATCTTTTAAAATTAGAATACAAAAATTCAAATATTTTAAAAAAACAGCTAGTGCGGGCACATCTATAAATGAACAATTTTCAGTTTTAAAAAAATTAGTAGTAAAATTGGTTCTGTAGAAAACCCGGGGCAGTTGTTTAAAAACAGCCTTCTGTCTTAGATATATAGATTATGTTTCTTTTTCATTGTAAGTAAGAAGTCATATTTATAGTTCAGGTTAATTGAAAATTATGAGAAATTATATTAAGCAAATTATGTTATTTTGATAAAATTATAGTAGAATGTCTTAAAGAATAACAATAAAATTTGATTAGTTGAAAGAATTTTGGAAAAAAGCTTGATGAATCTGATATTGTTTTAAAGCTGGAATTATTGCCAAGATAATCTTTGTTTGCTTGTCTAACTCGGTGAAGCTAATTCATCCAGGCGAGAATCATAAAGTTCTGTAAATACGTTTTATCAGTGCGTGATTTGATTTCAATCACGTTATTTTCAAAAGTGAAGCATTTCCACCTGTGAAAAATTTCTAAGCTGCTGGAGTGAAAAAGACGCACTTCTACAAAACATATTTCAGTTTTAAGAATTAAAATGCGCGCTTTTTTTTATATAAAATGACGTCATTTGTATCCCCTAAAGCATTTCACTTTAACGATCCAGTCTTAAAGAGCATCTATATAAAAGTACGCATATGACATCACTATCGCGGAATAATTCACATACCCAGAAAAAAGCGATGTCGTCATTCAAGAAACTCGGCAAAACAAATCAGGTATCTAATGATTCATTTGCCTCCATTTGTATGTAACATTAACATGGATACTGAAAATTAAATATAGTTTATAATAGCTCCATGTTTTATCAGAAATCATTCATTTATATTTTTTTCAAAATTCGGAAAATGTTATTACACACGGATTAATAAAACTGCATCCTTTCAGCTTTTTTGATACGAATTAAGTAAAAGATAATAATGGTTACACAAATACTCTTTAGCCCTAGAACTACCGTGAGCCGCCATTTTGACGGCTACCATGTGAATATGTTTCGGTTCAAAACAGAAATTTGATTATGAAATAAGTTTAAAAGATACAAAGAAGATAAACGTAAAACAATAAAGTTAAACTGTTTTAAATCAAAATTCTGGTGTGAAATATTTTTTTGACTCAAATTTCCGGTAGTTCTAGTGTTAAAATACATTTTTGTAAAGAGAAAGTGTTGTTTCGTCAGGACTGCCACTCGGTCCATTTTTGAACGCCACTATTTTTCAAAGAAAAATCTTGTTTATAAATTTAGTTGAAACTTACCAAGAAGGGCGTTTTTGTTGCAATTGTTGCAGAAACTTACAAAGAAATTTTTTCTAAAAAATTACTGGTTTTCAAAAAACGGACCAGTAGGAGCCCTATATCGTTTGCAAATAAGTTTGCAATAAACTAAAAATCGTTTAATTGATAAATAAAAACTAAATAAAAAACCAAAATTTACCGTGTTTTATACCAGACGATATGATTGACAAAGCACGTATTTTAATAATTACATTTTTTTTCAGTTATTATGAGAAAAGGAATTGTTACCGGTTTTAGGGTTGTATTTTTAACATCACCATAAATCAAAACACTTCATTTCGAATTATTGCTTACCTCAGTGATTATTTTCTTTTTACTTTCTAGCGAAATGGAGTACTTCAGTACCACTACAGAAATTAATTTAAAAAACTACAAAAAAATTATATCTCAAAAATAAATTATGCTACAGTTTTCAAGCAAATTGCATTTAAAAGTAAATTTTTTCTCTATACGACGGAGTAAAAAATGAAAACCTGCGATGTTTAGAAGTTTAAAAATTGGCAGTAGCGAAAATTGCAAAACCGAAATTTTATCGGCAAGTGTTGCCACTCGCAGAATGACGTCAACGTTAGACACAGATATGTTTATCCTTTATAATATAGATTGAATCTTGGTACAAAACAATACACTATTGCCGTCTTTTAAAATTAAGAACAAAAATTACATATTTTAATACTCGACTTTCATTAAATAACATGATTCTTCAATTTTTTGCATTAGTAAATATTCATAGTATAAAAACAGTTTTAAAAATTTCATGTGATAACCTACGTTACCGCTTATCCAACACACCAATACACAGTAAAAATAAGCAAATGATTCCTAATCTAGGAAAATATAATGTAACAAAGAACAAAAACATACAAGAACATCTTCCAATTTACCCACTGTTGCGGAAAAGGTTCTTTATCCTTAGAAATCACTGAAACTAATTTATTTTTGCTATTTAAAGAAGCATTTATATAAACAAAGTTCCTTTTGCTGCCACTGGTTTTCGGAAACGTTACCGAGTAGTTTTTATAATGTATTCAGGGCTCAAGCGATTCAGGGGATGTTAGATGTTTCAGTACCAGAAATTTCGTAAATTATTGGTCGCTATGTCTGAAGATAATTTTTTTTTTTTCTCGTGATATAAGGCAAATATTGCTTTACAAAAATTCTGGTAAGAGGTGTTTGAAAGTCCTTGAAACGTACGAACCCTGATGTACGAACTCCTTAACGGTCGCATTAAATTACAGTTTAAATATTCAAATTGCTTATTGGCACCAATTTTTTGAAAAAGAAATGTTCACCTTATGGCAGCCGAAATGACACAATAATAAAGCCAATTACACTATTTTATAAAACTGGTGGGCATCAAACAATCTGAATAAAAGGCACAGCCCGTGAATATCATGGGAGCGGGAATTAAGGGGTTAATCAGTTTTCTCAACCCGGAATATAGGTTTTTTGAATGCTATCAATTTTCAATAAAACATTTTCATCTTCAACAAACATGTTTTACAGATAAAAAAGATACATTAACAGTAATTTACATTAACAGTAACATTAATATTAACTTTAAAATTAATATTATTTTGTTACTCTTGCATTTATAAATTCAATTACGTAGCTTAAATTGTTTTATTGAGAATTGGTATCATTCTAAAAACCGGTTTAAGAAAACTGATTAACCTTCCTACCCTGAATGGGTCTAATCGACCCATGTCAATAATTCATTTCATTCAATTCGAACCAGAAATATTTCCGTAAAGTAAGATAAATAAAAGACACCGAAAACTAACATAAATAAACACATTAAATAATTTTTAAAGAAAATTCTGGTATGAAATGTTTTTATTAAGGTTAAGTAAAATTTCAACAGGGTAGGAAGGTTAATACACAATAAAATCTACTCGGAAATTATTCTAAAAATCATTGGCAGCAAAATTAACTTTGTTTTCATAAATATTTCTTTAAACCTCGTTTATGTATTTCTACAGATAAAGAACGCTCTTAGGAATCATGGACAACGCTGAAAGAGTTATTGTATGTTTTCATTCGTGGTTATATTATATTTTCGAAGGAGTTATTGTATATTTTCATTTGTGGTTATATGATATTTTCGAAGAGGTTGTTATATATATTGGTTCGTGGTTATATTGCAATTTCATAGATTAATAAAACATTTGTCTTTTTTTGCAGTGTGAATGTTTCCAACATTTGTATACTAAGTTTTTATACATTGTTTTTTCTGGCGAATTTTAAGGTTTTCATTTTATTTTACTTTTCTGGGTTAAATCAATGAGAGATTTTCCATAATATGTATTTCAAATACGTCCGACATATGCATGTTTCATATCAGGGGTGTACCTTCTTTAGGTATTCATGGCTCCGCAAGCCGGGCATCTAAACGATCTTTGTCTTTTTTCTGTTTCCACTACTTGTCTATTACTACCTACTCTTGTATATTCGTAATTCTTTGTTTCACTCTCGCTGTTGTTTCCTCTTCGGAGATGAGAGCAATTCTACATAAGCCGATATTATCCTGTCTATATCGACTTATAGAGATTTGTAAACTACCGACGTGATTGCCATACGTGACGACTCTTGTCCCAGGAAAGGGGGTCCTGGCAGTTGATAGAAACCAACACACGGCTTGGGCCTCTGCTTCAGGTGGGTGGGAGGTGCATATTGGTCCCGTATGTATCAATCGTCTAGTCAGCTGACTTGTCAATAATTAGGGATCAAGTGACCGGGCACTTACTGGTCATCTTGTTTAGGGTGGAGACTGACATAGGAGTGTCTTATGAATGCATGGGAATTGGTTAGCACTGATGCACGAATGTGTATCCCCTTTTTGGACTCGGTATTGGGTGGTGCGGCTGCGATCTGAATTGTAATTTTTTTTTTCTATTATGGATGGAAGTACTTCCCTTTCTTCTGTTTCTGTCCCATGTGGAGAGCAACAAACTGTACAGAACAATTAATTCAGTCGTTTTTTACAGTAAGATATATTTAATGTCTTTCAGATAATTCGTTTAACCCCTTGAAAGGCGCCGGTATATAATATATGCCACTTACATTTAATATCAAAATGCAACACTCACACCGGAATTTTGGAAATAAAGTTTGCATTTATACGGTACGTGAAAACATCTTACGCACTTACTTTCAAATAAATTTGTTCTTAAATCCAGGTGTCAATCAATCATTTCAAAATTTTAGCAACAGAAGTGCTTTGCGCCTGAAAGCAGTGCTGCTAGTGGGCTACTTTTTTTTAATTAAGATTTCTTGATTGCCACCACTTTTTTGAAATAGTAAAATTACCTTTGTTTTCGCCTTAATTAATATGTCATTAAATAAGAAGCATTTTACCATATAAAAAAGTGGTGCCAATCAAGAAACTGAATTTAAAAAAAAGTAGCCCATCTGGCAACACTGTCTGAAAGGGTTAAGAGAATTTCTCCATTTTTTATTGTAGGCTAGTTCCACAGGTTTTTGTAGTGTAAGTTATATAGCTGATAACTGCTATGCTTGTTGGTCACCGCTGTTTTTGAAAGTTTGCTTCATCTTATTCAATTAATGAGATATCTCCCATAAAATAAGACGCATTTTCCGTTCTAAAATACTGGTAGCCGAAAATCGTAGCATGTGACTTACACTACAAGCACTAATGGAAGTAGCCTGGGAAAACTTTTCAGTCAGTTTTTGGAGATGGTTTTTCACTGAAAAAGGTGCACTCTGGGGATTTATTGGTTGAGGATTCTTCAGCCAGACAGTCATAATTTATCGCAAACTTTACATAACTAATTCCCAAATAAGACTTTTTAATATCAATATAAAGCTCATATTTCATGAAATGATGTATTTTACCCACGTTCGACTTCGATAAATGAAATCATCAGTTCTATATTTAAGGGAGGCATGTATTTTTCGAATATTTGTGAAGGAATCAGACCTTCAAAACACATCGAAAAGCAAGCTTTGAAATCACTGAGATAATTTTTTGTGGAATGCATGTGATTCATAACGGTAAATTCTTCACAAATTAAAAGAAATTCATGTCTTTGTTATCCTTTTTTAAGGTTATCTATTTATTTCGCGGAAATGGAAAATGTTGTTTTTTCTGCAAAAAGAAATTCCTTGTTTCAATGTAATAAACAAGAAAAGAAATGATTAACTTATGATGCATAAAAAATGAAATAATTATATAAGTATTTATATTGTGTAGTGCTTTTTTAGCAATGCTAGTAAGCAGAAGGGCCTTATTATCGCAGTGAGAAACTTCCACCAGTTGTTTTTAATAGAAATTTCTCATTTATTTCAGCAGAATTTCTGTCATAAAGAAAGTCTGAGTTTTTATTTCTTATTACTGGTGGAAGATTTCTACTGCTATAAATTAGACCTTGATAGCTCTTTGTCAGTTGGCTAAATGTCTTTTATTTCAGATTGCTTATTTGCCACCCCTTTCTTGAAGTACAAATATTCACTCTTTTTAATGACAGATTAAATAAGGTGAATTATATTATTATTAAAAGTGATGGCAGTCAATCAATCCGCATTATAAAAAGTAGTATATTGGCAATACTACCTGGTAGTAAGATGAAAGGAAATTTATTTAGCTGTTATGCGCGTTTTCAAACCAATTGTACTAATTAAATCGTGATAAAACACAATTTACTTTTTCCCACATTTAAAATCAAGAAAAATAATTATGCAAATTGGACATTTCTAATTGTTAATTTTTTTGTAATTTCCTTTTAACTCTATACAGATTTATTTAACCCTTACACGGGAGCTCGGACAGTATGTGTCCGTTTTAGAATGTATTCTTGGACAGATGCTGTACGGCGGGGGGGGGGGGGGGGGGGTAGTATAATTATGTGTCAGAGGTATTTGCATTTTTTATCTATTAAATAAACCAACGTATGCTCTGATTAGAAGTTTTAGTCGAAATTAAGGCAACAGACATTAAAGATGTTGGCAGTACTCGCTTACACAAATTTACCTATGAAAGTGCATTAATATTGCAACTAAGACTTCCAAATATTAAATTGGCGGTAATGGTAAGTATTGTGTTCAAAATAATATCGGCCAAACTAGTTTACTATCTGTATGCTTAGCTATCAACTTTTACACTTTTTCGTTACCGCTAAATAAAACGAATTTTTAATTAATCCTTTCAAGGGCAAAGTACTTCAGTTGCTAAAATGCTGAAATGATTCAATGACATCAGAATTAAAGAACAAATTTATTTGAAAATAAGTAAATGCTTTTCTTCACGTATATAAAAATGAAAAGTTTTATTACGAAATAGAGAAGCCATTGTGGCATTTTGAGATTCAAAATAAATGGTATGAAAATGTACCACCGCCCTTCAAGGGGTTAATCTCAGATTTCGTTGATTAAATAAAACAAAAATTACTATTATATTCTAGTGGTAACCAAAAACCGTAAAAGTTAGTATCTATGCATATGTCCTACTGTCATATAAAGATGTATTAAAATTTACACTCAGGTTTACATAATAGTGTTACCAGAAACAAATTTACGCTACATGCATAGCTGCCAACTCTTCCGCTTTTTCAGAACACAAAAATTTAATAGACATTTTTGCCTTATTTAACCGGCAGATTACTTCGATTTAAAAACGTAAAATTTACTATAAAATTTTTGTGGTCTAAAAAAGCGTAAGATGTTGGCAGCTATGCTACATGTTGAATTTTTATCAAAACGAAATTCAAGAAATTATATGAACGATCTCCCTAGCAACGTAATCCAAATATGACTAAATTGGATAGCACCTTCACAAAATTGCAAATCGTTTTACTAGTATTGTGGTCCCTTAACGTAAAAGATTAATCGTATCCCCGTCACTGTGAAGTCGTTGAGTCCCGTTTGTTGACGAGCTGTAAATGAATAAAAATCAGCCATTGTGACTTCGCAGTTGAGTTACCAAGATACAGTCACCAGAGCAGGCTTGCCAGTTTAGCCTTTTTTTAAATTCAGCAATTCTAAATTTCAAAAGCAATTCAAATAAAAAATCCGAATAGCACTTATTTCTTTATGTATTGATAGACATTCACAACTTTTAACATCTACGCGTTTTTTAGGGTTCCATACTTAAAGAGTAAAAATGGAACCATTATAAGATCACTCTTGTGTCTGTCTGTCTGTCGCAGCAATTTTACTCATAATATATGAAACGTGAAAAGTTACCCCGTCCCGTGGGGGAGGTAATAAAGACTATTGACCAACATATTTACAGATTTTTAAACATTCACAAATATTTTTAGAGAAAATGTAGAGGGGCTAATTACGTTACTTGGGAAAAAAATATTTTCTTTGTATATCGTATGGGGTATCGTGTGAAAGCTTTCGTAACGCTGAACTCAAAAATACATTTCTTTTAATTTTAGGTATTATATTTTCAGAGATAGCGTCGAAAATGCAGTGCAAAAATATGCCCCCCCCCCATCTATTTTCAAAAAGCAAAATTATGAAAAGATTAGAAGTAGTAGACATCAATTTAAGCCTTGCAGGAAAATTATAGCGATTACCCTAGGTCAATAGTTTTTGAGAAAAACGCATTTTTCCTTTACACACAAATTTCGATTTGCGGTCGTTCAGCAAAAGAGTTGAGGAACGCTGGGGTACCTATCGTTTCCGAAGTATAAAAGCATTGTTGATAATGATTTTTGAAAAAAATCGTCGGTAATTAGCCGAGATATTAATCCTTAAAGACACAGGCGGTTTGGACATACATAATGACAGGGGCGGCGTATTCTATATACCATCGTATTTTAAAGCCCAGATAACAACTTTTAATGCTATAATTGTGTAATGTAGTAGCAATATAAAAGCAATAAACGTCAACTTGTTAAAAACAGAATAATTTAATTAGAATTAATCGCATAATTATTATGGGATTCGCAACTAGTTTGCATTGAGTGGATCTCTCAATACGCCCCCCGTGTCTTTAAATGTTAATTAAAATCCTATCTGGAAAAATGCGGCACAGACCAAGGCGCCGTTGCAACTTTGCGACATCCTTTCGAAGCGCGCTTATCACAATGCCAAGTTTAAACTTTGAACAAGTGTTTTGTTTTACCTACACTGTAAAAACAAAAGATTATTACTACACCGAATTTAGTTTAAGAAATGCCAAATTATGTCTAAATATGCACTACTTTTATTATCAGTACAGAATAAAGTTCATCATAAACGTATTAGGATATGATTATAATACGAGTGATACAGAATAGCAATATTTGATATTATTTAGGTTTCATATCTCTTTGAACTTTTATGGTATACCCATTCATACTTTTCTAGTATATACCGCTATACCCAACACTACGTTGTATAGTGTTTTTTACGAAGTCTTATTATTCTTTTAGCAACGATTTTTTTTAATAATACAGTGAATAATTCATATATTTATTGTGCGGAACCTTCTGAACGCGAGTAATACTCGCATTTGACCGTTTTATTTCTATTCATATAAAAATGTTTTCAAACAAAACAAATATTTAATAACGTGAGTTTCAAAACTGGCCATACCCAGAAAATCAAATTTTGGGAAATCGCGAGAAACCTCTAACTGCGTTCATTGGTTTCCGTTATAAACCAAGATTTTACAATATCAGAAATACAGGATAAAATTAGTTCTTTTGAATATTGTGGTATTTTTCGGTCTAGATTGACTAATAATATTGATTAATAGAGAAATCACAATTTTTTTAAATTTTGGATAAGGCGAATTTTGAAACTGGCGTCCTCAATTGGTATTGTGTTTAATTAAAGAAGCGTAGAAAATAATTTAATTTATTTATTATGTAAAAATTCTGGTTCAAATATATTTGACTTTCAAAAACGCTAGAAGTTGGCAGCCATGGACGTTTCGTGATTACATAAAAAAAAATTTCTTCTTTTTTAATTCTTGGTATAAGTTCGTAGTTTTTTAATAAATAAAAAATGAAAGTGCCCAGTTAAACTGATGACATTGGGCTCACAGGCTATTCATATTGATTGTATATTATACTCTTATTTATGTCTATTATTTGTAAAATAGAACTCTCTTTTTGAGCAAAACGGTAAATAAATTTAGGGCATTAGGCCCCGTTCCCCCCATTTATACTTAACCAATGAACCTCCAAACCTAATCAGGGAAGCGCTTTATCAGAATAAACCGGTATACCAAATTTGAAGCAAATCGGATAATTCTTCATGGAAAATCCATTAATCTAAATTAAAAGGAGATTAGCCAATATAGTAAACAATGAACCTCCAAATCTAAACAGGGAAGCGCCTTATCAGAATGAAGCTATTTGCAAAATTTGAAGCAAATCGGATATTTCTATCAAGAGTTATAGCATTAAGTACATACATACATACAGAACCTTCGGGCACATTAGCTCTCAGGCTTTCATAGCCTGCGAGCTGAAAAAGGCTGAACTGGTAACCCTGCACCAGAATGTTAAAATGTAACACCACTGTTCCTCTGATATTTTGTGACTATTGTGACGTCGTATTCACTCATTTTGCTGTTAGGGTAGAATTTTGTAATATAAAAAATTTTAACATTCAGAAACTAATTTTCATTAAAACATTTGTTTTTATAAAACATTTACATGGAACAACAAAGTTAAGTATCACAGAAATTGTCTAAGATACATGTTTCAGAAATAAAAAATGTCTTTTTATGCATAATAAAAAAGAAAAAACTAGTTTTAATCGCAATAAACAAGTAGGAGAATGAATAACTCATGATACGTGCAAAAAAAAAATTAAGTCAAAAACTATCCAATGCATATTCAAACAATGATAGTTAGATGAAGTACAAGCAGCAATATTTTAAACCAATAATGTACGTGCCATCGAGCTCATCTAACTTATTAATTTGTGATAAAATATAATATATTGCTTCCTTAAATTACAATTGAAAAAAGAATAAATTAATTTTAAAATGGGTTTTCATCTCATAAATCTTCGATCTTTTGTTCAAATTTTTATTGATTATGAGTGGGTGTAATTATTAGGGTTATATTTCAGCGTAATTAATAGTCTTATTAGAGGACATCATTCATGCTGGTTAAAAGGCTTCTTTTTTTAAGCAAGTAATTTTCAATTGGTTTTACATTATTGGCTATTGTTTGACATTATTATTTTAGTGTATTCTACTTAATAAATTATGTTAAAATACAATATACAGCTTTCTAAAGGGTAAATTACTGAAAATTATTTGAGGTAGTGGAGTTTTCATCTACGAAATCTGTTATGAATTGTATGAATCTCTACAATGGTTGAATGTGATTAGCAGGATTGTAATTCAGAATAGTTATTATTCTTTATGAAAAAATATTTCAAAGCGATCAGAATGCTCTTTTGTTCTTCAAAGAATTTTCGTTGAGATTATAGATGTAAACTATGCTCATGGCTGGAACAGATCCTACTTTTAAATACCACTTTTTCCTAATATAAATTTTCGCCTTATTTGATGACAGAAACTCAGCAGTTTAATAAAACAATGTTTACTATTTGGAAATTGTAGTTCTCAACAGTGTGAACACTGCCGCTGCCATCGAAATACTCAAGGCCAGAAGACACGAGTGTAACGTCATCACTAATGGACCGACTTCTCACTTGTTTTGGAATTCACACCGGAAAATTTTGAATAGCAATTTTCTTTTATTTTATTTGTGGAAAATCTATCATCGTATAAAACAATAATAACAATTTAAACTTACTAGTGTCTGACTAAATAAAACTTAAGTCAGATGCGGGATGCCACAGTGTTGCCTCATCTGGCTGATTTTTTATTGGGGGATTCCAAATTCTCACCAGTAAGTTTAAATAGTTATTATTGTTTTATAAGACGATAGATATTCCACAAATAAAATAAAAGAAAATTTCTATTCAAAATTTTCCAGTGTGAATTCCAACACTAGTGAGAAGTCGGTCTATTAGTGATGACGTCAAACTCCTGTCCTTTGGCCTTGAGTATTTCGATGGCAATGATTAAGCACATATTGATATCTGGTCAAACATTGACCTCAAATATCCTATGCAAAAACAAATTTTTTAAATCTATTGAAATACACTCGAGAAATTTGAAAATAATGCTGCCATTGGTTTAACATTAGCTTGCGAGTGTCTTCGCATGACTAGCGTGAACTCTTAAATTGGATATAAATTCATTTGATTCGCCAATTTTTCCTTGTGCATGTTTAATAGGTAGCTGATAAAATATTCTAGTCATATTAAATGAAAATACTCCTATCAGGGATGAGATTTCCGACTTTTTGCATACCAGTATAATCTTAGAGAAAATGTTGTTCTGTTAAATCGCAAAAATGTTCCGATTATACTGGTATGGAAAAAAGTCGGAAATCTCATCCCTGTCCTGTTTATATCCATATTAGTCGCTTTTGTCATTTTGGCAATGAAAACTTTGATTCTTCTTCTGCATTTTTTTTCTATTTTTATGGTTTAGATTGCTTTTCGGATTAATACATTTTTTATTTTAAAAAGCACTTTTCGAAATATTTTTAGTGTTTGAGGAATGTATTAATCACATTTGTTTATCTTTTGCTCTTCTTCTAGCTTTCAGTATACTCCTTTAAATTATTCAAAATGTGTGAAATAATTGAAAGTTTTAGTATATTCTACATAGCTATAAACCAGTGTGACGTCATCACTAATCGACCGACTTTTCACTAGTATTGGAATTCACACCGGAAAATTTTTAATTGCAATTTCTTTCATTTTATTTGTGGAATATCTATCATCTTATAAAACAATAATAACTATTTAAACTTACTGGTGAGAAATTGGAATCCCCCAATAAAAAATCAGCCAGATCCGCCAACACTGTGGTATCCCTCTTCTGGCTGAATTTTTATTTAGGGATTCCGAATTCTCACCAATAAGTTTAAATAGTTATTATTGTTTTATAAGATGATAGATATTCTACAAATAAAATAAAAGAAAATTGCTATTCAAAATTTTCCAGTGTGAATTCCAACGCTAGTGAGAAGTCGATCGATCACCTCCCCTGAATACCAGGTCTGAGCGCTGACACAAAAATGGCGGCTGCCGAAGGTGGATTTTTTTTTAACGTAGGTGCGGTCCTTAAATGTAGACACCAGTATTTTATAAAAGATTTCTTTGACTTGTTTAATCTCAGAAAAATGAAGCTGAAGAAACTTTTAAAAATTATTGGTACGAATATTTAAGGGACCGTACACATGTGGAAAAAAAATCCGCCTTCGGCAGCCGCCATTTTTGTGTCAGCGCTTAGGCCTAGTATTCAGGGGGCAGTGGATCGATTAACTAATTAAAGCCGGTTGGCAAGAAAACTTGCCATGTAAGATGAACTAAATATTTAAATTCAAATACCAGTATTTTAGTTTAAAAATTTGCACATTATCTAATCTCAAATTTTGAGAGATTAAATAATTCAAAATTACAATGTTGAAAAAACTGGTGTCGAAGAATTAAAAGAAGTGTAAAAGAAACTCGTCTTTAATGGGTTAAGGATGACGTCACACTATTGTCTTCTGGCCTTGAGTATTTTGATGGCAGCGACACTGCACATATATTCCACCTCTTCTGTAATCTATAAAACATCCAAAATGAGTATCAATTTTAACGATATACATGGAAATGCAAATTTAAATAAGGTATTTATTAATATAAGTGACAAATTTTATACACAGATGGCATTTTAACATGCCACAAACTGATATTTGAAAGGCAAATTATTAATATCTGCATGTTTTAATGCTTTTTTATGGATATTCTGTGAATATATTTTGTCGCACTAATTAAGGAACATCTTATACAGAATATATAAAAACTCAAAAGGTTCTATAAAAATTATTAACCATGTATCAAGTATCATAGATGCATGTGTGATCTTTTCAAATTATAATCATTGCCTGCAAATTACGCATTTCATCGCTGCTGACCCATCACATAATGCAACTTATGTCGAAACTTCTGCAAACTTAAAAAAAGTAGAGTAAAATCTTAATTAATCACCTTGTTACAAACGAATTGGCGCAAGTTCACATATTTTAATATGAGTGGTTTCACAATTTTATCACAACTTCTTTAATTCACATTGTTTCCAAAATTGCTCCCGTTGTCGCGCAGTAGATGCTTATTACAAAACATTTCGATGTATCTCTGTACCGGAAAGATGGTAATATAGATTCTATTTTCTTTTCAGCTCATGTCATCCAAATTTACAAGGTTTTCATCCATTCTGGATAAGAATGTATTCAGTATCACGTCTTCTCATAGAGGCTGGAGTGATTTTTTGTTAAGTAAGCACAATGAAGAATTTTACATAAGAAGTTAAAACTTCTCCGATTAAAACATACGAATAATATGAATCCATTTAGCGTCTCAGATAAATAAAAAATTATAACCCAACTACTGAAGAAAGATACACAATGAGTAAGGAATCTTACAGCCTGAGATTCTCAATCGAAGATTCAGAAATAAAAAACGCTGATCGAAAAACAGGGATATGAAAAAGAAACAAAATCACTTACATTGCAAAATCTGCTCAAGTCGAAAAAACAATTACCTATCATGCATGACTCATTTTCTGGCTGGTCTCACCTATCTGGTGGTCCTTGAGATATAATTTCAGTTACAGTCGATAGGATGCACTATAATATTGATTCCATATTATAATTTGCCTTGAAATAATTTAAATAATATCCAAGTTCTGCAAAATAAAATTCTTTCTTAAAGCTAGGAAATCAATTTTAAAGAAAACGTTATAACCTTTTGAAATATCATCTTTAATTGAGACAGTTCACTTGAAGAATAATATTGGAGTGTGGGTGGTGACTTAGTCCTCGTATTAAGACAAAAAGACCTACATCTTCGCAGGCAGGCGGTCAGAGAAGGAAATGATACAAAAATGACAGCCGCAAATTCTTCTCTTAATTTTGTTGGCATCAAGAGTTTGGCGAAAAAGCATGAATCATTAAAAATCCTTTAATAAGAACACATGCTAATTTTGAACATAATGAGAACCAGGATAATTTAGAATCACCAAACCTCAGCCAAATAAATACGTTGCTCAAAAATTTTAATAACCCCATGAGAAGGGAAATATAGACAAAACAATGCAAAGAAACTGCTGCATCGCTCGCTATGGCTCCCAGGAAAATAACTGCATAACGAAAACATATAACGGCTTTTAACCCTTTCAAGGGCGGTGGCTAGAGGGTCTAGCCACCTAATTTTAATTCTAAAACTGACAAATGGCACCAAGAATATTTTAATAAAATTTTGCTTTTGTAATAAAAGTGAAAAATAGCGGGTTTTTATTTTCTAAGAAATTCGTTGGAATATTCTGGTGTCAGTCAATTTTTTCATCATTTTACGAACAGAATTCTTCTGCCCCTGAAAGGGTTAAAGACGAAAAGTTAGCTGAGCAGCTGGGATATTTCTCTTATTATTAGGTAGATTTCGTATGAAATACTACCTATTGGGATCGTTCCTATGTTGGAATTTCTGAAAATTTTTGCAGATCTACACCGATCATGACCCCTAGAACCCAAAACCACCCTCAGTAAAAAACTTTATATATCTGTCTATCTATATATCTATATATATATATATATATATATATATATATATCACTTTCTTCTGGACACGATAACTTTCGTAATTCTGCACCAATCTCTTCCAAACTGATGCATAAAATCAAAGGGCATAAAATCTCGGTCAAGTTCGTTAATGGGCAAAATCGGACCAAGGGGATGGAAATAGGGAGGAGTTTTGTGAAAACCGAAAGCCCCCCATAACTTCTTCATTTTTGTACATATCAAATCAGTTTAAAGTTTTTATTACTTCTAAAAATAGGGCCAAAATTTTATGTATCACAGATTTTTGATAAAGTTAAAAATGGGCTCAAGGGGCGCAAAAAATAGGGTTTTTGGGAGAAAAAAATTCATAACTTCGTCAATTCTCAAGATATCAATTCCAATTAACTTTATTATAAATTTCCTTAATATTATCTACAACTTTTACATTCACAAGTTTTTGATAGGACCAATTCGTACCGCAAAAAAATTAAAAACGAAAACAAAAACAAAAAGGGGGATTGAAGAAGTAAAAAAATCCATAACTCTGTCAATTCAAAAGATATAAAGTCCCCATGAATTTATCATATATCTTCTTAATATTGTCTACAACATCTAGATAGACAAGTTTTGGATAGGACCAATTCTTACAGAAAAAACAAATTAAAAATACATAGCGGTTGAAGAAAAAAATCATCTAAGTAAGGGTGTATTCAAATCCAAACTACGTATTTTCTGACTCATTCTACAATTCATTTTTGCTCTCAAACGCATCCAATTGCTAGATTCTCTTATTCAGAAACTATATAATGTACAGTAATGATCGATTTTTTGATAGAGGCAGAATATATTTCAAAAAATGATGTCAAAGTGGGCATTTTGAACGGAATTTCCCGAAGCAATATTGTTATCACTTTCTTCTGGACACGATAACTTCCGCAATTCTGCACAAATCTCTTCCAAACTGATACATAAAATCAAGGGACATAAAATCTCGGTCAAGTTCGTTAATGGGCAAAAGCGGACAAAGGGGATGGAAATAGGGAGGGGTTTTGTGAAAACCGAAAAAACCCAATAACTTCTTAATTTTGTACATATCAAATCAGTTTAAAGTTTTTATTACTTCTAAAAATAGCGCCAAAAATTCATGCATCACAGAATTTTGATAAAATTTAAAATAGGCTCAAGGGGCGCAAAAAATAGGATTTTTGGGAGAAAAAAATTCCTTAATTCGTCAATTCTCAAGATAGCAAATCCAATAATTTTATTATACATCTCCTTAATATTATCTACAACTTTTATATTCACAAATTTTTGATAGGACCAATTCGTACAGAAAAAAAAATTAAAAACGAAAACAAAAAAGGGGGGTTGAAGAAGAAAAATTTTCATAACTCCGTCAATTCACAAGACATAAAATCTGCATGAATTTATCATATATCTTCTTTATATTGTTTTCAACATTTATATAGACAAGTTTTTGATAGGGCAAATTCTTACAGCAAAACAAATTAAAAATACATAGCGGTTGAAGAAAAAAATCATCTTATTAAGGGTGCATTCAAATCCAAACTGTCTACTGTCTTACTCATTTTTAAATTCATTTTTGCTTTCAAACGCATCCAATTGCTAGATTCTCTTATTCAGAAACTATATAATGTACAGTAATGATCGATTTTTTGATAGAGGCAGAATATATTTCAAAAAATGATGTCAAAGTGGGCATTTTGAATAGAATTTCCCGAAGCGATTGTGTTAGAAACGAAAAATATTGCCCTACTGAGAAAATAATTGTTTATTAATCAAGTTTTAATTAATTGAAAGAAAAATAAAAACACAGGTCGCTTATAAATCTTTTCAAAAATCACGCCAGCATGTTTCATATATATATTTTTTTTTTATTATTATTATTAAAAATGAATCTGAAAATGTGCCAGAAAATTTCGAGTTGTTGAGTATGGAAAAGTATTTTTTTTTTAATATCGCCTTAACATGATTCTGATAAAATCAGCTATTTTATAAAAAGGAAATAAAAACTCGTCAAAAGCAGACAGATAAAACTGTTAAAGTGTATTTATATCTAATAATGATTTAGTTTTTGTTGGTGAAATTAGTATACTTAATTTCGAAATCTACCTCTGCCTGTAGGCCGGGCCGGCAGGGATTTTTTTTTTTTTTATCTGACTCCACTGATAGAATTCATGTTCTTTGCGTGGAAGCATTCAACCTCAGAAATGCATAGTTATCTGTTAAATTATTTGAAAACAACGTTTAAACACACAATAAAATAAGTAGATTTGATCATACGTATAAGTTTCGTGAATACTAGGACTCACATCCTCAGTGTAAAAACTTTAAAAACAACCCAAAAGTCAAAACATAATACCAAAAGACCATCAAGTTCTAACAGTTAATGAAATTAATGCGGAAGTGAAGTGTCATGACACAACAAATCCATCCAGAAAGTTGAGATGTATGGTGTACTAGATAAATCATTAACCAAGGAGTCTTTAAATTTATGGATATGAATAGCCTCAAAAAAGTCTAAATCCAGAGGAGTAATGCATTTCTTGATAATGGTAGCTGAGTCAAAATTAAAATTATGTCCCTCCCCCCAGCAATGAGAGGCGATAGAAGATTTCTGTAATTTTTTTTTTTTTTTTTTTTTTTTTTTTTTTTTTACACTGAGGATGTGAGTCCTAGTACTCACGAAACGTATACGTATGATCAAATCTACTTATTTTATTGTGTGTTTAAACGTTGTTTTCAAATAATTTATGTTTTCACAAAAGTTCTGTACTTACTATAGTTATCTGTTATTTTTGTATAAAAGGAAAAATAGAGTTTAAATAATAATTGGTATAGTTTTAATCAATGGATGATAGAAAGGGATATTTAAAAAAAAAACTAAAACAGCTGATTAAAAATCATATGTGATTACTACATCACATGCACCTCTTCAGTGGCAGATAGTGACTGGCTTTATTTGGGGCATTAAATGCATGGCTGCCAAATTTATCCTTTCCTTACAACTATTTTCACTAAGAAATCTTTACGTTACTAATTAGCAGAAAGTTTCCCCATTAAGCAAGGAAAAAATGTCTTTAAAGAATAACGGTAGGGGAAGAAAGAATTTCTCGCCATGCATTTAGTGCCCCCAAAAAAGCCAGTCACGATACACCACTGCACCTCTTCATTATTAAGTAATTTAAGGGGTTCATATTACCAATAGTGTCCAAATTGTTACACTTTCCCTTAACAATAAACTACACACGATACTATTTTCAAAACTTAAAGTAGCATTGTGTACCCTAAAAAGTGTTGAAATTTCGTAGGAATTGGCCAGTTTTTATGAAAACTAGAGCCTAGACAGACATAAGACAAACATACCGTTTTCCAATTGTTATGAAATTCATACTGAACCACCTTCAAGCGAGAACCTTATAACGTCAAAAAACTGTTATCGAAATCGAAGAAACCGTTCAAAATATATAAGTGGACATACAAATATATATATATATACGCACAAACTTATTGTATAAACTTTTTTGTTTGGAGTTGTTTAAAAATAGTTTCGGTTTATGATAATCCGACCTCAAACAATGTATTCATTCTTTCATGCTTAAAGTTTTGAATTTCTCTCAGTGTTAGATTTAAATATTAGATTCTTCCTAATCCATTTTATTTTCAAAGAAATAAAAACTATTACTCTTTCACGAATTCCCTCTATAGAGCCTCCCTTAACTTAAAAGAGTATTTTACCAATTTAAGCTGGAAACTTCGAAACATTTTTCTTCTTTTTTAATTTATCTGAGAGACGTTGACTATCGTAAATTGCTAATTTTATATTTCTCCCAAAAGCATCGCTGAAATACGCAAGAAAATTTACGATCAAAAGTATTTTCTGCATCCCTAATTTAAAATGTTTTTGCGGAGTTATCGCAATTTCGAAAATTATGAAGCGCAAAAGGGATAAGCGTAATAAAATATTTCTTCTCATATACTTGCTATGCTCTAGTTTTTGTGAATGATGTGTCGGCCATTTTTTAAAAAAACACGCTACAGCTGTGATCTGTTGTCTAAGGGAAATTTCTGAAAGCCAAGAACACTTGCTCAATAATTCTTTCCTAATGCGATATTTTCCCGTTTGGCAGGCCACCAATTTCTCATAAGCTTCAAAAAGTGCTTATTTAAGCTTAATGGTCCTTAAGAAAAATTTTTGGAAATCAACCGCTTACATTATTTAATCTTAGACGGAGAGAACATCTAGATAGAATATTTAAATTATTTTTATTTAATATAATGAAAATTATTTTGTGGCTGAGTGAAGATGAAACACATTACAGTATTTAAAAATCCTTTGTGCTGGTCATATATTTCCTTTCTTGGAGATATTAATCTTTTGCAGTGCTTTCTATCATAGTGGAAAGGTATTTTTGGCTATGGTTTACATAGCTGCCTGTTCATCCATTTGCACTAAAACTGTCGTAAGCTTTTGAAAACGAAAAAACTCGATTTGTTATTCAGTTAAGATGTATTAGAGTATTTGAAAATGGAAATATTTTTAAAACTTATGGAGCTTGTCATATATTTCATTTATTTCAGATATTAACTGTTTTTAAAGTTTTCCATCATTGTCAAAGACAGGATTGCCACTAGCAATTATTTTTGTATTCTATTCGCACCACTATTTAGAAAAATTAAATTTTGTAATATATTTCTCATATACATATTGTTAAAATGTATGTGAAAGATTTTTGTTTTAAGAAGGTGGTGCGAGATATAATTTAAAAATAGTCACCAGTGGCAGCAATGCAAAGAACACAGCCTAATTACCACAGGAACAAACTTCCACCGCTATTTTTGAATGAATGGTAATCATTGCCTTATTTGAACTCGCATTTTCTGACATCAATAAGGCAGAAATTGATTTTCAGATGTACTGTTGGGAATTTGGCCCTACACTGTTCAAAATATCGCGAAAAATTACCTCTGTTTTTAAGGATTATCTATTTCATGAAAAATGAGAACGCTGAATAAACGCCTATGGAGCGTTCTCATTGGTCAGAAAAACGATAGCCTTTAACCCTTAATTCTCTCTCCCGTGATATTCACGAGCTGTGTCTTTTATTGAAAATGTTTGATTCCCACCAGTTTTATAAAACGGTGTAATTGGATTTATTATGTTAGCATTTTACCTGTCATTAAATAAGGTGAATATTTCTTTTTGAAAAAATTGTTGTCAATAAGCAATTTCAATTTTTAAACAGTAATTTAATGCGACCGTTAAGGGGTTAAAAACAGAGGTAATTTTTCAATGGAGTTATGAATAAAGAGGAGGAGACATAGAGTGTATTGACTACCACTTGCGAGTGAAGTAACTGAGGAGGTTGTCACAAGATGGCGGCTGCTTTTTTAAAAATCGTAAGTACAGTTTCTAATTGCCCCTAAAGCAGACTTTCCAGCAGTAAAATTGAATAGAAAGTTTCGTCTTACGTAAGCTTCTTATTCATGGAAATATTTTCTTACAAATATAGTAAAAATTTCCATCTGCTTTTAGTGGTGTCAGTTCGCCTGGTAAAACAATTAGTTTGTTTCACAGGTTATCACAATATGGCGAAAACGCAGGGCCTGACTTCCGCCAAAGTAAACTTCTACCTGTAAAAATGAAAATCTGTTTCTGCCATTATTTATGACTTAAATTTTGAATTAATGAGGAGAAAATTTTTATAAAATTCCCTGGTGGAAGTTTCCGCCAGCGGTAATCAACTACTGCAAAAACGGTTACAGTTGAAGATTTGCTAATTTAACCCTTTGCACTCAAAGTTTTTTTTCAGTCGTATTACCAGCAACTCGAAGCGATTTTAGTTGTACCTTATTCTTTTTTTAATTCTTTATTAATACAAATGTTACGATATATAAAAAAAAAAAACAAAAAATTATAAAATTATTGCATTTTGTAATCGTCCAAAGTGTGATACCTCTCGAAGCAATTGCCAATATTTAATCTTGGCTTTTCTAGACAGGTATCTCAAAATTATTTGCATTGTCTCCGTAGCGGAGCCCTCGAGTTTGAAGACAAATTGTCAGTTCCTCTTTCTTAACCCTCCCGCTGCGTAAGTGTTTTATCAAAATAGCTTCAAAAATTGCGTATTTAACACCTTCGCGACAAGCGTCTTTTAAGAATTTGTATTCTTTTGCCACCAGTTTTTCAAAACAAAAAATTTTGTGTAATTTAATCGGGAAAATCCTCCGACTAAATAAGACAAAATTTACAATAAAAAAATAATTGGTGGAAATAATCAAGGAGGGTTAATTAGACGGAAAAAAAAATGCACGCCCGAGAAAATTTCGGGTTTTGCAAATTTTGCTACTTTTACGTTGCCCGATGAAATTGCCGAAAATTACGTTGCCCGATGGTTGCGCAGCGAGATGGTTAATAGTTCCATGATTTTTTCACGATATTTTTAACAGTGTACGTTAATCAGAATCTGTCGCAGACTGTCTTTCTGTACGATTTATTTATCAGTATGGTTGACCATTCTCGATAAAACTATCGTATGTAAATTTCGAAAGAACGAAAAGTTAGCATGTTTTTCAAACATTACGGTATTAAAGATACGAATATTTTTAAAATGAATGGTGCATGTCGTATATTTCATTTCTTAGTGGTATTAATCATTTTCACGTTTTCAAGTATAGTCGAAAAATATTTCTGATATTTGTCTATTTATCTGTTTGGTCTGTTCGCACTAAAACGGTCGTAAGTACCCTTTAAAAACGATAAAAGTCAATATATTTTGCAAATAAATATACAAGGAGAGTTTCCAACAAATCAACCTTGGACCATGTGACATGCCTATAATTTTGTAAAGGTGGTAATTTCCGACGTATAATCCGCGGACCAAACAATATACTCTTTCATACCTGTAATTATTTAAAGAGTAAAATTTATCTTTTATAAAGCATGAAATTAAAAGCTAAATATTCAAAATTATAGGGGGAAAAAATGTGTAACATATTCAGAATTGTATACTCATTTGAAAAATACTATCTCCACGAAAATACCTTCATTGTTTAACATGTTAGCCTTTGCTTTATAAAAGACATCTGAAATAAGTAACGAAATTTGAACCCGTAGTTTGTGAAGCCGTGGCGAATCGTTAATGTCACTAATCTGGAAGAGGACAGTTCCCTGTTTCGAATCCGTTAGGGTAAGTGTTGTTGATTTAGTGTTTTTGAATTAAATTGTGATTTTTTGACCTTGATGTAAATGTGTCCTTGAAAAGCGAAGTGTCAAATTCCTAAATATGTAATTTTATCCTTGAAATATTATAATATTTTGTCTTTGAGAAGGAAATTTTTAAATATGGAAATATGAAAAAAAAAAATGGAAAATTTAGCGAAAAAACAGAATTTTTTCTGGAATTAACGGGAAAAAAATCCGTTAAAATACAGAAATTGTACTGGCAATCGAGACGCCAGTGCAATTTCTGTATTTTAACGCATTTTTTTACAGTGCAATGTGGCAGAACCGTGGGAGTCTGTTTATAGCCGAGGGAAACTTCCTCCAGTAAAAACGAATAGATATTTTTGCCTTAATTATGACAGAAATTCTTTGTGAATAAAGCGTTTAAATAAGGAAAATTTTTCTATTCAAATTTACTGGTGGAAGTTTTCTTTTGTGGTAATCATTCCCTGTGCAATCTGTTGCAGTTGAAGCTTCGCCTTTTTAAAGGATATGTCAAAACGTCTTTATTCATAGTTCCATGTCTTAGATAGAGCAGAATTAAAGCGATAGTACAAGGGAAAGTCAGTAAGTAGGTCACAAACTGATATGAGAGGTCGGAAATTAGTAGTAAGTTGTTTCCAAATATGCAAATAGGTGGCAACATAATCCGACTATAAGATGTTAATTTCAAATTTACGGGGCAGCAGTTGTACAAGATGAGCAGGGTCGTTCAAAAGTTGTTGACGAATAGCTAAGCGGTCGTCCAGTTGAGACTGCGATAGAATAATCAGTGCGGAAGGTTGAGGAAATGGTTGGCATGCTGTCTATTGTTTTTCGCATGTCAGCTCTAACCATTTCCTCATCCTTTCGCAGTGATCCTTCTGTCGCAATCTCAAATGGACGACGACTTCGCTGTTTGTCAACAACTTTTGAACGACCTTGCTCGTCTTGTACAACTGCTGCCTTATAAATTCGAAATTAACATCTTATAAGGTCATTGTGCCGAAATGAGACGCGATTCGCCATAGTTTTGTTGCATTTAGGGTATATTTGGCATTTCGTTAAATAAATTTTATGAAGCTGAAAATTATTGAATACTGTGCCTTCAGTTCAAAACTAACTTATTTCGTAAAAATTGAATCGTAATTTTTGCTATAAGCCAACAATATACCATTGTCGTATTTAGGTCATTTTTGTCGCATTTATGGCAGTTAAATCCTAAATGAGACGTCCATTGTCCTAAATGTGACAATGCGTTTTATACATGATAGTTCATCTTAAAATAGTCATTTAATTGCTATACATATTTTAATTACTTAATTAAGAGTTAAAATACATAAAATTGAAAGTTAGCTTGCTTATTATTGAACAATTAGATAAACTAATAATTTACTTTAAAAATCATAACGGTACGTTATCTTGAATACATTATACTTAAATAATGAATGCCTCAAAATCCATATTTAACAGACTTTTAACTTTGACCATCGATAAAACAAAAATTAAATAATGAATGACTGATACAACAAATTTTACCATATCTTTTCCTTTTCAGTTTGCTTTTAACTCATTTTTGATTTTCACCTTCCTTCTAGGCCTCAATTTTTCTTTTTGATTTCTAAAGGGTATGGATCTATGTAGATTAAGGTTTAGGTTGTTGCAGCTTTACTTCCAGCTTGTTTTAGTAATTGATTTCAGGTTTCTAACGAATTTTGTTTTCGAAATGCTGTTTTTTTTTTTTTTGTACTCTTTAATTATTCTTTCTTTTTCATTTTTGACGCTGCTTTTCTTTTTTCAGTGTCCTATTTTATTTTTCCATATACGCTGCATTTTATAAACGTGTACCAAAAGTTGACTCTACGGCTTTTCGCAGCATTTTAACCCCTAGAGAGGCGGTGGGATAAAATATATCCCACCTAATTTTAAAAATATTCTCACCAGAAAATTTTAACTAAATTTTATATTTTTAACTTTGGGGGAAAATCGTTGAAAAATTGCTTTTCCTTATTTAAAAATAATTTTTTTCGATTATTCCGGTGAGAATTCAATATTTAGAGACATTTTTGCTTGCCCCTCAAGGGGTTAAATTGTTTTCGAAACTGAGTTTAACAATTGGCTTCTAAGCGCAGAAGATTAGCTTCCGCAAAGTACGAATACGCAGGAACGTCCCATGAAAATAACGGTTATTTGCGCTCCTACGGGTCCATCTCAAAATAACATCTGGCAACGACAGCGAATACATTTTTGTTACGAAAAAGCAAACTACGTCTCCGGTAGGTACCGTTTGCATTCAAAGAACACACGATAACCTGGCAAGAGCAAACCTGGACATCTAAAGTAAATTTATATTTCCACGTTGCTTTTAGTGGATACTGGTGGCGATGAAGTTATACATAAGTAGATAAAAAACATCACGTCGTAAGAATATTTGAAAGCAGATAAACATTTTAACCTTTAGACTCGAAAACAAATGATAAAGTTCCACGTATATTCAAAATAGATTTATTCTTTTGTAGCTTTTTTATAAGGGTTGCAGCATTTCTTAAATATTCTACTTGTTTTTTTCTTTTTAAAATTTTAGTTCCATAGTTTTTGTCATTAAACAAATTGCTCTTCAGAAATAGTGATGGCAGTTTGTCCACTGGCAACCGGTTAGCCACCCCTGCCTTACAAAATACAGATTCGCTTTATGAAATTTAAAAATTTTAACAATTTTTTTAAGTGTTTAGGATGCTATAATTTTCCCCGGATTTGACTAAAAAATTTAGATTTCCCACCAGTTTACACTAAAAGCATTGTTCAGATACATATTTCTCTTGTGTGCTTCATCGTATGCTTGTACCGGGTATAAAAAACCAGTAATCCGTGAAACCGTGTTTTGCAGCGCGACTTGTGTTTTCTGCGATGCGCGATGTATCTTTATTTTAAAAAAAACGCTGGAAATGTATTTAAACTAACTATAAATTTGCTAAATTATTCTGGAACGTTGCACTGAAAAATTTGTAAACTTCCTGTGGAATGAGCAGATACACTGGTGGCGGATGCGCGTCTTAGCGAGTTAATTGTCACCAGTACATACGAGTAGTAGGAATATTTCAGAAAATAAAATTATAACTTCCTGTTTAAAAAAAAAACTTATGAAAAGGGAAAACGATCCCATTTAAACACAATTTCTGCTTTAAACATAATTTTAATGCAATTTATAAAAATACCATATAAATTTACCTTAGTTAATATCCTAAAAGTCTCCTCGCATTTAGGACATTATCTTTGTCGCTAATAGGTCACTGAAGAAAACAAGGTGCGTAAATTCGTGGAAAATTTTAGAATTCAAATCTGAAAAGTTTTCGCGTTTTCCCGAGCTAACTTTGCTGGTAAATGAAACACACATGGTAGCCATTGACGTACGTATTTTTATTTGATCTTCAAAGTTAACAGAAAAAAAACTTGAACCAATTTCGGGATTTTTTATCGCATTTAGGAAACACTGGGGCGCTATAAAATTAGCGATGTCCATTGGAATGGGAATTTGTTTAATATAAAACGTTTTAAATGTAGATAAATGTTTCGGGTTTTGTTCATTAAGATCGGATGTCTCATTATATAGCATTTATTTATAATTCTTGCATTAAGATTGCAAGGAAAAGAACATTATCGCATTTAGGGGTCATCATATTTAGGCACAATGACCTTAGTTGGATTATCTTGCCACCTATTGACATATTTGGTAACAATTTTCTCCTAATTTCCGACCTCTCATATCAGTTTGTGACCTACTTACTGACTTTCCCTCGTACATACTGATGTTTAAAGATGGTCAGATAAACATATATGAATACGCTATTTTTCACAAGCATTTATAGTTTATTGTATGCTTTAATAATATTACATAAACAAGGTGTCCCCTCTTATGGTTATCGAATACCTAATTCCTAAACTGTTAGCTTTAGAGGTATGCATCAAGCCGCTAAAATATTTCAAGTATTGTTCTCAAAAGCCATTTAAATAAAAGTAGTTATTTTTGTAAAAGTTACGAAATTTAATATTTTATAGGGCTCCTTGGGCTCTATAACTTATATTTAGAAAATCTTGTCTCTGTGTTCTAACACGGAGTAAAAAAGAAATAAAAAGCATTTATAGGGCCAGAATTTACCGAGTTATTATATTTTGAAATTTATAAATGAATTCGTAACATTTACTCATTAAAAACATTTCTCTGCACTAACCTCCAACTTTAAAGCTGAAAATTCATAAAATGCAACGTATTCTCGGTAAGTTTGGTTGCTCAAAAATTAATTATTTTGTTTTACTTTTTAAAATATAAATATAGAAAAAATGTCCAAATATAACTTAGAAGCCATAGAGACAATATACGAGGGTGTATCAATAAGTTTATGTCCTCACATAGAAATAATTGGGTGAAATTATTTATGAAATTGCTGCATTGTATTAGTCCTTTTCTATATACTCACTGTGCACGGTAACACATTTCTGCAAACGGTATTTTAAAGAGAGGGGGTGTATACATTCCAGGAGGAGTGATAGTAGACCCAAAGGGGGTCTTTTTTCTAACTTTTGTCGACCCCCACATGTGACATATTTTAGGAAAGGCCTGTGACCACTTATTCATGTTGTGCACCTTCCGATCCCCTCCCCTCAAATTTGCCCCCAAATTTTTAAGGCATGAATGATGTCCGCAAAAATTAGGAAAGTGCCCTCAGAGGGCGAATTTGAGGTGGGGGGGCTGGGGACATGCATCGCATGAATAAGTGGTCACAAGCCTTTTCCAAAAATATGTCACATGTGAGGATCGGTATAGGAAATTGCCCCCTTTGGGTCTACTATCGCGCCTCCTGGAATATATCCTCCCCTTCTATTTGAAATACCAGTTGCGCACTGACTATATATAAAAGTATTCATAAAATGTAGCAATTTCATAAATTTCACTGAATTATTTCTATATGAGGGCACTATCTTATTGATACACCCTCGTAATAATTTCAATTTCTTAACTTTCACAAAAGTAACTATTTTCACTTAAATGACTTTTAACATGATAAACAACAAAATTTTAAACATTACATGCAATTGAAACTATATATAAAAATCTAACGGTTTAAGAATTAGCTATTAGACAACGATAAGAGGAACACTCTGTATACGGAATGATAAAATTATAAAATTACTTTTAGGAAATATTAATAAAAGTAGTATATAAAAGTATATAAAAGTAATTTCAGATTGGAAGGTCAAAACTCTGAATAATTTTAAATCCGAAAGTTTTGGACAATTATGTTGAAATTTGGTGCCTGAATTAGCTGAGACCGCTCGACTACGTAGCTCTCGTTAGCCCGCATGTTCTGATCCCCACTTCATTTAGTCCTACATTTTGATGAATGCCGAAAAAGGAAGTCTGTTGGTACAACTTTTCGTAGGCACAACACCTTCATTTACTATTAGAAAATGTCGAACTTTTTTTGGAAACTTGGTCCAGTATTATGCTACTGTCCAGAAATGTGATAATATTTATATGAAAACAAAAATCTCAGCTAAAACAATGTCTCTCATACAAAAAAGAGTAATATAACAGAAATAAAATAAAAGATGCTTTATTAAAATAAACTATAAATGCTTCAAAAATATTCGAGAAGAAATTCAATCTGTATCCATACTTGGATTTATGTCACAATACGTGTGGTAATAAGCTTAATCTAAAAGCCTTCTTCAACCTTGTTTAAAATCAATACTTTTACGAAGATATTTATAACATATTGCATTTTTTAAATGTGATATCGAATGGAGAAGTGATATGTAAGATTAAAAACTTATTTAGTAGGTAAAATTTCATATAGTTTTATAATTTACAGAGTAATTTTCTTTCATCAATATAACATTTGGATTATTTTTAATGAGTAATTTCTTAAAATTTTCAGGAATTGATTATTTTGTTGAATTTTAGAGGATTTTTGTAAAACTTTCAAACAAAAAATGTAAATTCATAGTTTAGAATAAGGTTTTAATACAAGGTGTCAAGAAAAAGCGTTAAAAAGTAAAATCGTAACACAACGTCTAAATTACAAGAACAAATTTACTGGCATCTTCAGAGAAACTCAATTAGTAGAAAAGGTTTTTAAAATGGCCACAACGCAACAAATGGCATGAGCCAACGTATAGAGACAGGGCTGAAAAATGGTTATAAAATGCTACAAGGTGCCTTTTCCTGCAAACTGAAGACACCAGGGTAGTTAAAATCTATATAACCATCAGATGGCACCTCTAAATTCGGAATGTGTGACAATGTGGTGTGCAAATCAACAGAAAACGCATAATTGGAACCATATTTATCAGCGTAACTGTTACTTGTGCAAGTTAATGGCCTAGGTGTTTGTACCTCGACCGCATCATCACCTGATGGTCAATAACTTCAATCAATAATGGTTAATAATGATTGTATACTTTGTGCAGATATTGTATCGTACACGGGGAGTTCCTGGTGTATTTTCCTCGGTATCGGACAACTTTCAGAATCGTACCATCGCTTTGGACACTAAAAAGTTCATTGGGTATGGTATAGAGCCTTGCGCGTGTCGGGTTATACCCAACCAAACCGCAAATTTTGTTTAAAATTAATCTGAAACACGACAAAATAGACAAAAACAAAAGTAAAATGAAAATAATCCTAGTTTTTTCGTTAGTTATAGCTTAGACATTCTTTATTTGGCATATCTTAATTGTTTCAAAGATTTATTTCATAATATATTCATTTTTATACGCATTATATTATTTCGTGTATTGCATTCGGATGTAATGTTATATAGGGGAGGTGGGGGATGAATGGGACATTTTCAAAAAAATATTTTTTATTTAAGTTATTATCAATGTTATATATCACATTTCATAAGTTAGATATTTGGCAACATATATGAACAATATTTATTATAGATTATGATTTATTCAGAAAAATATTATGAAATCAAAAAAACTTTCCTCCCTGTCCCAATCATCCCCACAGCAGGGATGAATGGGACACTAACAGGGATGGATGGTACACAAAGATATTCCTCCCTGTATTCAATTTTACCAAATTACCAATAATTACCAAATACCAATAATTATAACCTTATATATAATTAATTTTGTAATATATGATTTTACAGCACGAATCGATATGATTTTTTTTTCAATAACTTCTTTTATTGCAGTTTTAACTTTTAATGCAGATTTTGGCTATCAATGTGTTCTTTTTTCCCACTTATGAGGCATTTTAGATTTGAAATGAAAGTGCAAAATGTCTTTTAAATATGGCATAGCTAATAATTTTCAATCATAACTTATTAATTAATATTAATTAAATGTATGTTAGAAACATGCAGAACGGGAATTATTGAGTCAATCGGAAAGTTGTGTCGTATAGGAAAAATCAATTCGTACCGGAAAATTCTGCCCGGTAATTATTAGACATTAGATATAGGAATCAATGTCTAATAATTAAATGATAGAATTTACTGGTACGAATTGATTTTCCCAACACGACACGACTTTCCGATCGACCCAATATGTTAGGGGTGGAGATTTATTTGTGCAACATTTCAAAATTCAATATTATTTGTCCCATTTGATCAATAAAGATGCTATTTTTAACAATTTTATCTATTTTGATTAAGTTTTAGTACCCATTTTTTGATAATCCATTAATAATTATTACAATACAATAAATAACACTCAGAAATTTTAAACAATAACAACTCATATAATACTATTTAATACTATTAATTAACGTTAATTATTAATTTATCGACCTATATAATACTATTTAGTTAATAATAAAATTTTCAGCATCTCTAGGAATGAATGAGAATATCCCATTCATCCCTATTTGAAATGTCCCAATCATCCCCATGATGCATATATTCCCTTCTCAGCCATTTTGCCTCAAAAACTATTTTGTCACAATGGTTACTATTCATTCATTTTAACTATCGATATTGAACCTTAAAATAAATAACTACAACATAGATTAATTTTTTATATTGTATAAGATATTTCACATCTTCAAATGTAAAAAAAAAAAAACTTACTTCCAAGCAGAGATTTCAGAAAATGCAACTTTGAAGGAAAATGAAAACAACAATGTGGTCCTAATTTTAGTTCCGAAGCACACTGTGCTAGTGCCTTATATGGGGTAGGAAGCAATTTAAAATAAATGTTTATTGCCTGAAATATTGAGAATGCCCATCCATCCCTTGTCCCATTCATCCCCTAGCTCCCCTACATGGTTCTCACTGGTCCCGTTCTTTGGACACCACTATTTTACAACAATAACTTACTGATAGGTTTCTATAACGTATAGAATAGAAATATACTACAAAAATTTTTGTTTTAAAATGCTGGTATTCAAAAGGGAGGCCCATAGAATGCCTGAATTATTAAATTAAAATTTACAGGCGGGAATTTTTTTTCATTCTAATTCACTAAACTAGAGGTGTTTATCCTGCAGTCTGCGGGTTTCATAGCTACCAGTATACTAACGAATGGTTTTGTTGTGGGTTGTTTTTCTTTCATAAGAACTTTGGATATTGAAAAGAAGATGGAAATGTCTTTTGAATTATTTAAATAAAATTGAGTATTTCCCTGATGAAGTACAATTCCGTGTAGCAAATAACGACACAGGTCCAGAAGATTAAAACTAACACTTGTAGCGTAAACAGAACTTTAATGAAGAATCGAAAAGACACATAGATGTCTTGGGACATACAAAAATCAAATCTTGATCTTTACATCATCAAGTGCCGGGAAAGAGTGATAGAGTTCACAATTTTCTTTCGTAAAGTTTTGGCGATAGATAAATATTGGGTAAGACACAGATCTTGCCAAGGGATGGCCGTTACATTGGAATACATGGAGCAGTTTAAATTTAAATGAAAAGCCTAATAGGCGATAATTAGCCAAGCGCTAGTACGTGAGAAAGTATGAAAGAATTCGAAGGCTGTCGATAGCATTGGAATGAGTGCAGGAAAATGAAATGCGACATAAGTTTAAAAGTACATCTGGATATTATTATCTAACCGCTGGTTTAACCTAAGTTTTGACTATCGCTTAGTAAAGCATCGAATTAAAAAAATCTGACAGAGAGAAATTTTACAGGCAGATGCAAAGCGATAAGAATCTATCTTTCGAAATGAAATGGCTGTGAATAATATTCTTTTTTATTTTATTTGCTTAGATAAAAGAGCAGAGAGAGTTTTCTGGGAACGTTAAAGTAATATGAAAAAGGGATGTAGATTAATTTAAAGCTTTGATATACAAAAAGAAATAGAACGGCACATATTTATATTGATAGTTAACACTAGAAAGACGGGAAAATTTACTCAAATTTTATAAAAAATATTTCGTACCAGAATTTTTATTTTAAATTATTAACTTATTTATTTAACTAGTTTTTTCCCTTTTTCCCTTTTAAATTAGGTTTATAAAAAAAATTCTGGTTCGAACCGCAATGTATTCATTTGGTAGCGGTCAAAATGACCGCTCGCCATCTTTCTAGTGTTAATATTAAATTTTAACTATCTAGGGATCATATTAATTACCTGTAAAGAATAATATATGTGATATCAAACGATATCACAACCAGTATTTTCGGAAAGAAATAATTGGCCTTATTTAATGACAAGCGGAATTAAATAAGGCATAAATTTTTATTTGGAAAAGCTGGTGATTAATAGCTTTCAAGCAAAAAGTTTGTATAGCCCTGCACTAAACGAAATGTTTACTTTAAGACGGGTGTAATTGTTTTAAAAATAATGGAAATTTGCCGAGAAATGATTTGAAATGATAATTTTTTTATTAGCACTATAATGAACCGTGCAAAAGCGAACGAAACGAGATTATCCGGAACCGTACTTCACTTTTCACGCAGTGTGCTTTATATAAATATTTATATATGTATAATATTTATATTTAAAACTCAACAATTTATTACCTAAATGCTGAAATGATTGAATGACCCTAGAATTTACAAATTTATTTAAAAGTAAGTAAAAGCTTTTGCTCACATGCATAAAAGGAAAATTTTCATTCCAAAATTCTGGTAACAAAGTGGCATTTGGGGATTAAAATTGTCCAAAAATGAACCACCGGCCTTCAAGGGGCGAAAGTGTAGCTCAAAAATTATGTAGGGGAGGTGGGGGATGAATGGGACATTTTCAAAAAAAAATTTTTTTTTAATTTTTTTATTTAATTTATTATCAATATTATATATCACATTTCATAAATTAGGTATTTGACAATATATATGAACAATATTTATTCTAGATTATGATTTATTCAGAAAAATATTATGAAATCAAAAAAACGTTCCTCCCTGTCCCAAACATCCCCACAGCAGGGATGAATGGGACACTATCAGGGATGAATGGGACACAAAGATATTCCTCCCTGTATTCAATTTTACCAAATTACCAATAATTACCAAATACCAATAATTATAACCTTATATATAATTAATTATGTAATATATGATTTTACAGCACGAATCGATATGTTTTTTTGTTTTTTTTTTTTTCAATAAATTCTTTTATTGCAGTTTTAACTTTTAATGCAGACTTCGGCTATCAATCTGTTCTTTTTTCCCACTTATGAGGCATTTTAGATTTGAAATGAAAGTGCAAAATGTCTTTTAAATATGGCATAGGTAATAATTTTCAATCATAACTTATTAATTAATATTAATTAAATGTATGTTAGAAACATGCAGAAGGGGAATTATTGGGTCAATCGAAAAGTCGTGTCGTATTGGGAAAATCAATTCGTACTGGAAAATTCTGCCCGGTAATTATTAGACATTAGATATAGGAATCAATGTCTAATAATTAAATGACAGAATTTTCTGGTACGAATTGATTTTCCCAACACGACACGACTTTCCGATCGACCCAATATGTTAGGGGTGGGGATTTATTTGTGCAACATTTCAAAATTCAATATAATTTCCCCCATTTGATCAATAAACATGTTATTTTTAACAATTTTATCTATTTTGTTTAAATTTTAGTACCAATTTTTTGATAATCCATTAATAATTATTACAACACAATAAATAACACACAGAAATTTTAAACAATATCAACTCATATAATACTATTTAATACTATTAATTAACGTTAATTATTAATTTATCGACCTATATAATACTATTTAGTTAATAATAAAATTTTCAGCATCTCTAGGGATGAATGAGAATGTTCCATTTTTCCCCATGTGAAATGTCCCAATCATCTCCATGATGCATATATTCCCTTCTCAGCCATTTTGCCTCAAAAATTATTTTGTCACAATGGTTACTATTCATTCATTTTAACTATCGATATTGATCCAAAATAAATAACTACAACATAGATTAATTTTTTATATTGTATAAGATATTTCACATCTTCAAATGTAAAAAAAAAAACTTACTTCCAAGCAGAGATTTCAGAAAATGCAACTTTGAAGGAAAATGAAAACAACAATGTGGTCCTACTTTTAGTTCCGAAGGACACTGTGCTAGTGCCTTATATGGGGTAGGAAGCAATTTAAAATAAATGTTTATTGCCAGAAATATTGAGAATGCCCATCCATCCCTTGTCCCATTCATCCCCTAGCTCCCCTACATGGTTCTCACTGGTCCCGTTCTTTGGACACCACTATTTTACAACAATAACTTAGTGATAGGTTTCTATAACGTATAGAATAAAAAATATACTACAAAAATTTTTGTTTTAAAATACTGGTACTCAAAAGGGGGGCCCATAGAATGCCTGAATTATTAAATTAAAATTTACAAGCGGGAATTTTTTTCATTCTAATTCACTAAACTAGAGGTGTTTATCCTGCAGTCCGCGGGTTTTATAGCTACCAGTATACTAACGAATGGTTTTGTTGTGGGTTGTTTTTCTTTCATATGAACTTTGGATATTGAAAAGAAGATGGAAATTTGCCTGAAATATTGAGAATGTCCCATCCATCCCTTGTCCCATTCATCCCCTAGCTCCCCTATTATGTAATTTTGAATATAAAACACATTTTAGTGAATACATGGCACTGTAGAATAGATAGGCATTCAGCCTATAATGAAATGATTGAATGACCCAAGAATTTACAAACAAATTTATTTAAAAATGAGTAAAAGATTTTCTTTACGTACATAAAAAGGAAATTTTCCTTTCAAAATTCTGGTAATTATCTGCTATTTAGGGATTAAAATTAAGTGGTGCAAAAATGAACCACTGGCCTTCAAGGGGCTAAAGTGTAGCTCAAAAATTATGTGTGTGGTTATTGTGAAAACGGTACAAATTTTAGTGAATAGATGGCTCTGTGACAGAGTTCTGTCACATATCACGTTTTCTTCAAAATTAATTTAAATCATTTTTTTTTCTTTTGAAACGTGTTGTTCTCACCCCTCGTTAAACTAAAATTTGTAATTTAATTCTATGCTTAAAATCCATATGGAATTTTATCTGTTCGTTTTTTTTCTTTCCCTTTCACTAATCTCTTTAATTTAATGCAGTAATTTTCAGTTTATGATTTGTAACCTTTTCTCGCAGTTGCAATTTATTTTCCAATAACATTTGAGCCGTTAAATAAAATAGAAGAGATAAATGCACCTGCCTGTAATATTAGAATGAATGCAGGTCTCCCAAATGGTCCGCCAACTGAATACCAATATTATTTTAGAAAAATTTTCTTTTTAGATTTTTCTTACAAACCGCCCTGGAACCACCTATGAAAGTTAATTCTAGCGCAAACTTACCGTAAAATTTTCTGTTAAAATTTATTAGTATTCAGTTGACGGACCATTTGGGAGCCCTGTGAATGTTATTTTTTTATTTGCGTCACCCACGCGGGAAATAATTCAGTCTCATTCACTGCTTGATTTTTGATCCGTTGCAATAAAATATCAAAAAAGTAAAAAGATAGTTATTCGGATGCGGTCTTTAAATCACTTTCATGCACGTTAAATTTATTTATCGGTTGCATAAAATCATGCGCCTTTCTCGGCAATTATAAGTAGAAATCATTTAACGTAATCATTTGTTTTAGATAAACATTGCCAGATTTTCTGGCGTCGCTAATATGTACATATTAAGAACCGTTGTTCTGGCAACCGTTTTGCATCACGCGATTCCATCGAGTTGCTAGATTATGTGGTGTAATCATTTGGCTCGCAAATAGAACCTTTGTCTGTTTTTCGTTCACAGTGCTAATGTTTGAAATTGGCGATGAATTGTAATGCCAAGTGTTATAAGCTTCTTATGAAATCAACCACTTTTCTCTCTGCTTGCTAAGATGTAAGAGCAAGTATTTTTGAGTTGCGCCTCCGAGCTCCTTTTTATGCAGGCGTTTTCTCTCTCTCTCACTTTAAGTAACTAATAGTATAATTCCTCTTTTTGTAACTTGTTTAAATGTTTAAATAAAATTGTTGGTTCCTCTAATTAATGGTTGGATAAACACCCTATCCACTGAACTACAGCACAGGCTCTGTGGAATAGATAGACACAATAGAGCTATGAATAAAGAGCAGAAGACATATAGCGTACTGTCTATCGTCTGCAAGTGAAGTAACTGAGGAGGTAGTCACAAGATGGCGGCTGTTTTTGGTTAACATTTGATCAGGACCTGATTAACGCAAGGCAAAATTGCACCAGTTAAAACGAATAGAAACTTTTGATTTATTTATGACAGAAACTGTGCACGAATAAAGCACTTAAATAAAGCGGAAATTCTTATTAAAATTTATTGGTGGAAGTTTGCCTTAGCGGTAATCAAATTCATTGACAGAAGAATTTTTTGTGCTGTCAGAACATAGCGGAAACACAGGGTTTGACTACCTCCGGACAAACCAGTAAAAAGGAATGGATATTTTTGGTTAATTATGACAGCGTGCTTTCGCGTGAATAATACATTTAAATAAGGAGAAAATTTTTATTCAAATTTACTGATATAATTTTGCTCCGGCGGTAATCAGCCCTTGTGGAACAGTTGAAGCTTCACCATTTTGAAGATATGTCAATTCCTCTGTATGCATAGTTCCATGACGGGCACTCAGCCTGTAAGCTCAAACTAACTTCAAAGCGCAAAACATCTTTTTCGGTCTTTCAACACCTAAAGAAAATGAAGAATAAAAACAAAGCGATATTTGAAAAAGCTTTACTTGTATATTAGCTTCAGCATATTTACAAGTTGATAAAAAACCTGGAATGAGAGAAGCGTCTAGAGAGGCAATAAATTCCGATTCATCGAAAGTCTCCTTCTCCCGCCTCGGGCTATCGACTGCAGTGCTATTACAGATATTAACACATGACAAAAATAGAGAGCTTTTAAATCCATTCAACCATATTATTTTCATGTTAGCTTAGATTTTTAATGCTGATTTTCAGGTTCAGAAATGTTTATTTTATGGATATTAAAAAAAAATTCCAGAAATTTCGCGGTTTTCTTTGAAAATATTTTTTCTTTCTGTTTCGTTTTCATTCTGTCAGCGCGAGCATTAGTATATTTCTTTTTTTTTTTCATTATATTTCATCGTATATAACTAAAACTTGGATTGTGTTTATAAAAAAAGCGCATTTATATCCTGCTTTATTTTGGCGGAATCGCATCTCAAATAACTTTTATTAGTTTTTTTTAGTCCTCAGTATTAAAAAAACGCATTTTTGAGGATTGATATAGCGCCGGGCTCCCGCTCGTCCGTTTTTTGAAAACCACTAAGTTTTAAGGGGAAAATTCGTGGTGGGTTTCTGAAACAGTTGCAAGAAAAATGCCCTTCCGGGTAAGTTTCTGCTAAATTTATAAAGGAGATTTTTTCTTTGAAAAATAGGGGCGTTCTAAAAACGGACCGTGTGGGAGCCCTGTATAGTGCCATAGGCAAATTCTTTCACTTCCTTCTCTCATTGTGTACCATAGAAGTAATTGTTAAAAGAACATGGGGAGGACGGGGTGGATGAAGCTTATTAATTACAGTAAAACTTCTCTGTTAGAGCCACTTTCCGTTCCATTGAAAATTGGCCCTTATGAGGGGTGGCCCTTGAATAGGGGTGACAAAAAAACAACAACTAAAATTAGGAAATCAAAACCTATATAGGTGAAAAAACTGTTTATTAACATTTTCAAACTCTATACAAGATTGAAAAAAATTTCTATTGAAGTTTGCTTACTTTTCATAATTTTTTCGCAGACAATTTTGGTTTTTAATGATCCTTTTACTTTATGGAACAAATTACTTAAATTTGCATCATTTATTACTGCCTTAGGTTGAGATATTAGTTTATTTATTTCTGTTAGCGTTTCCTGATAGTTATAAAAATTGTGCTTCAATATGCATTCACAGATTTAGTAAATGTGGAATCGGTTCTTCTAGATAACCTGTTATCCATTGTGTGGTCACAACAAAGGGTCAAGCTCATCCCCCCCAACCTAACCCCTGCAGGTTGAAATGTCAAACAAAGTGGAAGGAATACCTGTTTGCCTCATTCGTGGTCCTTTATTGTGTTACTAAATCCTCCCCATCTACCCCTGCCTTCTGTGTTGTAAGTGCAGTTGTTTGCTGAACCCTTATCTTTTGGTTCAGGAATTCAATACTTCTGTTTAGGATTTAAGGCACATGTGAAAAAAATAGCCTTTATGGGGGGGACGTGCGGCCCCTATAGGAGTAAATTTAACATTATGTCTATGGGAAATTTTTTCGTTCCTAAAAATATTAGCCCTTAATAGAGGTGGCCCTTGAATAGGAGTGGCCTTCAGAAGTTTCACTGTACTTATTATTACAACAATGATATATATATAATGATATATATATATAATAGACCGGAAGCCGGCTGCACAGACACATGGTTCGTGCGGATACCGTTATTTCTCCAGGAAACTACCAGTATCTTTTTATAGAAAAAGAAACCTAGGTTAAACGCGCAAAATTTCGCCTTCTTTTAAGAAGAGATTCTCAATGAGATAATACTGGTGCGAAAATTTTTCTGGTCTGCAAAATTCAAGGAGGCGTACGAACCATGAGACAAACCTCTAATCGAGTTGGAGGCTGAAATTCCAGAATTAGCTAAAACTCGATTCCCGTATTAATACGCAATCGGTCTGCCAAGTCATATCTTGATGGAAAACACTTAAAAACCCGATTTTACCGGTTGACTCGTAGGTTTACCATTGTGTTTTCCTGCTCCCAGTCCTCCATGTTTTCATACCTTTGGGTACAGGAAAACTCAATGGTAAACCTACGAGTCGACCGCTAAAATTAAGTTTTTGGGTGTTTTCCACCAAGATATGACTTGGCAGACCGATTGCGTTTTAATATGGGAATCGAGTTTTAGGCCTTAATTCTGGAATTTCAGCTTCCAACTCGATGAGGTGGTTGTCTGTGCTGCCGGCTCCCGGTCTATAATGAACTTACAAGTGTAAAAATAAACGTAAAAATAAAAAATTAAAAAGTATTAATCCAGAGAGTAAAAAGACAAAAATAAAAATCTATGAATGTGATACAAAATCGTCAGAACAGCCTCATATCCACAATTCATGGAGGAAATGTGTTACTTCATCAAATATTATTGGCGCAAGACAATAACAATATTAAGCTCCTTTAACCCTAGAACTACCGGAAATTTTACTCAAGTTTTATAAAAACATTCTACACCAGAATTTTTACTTAAAACTATTTAATTTGTTTATTTAACTTATTATTGTCTGATTTATACATTTAGTTTGTTTTGAAGAAATTTCTGGTTTGAATAGATATTTTGAATATACATGTCGGGTCCATTGGACCCTTCTGGTAGACAGAGGGTTAAACCATAGCTGCAAACTTTTAAGCTCTTCTGTTACCACTAAAATTTAATAGAAAGTTGTGATTTATTTAACTGAAGATTTAGACGATAACATAATGCAAAATTTACTATAAAATTTCGGTAGTAAGAAAAAAGTTGTGCGTATAATCTATCGAAAAAATGCAAGATGACTAAAATATATTAAGGCAACCAAGAACTAAATGAAAATCAACTAAAAAAGACAAGAAATTAAAAGCATAATGAAAATAACTCATCAAACAATAAAACTGACAAAGATTCAACCGGATTCATATCGAAGCCTTGTGTCATAATCTGGCTAAGTAACATGAGCCACGATGGAGTGAGAATTTAAAAAAAAGAATAAGAATAAAAGAACATGTTCTGCCGTATAGAATTGGTATGTATAACGACAAACGAAATAACAGTACTAAATTCTAAATGGGGATAAAATGATAGAAGGGAAAGTGAAGGATGAGGTAAAAAAAAATCATAAACAAATTAACTAATATTATTACAAAGTTATAGAAAGTTGACAATAGATGTTAAAATAGTATTAAATAATTATTTAAATAAATATTTAAAAAATAATAGAGCTAAGTATGTAGATATCAAATTAATATTACACAAGTAATAATACATAAATTTCATGAGGTTGCATGTATATTCAATAATATCGTTCTATTATGTAACATAATGTAGGATAGATAAATATGCAAGTTCTTAACCACCCTTTTTTAAATATAAATGTTTTAAACTTTTTTTAACACAAAATGTATGTATGAACAGGGACTGATTACCAAGGGGCAAACCAAGAAATTTTGAATAGAAAATTTTGCCTCAGCGGCTTATTCATGCAAAATTTAGCTCACAAATATGATTAAAAGTTTCTATTCATTTTTAATGGGGGAAGTTGACCCGAGTATTATAATTCCTTCACTAGCACTGACAGGAGGTTGTTTAGGTTGTCACAATATGGCGGAAACTCAGGGCCTGTCTACCACCGAATTAAACTTCCACCAGTAAAAATACGAGGGTAGGCTGATAAGTAATGCACACATACTTTTATAGCGCGAACGAAACGACTTTTGAAGCGCGCTCGGTGGCATATGGAAATAGCATCCCCCCCTCTATACGCATGTGCAGATTTGAAGTCGCTGAATTGATCCAGTGTGTTTTGAGAAGCGTAACTATGGAGATGTGTTCTAGTGCTATGTCAACCAGAGTTAAACAGCGTGCTGTTATCGAATTTTTAATTGCTGAAAAAGTTATTCATACTGAGATTCATCTATCGCCGTTTAAAGATAATGATGCTGTTGATAAGTCTACTGTAAATCGATCGGCAGTAAAATTTTGTGATTGCGAGCCTAGAAAACCATAATTGTCGATGAAAAACGCAGCAGACGTCCGATCACTGCCCAAACGGTAAACATCGCAAACTCGTCGACGATTTGATACAAAATGACCTGTGAATCACTCAAAAGTGTATAGCAAACCATATTGGAATATCCAAGCAGCGTGTCGTCTTCATTGTTGAACAATCGGGATACCGTAAAATTCGCAACTGCAGAGGCTCTGCAAAACCTGAATTTTGAACCGATTCCACACCCCCCTTACTTCGCCGATCTGGTGCCTTGCGATTTTTATTTTTTTTGCCTCTACTCAGGAGAGACTACAAGTGTAATCATTACACCTAGGACGATGAGGTGAAGGCAGCTGTGAAATCCTGGATTCGAGAAAAGTCGGAAGAAATGTTCAGTGACGAAATAAAAAAACTTGTTACACGTTGAGAGAAATTTGTTAACATTAAGTGTGACTATGCTGGAAAATAAATATATGATTTTGAAGCATAAAAATTGTACTTTAATGTACTTTTTGTCCGATCTTGCTATATGTTTTTATTCGTGTTCTACAAGCATGTGTGCATTTCTTTTCAGCCTACCCTCGTAAGTATCTTTTTTGGCCATAATTATGATTGAAATTTTACATTAATAAGACGTTCAAATAAGTTTCACCATATTAAGGATATGTCAATTCCTCGTTATTCATCGTTCCATGATCCAAGTGGTACCTTCATTCGGTCTGTAGAAAAGGAAATAGATAAAATGCGAACAAAATAGTAAAAAGGTAAAAAACAGCCAATTTTGGCAGCAAAAATATATCTACTTGAGAATTTCAATGAACCAAAATATTATATAACATTGAATAAATATAATAAACAATTTAAAAATTACAATAAAAAATCCTTAGTAGAATCTTTATGAAAGAAGCCACTTTCATAGTCTTATGACTCTAATCCTTTCTGTCTTATAATAATGCTGAAAATAGAAATGCATTCTTTTACTTCAATCCAAAATGTCTTACCTGGAAAATTGTTTGAAAATATTTATATAATATATTTGAAATAAATATGCTACTTTTTTGAAAAACGATCTGATACTGTAGTTTTCTTTCTTATTCACAAATGTTCTTAATAAAGTGAAACGAGTTTTTAAAGATTTTTTTTTTCAATTGGATAATCGGAAAACTATTGAAAATCTATTAATCTGATTTATTTAGTGTCCACTACGAACAACAAAAGGAACTAAAATAGATCTCAAACAAAAAGTTTTAAAAATTTGTAAAAAAGATACCAAAAGTAAATTAGATTTTACGTTCTACTTTTCTATTGCTTTTTTACTATCTCATTTTATTATTTTTTGTTTTGTAGGCATATTTTTTTTTCATTTGGTATTTTTTTGTACAAGAAATATTAATAAATTACACATACCATATTACTGTTATCAGTTTTAAACCAATTTTTTTTAAATAGTTGTGTCTAATCTTGGTTTTCGTTTATATTGTTGATCATAGCTGCCAACTCTTCCGCTTTTTTGTACCACAAAAAGTTAACAGAAAATTATGCCGTGTTTAGTCGGCAAAGTCTGGCGATTTAAAAAGGTAAAATTTACTATAAAATTTTTGTGGTACAAAAAAGCGTAAGATGTTGGCAGCTATGCATTAGACTATACACCGAAGAGCCATTACTACAGCGTCTAGAATACCTAGTGTGGAAATATGCTATCCAAATAAAGCTAAAAATTTGTATCCCTTAAATGTGCGACGATACTGCTAAAATCTCAAGTGTCGATCGCAACGACATCTGCGGGATTTTCGTATTACACTGTATAGACTAGCAATATCTTGCAGTTGTAGAAAATATACTGCAGATGTCGCTGCGATCTGTATATTTCAGCAGCATCGTTGGCCATTTAAGGAATACAATATTTTATCACTTTTTTTAAGGATTACAGGGATAGCCAATTTCCACACTATATATTCTAGGCGCTATAGCCATTACATTATGACCACCTTCCATCTGTGATAATGAGCACGCCCAGAACAAAACCATGCCGCGTGCGTGGTTGATATTAGAGTATATAAAACACCCATGCATTGTATTTTAAAACGTAGCGTGATCAGTGACTTAATGGGAAAAGCAGCAGATTTATCAGACTTTGATAAAGGTCAAATCGTTATGCCTCGGCAACTGGAAACGTCGATATCAGAAACGGCGCATTTGGTGGGCTGTGCCGCTACCTTCGAAATACTCAAGGCCACAGGACACGAGTTGTGACGTCATCACTAATCGACCGAGGCTAACGAAAAAGAAAGGCTACCGCGGTGCTTTACGCGTATCTTTTTTTACAGACCGCTAGAATCACGGGATGCTCGAATGCACCAATGCAGGTGTACGAAAAGTGAATGACGTCACTCTAGTGGTCTGTAAAAAAATATATGAGGAATGCACCGCGGTAGCCTGTCTTTCTCGTTAGCCTCGTAATCGACCGACTTTTCACTAGTGTTGAATTCACACAAGAAAATTTTTTTGGCAATTTTTTTAATCTTATTTGGCGGCTCCTGTGGCGGCTATATTATCGTGTGGGCGATGTTTTTATGGAGCACATTATGTCTTATAATTCCCATAGAACAGTCTCTTACATGACGTCTGTGCGCTATCTGAACATTTTTGCAAACCAAGTGCATCCATTAATGACAACAATGTTTCCGTCCGGTTATTGCATTTACCAACAGGATAGTGCACCATGTCATCGGGTCGAATCGTCAGAGAGCGGTTCTAGCAGCATTCTAGTGAGTTTCAAGTCATGTCCTGGCCTCCAAATTCACCTGACATGAATCCAAAATAACATTTGTGGCTCAACCTGGAAATCCCAATTCGTGCTGCCACGCTACCACCTCGCAATATGCGAGAATTTCAGGACCTGTTGGTGAGCGCTTGGTACCAGATACGTCACACTACCTATAAGAACTTTGTCGAGTTGAAACCAGGTCGGGTGTTGGCGGTTTTGAGGGCGAAAGGTGGTCCTACGTCGTATTAACCCTTACCACTCCGTTGGTTTCGCTGCGGAGACATAATCTTTCTTTTCGAAATTTGTTTTTGGCACCAGAAATAAAATTACCTTATTTAATCAGCGAATTTTTGAAATTGTGTACTTGAGGGAAACTTCTTTTAAAAAAGTGGTGCCGATCGAATAAAATTTGTGTAAGAGACGCCGGAGCACAAAGGTTTAACCTTCCGTCTACCAGACGGGTCCATTGGACCCGACATGTACATTCAAAATATTTATTCAAACCAGAAATTTCTTCAAAACAAACTAAATGTATAAATCAGACAATAATAAGTTAAATAAACAAATTAAATAGTTTTAAGTAAAAATTCTGGTGTAGAATGTTTTTATAAAACTTGAGTAAAATTTCCGGTAGTTCTAGGGTTAAACAGGTGGTCATAAAGTAACGGCTCTTCTGTGTATATATCAGGGATGGCCAACCTGCGGCACGCGTGCCACAGAGATACCAGTATTAATGTACAGAAAAAAAATACATTGTTTACTGAGAGAAGGTCTGCATTTTAAAAAGGACAAAATTACAACTCTTAGGAAACGGTGTCAAGTGAATTTTGGTGAAGACAAAAAGGTTGGCCACCTCTGGTATATATCATAGCTGCCAACTTTTACGCTTTTTCTTACCACTAGAATTTAAAAGAAGATTTTTACTTATTTAATTGCAGATTTCATCGATTAACCAAGGCAAAATGTTCTTTTAAATTTTAGTGGTAAGAAAAAAGCGTAAAAGCTGGCAGCTATGATATATATATATATATATATATATATATATATATATATATATATATACAGGGTGTTCCGTTAAAGGGGTCCAATATTAATAGGGGTAATAGAGGAGATCACACGGAGCATAAATCAGTATATAATGCCTGGCCGGATCTCAATAATTTTCAAGTTACAGCAAATAGAATGAAAAATCGGAAATTTGTAAAAAAACCCTCATTGCTAAACTATCGATAATGCTACATAAAAACGAAGCACATATTTAGAAAGAGCAGAAAAAATCCTACGAAATGACATAAGTTGTTTTAGAATATTGAGAATTAATGGCGAGTTACAAGCTCTGAAACAGTGAAAAAATACTAAATCAAATATTTAGCAAAATAGTTAATCGTTAATTCCAAAAATGCAACTCTACCTACATCAAGGAAAATGTTATAAAATTTGGTCCATTCCGAAAGCTTTCGAAGAAGCTGACAATAAACCATATCAGTTTAATTGTATGGGAGAAATCAAGCAGTTCCCTAGTTACAACTCTGTACTGTTGCACGCTCGGAAAGGGCGAAACTCCGCCCATGACGATTGTAAACACCCCGTTTTAATATCTTTCAATTATACATTTCTGATCAACCTCATCAACCTCTATCAATACCCTTTCATTATTCAGTCTGGTCAAGTGAATGACATATTGTGCAGCTCTCGCCTTGTCTTAAAGCAAACTCCGTGACTGCTGCGTTTCCTCCATGAACTTTCAGGATGATGAAGAAGAAGTACTTTTTATGCAAATTTTCTATGTGTATAGGAAGAAAAGTGTAATAAAACAGCAGTCATCAGTGGGCGTTATGTTAAAGGGAGGCTGTTGTAAGTGGGATTGTAGTAAGTTGATGTATAATAATTATGCCGGAATACTCTAACGAAGAATATGCGGACATGCATCTGATGTACGGGCAAGCTCATGGAAATGCATGTCTAGCACAGCGCATGTACCGTGAGCAATTTCCAAGGAGACGTTGCCCAAGTTCGAAACTCTTCATAAAAATCGATAGACGATTACGGGAGACTGGATCGTTTAATACAGCAAGCATTGATGCAGGGAAACCTCGACATGTACGAACACCTGCAGTGGAAGAAGATGTACTGAATATTTTTAAAGATAACCCCTCCACGAGTACACGAGCTGCTGCGTCTGAAGTCGGTGTTTCTCACCAAAGTGTGTGGCGTGTTCTGCGTGCAGAAAACATGCACCCCTTTCATGTGCAGCGGGTACAACTGTTATCAGTAACAGATTGTGCTCAGCGGACAGAATTCGTACGCTGGTTGCTTAATGTAACAGAAAATAATCCACAATTTCTTGAAAATATTTTATTTACTGATGAAGCAACATTTACGAGAGAGGGCGTGGTAAACACGCACAATATGCACACATGGTCATATACAAATCCGCACACTGTTTTCCCGTCGAACGCACAACAAAAGTTCAGTGTGAACATATGGGCAGGTGTCCTCGGCGATTATCTCATAGGACCATATTTACTCCCAGATGTACTCAATGGCAGTACGTACTTGGTTTTCCTACGGGATATCTTACCGCAGTTACTGCAAAATGTGCCAGCAACATTGCGCCACAATATGTGGTTTATGCACGATGGCGCACCGGCACATTTTTTCATAGGTGTTCGCAATCACCTCAATTCAACATATCCTGGGAAATGGATTGGACGCAGTGGACCTGTTGCTTGGCCTGCACGCTCTCCAGACCTCAATCCGTTAGACTTTTTTGTTTGGGGACACCTTAAATCGCTGGTGTATGAAACGCCTGTGGATACACCGGAGGATTTACTAGAGCGAATCGTTGTCGCTGCAGGAGACATTCCCAACTCCGTCGGAGTTTTTCAGCGTGTTCGCCAATCTTTACGACGTCGCTGTCGGCTGTGCGATTCTGTTAATGGGCGCAACTTCGAACACCTATTATAATAATGTCCGTTCGTCTGCCTTCCGACATTGAACTGTGCAGCGCAGGCCAGAAGACTATGCTTCACATATGTCATAAAGTACGTGGAATGTAATTCTTTATTTTTCATTTTTCTTTTATTTTCAACACTTTTTGGCACAGTATTTTGTAAGTCACAGACTGTGGTGTACTCAAATTGTAAATTACAAAGTTTGTATGAATTAATTTAAAATTTAGTGTCTTTTTTAAATTTATAATTAATAAAATTATTATGCTATTTGTTATTATTATTTCCTATCATAAATTATGATGCACATATACATACAATAATTGTCCATGTAAAACATGTACTGAAACTTCTTGCATAGTTACAAATCGCAATATTTTTAATTATTTCCGAATTTTCACCACCAGTTTAATTTTAAAGAATTTAACTTAAGCTTTATATCAATAAAAGACCACTTTAAAATGTAGACTATTATTGTAAAGTTATTTTGGTTCATTCAACTCTTGAATAATTAAAAATGTTGCATCTCAGAAGAAGCATGATCGAAAATGTATAGTTGAGAGTAATTAAAAAGGCGGTGTTTCCAATCGTGATGGGCGGAGTTTAACCTTTGCTAGTGTCAAAGAAAGCGGAGTTGTAACTAAGAAACTGATTAATTTCTCTCACACAATTAAACCGATATGGTTCATTGTAAGCTTTTTCGAAAGTTTTCGGAATGGACCAAATTTTACTACATTTTCCTTGTTGTAGCTAGAGTTGTCTTTTTGGAATTAACGATTAACTATTTTGATGTATATTGGATTTCGTACTTTTTTCACTGTTTCAGGGCTTGTAACTCGTCAATAAATATTGCTATTTTAATACAATTGATGTCATTTTGTAGGTTTTTTTCTGCTCTTTCTAAATATGTGCTTCGTTTTTATGTAGCATTATCGATAGTTTAGCAATGAGGGTTCTTTTACAATTTTCCGAATTTTCATTCTATTTGCTGTAACTTGAAAACTATTGAGATCCGACCAGGCTTTATATACTGATTTATGCTCCATGTGATCTCCTCTATTACCCCTATTAATATTGGACCCCTTTAACGGAACACCCTGTATATATATATATATGGTGTTTCAGCACAGCGGTTACAAACTTTCAGGAGAGATAGAGTACACCTAGAGGATGGGAAATCACATAGCAATGCATGGTCGGAAAAGCTTTTCCGGCACGTTAGTGACGACACAAAACACAAGAAAGAAAGGACACAAATAGGGTGAGAAAACATGTTTATTATTCTTAATTCTTAGTATAGAAAAAAACTAAGAAACAAAAGGAGACGACTAACGTCATCAAAAATGTTCAAACTTACGACCCCCGGCCGTGATGCAAGTCTCACTTCTTTGGCACATGGAGGATCTAATTTTCTCGAAAGTACCAGGCTTAACCCGAACTTCCCCAGCAGCTGTCACGATGCATGCAACAAGTTCCTCATCGAGGGTTTCATACACCAGCGTCTTAACGTCAAAGCCTTCCCAGCATTTTTAAGCTACTAAAAATAATATTAATGTTTTCTCACCCAGTCCGTTTCCTTCCTTTCTTGTGTTTTGTGTCGTCACTACCGTACCAGAAAAGCGTTTCCTACCATGCATTTCTATGTGATTTCCTATCGTTTAGGTATACTCTATCTCTCCTGAAAGTTTGTAACTGCTTCACAGTGGGACGTTTTAACACTTTAGTGTGCAGCTTTGCATACATGGTGCAAAGGAATGTCCCTTTAACCTGAAAATACTTGCTAACGGAGAGAGCTACAGCTATGCAAGTTAGGTAACGGTATAGTAAAGTGACTACGTCCGGCCTAATGCAAACGACAGAAGTGCCCCTAGCGACGAAATTTGGAAGATAGCCGTTGCAAATCGAAAACGAAAAGAGACAGAGCAAAATTTCCAGTTAGAAAGTTTTAGAGCAACATTTACTTAGTACGAAACGACATTTGGTTCACACGGGTAAAATAAATCGTCGCCTGTATACCCAAAAATGTCCGAAATCGATGAGCGAGTATTCTACTTTCCATATTCACATTCCGGAAATACAGCAGTGCACATTTGATGATTGTGATGTTGTACTGTGCTGTAATGTTTGTAAAATTTTAATTTCCAATGCATTTAAAATTTTAGATTAACCCTTTCAGGGGCAGAAGAATTCTGTTCGTAAACTGATGAAATAATTGACTGATACCAGAATATTCAAACGAATTTCTTAGAAAATAAAAACCCGCTAATCTGCGCTTTCCATAGGTGCCAACTTCAAACTAATCTTCCGTAATGCTTGCGTTAATTTGACCCTGGTTTAATACGTTTCGAACCAGAAAATTTTTTAAAGAAATGAAATTAAATATGTTCCACGTAGAAACATGGAATTAAACAAATAAGCATTCATGAAATAAATTTTCTGGTTCGAAACGTGGTTAATCTGGGTCAAATTAATACCGACATTACGGAAGATTAGTGAAAGGTTGGCAGCTATGACTTTCATTACAAAAGCAAAAATTTATTAAAATATTCTTAGTGCCACTTGTCAGTTTTGGAATTAAAATTAGGTGGCTAGACCATCTAGCCACCGCCCTTGAAAAGGTTTTAAATCTTTGTCGTCGTATTGAAGAGGCTTGCAATAGACACTCCATGCTAAGAAAAGTGCATGCAGAATTACTCTCACGAATGCAAACGTGTATCATGAGCAATGGCGAACTTTTCCAACATACTGAATATTAACCTTTTATCACTTTGAGACAGTTTGTCTTTTTTTTTGCGTGATGTTATCAAAATGTATTGAGATAAGTTATTTATACCATAAATTGTGCGTATTTCTTCATACTTCTAGCTATTCCATTCAAACGTTTACAGAAAGTGGAGTGCATTGATTTCGACGTTTTTAGTTATTCAGGCGAAGATTTATCTTATCCATGTAAACCAAATGTCGTTTCGTACTAATTAATTTATGCTCTACAACTTTCTAACTGGAAATTTTGCTCTATCTCTTTTCGTTTTCGATTTGCAATGGCTATCTTCCAAATTTCGCCACTAGGGGCGCTGATGTCGTTTGCATTAAATTGGGTGTAGTCGTTTTACTATACCGTTACCTCACTTGCATAGCTGTAGCTCTCTCCGTTCGCAAGAATTTTCATCTTAAAGGGACTTTCCTTTGCACCCTGTATATGCAAACAACAGTATTTTGAATTTAATAGATTTTTTTATTCGTATATACCTAATTCACAAAGGAAAATTAAAATAGCAATATTTGCTTTTATTAGTAACAGACATGCCGTATTTAAATAAAGCGAAATTAACCATTGAAACTTTCTTGTGTAAAGTCAGATTCTCTGAACTACGTAATTTCTAGAACGTATTCTATCATAGGAATTAACACTAGGACGCCCGGTTGGAGTCGCTCCGACTCCGACCATATGATTAAATGTCAATTGGAACATGAAATTCTGTCACAAAATAAGTTAAATTTTAAAAAAGCAGATTTACGTTAAATAAATCAGTCAAATAATTTTAAATAAAAATTCTCGTGCAAAATATTTTTATAAAACTTGAGTAAAATTTTCGGGCATTTTAGTGTTAAAGAGTTAAAAGTTAAGTTTTATAAAATAAATAATTATATAAAATAAGGTATCTGGAGACATACTTATTAAAACATTTACTAATTTTCAATATGTCAGCGTAAAACAGCCACACGACAATAGTTTTTTCTTGTATTGCAGACGTGCAGGAGAAGGAAACGATTGACGTATTATATGAAAAATGTATCTCTGATTTTTTTTTCACTATTTTTCCTGTGTAATAAACGTTTCAGAGAATCATATATAATTTTTTCGAAACAAAATGAAAAATCGCGCATTTAACACCAGAACCGCCGAAAATTTTACTCATGTGTTATAAAACTATTTCACACCAGAATTTTTATTTGAAATTATTTAACTTATTTATTTAACTTATTTCTCCGTGGTACTCTCTTAAAAAAATTCAGCGATTTTAACTACGACTGAGTGTATTTTCACTCCTTTTCAGTATTGAAAATGCACTTATCCTGTAGGAGTGAATTTCATCCATCTTGCGGAGTGGGTTTTTTCATTCCTTTTTGATAAGCTGTTTTCGCTCTTTTTTTCGACTAAATTAATAGGCAAAACGAGTGACTGCACTCATTATTGACAAGTCATTTTTAAACCCCTTTTTTTTGTCAAATTTAATAGGTAAAATAAATTATTTCCCTCTTATTTTCAGAATTTTTTTTTTATTTTGTTTTTTAACATATATAACTCCTCAGTTTGCAAAATGTATTATTTTTAAAACTCCATTTTGTTTTATTTTAATCTAGATGCAGAAGAAATTTTGTTTTTCATTTCCGAAAGATAAATTAAATAATAATAATAATAAAAGATAGTTCGCGCCATAACAAGACAAGATTTTCTATCTTGTCAATATCCTGAAGTGCGCTGCGTTTACTTTATCTTTCTTATTATAATTTTTTTTTCTTTTTAATGTTTTCACATTGTATATATAATTTTAACGTTATTAGTTTTAATCCGGAAATGTCGATTTGTTTAATTATATCTGATATTATTATATCTTAATAATATATTTTGCTTATGACACAGATAAATAATTATGGAATATAGAATTCATGTGTTACATAACTGCAGACTTTTTTTAGTTAAACTTTTGAATATGAACAGAGCGAAGTATAACACAAAAATAAAAATTCACAAAATCATAATTTAAAAAAAGGTCAAGCTAATTGTGTCATAAAAATAAAATAAATTGATAATATTTTTTACTAATCTATTATTTTCTGATACTTTTTTTAAATTATCTTTTACATTTCGTACTATTTACATAATACTGTGGCAATTAAAAAAATAATAAATAAAGTGTAGATGTGTACAACTATCTAAATGAACACAATTTATTAAATACTTGTACTTACTGAAACATAAAAAAAATAGAACATATATCATAAGTTAATAACAATTTAATAATTTTTATAATCATGGGTTGTGTTCCGAAAATATTTCTGAGTGTCATCAGAAAAGTAGTATATTAATAATCAATAATATAAGCACAAAATGATATATGTTTAATAATGTAAATACCAATTAGCGAAATTTTGCACAATTTGAATACGAGAAAACTACATATCTAAGTGCATTTTATCGATTATAAAAATTATGGAACAGACGCATTAAAAAAAAAGAAAAAAGAAATAATTTAAGAAGTTCATATTTCCGGTTTAAAAGTAATAACGTTAAATAACGCAAAAAATCATATATACAGTGTGAAAATACAACAAGGAATGGCGAAGGAATTACAAGAAAGATGAAATAAAACAACGTACTTTACCTTAGAATTTTCAGAATCAGTAAAATCCTAGAATCGCCGGTAGCCATCTTAGTTTTAGCTGGGAAACAAAAACGAAATTTATCCAGTTGTTTGTGATGATTGCCCTCCCCCCCTGCTTTCGTGGGCATAATCCATCTATCTTATTCTATGCCATTTTTAAATCAATCAAATTATAATTGTAATATTGTTGTTTTAATCATGTAGGTAACGCTAAGCTTTGACGCTTGATATAAATAAGCGACTCCCTTTTCAAAACGGTTCTCCCTCTGTCAAACTATATATCGCGTTACAGGATTTCAACCAATAGGGAAGCTTTTTAAACCGCTCTTTTAGAGATATTTTTCTGTTCCGATCTGAAATGAGCTGCCCTGGGATGCTACTCCTAAAAAGATGATTTGGCAAACCAGTTTTTTGTGGAAAATGTCTCTTTTTAATAAAACAGATACTCAGAAAGAACAAAAACACGCGTAAAACTTTTCGTTCTTTTGATGAGTTAATAATTCGTTCTTTTGATTTAAGAGTGTACATATTTAACTTATTTTAGAAAAAAAATTCTAGTTCAAATCGAAATATTTTCATTTTTTAACGGTCAAAATGACCGCTATGGCGGTTCTAGCGTTAAGGGTTAATGATCTAGGTGGACAAAATTCATTTTTCCGATTAACTCGGATTTTGACAAAATCGCGTGTACCGGTAGCTGAATGTTTGCATTTTCGAGATCCGCACGAGATTTGTCGAAAAAAATCAGAGGTGTCGATTAATTATGACCGTAAAGAAGCCACTTGGGCTGTTGATTTGGGGGAGTTTCAAAAGTTGCACTTGCTTCCTCTAAATTTGAAAGCAGGTCGTGACTATTCTGTTTTATTTGAAAGCACGAGCTTGCTGAACATATGTTACAGGTTTGTGAAGATCAGATTTAATCCATTTTTCTTTGAAAATAAGCGATATTAAACCCGCTTAACCGCTTTTTTCAAAGGTTGTAATTCTGGATGATCCTTGATGTTGTTTACAAATTTCATCTTGACTTTTATCGTATTATTCAGTACTATTCAACAATAAGCCTTTTTTAAATCAAAATTGCCGTTCCTAAAGTATTGAAAAATTAAACAAACTCCTGCAGATATCTGCAGATCATTAAGTTTTTATTAATAAACAAGCATTAACTTGCAGTGCATGTATATAAATTTAGTTAAAATCTTGCTAGTCAAATTTAAACCACTTTTAATTATGCGATTGAGCCGAAATAATAAAATCATGTGTAATTTGAATGACAATACAATATTATTATATTTTAAAGAACGTCGAAGTTTGTTTAGAATACTGTTTCAAATGGCTCCACAAAAATTTAGATTAAAACTTGCAAGATAATTTTAAACCAATTTCAATAATCTAATTGAGTTCAAACTTTGCTCAGGATATGTAGTTTTGATGACAATGCAATATTATTGTAATTTATGAAACGTAGCAGTTACGCTTTTTTTTTTTTTTTTTTTTTTTTTTACAGGGCCACATAAAAGATTAGTTCAAATCTTGCAAGACAATTTTAAACCACTTTCAGTTATCTGATTGAGCTGAAACTTTGTCTACGTGTGTTTTTCCAATGACAAATCTTTTAAACTATAATTTGACGAACGTAGAAATTATGCATCTCTTACAGTGCCGCACAAAAGATCGCGGAAAAATTGTTGCTAAAAAGCAGAAATTCTAATTAAATTTCAACAAAATTACTATAGGTTATTGAGATACACAATTGCATTTTTTAATTTGAAAACAAATTGCGCAGCAGTTGTATTTCTTTTACAGGGACACATAAAAATTTCGAATACATTACCGTCTATACGCAGAAATTTTATTTCAAATAAAATAAAATTTATGTAGGTTATTTATTCACACAACAGCATTTTTTTAATTGAAAATAATTTTGGATTAATTTATATGTTTTACAGGATACCATAAAACATTAAAGTTTTGTTTTTTTAATGATTTTATTTAATTTTCTTTATTTTTCAGGATGATTACACAAATTTCTCGAGCAATTCAGAGTAGACAAAAATACAAAAAGGAAATGAATGTTAAGTCACATGTGTGCATTTTTTTTTTTTTTTACTTAATTGTAAAATAAGTATGTTTAACGCATTATTTGAAATGCATTATGCACGGTGCCCACTAAAGTCCTTCCCATGCTTTTATTTACCGAACGGATGCAGCTATAGTCATAAAAGTTGTGTCTAGGTATAGTCACAAACGAAGTCTGTGGGTATAGTAAAGTAGTGATGCGCTACCAGATGAGACCGCTTCCAGCGTCACCTGGTTAAAAACAGCTGAGTTATTCCTATCTCGAAAACGAGATTCATATTCAGAACGATATTCATTTAGCATTCATGATCACAAGGTGTCGTCATTCACTTTTATCCCATATTTCAAACCGTTTTCGCGATAGGAGCGGTAATGCCGCAATTTTGTACCACGTGGAGCTGTAACCTCTTTAACCCCTTGAGGGGCAAGCAATCGTGTTTGCGTAATGTTGAATTCACACAGGAAAGTTCGAAAAATTTTGTTTCTAAATAAGAAAAAGCAATTTTACGACTTTTTTCCACCACAGTTAGAAAAGTAAAATTTAATAAAATTTTTCTGGTGCAAAACTTCATTAATCGTAGGTGAGATAAAATATATCCCACCGCCCCTCAAGGGGTTAATATACCTAGACACCATGTTTATGAATATAGATGCAATCATTCGGCAGTTAAGAGGGTGGGAACGAACTTTAGTGGGCACGCTGTATTTTTATTTTAAGACATTGTAGTTAAATAACCAAATATTTATCCCTGTTTGAATATTTTATTAATGATGCATTAAAAAAACAGAAAAACTAATCCAACGAAATAATTTTGTCTACCTAGATCGTCAAAACGTCCCACTGTGAGCTGTGCTGAAACACTTTGTATGTATATACATATAAAAGTGTCTGATTAATTACATTTTTGTTAAAGAAAGATAAATTATAATTTAGACGTACACTGTAAGTATTTCTTACCAATATTTCCTCATTAGTTGTAAAGTTAGATATAATATTGGAAATATTTTGAATTAAATTGCAAATATTTGTGCAGATTAAATTGAAGGTATGTCCAATGCACTTAAACATATTTTTTCATCATTAATTAATAACTATAACTAAGGCGTAACAATATTCAGGGATGAGATTTCCGCGTTTTCTCGCACCAGTATTTTGTTAGAGAAAATGTTATTTGATTTAATCGGAATATTTTTGCGATTTAAAAGAAGAAAATTTTCTCTAAGAATATACTGGTGTGTAAAAACGCGGAAATCTCATCCCTGAATATTAATTATAAGACTGGCTCTGCGTTCAATTAATATTGGTTCTCTTCATAAGAAAGAGCACAGCTACTGAGAGAATACGTCAATAAGTTATATACCTTGTGATTCAAAGTGGAAGTTATAACAGCGTTTTTAAAACTTGGATGATAGAAATATACTTCAAATAGCAAAGTATATTTAAATCAAGTATAGCTTTTAGATATGACATGTGTTTTTAAAGTGTCTGAATGTGTATTAAAATAACAAATTTAATTTTTTATACACCCCCCTTTTACTATAATTTATGTTTTAAAAATAAATCCTTGCGTATAAAACAGACATTTAAAGTTATTTTTGCACAACCAAAACTTGCCTTGAATTTTATGAATTTTCACTTTTTTTTCTTTGGCACTAAAAACGGAAAGGCGTGGTTTTAGCCGAGGAAAGTGCGGAAAATTTTCATAAAATCCAAAGTATCATAATTCGGTAAGTTTTTAACTCAATAGAAAAAGATTTTATAATGCTTTTCTTAGACGTAATTGAAAATTGTGTTTGTCATCCGCAGTTTAAGAGATAATTGCCACTGTTATTTTTGATAACCAAATGTATTGGGATCGTATAAATATTTATCTGTCTAAATTTATTTTAACGTGAAAAACGTTAGAATTTGTTTTCAATTTATTTGTTGACTAAAACCATTTAGTGATTATGAGTCTTATAATTATTTTTATTTTTATTTTTATTTATTTTTTATTCAAGTTCAACACTGACAAATAAATTTACGTTCAGTATTTTCATACAAATTAACATAATGAAAGTTTCAAAAATTTTAACCCTTTAGTGCTCAGCTTGGCATATATGCAAAACAATAGTGGTTTGAATTTAATAGATTTTTTTATTCGTATATACCTAATTTACACCAGAAAATTGAAATAGCAATATTTGCTTTACTTATTAACAAACATTCCGTATTTAAATAAAGCAAAATTAACCACTGAAACTTTCTGGTGTGAAGTTAGATTCTCTGAACTACGTAATTTCTAGAACCAGTTCTATCATGGGAATTAACCCCTTAACAGTGTGGCCCTTACTGGATTCGGGCAAGAACACTTTGCTTGATTCGTTATTAAAAGCATTTAGATACCACTAATTTGTAACTGTAAATTTATCTTTATTGATTGTCAGATATTTTTCGATTAAATAAGGTAAATATTTTAGTATGGAAAAAGTGGTGTCCAGCCCCATTTTTAATTTTTTTTTAAGAAAACAAATGTCACTGTTAAGGGGTTAAAGGATTAAAGGTTAAGTTTTATAAAATAAATAATTATATCAAATAAAGTATTTGGATACAAACTTATTAAAATATTTACTAATTTGCAATATTTTAGCGTAAAATTGCCACACGACAGTAGTGTTTACTTATATTGCAGATGTGCAACAGAAAAAAAGATTGACGTATTATATGAAAAATGTATCTCGGATTTTTTTTCATTATTTTTCCTGTGTAATGAACATTTCAGAGAATCATATATAATTTTTTCGGAGCAAAATAAAAAATCACGCATTTAAGGGTTAAAGCCTTATTTACCCTCTCGCTGCGGAACCCGAGATATCCTCGGGGATGCATTTTTCCGTCTAATTAACCCTCATTGATTATTCCCACCAGTTATTTTTTTATTGTAAATTTTGCCTTATTTAATCGGAGCATTTTCCTGATTAAATTAGACAATTTTTTTTGTTTTGGAAAATCGGCGACAAAGCAATAAGAATTCTTAAATACACAATTTTTGAAGCTATTTTGATAAAACAATTACGCAGCGAGAGGGTTAATAGTTACTGCTCACTTAAGATTTTAAGAGAGAGTTAAGATTTTTAGTTTTATAGACTCAGCTGAATCAAAAACGTTACATTATTCAGATTTATTCAGTTACGAATAATGAGAATATTTCATCTTTGTAAAATTTAAAGAAAAATTTTCCACTGAATAAACGGTGACATTTTCCACTCCAGGCACCCACAATTTAAAATGAAAGCGTTTAAAAGAAATAAAATTCCATTTTTACTTGGAAACTGGAATAAAAAAATATTTATATTTTTTTTTATTTGGGCATTAATAGAAATTTCGTAATATTATATAAAAGTTTATTAAGTAAGTTTTACATTTCGTTTGCACAATACATAGGGGAAGGTGTTGTTCCTTTGACCACTTTGCAAAATTTTAATTTTCTTAGCTTAACAATTAAATCTAAATTCAATTTCTTTGTTTTATTATAATAAGTATCATCTGGTTTATCATATGCAATTTTTTCAAGGTTCTAGCTTTATATTTATTATGTTTAATTTCATTTTTAAAAAATAATAACATTGTGGTCAAAGGTACAACTATGTGTTGTACCTTTGACCATGGGATGTTGTACCTCTGACCAACCAATTAGATAACACAGCAATGAAGAAAGAAAATCATTTTATTTAATATCATTGTTTCTTGAGTTTAGGCTGTTGCTTTTTTTTTCAGCTTCAATAATTAGCCCATCAGGAGTATCAGTCAGGATACGAGATTTCCCTTTATGCAGACCTCTATTTGACATTTTCCTTGCTTTCACTTTTGGATGAGGCCTCACACTTTCAGGTGTTATGATAAGTGGCGATAAATTTGAACTGCTTCATTGAGGAATGATATTGTCAGTTTGAGCTGCGCCACCCGCTGATGGTTCATCAAAATCAGTTTCATGCAGCACCGCTCTGCGTGTTACAGTAGTTGCAAGAAACTCTTGATCAGAGGAACGTTCTCATTGAAAGGCACAAACCCTGTGACCTTAAAACCTTTCATAATATTGCTTGGAACTACGACTTTAGAATCTGCTATGCCCTCAAGTTCAGCAATGTTGTAGATTGTAAGAGATTTTCTAACATTTCCTGGAGCAACCATAGAATTATTTACAGCGTAATTATAAAAGGCTTTAAAAGAACCATAAACAACCTTATTAAGGGGTTGCATTTCATTGCTAGAGTTTGGATGAAACGTCATTAGTATCTCACCACTAGCCTTGGCTATCTCAATTATTGGTATGGCAATATGAGATTCATGGTTATCAAATAATAACAATACTGGTCTTTCAGTACTAGGTCTAACATTTTTCAGAAAATGTTGAAAGAACTGTTGGAATATGGTCTCATTTGACCAGCCTGATGGGTTTGTAGCCCCGATTGATTCAAGAGGCGTTTTGTAAAGCATAAATGGTTTAAAGTTGACACGGTGAAAACAAACAAATGGGGAATGATATTTCCGGATGCACTAACAGCAGTAATCATAGTGATAGATGTTCCCTTACGGCAGACGTTATCATCTCCAACTTGTTTTTTTTTCCTTTGAGGTCTATGAGTTCAGGAGGTACGTCAACTGTGCTTATCCCAGTCTACATATTTTTTATTATTTATGAACAACTCAAGTGAAAAATATCATTAATTAACACTAGAACGCCCGGACATTTTACCCAAGCATCACAAAAATATTTCGCACCAGAATTTTTATTTAAAATTGTTTAACTGATTTATTTAACGTATTTATGCGTGGTTTTAATTTTACTTATTTTATGATAAATTTCTGGCTCCAATTGGCATTTAATCATTTGGCCGGAGTCGATTCGACTCCTTCCGGGCGTTCTAGTGTTAATTTCAAGACATTTGTAGTAAGTAAGTCATAAAAATTGAAATGTTTAGAAAATCTTTTAAGAGTGTTGTACCTTTGACCTGGTCAAAGGAACAACAACTGATAATGGTCAGAGGTACAACACCATGCTAGTGCAAATTACAAAGCATGCTACAGTGTTAGGGTTAGTATAATCAGTTTCACAAGCCGCACCATATTTATAAAAGTCTATAGCTACTATGTCAAATTATTTCTATCAAAAAAAAAAAAAAAAAAAAAAAAAAAAAATCATAGCACAAAAAATATTGTTATTCCAAACATTAACAAATAAATAGTTACATTTTTATGATGGAAATGGATTAATATTATTCACGGGAATTCTCTTTGACTTGAATAATCCACAGTAGGTTGCACAAGCCCTCTAATTAAGGAACTATGCACTAATTACACCAAAATTCATAAAATGCTGCTAGATGGCGCTACAGCCTAGGTGGTCAAAGGAACAATACGGTCAGAGGTACAACACCTTCCCCTACACCAAGCCTTTCTTTCTTTTAGCTCTTTCTCTCCCTCTGTCTCACAATTTTAAAGGAAAGCAACTAAAAGAAATTAAATTCCATTTTTACTGGAATATTGAAATAAAAAATTATTTATATTTTTTGAATTGGAAAGTAATATAAATTTCCTAATAATCTTTTAAAATATTTATTGATTTTTATATTTCATTTGCCCTATAAATACAACACTCATTTTTAACACTTTCCGACAAAGTTGAAAAGTGTTTATGCATTCGGTTTGTCTGTCCATCTGGTCGTCTGTCCACGTTCTAACTCCCGTAAATATACTCGGATTTTCATGCAATTAATAAGGTTATTTAGGGTCACCAAAGCTTGTTTTGTATTGTATATGAAGGATGTAGGAATAATAGTTTATTTACAGGGGCACTCAAAAAAATTCCATTACATTATGGTATATGGTGAAAAATCATTTGCAGAGTATTTAATGAGGTTATGCTATTTCAGATTTATTGAAATAGATATGAATCACTGAATTTCACTACGATTACGTTAGAACAGGGCAATCATAGCATTTTTCATTCATTTACAGGGACACACAAAAGAAATCGGTTACATTACTCTCTTTGAGTAATAATTGCTGGAGTGTGCATTTTAAAATTCGGTATGCGCTTTTCAGTTTAACTAATTTTTTGCACGTTACTCGGTATATATAAATTCTATAAACGCATATACAGGGCCGCATAAAAGTATTCACGTACCATTCTCCTCATTAGAGGAAGTTGCTGAAAGGTAATTTTCAGCTGAGGTATACGTATTTCTTAAGTGAACTAAATTTTGGCATGTATGTAGTTAATACACTGTAAAAAAGAACGGACTAAAATACGGAAATGCTTCTGCCAATCGAGACGACAGTACTATTTTCGTATTTTAACAAAACTTTTTCCCGGTAAATCACAGAAAAGTTTCGAGTTTTTTGTCTTTTATGAAGGAAAACTTCCGTTAAAATACGTAAATAGTACTGGCGTCTCGATTGCCAGTAGTATTTCCGTATTTTAGTCTGTTTTTTTTTACAATGTAGATACAAATCTATATATCATATACAGATCGGCTGAAAAAATTTGGATAATTTTCGGATTGTAGATGGGAACAGCTGAAATTGGGTTTCGAAATACGTTATGCGTTTCTATATGGTTGAAATAGACACAACATTTTAACTTATTAAACTGTGCAAGTTTTGTTACATTATTCTGAATGTGTTGGAAAGTGTTTCATAATCTATGCTTGACGCATGATTTTTTCGTTCTTGTTTTTTCTCCTTTCGCTCTCCCTCTTTCTTCACTTTTCTCTTTTGCACGTGTACTTACAAATTTAAAGTGAATTTGAAAAAAAATATATCTATTTTCTTAAAAACTCTGAAAGTAAAATTAACACTAAACTACCGCGAGGGGTCAAATGACCCTTTTTGAAATTTTTTGGGGAATTTCTGAAACTAAAACATTATGAAATTTCTTTATATTTCACGACTTTTATTAAAACATATGTTCATATTATTCCTTAAAATGCCGCATCTCCGAACTATTTTTTTTTTTTTTTTTTTTTTTCTTTGCCTAGAAAAAAATATTTTAGGCTTAACTACCGCAAGGGGTCATTTGACCCCTGAATAAATTTATGGTAAATCATAAAGGTATAAATGTTTTATTTTGTAAGAGCATTAGTAACTTGCGTATTTTTGCTATTACATCATTTATTCTACTGTATTACATCATATTTGTTAACCCTTTCAGGGGCAAAGCATTTTCAATGCTAAAGTGTTGAAGTAAGTAGTTGGCACCGAAATTGACAAACAAATTTATTTGTAAATATGAAAAACGGCTGTATTTCGCATACATATTAAATATTTTACGAAAATTCTGGTACGATTATGTCGTTTGGGAATTAAAATTAAGTGGTTTCATAAACATACCACCACCCCTGAAACGGTTAACACTAGAACTGCGGGAATTTTTACTCAAGTTTTAAAAAAATATCTCACATCAGAATTTTTACTTAAAACTATTTAAGTTATTTATTTAAGTTATTTTTGTGCAGCATATATTAATCTTATATTACAAAAATATTTCTGGTTCGAATCGACACGTATTCATTCAGAAAGGGTCAAAATGACCCCTCGCCGCCGTTCTAGTGTTAATGTGCGATGGTGCATTTCGAAATTGACTTTACTCCGGGTGCGATTCTAGTTTGAACATTTCAGATTATATCGTGAACGAAATAATCTTAAAAATATGTGGTGAGCATAAAACAAATTTGCACAATATTTGTTTATTAAATTTTCGAATTTCTTGAAGTAATTATTTTCTTAATTTTTTAGCGTAATTATATATATATATATATATTTTTTACTTTAATAAATAAACAATTTGAAATAATTATTTGAAAAAAAAATGTTTTATTCATACACCAAAGTGTATCAAGTGGTATATTTTTCGCAAAACATCGTAAAATATATAATTTTTATAGAGGGGCCATTTGACCCCTTTCGGCAGGAATAGGTATTAAAAAAATTCGGTACGTTTAGTGTTAAATAAACTCTAACCTCATATGAACTCAGGACATTTATAAGTAAGAAGATAAAAGTCAGTTATTTGAATAATAATTACTATTAAGTATCTTCCTATTGAAACAGTGAAACAACAAGTAAAGTCTTTAATCAAAAATTAATGATAATTTCTTTTCAATAGATTTCCATCGGAAATTTTGATGATTAACTACAATGAATGAAAAAGTTTTTCATTTTTCATCTCGGAAACGAACATGTAAAAAAATATACCGTTGAAATTATTTCTCCTCTATTAATCTATCGTTGAATAATGACTTCAATCTGAATGATTTTCCGAGCTACTATGCCTCCGCGATCATCAAATCCCCTTTAAGAAAAACGATGCTTGCATAAGACATTAACTCGTAGTCTTAATACCAATAATTTGCTTTCAAAATCAAATAGATGATTAGATTGTCAATTCTAGTAAACGATGAAAAGGTATATGAATGTGCTAATTTTACGTAAAAATGAATTACCGTACTCCGTTCATGAAAATTCAATATTAATTTCAGCTAATGAGCAATCTTGATACGCTTTTAATGACTTCCTTTAAACAGACTTTACTGTACTAATAATTTTGTATTCTTAGACATTTCAATTATATTCATATTTTTCAGAGAAAAATTTTAAATTACGTGAAAATTTTCTATACTAGTACGACAAAGATTAATTTCATACTAAAGTAATTTGCTAAAATACTGTTTATCTATCGATAAAGTAATAATTTAGTAGTTCACAAGAATTAATATGTATTTGTTAATTTTAGAAGATAACAAACATTAAACTAGATTTAAAATATTTCCTAAAATATTTATATATGGGAGAATTTGTCACATAGTTTTCATACTAGTAAATACATAATTCATTTGGTTTTCTTGCAATAACCTCATTTAAAATTCGCATTAAATTTTGGAATGTTTATCTAAAAGTATTTTTCAACGTTAGTATTTCAACTGATATTTATAAATCTATGAAATTTTACCTCATTGATCACAATCACTATGCAGAAATTGTATTTACTACACTCAGTATTTGGGAAATTATTATTTAAATGTTTCATTGGCAGACAGACATGGTTTGAATGTACACTGGTGTCCAAAATTAAAGACCAGTCACAAAATGCTAATTTTTAAGTAAGCGAATACTCAAAAGGAAATAATACAAATAATTACTATCCCTACAGCACAGCTAGTCCATATAGCATCTCATTCATGTCACACATGGTCACAAGTGTCACAGTCACTACGGTGAAACAAAAAATAGAAAATTCCACACGTTACATTATGACTCTCAAATGATCACTATATGTGACTCCACTGAGGCGTCAATATGACTTCTGCTTTGTGACGAGTCACCAGGTGACTTTACAATGTAGTTACATTGTGACTCTCATGTGACTGTCATTTTTAGACTCGATTTCAAAGTCATCATGAAAGTTGCATTATGATAAGTCACCAAATAATATCACATTATAGTCACATGGTGTAGGTATGCAAGCACTGCGCCACAAATGGCTGGTTTTCACCACTACACATTAAAAGTATTCTTTGCCTTCTCAAATTTAAGAAATTCCATCTTTAAATAAATTGTGGAATAGTATAAAAAATTAGTGGTAGCAATCAGCCATTTCTGGCGCAGAGCTTTCATCTCTGCATGGTGACTTTTCCCAAAAGAGCACAGTGGTGACTTCGCAGTAGCCTTTCTGTCACCTCAAAGTCATCATGTGACTTTAATGGGACATTATTTGGTAACTTGTCACAATGCAGCGTTTACGATGACTTTGACACTGAGCCTACAGATGACAGTCACATGAGAGTAACAATGTAACTACATTGGAAAGTCACATGGTGACTCGTCACAAAGCAGCAGTCACAGTGACGTCTCAGTGGAGTCACATATAGTGATCATTTGAGACTCTTAATGAGATGTATGGAATTCCCTATTTTTTTGCTTCACCGTAGTGACTGTGACACTTGTGACCATGTGTGACATGAGTGAGATGTTATATGGACTAGCTGTGCTGTAGCGACAGTAATTATTCGAATTATATTATTTCCTTTTCAGTATTCGCGTACTTGAAAATTAGCATTTTGTGACTGGTCCTTAATTTTGGACACCAGTGTATTTCCTTGTGACGGAAGCTCCTTTTGGTGAGTAGGTTACTGTATTTTTTGTTGTTGTTATTTTTCTGCTTTTTGTTGTTCTTGCTGTTGTTGTTTATAAAGATTAATGAATTGGCTAGTTTTTGTTTTGTTTTTTAATCTTATTATTTTCTATTGTCTGCAAAGAGGTATCAGTATTGGACAGGAGACATTTTTAGCAAAATGCCCCCTCGGTGATAGAAATATCTCACTTTGACAGGGTTCGTACGGGTACCGTTATTTTCAAGGCCAAATTTATCAGTATTTTTTTTATAGAAAAATAAATCTAGTTTAAACGGACGAAATTTCGCCTTATTTAAAGAGAAAATTTTTCATAAGAAAATGTTGGTACCGAATAATTTCTTAGTTTAGAAATTCAAGGACCCGTACGAACACTGTTTGATATGTATTATAAATTCAGCCCCTTCATAGCATGTTTTGTGATGCAGTGGCGTAGCGTTAGGGATGGGGGAGCTGGATCATTTTATTACCAGTATTATTGTATGCTAAATTCTGCTTTGCTTAATCGTATAACGTTCAATGATTAAATAAAGCCAAATTTTCTATATAATAGTGCTGGTAGAAAAATGATACGCCCTTACGCTACGCCACTGCTGTGGTTCATAGCTGCGCCTTCTTATGCATAAAGCTTTTTCTTTTCATTATAAAATCTTACATGAACTTTTTTTTTCTTGGGGGTAAATTATTTAGAGAATAACTAATGAATAAACCCCATTTACAAACTTATTAGGTTGATAGTACACACCTAGACAATCATTTTTTACTCCAAAAATCGTGTTTTGTACTAAAGAATTAAGTTAGTAGACGGCGCAATTTGATTACGTTAGGTACTTTTTTCCAGTAAGGCAAGCAAATATTTGATAAAATGTGTTAATATAATGTCATTCCTTAAAAATATGCTGATGTGAAAGTAAAACACAAGAAAAAGATCTGAAAATTACAAATTTACTTTATTTGGAACTATTCAAGGGAGTTCACAAAAGCAGTCACTCTTTACTAACTCTTGTGGGTTAAAGTGCTATTACACAGGATAATTTAATGCGACAAAAATTGTCGCGACTAGCCAATTTTCCAAACATTTCACTAACAGTTCCGGGCAAGGCTTTTGCCTCGTCAGTTTTCCTAGAATTTCATTGGGTGTTTCGGGCGACATTGCTCATCAATTACTTCAGTAGACTTTGTAGGCGCCAAAATCCCCCCCCCCCCCCCAGGAAAAAAGTTGATTGTTTTCAAGCAGCTCTTTTAAAGCCCTAGATTAACATTGTGTCTTCCGAAAATAGCGGCAACTTTGACGCCTCGTGTAATAGCTTTTTAACACTAATAATTTCCTTCCAAACCACCGGAACTACCGGTAGAACTTTCCAAAACTACCGGAAATTTTACTCAAGTTTTATCAAAATATTCTACAGCAGAATTTTTATTTAAAACTATTTAACTTACTTATTTAACTTCTCCTTATTATTATTATTGTCTATTTTTTTTATATATTAAGATTATTTTTAAAAAATTTTTGGTTTGAATAAATATTTTAGATGTACCTGTCGGGTTAATTTGACCCGTCTGGTAAGCGGAGGGTTAATGCTTCGTTAACTAGAATGTGTCATTACCTACAAATCCTATTGCCATAATGTGCCGTCGAAAATGGGCCGAAGGACACTTTTTCTTATATTCACCATCTATCTCAACTGTCGATTAAACGTGAAAACCTCGGTTGAATGATTTAAATGAAATTCACGATTAAGGTGATAGGACCTGATCGCGACCTAAATTTAATCAGATTAATGATGAATAGCATTTGAGCGTTCGACTGAGGCTTTAGCGCTTAACCGCCAGTCGAGGTAGATCATGAATACGAGCATTTGACATCTTTGACCAAGCCACATTAATGTTTATATGCACAAACAATTCAAAATGGTTACAAGTTTATTGCGTAATTATTTGACTATGTAAACAGTACAGGAGTCCGAATATGTGTACAAACACAAAGTACAAACACTCTTTTCCTCTCGTCATCCTTTTGATATCGCATATGACAGTCAAAATGACGTAACGAAACAAGAGCAATGTGAATTTTCATTTTCATATATGATACCGAACGAGGCAAACGAAAAAGACAGGCTGCTGCACTTGCTTACAAGTTCGTCTCTTTTCAGGGGACTTGAGTCACATGATGCCCTTTTTTTACACAGGTTCAGGAAAAGCACATCCCGTGACTCTAGAGATCCGACAAGAGACAAACGTGAAGCGTAGTGCGGCACCTTGTCTTTTTCATTAGCCTCGCGATATCGAATACATGACAAGATGAAAAGAGAAAGTTCCCAAGAACTAAATTTTGCAAAGAAGATTTCAACGTGTGCAAATGTATGTGCACGTAGAGGTTAAAAAAACTCGAGAATTTTGGTGAAGAAACTGAAAAATTTGGGAATTTGAGGGGAAAAACAAATCCTCGTAAAACAAAACATGTTTTACTTTAAAATGTTTTACGATTTTAAATATTGTTATATAGGTTATAAATTGTATTTTTTAATTGTTTGTATTCTGTATATTAAAACCAGTGTCAAAATATTGGCTTTCCATCTGAAAAGCTAACTAAATTAAGTGCATCTCTATTTTTTTTTTTTTTTTTTTTTTTCTTTTATTAACCATTTGGAAAAATGGTTATTGCTCTCTGTCAGGGTAGGAAATCAAAAACATATCTGAAGGTTGGTTTAATCCGCATTTTATTCATTTTCTGATTGGTCTATACAGTAATCTGTATTTCCCTTTACTTTCAACAGAGATGGCTACTTTTGTTGCCACTATGACAAAAAAGTAATATAAACTACAAAAAAAAATTAATAACTCAGAAACAAATTGAGATACAGCTTTCAAACAAATTGCATTTAAAAGTACATTTCTTTTTCTCTAAACGACGGTGTAAAAAGTAATATTATTTGATGTTTAGAAGTTTAAGAATGAAATTTCATTTAAAATGGGTCGTCAGATTTCTACGACGGAAAAGCCTTTTCCCGAACAGCCAATGAAATGCTTGGATAATACGTAAGTTTCAGGTGGATAATACGTAAGTTTCAGGAAATCTGACGAGTCGCCGGCGATTTTTGTCGCTTGCAATTTTTACGTGTAATAACACTATTAATGTTTAATTCATGGCGTACGTAATGTATGATCAACTACGTGCGATTTTTTATGTCTTAAATTTTAGTCTTTGAAAAAATCATTTTCCAAATGGTCGTTGTAATTTGTTAAATTGCTTTTTTATTATTCTATTTTTCCCCTGGTTTTAAGTAACTATCTTTCTATTACAATAATCTTTCATAATTTCATCTCGTATTAGTTTGAAGCTGATTAAATTAAGTTAAACGTTTGGTATTATTGTGTTGAATGTCCGATTGTTTGTAAACAGAATACAGAAAATAATTGCCCCCCAGAAATAATTAAAAACTTGTTAGTTTTATTATTTACCATATGTTTACAGATATTAACCCTTTAGTGCGCAGTTTTGCATAGTATATGCAAACAACAGTGTTTTGAATTAAATAGATTTTTTAAATTCGTACATACCTATTTCACACCAGAAAATTAAAATAGTAATATGTGCTTTACTTAATAACAGACATTCCGTTTTTAAATAAAGCGAAATTAACCATTGAAACTTTCTGGTGTAAAGTCAGATTCTTTGAACTACATAATTTCTAGAAGGTACTCTATCGTGGGAATTAAAGGGTTAAATGTTAAGTCTTATAAAATAAATAATAATATAAAATAAGGTATTTGGACACATACATATTAACACTAGAACGCCCGGAAATGTTACCCAAGCTTCATAAAAATATTTCACACCAGAATTTTTATTTAAAATTATTTAACTGATTTATTTAACGTATTTCTGTGTGTTTTAAATTTAACTTATTTTATGAAAAAAATTCTGGTTCAAATTGACATTTAATCATTTGGTCGGAGTCGAATCGACTCCTTTCAGGCGTTCTAGTGTTAAAATATTTACAAATTTGCATTATTTTAGCTTAAAACAGCTTGGCGACAGTAGTTTTTACTTTTGAAAAAAGACTACTAAAAAAAGATTGACGCATTATATGAAAATGTATCTCTGATTTTTTCATTATTTTTCCTGTGTAATAAACCTTTCAGAGAATCATATACAGTAGACACTCGTTTTTACGAACCTCTTTTTCACGAACACTTGCGATTTTACGAACTATAGAGTGGTCCCGAATACACTCCCATAGAATCAATGTAATTTTTCGCTCCCATTTAAGAACTACGGATTATGAAAATCTCTTTTTTGCGAACTCAGTTTTCATACTTCTGCATTAAAAAAAAATATCTGAACGCAGCGTTGCGTCAATTAAGCTCTTAACAGGTGCAATGAGATATCAGGTGTATTCCAAGAATGTGTTGTTTTTCCCAATCCCTTTCGGAGGGAGAGGGCATAGCAACAATTTCAAGTAGTGGTTGTCCGGACTAAGGCACTTTTTTGAAGGGGACAATAACTGTGAAAGGATTTCAAGAATAGTTAAAATGGAAACATATATTTTCCAAAATGTGATTAAAAAAAAGATAAGTGATTATTTCCATTCCTAATTTTTATCTATGTTTTCCTCTATGTATTTTCACCTACTATGAACTAATCCAGTCTGTGTTTTCATATGTAATATTTTCAAAGCATGTTTCAGTGTACTAAAATTATCTTTTGTGTATAAATTTGCATTTATTTCTTGTATATGTATAACTTCATTAAATAATAAATAATCTTGAAATACTGCTTCATCTATGAATGGCTATGAAGGGCAGTTTGATAAAATTAGATAAGAATAACGTACGTATTCATATCATTTTTGGTGTTTTTCTATTTTACGAACTTTCTATTTTACGAACTATTTTAGTGTTCCCTACGGGTTCGTAAAAACGAGCGTCGACTGTATAATTTTTTTGAAACAAAATAAAAAATCGCGCATTTAAGGGTTAAACAACTTTTATAATCGTAATCTTTATGATAACAATATAAACATTAAATGCTAATCAAGGGTTTTCAAAATATCGATAGTTTGGATATTCCCAGTCATCGGGAATTTTCAAAATTCCCTATTTCGCTTTAAATTCCTTGGGATAAAGAAACATATTTCCGGAAATATTACTCCTTATTTCTACTTTCCTAACTCCTTCCAATTCACTGATAAGTGCATATATAAGTGCTTGAACCAGCACAGATCTCAGGCGGCGCAAGTAGTTTTGCTGGGGAATAAGCGCGACTCATGGAATGTTAAACATATATTTGAGACTTAAGGCTCCGCTGCACTGAAACTCCCCGATCGCGAAATCCCATGTTAGCCTATGGAAAATTTTTCAAGCGCGATGACTCATTACCTAATATAATTATTAAAATACAGTTTTCACCATCAGAAAGTAGAGGTCAGATGCCGATGATGTGCGTTTTTAAAAATTACTTCCGTAAATTTTAAGTACGTAAAAAATACCTATAGACTTTGAAATTTCTATTTGATTAAATTTTATCATCTTCTTAAAAATACTTAAAATTTACGTAGACAATTTTTAAAAGCGCACATCATCGGTATCTGACATCTACTTTCTTATGGTGCAAACGGTATTTTAATAATTATATTAGGTAATGAGTTATCGCACTTGGAAGTTTTCCCATACGTTAACATGGGATTTCGAGTTCTGGGAGTTTCAGTGCAGCGGCCCCTTAAGAGCTTACACTAGTCACTCAAAAAGACCCGGATGATAATGTTAATCCTATGGGGAAGTTATTTTCAAATAAATTGTTTGAATTTTGATATTTTCGAATGCTTTTTTTGCATAGGATAGCTGAGGACGATCTACAACCGGGCTAGTTTTTACTTTCTTATTTTGGTTTCATATTGTTTTTAAAAAATTACTTTCACTTTCGGAACCGGTTTGAACCTGTTCCGAAATTGAAACTATCCTAATATAAAAAAAAACTATATCCAAAATCGAAAAAGTAAAAACTACCCCGGTTGTAGATCGTCCCAGCTATCCTATGCAAAAAAAAAAATCATTTGAAAATATAAAAATTCAAGCGAGATATTTGAAAATAACTTCCCCATAGGATTAACATTATCATCCGGGTCTTTTTGAGGGACTTGTGTAGGAGGCTCTTAAGCTTAGAAAATCTCAACACTTATTAATGCCTACAAGAGCAACTTCTTTGCTCCTCTTTTTATCGCTTTCAGGAATAAATAATTGCGTTTCTGTAATCGTAAATTCATAATACAGTTTTCGAAAATAAAAATTGCTATTTCAGATTTCCTTACCGATTTAGATGTGCTAGTCCTCTTTTTAATTTTGTGACTTTTTTTAACTCGTTCTGGTCGTATAAGTTTGAACTTCAATAAGCTGCTGATTCCATATAATTATTAACGCAAAGCAATGTTTAACCCTTAAATGCATATGTAAATTTCCATCACCTTTTTATTTAATTTTTAATACATAAATTAAGTTCTTACAACCACTATATTTATATAAAAATATTAATCCTCTAAAAATTACAAAAATATGCTACTAAATAAAGTTAAAAATTTATCTTAAGATTTCTGGTGTTTAATCCTTAATGTAAAAATAAAAACACAATTTTAAAAGAATAATTCATGCAGTTAAGGGTTAAATAATTTGTTTATTTTACAATAAATGATGGTGGCGCACATTAAAAGATGCATTCATATAAGATGAATGATAATAATTGTCTAAGTAGATTAAACAATGTAGGTTTTTCTTAAAAAGTTTTCATTATTGGAGGTAATACAATATTTAAGAAACCATATTCTTAACTACAGGGATGAGAGCGTTCCGACCCAAATGACCGATTACTACCACTAAATTTTAATAATATACTTTGGTTTCTTAAATCTCAAAAATTCGGTCATTAAATAATACGAGAAATACTAATAAAATTTAGTGGTAGTAATAGGTCATTTGGGTCGGAGCGCTCTCATCCCTGTAACTAATAGCGTTTGGTGATCCGTTTATATGTCCTATGGCATTCAGTTGAAATTGAACAAAAATGTTACAGTGGAATAGTAAAAATGTTACTAATAACATCACGTTTATATATTTTATATTATTTACTGCATAATTGTGAAACACAAATTCAGTTATTCTTTTCTGAGAATGTTTATTTATTCAAACTTATATTTTATACTGCGAAATTAGCTCACTTTGTTTCTTTAACCCCTTAACGCTCGAATTAAATTACGGTTGAAAAATTCAAATTGCTTATTGGCACCACTTTTATGAAAGAGAAATATTCACCTTATTTAATGACAGGAAAAACGATACTAAAATATAGCCAATTTCACTATTTTATAAAACTGGTGGGAATCAAACAATTTGCGTAAAAGACACAGCCCGTAAATATGACGGGAGCGAGAATTAAGGGGTTAAATAAATGTTTCAATCAATCATATGACTTTTAGCAACATCTGTCATCTGCATATGACGTTAAATAAATGGAGTTTAAATTCTTTGAGCTTAACTGACAATTACATATTACTTTTGTTTTGTTATCTTAAGGTTTTGTTCAAAAGTATTTGCCTTTCACAGAATTTACGTTTCAAGTAATAATATTTTATTTATTTGAATTTGAATTTTTAAAGATTTCATGGCATTACTTATTGTAATTATTACCTGCTCAATAAAAAATCAGCTCTAAAATAGTTAATATTCACATTTTAATAAAATGACTCGATTGTGATTCCTTTCAATGAAATATAAAATATCTACATCTGCATTATTTCACGATTGTTAAGCTATAACTTTCCTGCTCAATTCAAAAGATGAAGTAAAGTTTTCGAGTACTTTTATATATGCTTAAAACACTTTTATAGAAATATTTTTTTTTTAATAATCTACTAAATGGGACGCTTAAAATAGGCGAATATTACTATTCAGAAGTAATGGAATCCATAATCTATACTACTTAGCACATATGTAAATGGAAGTGAATCAAGGGGATGGTTTGCTTCATTCTTAACCCTTAAATGCATAGTGATGCAACTTTACATCACATTTATTTTAACTTTTAATAAATAAATTCTTAGCAACCACTATATTTATATAGCAATATTAATCCTGAAAAAAATTCTAAAAATATGCTACTAAATTAAGTTAAAAATTTATCTTAAAATTCCTGGTGTCTAATCCTTAATATAAGAATAAAAACAAAACAATTCTAAACGAATAATTCATGCATTTGAGGGTTAATTTGTTATTTTTTACGTTCGATATTTCACATGAATGAAATCTTTAAATAGAGTTTTTTCTATATTCATCTTATAAGACATTCCATACGCCAGAAAATGCTGAGATATTTCAAAGGTGGAAGAGGGGGAGTTTTATTGTCTAACATAAAATTCCTGCTTACACCGCATATAAGGTCACCCCGCTTATAAGGTCATATTTTCAGGACCGCATGGGTGACCATATAACCGATACTGACTGTATACCATTATCTTTTCATTATGCACAGTGTATAATAAAAAGATTTCCAAAACCACTTAATTAAGGGAGCCTTGAGCATCTGGTCAACCCTCCCTCATATCGACTGGGTCAAGCCTCCCTATATAGACCTTTTCTAAAGAATACCACATTGTTATGTTAAGCCTAACTTACTGTCAGGGCTGCGGAGTCGGAGTCGGAGTCGTGGAGTCGGAGTCGGAGTCGGCGTGATTTTTCGGTGAAAAGAGTCGGAGTCGGAGTCGCTAAAAATATGCCGACTCCGACTCCGACTCCAAACTTTTTGTTGAACAGTTTGAAGTGAAACAAAAAATAAAACCAATTACGCTTAATTTTAAATTTATGAACGGAATTATTATTTTATTTTTTTTAACTCTATAGGGTAACTCCGGGAGTCGCCGCATACGAGATAGATGCCGCACCCCTTGTATTTCTTGTAATTTTCGATAGATGGTCGTCAAACGCACAGTATAGGTGCGCAATGAGATTATTTTAACCAGTGTATAGCGTGAATCTCATTTCGATGTTTACTTGTAGAAGTACAATCCTTAATTTGACGTAAGTGCATGATTTCAGTGTCCAAATTTTTAAACATGTTATGTTAAATACTTTTCATACATTAATTACTAAATGCAACATGATTTCGAAGTCAAAACTAAGTATAGCGTTTGTATAGAGTACTGTGCGTATGTTTACGCCATTCCCCTTAGCGATGACAGGTAACTGTGATGGCTGACATCTGCACCATGCAAAATGAGATACATGCCGCACTGCTGTTCCGGTATACATGCCGCAGTTTCTTTTGTACGGGATGATTAAGTGTTATTAACTTTTCCTTTTTCTTTTCGCATAGACTAACCATGTTAGGCATGTTATTAAGTTTACTAAAACCGAAGGAGAAAAAGGGGAAAATTAAAAGTAAGAAGGGCACGAAAAATGCATGTCAAGATGATAATAATGAAAAATTGGATTACGCGTAACGCAGACGTTCTTTGCAAACTACTCCAAAAAAGAGGAAGTGTAATTGGCTTCGTTGCATCATGTGTTTAAATGTAGTTACATAAAGACTGTACTTTTTGACATTTTTTCTGTAGATTGTAGTAAAAAAAACAGGTCCCTTAACCCATTCGGGACCATAGGTGCATATAAGCACTTTCATAAAGAGCTTACAAAATTTATTTATGGCACCAGTAAAAAAAAAAGTAATATTTGCTTTGTTTAATTAGAGTATTTTCATGATTATTCAAGTAAAGGTAACTTCTTTTAAAAAAGTGGTACCAACCGAATAAAATGTGTGTAAAAGCCACCGGTCCCGAAAGGGTTAACAAATAAATTATGTAAACACAATTTCACTTTTTTCTTTTCCCTTTCTAATGCATTGATGTTATGTTGTGGAAATAACAATTAAAATTTAATGCAAAAATAATAATTCGATAATTTTAATAGTGAAAGTAGGCAACAATTATTAATTTGAATCTATTAATACGTTTCATTGTACTCATTTAGTTATTACAACGTTAATTATAGCACAGATATGAATATATTTTTTTATATTTTTATTTAAATTTCGTTTTGTTCTTATTATAAGCGCGGCATAAACTACCGCACAAGTGCGGCGTCTCAGCCTGAATGTACGCCGCAGTGTAATGTTTTAGAAAAAAATTGTTAAAAAATATTAATAATCTGTTTTGAATTTTTTTTTTTTTTTTTTTTTTTTTTGTCGCACTACACACATTGTATATTTACCATTAAATAGCACAGCATGATTTTTTTTATTTTATGTCTACCATGGGACTTTATATACAAATTCAAAAAAATGTGCGGCATAAATCCCGGAATTACCCTACTAGTTATTTTTCAGTTTATTGACATGTACATTACAGGCATATCTACTCTATTTATAGATATATAGATATATAACCCATATAATCCGACTGGCAGGATTTCCTACCAAGCATTATAGACAGTTTAGCGCTTAAAAAAATTAAATTGTTCGGTTGGCACCAGTTTTTTGAAATAATAATTTTCCCGTTACTTGAAGAATAATGTATTAGATGAAAGGAATATTACTCTTAAAGTGCCGAATAATTATCCTCACATTATAAAAATGTAGTTATCTACATTTGAAGTTTGTAATGCCTGTATTTATAATTTACAGTTTATATACCAATTTCAGACATTAATTCATACTTTAAAGACAATTTTAGTCCATGTAATATATACAGGTCTGTTTCCATAAATATATTTGATGTAACATTAAAAAATTTATATTAGACGTCACATTTTAAAAAACCAAAAGAATTTTTAATGCGGCGTTTAACATATATTTTTTAAATGTATTTTATGGAAACAGACCTGTATATATTACAGTGATTAAAATTGTCTTTAAAGTTTGAATTAATGTCTGAAATTGGTATATGAACTGTAAATTATAAATACAGGCATTACAATCTCAAATGTAGATAACTACATTTTTATAATATGAGGATAATTACTCGGCACTTTAAGAGCAATATTCCTTTCATCTAATATATCATTCTTCAAGTAAGGGGGAAATTATTATTTCAAAAAACTGGTACCAACCGAACAATTTTTTTTTTCTTTTTAAGCGCTAAACTGTCTATAATGCTTGGCAGGAAATCCTGCCAGTCGGATTATATGAGTTATATATTTATAAATAGGGTAGATGAGCCAGTAATGGACATATTTAAGGAATTTCTCTAAATATTGTTTTTTAAATAATAGTTATGTGTATTATATTCTAGTTTTTTCAATATTACATTAATTTATCAATGACATTTAACCATTCCCATAGTCTCATTTCCCAATATGAATTAAAATTTAACTGCCAATATGAAGCTAAATTGTAAATTTAGCAGAAATATATCAAAACCCCTCAAATGCCAGTAATGGACACCCTTTGCTCCAGTAATGGACACCCTCTATTCCAGTAATGGACACCCCATAAAAAGTAATAAATATAATTGTTTTTATTACTGTATTTAGAACTAATTGCACGAAATTTTCGGCCGAAAATAGAAATATTACCGAAGTTCGGTTTCTGTTTTGATTTCGGTCGATCTTTAATCTTAATTACTATTTAATTTTGAACACTTTTTCAATTTGCATTATCTACATATCTCCAAAAGGTAAAAAATTAAAGCGCATTTCAATCTTTTTGAGAAACCCTGTGTGTATGCCGGAGTCGGAGTCGAAGAGTCGGAGTCGGAGTCGGAGTCGATTGTTTCAGAAATCCAGGAGTCGGAGTCGGAGTCGGTCATTTTTCCTACCGACTCCGCAGCCCTGCTTACTGTACAATCTTTATGCCTGGAATGAAAGCTCGATATTTCTGCATTACTTTAAACCTACTTACTTAAATTTCTATGATATAATTTATTTGAAAAAAGCTTACAAAATATTTCTAAAACACAACTTTTAGGTTGAAAACGCCTCACAATTGATTTTTCCACACCTATTTCGATTATCTCTATGAAACTAAGACTGTTGTTTGATCATTATAGTAGCTTTGGTTGACACCTATTCATAAAACTCTGAAATTCTTTTAAATATGAAAATTGATGGGTGAGTCAAGCCTCCCGAATGGTCAACCGTCCCTAGTCTCCCCTAAATCAAAGATTGACACGTGCATCTGAAATTAACATCCTTAAATTCTGACATCTTGAAACTCAGTGAAGATTTTTTTTTTAATGTGTAAATTATACTTTTTCCGGACTGTTTTGATCCAAGGAACTTATAAAAAAAAAGAGTCAAAAGTGGTGTAAGGCGCGTACACTCCTTGGAATTTCCAAGGAAAATTTGAAAACTCATTATTTAAGAAAAAAAAAATGTATAATTTATACCTTTTTCCGGACTGTTTTGATCCAAGAAACTAATAAAAACGAGTCAAAAGTGGGTGCAAAGCGAGCACACTCGGGCACCACTTCTTCAATCTAAACATTATTCTGTTTAGTATTTAACTACAGCTACCAACTTTTACGCAATTTTTTTTTCCTACCAATATTTTTGATCAGTAAAAATTGCCTTACTTAATATCAGTATTTGATCTAGTAATATTATTTATTAATAATATTATTAGACTAATAGATTTATAATAATAGATAATATTATTACTAATAATATTAGACTTAATATTATTATTTGATCAGTAAAAATTGCCTTATTTCCTATGTTTTCGATCATTAAATAAGACAAATTTCTCTGTTAAAAAATAGTGGCAGGAAAAAAAGCGTAAACCTTGGCAACTATGATTTAACCCTTTCATGGTGAAGTAATTGTGTTTCTGCATTGTTGAATTCACACCAGAATTTTCGAAAAATTTTATTTCAAAACTAGGAAATGCAATTTTACACCTTTGGGGGGGGGGGGGGGGGGGGGGGATTGTAGGTTTCCATTTACAATGTCTTTCTTGCACATAGAAATAAACTAAGAGATCATTTGCCGCTTATTTCGTGAGGGAAAATTCGCTATCCCCTCTCATTAGCGTAATAGGTAATTCTTTTGAAAATCTTACTGATTTTTTTTCCTTCTGAAAAACTATTATTTTTATCTGAAAAACAGGTGCTTTATTTTTTCTTATCCCCTTACCCCCCCCCCCCCCCCTCCCAATAAAACTCCTAAATACACCTATGGTCCAAAATGAATATACTTTTTCCGTTATCTTTGGATTACAATATTTAATATGGAGTTCAAATTTAGATGAATATGAAGATGTCTGCAAGGCATAATGCGTAAGCTGCGGTAAAAATAAGTAAAAAAAAAAAAAAAAAAAAAGCGCAAAATTCGTAAATGCCCATCCGACATTATGTAACAAATATATATTTATTTACATGACTGTTTTACAGTTTGTTTCTATATTTTTTCTTATTAGAATTTTAGATAGTTTGATATACTTGAAATTAGAAAAGAACGCTGCTACTTTTTTAGCAGCTTTTAAAAAAAAAAAAAAAAAAGCACAAGTAAAGAAATTAAATTGTGCAATGCATTTCCGAAACTTTTCCGTCACATGAACATTTCAATTACCATATTTATATCATCCAAACATAGCTAGATGACAGCCACTTGCTAAATCAAATTTTAATATTGTCAATGAGAGTATTTTCTTTTTATCTGAGTTTCTTTTACTTTCGCATATTTAAATACAGAATAAAATTAAAATGACATAACAGCATTTATACGTATATATATATTTTTTTCTACTGCTGCTTTGAAATAAATATCATAAATAGTTTATGGATTTCTAAAATAAGGAGATGTACAATCTAAGAGAAATAGAAGTTTTCTGCCCTCCTAGGTGACAAGCAATAAGAATTATTTGGTGCTGCCATCTATAAACTTTATTTAGAAGTAATAACAAAACTGATGCCAACTTGCAATTATTCCAATTTAGCGCATTTCTATTCAAAATATGTATGAGAATATCGAAATAGTAATCTTAATCTTGGGTTTATATAAAGGGACTCGGTACTTAGTATTTTTTGTTTGAGTATTTCATGATACTTTTTAAGTAGGGGGATCGCCTTCAGCAGCTCGATATTGCTTGATTTTAGCGCAATATCAAGAAAATTTTGGAGCTGCAAATATTTTTTTCAAATTAAGCAATTTTATCAGAGTAAATTGTAGAGATCTTTGTTTACTTATTTCTTTAAATACTTTTAATAAAAAATAATTAGAATTTAGTTTAATTAAGACATCATAATTAAGGATTTTCAAAAAGGTGATTTGTCATACATGTGTTGCGCGCAGGATTACAAAAAATATATATTCGATATACCCACTTAATATTACATATATAGATATATTCTTAATATATTGTATTTTAGCTTCAATCTAAAATAATAATTAAGTTTCCAGAAAAAAATATTTTTTCAGCCAATTAAATCATAATATACAAAATGTATGATAAAATTTCAATAAAAAGTTAAAAAATAAATATATATATAACAGATACCTACTTAAAAATAGGTAGAAGTTATAGAAAGATATAAAATGCAATATAATATCATATTTTCTATGTTACTAAGTTTTGAAAATATGATGCGCGCAATGTGAAAAATATCTGTTTTGAGAAAAACGACTTTAAATTTAAAATTTACCTTGATTTAGATAGGTATCGCTCCACATATTTTATCATAAAACCAGTTCTAATTGGAGTATCGTCTTTTTTTTTTTTTTTAAGTTTCGTAACATGTTATGCTTTATTAATAGACAAAAAAAAAAAAAAATTGACATTTTTAAATGTTTTAAGGTGACCTTCCTTTTAACGTATTAAATGGTGTTGTGAAGAAAAATGATCTAATCAAGAAAAAATGCACTTCTTATGGTAAATTTTGGAAAGATTAATTTTTTTAAGCAAATTTAAGTATATTTAATTCCACACTCCTCCTACAATTTTATTTTTTTTTTCAAAAAAAAATGTATTTTAACTTTTCTTAGAAGCATGCTCTATAACTGTAAGGACCAGATTTCCAAAAAGTTAGCTATTTTAAATATAAATGACTATAATGTCATGACATATGTAGAAACATAGGTGCCGACATCACGTGCGCGAAAGAGGCAATCGGGTATACTTAAACCACTAATTTTGAAAAGGTTTTCTCCTAATTAATCACTGACATTTAGAGAAAAATAACATCCTAAAAATTTTGGTGGAAGTTTGCTCATATGTGTAAAAATGACCACTTAATATTTTAATTTTTAAAAAATAAAGTATTTATATTATTGCAAATCTGATCCTTATTTTCATACAAGACGCCATAAGAAACGCCAGTAACATAGCTGTCAACTCTTACGCTTTTTGTACCGCAAAAATTTAATACAAATTTTGGTCTTGTTTAATCGGTAAATTACGATGATTAAAAAAATGTAAAATTTACTATTAATTTTTGTGATACAAAACAGCGTAAGAGTTGGCAGTTATGCATAATAATAAAAAATAAATAAATAAATAAATAAAACAAGTAAATTGATTTATTTTGACGTTTTAGCAATTTGAACATACTGATATATCTTGAAAAAAAAACACAAACTGAGAAAAACTATTTTAAAGATTGTAACTGTAAATGATTTAAAGGGAAATTGGTGCAGTTAAAAGGTTTTTCATTTCGTTATAATTATGGGATCTTTGTATAACTTCGCCAAGCGATATTAAAACACATTTTTAAAAAATATATCTTTCCCCAAATGAAGGCTAGCCTCTCCCCTTAATCGCGGAATGCCTGTCATAAAATAAAGCTATTATTATTATTCAGAAATTGTTATTAGCTATTTTGAATAAGAAAAATGCGCCACATTTACAACACTACCAACATACGTTAATTTAAATGATTTAACCCATTAAGTACTAGCGTTACCATATGGTCACAGCATAACTGTCAACACTTTTGCTGTTTGAATACCAGTAATGTATAACAAAAAATTTCATTTTCTTTAATGGCAGAAATTCTGCTATAAAATAATATACAATTTCCTTTTCCAAAAAAGTGGTGCGAAATGCAATTTTTGTATTTTAAAAAGAAAAAATAATTCCGTCTTTAATGGGTTAAGAAGACTCAGTACCTTTCGCAAAAAGTTTTTAAGGCTATTTTAAAATGCCCTTTTAACACATTATAAAATAATTTGCATGAAGGAAAACGATTTTTTTTTTTTCAAAGAAAAGGATAATTCTGTTAATATAATTTTATAAAAGTAATTTTGAAATAAAATTAAAGGAAATACCTTTCACTTACAGATATTAATAATTTGTAGTATTGCTTTAGGGTATTTTTTCTTAGGATGGTGTCAATAACCCTAAGTATCAGATTTCCAAAAGGTTAATTAATTAATTAATTTTGAAAAAAGAAAAAAAATTCTTGATATATCTAAACATACAGAAAAAAGGACTATTTTTAAAAAATAAGCGTTTTAAATTATTGCGCATCCGGCTCTAAAAGTTGGGTTGGGTTGATTTTTGACGGCCAATTATCTACACGAGGGATATAGGCCCGGGTGGAGTGCCCTCCGTGGGGGTCTTTCTAAGGGAACCTAATCCGTATTAACGCATGGAAGATCCACGGCTCGAAGAAAACCACGAAAACTCCGAACGATTAGGCCGACGGGCGCGATTGGGATCGAACCCAGCACCTCCCGTCTACCAGTTTCGAGAGCAGAACCTCTCGGCCACTGGTGGGGCCCGGCTCTAAAAGAACACATACTGAAAGAAAAAAAAATGAAAGATTTTAACTCTGACTCATTTTAAAGGACATGGATGCGCGATACAGATGATATATGTGTGTGTGTGTAAGTGCGTGCGCGCTCGCGCAAAATTTTCCATAATGCAGGGCTGTCACAGAAGACTATTTTTCTATACAATTCGCGACACTATTGAAAAAAAAAATTGTAGTGTATTTTTCCCGCAAATTTTTTCAAACCGTATATCAAAGATTTTTGTTTAAAGAAAGTGGTGCAACCTAGAATTAAAAAATAGTCGTCTGCGGAAGCCCTGATAATGGTGCATTATTCATGGCAATATTTTTACCCCCTCAAAATAATACTTATTTTATATTATTTTATCATTCCCATATTCATCTTTATTTTTTATAATTTTTATTAGGTTTTTTATTTATTCGATATTCATTTAAGTAATTATCCACAGTTATCATTAAATATTATTTTAAAATATTAGTTATTTACTTTCTTATACTAAATATTTTTCATTACCATATTATCCTTCTTTAATTTTCTTATATCTTTATTTATATCTAGATTTCCAGTAATTACTTCATTGTCTATAAACAGGAAGTTCTGATTCCCTTTCCCTTTGGCCCCTCCCCCTACTGAAAAAACACTCACTTTAATTATTTTTTTTTATGCTGTTTGTATTTTTTCTTTTTATCTTTATATTTTTTTTATATTTCTTTTTTGTTATGTTGTAAGAATTTTCGTGAACATGGGGATCTGTCAAAAAATTCTAAATTTTGCTTATTACATGCTTGATCTTTTAGAACACAGTCAATACTGCTGACCACAGGCATATTTGCTCTTATATCTCCCCCCCCCCCCCTGGATTTTGTTCTGCTAGTGTGAATGAAATAATCCTACAACTAGAATTTTTATCAGGATTTGAATTATTTGTAATTTACAGGGCCAAAGTGAGACTCTGTAGGCCTTAGGTGTAGTTGAAAAAAAAATTGGTGAGGTCTTTTAAAATGTAATACTGTAAAAACACTTATTTTCGCGAGCCGTAATTTTCGCGAAAATGAAGATATTGGTGATTTCGCGAGCTCAAAATTTTGCGAATTTTATATGAACTGAACCGAAAGTTGAAAATTTCCGAAACTAACTGAATAGAACCCCTTTTGCATAAGGCAACTTAAGAAATTTCCTTTTGTCCGAAAAGTTCTTTGCCCTCCCTCCCCTCCTCTTCCCATCGCTCTAAAAATGAATGGCTTCAAAGAAGCTGGTATAAATATTGTAAGTGATGAGCTGCATTCTATTAGTTGTATTATTGTTTTTATTCAAGAAGTAGTTGCATCGTATTCAAGAAATAGTTGTAAGTATTCAAGAAATTTTTGTACTTATTTCTTATTTAAGTAACTCTAATCATTAACCCTTTCAGGGGCAGAAGAATTCTGTTCGTAAAAAGATGAAATAATTGACTTACGCCAGAATATCCAAACGGATTTCTTAAAAAATAAAAATCAGCCATTTTGCTCATTCATTACAAAAGCAAAATTTTATTAAAATATTCTTGGTGTCATTTGCCAGTTTTAGAATTAAAATTAGGTGTCTAGACCCTCTAGCCACCACCCTTGAAAGGGTTAAAGGGCATAGCCAGATAAGCATTGGAAACATACCTTTCTATCAAATTTCCTGGTTTTTTCCCCCAGATGTGGCTACATATCTGACAATATATTTCCCCTATTATCACCCTATAAATATTGATATTTAATGAGATAAAAATGTTTTCTCGATTTTTTTAAAAACGGATTTTCTCAAAAACTGCTGCACGGAATTTCATGTCATTGACTGGGGATATATAGATACCAAAGATGCATAACTGGTAATTTTTGTATAATTTTCTGTTTATAAAAGCTGTGTGAAATAGCGAAATAAAAATTAAAAAAAATAAAAATCATATCTTATGTTTATCCGAAAATTACCATTTTCTTGTAAAAAATTCCCCATATGTGCCCGTATATTCTATATAAATGCCGAAAGTTTGCGTTGGGTACTACATATAAATATTTACAAAAATGTATATTAAAATTATTGAAACTCATTTTAAGGCGTTATTTGCGGCGGAGCTACTCAAATTCCACACCCGAAGAATTGTTGGAATAAACCGTTACGGGTGAAACCAAAAATACTTGTGCTTTTCATGTCCAAAACTTTAATATTTTTTTCTCATTTAATATACAAAGAAATTCCAAATTTTTTATGCCATCTTTTAGAAAAAACTATTCTTAACTCGTCTAAAGTTTGTTCTAGTCATTTTTATTGTACTTATTGCACAATTTATGCAATTTATGAAACCATGAAAATTAGCTGTCCAAATGAATAGAGATACAACTTTAAACAGACTACAATTCTACATATTACAGTGGTGGAAAATTGGCGCAGAGGTGGAGCCTATTGACACCACTAAATTTTTATGGTATTATTCAGTTTAATAAAAACTCAGAAATTTGATCATTAGATAAGAGGCAAAATACTACTATAATTTAGTGGTGTCAATAAGCTCCACCTCTCCGCTAATTTTCCACCACTGATATTATGAACAACACAATATTTATCTGTTTTTATTTAAGTAACAGATAAAGTAGTTTAATAAATTTGTACTAATGAATTAAGGTATGTATTTTGTAACTGCATAAGTTTAATTTAACATTTGTCCATAAAAATGAAACCTCTGTTACTTTATTTACATTTAGCAGAATAAATAATAAAAATTTTATCCAACAAAGGGCGCTACTAATGTGTATTGCTGAAAGAACGTTCTAGAATAGAAGTCAAATGCTATTTTCACGATGTCTGCCACATGTTTAGAGTATAGAGAAGTGTTATGAAGTTCTAAGGTGAGTGTGTTTTCTCTTTGTAACTTCTGTTATTCCAATTTTAGGTTTAAATATTGTTTTAAAAATAAAATTTCTCTTTAAATCACAAAACACTAAGTAAAATAAGTTTATATAAATAACACAGTTATTTTTTAAAGTATTATTATTTAAGAAAAAAAAATTGCTTTTGCTTAAATGTAACCTCTGTTACAACTTTTTCAACAGATGTTACATACAAATAACAGAGGTTACATTTTATCCCAGAATATACATTTTTTATGGTACTTATTGTCATTCTTATTACTTATTTATATTTATTTTTGCAGTAGCATGTATTATTTATTTGTGGTATTTTCCAGATCCAAAAATGTATCCTAAGAAAACAACTTTTCAAGTTCTTGAATCTACTGCTGAATTAAATTAAATTAAAGAAATAACGCTAGATAAATAAATTAAAGGAACATAGTACTAACATGCATAGTACTAACTACATAGTATGAACTAGTAGAATTTGTAACTGAAAAAAAAAAGAGAAAAATGAAATATTACTACATAGATGATTAGACAAGACACAAGTTACACAAGATGATTAAAAGATGGTGAAGTACAAGTTATGTTTTTGAAAGCTTGTAATGATGCATTATCTATTTTTAAATTAGATGACAATGATATTGCATACATACAGTTCGAACAGATCCAAAAATTTTTGCCCATGCCAACTGTAGTACAGAAAGGGGGCAGATTATTTTACAAGTTTCCTCACCCTGTTGACGCATTTAAAAAATAATTGCAGTGTTAAAAATTTGTGGAAATTTCTTTGGAAAATAATATTATGTCTGATTTATTCAGTGTGTCTTTGTTAGTTGCTAAAAAGTCAGTTTGTTTACATCTTGTAAATTTTTATAACCTCTGTTACTAGATGTAACCTCTGTTACTTGAAGAATTTTCCTATTTCTTTTAGGTAGCTTTCTTTACAAAAAAGCTACCTATTGCAGCCGTTCGGAGGAAAGCGATTTCAAAAAATTTTGGTATATTTTCATCGATCATGACCCCCAGACCCCGAAACCACCCTCCGTTCAAAATTGATATATATATATATATATATATATCAATATATATATATATATATATATATATATATATATATATATCTGACCTATGTCACACTGTAACTCCTGTAATTATGAACCGATTTCGATGTAATTCGGTATGTACATACTACATACCAATGTCTCGACCGAGTTCGTTGGCCAGCTTCATCCGCCGTTTTGTTTCAAAATGGCGGCCATTTAAAAATTTTAAAAAATTTTAAAACTTGAAATGTGGTACCAAAAAATTAAAAATGGAAAAATATTTTTTTCTTATGTATTTGACCTTTATACAAAGATTCCGGAGCAGTTTTTGTTTCGTCTATATCTTAAAAAATGGCTGAGTTATAGCATTTTGAATTTCCAGCGTGGCTGACATTTTGAAACGTCCTGAATTTTGTCACGCGATAAAAGGCGTATTTATGAACCGATTTGGATGTAACGTCGTTTATACATAGTACATACCAATGTCTCGACCGGGTTCGTTATACAGCTTCATCCGCCATCTTGTTTAAAAATGGTGGCCATTTAAATTTTTAAGAAAAATTTAAATTTGAAATGTGGTACCAAAAAATTAAAAATTGAAAAAATATTTTCTTTTTATGTGTTTGACCTTGATAAAAAGATTCGGGAGCAGTTTTTGTTTCGTCTATATCTTAAGAAATGGCTGAGTTATAGCATTTTGAATTTCTAGCGTGGCTGACATTTTGAAACGTCCTGATTTTTCTCACATAATAACAGGCGTATTTATGAACCGACTTGGATGTACCATGGTGTGTACATAGTACATACAAATATCTCGACCGAGTTCGTTGGCCGGCTTCATCCGCCATCTTGTTTCAAAATGGCGGCCATTTAAAAAAATAAAAAAATAAAAAAAATTAAATGAGATACCAAAAAATTGGAAAGTGAAAAAGATTTTTTTTGTATGTGTTTGACCTTAATACAAAGATTCCGGAACAGTTTTTCTTTCGTCTATATCTAAAAAAAATGGCTGAGTAATAGCATTTTGAATTTCTCTTGTGGCTGACATTTTAAAACGACCTGATTTTTGTCACGCGATAACAGGCGTAATTATGAACCGATTTCGATGTAATTCGGTATGTACATACTACATACCAATGTCTCGACCGAGTTCGTTGGCCAGCTTCATCCGCCGTTTTGTTTCAAAATGGCGGCCATTTAAAAATTTTAAAAAATTTTAAAACTTGAAATGTGGTACCAAAAAATTAAAAATGGAAAAATATTTTTTTCTTATGTATTTGACCTTTATACAAAGATTCCGGAGCAGTTTTTGTTTCGTCTATATCTTAAAAAATGGCTGAGGTATAGTATTTTGAATTTCCAGCGTGGCTGACATTTTGAAACGTCCTGAATTTTGTCACGCGATAAAAGGCGTATTTATGAACCGATTTGGATGTAACGTCGTTTATACATAGTACATACCAATGTCTCGACCGGGTTCGTTATACAGCTTCATCCGCCATCTTGTTTAAAAATGGTGGCCATTTAAATTTTTAAGAAAAATTTAAATTTGAAATGTGGTACCAAAAAATTAAAAATTGAAAAAATATTTTCTTTTTATGTGTTTGACCTTGATAAAAAGATTCGGGAGCAGTTTTTGTTTCGTCTATATCTTAAGAAATGGCTGAGTTATAGCATTTTGAATTTCTAGCGTGGCTGACATTTTGAAACGTCCTGATTTTTGTCACATAATAACTGGCGTATTTATGAACCGACTTGGATGTACCTTGGTGTGTACCAGTGGCGTGGCGTGAAAATTTTCGGTGGTCATCGCAATTATTTAAGTTTGTGGTGAAAAATTATTAACTCTAAAATTCAATGGTTGAATGTTCAAAAAAGAAACTTTAAATCTTACCTTCACTTATACATGAACTCCAAATGTTCTGCTAAAACTGGATCGTAGAGTTTTAAAAGATTTAAAGTTTCAACATAATTTCCTTGATTCAAAGAGGAAGTTTTTTCATTGTGCCCTCGGAAGGGTAATTCTTGTTTGGCAAGAAAACATGTCACATCTATGAGTCGTTTTAAAACTTCACGATTTTTCTTAACTTTTTGGTTATGAAAATTGTTATTAACTTTGAGGGTTTTGTCTATTCCTTCATCTATTCGTTGCTTTCCAAAATTGTACAGGTCTACTACACACTGAAGATGTGATTCAGAATTTTCGTGTGCCTTGGTTGATTTGGCTAATCCATTCAAATTACTGAAACCACTAAAATTCCAAACGTTTTTGGATTTTGAAAATAAAAGACAGGGCCAGCAAAAAAGTTTGGACAAACTTTCACTACCACAGAGCCAAGTATGAGAATCATAATTAGAAACTGTAAAGTGTCTGGTATATTCTCTGCCTCTTTCTTTTACTTTAGACGATAAATTTTTGAGTGATGGACAAGGTCTACCATTTTGGACAATATGCAGTTTATCCTCAAATCTTAAAGAACCGAAAGGTTTTTCCAGGAGTTCTTGTATAATATCCGATTCAGCCATGTTCGAATCAGTAAAATGGGCATCAATGGGGAAAAAATTTCAGTTCATTCAATGAAAACACTGAATTATCACAAACGAATATTCAAAGCCGATGCAAAAACTTACCAAAAAATAATTAAAACACCATCTCAATTAATAAAAATATGTATGACACAGCAAGACACAAAAATCACTGAACAACAAACCCGCCAAACAAACAGAAATATCTAAAAACAAGTTGGATATTGCTCGTCAAACGTGGCAAATGAGGTGCGTTCGTACTATAACTAGTTTTATAAATATTTTTTTCGCCGCATATTGTACAGAATGTTTATTTTAGTGTACTTCGAAAGGCTATAACATCATTAATTTGCACTTGAAATAATTTTTTCCCATTGGCCGTAATGTAACGGAAAACTTATGTTATGACTGTCCCTGTAATTAAACTATACATCCGATTTTCATAAAATATGAAATGACTCGACAAAATCTTGCAACAATTATATATTTATAATTTCAGACCATTCGGAAGCCTGTAACATCATTAAAATGCACTTGCAATAATTTCTTCCCATTGGCTTTAATGTAAAGAAGAAATTTTGACTGTCCTTGTAATTAAACTATACATCCGATTTTCATAAAATTTGAAATGGCTCGACAAAATGTCGCAATAATTATATGTTTAAAATTTGAGACCATTCGGAAAGCTTTAACATCATTAAAATGCACGTGCAATAATTTTTCCCATTGGCCGTAATGTAAAGAAAAACTTTTGACTGTCCCTGTAATTTAACTATACATCCGATTTTCATAAAATTTGAAATGGCTCGACAAAATTTTACAACAATCATATATTTAAAATTTCAGACCATTCGGTTGGGTAGTTTTTGCTCTATTATATGCGGACGGACGGACAGACAGACGGACGGATAGACGGACTGAACGACGACTATAGGTGCTACGTATTTATATAATTACGAACGCACCTAAAAAGTGCACATCGGAAGTTGGCTGTTCTAACTTACGATCTAACTCCCTCCCCAAAACTTTCAATTTCAATATATTAACTAAACCATCTCAGTTAAAAAGCCGAATATACGATATAATGAAAGAGAAAAATTCAGCAAAAAGTCCTGCAAAAAAAAAACAAGTTGGAAATTGCTCGTCAAACGTGGCAAATGAGGTGCGTTCGTACTATAACTAGTTTTATAAATATTTTTTTCGCCGCATATTGTACAGAATGTTTATTTTAGTGTACTTCGAAAGGCTATAACATCATTAATTTGCACTTGAAATAATTTTTTCCCATTGGCCGTAATGTAACGGAAAACTTAGTTATGACTGTCCCGGTAATTAAACTATACATCCGATTTTCATAAAATATGAAATGACTCGACAAAATCTTGCAACAATTATATATTTATAATTTCAGACCATTCGGAAGCCTGTAACATCATTAAAATGCACTTGCAATAATTTCTTCCCATTGGCCGTAATGTAACGGAAAACTTTTGATTGCCCCTGTAATTAAACTATACATCCGATTTTCATAAAAATTGAAATGACTCGACAAAATTATGCAACAATTATATAGTTTAAATTTTAAACGATTCGGTTGGGTAGTTTTTGCTCTGTTATATGCGGACGGACGGACAGACAGACGGGCTGAACGACAACTATAGGTGCTACGTATTTATATAATTACGAACGCACCTAAAAAACACCCTTTAAAAAAAGAGAAATTTTAACTGAATAACATTTCATAACAACGGGGAAGTACAGCGGATAACGGAACAGCAACGCAATTAAAATCTAACCCCTTCACTTGAAGAGTGCAAGAGCTTTTTGGCTTCTGTCCAACAGAAGCGCAAAAATCTGCGATGAGTAGCCTACCTTTAGTTGGGATAAAGATGTGCGGGGTGAGTGGGAATGAAGTAGGAAAAAAACGTTACTTGGATGCGCTAAAGTTTGCGAATCGCGCGAGGTTTCTCTTCGGTTTTTACACATTTTTCATCGGGATTTTCTTGTTTTTTGGAAAAATCATAGTTTTTAAATTATATTTAAACTTAAAATACTCTATCTTATTCTCTGATATATTGCTTGGTCATCGCCGCATCGTGCGATGACCGGACGCCACGCCACTGGTGTGTACATAGTACATACAAATATCTCGACCGAGTTCGTTGGCCGGCTTCATCCGCCATCTTGTTTCAAAATGGCGGCCATTTAAAAAAATTAAAAAATTAAAAAATTTATATGAGATACCAAAAAATTGGAAAGTGAAAAAGATTTTTTTTGTATGTGTTTGACCTTAATACAAAGATTCCGGAACAGTTTTTCTTTCGTCTATATCTAAAAAAAATGGCTGAGTAATAGCATTTTGAATTTCTCTTGTGGCTGACATTTTAAAACGACCTGATTTTTGTCACGCGATAACAGGCGTAATTATGGACCTATTTGGATGTAACTTGGTCTGTACATAGTACATACCAATGTCTCGACCGAGTTCGTTGGCCAGCTTCATTCGCCATCTTGTTTCAAAAGGGTTGCCATTTAAAAAAAATTAAATTTAAAATTCAAAATGAGGTATTAAACAATTGGAAATGAAAAAGATTTTTTTATGTGTTTGGCCTTGATACAAAGATTCCGGAGCAGTTTTTGTTTCTGAAAATTTGTTCTTTTGTTTATATCTTAAAAAATGGTTGGTTTATAGCACTTTGAATTTCTAGCATGGCTAACATTTTGAAACGATCTTGTACTTGTCACGCGATAACACACGTATTCGCCTATTTCGATGTAAGAAGGCATGTGGATAGTATACATCAACACCTCGACCAAGTTCGCTGGCCAGATTCATCAGCCATCTTGTTTCAAAATGGCGACCATTAAATTAAAAAATATATATATATTTAAAGTGAGGTGCAAAAAAATTAGAAATTGAAAAAGGTTTCTTTCTTAAGTATTTGACCTTGATATAAGGATTCAGGAGCATTTTTTGTTTGTCTTTACCTTAAAAAATGGCTCAGATATAGCAGTTTCAATTTCTATTGTGGGTGACATTTTGAAAAATCTGATTTTTTGCATGCGACAACACTCCTATATATTAACCGATTCCGATGTGAGTGAGCATGTGCACAGCAATTACTAAGGTCTCGACCAAGTTCACTGCTTAGCCTCATCCACCATCTTGTCTTAAAATGGCAGGCACTTTAAGAAATTGCCGAATTTGGCAGCCAAATATATGTTACTTTAAAGAAAAGCAGCTTGGATAAAGCTGACTAATTTCGCGAAATTCTCATTCATTATATAGATAAAAATTAGTATTGAATCTCCTATATTCGGTTTCCACTAAATTGAGCTTCGTGTGTTTGAATGATATAATTTGGCTTTTTTTAAATAAGGATTATGAAAGCTACCTCTTCCTCCCGGCACTGGCCGGAAGGACTTTTTAATAATTGTAAACTGATAATAAACCAAATGTATTTAAAACAAGGAATATGTTATGTACTTTAAATACAGTTAAAAAATTACTTTCTTTAAAACTAAAATAAGTGATAATTATGAACTTTAACTTAGTTTTATTTTTTTTCTAAACGAGATAAAATTACACATGTAATGATAATTAAATTTTATTATTTATTATTCATCTTTCGAAAACTATTATTTTGAACTAAAGGACATTTTTGCTAAAGTAATATATAAAAGTTATATTTTTTGCACAAATATTTGTATCATAAATTAAGCAAATACTGTCCAGTAACAGAGGTTACATTTTTCACGCTAGATATGACTTTGCAAGGTTATATTTTAAGTGTAAAATTGATTTTTTCTGTGCGGATGTTAATTTTATTCAGCTTAAGTATATATTTAAACAATATTATTGTTATTTCGTAAAATCTAGATAATAAAAAAATGACGAAAAAAAATCTTGAAAAGCACAAAGAAAATTGGTTTTACCCTTACAGAATAGCTGTATTTTAAATTTTAATGAACACATGAGCAACATTCTCAACGCAGTCGATATCAAAATGAACATGAAGTTGAAAAACATGGCTTATATGCTTAATGGAATCTAAAATACATCAGTTGACATATTATCTGCTGACTTTATTACAAATATTCTTCGGATGTCGAAGTCATTAAATATCTCATGATCTCATTAAATATCAATATTTATAGGGTGATAATAGGGGAAATATATTCTCAGATATGTAGTCACATCTGGAAAAAAAATCAGGAAATTTGATTGAAAGGCATGTTTCCAATGCTTATCCGGCTATGCCCTTTTGGATAAGGGAAAAAATTCTGATTTTTTATTATTATTTGAGGCGGAAAATATATATATATATTTCGCGAGGCTTAAATTTTCGCGATTACGACGAGCTCGTGAAAATCGCGAAAATTAAAGCCTCGCGAAAATATGTGCTTTTACAGTACATATTTTTTGAAAATTTTTAAAATCACTATATTAACAAAACCTAAAAGAAAAATTTGCATTTAAGCCACTATTGTTAATATACAATATATCCACCATGGTTATGTATGACTTAGAATATATGATGTGGCATACCATTTACCAATCCTTGGAGGATAGTAGCATCAATATTCTCCCACGCTTCAATGATGACAACCTTCAATTTTGCCACATGCTGAAACTGTCTGCCATTAGCATATGCAGACCTACTGAGGAAACCTCACACATTTTCTTGGGATTGAGATCAGGGGAAAAGGGCAGGCCATTCCATGACATGCACCCGATTATCCAAAAAACATTTCCAGGAGGGTTTTGCAACGTGAATGGAGATCTTGTCCTGCTAGAAAATCCAACTTAGTCCGCCAGTTCTCTTTGAAAATGGCAGTAAATGGCTTTCTAGCATTTCTTGGTAATCGGTAGCCTTCATGCGACCTGAGAGAAAGGCCAGGTTATGTTTACCTCCATAGCCGAAGCCTCCCCACACCATTAATGAACCTCTACCTTGCTGTCTTTTGTAGAAAATTTCCTCTCCTTTCCTCATGTCATACCAATAGAAAGCAAGGCCGTCTGGCCCATCGAAATTAATTTTTTTCTCATCTGAGACTATAACACGATACCACTGGTCCTTCCAGGTTTGATGATATTTGGCCCAATCGACTCTCCTTTGCATGTGGAGAGCTTTCAACATGGGCGGCTGTTTCCTTTTCTTATATCGCAAGGTTCTTGGTACATTTTCAATTCGTGACATTGTTGATTTTGTGACAGGGATGTTAGCGTCTTCGGCCAACTGTTTTAGAGAAATACCACTTCGTGAAAGACGACGCAAAACTTCTGTTTCCTGCCTGCAAGTCATTTTTCTGCATGTACACCTCCTTTTTTTATACCCGTACGCATTGCCCTGATTTACAAAATTGTCTAATATGGTTTTAGATTGTTTGATTTGCTTAGATATTGGTCTATTTGATAGGCCTTGTTTCTTAAAAGCTGTTATTTGCCCTTTCTAGAACTTCGATAGCTGGGTTTTCTTTCCCATTGTGATACTGCAGGAGACATATAAAATACAACCTTTTAAAGTCTAAACTTTCAGGGCTCGCAGTGTTCCTAAAATTTTCCCACTTTGCTACCACTATTTTAAAACGAAAATCTTTATTGTAGACTTTTATTGCAGATGTTAAAGGAATCTCTCACGAAGATTTTTCTTATTAGAAATAGTGGTAGGAAATGTAGAAAATTTTAGGAACGCTGCGAGCCCTTGTCTAAACTTAAATTTACACTATGTGTAAGACTACTTAAAAGATGACAACATTTAAAAGATGCTAAATTACTTTAATACCTTAGTACTTTCAACTATAAAAAACATAGTCTTCGTCAGAGGAAAATAAGAAATAATATTGTTATTAACGTCTAGTTTTCAAAATCCACGTCGATGGTAACGAAAGGAGTGAAAGTGGAAGTCAATTTTTAGATCCGGTAAACAATGGGAAAATAAAACAAGGATATAGGGAAGTGAAATATTACTCGTTTTATGATACTTCAAGCAAACTGAGCCAAATTCTGGGTATATTGTAGGATAAAACATCATTACAAAGGGTATTTTCTTTAGTAATAATTTCTATTGATTCGCGGATAATTAAAACATGATAATTCTTTGAGGGATATATAATTTTTGCGTCTTCCAAATTAACTTGTATATACAGGGATGTGATTTCCGCGTTTTTTCACACCAGCATATTCTTAGGAAAATGTTGTTCTTTTAAATCGCAAAAATGCTTGGATTAAATGAAATATCCTTTTCTCTAACAAGATACTGGTGTGCAAAAACGCGGAAATCACATCCCTGGTATATTCTGCTTCTGGTTCAGTCTTGACAGGGCTGTTGTAGGTCGGTTGTACTTTAAATCTCTCAAATGTTCTTTTATACGAACTTTAAGTTTACGCGAAGTCATTCCTAATGTATTCAAGGTAAATATCTTCTGTTTTCAGTGGAATTATATATACTCCAGAAACTTCATCCTTCGGGATCGGGTCTATTTTGGCACTAATTAGATAATTAATAACATTAATTAGACTTTAATAACAATATTATTTCTTATTTTCCTCTGACGAAGACTATGTTTTTTTATAGTTGAAAGCACTAAGGTATTAATGTAATTTAGCATCTTTTAAAAGTTGTCATCTTTTAAGTAGTCTTACGCATAGTGTAAATTTAAGTTTAACTTTTAAAGATGAATTATGCATTTCTATTTATTTATTTACTTTTACAGTCTGCAGAAAGTTCGACTGGCACAGTAAAAGTATTTGACAACTTCCTGACATCACAAACATGTTGAACTGCAGCAGCTCGAATGTCGGTAGTTACCAATAAATACTAATATTGGCGGTGGCTTTATTTCGGCGGGACACTTTCCCCTCTTTTTCTACATATTCATCTTTTTTCTCCTTCCTAGTTGGGGCAGGGAGTGAGTTACCGTATATACTCGCGTTTAAGTCGACCCCCTAACTTTCGAATGCAAATTCTGAAAAAAATCAAAATCCCACGTATAAGTCGACCCCCTAACTTTTTACTTCAATTTTGCACAAAATCAAACCAAAGATTTCACTTGCCAATGCGAAAAGGTAGTAAGTAAACAAAAACAAATCATTGAAATTTTTTTAAATGATAAATTATTATTATTTGTATATTTTATGTATTATTTTATTATTCATACATATAAAAAGCCATAATTTTGCAGTATTCGAAATTTTGTTTTTGCTTTTTTTAACTGACCCGCGTATAAGTCGACCCCCCAAATTTGCTTACCGAAAATTGTCAAAAGCTCCTCGACTTATACGCGAGTATATACGGTACTCCTCGTAAATATGTATTTCATATGGTCTTTCTTAATATATTTGATTCGATCTTATTTGTTTGTTTCGTATCCAGTTACGGCATAGAATTACTGTTGCTTTATTTCGTTTAGACACACCTTAGGTATAAAAATGAATTACTATATTCACGGTTCGTACGGATACCGTTATTTCTCCAGGAAAACTACCAGTATCTTTTTATAGAAAAGAAATCCATAACGCTCAAAATTTTGCCTTCTTTTAAGAAGAGATTTTCTATAAGAAAATACTGATGCCGAAAAATTGTCTGGTCAGCAAAATTCAAGGAGGCGTACGAACAATGGAGTTATGAATAAAAAGGAGGAGACATATAGTGTATTGTCTACCAGTTGCGAGTGAAGTAACTGAGGTGGTTGTCACAATATGGCGGCTGCTTTTTAAAATCGGTTCTTCAGTTTCTGACTACAGATAGGTCAAGCACCCACCAGTAAAATTGAATAGAAGATTTCGTCTTAAAGAAGCGTCTTATTCATGGAATTTTTTTTTCAAAAATGTCATAAAAATTTCTATTTGTTTTTACCGGTGTCAGTATGCCTTATAAAACTGTCAGTTTGTATCCATGGTTGTCACAATATGGCGGAAACTCAGGGCCTAACTACCACCAAAGAAAACTCCTACCAGTAAAATTGAAAATTTGTTTCTACCACTATTTATGACTGAGATTTTGTAAAAATAAGGCATTTAAATAAGTTTAAAATATCTATATAAACCTACTGGTGGGAGCTTCCACCGTCGATAAACAACCCCTTTGATAGCGGTTACAGTTGAAGCTTCACTATTTTAAGGATATGTCAGTTCCTCTTTATTAATAGTTCCATGGTACGAACCATGCCATTACTGACAATGGGCATACATCCCTCATTAAAAATAAATATTTTGAAATTATTTTGTGTAAGAAAAATGTTTCTAATTCAAAAAATTCATATATAATGTATTATTCATGTCATTTTTTTTTTAGCAAAAGTTAATCACTTTTTTGTAATTTTTTTCTGGGGGGGGGGGGTCACTTTTCTGAAAGCATAATTAAAGTTGCATGCCTGTGTGTGACTGTAGTAAATAAAAATAAATACCCTCCCATTTAATTAATATTTTAAAACTTCTGTTAAAAAGCAAGCATAATTGATTATAAATTTCAAACTTAAAATTCTTTCACTTCATTAATTGAGAAGCTAAGGCTGACAGCACCATCTATCGCCTTAAATCTATGGGAATCTGTTTACCGGCAAATCTTGACAGGTACTATCTAGGGGGGGGGGGGGGGGGGTATTTCATTGTGTCGTCAACTGGCAATAAATCGCCAAAAATATTAAGTTTTCATTATTATTTTATGGACAATATATGTATTCTGTGAGAAATTTTTTATAAAATACTCATAAGAAAAATATTCCGCAATTTTTCAATTTTTTTTAAATATGCACTTATAGAGGGAGACCTTCTTTGTTAGTTGTATCCAGAGATTTCTTGTAAAAAATTTCCCCAATATCGAAGTTTTTCAAATCAATGTGCCCGAAAGCTGTCAAAAATCATAGACATTTCTTATTTCTTTATGAAAAATACAAGAGACTTGTAAATATTGTACATGTAGTATATATATATATAACCATTATAGAATACTACAAATCATTATCTATATATACAGCAGAACCTCTTTTATCCGAAATTCTTTAACTGTAACTCTCGGTTAACGAATTCCATTTTTAAAGCTCTTTTTTTTTTTCACTATCACATTCCTCGTGTGCAAAATCCATTTTGAAAGATTTTTTTATTATTATTATCATATTCCTTGTATGAAAGCGGTCCTTTCCGAGCTGCGCGTACATATAAATATTTTCGATCCACTTTCTTAGAGTTCCTTTGAATTGAACTTGAGCTCCCGTAAGCTGCGGAATGGACCGAAGAAAACGAACAAATTAGCAATTCTGAAGCTTTTGAATGTTTTGAAAAAGGTTTGGCATGGCTGAAGCATCAGAAAGACTGTGATACTGGGTGGACTAATAATATTTAAAAACTCCGTGATAGAGTTTTAAAGCAAAGACAATCGAAACTGCGGCAAACAAAACATTTTTTCAAACCCTTGTGATACATGTAAAAGGTACTTAACCATTTATCTACGGCATTATGATTTACTGCCATTGTTTTCATGTAATATTTTTTTTTCAGTTACTGCAATGAAAATTAAAGGATAAACATAAAAAAATACTCATCCGTGAGGAATTTAATTATTTAGAGGTAATTAATTAAAGTGGTACTTTAAAGTACCGTCAGTACACTACGACCAAAATATCGTAACAGAAAACTCACAAGGCATTTCAACTGGTACCAGAAAATATTTTCGATTTAATAAGTATATGAAATATAGGCTTTTTCTTATTTACAAAGAAATCGTTTGGCGAATTCTGGTGTCAATCATTTATTTCAACACTTTAGAATTGAAAATGCATTGCTCTTGAAAGGGTTAAAAAAACTATTTTTTTTTTTTTTTAGGTTTCGATAATGTTAGCAGTCTTTTAGTTATGCGACGTCAATATTCCAGGGACAACATGTTCTCTCGCACCTCAACATCTGCAATATATGAATTTACATATGCCATCTCTAGCATAGCAAAAACGAGCCGGTGCCACAACTTTTTCGATTTCCTATAAAAAATAACAATGAAACAGAAAAGAAATACCAGAGAAATCATTACTACACTACATTTTTGTAATTACATTTTAAAGTAGATGAAAGCGATGGATAACTACGCAGACGAAAAGTAAACAAGAAGTGTTTCACCAACACCCAGTGTACTGACGGTACTTATAAGTACCACCAAGTAATTCAACTGTTAAATCAAATACATACACCGTTAACCTAAAATAGCTAGCCAAATTGTATTCTAAGATGATAATGAACACATAAAAAAATCCAACACTTATCTTATATCCTTTACTGTGTTTGCAGCACTCAAAAGACGAGAGCGGCAATCTGTAAAAAATGTCGGCACAAAACACATCGATTGCTTCAAAGGTAGCCTCATTCCTCTCTAAAATAACAAACCTAGAACAGCTGCTGCCATGTACTCGGATAAAGTGGAGTTAAAAGAGTGTTTTTGCAAAGTTCCATTAGAATATTAGTAATATTCACTATGGTATAAAAGTTTAAAGTGGGTGGTACTTATAAGTACCGTCAGTAGATAAAGGGTTAATTTCAAAATTAAAATTCAGGTAATTTATTCTTGTTTCTATTGCTTTATTTTTAGTAAGCACTTGTTACCATTATCAGAAATATTGCATATATTTCTCCTTAATATTAAAATTGAAGCTTTCTCGATTATCCGAAAATTTCAATTTTCCTAAAAATGGTCGGTCCCAATTACTTCGAATAATCAAGGTTCTACTGTAATTTATAAATTGAGTATCAGGAGATGATACAAACATTATACATTTTGAACACACACATATACATATATGTACAGAGTGATCATTTAAAAGAGTACCAATTTGTTGTTTGCATTATCCACATCTATACTATATGTAGCAAGACTTTCAACATCATTACTCATTTAACCCTTTCAGGGGCGCCGTTTGCAGTTTGCAAGCGCTTAATTTTAAGGCCCAAACTGCCAAGTGGCACCAATAATTTTTTAGTACAACTTCGATCTCATAATATACGTGAAGAAAAGCTCTTGATTACTTTCAAATAAATTTGTTCGTAAATTGCGGTGCGAATTAATTATTTGAACCTTTATGAAGCAGAAATGCCTTCCCCTGAAAGGGTTGTTATGTCTATATTTAATGTGCGGGTATCGTTTTTTTCACTTTCTAAATACGAAAACTCGCTTTTCTAACATAAATTCGTGTGAACATCATTAGTAATTTTTAATCAGGTTCTGCTCAAATGATTTGAGTAAATCGTCTGCTTCTTTCAACGTTTTTATTTTTTTATTTTTAAAAACTCACTTCTAAGATTATGAATGGCAACAATAAAATCGTCTGCATGAACGTATTCTTTGACTTTAATGAAAGTGATACGTTATTCTGTGGGGGGCCGTTTTTTTCTTTACGATAACTATGTTATGTCTGAATCATTTAAAAATCGAGAGAGAAATTTCTTTTGAAGTTTCCATTAAGACCAATACCTTCAAAATGCAGCATCTTTAAAATGGTTAAAAGATTTCAGTCAACGGGAAGTGTCATGGATGTGGATAAACAGAGAATTCGAATTGTTTTAACACCGGGAAAGCTTGATAACATTAAAATTTCCATGGAACAAACC